>JAYESA010000001.1:95628140-96939442 GCA_036927795.1 Iris macrosiphon
GCTACCTTCCCCCTCTACCTGGGTATCTCACTACAGCAGCAACTACAGCAACAATGATGCTTACTGCTACTGCTACTAATGTTGTTGTTGCTACTATATATGAGCACAGTCACATATTATATTCACTTACCCCTCCTCTTAATACGCTCACAACAATGCACAAATAATATATATATACACAATAAAGGTTGTGTGAACTCAAACCAACACCAATAGTCATTTCATCAAGCATCTAGAGTGAGAAACTAGGATACTCATGATACACTCTCAATTGAATACCAATTTCCCCCAATTCATAACAAATATCCATTATATATATACATGACTAATACAACTTGCTACAATAATAATTGAAAAGTAACTACTCAAATCCCCCAAAATGAACCCCGTATCATACCGTATCATAATACACTATGATATACTCTACTCGTGTCCAATTGTGGACACATATCGAGTCCTATAACATCAATCTATGTCTAATTAGATCTAATTAGTCTCATGACACACACTTGATGCATCAATCTCAAAATTCCTCTAAAATAAGCACAAAAACCTATGTAAAAATCATAATATAAGTCATATGAACCTAATTCTTGTTCCTATATACATCTCTAAGCTAAGGGAGATTTCCTAATGGTCAAATGCATGAATTAGAGTCTAATTATGAAGAAAATTTAGAATTTACCAATTGGTAGATAAATTTCCCATTAATCACTCAAATAGACACGATCCAAACACAAGCTCCTTGCCAATTCCTCCCTCTTCAAGTGCTCATTGTAATCCAAGCTCCAATGCTTCTTAATGATGTAATTGAGAGGGAATGAGAGTGAATTGGGTGAATTTGGTGGAGGAATAAAGTAATTTAGGAAAGAACTAAATTAGGGATCTAAAATTGAAATAAATTAATGAGAGAAGAGAGAGAGACCCCCCTCATATGGTCGGTCCCCTCTTGCCCCTTCTCCAAGTAATTTATATTGACAACAATGCCCCTACTAGTTAGTTATGAGGTTTAGTTAGGAGGGGTATATTAGGAAGCTTCTAATTCTTCATGAACTAATCTAATCTCCTTAATTAATTAAGGGAATGGTCTAATTGGGCTTAGTCTAATGTTCGGCTCAATGTGTCATGATAAACTAATAGGTCCACTAATGATAAGTCCAAATAACATAGGCTAGCCCACTAACAAATAATTAAATAGCACAATATAATATAATTAATTAGTAGCATAATATATAATTTTAAATTACTAAATAATAAATATGCTAATGACAAAAATATTCTTATCTAGAAATGTGGTAGTGACAACTACAAATCATGACAAAATTATGTGGATTCATCCCGATCTGCTATAAAATTGGGACCAGGGAGCAACATCTTCCAATTCAAAATCTAAGAAGGGTAAGAAGTATAAATCATGCAATATGATTTCTTCGGATCCTCATTCAGATGAAGATTAGGACCAACATCAGGAAGATGTATCTCCCGATATTAGATTGCCCTACCAAGCTCTACTCGCAAGCTTCGCTTGACATACTAGCAATTGTCCATGATTAGAAGCATTCTGCTATATAGGGCACAACAAATCTTCAGTGGTTACGAAGGTGTTCCTACATAAATTCTTCCTACTCCTTCTGCAACATTAGTGCATTAACCTTGACTCAGGTGCTTGAGGAGGTCGCCCCTAATTTTATTGATACAGCGTACAATCTGTACGCTTGATTAGAAATATGGGGTATAATTTTCAGAAAGCTAAAGGTTTAAACTTTTGCAAGGGACGACGTATTCCTCTACAACTCCGAGGATAGTCCAATAAATCTCGTAGTGGATTGGGATACGACGAGACTATCCCACAGACTCACTCCAAGAAGGGGCATAATAAACTCAAGTCCTGTAACATGGTACTTCTCTCTCCAATGCCCAAAAAAGACACGATTCTCATTACCTCTGACTCATCATTGTGGAATTTTGACGAAAGTATGGGTGACGTATTCAAACATGCTTTCTCTGTAATATGTTGTCAACTGCCCTAGTTGATAAAAATATTGGAGATTTAATAGTGATTCCTATCAACAATAAATTTCTCAAGAAGTATTATGTCTAAGCACGACATATTCTTCTCTATCTCTAGCAGATTAAAATAAGATGTACATTATATATATTTTATTTAAACTCCAGCAACTCATAACCTACACGGCCTCTAAAACTATTACCTATATTTATTTTTGAATAAGACATGGGTAATGGGTCCTCAAAGTTTCCCAGCGGAACAATACTAAGATCAAACGGAACACTCTCGTTGAGATCACCTAAACGAATATCTCCAACCAAAATATTCCATTCTTAAAACCCAGTTGTTTTAAGGATATCCTATTCCTGATCCCCAGTTGGATTAGGAATAATCTCACATGTTTACTCACCAGTCAATAAGTGTAAAGTGATTCATGTCCATATTACCTCTGAATCATATTTTATTTATTATCCCTAAAGAGAAGATAATAGTTCGTCCTTGAACTACTCTTTCTTCTCTTCCTCGGTGGGGTAAACTAGTGAACTATCATGTCCACATCACCTTTGATTATATTGTATCCCATAAATTTTATCATTTATACTCAGCATGAGTATGCCTTGAGTGATAAATCTACCAAATTCTCCTATAGAGTTATTCTGCTATGTCAATAATACCTCTGAGCAGATATGTTTGGTGGGATCCCATTTAAAAATATATCACATCCATATTACCTCTGATCTTATTTTTACTCAAACCTATTATTTGTATCTAATAGTAAATACGCAATAAAAAATGGGTCCACAACAAACAAACATTATTTAAATCTAAAAGTTTTATTATGTTTTTATTGAAAAACTTACAAAACATGGAAGATTATAAGATGGAGCTCACTTAGGGGGAGTAGAAAGATCAAGAAGGAACTGAGCCAGTCGAGCTAGTTGTTGATCCTTTTTAATGTTTTCCTCCTACGTGCTTCAAGCATTTTAGAGTCATCTGTAGCAAAAAAAGCTAGAGAAGCATATGACTCTATCATCTTATTTTGAGTATGGTCAAGCTCGTTTTTGTTGTGCTCAAGCTCCAAAATCTGTTCTTTTACGAAGTCATAATAAACCAGCTCTTCCCCACGTCGCTCCACAGTCACCTTCAACTCCTTCCTCGTTTGCTTGGGTTGGGCTTCCAGTTCTTGAATCTGAGTCTTGAGCTGTATCGCCCTATTATTTTTTTCATCGTGGGCAGAATGATGAAAAGACAGAGAAGAAGTTACTTCTTTCATAGAAGTATTTATCCGGACAGTCTTCTCAGCATGAATAAACATATGCTCCAGGAAGGTGGTCTGAAGTTCCATGAACTCGATAGTAATTAAATCGTATTTAGTCTAAACTAGAGCCAAGGTATCCCCACTATTAAGCTGCAGATACTCATTAATAGGCTGCTCAAGGCCTATCAAGATTTGTTCAAGAGTAGCAGCCCTAGCTTCATCCTTGAAATATTTGATAAGTTGAATCATGGACAAGCTAGCATCCTCCACATCCCCAAAGGATATACCTTTCTTGCGCACCAGATTTATCAACTCCTTTAATGTTGCATAGAAAGCAAATGTATAAGCTTCTACTAAAGCATTAAAATGAGTGCTTGAAATCGGAGTCACGATAATTTTCGCTAATCCTTGACCATGGTTCACGAAGGCAGTTGTCATGATAATTATAGCCTCGATACTAGGGACAAAAGATGAAGAACCCACCACTCATTCTCATGTGCTAATAGTCAAAGCCATTTCAGCAATACTGGTCAATTCTACCACAAGAGCAGTTGAAGCTTCTTGTGGCATTGATATGATATCCATAACCAGAACTGTGATATCAGCAACTAAAGTTATTCCAGCATGCAAAATAACTGCCTCTTTAGCCCTCTCCGGAGTGACTCTTACCATAATCTTATCACCTAAAAAATTAAGAAAATAATATGATTAATAAACAACATATTATAATTAATATATATACACATCAAGCTAAGGAAAGAAAAGACACCTTGGACTGTGCTAGCCTAAGTTATCGTTGCAAGAATTCTTGACAATGAAGCATAGAATGCAAGAACTTATGGTATAGAAAGAATAGAGAGACACGTACCAGCACCAGGTGGTACATATTCATCTTTTGGAGTCTTCCCCTCCAAGGAATTTCTTAGGCATGTCAATAAAGCCTCCACCTCAGACGAGTCGGCATGAATGAGCAAATCATCATAATTACTCAACTTCATGCTCGCTTCTGAACTACAGTTTCAATATCAATATGCTCTGTAGCATCTTCAAGCCCAGCTGTAACTATAGCAGATTGAGGCTGAGCCTGAATATCCTGACCAGGCATATCTTCGGGGGCTGTAGTAGCAATGTCAGCTTATGACTCGACCTATACACCAACTTCATCACAAGAAGGTAAAATTATTTCTATACCGGAATCAGGACTTCCCGGAGTAGGTTGATCCTTTGGATCAATTGGCGAAGGAGGAGGTATGAGTACAATTGGCGTGATAAATTAAACCGCAACATCAAGAATATGTTCCACAAAACTGACTGTTGCAGCAGCAGGAGCGACACTTATTCCTGTAGGGGAGGGGCAAAAGTGATAATTCTTGGAGAAGAGACGGACAGTCCAGGCCGCTCTGGCAAACTAATCAGTTCATCAATCAAACTCCTGCATAAAGGAACATAAATGTTTGATTTTGGCTTCCTAGGATTCGTGACAACAACCCTCTTTTTAATAGGTCGGTCCTCAGTAGGGGATGTAATCCTATGCTTTCAAGATTTTTGCACCACTATGGCAGGGACGGGTGCATCTGGTTCTACATGTGGAAGAGCTTCCAATATCTCATCTAATGGCGCATCCTCCTCCTCTTCGATTAGAGAGGGTCTTATAGACTCTAATTTGACTCCTTCCATCGGGTTTTAAAAACTAACTCTCATATCAAAGTCTACGTGGAATTGGATTATGGAGCAATAAAATTGGGTAAAGGAATACAATTGGCGTAAAGGAGGTTTGGGTTCAAGCAGAGTAGCTCCCGTGCAACCCATGATAAAATATCTCTATCCTCGGGCACCATCAATTAAACCTCCAGAATTGTCTTAAGCATGAAGTAGCATTTTCTACGTGTAGTTGATCATAGCCAAATTGCCTTACAAAGTGGCTAGGTAGATAAGGTTCGAAGGTGCAACCGTTGCCATTTCTGTACACCAAGTGAGAGGGTCGGATATACGTTAACCATGAAAAGACCCCTGATGGCATCCTCGATATGGTGGTCCCCTCGTCAATAAAACTCAGGCCATGGTGCTTAGTTGCCAGGTCGAGAATAGTGCAATAAAAGCTCCAAATATTCTCCATATTTAAAGCACACCTGGTCTAAAAATACGTAGTATAGGTCGACTTAGAAAGCTTATATCTACAAAGGAATATGTGTTCTATCCCATCATCCAATGTCAAGCTTGGAGCCATCAAACTCTGATTGTACAAAATCAACCAGTCCATCAGATAGGTGAATAGAAGCTCTGTTCGAGGGAATTCCTCTTGTCGAGAATCTACTGCCAATTTATGAGCAAGTTTTCGTAAACTAGCGTTCACATAGCACACCATAGCTGGTAGCAAAGTCAGACGATGCTTGAAGACCAGACGTACTACAGGAAATAAAATATTCCTATGGAGACGGTCCACTGAGCCTGAACTTCCGGGGACTACCCATCGTTGGAGCCATAAAGAGAGATATGCGACCAACAAGGCTTCAGACAAAATCTTTATATGAGTAAGTCTGAGATAGCTCATAGCTTGTGTTCCTGCTAGAAAATCTCCTACACGATCCTCAAAGGAATTATCTTCGGCATTATGACTTGCCATGAGTTCTTCAAGTCTACTAGAGCTCAAAGGTCAAAGCGGTCGAATCTTTTTCCATTCCTTCTCACTTTTATTGTTGAAGAGCTATTAGAACCACTTCCTGATGAAGACAGTGCCAGAATCACTATTGTAATGATTAAAGGCCAAGTAGTGGCATATCAGCTCCTGATATACTTCAACAAGACGCGGCTCAGTCTGTGCTAAATTTGCCAATTTTGCGTTGGTAGGTACGTATTCCTCATAAGGAACCTCCCCCATGGGCAGTATATATAGTTCCAGTACTAGAGTTATATCTAGTATAAGGCAAACTCTAGCTCACCACGAGAAGTAAAAATAGTTTCAGTACTAGAGTTATATCGCTCTAGCAAAGCCAAAAACATATTGGCGTTGGGCGCCAAGCCATAGCAAGTCGCTAATAAGGCATTGTATAAAATTGAAGATATGATGTTCTCGGTATATTCATCCAATATCCATGTAGTTGCTTGATGCCAATAGATATTTTTATTTGTCAACCATCCTGGCAGAGGATAATGCCTTTAGCATCAGTGTAAATATTGGCAAATAAAGGAGACTGGATAGATTGAATCAACGAAGAATATTTACTTGGTGCATTCCCAAGGTAAAGTCATCGCATTTGGACTGAATGGTCATCACCAAAACTGAAGAAATGACCATATCTGTAGCTGATCTTCCCCCACTTAGCTCTATTAGTAATGGAAGTTAAATTCCACTCCATCTTTCGTGGATAAGTAGCGTGGAAGAAGGAAGACAGCAAAAAACTTCTCGTCATCTCAGGGAGATACATGACCTTACCATAAATAGTGAACAACCACTTCTCCATCTTATTCTTAGGCTGAGAAGATTGATGAATGGTATCACCAAATAAGAAAGACAGCTTAGAATATGTCTTATTCGCAAAGGAAGTGAGAGGTTCGTCGCTTATCAGAGACGTTAACATGTGTTTCCCTTGTCCGTTTATCAAAAATTGACATATGCCAGATATCCTCTTATCAGATTGGGAAAACTCAGTGTGTGATAAGTCTTCTAAATAATTGGTATGTAGAAGTCCGACAGTGGATCCCATCAGTTCAGCCAGGGGATCCATATCCAAGTCAACTGCAAAGGCCACAAACAAGGAGTAAGAAATATCATGAAGAGGAGTACATAAAAGTAACCCTATTATGAGTCTTTTAAGATTCTAAAGGAGATGCATTTTTCCTTAATTTTTAGGAACTATGCACATATTACGAATACTCCAGGAGATGAGCACAATTTATGCGCTAATCTACCCAAACAGATGAAGAATGCACCAATCTGTCAAAACAAATAAAAAGTGTGATGACTCGCTAATAATGGAAAAGTGCGTCGACTCTCCAATAATGGGAAAAGTGTGCCGATTCGTCAATAATGGAAAAAGTGCGCTGATTCGCCAATAATTGGAAAAGTGCGCCGAAATGGTTATTTCTACTTTGAACGAGGGAAAGTGCGCCAAAATGGCTGTTTTCACTCCGAACGAGGAAAAGTGCACCAAAATGGTTGCTTCTTCTTTGAACGAGAAAAAATGCACCAAGATGACTATTTCCGCTCTGAACGAGAGAAAATGCACCAAAGTGACTATTTATTTTCTGAACGAGAGAAAAGTGCACGTGTACACATGTCTCTATGTTCTAGGTCTTCGTTTTTTTTCTTTCTTTTATCTTTCTGCCATTGTTAAAAGTTTACATTTATATGTAAAAGAAAAAAGAAAGAAAATAGGAAAGAAGAAGACAGTCGTTATGCCTATCAGAGAAGAATGTGCTATATCTCCTGATGTGAACCTCGACGACGATATATTAAGCTGTTCTCTAGCGGGCTGAGCTGTCGTCGACCTTGCCATTGTTGCTCGAGAAGAGGAGGCCAATCCCTTCCCTTTGCTACCTTTTATGGTCGCCTGAGTTTGCTTGGGGGCTATTGCTAAAATCTTCGAAGGAAGAAGAAAGCTAGGGTTTTCTTGAGGAAGAAGGAGACAAAAAGATTTTAGGGCAGTAGAAAAGTTCTCTCTCTTCTCAACCCGTCTATTTATAGATTTGGGGGGGGTCTCTTCGGATGCTAAAACTCTTTGGGATTTGCGTAGTATCATGCCCACAGCCACATCAGCAAATCCTTTAGGACTCTGTCCAAAGTGCGCGCACAAAATATCTTAATAACTTTTATGCTTCTAATTCAAAGTAATTTTGAATTCATCTGAACGAATTCAAAACTTTGAAGGGGGGCTTATGAAGCATAAAAAGTGTGCCTTAGATAGATGCCGTAGTTTTCTACAAATAAACCTAACAAGTAGAAGAATGACTCACTTTCTATTTGTTCCAGAAGAAAGACGCATATTTTATTACTTTGGCGTACTTTCCATTAAATTCAGAGGATGATGCACTATTCAGAGAGTAAAAAAGTGGCACACTTTCTTAATGTTACGAAAGATGGCGCACAAATAATCTTCTCTCTCTCAATATGTAATGCAGCAGACTGACAGCTGAATGATGCAGTAACCGAAGAGTCAGAGGTCATCATTACAGCGGAGCTATGGCACGCATACCCCGGTTGTCGTTTAGCGACCTGACCACAATGACATCACTACAAAAAATAGCCAAATAGTGACTGAATTTTCAGTCGCTAAAATTGAATTTTAGTCGCTAAAGCATTATAGCGACGAACTAGCAACTAACTTTATTCGTCGCTAAAAGCAACGTTGTTGTTTATTTTTTGTCGCTAGTTCGTCGCTATACTGACGAACTAGCGATTATTTTAGCGACAAAAAATAGCGACTAACTAGCGACTAATTTTTTCGTCGCTGTAGTAGTGACAAAAAAGCGATAAAAAATATAGTTGTTATATAGTGACGGAAAGTTTAGTCGCTGGTTAGTCGCTGGTTAGTCTCTAGTTAGTCTCCTCGTATATTTTTTTCCTATTATTTAGTTGCCGGTTCATTGCTAGTTAGTCGATAGTTAGTCGCCGGTTAGTCGCTAAAGCATTTATATTTTTTAGATTTATAAACAATGCTATATATATCCTGTAACATTAATATAAACCAGTCCACAACACACTTAAATACAATGCAAACATCTTTTAGCATCATAATAATTATCAATAATATAAACAAAAATAATAACACATAAATTACACAAACAAAAAAACTAAGATATATATATATATATATATATATATATATATATATATATATATCATAGTCATGTCCAACCATCGACCATAAAACATTCATACAAAAAGATAAACTAATACAAGAAGTACAAACTAATGTCTCTAGTGATAAGCATAGAAAATCAAGTCGATGATGGCTGCATGCTGCCCATCAACTGCATCACAAGTAAACGATGTTGTAGAAGCATAAAAATTCCTCCATGCACTCCAGTTTACAGTCAACAAATAAGTAAGGTACGCATAACTGCGGTGGGTGCATAACAGCAGCAGACACATGACACCCTCGGATAGGTCGAGACGCATACCATCCTGTGACGCATCGTCCCTACAGTCACATCAAAGAAATTATGACTCTGACAAAATAGACAGTCATTCTGACAGCCCCGAATTCTATACCGCTGATGGGAATCCACGCTGACAGTTGTGTCATAATTACTTTTGGTAGTATACAGCTGTTCAAATATCACGAAAGCAGAAAACAACAAAAGATCCATGCGTCTCTGGTCTAATGTGTTCCATGCGTCTCTGGCCCAATACATCTCAGACTCCATGTATTCCATGCATCTCTGGCCTAATATATCCTAGACTCTATGCGTCCCATGTATCTCTGGCTCCATGCGGTTTTGACTCCATGGGGCTTTGACTCCATGCAGTTCATATATGCGGCCTGAACGACCACAAAGCAGGTCGGTCGCATAAAACCTCCTGACACAGACTTCGATGTCTGTCAAAATTTCTAACACCCCACTCATCATCCTGAGATATTTTAGAATTCATGCAGACGATGACTCAAATAAAAAGTCATATCAGTAGATTAATTGCCTCGACAGACGGGCCATGCCATGTGTCCTACATATACGGTTTCAAAGATCCATGTAGCCTTGAAATCATGTGGCCAAAGCATCCATCTGACCAAGGCCAAATAAGAGAACGCATGCAGCTTCAAGACCCATGTGGCCTCATCCACGTACACCCAGAGGGTCATTCCGACCAAGACCAATGAGAGCGTCTATGCGACTACAACAGTATGCAACTCTCAACTAACAAGATTTTCTGTTACGATCGAAGATGATTTCTCGTGCAGTTAGGGGTGACCAAGTGTTCAATTGACATAGTTTTACGCACAACAGCCCCAAGATATCTTCAAATAGAAAATCCTAACGAAACCAACGTAGCGGCTTGCCCACACCATGCGGCTATTATTACAGCCGTATCCTGCTGAAGAAGCCCCACGTGGCCACCAAGCATGGGGATATGCGACACCCATAACACGACTATAAATAGCAGGGTACTACCCCTATACAATGAGAGGCTGGCTATCTACGGATTCACATGCGTCCGAATCGTCCACGGAGTAAAGAGAGTTGCTACACTCCTAACCCTCCATCGTCACCTCCCAGATTAAAATAAATTTGTACTTAGATTATTCCTTAGGACTCTACTTTGTACTCTCAAGTTTGTTAATCAAAATCAAGTCCTTTTAGTTCTTCCTTTTGATTTAAATGGAAAATACGATGGTGACTCTGCTGGGAACCGATTTCTCCTCTGTTAAGATATTGGTGACATAATTCGACACGGCCAAACTTGGCTCAACGCAAAAGATGCTGGTAGTTCACTCCAACCAGCAAGAGTTTGAGGAAATGCTCTCTAAAAGAAGTATGAATCCTTCACCAAGTCAAGCTAAGCCCAAGAAGACCAGTAGAACATGGGTAGCAAAGGCCACTACACGTCGCCCAACTGTGGAGGAGGTGATCGCCACCTCTCAATCTCTTGCGGAGGAAGTCCACGTCTATGCGGCATCCTCGGTTGGCGCAGGAATTACTCAATACTCAAAATATGGCAAAGAAAAATACTACGATGCCAGACGTTCTGGGGCTAGACAGGGCCTATGCGTCCAATAAGGAGGCCGTATAATATTTTTTATGGGGCATCAACTCACAGCAGCAGGCGGACGGTCGTATCCGGCTTTGACAGTAACAGTACTTCTATTTTTTACTGTATCTCATGCGACGCAGATCCTATATGACCTACTGAGAGTGGCAAAAACCTAAATCTGGACTCTTCTTACTACGCCCCTGCGAGTGCTAAATTAAAGATATCTAAGGCAGTGCGAGCTCGTCGAGCTCAAGCCACTGCTCATGCGACTGATTACCAACATGCATCACTAACAACTACGCATGCCTCTGACAGAAAGTTGTACAGAACTGACCCATGCGTCCAACCCACTGGGACTAGCGGACTGGATTCATTCAAAAATTCTTCCACCAGTACCTCGGGACAAGTTCGTATACGAACCCCAGGTTCGAAAGCAAATGCATCGTCTGCACGTCCGCGTGCCCATGGTACCCGGACTATCAAAGATGATGCAAAGGTGAAACACCTCGTATCACTTGCGTGAAGTGATCACTCATAAGCGTAAAGAGAGGGAAACCACTACAGCGTGCGATGTGTCCTCTTCCAGGCAATTTTGTGCCAACATTATCATCTACTGCTACTACAATAAAGCAGCAGTACTCACAGACAGGCAGTCGGCCTTCCAACAATTGTACTAGAAAGAACCTGCCCAGCAGTAACTCAGAGATCAGGTATAAGTATTAGAGGAAGATGAGTTGCCCTTCGCCACATGCTACTCAACTGGAAGGATTCCTGCTACCAAGGGAAGAAAGCAGTCAAATACCTCCAGTCCGATGCTCTCTACAACTGCATCACCAAGGCGATTACCCAGAGGGCTGACAACGGCACCCACAAAAGGGGGCTTCTAGGGCACCCGCTCAAGGAGGAAGCTGCCAACTCTTGGGGGTTCTTCTTCTTCAGAACCCCTTGGGGTGGCCCAAGCTGGGGGTAGTGCCCACATAGAGGTACACAACAATCCAGCATTCCAAGGAGACAATGATCCCCATGGAACAGATCCTGAGATCTCTGAGGGTAGTACCCTTATCAAGATGACATTATCTTCTACACTGGAGGTAATATCCCCTCTAAATCTGAGGAGGATAAAATATCACCTGCTCTCCGTGAAGAATACCTACTACAAGGGTATAAAACAGGAGGCATGACCTCAACTAACCTATCAGTTTCTCCCCAAGTAATAACGGTTTACATGGCCGACGATGAAGGCCCCAGTGACCGATAATGCCTCGAAGTTCTTGAGACCATGATGTATATGAGGAAGGAATCAATATAAGCCTTAACCTAGATAATGCTAAAAATTAAGAAAAATATGGCCCCCCAACAAGCAAGGGCGTCAGTGCAAGCAAACTTGGACCCTGGGACCAACAAAAATTCAAACACAAATGCCCCATCCGCAGGCAATAATCCTCCCCTGCCCGGCTCATCAGCAGCAGACGAGGCCAAAGAAGCAATGGGAGAGGTTTGACAACTCTGGGCTCGCCTAGATTCTATGGACAATCGGGACTCATTCCGCGATCTTGGGGTACGACAACCATACCCACTAGAATGGAGGAACGTACCATATTCACCCAAGCATAAATCCTTCAATATTAAACCGTTCGATGGGAAGTCCTCCCGTCGCCTGTTCATGAGCTACTTCAATATCAAAATGGGACACTTACCCAACAACAATGCTATCCTTACCAGACTCTTCGTTGGGTCATTGTCGAGGGTAGCTTTCGACTGGTTCTGCAGTCTCGAAGATAACTACATCTCGTCATTTGATGACCTCAAGCTCTGTTCCTCAACAGATTTTATGAGGCTAAAAATGACATGACGATATCGTCTCTGATGGACGTCACCCAGGGTAAAAAGAAACCTACAAGAAACTACATCAAGAGGTTCTGACAGATGGCGCTAAGGTTTCCTCCTGGCAATTCCGAGGCCACACTAATAGAGATATGTCTGAAAAATATGCTTTCGGCAGTCAGCCTCTGGGTGGGCGAGAACCAGTCCAAGAATTGGACATCATTCATTATAAGTGATGTCAACACTGAAAAGAAACTCAAAGATGCTCGGCGCTTGGGATTCCATATCCCTACGGCTGAGAAAAAGGGTAAACGTTCCGCCAACAACAGCAACAATGGCAACGACAGCCGTGATGCAAAGGAAAAGCAGGCTATGGTCGCCAACTTAACCAAAAAACCTGAGCAAAAGCAAGCAGATCCTCCGAAACCAAAGGAGACCTACTCTTTTGAAGATGGTGATGTCAAACCCATCTTCGACATATTGATACATGGAGGTAAGATTTGCCTCCCCGACATCAAGCGTCAACCGGAAGCGGCAGACATGAATAACCCGAAGTACTGCCACTTCCACCGCTACGTCCACCACCCGACATAGGAGTGCTATACTTTGAAGCAGTACATCTAGCGTCTAATTGACACCAAGGCTTTATCCTTGGATTTTAACGATGTGACAGTTACCGCTAACATGGTATCCCTACAGTTCGACAATTTCCCACCAACGGAAGCCCAAGACGGAGTAATTCCAATCCCCAAGGCAACTATGGAAGTTGTCAATCGTCCACCGGCTCAAGACCAAAAGGCCGGGCTAATACCTCTTATCACACTATGAGGAGAGGTTATGTAGGTCCATCCGGATCTCGTTCCAGACTTGACGCAGCCAGCGACATCTCCTTCCACCAAGTGGAAAGGCAATAAGTCCAAGTCCTGCCATATGGTGTCTCCTACCATGGAGGAAGCCATGGCAGGGGCGACTAGGTCAGGCTTGACCTACTAGCCAGACTGTAACACTCTTGATAAAAGAGATCCGCCAATGGTTGCACCTACTGCACCCACTGTGTCTACTATGGGACCATCCCAGCCTCCAACATCAGACAAATCCAAGCAAAATGAGGCTCGCTTTGACAAGCCGTTGTGCAAGAAAATAGCTCAAGGGTTGGAGAAGCCCTACCAATTTGATATCTTGTCACATCTAACCAACACTCCGGTAAAGTTGTCACTCTACGAGTTGCTCCGACTCTCTAGAGACACTCAGCGAGGCATTACAGAATGCCGACACCTATCTGGCGCAAGTCAAGTCACCAGCTGAAGATCCGACAGCCTGCCACCACTACAATAACGTTGTGGATACAGTACCCAATATTATAGTTTTGCAACATGATATGCTGCTGAAAAATAACAAGCATGATCGTCCCCTGTACTATACAAGGTATATTGGTACCATAAAAGTTAATCGGATGCACGTCGATCCCGGTTCGTCAATTAGCATTATTTCGAGGAGCCTACTATAAACTTTAGGGATCCCAATGCATCGCTTGGTAGCTACCAATACTGCCATCAGTGACTTTAATGTAGGGAGAACCTATCCTCTGGGCAAGATATGCCTAAAATGCCAGAATAGTGACTTGAAAACTGAAGTTACTTACTACGTCATCGATATAGATGTATCATATAACATTTTGTTCAGATGGCCTTGGCTACACCAACATATGATCGTGCCATCGACTCTACACCAGTATTTCAAATATATCGACGAATAAGGGAAAGTCAAAATAGAGTTTGCAAATATCGACCCTTTGAAGGGGGTTGAGGTGTACTACTCCGACGCCATCCTCTACAAACAAGTTCCTAAAGACAAAGAGGGCACTGAAGCCGATGATGAAACAAAGATTACAACTACACTAGTAGAACCCATGAGAATCCGTCTCAAAGCTCATACTCCTGGCACAACCGTTCCCCTCATCGTCAAACAACAAGGAAAGGCACCTAAGCCCTCGGCTACTTCCACATCATCAGAGCCTTTGGTCATTCGTCTCCCAGGTCAAGCTGACCAATAACAGCAGAACCGACTCTACCTACTCTTTCGGACCCTATGGTCATTTGCCTTTACAGACCAAGCCGACCACCTAGGGAAGGTCCAGTACCATGTACGCCTTTTGAACCTATAGTCGTTCTCCTTCGTAGGTCGAGTCGACCACCAGAGGAAGATCCGGCAAGTACTGAACCTCTCATAGTAAAACTGTGCCGAGAATGGTCAGAACCTTCACCTGTGCTGGGGGTAGCTGAAGAGAAAGATGAGTTGGAGGACTATGTAGCCGCTTAGGCTAATATCCCTTCCCTTGATGATGTAATCCTAGATAAAAAATTACCCTACTTTTTGAATAAAGGGCTACCCTTGGACTATTTTGAGATCTCCCACCTAAATACACTATATGTCATAGAGCATGGTCTAGGTTTATACCTACAGACGCAAGTGACCATAACCTACACAGCGCACCAGATACTCTCTAGCCAATATTCTTACCTCCTAGTCTCGCCTAGGAAGAGGGTAGATAATTTTATCATCTTCGGCAGGGTAGAATGCCTCTTTATCGGTATAGTTCACAAGCCCTGCACCTTATCCAGAAAATATGGTACAAATCTGAAGGCCACTAAAGGGCTGAACTACAACAAAGGCCGAAGGTTGCCCTTGCGTATACCCACTCTTACAGGCAAGCTCGAGGATTTCTACCATAAAACTAAGCATGGCTTAGGATATATGATGCCTCCTACAACCCCTGAGGACATAGATGAAGAAGATGAGGTACACTCACACTTGTCAGAATTTTCAGCCTGGGACTCCGATGTCCGTATCGGGGATGTGCTCAAAAAAATAATATCTTCCAACATGGTGTCTACCGACCCTGAGAAAGACAATGAAGGTACATCTGAACTCTTTAAGATGGAACCTTGGGCCCAACACCTTGATTCTCAATGGGAGATGAGATTCGAACAACGACAATCTCCCATATAGGATGAAGTCATACAAGTCGACCTCATCGACAAATCATGTCCCAAACCTATCTTCGTTAGCAAAAGTCTGTCCGACGAAGATCGAAATACCTTATTACAACTTGTTAGGGAATCCATCGACATCTTTGCTTAGAGCTACAAAGACATGCCAGGATTGGATCCCCAAATCGTAGTCAATAAACTCAACATTCTGCCAAACGTCAAACCATTCAAGCAACATCAACGACGCTTCCGGCCAGACGTGATAGATTCTATCGAAACTGAAGTCAATAAGCCGATAGCTAGTGGCTTCATCTGCGAGGAACAACATCCCGAATGGGTAGCCAACTTTGTCCCTATCATGAAGAAGAATGGAAAGATTTAAATCTGTATTGACTTCCCTGATCTAAATGCGGCATATCCTAAGGATGAATTTCCTGTTCCGATCACCGACATAATAATCGACAACACTTACGGCTTCGAACACATGTTCTTCATGGATGGTTTCTCAGGCTACAACCAAATCAAGATATTTCCTAACGATGAGAAACATACAACATGTTGGACCTTGATAGGCATATACTGCTACACGGTTATGCCTTTTAGTCTAAAGAATGCAGGTGCCACATACCAACAAGCCATGGACACCATATTTCGTGATCATCTGCGCAAGACGGTGGAATGTTACGTCAATGAAATCGCTGTCAAAAGTTGCTCCAAAGATGATCACCTCTAAGACCTTAGGACTGTGTTTGACCTGATGTACGCACACTGCGTCAGGATGAACCCTACTAAGTCCTTCCTGGGAGTCTCTAGCGGCAAATTTTTTGGTTTCGTCATCACCGATCGTGGCATTCATATAGACCCTGACAAGACTAAGGCCATCCTGGAGATGAATCCACCAAAAAACCTCCGGGAACTTTATGGTTTATAAAAGAGGTTGGCGTACATCATAAGGTTCATATCAAACCTCTCTGGACGTTGCCAGCCATTCACATAGCTCATGAAGAAAGGTGTCTCCTTTCTTTAGAATAAAGTGTGCCAACGAGCGTTCGATGACATTAAAGAATACCTATTAAACCCTCATGTACTGGTGGCCCTGGTCGTGAAAAAGCTATTCCTGCTCTATGTGTGCAATAGATCACTCTCTCGGTGCCCTCTTAGCCCAGAGCAACAATTTCGGTCACGAGTAGGCCATATACTACTTCAGCCGAATGATGGTCGGCCCAGAGCATAGATATACTACAGTCGAGAAGAGTGCCTTGCGCTAGTATTCGCCATCCAGAAAATCTGACACTACGTGACTAGACAGACCATTCATGTTATCTCGCGGGCAACCCCCTCAGGGTCCTCATGACCAAACCTGAGGCACTCAGTTTTTGCTTGGCTACTTGGGCAATATTATTATCTCCATATGATATAATATTCTTCCCATACAAGGCCGTCAAGGGTCAGGCATTGGCCGACTTTTTGGCAGCCCACCCAGGGTCAGAAACCTCAAAATTCTATGAAGATATTCCAGATGAAGTGGCAGACGCCAACATCACCTCACACAAAGTAGTTTGGCGAACGTTCTTTTGACGGTGCTTCAAAGGCAGGACCCAAAGGCAACATCATCGCTGGGGCCGGGATAGTATTAATCTTCCCAGATGGTCTCATCATCAATCATGCCTACTATCTCACAAAACAATATTCCAACAATGTGGCAGAGTATAACTCTTTCATCATCAGGCTCCAGCTCGCCAAGCAAGTCAGAATAGAGTACTTGGAGGCCTACGACGATTCTCAGCTAATAGTCAAACAGGTCCGGGGTGAGTATGAAGTCTGAAACGAGGACTTGATACCATACCCCTAGGCTGCACTTAACATCATCGTAACCTTCAAGACGTTCTTTATTGAGCATGTCCCTCGGTTGTAAAATATTGAGGTAGACGCTCTGGCCGGCCTCGCCGCTTCCTTAGTAATACCAAATAACGCTCACCTGCTAATCGATGTGGTCGGCCAAGAACTGGTCTACCCCAAAAGTAGCCTATGCTTGTGCCTCAGCTACGCTGTAGGGGTCAACACCGACACTCGAGATTGGAGGATTCTATTTATCGACTATGTAGTCTATGGAATTCTCTCCGAGAATCCAAAGGAAGCTACTTCGATCAGAAGACGTTCCCTCAGGTCCTATTTTGATACAACCACTAAAATGTTGTATCGTCGATCCTACGACGGTCTCCTATTACGATGCTTATCAAATGCAGAAGCAAGACAAGCTCTCCGCGAAGCTATCACTACCACATTTTCTAAAAAAGGATAATTTGGTCATTTTATAATTAATTAAATATTGTACATGTTGAATATTTATTTATTATATTATTTAATTATTGTTAGATGTTAGTTTATTATTTTGGACTTGTGTTAGTAGATCTAACTAGTTTAGATTAGATCCATGGACCAACATTTATATTTGGTTAGAATTGAGCCCAATTATAAGTCCACTCATTATGAGGATAATTAATTAAGTTAAATCCATTAGACTAGAACCTTCCCTCCTTAATTATTTCTTCATGAGAGGCCCTAAGGGGTATTTTAGTTATTACATAATAGCTTGGAGAGGGGGCTAGTGGCTGGCCATGTTAAACATAGGAGGAAAATTCTCTTTCCTTATTTTTATTACAATTCTAGATATATAATTTCCTTTTCCCAATTTCTTCATTTTCCACACCACATTTCCTCCCAATTCCTTCATAATTCCTTCCCTAATTACCATTGAAGACTAGTATATCAAGGATCTACAAGGTGGAAGAAAGAATCTATAAGGAGGAGCAATGATCTATAACTTGAAGGCTCATTTTACCCAATTTTGGAAGTTTTATTGGGAATCCATCTTCTAATAGGTATAATTCAGATTTTTCTCTTTGTTTAGACTTTAAATCTGTGTTTTAATTATTAGAAACCACCCCATATACTAAGGCTACCCGTAGGAATTAGAATTTGGTTCATACGAGGCCTATGGAGGATGTTATGGTGTATTTTGTGTCAATTTTGGGAAAATTTTGAGATTGACACATGTTGTGTTTGTCAATTGGTTAATTAGACCAAATTGATATATATTTGATTATGTGTGGCTAGTATCATATCCATAATTAGATACATGTAGGCCATATCCTAACAAATTGGAGATACAGATTTATTTAGAGATTTTCCTCCGACACGGAGCTTTGTGCATGTCATATTTTGACACGGACACGTAGATGTGTTTTTGACTCTTCGTATTGCTCATATATACTATTTTAGACTTGCTCGTGTCCTTCAGGGTACGTTTGGTTGTGTGGTTGACTCATATCGCAAGCATATCATAGAACTAGTATGATATGGGTGCGGTGCACTCTACATGTTTGTTCTATTTCATTTCTAGATTCAATTTGCATTGTTTATAGCTATTAGTGATATATGTATTCATATGTGTATATATATAGTGTTATGTATATATATATATATATATATATATATATATATGTATGTATGTTGGTGTTTATATATGTATATATATGCATATGTATATATATAGATATAGATATGTATATGTGTTATGTTTATATGTATATATATATATATATATATATATATATATATATATATATATATATATATATATATATATATATATATATATATATATATATATATATGGATATGTGTATGTGTATGTGTATGTGTATGTGTATGTGTATATATATATATATATATATATATATATATATATATATGTATCTATAAGTATATGGATGTGTGTAGTGAGTGAGTGAGCTGTGAGTAAGAGGGTCGGGCTGTACAGTTTCAGTGTGCAACAATATGCAGCATGGGAGAGCAGTGAACAACTAAAGAACAATAACAATGTGCAGCCAATACAGAGCACAACAAGTAGTAGTTTTACTGTGTAGCAATGCACAACATAGGGAGCACAACAGTGCAATTCAGCAAGAAAGGAACAATTGTAACTGCAGAACAACAACAGCAATTTGAGCCAAGGCAAGCACTACAGCTTGTGCAGCATGCGATACAACAACAAGCAGTCACCAACATTACAACAACAATAGCTAGCTACAAACAACATCAACAACAAGGTATGATGATAGCTAGTTAGGAGAGGTTTAGTAGTTTATTAGTGGTTTAGTTAGTAGATATAGCTATTAATAGTTTAGTAGTTATTTTTATTGTTAAGTAGTTGTATATAGATACATATTAGTCTAATACACACACACACACACACACACACACACACACACACAAACACACACACACATATATATATATATATATATATATATATATATATATATATATATATATATATATATATATATATACTTGTTAGACTAATAACTATATGTATATATGTATATATGTATATAAGTATTGATGGTAAGATAGTATTGTAGATATGTATATATGTATATAAGTATTGTATGTTAGGTAGTTAGTAGTATTTTAATAGTTTAGTTAATGTTAGTAAATGGTTAGTGTATTGGTAGTGAGCTATATATTAGGATTTGAATTACCTTGTGATAGCAAGGTAATGTCAAGGTATTAGTCGATATTCGAGGTATTGAATTTAAGTATCAAGATGGGGGTGTAGTGGTGCGATACCGTATTATTTCAAACCAAGGTATCCACTTAGCATTTATTTAGCTAGGAATATTAGATAGTATTGATTGTATATACATATTATGTTATTATCCTATCTAATTTCTTGCGTATCTTATGATACGGTATCCTATTGGTTTTCTAGTATCCTAGTTTAGCTAGTGTGGCCTAGTTATATAGTGTATGGATTCAATATCCTAGAATTAGACTCATGCAACCTAGAAATAGCAAGATAGACTAAGTTTGACCAGTTTGACTTAGAGTTGACCAAGTTTGACTATTTTGACTTAGAAATAGATTGTTAACCTAGATGTTGACCAGTTTAACTTATTTTTATTCCAAAATCTTGTATTGATGTAATATTCCCTATTTAGGTCTTTGAGGTACCGAATCGGACATCTGTGATACTGTTCACCGGATTTTAGACGAGTACATTCTCTGATAGTTTTTCATTTATGATATCCTCTATGTCTCTTATTTTTAGAGTAGATATCCTTGATTTCTTGACGCGGTGGTTACACGGATTGGTATATCCGGATCTCATTATGAGATATTATTCCTTGGTATTTATGGTGTATCTTGTGCAAGGCTTGTTCCTTGTTCTTCTTATATAAATATAGACATTGGTTCATGAGAAGAGTAGCGCCCTTCTTATGGAAACCCTTGTTATCACGTACCATGGTTGGATCCACTATACCAGTCGGGGGCGGGGAGTATTTAGTATAGATATGTGATCATACCCTCCTTGTGCATGTCTTATTCCTTATGAGTGTTAATCATACACCGCATGTATGATTAACCAGGCCATTTATCCTTGTGCAAGTTCCCAAGCCGATCACATGTTAAAGCTGGTACTCACTGACTTAGTCATTAGTATTCTTGTTCATTGCCATATTGTTCATTCTTGTATTTATTTTAGTATTTTTTTATTGTATATCTCTTGTATTTATATATTACATCTTGTATATTCGTATTTATTTACTATTATATAGTTTATATCATTTATTAGAACTGCTGTTAGAGATGTACTCTGCTCCTTTCCTGACTGGATATATTTTTCCTAGATGACCCTAAGGAGTGGTACCCCACTCACTACGGACCTCAGGATATTGTGGGCTTAGATCCAGAGACATTGGCTCAGGAGGGACTCATCCCGACTGAGACAAACGACCCCGGACTCGTAGCTTCATAGTTAGTTCTTTGTATTGGATTTGTCTCCAGCATATTGTTATTAGTTTTCTCGAACTCATTAGATATTATTTGTCTCATAAGTTGTATTCGTGACTCTTCTATTCTTTTGTCATATTTGTGCTATTTTCTACCTTATAGATCTGTAATTAAGTATATTCATTGTTGGTGGCATATTTATATTGATAGATAGTTTATCCAAACAATGTTCTATCGCCGATGTTGTGGCATAGGTTGGGCGTTGTTTACTACTTGCATCCCTACACCGGGTGTGGGTCATGACATATTTTTAGTAGTGGCCTATGCAGGTCCTTCGAGGTCGCAATTAGTGTAATTCATAATGGTGCTCTAAATTGAGTGCGATTATGAGTCTGTTTCAGGATATAGGATATAGGCTATAGGCTATAGGCTAATAATACTCAATCACATCTAGGAAAAACTCTATTGATTCCTTCGACTGTCTTTCTTGATATTGATATTTAATCTTTAATTGTCCTTTCTTTGAGTATCTTATATCATGTGCCATAATGATTCTTTCTTTCGCTTTGTCTCAGGATGCCGCCTAAGACTAGATCACAACAGGGGAGAGTAGCTTCTGAGATATTTGTGACTTCCCGAGGGCCTACACCAGTCACTTCTTTGATGATTAGCGTATCAGCTACATTCGGGGGTCTACTTCCTATTCAGAGGAATATTTTGGTTGTATCTGAAGAACTTCTGCCTCCATCTTTCGTGCCGACAGATGCAACTCAGATGTTCATACTATTTTGCAAGATGTTGGAAGAATAAAGGGCTCTGTCCAAGGCACACCAGAGGCAGACTATGGCAAGATCTCGAGAGTGCTCATCAGCTTGCCCTTGCCGTAGTAGAGAGTAGAGTTTCGGTCCAACCGCAGGTTTCTTCGCAGGTTGCCCAGCTTCGCCGAGGCAATATCCAGGACTTTAAGAAGCTGGAACCTTAGGTCTTCAAGGGGACGGAGGGCATCATCTACACTGATGATTGGCTTGAGGATATTGAGCATCTTATGAGGGTGTCCAGTCTTTCTAAGGATCTGAAGGTTAGGCAGTAGGACTTCAGCTGTTCAACGTCTCCCGTACTTGGTTCAGGAATGAGCCACTTCTTGCTGATGCAGGGCAGTCTTCGACGGTATTCAAGGACCTCTTCAAGAATAAGTTCTTTGCTCAGGCAAACATGTTAGACTTGAGGAGGCAGTTTGAGAGCCTTGTTCAGGGGATCATGTCTGTGGAGGAATATGCCGTAGAGTTTGGTAGGTTGAGCCAATTTGCAGAGTATTTGCTAAGGGAGCCAGAGGTTCGAGCTATTCCTTTTTGTGAGGGTCTGAACTGGGAATTGAAGATCCTTATTTCGTCTTTTTATGAGACCTACTCGGAGATACTTGCGGAGGCACGCATGGTTGAGCGAGAGTTGGGTTTGAAGCCCAAGGGATATCGTGATTCTTTTTTGGAGGCTAACAACAACAAAGTAACTGCTGAGCGTCCTCATTTCCAGTCTAGGCCTTTTCTACAACCGCAGCAACACTAGACTCCATCTAGGGCACCGTTTCACCAGGCATCGCAGCAATAGAGATAGTTACAGCAAGCTTCTTGCCACTTCTGCAAGAAGCCCGGCCACATATGGAAAGTTTGCCGGAAGAGGTTGGGAGTTTGTTTGTATTATGGTGCCGAGGGGCATCAGCTGAGAGAGTATCCTTTTAATCCTCGTCGTAAAGTTCAGGAAGCAGCTCTAGCTCCGAGGAAACAAGCGAGACCACTTGTAGCACATCCAAGGGGACCGTCACTTCTGACCCAGTAGTAGCATTATGCCTAGCACCAACATCGGGGAGGTGCACATCAGGGATGAGCATTTTCTATGACAATCAAGAAGGACGAGCCCACTGAAGATGTCATCGCAGGTTTTATTCTTTTTTATTCCATTCCAGCTTTAGCTTTGTTTGATAGTGGTGCTTCCCATAGTTTTGTATCTGTTTCTTTTGCTCTAAAGCATCGTTTGGTAGCTGTAGAAGTATAAAAAATATGCTGGATAGCTCTACGCTGCATATTGATGCAAAGCAGCATAAAAAGAGGACTTCAGAGCCTTCAACGTACAAATAGAGCTTCTCCGCCAAGCACAGCGTGAAATATAGGCTCGAGGACCATCCGCGTAGGGCAGTATGTCCAGGATGCTTCAGCGTAAACAGGGTGCTTCATCGCCTTTATGGCGTAAAACTCATTCTCTTTCAATGCAGCATTGAAGTGTACGAGGGACGCTTCGTATTCTCTGCAATAAACCTGTCAGATCCTGTAATGAACCTGACGTCTCGACTTCTGACAAAGGAATACTGCTCGACTACCCAGGCGATGGCCATAATGATGGCGCGGCACTGCAACCCAGGCTGTCATTTACTGCCATTTCCCTTGTATAAAATCGCTTTTACGTACATGGAGGAATACGCTGCCTAGTTTTACACAGGCAGATGAGAGCTCGTTACGCTCCGCGAAAGACAAACCGCCTGCCACATCAAAAGCTGCACTCTGTGCGGGACTCGAGGCGCGTCTCTGCATTTAATGCACAGGGTGGTGACAGGCCCTCAAGGCACGTATCTGCAATTAATGCGTCGAATACTGACAGATGCCTGAGGCACGTCTCTGCGTTTGATTCACAGAAGGGTGGAAGACCTTCAAAACACGCCTCTGCATTTAATGCGCAAGATAATGGCGGATCTCCACATTTAATGCAGGAGATTTGATTAAATATCACCGAACCGTCGTTTAGTGACATCCCCTTTGCGAGAGCTGCTCCTACGCATACAAGGAAATACGCTGCCTAGTTTTACACAGGCAAACATGAGCTCCTTACGCTCCACAGAAGACGAACAGACTGCCACGACAGCGGTTACTCTTCGCATAGGATTCAAGGTGCGTATCTGCATTTAATGCACAGAATAATGGAAAATCTTAAAGACAAGCATCTGTATTTAATGCACAGGATGGGGGCAGATCTCTGCATTTAATGCAAGAGATTTGATTATCTCCAAGAGCCATAATTCTGGCTAAGACGTCCACATCATCACTCTGGCACGTTACGCAGCGGCTTCTACGCCTATTCAGCTTCGATGCCTGCTCGGCTTCTACGCCTATTCAGCTTCGGTACCTGCTCGGCTTCTACGCCTACTCGGCCTCTATGACCACTCGGCTTCTACGCCCACTCGGCCTCTATAACCACTCGGCTTCTACGCCTATTCGGCTTCTATGCCGGTTTGATAACTATTTGGCTTCTATGCCATGGTGACAGACATTGGCTTCTATGCCAACCTCTTCTACACGAGGGATACCTACCTACGTGGCTTCTACGCCATAATCTTCGTAGCAGTTATACGAGTTTTATCCCTTAGTTGGACCCGTGCCACACGCTCATTCAAAGGATCATCTATACACAGGCATTGGTTATTTTAACCGTTGTGTAAAAGGGTGCTGTACTTTCCACTACTCGGTTTTTACACCGATTGAGTGGTCACTGTCACTAAAACTTTATAAATAGAGACCTCTATCAACAGAGGACAAGGTGGAACGATCAGAAATGGGTCGAACGATCAGAAAAGGAGGTTGAACGATCAGGAGTAGGTTGACAAATTGAAAGGAGAAATAGAGGAGAGAGAAAGAGAGAGAGAGAGGAGAATCCAGAGCTCAGGCAAAGAGAAGGGATCGACGATTTTGGCATCGGGCATCCACCCTCTTTAGCAACCTTCGAAGCTGCTACCTGTCTTCCACGGCATTTCTTCAACATCGTGTGGTCCAAGGGCTAAAGTAATCGACTGCAGATCAGACACCTATAGCAATATTCACCCAGATTAAATAAATTGTACTTAGACATCCTCGTGTAGGATCAAATTTGTACAATCTTGTTTGTAAACATAAAAGAAGGGTGGGTCTTCGTACAGGACCTTATTTTGTGCATTCATCAAATCTTTTCTCGTTTATTATGCAAAACAAGATGGCAACTCTGCTGGGGATGTCTTTCTCTTCTGATGAGGAAGCTATTGCTCACCACGATGCGGTATCTGTGGGATCCGTGAAGAAGACATTGGTCGTCCAGTTCGACCAGTCTGCCTATGAAGATATGCTCCGAATAAGGGGCAGCTCTCACTCTCTCTCTGTCCAAAACAACAGGAAGCTGGGTAAGGTCTGGATGCCCAAGATATCCTCTACCATTCCTGTGGACTCTCCGATCTCTTCGACCAATGAGGTTGTAGCATTGCTCCCTCCGCGCCCTGTGCGTAAAATTCAGTCGCCTGTCCCTGACAGGACGGACAAAACTTCTGGCAATGCCTAAGCGCTAACCCAGAAGTATACTCCGCGCTCTGTGCGTGAAGTTCAGTCTCCCGTCCCTGGCGGAACAGACAAAACTTCTGGCAATGTCTCAGCGCTAGCCCAGAAGTGTACTCTGCTCTCTGCGCATGAAATTCAGTCTCCCGTCCCTGGCGGAATAGACAAAACTTCTGATAAAGCCTCAATGCCAAATAAGAAGTACAAGACACGCTCCACGCGTAAAACAACATTTGACCTCTACGGAGAACCAGATGATCCTTGTGATCTCCGCAAGGGAAAGCGAGCGGCGGACTACTCAACTTCTCGGCCTTTACGCCAGCAAGGGAATAATCTACACGCCCTCCGAATTACGCGAGACGCTGATGGCCGCCTGAGGACATCCTCAGCTTTATGCCAACCAGAGCAAAGCTCCAAATTACGCCAGGCAAAGTCCCTAAGCGTAAAGAAGGCTCCAGTTGTGGAAAGACACCCTCCTCGGGGATTATTCGCCACCCAGATGGCCAACCTGTTGGATACGGGTGGCACAAGGAAGACTATGGTTCCCATCATCCGCATGCCCACCAATGGGAACAGAAGGAACAAGCCATCATCTTCTTCTTCTGCAAGTTCTCCTGACCTGCGCAAGTATCTAATCCAGAAACGCAAGGAGAGGGGATCTTCCTGCGTGGCTATTACGCCTCCTAGCGAGCACTATTGTAATAGTCACAGGATTGTAATTAATTGTTGCAATTCTAAAGCAAAACGGCCAGTTTTTGACCCGCTGAGCTACTCTCCATCTTTCCTAGAAGAAGCGCCTACGCATGCATCTGTGAACATGGCTTCACATATACCTGGAGGAAGCTCAGACTCAAGATGTCCGTTCTCTAGAACTCCGAGCCGAAGAAAATTCAACATGCTCCTTAGGGACACCGAAGCTGGGGTATTCCAGAACACTCGTTCAAGGTCACGACAACTGACTTCGTGCTCTTCTGATTCGGATGATGGGGGTCGCCAGTCTCCCGAATCAGATACTGAGAGTATAGAGTCAACTTCTGCAGCGAACAGACTATACAAGAAGATTCCTTCGATGATGACTCTGGTAAAATGCAGGTTCACAGGTACAGCCCGCAAGCCTTGAAGATCATGCAAAATATGGGTTACAACTTGAGGATGGAACCAGGTCTCAACTACAGGAAAGGTAGACGAACACCGCTGCTCGGCAATTCCCGCTATCAACAAACCCGTTTCGGGTTAGGGTATGCCACCTCCCTTACGACTTCCAAGTCGAACGAGGATATCTTTTCCTCTTTTCAAGATGGCTCATCGCCCTCCGACTCATCTCACGCTCTCGAGCAAACATTATCAGCGAATATGGTAGCGACGGATTCCTTTGAATCAGACGACAAGAATCTGAACCATTCGAGAATGACGCTTGGGCTCAGTAGATGGATACACAATGGGAGTTCCGCTTCGAGCAAAAAGAACCTCCCACTAAAGATGAAGTTATCCAGATTGACGTAGGGGATGAACTTTCACCAAAGCCGATATTTATCAGTAACAACCTTTCCAAAGAAGAAAGGAAAGAAATTACCCAGTGATAAAAGAGTATATCAAATATCTTTGCGTGGAATTATGAGGATATGCCAGGTCTTGATCCAAAGGTGGCTACTCATAAACTCAACGTACTGCCCGATTCGAAGACTATGAAGCAGCACCAACATCGGTTTCGCCCAGACATGATGGACGCCATTGAAACTGAAGTCAAGAAGTTGATAGCCTACGGCTTCATTCGTGAGGAACAACATCCCGACTGGGTCGCCAATGTAGTCCTGATCATGAAGAAGAATGGGAAAGTACGGATCTGCATCGATTATCGAGATCTGAACGCAGCCTGCCCCAAGGATGAGTTCCCTCTTCCCATCACAGACATCATGATCGACAATACATGCGGTTTTGAACGTATGTCTTTCATGGACAGATTCTCGGGATACAATCAGATCAAGATGCATCCTGAAGACGAGAAGCATACCACCTTCCGGACACCACTGGGGGTATATTGCTATACGGTCATGCCCTTCGGATTAAAGAACGCCGGGGCTACATACCAACGGGCTATGAGTAACATATTCCATAAGCATTTACGCAAGACAGTAGAGTGTTACGTGGACGATGTAGCTGTCAAAAGCCGCCTCAGGGATAATCACATCCAGGACTTGAAGACAGTATTTGAATTGATGCGCCAACATCAACTCAAAATGAACCCTACAAAGTCCTTTCTGGGAGTATCTAGCGGCAAATTTCTGGGATTTGTCATCACCGCCCCGCAATCTGAGGGAACTCAGGGGATTTTAAGGTCGTCTGGCTTATTTTCGAAGATTCATATCCAACCTCTCCGGGAGATGCCAGCCCTTTTCTTATCTCATGAAGAAAGGTGTATCCTTCGTGTGGGACGAAGCCTGTCAGCAAGCGTTCGAAGATATCAAGCGCTACCTCACTAGCCCGCCAGTTCTGGTACCTCCCGTCATAGGAAGACCATTCGTGCTATATGTTCGAGCAATGGATCATTCTCTGGGAGCTCTTCTCGCACAAAAGAACGATATGGGCCACGAGCAGGCTATTTAATACCTCAGCAGGATGATGGTCGGAGCAGAACACCGGTACAACCCTCTGGAGAAAGAATGCTTGGCTCTGATGTTCGCTATTCAGAAAATGCGACACTATGTCATGGGCCAAACTATTCATATCATCTCCAGGATCAATCCTCTTCGGGTACTGATGAGCAAGCCAAGTGTTCTTAATTCTTGACTCGTGACTTGGACGATGTTATTAACGCCATATGACATGGTGTACATCCCTCAGAAGTCCGTCAAAGGCCAAGCATTGGCTGACTTTCTGGCTGCTCATCCCATCCCGGAGGCCTCCAAACTATACGAGGACATTCTCGACGAAGTTGCAGAGTGTAATTCTCCAACGGAAGGCGATGCATGGCAACTGTTCTTCGATGGCGCCTCCAGGACTGGTCCCAGGGGAAACGTGGTTTCAGGTGTAGGGATCGTCCTAGTCACTCCTGATAAACTCGTTATCTACCGAGCATATTCTCTTAGCGAGCCCTGTTCTAACAATGTGGCAGAATACAACGCTCTTCTAATCGGGCTCCAAGTCGCTAAAGAGCTGGGGGTCGAATCTCTGGAAGCCTTCGGTGATTCTCTGCTGATCGTCAATCAAGTCAGAGGAATATATGAAGTCCAAAATCCCGACCTCATCCCCTATCACCGAGCAACGGTCGAGATAGCCATGACGTTCAAAGGATTCTTCCTAGAGCATGTACCTTGATCTCGGAATCTGGAAGCTGATGCCCTAGCAAGTCTAGCTGCAGATTTAGCTACTCCTATAAGAAGGCAGAATTCGGTAATTCTTCTTAACAGAGACCTATTCTGTGTGAAAAACAACTTTTACATCGAATGCAGCTACACGGTGGACACAAATTCTCCCAAGAGAGACTGGAGAAGTCCCTTTATAGATTTTATAGCATACGGAATCTTGCCAGAAGATCCTAAAGAAGCAATATCTGTCAAAAGACGATCATTATGCTTCTATTTTGATGCATCGTGACAATGCCTATATCGCCGATCTTATGACGGGCTATTATTACGATATCTCTTTTGTGATGAAGCACAGGGGATTATCCGTGAAGCACACGATGGCGTGTACGGGGTGCATCAACCCGGTCCTAAGCTACAGGATCGAATCAAGAGAATAGGCTATTACTGGCCCACTATGATCGCAGACGCAATCAAGTATGCTAGACGATGCAGAGCCTGTCAGGTTCATACAGACTTCATATATCAACCGTCCGAACATCTACATCCTACGGTTGCATCCTGGCCTTTCGAATCATGGGGTATGAATATTATTGGTCCTATTCACCCGTCTTCTTCCAGAGGTCACCGGTTTATACTGGCCATCACGGATTACTTCTCAAAATGGGCAGAGGCGATCCCTCTTGCTGAGGTAAAGACATCTAATGTGACCAGCTTCATCAAGCATCACGTTATTTACCGCTTTGGGGTTCCCCGAAGGATAATCCATGACAATGGGCCTCAGTTCATCAGCCATCCGTTCCACCGGTTTTGCGATAAAAATCGGATACAAAATGTGGCCTCTACCGCACATTATCCGACTGCTAATGGTTTGGCGGAAGCCTTCAACAAAACTATTATCAAACTCTTAAAGAAGTTCGTCTCTTCGAACAAGAGAGATTGGAATGAGAAGCTGGGAGAATGTCTCTGGACATACCGCACAATGATACGAGCACCGACAGGTTGTACACCATTCTCATTAGTCTACGGGAGTGAAGCAGTTCTTCCTATCAAAATTCAAATTTTGTCACTCAGGATAGCCGTGGCTAATGAGTTAACTCAAGAAAAGAATGACCTGTTAAGGCTTCAAGAGCTAGAAGGATTAGATGAGAAATGCCTCCAAGCTCAGCAGCGCATCGCGCTCTACCAAGCACGTATTTCCAGAACTTTTAAATCAAAAAACAAAAGAAAGAGTGTTCAAAGCTGGCGAGCTAGTTTTAGCTGTAAGAAGGCCGATGATTCTTACTCACAGGAGTAAAGGAAAATTCCAGCCCAAATGGGAAGGCCCTTACGTGATCGAGACAACGTTCTCAAACGGCGCTTATAGGTTAGCCCAGCCTAATGGAGACCTGCTAATGGCTCCTATCAATGGCAAATTCCTGAAAAGGTACTATGCTTAAACCTCCTCTGCACAAGTAGAATATGGCGAAGACCTCATTCTGACAAAACTACTTCCAAAATGAAACTAGTTGGATCATATTCTATCATGTCCATATGACCTCTGAATAGATATGTTCTACTAAAGCGTACCGAAAATATATCACGTCCATACTACCTCTGATATCACTTTCATCCAAACCTGTCATTTATATTCTGAAATGATGGGTCCACAAAGTCAGATGAAGAGCCTCTTTATTATTCCCAGAAAAGAGCAAAAGTACATTGAAAAGCGAAAGCAAAAGTACATCATGAAGGAGGAGCGGTCAGGTCGCAAAGCTGCTGTGCCAGTACGGCAATCCTCCCAGCCCCGGAATCCAAGACATCAGCGCGGACCCGCTCCAACCGTGCCTCGTCAACTATCAAGAGGGACAGTTCAGCTCTAGCCCGAAGGAGACCGGCACGGGCGACTCCTGCACTCGGCAAGTTCTGTTGTGCTGCGACCAGTCGGCCATTCACCACATCTAGACCTTCCAACGACTGATAAGCCTACTCCTTTTCCTGAGCAAGCTTTGTCTCCAGTTTACGGACCCTCGCTACATTGCCGTCATGCTCGGCCTGGCACTTCGTTTGAAGGGCGATAGTCTCCTCCAAAACAACTTTCCCTTTATCCATCTCCTGCTGATTAGTCTTGATAAATTTATTCAGACCTTCCTTCTTTTCAACAAGATGCGCAGTCAAGGAGTCGTATCTGGCCTGGACCAGAGCTTCAATGTTGCCTCGAGCTAGCTGCAGGTATTTGTTAATGGGTTGCTCCAAACCATTAACCATCGCCTCCAGCGCGTCAGCTACCCCGGTATCACCGAATTCCCTGATCACCTCTATCGAGAACCGAGAGGACCTCTTCAGTGACGCAAAGTCCAGCTTCTTCGCCAACACCATTGACATTCGCGTTCTTAAAGTGGTGTAGAAGATACCGGTGTACTGCTCGGTCAACGCAATTAGGTCCACATGAACGAGGGGAGTGTCCGCAATCGTGGCGACTTTCCCTCCAGGAATAACCACAAATGATATCGCCACGGCCGTCGCCTCAACAGGAGGTACGACGAAAAAAGAATCGCCAACATCGGACGAAGATACCAGCATACTCAAAGGAGGCATTGTCGCAATAACAGGCTCATCCTCCTCTTGAGATATCGGAACCTCGTCGACAGGCAAGCCAGCACCCGAAGATGTCTCCTCTTCAAAATCAGGTACCTCCGTGTCACCACTAGGACCTGACACAGAGCCAAAGGGCGCATCTACACTGCCCTCCCCGAAGAGATCTTCCCCTGAAAGAAGAACGAAAGAAAGTTAATATCAGCATAATGTTAACTTTCCTAAAAGAAAAGGCATGAAGACGACATTTACCCGTGGCCGACGGCATATATGTCGCATCCGCAGCTTGTACAGCTAAATTATTTCTTAATGATGCTAGGCAAGCTGTCATACCTGGGGAAAGGGGTCTGCTAACAAAGGCTGACAGATATTCTTCCAAGTCCTCCTCAAGATCCAACCAAGGCTCATCGGCTGGAATCGCGCTAGGTGCGCTCGCAGGCACGGCAGAAGTCCCTCCCGACGTCGATCCGGCTAGAGGTATACGAAACTTTATTATACTCAGCCCCGAAGGCGACCTCACTCCACTACCTGAAGCAATAACATCGAGACCAGCGTCCAGCTGAGATTCTCCGGCTCCACCAGCCAGAACTGTAGAAGGTCCCTCTCTAAAAGGCGAGAAACCTCCAATCAAAGGATCATCCCCAACACAGGGAGATGCAAGCTCATTTCCAGGAGCCTTAATACCAGGAATCCGGAGAGGACGATTTACCGTCTTCTTCTTCCTCTTACGAGGGAAAGTCTCCTTGGGAGCAGGAGCCCTTCGCTTCCCAGGAACCACCAAAGCCCCTGCAGGCGGAGGTACTTCACCCCTAGGGACCGATACCAGAGGCTCGTCCGGGGTAACGGACTCCTCACCCTCGTCGGAAGAAACCGAGGGGACTTCAACTCGTCCCCCAAGCTTGGAAGAGGGCACCCTAAAGCTTCCATGCATATCAAAATCACGATGGAAGGTGTTCATTGCCACATAGAACTGGGCATACGAATGCAGGATGTGCAGCTCCGTGGAGAGTGTAATGACGGGCATAGTAAAAATTGCCCCAGTGCAGCCCATGATAAAATATCGCCATCCCCTCGCTCCATCAATGAGTCCACCTCTGGACCTGAAGCTGGTGACGGCGTTTCTCACGTGCAACTGATCATACCCAAACTGACGGGCAAACCGACTTGGCAAGTAGGGCTCCAAGAAGCAATGATCTTCGCTTTTGTACAGCAGATGGGATGGTCTGATACAGACTAACCAATTAAAAGCTTCGGGAGAAAGAATGGTCTTCTCTCTACCCGAATCCTCGAGCCTAATCCCCGATTGATTGCGATGTATAGGAGGGACGGTGCAGAAAAGCTTCCAACTATGACTGAAGCCTAGCGCCCGCCGACAGTCTATAACCGTGTTCACGTTCCAGGAAGACTTCCAGTAGCTCAACAAGAAACTACCCCCCGAACTACTGCCGGAACCGGAAGACATCACCCGGGGGTTATGGAGAATTAACCACCCCATCAAATACAGGTATGGTAATTCTATCCTTGGAAAGCTATCACGCCAAATTTCATCGACGAGCAGCCCGTCAGTCATGGCCCTCAGGCCAGCTTGTATACGGTACACCATGGTAGGGAGCAAGCCCAGTCTTGCCCCGAACACCAGACGTACTGCAGGCCATAGCGTGTTGCGGTGAATGCGGTCCGCAGATGCGACGTCAGGCACTACTACTCGACGCAGCCATATAGAGAGGAAGCCAGCCAGTTGAGCCTCCCTGGACAGAGGCCTGCGACAGTGCCTTAAATAACTATAGGCCTTAGTGCCTTCAGGATACTTTTCCATCCCTTCATCGAGGAACCGGTCCGGGGCACCAGCATCCACAATAAGATCGTCAACTACCTGAGCATTAAGCGCACTCAGGGGATTCACAGGCAGATCCTTGCCCTCCAATACCTTCTCTGGCTTAGCAGTCCTGGACCGGCGAAAGAAGAGGTAGGACATCCATTTGCTGATGTGAGCCAAATCTGAGGGCTCATCATAAAAAGTGGTGCAAGCGAGGTAGTGGCACATCAACTCCTGGTACACTTCTACTGCCCGAGGGTCTGAACCTCCCAGCTACCTGTTCGTGGGAACATACTCTTCGTGTGGAGTGTTCCTCATTGGCAGTCTTGAGATCTCTGCCATCTCATGCAGGGCCAATCCTAACTCCCCCAGTGGAGTGGCGAAGGTCCCGGTAATCGAAATATATCGCTCCATCAGTGCCAAAAACAGGTTAGGGTTAGGAGGTAACCCAACACTGGTGGCACTCACAGCGGCAAACAGACCAATGCTCTCCAACTCGGTCTGGAAATGCTTCAGGGCCCAATCAACTAAGCGAGCCCATCGAAGGTTTGAAGGGGTGATCCACCCACCACACTGAGGGTTCACCTTAGGGTATATTCCCCCACGCCCCATAAAATTATTACAGAAAGTCGGTAACTAGACCGACTGGATCACCAAATTGTCTTTACTCGGGACACTACCTGGGTACAGCCCCTGAATAGCGTCACAGAGCCAGAAGGGTGACTGACAAACGACCCCTGGTCAGCTCCTCTCAGATGAAAGATCTTTTCTGGCTTGCCGTGAAGATCGGGGGTCAGTGTCCACGACATCCTCCGGGGATGTGTAGCATGGAAGAAAGCCGAGATGGGATAGTCTCTCGGCATATTGGGCAAATACAAGACCAAACCCTCGGTAGGAAAAACTCAGAGTTCTCTCTTGGGCTTTGTCTGGGACTGCTTGTCAATCATATCTCCGAAGAGGAAAGTCGGCTTCAGGTATTGCTCCCCGTCTACGTACGTTAGGGGCTCCCCGTTGATCAAATTCAGCATCGTTTGCTCGCCCTGAGCCGATATCAGAATTGCCCTTCCTTCGGGATACTGGGGCCTGGAGATAGGAAATGTCACGTGCGACAGATCCTCCAGATAGTTGGAGTGTAGCATCCCTGCGGTAGAGCCCATCACTTCAGCTAGTGGAGACTCATGCAAGTTGACTTCAAAAGTACAAGAGAAACACGTCAGGACTTGCAGTATCCGCAAAAAAATCAACAATCCGTGCTCTACACCGAGACTGTGAAACTTGAGTTTTTACGCTGGAATCCATTTTCTTAACGTAAAATTCAAGATTGGCAGTATACGGTCTGTGCTTTATGCCAGATTGATTAAATTGAGTTATTACGCCAGGATTTTCATCCACAAGCATAAAACTTAAATTTTAATAGTATATACCAAGTTTTCGGCGGTCAAAGCTTTTACGCTCTACTGCAAAAAAAATGGAGTTTTTACGCTGACACATTAGGAATGTGGGCGTAAAAAGATAAAACGTCTCCGTGCATCATCTTCCTCAAAGAGGCTATCAGCACAGGAGACGACCTAGCGCGGTCACGTTCAACGTGTGCGAAGGATTTTCAGTCATTCTCTTTTTCCCAAAAACTTTACCTTCCAGGCCGGGTGCACTACTCGTCGACGGGATGCTCCGCTCAGAATGAAGTTTGCCTTGTCCAACCAGAGACGCTCTCGCTTGGGCCGAAGAACGAGAAGAAGAATCAACCTTCTTTCCCTTAGCGGAGGAAGTTTGTTTCGAAGCCATTACTGAAAACTTTGAAGACTCGAAGAAGAAACGAAGAAGAACTTGAACAGTCGAAAGCTTTCTCTCGCAGAAGACGGATGGAAAGTTTTTCCCCTCAGAAACTTGGGATATATATAGAGTTCGGATGTACTCCTCGGACCCCGAACCAAATCTCCTAATTAATATTCGGTTATGATTGGGTCCTACGTCAGCCTATTTATTCAGAGAAGGCGGACAGTCAGCGAATTCAAAAAGTTTTTCGCGTAAAGCAGGTTCGTGGTTTCTACGCTATGGAGCTTTCTACGCTCGACAGCTACAGATCTACGGTTTTACGCTCGCAGGCTATAAGTCTATGGTTTTATGCCCGGATGCCTTTGGGCTCGGTAGCTTTTATGCTCGAGAGGCTACAAACCTACGACTTCACGCTCAGCAGATACCAAATCGATGATCTCACGCTCGGTGGCGCTTAGTTTACGCTCAGAGGTGACGGATCCACGACTTCACGCTCGAAAATTTTTCTTTTCAGAAGCAACAAATCTACAGTTCTACGCTAAAAGAGCTTTCTATGCTCGACAGCTACGAATCTACGGCTTTACGTTCGACAGCTACAAGTCGGGTTTTACGTCCGGATGCCTTTGTGCTCGAGAGGCTACAAACCTACGACTTCACGCTCAGGAACTATAAGTCTATGATTTTACGCTCGATGGCGTTTAGTTTATGCTCAGAGGCTGCCAACTTACGATTTTGCCCTCCATGACTTCCCGTACATCTGAAAGATATGTAGGCCAGAGTACGCGTACATCTGAACGATCCTCAAGGCGGTCAATTACAGGAGTTCATACAGAAGATACTCCTTCTTGACCTCAAGATATCCCAAGTACCCGAAGCATACAGAGTTCAACATTGAAAAATTACTCTTCTTCATGTGTCGATTCGAAGTTCATCCAGAATCCAGTCTGAATACTTCATCTACCAAGATGGCAAATCAGTTTGACAGCCATTTCTCGCCCTGTTCCAAGGGATTTTTGAGAAATCATTCTTGAAGATGATGTCTGAACAAAGAAATTCTGTTTATTAGAAGTAACAGTTCAGAATTCTACGCGGTTCCTCACTCCTAAATAGCAGGACAGTTCGAACACTCGAATGCTAAAGCGGCTTTCTACGCATCCCTAAGTTATGCGTAAAAGACAGGACATGACCTAGCACTCTTTCTAAACAGAGTCGGCGTAAAGAATCAGACGTGTCAAAACTACACATATTCAGACTTTACAGCAAATTATGGCAATATGATCATATGAAGAAGAAAACGATCTTATTAAAATCATGATTATATATGAGGGAAATCCAGTTTACAAGGGTTTTTTCTCTATTTTTGTGGTTACATATGAGGGAAATTCTGTCTAAAAAGGGTTTCTCATTTTCATTTAAAGATCGCACTCAGAATCTGTTTCGGCCAGGTTCTCGCATTGGCAGCATTCTTCATCCTCCAGCCGCCAATCGTTGACCGCAACACGATTGACATATGATCAACGGCGGGAGGATACAAATAGGCATAGACCCATCCTCCAACAGAAGAAAAGCAGAGTAAATCTGCTTTCTTACATCCTGCGCCACGGAGGTAACGGGAGAAGGTGCCACTTGCAAGCAGCGTGGTGAAACACGATTCTTCTTCTCTTCCAAAGAACCACCATACAAAGTTGTTAATTATCCCGAGCAAAGGAGGCTATGATATACTTCCATGATCCATCGTTGCAGAGGACATTTGCTCGAAGACGCCGTCTTTTTTGGCTCCTTACATGCTGGAAGAGCATGATCTCCTTCTTCCTCAAGTCGACCCGACGAACTCCGACCATCATCTCTGTATGATGAAGGAAGTGTGGGAAGAACAGGAGAACTCCTCAGCCTTTTTATAGGCGAGAGAGAGCACCGATAAATCAGCCTCGACCGTTTCAAAACTCCATTAAAAAATGTTTCGAGTTACGAGGAGCGGTTCATGCTTCATTCAAAGCGTTTCAAATTACGAGAAATTTAAAAGCTTTGAAGGGGGTCTTATAGAAGCATGAAAAATACGCTGGATAGCTCTACGCAGCATATTGATGCAAAGCAGCATAAAAAGAGGACTTCAGAGCCTTCAACATGCAAACAGAGCTTCTCCGCCAAGCACAGCGTGAAATATAGGCTCGAGGACCATCCGCGTAGGGCAGTATGTCCAGGCTGCTTCAGCGTAAACAGGGTGCTTCATCGCCTTTATGGCGTAAAACTCATCCTCTTTCAATACAGCATTGAAGTGTACGAGGGACGCTTCGTATTCTCTGCAATGAACCTGTCAGATCCTGCAATGAACCTGACGTCTTGACTTCTGACAAAGGAATACTGCTCGACTACCCAGGCGACGACTATAATGATGGCGTGGCACTGCAACCCAGGCTGTCATTTACTGCCATTTCCTTTGCGTAAAACTGCTTTTACGTATACGGAGGAATACGCTGCCTAGTTTTACACAGGCAGATGAGAGCTCCTTATGCTCCGCAGAAGACAAACCGCCTGCCACGTCAAAAGCTGTACTCCGTCCGGGACTTGAGGCGCGTCTCTGCATTTAATGCACAGGGTGGTGACAGGCTCTCAAGGCACGTCTCTGCAATTAATGCGCCGAATACTGACAGATGCCTGAGGCACGTCTCTGCGTTGATGCACATAAGGGTGGCAGACCTTCAAAATACGCCTTTGCATTTAATACACAGGATGATGGCGGATCTCCATATTTAATGCAGGAGATTTGATTAAATGTTACTGAACCGTCGTTTAGTGACATCCCCTTTGCGAGAGCTGCTCCTACGCATACAAAGGAATAGCTGCCTAGTTTTACACAGTCAAACATGAGCTCCTTACGCTCCGCAGAAGACGAACAGACTGCCACGACAGCGGTTACTCTTCGCACAGGATTCAAGGTGCGTATCTGCATTTAATATGCAGAATAATGGCAAATCTTAAAGACAAGCATCTGTATTTAATGCACAGGATGGGGGCAGATCTCTGTATTTAATGTAAGAGATCTGATTATCTCCAAGAGCCGTAATTCCGGCTAAGACGTCCACATCATCACTCTGGCACATTACGCAGCGGCTTCTACGCCTATTCAGCTTCGGTGCCTGCTCGGCTTCTATGCCTATTCAGCTTCGGTGCCTGCTCGGCTTCTACGCCTACTCGGCCTCTATGACCACTCGGCTTCTACGCCCACTCGGCCTCTATGACCACTCGGCTTCTACGCCTACTCGGCTTCTACGCCTATTCGACTTCTATGCTGGTTTGATAACTATTTGGCTTCTATGCCATGGTGACAGACATTGGCTTCTAGGCCAACCTCTTCTACACGAGGGATACCTACCTACGTGGCTTCTATACCATGATCTTCGTAGCAGTTATACGCGTTTTGTCCCTTAGTTGGACCCGCATCAAACGCTCATTCAAAGGATCATCTATACGCAGGCATTGGTTATTTTAACCGTTGTGTAAAAGGGTGTTGTACTTTCCACTACTCAGTTTTTATACCGATTGAGTGGTCACTGTCACTAAAACTCTATAAATAGAGACCTCTATCAACAGAGGACAAGATGGAACGATCAGAAAACGGTCGAATAATCAGAAAAAGAGGTCGAACGATCAGGAGTATGTCGACAAATTGAAAGGAGAAATAGAGGAGAGAGAAAAAGAGAGAGGAGAATCCAGAGCTCAGGCAAAGAGAAGGGATCGACGACTTTGGCATCGGACATCCACCCTCTTTAGCAACCTTCGAAGCTGCTACCTGTCTTCTACGACATTTCTTCAACATCGTGTGGTCCAAGGGCTAAAGTGATCGACTGTAGATCAGACACCTATAGCAATATTCACCCAGATTAAATAAATTATACTTAGACATCCTCGTATAGGATCAAATTTGTACAATCTTGTTTGTAAACATAAAAGAAGGGCGGGTCTTCGTACAAGACCTCGTTTTCTGCATTCATCAAATCTTTTCTCGTTTATTATCTAAAACAGTAGCTGAGTCTTTGCTTAGAACTTGCAAGATCATGACCAAGGAGGCATTATCCTGGTTAATAATATTTACAAGGATCGAAGAGTTACTCTAGAAGGACGGAAGCTGAGTGCGTGTCTACTTGTAATGCCACTTTTGAGCTACGATATTGTACTCGAAATAGATTGGTTGAGTAGGCACTGTGCTAGTATAGATTATAGAGGAGGTAGAGTTTTATTTGGTCCACCAGGAAAGACAGAGTTTGATTTTGATAGAGGAGCTGCAGAGCAGGAATAAGACATTATCTGTGGAACTATGGTAGAAGACAAGGAGTTGTCGCATCCGTTGATAGCATATTTCTTAGAAGTATTTCCTGAGGAATTGTCAGGCTTGCCGCCAGATCGAGATATTAAATTCTCTATAGACTTGGTGCCAGGTATAGAACAAATTTCACAGCATGTCTATAGAGTAAATAACAGCGAACTGGTCGAGCTGAAGAAGCAAGTATATGAATTATACGATAAAGGGTTTATTAGATCGAGTTCTTCATCATGGGGAGCCCCGGTATTGTTTGTATCGAAGAAGGATGGATTGGTGCGCATATGCATTGATTATATGGTATTGAATAATCTCACTATCAAGAATAAATATTCTTTGCCACAGATTGATGACCTGTTCGATCAATTGAGTGGTGCCAAGGTAATTTCCAAGATAGACTTAAGATCAGGCTACCACTAGGTAAAAGTGAAGCTGGAGGACATTCTGAAGACTACTTTTGGAACTCGTATGGCCAGTATGAGTTTATGGTGATACTGTTTGGGTTGACTAATGTCTCGGCAGTATTTATGAATTTGATAAACAAGGTGTTCCATCAGTACCTTGACAAGTTCGTGGTAGTGTTCATCGATGACATACTCATATACTCGAAGACACCGGAGGAGCACGAGAAGGATTTGTGGATTGTGTTGGATGTGTTGAGGAAGGAGAAGCTGTCAAAGTGTGAGTTCTTCCTCGATAAGGTAGAGTTCTTGGGACATATTGTGACTAGTGATAGAATTTCAGTGGATCCGAAGAAGATAACAGCAGTAGAAACTTAGAAAACCCCAAGTTCAGAGCAGAGATCAGGAGTTTCTTGGATTTTGTAGGCTACTACAGAAAGTTTGTGCAAGATTTTTCGAGGATTGCTGAGCTGATGACCAGACGCACCCGAAAAGATGTAGAGTTTGTTTGGAAAAAGGACAGCCATGTTGCTTTTGAGGAATTGGAGAAGAGGTTAACGTCTGCTCCTATTTTGACATTGTCATCAGGGTCTGGAGGTTTTACTATTTATAGTGACGCATCTGGGAAAGGTCTGGGTTATGTTTTTTAGCAGAATAAGAAAGTGATTGCCTATGTATCCAGGCATTTGCGTCCTCACGAGAAGAACTATCCTACCCATGATTTGGAGTTGGCAACAGTCATCTTTGCCCTAAAGTTGTGAAAATACTATTTGTACGGAGAGCGTATGAAGATCTTTACAGACCACAAGAGCTTAAAGTACGTTTTTACTCAGAAGGAGTTGAACATGAGGCAATGTCGATGGTTGGAACTGATGAAGGATTTTGACATATCTTTGCAGTATAATCCTGGGAAAGCCAATGTAGTTGCCTATTCTTTTAGCAGGTATCCGGTAGCTATGTTGTTGACGCAGGTATCACTCTCCGATCTACCATAGGCCAATCGGCCGTCCCCGCTAGACGAGAATCATCGTGCCATCTCTCCTACGGGACGATCGCTTGACCCATCTGGGCGTGATGCTGCACGAGCGTGAGCCATGCCCGTGCAAGGCCATGGTTCATTGGTTTGCGATAAGAGGTCTAAGCCACAGAGTCGTATAGATTGTCCGAGTATAGCATAATTATAAACGCATATACGATTAATAAAAAGTTTATTGATTCACCGATAGCAGAAGTATTGAATAACACAAGTTAAAGTAAAACAAACTCTTTATTGATATTGAACAAGTGTTACAGGCGGTGTATAGCTGAGATTACAAGTTGCTCAAGCCTCTCTCTCTGAAATAATAAAAGCTTGCCAAGTAGCTACATTTGAGGAATGATGTACAGGCGATGTTCCAATATTATGTCTTGTATATGTGCTTCAATTCCGGACGCAACGCTCTAAGACTTCAGAGTGAACTCCATGCCTTAGCACGTACGAAGGAGGCATCCGCACCGAACGAGGTTCTCCCTCACCCTGCAAACAATCTGGTGGATTATCAGTACATGAATACACTGGTAGGGAGGCTACTCGCCCGCTCGACAAATCCAAACATGTAATATAGTTTCCGTGCACCAACTATTACGTTGTCTTTCTAGTAGAAAAAATTTAGTTTTATGGCAAGATTGAATAGCCTAACTTGGGTGGTAGTACGCCGTGCGATATATAAGAGAAAACACGGCGAGACTTACCAACTTACCATTTGTCCTTCCCTGTCCAAGGCAAACCAAGTTAATTCAAGCACGAGCATTTAAACATTCATAGGCAATATCATATGCAAACACAAGTATTGTGGGCTAGACTATGTATTGGGTGCAAGAATTACACAAAATATCATATGTGTTGCATAGGATATTCAATATTTCTATTTTTCACAATGTCTCTTAATCATATCATTTTACTATTCAGGTTACTCTTCGATGTGATGCAATGAATTGCACGTAGATAGCCGCTAAACGAGGATGACTTATCTATATGAACAATTATCGCTGGCATAGCCATACAGGACCAATTTTAGTCACTAATGAGAATAGTATGCAGCGAGAGCACATGATGCACTGTATACCATTCTGTCTTTGTACATGATGACTAAACAGGAGAGTTCCATCCGGATCGGACCGGCCCTGGTGCCCCGGTGATCGCCCGTGGAACTTGAGATCCGAAGATCACCTTTTTTAAGTTGTCCGCGACATGCAGGTCAGGGTCTTCCAAATCTATAACTTGATATGATAATCCATGATTTTCATTCTGAACCGAACATTTGCTCCACGAGCTGGAATTCTTGACTTGCTTGATAGGATTCTCGTTCAAAGGTAAACTTGATATGATTATCATTCAGATATAAACTTGACAGGATTCTTGATTAATGAATGACTTGCCTTGATGCATTCCTCTGGTACGGGGACTTCCTTAGCGACCAAACGGTCCTGGATACTTACAGGTTCAATTTGCAAAGAAGGACTATTCAATAGTCTTCTAGCTGATTCAATACATGAACGATACGCGATAGTGTTACTTATTTATGGCACAAGTTTTGTGTGGCAACATTTTAAGTTAAGTTATAAGCAGGCAAGCATTGCATTCATAAGCATTCACGTTAGCTCGGGCCCGAAGGTAAGCCGAGGAGTGAAATCGTAGAGGAACTTCCCGAGCGATATAATCTAGGATTGTATAGTGTAAACAAGTGAACCGTACACAGAAGAGCATATATATATCGTTCTATCGAGGCATAGAAGGGTCTAGTTGCATAAGGCAAAGGTAGCATATGAGGGTCTGAATATAAGCAATATTTTATTTCCATGTTCTAACAAAAGAAATACAAGTTAGGATTATTCCCTTACTAGGTACGTTGTATTCTTATTAGCATACAGGGGGTAATTCATCTAGCGACTAGCATGTATCGTTCCATATTTTAAGTGTGCTGGCTAAGCAAAGACAAGTTTACCGTAGCCACCCACCTTAGTAATGATTCGCCTTGGTTGAGCGATACTCCGAGCGAGCCTCTGAAAGACTAAGACAAACTCCTGAAGGGACAAGTCTGGATATTATTTGCCTCAAACGAGTATTCTCACATGAGCAAAATGGGTCAGGATGTTGTACTTTTGTCATTTGAATCGGCGGTCCGCTTGAGCAGAATAGGGTGTTACATCATACACCACTGAGAAAAAATCTCGTCCTCGAGATTTTCTGAGGGTAAGCCATTCTATCAAATTATGGAATATATCCTAAGCATAGCAATTGGTACTACTAAGTCCGTTTTGAACATAATCTCTTACTCGATCCTTATGCAGTATCGCGTGTATGCCGAGTCAGTCTCATTTGCACCTTAGCGCGGGATATATTACTTAACGCGGAGTACGTTTCAATCGATCTTGATTTAACGATCTAAGGCTGAGGCAAACTTATACAAGTCGTTATGATTGTTCAGGTGGATATTCACTTGTACTAGAATTGAGATCAGCATATTACGAGTCTGGATCGTGCACACATTCGAAGTGCCCCTCAAACATATGCATGTCAACCAACTTAGCGATAACGAAGTCTTAGCACTCGAGTTTCATATCTCATTGAGTCTTGGATCGTGCACACGTTCAAGGCATCCCTCAAACATATGCATTAAACCAAACTTAGAGATAGAAAAATCGGACAAGCTACTTGCAAAAATCTTAAGGATTTGTTTTACGATTCACAAGGATACTTCCGAAAGGGTTAATCAAATCCCAAGCCTTTTCCCTTTCAGGCAATTATTTGCACTACCGTTAAGCACGATCTATCCGATTTTCCGACTAGCGTTCTTCCGTTCTGGTCAAACAAAATACACGTTATCGTTCTAAGTCTAACCCTAAGTCTTGCTGCCCCAGTTGTATAGCTTCTTCAAGCAATATGTAAAGTCAGTAACACAGGTTCATTCACTCGGCACAGGGTCATCTGCCTAATTACTAGGTCAGCTCACAAGGTCATAGGTACAGGTTCAAGCACACTTGTTCAGTGAGGGCGGCTAGTCTACAACAAAGATATATGGTCTGATGGTTCGTCTCGTCTGTATCCTAGAGTTTATTTGATAGTATTTTATGCATTCGCATCGGTCGGACAATAGCTATTGGTGGAGAGCTGAACCATGTGTCACGGCTGCTACAGAGATAGTGGAAAGCAACCATGTGTCACAGCTGCCAATAGCATCAGATAAATGAGTTATTGGTTAGTTGGATCAATCGCTGCCGATCCAGAGTTACTCAGGGACCGCACTGCATATAAGATAGTTCATTGTGTTGGCTTGGTAGAAGACTGCCCCTACCTATGCATTGAGTCAGCCAATCAAATTCTCAATCGATTTGTGTCTTCCGATACGAAATATCGTACGAGCTATTTCCCAAAATCCAAGTACGATTCTCTATATTCGCCTAAGCGATAAATCTGAGAATATTTCTATCCGTTGGTATTCTAAGTCTGAATTATCTTATTCCTAAATGATATCTATTCTCATTTGCAACTTAGCTTGCACCAAAGGATCTTGGCGCACGATACTCCGCACAACATAGCTGAAAGACTGTGTGCAAACCTAACCGTTTGGGCAATATTTAATTTTGCACTAACCAGTTGGGCCAACATGTATAGGCATTTTGGGTTTTCACATAACTTATAATTATATCACGAGTCTATCCCCAAAAGATCTAGCACAGGTTGGTACAAAGGCCAATTATATTATAATTTTGTATAAGTAATCATATCATTACATGCACTTTTGAAAGTATTTAGACTCATTGTTGGAATATTCCGTTTGGGACTTTGAGAGAGAGTATGCACATAACCCAAGAACTAGCTTTCGAACTGAGAAAATCGAAACAAAGTCCAAAGGCATATAGCCAAGCTCTGATACCAATATGTCACGCCCCGATCTCCCGTAGGCTAATCAGCCGTCCCTGCTAGACGAGAATCACCGTGCCAGCGCTCCCGCGGGAGGATCGCTTGACCCATCTGGGTATGATCCCGCACGAGCGTGAGCTACGCCCGTGCAAGGCCGTGGTTCATTGGCTGGCAGTAAGAAGTCTAAGCCACAGAGTAGCACAAATTATACTAGTACAGCAGAATTATAAATGTATAGGCGATTGGTAACAAGTTCACTGAGTCATCGATAACAGAAGTATTGAATAACATAAGTTGAAGTAAAACAAACTCTTTATTGATATTGAACAAGTGTTACAGGCGGTATATAGCTGAGATTACAAATCGCTCAAGCCTCTCTCTCTAAAACCGTAAAAGCGTGCCAGGTGGCTATATTTGAGGAATGATGTACAGGCAATATTCTAACATTATGTCATGTATATGTACTTCAGTTCCGGATGCAATGCCCTAAGGCTTTAGAGTGAACTCTACGCCTTAGTATGCACGAAGGAGGCATCCGCACCGAACGAGGTTCTCCCGCACCCTACAAACAATCTGGTGGATTATCAGTACATGAATGCGCTGGTGGGAGGGCTACTTGCCCGCTCGAAAAATCCAAACACGTAATATAGGTTCCGTGCACCAACTATTATGTTGTCTTTCTAGTTGCCTTAGGATCAGTTTCATGGCAAGATTGAATAGCCTAACTCGTGTGGCAGTACGTCGTACGATATATAAGAGGAAGCACGGTGAGACTTACCAACTTACCATTTGTCCTTTCCTGTCTACGGCAAACCAAGTTAATTCAAGCACGAGCATTTAAACATTCATAGGCAATATCATATGCAAACACAAGTGTTGTAGGCGAGACTATGTATCGGGTGCACGAATTACACGAAATATCATATGTGTTACATAGGATGTTCAACATTTCTATTTTTTACAGTGTCTCTTAATCATATCATTTTGCTATTCAGGTTACTCTTCGATGCGATGCAATGACTCGCACGCGGATAGCCGCTAAGCAAGATCATTTATCTATATGAACAATTGTCGCTGGCATAGCCATAAAGGACCAATTTTAGTCTTTAACGAGAATGGTATACAGCGAGAGAACAGGATACGCTATATACCATTCCGTCTTTGTACATGATGACTAAATATGAGAATTCTATCAGGATCGGATCGGCCCCGGTGTCCCGATGCCCGCCCGTAGAACTTGAGATCCGAAGATCACCTTTTTCAAGTTGTCTGCGATATGTAGGTCAGGATCTTCCAAATCCATAACTTGATATGATAATCCATGATTTTTATTCTGAATCGAGCATTTGCTCCATGAGCTGGGATTCTTGACTTGCTTGACATCCTTCTCGTTCATAGGTAAACTTGATATAATTATCATTCAGATATAAACTTGACTGGATTCTTGATCAATGAACAACTTAACTTGATGCATTCCCCTAGTGCGGGGACTGCCTTAGCGACCAAACGGTCTCGGATATTTACAGGTTCAATCTGCGCAGAAGGACTTTTTAATAGTCATCTGGCTGACTCAATGCATGAATGATACATGATATTGTTACTTGTTTGTGGCACAAATTTCGTGTGGCAATATTTTAAGTTAACTTATAAGAAGGCAAGCATTGCATTCATAAGCATTTACGTTAGCTCGAGCCCAAAGGTAAGCCAAGGAGTGAAACCGTAGAGGGACTTCCCGAGCGATATAATCTAGGGTCATACAGTATAAACAAGTGAACTGTGCACTAAGAAGAGCATATACATATCGTTCTATTGAGGCATAGCAGGGTCCAGTTGCACAAGGCAAAGGTGGCATGCGAGGGTCTGAATAAAGCAATGTTTTATTTCCATATTCTAACACAAGTAATACAAGTTAGGATTATTCCTTTAGCTAGGTGCATTATGTTCTTATTAGCATACAGGTGGTGATTTACCTAGCGACTAGCATGTATCATTCCATATTTTAAGTGTGCTGGCTAAGAAAAGACAAGTTCACCGTAGCCACCCATCTTAGCGATGATTCGCCTCGGTTGAGCGATACTCCGAGCGAGCCTCTAAAAGTCTAAGCCGAACACCTGAAGGGATAAGTCTGGATATCCTTTTCCTCAAACGAGTATTCTTGCCTGAGTAAACCGGGTGGGGATATTACACTTTTGTTGTTTGAATCGGTAGTCCACTTGAGCGGAATGGGGTATTACAGCAGGATCGATATTTGTTGGAGGACTTTGAGAGCTTGGGCATTGAGGTGATAGTTCCTAGTTTTGCTATGCAAATATGGGGGTTGTAGATACACTCAAAGTTGATAGATAGGATCAAGTCAGCCTAGTATGAGAATATATCTCTGAGGAGTATCCGAGCTTAGGTGAGATCAGGATTGGCGGATAATTTTATCATTGTTGAGGATGGTTCTTTACGGCATGGTGTTAGATTATGTGTGCCTAGTGGGGAGCTGCGTGAGAAGGTGTTGCAGGAAGCGCATTGCTCTTAATATTTCATATATTCAGGTGCCAATAAGATGTATCAAGATATGCACGAAAGTGTGTAGTAGTATGACATGAAGAGGAAAGTGGCACAGTTTGTATCCAAATGCTTAGTGTGCTAACAGGTGAAAGTCGAGAGGCAGAGGCCAGGTGGTTTACTTTAGCCATTACCCATTCCAGAGTGAAAGTGGGAGAATATTACTATAGATTTTGTATCCGGACTTCCACGATCTCCAGAAGGGAAAGACGCAATTTGGGTCATCATGGACAGGTTGACCAAGTCGGCCCACTTTTTGCCTCTCAAGGTAGGTTTGTCTACGGAGAAGCTGGCAGAGATGTATGTGAGGCAGATCGTCAGGATATATGGGATTCCCGTCAGTATAGTCTCGGATCGGAATAGTTATTTCACTTCTCATTTCTGGTGGGGTTTGCAGGCGAGTTTGGGCACCCAGCTCAAGTTCAGTACTGCATATCACCCCGAGACGGATGGCAGTCAGAGAGGACTATTCAGACTCTAGAGGATCTGCTATGTACTTGTGTACTACATTTTGGGAGATCTTAGGAGGACCATCTTTATTTGGTAGAGTTTGCTTACAACAACAGCTACCAGGCTAGTATAGAGATGTCACCATTTGAGGCTCTGTACGGTCGGAGATGTCGTACTCCCTTGTCATGAAACAATATTGGAGATAGAGTTTTGCTAGGGCCATAAATGGTTGTGGATGCAGTAAAGAAGGTTAAGCTTATCAGAGACAGACTTTGAGTGGCGCAGGACAAACAGCGGCATTGGGCCGATAGCCACTGGAGACCTATAAAGTTTGAGGTATAGTTTTAGATTTTGTTTTGTGCTTATTATTGGTTGTTTGTTATAGATTAAGTTCTTAATGTTATCTTTTGTTCTAGGTGGGTGTTTTGGTATTTCTGAGGATTTCTCCGACATGAGGTACGATTTATTTCGGTGGAGGCGGGAAGCTTAGTCCATGATTCATCAGACCTTTCACTATTCTAGAGAGGGTCGGTGTAGTTGCTTATAGACTAGACTTGCCACCTGTATTGGAGGGAGTGCACAACGTATTTCATGTGTCACAGTTGAGACAGTACGTGATGGATCCAAGTCACATGTTGGATCTGTGGTACCCCGTTTCTCCTATTCGGGGAGCACGGCTAAAAAATATAAGTCGCTATCATTCGATCATGATAGATTGAATCAATAACTCATCATTGTTATGGATTTGCTTCTTCAGAATCGATTTCCATATTCAGTGGAATGTGTCCCGAGGATGGACTTAGCGGTAGAGTCAAGAGGGATATCTCCGTTGTAAGTTTTCTTACCTAGTTTTTGCTATCTCCTTGTTGCTTTCATGCTTTGAGTTGGTTTTGGATTTGTTTGCATTTTCTTGAATGGTTTCGATAGATTTTATTATTTTCATTCATTGAACCGCACTTCAATTCCGAGCTTGGAAAGAGTAAAAGAGGTATTGATCAGCTATTCGTGGCAATGCAGGTGATCTTGTAGTAGGTGACGTGCGAGGGGAGTCTTAAAGCACCTCTTTCCTTTCCTCCCTCCAACCAACTTGTGAGTGGCTTATATTCGATTCAGTTGACCTGTAAACCCCCTCACCCAAAATAGATATTTTTTGTGTATTTTATATTATTATATTTATTATAGATGTTAAATTTTTCTTAGAGTATTCTCTTAGTTAATTAGAAAATAAATTTCTTGATATATTTACTTATATAAATATTTATTTAGAATTATTTTTAGGCTATTTTAGATTTTTGGAGATTTTTCTAGAATTTTTGGTAATTAAAATCTTGGAAGATTAAATTTCTAGGACTTTCATGATTTACTATGAGACCATACTTGAATGTTGTTACTATCAAACATTTATTTTAGAGTTAAAATATTTAAAAAAAAATTATAATTTATTTAGAATTTTAAGGAACTATTGGATTTTTGGAATTATTGAGGATTTATTTGGATATATAAAGTCTTAATATCAGATAGATGCTAATTTAGTGTTAATAGATATTAATAAGATTATATATAAATTATTTGTATTATCTTTAATTCTATTTAATATAATAAATTATTGAGATAAATTTAAACTATATTTTAAATTAATTCAAATCCTGAGCCTACTAGAAAAATAACTTCATGCATATCCTATCCTTATTTAAACTGAGCCTAATCATATCCAAATTAGCCAATCCTAGTCATATTCAATTAAGTAGTCTCTACCATTATAAATACCTATTAGAATTATAGAATAAACTCAACTTTCATATTTTTCTAAGCCAAAATCCTCTCTTTTTCGTCCAAAAATAGTTAAAATTTGTCATAAATTCAGTCTCGTTTTCTAGTAGTTATGACGACTTAAAAAGACGATATCTCCTAGCTCCGGACTCCAAACGCGCTCCAGTTTTTTTAGAACCATATCAAGGTTAGTTTTCTGAATATATAAATTATTTTAATAATTTTAGAACCTATTTATCCAGAATATTCCGAAAGTGCTAGCTGTCCAAAATCAGACGAGTTTTCGTATTTTCAAGATTTTGGGAGATCCCGAACTCGAAATTATGAGCCGTTTGAAGTATATAATTATCATCTATGCGCCCTTGTGGCCATAACTCTTTACCGACTTATTATTTTATGAAACTGTCGATTATAATGTTAACGTAGTGTTAAAATCTATTGGATTCTACACACAAATCTAGGATTTGAGTTGGTTAACTTTTGGTCAACGGATCGCCTCGATTTGCGTGCCAAGGATCACAAATCCGTAAAGTTGACTTTCTTTGGACCAAAATTAGAGTTTAACAATAAAATCAGATTATGATAAGATTAAAATACTATTTTAGGTTATTTTATTCAGAATTAAAAAGATTAAAATGGAGGAACCTATTCATCCACTTTTGTAACCTAACTTGTTTAATTTATGTGACGGATAGATCGGACGACGCCTTGAGTTATGACTTCATCCTTTTTCAGAGCAGGCTAGTATACCTTACCTTGTTGTACTATTTAAATTCATTTATTATTTAGTTGCATGTTTATTTATTATAACTGTGCGCGTTCGAGAGAGACTCCGGTGCAGTCAAAGAAGGCGTTGACGTTAGAACTTGTATCTGACCTAGTATCTAATAGACCCACCTAAAGTTGTGGAGTTATTGGTATGACTCCCCAGGCCTTGACACATTTCTTACAAATGTTGTGAGTCTCATGTAGGGCACGGACTTGCGTATATGGTTGGCCACCTGTACGTGTAGGCGTACGACGGATAGAGAATAACTGCTATTAGCAATGCATGTTAGAAGAGTTAGCAGTTATTAAAAGTTGAATCATAGACTATTGTGGTACGAAGGTCCAATCCTTTTCCTTGTTTGGTTGAAGGTTGGGCTATTTTTCTAACGATAGACTATAAGCCAGAGTTACGATGCCTCGGCGTAGTGGCTGAAGCGTGTTGTGGATACAACATGCTTAGATCATTGGGCGGGAGGACAACTAGTAGGCGTATGGGACACCCACTTCCTTTATTCAGATTCCCCATTCGACGAAACGGTATGGACGTTATACTATGCAGATTCCCCGTTCTTCGGAGCGGTATGGACGTTATACTATACAGATTTCCCGTTCTTCGGAGCGGTATGGACGTTATTATATTACAGTGCCCTAGTACGGGGGCATATGTAGCATATACTAGCCAGTTGTCACGATTGGTGAATTACGTCAGCATATGTCTAGCCTACACTTTCCCATACTCTCAAAGTTGTCCTCAAGTTGCATTTCACTTAGATGGTTAGGTCACCCTGGAGTTTTTACAGTATTTACTTTATGGCATACTTTTATGTATCTTGTTATGTCCCTCTGAGGACCTGGTCCCTTTCTAGGTGTATTGTTCTTGAGTGATTGCAGGAGCGCAGATCCGGACTGGCTGCTTATATTGTGAGAGATCTTCTCTTTGAGCCTGTCATTGTTAGTTGATATTCTTATATTGTATTTATCTTGTTTATCTATATTCTAGTTCGGCAGTGGATTTGTTTCCATCCGACTGTCATCTTGAGATATTTTATTTTGAGATCTGGTGATAGATATTGGTTATTCATTATATTTGATTTTCTGTGGATGAGATTAGATTATACCCTGTGCTTTATGATGGTTTATACTACTGGTGAATTATTATTCATATTACAGCGTACGTGTGTTTTGGTTTCCATATATTGGAGTGTCATATTCATACGGCTGGCATGCTTACGTGTCCTAGTCCTACGTATTTTTTGGACTGGGGCGTGACATAGTTTTAGTGGTGGCCCATGCAGGTCAAGAGCATATTATCTCGGTTATGTTACTGTATCGAGAAAGCCTGCAAATAGGATTAGAGTATAGGATCTCATCCATATTTGACTATGACTCGTCCTCCTTCTAATCTATTCCGTTGAATAATTGCATCCTGCTTGATTCATGTGCTTTTCTATTAGTTCCTTGAGTGTAGCCTTCTCCTAGAATATAGAAGTCCCTGTTATTAGATAATAAGTAAGGTAATCTTCCTTTAAGAATACAACTAGAGTATTGACACATCACTAAGTTTAGAACATCAAATGAAACCCTAGCACCCTTACCTATAGATTGATGTACCATTACCCCTCGATATATGTATAAAGACTTGAGAGTTGTATAAACACTACTAGAGCTAGTTAGAGAGTTGACCATAATGTTTGACCGTAGTATTGAGGAACCAATAGAAATCCAAGATTGAATATTAGGGCTAAAACTAATAATGAGATAGTATTAGAGAACTATAAATATAGATCCTTGTCTTGTTATTAGCAACAATACCTTAGGAAGCCAAGAGGAATAAACTAATATTTCCTTTGATCATACCTCGAACATAGAGATAATATATCACCTTCCCTCAAGAAACCATGAGATTATCCAGAGTCTTTCTATTTAGTTTAATGACTTGTTCCTCTGAACCCTAACGCTCGCTAGCTGTGCGATGACTAATTAGGTTCTTCTATTCTTCATCTTCCAATTCGTGCCACCTAACCTTTCCAATTTTAGGCCAAGTAATTTTACTTTATGATAGGATATATAGTTTGCTGGGATTATAGTTGTTACTCTTGAATTTTGAATCTAGTGCTTGGTAGTTAGAGCTTGATAGCTTTGGATTATTCTTGTAGATTGTGACTTGATGATTATCCTTTAGTTTAAGTCACGTAACATGTACCCCACCTAAATATAGATTATATCCTCTTTTTCCTTTAAGGCCAGTAACCTTTCCATTGTTAATGTTAACACCATTGTTCTATAAGCACTATGATTAAGACTTAAGATGGTTATTACCTATATAACGCAACAGAAGACCCTAATAAGTGCCAAGTTTTTAGTTCTTTTCCGTATATACACCAATAAGAGTTTATACCTTATTATTTTGCAGGATCCCCTTAAGACTATCACAATATTAGTTAATATTTTAAGTTGGGAGGTATGCCTCACAACCTAGTAACACATAGTCCTCTTGCCTCATTAATGTAGTGTAATTGAATGACACCAATTGTAGACTTGCACCAGAAGATAATGTTTATTCAGACTATAGAACTTAGATGCCCATACCTCTATTTGGTCGACTAGCGACTTAGACAAAAAGTTTGTATGACAACTGTAGAGATTGTAGAGTCTTACTTGTTGTTTATTTTATTTTATTTTTGTGAACTTGAATTATTTTGTACATCCTTTCATCAAAATCCAGCGTATTCATATATTCTAAACTACCTTGATTTATGCTGCTATTTTATAGCCTAGTTTTGCAAGCTTATTCTTTTAGCGAGCTTGTTCATGACATATGTGTTATTGGGGACGCCTACTAATACATTGTCTAAATCAGAATTAGTGTATTAGGGTCTGGACAACCTTAGTGCGCTTGGTTCGTTCTTCGTATGACTACTTTACGTGGATTGAGATATATAGTTGACTAGTAGACGAATATACCTGCCTCTAGATATGTCTGACCATATCATATCGGTAACATAACTGTTCCAATATGAACATGCGAATAGGAATTTACCAAAATATAATTTCAATCTACAACTTCCCTGACAACTCTTCTTTTTTTAGAATTCTTCAATCTCCTTGAACCTCGTACTTGTATTATATTACCATCCCCTTGAACTCTTTATTATTGTTCTCCGTCATCCCTTATTTTGGAAAGACGAAATCTCGTGCTTAGTACAAGTTTGATATATAGAGAGTACTGGATATACACCATAGGCCAATCATACTACTAGATGACTGTCTTTTATAGCTGATTAAGGGTATAGCATAGGTAATATATTTGGTATTTAAATTTTTAAGGATTGAGTAACATGATTAAGTAAATTTGAGGAATAAGATTTCTTAAATATAAGAGCCTTATATGATAGATGGGTAAATTCTAAGTTGGGTAGCAGTTGCATTGTCAACTTGAGAGAAATTTCTTTTAGATTGTGATCGAGCAAAATTAGATTGAAAGATTCAAGTCATTTTAATTTTTAGAATTTTGAAAGAATGAGTAAGATGATGAGGATCAATGAATTTAAAAAAAAAGGATATGACGAACCAAATATTTAAACTTTGAGCACTTGATTTTGGAGTATTAAAGGTTGAATCATCGAATTAAATCTGGAGAAAAATAAAGTAGAACTCTAAATATGAACATGGTCGGATTGAATTCTAAGATTCGATGATTTGAATTAAGAATTAAATTTTTGAGTGTTGGATCACCTATTTGAAATATTGAGGATGTAAATTGAAAGTAAATTCTGAAGAGTACGGAATTCATAAGTTTAAAATAGAATAATATTTGATTAAAATTGTTTTCTAAAGGAGAGTATGATAGTTGAAGATTACGATGTAAATTTTAATGTAGAATGTCATATAGATTTGAATTATATTTGGATGATTGATTACTTAAAAATCGAGAAGATAGTACGAGATATTGAATTTTGATTTTAATAATAGTTAATTTAATTTGAAGTAAGTGTGATGAATTTGAATATATTCTGTTATTTACAATTTGGAAGAGATTGCGATTGACTTGTCTTATATACGAATGTGCAGGATTTAGAAAATTATACCTTAATTTTAATTTTGAGGACAAAATTATTTTAAATTGGGTAGATTGTAAACACCCTCACCCAAAATAGATATTTTTTTGTGTATTTTATATTATTATATTTATTATAGATTTTGAATTTTTCTTAGAGTATTCTCTTAGTTAATTAGAAAATAAATTTCTGGATATATTTACTTATATAAATATTTATTTAGAATTATTTTTAGGCTATTTTAGATTTTTGGAGATTTTTCTAGAATTTTTGGTAACTAAAACCTAGGAAGATTAAATTTCTAGGACTTTCATGATTTACTATGAGACCATACTTGAATGTTGTTACTATCAACCATTTATTTTAGAGTTAAAATATTTAAATATTTTTTTTATAATTTATATAGAATTTTAAGGAATTATTGAATTTTTGGAATTATTGAGGATTTATTTGGATATATAAAGTCTTAATATCAGAAGTGTTAATCGATATTAATAAGATTATATATAAATTATTTGTATTATCTTTAATTCTTTTTAATATTATAAATTATTGAGATAAATTTAAACTATATTTTAAATTAATTTAAATCTTGAGCCTACTAGGAAAATAACTTCATGCATATCCTATCCTTATTTAAACTGATCCTAATCATATCCAAATTAGCCAATCCTAATCGTATTCAATTAAGTAGTCTCTACCATTATAAATACCTATTAGAATTATGGAATAAACTCATCTTTCATATTTTTCTTCCCCAAATTTCTCTCTTTTTTGTCCAAAAACAGTCAAAATTCGTCATAAATTCAGCATCATTTTCTAGTAGTTATGACGACGAAGATATCTCCTAGCTCCGGACTCCAAACGCGTTCCAGTTTTTTTTGTTAGAACCATATCAAGGTTAGTTTTCTAAATATATAAATAATTTTAATAATTTTAGAACCTATTTATCTAGAAAATTCTGAAAGTGCCAGCTATCCGAAATCAGATGCGTTTTCGTATTTTCAAGATTTTGGGAGATCCCGAACTCAAAATTATGAGCCGTTTAAAGTTTCAAAAATATGACATGATGAACTTATATAAAATTATTTTTCTAGAATTTAATATATAAGTTTAATCTACTATAAAATTTCTTCAACGTAGACGTAAATAGAAAACCACAAAAAATTATCATCTGTGCGCCCTTGTGCCCATAACTCTTTACCGACTTGTGATTTTATAAAACTGTCGATTATAACGTTCATGTAGCGTTAAAATATATAGGATTCCACACACAAATCTATGATTTGAGTTGGTTGACTTTTGGTCAACGGATTGCCTCGATTTGCGTGCCAAGGATCACAAATCCGTAAAGTTGACTTCCTTTGGACCAAAATTAGAGTTTAACAATAAAATTAGATTATGATAAGATTAAAATACTATTTTAGGTTATTTTAATCAGAATTAAAAAGATTAAAATGGAGGAACATATTCATCCACTTCTTTAACCTAACTTATTTAATTTATGTGACGGGTAGATCGGACGACGCCTTGAGTTGCGACTTCATTCTTTTTCAGAGAAGGCAAGTATACCTTAACTTTTTATACCATTTAAATTCAGTTATTATTTAGTTTCATATTTATTTATTATAACTGTGAGCTTTCGAGAGAGACTCGGGTGCAGTCAACGAAGGCGTTGATGTTAGGACTTGTGTCTGACATAGTGTCTAGTAGACCAACCTAAAGTTGTGGAGTTATTGGTATGACTCCCTAGGCCTTGACACATTTCTTACACGTGTTGTGGGCCTCATGTAGGGCACGGACTTGCGTATATGGTTGGCCACCTGTATGTGTAGGCGTACGACGGATAGGGAATAACTGCTATTAGCAATGCATGTTAGAAGAGTTAACAGTTATTAGAAGTCGGAGCATAGACTATTGTGGTACGAAGGTCCAACCCTTGTCCTTGTTTGGTTGAAGGTTGGACTATTGTTCTAACGATAGACTATGAGCCAGAGTTACGACGCCTTGGCGTAGTAGGTGAAGCGTGTTGGGGATACAACATTCTTAGATCATTGGGCGGAGAGGACAACTAGTAGGCGTATGGGACACCCACTTCCTTTATTCAGATTCCCCATTCGACGGAACGGTATGGACGTTATACTATGCAGATTCCTCATTCTTCGGAGTGGTATGGACGTTATACTATGCAGATTCCCCGTTCTTTGAAGCGGTATGGATGTTATATTATGCAGATTCCCCGTTCTTCGGAGAGGTATGGACGTTATTATATTACAATACCCTAGTATGGGAGCATATGTGGCATATACTAGCTAGTTATCATGATTGGTGAATTACGTCAGCATATGTCTAGCCTACACTTTCCCATACTCTCAAATTTGTCCTCAAGTTGTATTTTACTTAGATGGTTAGGTCACCCTAGAGTTTTTACAGTATTTACTTTATGGCATACTTTTAAATATCTTGTTATGTCCCTCTGAGGACCTGGTCCCTTTCCAGGTGTATTGTTTATGAGTAATTGTAGGAGCACAGATCCGAACTGGCTACTTATATTATGAGAGATCTTCTCTTCGAGCCTGTGATTGTTAGTTGATATTCTTATATTGCATTTATCTTGTTTATCTATATTCTAGTTCGGCAATGGATTTGTTTCCATCCGACTGTCATCTTGAGATATTTTATTTTGAGATCTGGTAATAGATATTGGTTATTCATTATATTTGATTTTCTGTGGATGAGATTAGATTATACCCTGTGCTTTATGATGGTTTATACCACTGGTGAATTGTTATTCATATTACAGCGTACGTGTGTTTTGGTTTCCATATATTAGAGTGCCATATTCATACGGCTGGCATGCTTACGTGTCCTAGTCCTACGTATTTTTGGGACTGGGGTGTGACATGACCCTTCTTTCAAGTCTTTACATCTAAAAATCTTGTATTCTTGCTTGCCCTGATCAAACGATACCAAAGTAATAACTATATGATCTCAAGATAAAAGGGAATAGACTTGGACTATTTTACTTGTCAATCAACTTATGAACGGTTATCTCATTATTTACTACTTCGTTTAGAATATTCTATACTTGCTTCAATTTTAGTTAGAAATGCATACTTCTTCTATAAATTATTCTAAGTATTGAACACACCTTGTTATAAAATAAATTATTTAGAAAGACTATGAAAAATAAATCATGCAATGCTACTTGTCTTGTACTCTTGTTTCCTCAACTGCATAAATTGATAACTTAGCCTAGACACTGTTTGATCAAGGACAACATGGGCACAAGGTTTTAGTTCCTGTGGACGGTCACTGGGACACTGACACCGATCCGATCTGGGTAAAACTCTTGCTTATTCTCTTATCCTAGACGGGATGGCGTGTAGCGCCCCAGTACTTTTGCTGCATACCATCCTTGTTCTAGACTATAACTCGTCCCTTATTGAATTATGCCCATGATCCCCTCGTATATTTAAACCTGTGCAAGCTAACTTGTGTCTTCATGGCATGGTAAGTATTGCGCAGGTGGTTCAGACGGGCAGATAAAAGTTACCAAATGGTGGCAAGTTTATTTCAGTAATATATATATTTACTGGTTGCTTGTAAAAATAAACTAAGGCAAGATAGAAAGACCATAAATAATATGTATGCTTCATATACACAACGTGTTGATTGGTATAGTTGGGTTAGCTTGCCTTCACCAGTACGTTTTGATGTTCTGACCCTCGTTGAAACAGGTTCCCTGCACCAATGAGATCCTGCTAGGAGCTTAAGTCACTTCCTAATCCAGTCTAACTGTCGGTACCTACTGATCGTGCCTTATTTTGAAGTATTTTGAAGCCCAGGAGCTAGCAAACTTAAATCATACAGCTTAAAGTCACTTCTCTTATTTTGAAGTTTTAGTAAAGGATGTAATGTACAGGACAACTATCTCATTTTGTGTCAACTTTTGTAAGCCCGTGCGACAACCTTCTGACTCGTTGAAGAGTTTGTAAAAGATGTTCATTATCAATAAAGAGAACTTTTCCATGTTTTAACTTTGTGTTTTAATTATCTGCGTACTCTGAATATGTGCTCGTTATGGAAAATACCTTAGCCTTGTGCGATACACAACCTAGGTCCGCACGATATCACGCCCAAGGGACGACTATCGATTACACGAAATCAGGGTGTGATATATTGGTATCAGATCACAGCTTCAAGTTCCTTTAACCCTCATATTGGAAAAGTTTCTTTAACAATCTAATCCCTGTACGAACTTTTGAACTCGTTAGGCCAAAATAAGATACGTTTATATAATAAGTCCATAATACATTATGATCCTGATATAAGTTACCTTCTTTTGAAGGAATGGCACAAGGGCAAGCTTCATTGCTAGCACCGGGTGAGCCCTAAGCCTAAGAAAGCAGTTCCAGCACATCAGGAATTTCTTAGAGCCAGCGAGCCATGTCCCGTATTGACCCCATTCAGTAGATGATGCAGATGTTAGAGGCTAGCCAACAAAGGGATGAGGCTCATTATGAATGAGCCGAGAAGCGAGCGATAGAGAGGCAAAGCAAGTTCCAAGACAATCTAGAAGCCCGGTTTGCAGTCAAACAAAAGCAGGTAGATACCCTGTAACAGATCGTGCAGACCTTGGCTTCCAACTATTTTGCGATAACAACAGCGACACCGGTGCAGCAACCCGCACTTGAAGACAAAATGCCTCAAACTCCAAGTAAGAAGGATGTGACTGCCTTCGACTTTGTCGACTTTAAGAAGGTCTACAATACGCCATTTAAAGGGACTGAGGATCCAATCGTGGCTCTAGATTGGCTGGCCGAGCTTGAGGACTACTTCAATCTTCTAGAGGTACCCGAGCAGAAGCATGTCGCGTGTGCCCAACTACAGCTTTGTTTGAACGCACACGATTGGTGGGACGAGCATCGAAGATTTCTTCCAGTTGACGATGAAGAGGAGACGATCGCATGGGCTCATTTATGTGGTACGCTTAAAGAGGAGTTCATACCCCCTCCCGTATGTTGGTAAAAGGAGAACGAGTTCGTGCAACTACGACAAGGCATCATGACAGTAAAGAAGTATTCCGTCGAATTCAACCGGCTCACCAAATTTGCAAGCTCCTATTTACCTGATGCGGCGAGTCTTGCCAGACGATTTGAAGGAGGCCTGTGACCTGCCATCCATGCGTACGTTGTCGTTCCCCTTACGGGTTGGTTATCGATCATCGGGTCCACAAGGCCCCTAATATCGATTATCGTCTAAACTTATCACCCGTACTCGCCAAGGTACACCACCGGTGTTAAGTCCACAAAAATTGTCACATCCATATCACCTCTGGCAGGGCTTGTATCAAACTTATTACTTGCACCTTCGTGCATAAGAAGTAATAGGTCCACAAAAAATCCCCCAACAGGATACCCGCAATGGAAATGAATCCACACTTCTTTTTCCCCAGCAAAGAAAAGTTAGTTCAAGTCCACATTTCCTTTGAACTACGTATCTCTATTATCCCCGTAGAGTCATATCTTACCACATCCACCTTACATCTGAGTAAGATGTCTCCAGAACTTTTTTATCTCTACACGACCCAAGATGTGATTGTTGAGATTTAGAGTGGTCCTCTCAAAGACCCGAACTAACACAACGGTATAAACACATCAAGCGTACCTTAGTACAAGAAGTGCGTAAAGTGGTCATTTTTCTCTAAGGACACAAATCGAGTCAGCGAGATAATCGCAACAAAAAATAAAACTTTTATTTCATATAGATAAAAGAAATAAACTACATTTGGGGGCCACGTCCCGACCACAAAAGCAAAATAAGCTTATGACAAAAAGGAACAAAAGGAAAGTCTCCATCTTCCAAATTTTTTTTTAAACAGAGCAAAAAGCAGTGTCAAAAAATAAAACCCAAACTATTGCTACTTCTCAGTGGTGCACAATTCCTCTATTCGCCCTTGGAGCCGAGTAATGGCAGCATCAATCTTCGCTCGGACTCTGTGCTCGGCTTCCTGAACCAGAGCCACAGGATCATCATGGTGGGCGTATACCTGGTGTTTGTCCTCCAACCTCTTTAATGTTTCCTCCAGGGAAGTAAAAGACTGGGCAACTTTGCTAGTCTCATCGCAGATGGCTTCCCTCTTTCGACGAGCCGCCTGAAAGTTGCCCTCTATGACTTCCACCTTGGCTTGAAGTTGCATAATTTGTTTGTTGATCGTAGCCATTACATGAGCTGTGGAGTCCTCCTGAGCGAGACAAACCTCCCCTCGATCATTCAACTCGTCATGCCTGAGGCCCAAATATTGGAGGTCCTGTTCCAAGGCCTTCTTGTTCCACACATAAGTAGTCTTCACCTGCTCCATGGACATCAGAAGGAACTTATGCTCCTTTTCCACTGCGATGACCAGGTCGGTCTATTGTGCCTATTGCAGTTCATTCAGGCGTTGTTCCACCTTAGCTAACTTTTGGCTCAAAAGGTTATCCAGTTGCTCATGACCAGGAAGGGTCCTCAAAAGCTCAGTCTAGTTCTGGGCAGAGTACTTATCCCAAGTAAAAGCCTTGTCTCGTCCTAGGACAGCATGCACCCCCTACTTCAGGTGCATGTAGAAGCTCTGAATTGTAATCTTCGAGGAATCACTCATGTCCACAAATGTGGAAGGAGTCAAAGGATTCATAATGGTAGGGACTATAGTCGGCTGCGGAGAAGGCATAATAATACTAAACCACTCCGGTAGCAGAGCAACAATCGTGGAACATCGAGCTCTGGCTTCAGCAAACAGCCTCCCAGTTGAAAAAAAGTGACTGGGCACTAGGTAGTCGAGTAATATCGACCGTCGTAAGAGTGACATCAGAAGATGTGCCAGTGTCAGCTGGTCGTACAACAACAGACGAAGGGGCATGCACCTCAGCCCCAACAACCGAAGCCCTCTCTGTACTAGTCTCAGCAGTAGACCCAACAGGGGGTTCTTCATTCCTAGCTAGAAGGGGAAGAGGCATAGACCTCCTCCGATGAGTCCACTGCCCCCTCTTTTCTCTATACCCTCCTTGATAGTTACATCTGCTATTCGCAAAAGGGAGCCGCTGCCTGCAGGATCACAGCTACTCAGGGGAAGGATTATCCGAAGATTAAAAACTCAAGCCAGAAAATCTCATATCTGGTAAAAAGGCAAAATAACGTACCTTGAGAAGATAACATAATTGAAGGCTCACCCGCCACTGTTGGAGACACCTCAAAAACAATCAAGTTATCTCCCAAGACTTGGAGAGCGATAGGTTTCGTTGATGGCTCTTCAAGGATATAATCACCCGGATCCTTAAAGATGAGCTCTTCAGGGCAGTGTCAGACTCGTGAGAGGTCGTCCCCTCCTCCGGTTCCGCGTAAGAGACCCTAGCAGCCGTCGACCGCCGAGGACGGCCCTTCCTCTCTTGTGTCTGCAAATTATCAAAAATACCAAAACCAAGGTATTCATATGAAGGACCAGGTAGAATTAAATTAAGAGGATTTATGGATACCGCCATAGCATCCAAAGTAGAGTCTCCCTCCGACACCACCAATGCAAGGGGTCCTACCTCCTTCTTTACATAGCTCTTTCCACCAGGGTCCGACTCTCCGATGGGTCCTGCCCCTGGGGCCACTTTCACTCGCACCTTCTTGGGATGACCAGGGTGGCGAGTCATCGTGGACTTGCGCTTAGGAGTGGAAGGACCGTCAGGAGAAGTCCCCTATTCAGAAGTCGAATCTGAGTCAACTAGCAGAGGTCGAGCTACACTCTGGCCACTTTCATCGAAGGGGCACAAGGACGGTACGAGCTAAATAAGTCGTGTCTGAGATATAGTTTACTGGCGACGTATTTACTGTGCCATAAAAAAGGCCCACTGCATACAGTAGGGTCGGCGCCACATTAGCGATAGGAAACTCGAATTCTACCTCAGTACGAACGACGGTGTAATAATGTCATGCTCAAGCACTATCATAAAGACCACCAACCATCCCCAGCGAGGCGCTGGGAGTCTCCAGTAGAAGTTGGCTATATCCGAATTGACGAGCAAACCAACTGGAAAGATAAGGGTCCAGGAAGACCTCCACCCAGTTTTGATATACCAAGTGAGAGGGACGAATGGTGAGGAGTCAGCGATAGAGGGTTAATGACAATCGACGACCGACAACATCACTATCCCGGTGGATGACGCTCCTCCCCTCCTTAGTGAATTCTGGAATCATGTGCAAAATGTCCAGCCATTCAGATGGGCGAGCTCCCTCCTATATTAGGGTATATCCTCGTGATGCCACTTCATCCCCAGATAACAATGAATAAAGGTATTTCCCTCTAACATCCCTTTCTGGGTAGCGTAACGCATCCCCAGATAACTCCCTTTTAGCATTTTACCTTTCAACAAATCGCCGAAGGCCCCGATGGGTGCCCTAAACTATCGCGGACAGTAACACGAGTGGATGGCCAAAAGCTAGCCTCACAGCCAAGAGGATGAGATTGTGGCTGATTCTTTCGATCAAGCCTACCTCCCCCCCCCCCCCGCAAACACGCAGTTGTGTAGCCAGACCATCAAGTACCCCGCCAGCAACGCTTGGTCGGATAGCTCATGAGTTTCCATGAGGAAATAGCTTAATTCCTCGCCGTCAACTGACTTCTCGTGATACTGCCATATCGAGGCCGCGACGTCCTTTTGGGACTGTGACACCCGGATATAAACCTCATTCGATCTAGATGCCTCCAGAAAAAGATAATACGTCTAGACAGTAGTATACGAGATAGGCCCCTTAGAAGCCTTATCTTCCTTGTATTCTCTGTGGCAGAAGCTATGGTGGCACAGCAATTCTTGATATACGGCCAAAAATCTGGACTCTCCATCTCAAACTCCTTTAGCTTGTCATTGCTCGGAGTATATTCCTCATAGGGTACCTCACCCCAGGGAAGCCTCGAGACTGAATACATCTCGTGTAAGGCCAACCTCATCTCCCTGCCAGGGTGAAGAAAGTCCCGGTGTGACAGTTATATATCTCCATTAGCAGGAGAAAGAGACAACAGTTCATAGACATGCCATAACAAGTGCCCCTCATGGCAAAGAAAATTCCAGCAGCACGGAGTTCTCGCTCGTAGCATTTCAACACCCATTTGGTCAACCGATACCAAGAAGGAGTATAATGGGCGCAACCAAGGGTTCGCAGCTGCCCCAATGGATACGCACCCTTCTTTTTGACCACATAAAGGAAGGTATCTGTGGCATACACATCAAGGTTCGGCCGTAAGTCACTACTGACGACGCCGGATGCTAACCCGGTAGAAGAATAAGAGGGAGACTCCTTGCAACACGAGATAGCCCCCTTGCCTTGATGCCCCACGGCCCAGATCTTGCCGGTAAGAGCCCCTCGCAGCTCAGGCTTCAAATTATAAGCCATCAACCTCTTTGTCCCATGGTTGGTAAAGCTCCAATCCTCCCTAAACCTCCCCAATTTAGGGGCGAACGAGGTCAGAGCATCGCCAAACAGAAAGTAGGGCTTCTTGGAGGTATGACCGTTCCCAGTAGTGGCCGTCCCCAAAGTCATTTGACTCAGAAGTAAAAATTTGCCCTGCTCAGCAATCTGTTTCTGCTCGTTGGACAGAAAAATTGTATATAGCAGGCGTTGAATGGCAGCGGCTAGGTCCATAAAATTTGTATTCGATGGAACCGCCTGGGGTTGAGAACCAACTCCCCTGTAGGGGTGGTCGATAACTTTACTGCACAGCATAGAAAAGACAAGCGTATCAGCAAAGAGGGATCTACATAAAATTAACATATAAAGAAGAATGATAGGCGCATGACACTTTTGCGTATGACGACATGCACGTCGACACGTGCCGATGCGATAAATTACAACATGCGTATCTGTAAGGCTGCCCGTGGCATACTTCCAGTTATGCGGGTGCACTTTCACAGCTTGCGCATCTGCAAAGTCAAGAGGCCGCACATGTCTCTATATCCAAGCACAAACCGTGCAAATCTTGTCTCTATGTTCTTGTATATCTCCACCCGTAAGAGAGTCCTTACCTATGACGGGTCCCTGAACGTCTGAAAGAAACTTTAGGGGGCGAACCTCATTAACAGTAGCCTTCCCCTTTCTCGTACCCTTCTTATTTGGCGCAATGCCCTCAGATAAGGGGCCCTTACCCTTGCCAGCGACAGAAGATAAAGGAACTCGGAAAGTCATGACGATCAACAGGGAAGGAACAGAACCAATGCCAGCAAAAATAGAGAATAGAAGAAAAATCAAGACCCTTCTCTCTTCGAACATCCCTTCTTTTATAGACAGGGAGGTCTCGAAGAACGTGACACCCCCACCCATGTGGCAGAATTGGATAAGGGAGGCGATTGATTTCTTTGATCTGTCGTCATCCGACGCCTCGGGCTCCGTGTTGTCAGATGGCCCGGGATCCCAATGGACCGACTCAAAGATAAAATTAAATCTCGCTATTTAATGCAAATTTTGACAGCATGGCAGAGGTCTCCATGCGACGATCACTACATGCATCAACATGACAAAGATGGACAGTGAATGCATGCTGAATTCATGCTTATTATTCAAAGTATTCCATACTAAGCCAAGTTTGAAAACATTTTGACAGCATGGCAGAGGTCTCCATGCGACGATCACGACATGCATTAACATGACAAAGATGGACAGTGAATGCATGCTGAATTCATGCTTATTATTCAAAGTATTCCATACTAAGCCAAGTTTAAAAACATTAAAGGGGGGCTTGTATAATCATGAAAATCCCTCTATGCACTCCAGTTTATAGTCAACAAATAAGTAAGGTATGGATAACTGTGGTGGGCACATAACAGCAACGGACGCATGACACCCTTAGACAGGCTGAGATACATACTTTCTTGTGACACATCATCTCTACAGTCATATCAGAGTATTTATGAATCTGAAAAAATAGACAGTTATTCTGACTCCTGAATCCTGTACCGCTAATTGGAATCTGCGTTGACAGCTATATTATAATCTGTGCTTGCTGAGATGTAGGTCCCTCGGGTCGCGGCATCGGCACGACCCTCGAAGTCTGGCCCTCATGCTACTGCGTCAGATCAGTCTGCAAAGTCTGGCCCTCATACTGCTGTGTTAGAACAGCCTGCGAAGTCTGGTGCCAGTATATCAACGGGTCTAAGGTATCACCAGAACCTATAGTGGTGGCTGCTCTCCAGGTGGTCCCAGGGATGTGTCCTCTCTCTGCGTAGCGTCGGATGGCATAATGGAACCGTATGCCTCGTGTCTGCTACGCAAGTTTATCTCTTTTCAAGTGATAGAACTATATTAAAGAAGTACAAAAATAAACAAACAGGATACAAATATTCAAATAATTAAATACGAAGGAGGTTCAAAGACAATAGTCAAGGTGGATGAGATCTAATAATTTATATCCTATTGCAGGCTCGCTGGACATGATACCATACCACAAGCAATAAATAGAGACATGCATGGGCCACCACTAAAATTATGTCACACCCCAGTCCTAAAATACACAGGACCAGGCCACGTGGCAATGGCCAGCTAATACGACTACGAAGGATTTCCTAATTTAATGGACCCGACGAAGCATACTATGCTGTCCTAAAGTACTATCAAGTCCAATATGCTAACATGTCGTAGGTAAATATCTAATCTTATCCACAGAATATAAATAAAAAGTAATAAAATAAATACTGAAAATGAGTACGAAGTCTGGATGTCATAATACAACACAAATAAGTCTGATGGGAACAAATACACTGAATACAATGCTAAAATAAAAGTACAGAAGGACATATAAGAATACTAGACTAGAACATCGACTAGCTAGATAAAGATACTCTAGCTCAAGGCAGCAGTGTACCCCAAATCACGAAAAGTCCTCTTAAAATGCTTCAAAGTCCCCAGCCACGAATCTGGTCTCCACTCCTACTCCATAGATGGTCGGGTACAAGTGCTCATCCGGATCTGGAAAGGAACCAGGTCCTCAGAGGAATATAACAAGATACAAAAGGTACATGCCATAAAGTAAATACTGTGTAAACTCGAGGGTAAACTAACCAGCTAAGTGAAACACACTTGAAGACAACCTTGGTAGTATGGGTAGGTAAAAGGTATAAAGCGTAGCTTCAAGCCAGAGGCTATATGTCTGGCATTAGATGTAAACTGGATACCAGAAGTATATGCTGGCTATATCACCAATCATGATAGCGCACAGCTAGTAACCTCTACCGGATGTATCGACATGCATATACACCCATAACCGGGTAGCATATATCCCATAACCGGGTAACACATAGCCCATAACCGGATAACACTGAGGCTTACGACCCCGTAGTTTACTCTAAAACTACGGTAGCCAAATGTCTGTCCCATACACCTACTAATTGTCTTTCCCGCCCAATACCAATGTACAAGTCTTGAATACGACGTGGATATCTCGTACTATAATGCAAGTCACTAAAGAAATATATAACTAAGCAAAATACTGTTACACGTGCTACTCACACCGATGGCCAATTAAGTATGAAACTTGCGTTCCTACATGAACTCACTCTGTGACGTGTAATGATATGTGACAAGACCCAGGAAGTCATAATGATAACTCCTTAACTTTAGGTGTGTCTACTAGATACTAGGTCAAACACAGGTCCTAACGTTAACGCCTTCGTCGACTACACCCGAGTCATTCTCAGACGCGCACAGTTATATAATATTAAATAAATAAAACATACAAACTATAATAACTGAATTTAAACAGTATAACAAGTTATGGTATACTTGCCTGAAACTCCGATGTGAACAAGTAATGATCCGGAATCCGCAGCCAAGGTAGAACCGTCTTGGGTGCCTATGAATATATAATAATAAATATCAATCACTACATTATACTATGCTAAGTGTGCATAAAAGTACAACATACACAATGTCACGAGTCGCATAGAGTCAAACAAGTATTCTAACTAGGTGGGTTGGCTAAGATTGACTAGTCAAGGACCAAGAAAGGGTGTAATCACTAAGTCTACTAGTCACCTAACAATTACAAGTCATATAAAGGTATAATTTTTTATTTATCATAACCATGGCCATACTAGGGTTATCTAGCTGCTAAGTTGCTTCTCTAACACATAGGAACCAAATGTTATCACACTAGGTTTTTATATACAACATGTCAACAATCGAGGCATTCACTAAGTGTCAACTAACCTAGGGTTTGTTTTGATCATGAAACATGAACACAAGGGAAACAACGATAGGTCAAGTTAGGATTATCATAACCACATACTCTAATCCTCAAGTGCAACCCTTTATATACTCATATACAATACTCTATGTGCTACAAAATGTCGAGCGCACAAAGCTAAGTCAAATCTGAATTTATTCTAGCATGGTATACTATCATGATAAACTTTTATTTCTTACCCTACACATGTGCACAATATGTCCCCAATCTAGTATTTTACCCTAGAATGGTATAAATATGCTCTCTAGCATGACACTATATATAATATCTCAACTTAAATAAAAATCTAGGTATTGAACACAACTACTAGGAGACACTAATAAAGACTCAAGCATGCATTTATATATATTAGAAAAAGAAAAATAGGTCATGCATATACATATACATTAGGAGGAATAACAAATTAATACATATGTATATATATATAAGAGGAAGAACAACAAGATCAAGAAAATTATATATATATATAAGAAGATAAGATGAAGAGGAAGAGGAGAACATTACCTAGGGTTAACTTGAAAAGAAAGACGGGGGACAGCTCGGCCTATTGGCCCATGGTCGGCCTGCTCCAGCGGGTTGGGAGGGTGCTCCGACGGGGCAAGGCAGCACCACAGCAACAGCAACTTACAGCAGCAGGGCAGCGGCTCGCCAATGGAGGGGGAGATGGTGGTGGCTGATGGTCGTGAGGGAGGTTGTTACTGCCGTATTTTCTAGAAAAGGGTATTTTGGTTATTTTATAATTAATTAAATATTATGCATATTAAATATTTATTTATTGTATTATTTATTTATTATTAGCATGTTAGATTTATTTTTTGGACTTGTGTTAGTGGACCTAACTAGTTAGAATAGATCCATGGACCAACATGTATTATTGTTAGAATTGAGCCCAACTAGAAAGCCCATTAATTAGGAGGATGATTAAATTAATTAAACCATTAGACTAGAAGCTTCCCTCCTTAATTAATTTTTTCATGAGAGACCCCAAGGGGTATTTTAGACTTTACATAGTAGCTTGAGGGAGGGGGCAAGTGAGGCCTATATAAAGGAGATGAAAACTTTCTCTCTTCATTTTTCATTCCAAATCTAGATCTAGAATTTCTCTCAACCAAATTCCACCAAATCTCTACCAAATTTCTACCCAATTACTTCTCAAATCACCATTGGAGACTAGAAGAGCAAGGATCTAGAAGAAGAAAGTAAGGATCTACAAAGAGGAGCAAGGATCTACAAGTTGGAAGCTAATTTCACCAATTTTGGAGGTTTCATTGGGAATCCATCTCCCAATAGGTATAATTCAGTTTTTTCTCTTAAAATAGCTTCTAAATCTGAGATTTAATCATGAATAATCAACCCATATGTATGTACTATCCATAGGATTTGGTTTTGTGTTCATAGGAGACCTATGGAGAAAGTTATGGTACTTTATGTGTCAATTTTGGGAGAATTCCGAAAATAACTTTTGTTGTGTGTGTCAATTGATCCTATAGATCAATTTGGCATATGTTTATGTGTTTGGGGCTAGTGTCATATCCACAATTGGGTACGTATAGGTCGTATCCCAATAATTTGGTGATACGTGTTATTTTGGGGATTTTCCCTCCGACATGGGATTTTGTACATGTCGTATTTTGACACGGACACATAGATCTATATTTGACACTTTGTTTTGTTCATAAATATTATATGTGATTTATTTGTGTCCTTTGGGGTGCAATTGGATGTGTGGTGGACTCGTGCCGCATGCATATCCTAGATCTAGTGGGATACGGTGTGATACTCTCCAATTATTGTGTATTTATGTATAGATCTAATTAATTATGTTTTAATTCTTGAATTATAATTGTGTATGTATCTATATATATTATATATGTATTATGTATATTTATTATAGTGTTTATTGTATCATAGATCTATGTATTATATATGTTTTAATAAAATATATATTATGTAGCTTTCTTCTACATGCATTAATATATATGTTATAATATATGTTAGGGATGTAAATATATGTATATATTTTATATAATATATGTGTATGTTTAATTAAGTAATTAGATTATGTATAGTTATTATATGATTATTTATATATATATATATATATATATATATATATATATGTATGTAGATATATATTTATAAGTGGTAGCATATGTATATAATATAGTAGATATATTTATATGTGGTTATATATATAGTTATATTATATATTTATATTATTGTATGATTATATATATGTATAGTTATATATACATATTACTATGTGTGTGTATGTATGTTACTATGTGGTATTTTATACAATTTACTATGTATAAGTGTATGTATAGTTATATATAGTTTTATATGTATATTGTATAAATATATATGGTGGGTTATATATATGTATTTATATATATATTGTATATATATATACATATATTTTCAGCGACAGCAGCGAGCTAGAAGTGTCGCAACAGCGACAACAAATGCAAATAATAGCAGCTTTTCAGCGACAGCAGTCAGCGACAGTTGCAGAAAACTATCGCTGAAACAACAGTGTATTAGCAGAGTATCAGAAGCTTCAGCAACAGTTTTTAGTGACAGTGCAGAAAACTATCACAAAAACTGCAGTATATCTATATACACAACAGCTTTCTGCGACAGTGGATAGGGTATTTTGCGATAGTTTGGCAGTTTTTAATATATTAGAGATTAATATATATATAGATATATATGTATATATATATGGTAATTGATATATATAAATATGTTCATAATTGCTATTTGTATTATAGTATACTATATATGTAGATATTTAGTTGTAGCATATAAATTTATTAGAATAGTTAGTATATTTTAGTTATCAATTGTTATGAGTATCTTTTATATATTATATATTTGTAGGTATGTATGTACGTATATATGTATTAATAGTTAGTGTGTAGTTGGTAGTTAGTATTATTCTATGAGTACATACTAGAGTTATATTGGATTGATATATGTAATTATTGATGGGTAGTTAGTATATATATGAGATTTTGGAAAATACCTTGAGATACCAAGGTAAGTATCAAGATATACCAAGGTATGAGTAGTAGGTATTGGCATAAGTAATAGGATAGTTGTAAACTAATTATGGGTTGGTATTAAGGTGACTAAAATAAGGTATATAGTATTATATAAATAATAAATGCATAGTAGTTTATAATTATTGTTGGATAGTTAGTATAAATATGATTTTGAATTTACCTTGAGATGCCAAGGTAAGTATCAAGGTATTGGAGGATAATCAAGGTATTGGATTTGGATAACAAGATAGAGGTTTAGTATTGCGATACCAAGTTGGTTCGAAACCAAGGTATCTATTTAGCATTTGTAATTAGGATTTTATATATATAATATTGTTTGATATGTACATATGTGTTATATTTATCCCTTGTTTGCGTATCCTGAGATACGGTATCTTAGTATCCTAAGATGTAGCTTGTATGACCTAGATTCATAGTGTGTGAGCCCAATATCTTTGAGTTAGACTCATGCAACCTAGAAATAGGTAGTTGACCATAAGTTGACTATAGTTGACCATAGTTGACTTAGAGTTGACCTAGTTTGACTTTTGACTTAGAAATAGTTTTATGACCTAGAAATTGACTAGTTTAATTTATTTTTCTTCCCTAAAACTTATATTAATGCAATATTTCATATATAGGTCTGTGACACCAGTTCAGACATTATTTTTTATTATTGCTCTGGACCACAGGCTAGTACATTCTCTGATAGTTTCTATTATTTGATTACCACTATAATTCAAGTATTTAGAAATGTTACTTATGATTCTTGACATGATGGTACACGGATTGGTATTGTTATTGGATCGTGAGTCATGGGATGTTACCTTGATTATGGAGATGGTATCGGATACTATCCTTATTGGTATTGGATAACATTGAATATTGTAGATTAAACATTAGATACATTGGCTAGTGACGTGTCATGATTTGATCCATCATATCAGTCGGGGCGGGGGAAATACCAATTAAATATGTGATCAAGAAACTATTGGCTAGTAGTGTAATCATTGGCTACTAACTAACCATGCAATTCACGTATGGTTGAGTTAGCTCCTTAGTGTAATCATTGAATCTCCCAGGCTGAACACATATTTAGTTAGTATCTCAAATCATATAGTTATTGTAGATTCTATTATTCAGTTCATTGATTACTTTATTCTATTCTGACATTATAGTTCGTCCTTTATTCTTGTACGCATTGATTATATTCTGTTGTTAGTATTGTCTATTCTCTCATTGTTCTTGATTATCAGTTATATCCTCATCGTATATAGCATCTTCTATTCTACTGCTTTATAGTTTTTGTCAATTAATTGGAACTGCTATTGGATTGTACTTCACTCCATTCCTGACTGAAAAACATTTTTTAGAGGATCCGGGAGATTGGTGTCCGACATACTACGGACCTCAGCCTATTGATGGAGCAGACTTGTACCCATTAGTTCTGGAGTGACTGTCGAGAGATTTAGCCGGATTAACTAGTTAGCATAGTTAGTTCTCTTTAGCATTTTGGTACTGAATTTATTTTCGGTATATATTTGTGTTTGGATATTATTTCTATTTGTTATTGTTATATTTTAACTGCTTAGTTATATGAGACTTCTGTGATATCTTCTCGTGCCATAGTAATATGATTGAGTATTGTGTCGAACTAAGTTGATTATACTCTCATCTTGAAGTTGAGATATTATTGGAGGTTTATGCTTTATAGTGAGATAATTAGATAATATAGTTGACCAAGACAGCGTTCTACCGCCGATGCTGCGGCGTAGGCTGGGCGTTGTTCCCGACTTACATTCCTACACCGGGTGCGGGTCGTGACACATTTTTAGTGGTGGTCCATGCAGGTCAGGCTTCGCAATATTACGATATCGTGGTAGTACGACGACTTAGTTGTACTACTGCGAGCCTGCGATAGTATATAGGACATAGGATACTAGGAAAAGAGAGGGATACTCAATCACAACTAGGAATTCCAATCTGAATTGAATCGCTACTTTTGATTCCTTCTGAATACTTTTGTCCTTCCTTGATGATATCTTATCTTGTGTCGAATTGATCTCCTTTGTTTTGATCTGTCTTCAGGATGCCGCCGAAGACTAGATATCTAATATATTAAAAACAGTGGCAGTAGGGTTTGTACCTCCTACGATCCCATCGATCGGGAGCAGTTTTTGCGAGGTCTGCCACCTCTTAATCTTCCACTCAGGCAGTAGGGTTTGTACCTCCTACGATATCAGTTCATGTAGGAGTCTCGGCTGCCTTCGGGGGTTCTCCTCCACTTGTTCCGAGGACTACTCCAGTTGCTTCGGAGAGACTTCTACCACCTCCATTTTCAGGAGATACCGCGCCAATGGTTGCACTATTTAGAAAGATAATGGAATTACAGAGGGCACAGATAGAAACCCAGCATAGGCAGTCATATTTGATGCGGCAGAGTATGGAAAACACCCATCAGATAGCTATAACAGCAGTTCAGAAAGAGGCTCCTCCACAGCCACAGGATATTCAGATCAAGCCAGGCAATATTCAAAATTTCAAGAAGCTTAGGCCTCGAGTTTTCAAGGGTACAGAAGGTATAGTCTATGCTGACGATTGGCTTGAAGATATCGAGCGACTCATGAAGGTGTCCCGTCTTGCGGAGGATCTGAAGGTTGAGGCGGTAGGACTTCAACTGTTCGACGTTGCCCACACTTGGTTCTGGAATGAGCCAATTCTTACTGATGCAGGGTAGTCTTGGAAGATATTCAAGGATCTCTTTAAGAAGAAGTTCTTTGCTCAGACGGACAGATTGGAATTAGGAAGGCAATTTGAGAGCCTTACACAAGGAAGCATGTCCGTAGAGGAGTATACCGCAGAGTTCGGGAGGCTAAGCCGATTTGCGGAGTACTTGGTGAGCGAGCCAGAAGTTCGGGCTATCCGTTTCTGCGAGGGTCTGAATTGGGAAGTGAAGATTCTCATTCCGTCTTTCTATGAGACGTATTCTGAGATACTTTCGGAGGCACGCAAGGTCGAGCGGGAGTGGAACTTGAAGCCGAAGAGGGACCGTGATATGTTTGGGGGTGACAGTGGCAATGCGGGACCGGCAAAGAGGCCACGGTTCCAGCAACAGTAATTTTTAGTACAATTCGGAGCCTATCAGCAGCAATATCAGATGCCAGAACCTATTGTTGCTCCAGTACAAGCTCCAGTATAGCAGATACCACTGCAGCCTCAGAGACAGGTGCAATAAGCTCCTCAATGTACCTATTGCAAGAAGACTGGGCATACATGAGAGATGTGCTGGAAGAGACTTGGAGCATGCTTACATTGTGGATCAACGGAGCATATGGTGAAGGATTGTCTCTGGACACTTTAACGTCCAGACTAGGATGCAGATCGAGGGCAGAGAGGTGGAGTTAGGCCACCTGTAGTACCACAGATTGCTCATCACCCGCAGAGGGAGCTACCTCGGCAGGGCGGAGCATTTGCGATGACGGTCGAGGAGACCAATACTACAGGTGTTGGGTTAGAGAGTCTGTTCTTTCTTTCTTTCTGTTCCTTTCATATTTTTTGATTGATTGATTCTTTAGTACCTTTTGGATGCTTGTGTTATATAGTTAGTGTAGCTATAGAATACCCTGACAGAGACAACAATAATAAGACAGGTGGAGACCATGACCATGCATGTTATTCTTTGCATAGGACTGTTCTTAGTAAGATAAGACCTTATTAGACTATGATTGCTGGGGGTTTGACCTAGAAAGAGTACGATCACCCTTAAATTTTGGACAAAATTATTTTAAGGGGGATAGACTTGTCACTACCGTATTTTCTAGAAAAGGATATTTTGGTCATTTTATAATTAATTAAATATTGTGCATGTTAAATATTTATTTATTGTATTATTTATTTATTATTAGCATGTTAGATTTATTTTTTGGACTTGTGTTAGTGGACCTAACTAGTTAGAATAAATCCATGGACCAACATGTATTAATTGTTAGAATTGAGCCCAACTAGAAAGCCCATTAATTAGAAGGATGATTAAATTAATTAAACCATTAGACTATAAGCTTCCCTCCTTAATTAATTTCTTCATGAGAGGCCCCAAGGGGTATTTTAGACTTTATATAGTAGCTTGAGGGAGGGGGCAAGTGAGGCCTATATAAAGGGGATGAAAACTTTCTCTCTCTTTATTTTTTATTCCAAATCTAGATCTAGAATTTCCCTCAACCAAATTCCACCAAATCTCTACCAAATTTCCACCCAATTACTTCTCAAATTACCATTGGAGACTAGAAGAGCAAGGATCTAGAAGGAGAGAGCAAGGATCTACAAAGAGGAGCAAGGATCTACAAGTTGGAAGCTAATTTTACCAATTTTGGAGGTTTCATTGGGAATCCATCTCCCAATAGGTATAATTCAGTTTTTCCCTTAAAATAGCTTCTAAATCTGAGATTAATCATGAATAATCAATCCATATGTATGTACTACCCATAGGATTTGGTTTTGTGTTCATAGGAGACCTATAGAGAAAGTTATGGTGCTTTTTGTGTCAATTTTGGGAGAATTCCGAAAATGACTTTTGTTGTGTGTGTCAATTGATCCTATAGATCAATTTGGCATATGTTTAAGTGTTTGGGGCAAGTGTCATGTCAATAATTGGGTACGTGTAGGTCGTATCCCAACAATTTGGTGATACGTGTTATTTTGGGGATTTTCCCTCCGATACGGGACTTTGTACATGTCGTATTTTGACACGGACACATAGATCTATATTTGACACTTTGTTTTGTTCATAAATATTATATGTGATTTTTTTTGTCCTTCGGGGTGCAATTGGATGTGTGGTGGACTCGTGTCGCATGCGTATCCTAGATCTAGTGGGATACGGTGTGATACTCTCCAATTGTTGTGTATTTATGTGTAGATCTAATTAATTATGCTTTAATTCTTGAATTATAAGTGTGTATGTATCTATATATATTATATATGCATTATGTATATTTATTATAGTGTTTATTGTATCATAGATCTATGTATTATATATGTATTAATAGAATATATATTATGTAGCTTTCTTCTACATGCATTAATATATATGTTATAATATATGTTAGGGATGTAAATATATGTATATGTTTTATATAATATATGTGTATGTTTAATTAAGTAATTAGATTATGTATAGTTATTATATAATTATTTATATATATATATATGTATGTAGATATATATTTATAAGTGGTAGCATATGTATATATAATATACTTGATATATTTATATGTGGTTATATATATGGTTATATTATATATTTATATTATGGTATGATTATATATATGTATACATATATGTATAGTTATATATACATATTACTATGTGTGTGTATGTATGTTACTATATGGTATTTTATACAATTTACTATGTATAAGTATATGTATAGTTATATATAGTTTTATATGTATATTGTATAAATATATATTGTGGGTTATATATATGTATTTAAATATATATTGTATAAATATATATGGTGGGTTATATATATGTATTTATATATATATTGTATATATATATATACATATATTTTCAGCGACAGCAGCGAGCCAGAAGTGTCGCAACAACAGCAACAAATGCAAATAATAGCACCACTATGTCACGACCCGATTCCGTAGAATCGTTTGAGGCGTCCCCCGAATCGTGACCACCGTACGGGCCTGGAGTTGCGCCCGTACAAGGCTTTAATGATTTGCATAGCAAGCACATATTCAGAGTACGCAGATAAATTGAAACACAGATTTGAAACATGGAAAAGTTCTCTTTACTGATAATGAACATCTATTACAAACTCTTGAACGAGTTAGCTAATATGCCGAACGACTTACAAAAGAGATGACTCAAAATGAGATAGCAGTCCTGTACATTACATCCCTTTTATAAACTCAAAATGATAAAGACCTCCAGGCTGGAGGACGGCTTTGCCACGGAGCTGCACAACGACATCAGTCAGCGACAGTTGCAGAAAACTGTCATTGAAACAACAGTGTATCAGCAGAGTATCAGAAGCTTCAGCGATAGTTTTTAGTGACAGTGCAGGAAACAGGCTCAGCCCCGAAGGCGATCTCGTTCCACTACCCGAAGTGACAGCAGCCTCCAGCAGGAATTCTCTGACACCGCCAGCCGGGACTGTAGAGGTTCCCTCTCTAAAAGGCGAGGAACCTCCAATCAAAGAATCGTCCCCAACAGGGGGAGATGCAGGCTCAATTCTAGGAGCCTCATTTCCGGGAATCCTGAGAGGACGAGTAACCGTCTTCTTCTTCTTTCTCTTGCGAGGGGAAGTCTCCTTCAGAGCAGGAGCCCTTCGCTTCCCAGAGATTACCAGAGGCCCTGCCGGCGGAGGTATTTCACCCCTTGGTACCGCCAACAGAGGCTCATCTGGATTAACGGACTCTTCACCCTCGTCAAAAGAAACTGAGGGGATTTTGACTTTTTCCCCAGGCATGGAAGAGGGCATCCTAAAACTTCTATGCATATCAAAATCGCGATGGAAGGTGTTGGTTGCCACATAGAACTGGGCATACGAGTGGAGAATGTGCAGCTCCGTGGAGAGTGAAATGACGGGCACGGTAAAGATTGCTCCAGTGCAACCAATGATGAAGTATCGCCATCCTCTCGCCCCATCAATGAGTCCGCCCCTGGACCTGAATCTAGTGATAGCATTGCCCACGTGCAACTGGTCGTACCCGAATTGCCTAGCAAACCGACTAGGCAGGTAGGGCTCAAAGAAGCAATGGTATTCACTCCTGTACAGTAGATGGGAAGGTCTAATGTAGACCAACCAATTAAAAGCCTCAGGAGAAAGAACGGTCTTCTCGTCGGCCATATCCTGAAGTCTGATCCCCTGTTGATTGAGATGTATAGAGGGGACAGTGCAGAAAAGCTTCCAGCTGTGACTGAAGTTCAGCACCCGCCGACAATCTAAAACTGTGGTCACGTTCCAGGAGGAATTCTTGTAGTTCAACAAGAAACTATCCCCCGAACTACTGCCAGAGCCGGGTGACATCGGCGAGCAGCCCATTAGTCATAGCCCTCAGGCCAGCTTGTATGCGGCACACCATGGCAGGGAGCAAGTCCAGTCTTGTCCCGAACACCAGACGCACTACAGGCCATAGCGTGTTACGGTGAATGCAGTCCGCAGATGCAATCCCAGGTACCACCAATCGGCACAGCCATATGGAGAGGAAGTAAGCCAGTTGAGCTTCATTAGACAGAGGCCTGCGACAACGCCTCAAATAACTATAGGCCTTGGTGCCTGCAGGATATTGCCCTATCCCTTCATCGAGGATCTGGTCCGGAGCCCCAGCGTCTTCCATAAGATCGTCGACTACCTGAGCACTAAGCATGCTCAGAAAATTCAAAGGCTGATCCTTGCTATCCAAGATCTTCTCCGGCTTAGCAGTCCTGGCCCGGTGAAAGAAGAGGTAGGACGCCCATTTATTGATGTGAGCTAAATCTGAAGGCTCACCATAAAAAGTGGTGCAAGCGAGGTAGTGGCACATCAGCTCCTGGTACACGGCCACTACCCGAGGGTCTGAATCCTCCAACTCCCGGTTCATGGGAACATACTTTTCATATGGAGTATCCCCCATCGGCAGTCTCGAGATCTCTGCCATCTCGTGGAGGGCCAATCCAAACTCCCCCAGTGGAGTGGCGAAAGTCCCGGTGAGTGAGATATATCGCTCCATCAGTGCCAGAAATAAGTTGGGGTTGAGAGGTAATCCAACACTGGTAGCACTCACAGCTACACAGACCAATGCCCTCCAGCTCGGTCTGAAAATGCTTCAGGGCCCATTCAGCTAAGCGAGCCAATTGAAGATTTGTAGGGGTGATCCACCCACTTGTCCGAGGGTTCACCTTAGGGTATACCCCTCCGTGCCCCATGAAATCGTTGCAGAAAGTTGGTAATTGCACCGGCTGGAGCACTAAACTGTCTTCACTTAGGACACTGCCCGGGTACAGTCCCCTGAAAGGCATTACAGAGCCGGAAGGACGGCTGACAAACGACCCCTGTTCAGCTCCTTTCAGATAAAATATCTTCCCCGCCCGGCCTTGAAGATCGGGAGTCAGCGTCCACGACATCCTCCTGGGATGTGTAGCATGGAAGAATGCCGAGATGGGATAGTCTCTTAGCATCTTGGGCAGATACATAACCAAGCCACGGCAGGGAAAACCCAGAGTTCTTTCTTGGGCTTCGTTTGGGACTACTTGTCAATCATGTCCCCGAAGAAAAAAGCCAGCTTTATGTATTGGTCCCCGTCTATGTACATCAGGGGCTCTCCGTTGATCATGTTTAACAGCGTTCGCTCGCCTTGAGCCGATATCAGGATTCCCCTTCCTTCAGGATATTAGGGTCCAGAGATGGGAAATGTCACATGGGACAAATCCTCCAGGTAGTTGGAGTGCAGCATCCCGACAGCGGAACCCATCACCTCAGCCAATAGAGACGCATGCAAGTTAACTACAAAATGCAAGAAAGACACGTCAATTTCTATACTAGACAACCTTGCAGCATATGCCAAAAATCAAAAGTCTGTGTTTTATGCCAGACTGCCAAAATTTGAGTTATTATGCCAGAATTCTCATCCAGAAGCGTAACACTCAAATTCTATAGTTTTACGCCAAGTTTCGACAGTCAGTGCTTTACGCCAGACTGCGAAAAAATAGAGTTTTTTACTCTGACATATTAGAAATATGGGCGTAAAAGATGAAATATCTTTGTGCATCATCTTCCTCGAAGAGGCTATCAGCACAGAAGATGACCTAGCGCGTTCACGTACAACGTGTGCGAAGGATTTTTAGTCGTTCTTTTTCGTCCCAAAAGCTTTACCTTTAAGGCCGGGTGCACTGCTTGTCGGCGGGAGACTTCGCTCAGAATGAAGCTCGCCTTGCCCGACAGAAGTCGCTCTCGCTTGGGCAGAAGAGCGAGAAGAGGAGTCGATCTTCTTTCCCTTAGAGGAGGAAATCGGTTTCGGGGCCATTGCTAAAAACTCTGAATGCTCGGAAAGGAGACGAAGGAGAGAACTCGAACAGACGAAGGCTTTTCTTTTGCAAAAGACAGATAAAAAGTTTTTCTCTGAAAAGCTTGGGGTATATATAGAGTTCGGATGGACTCCTCGAATCTCGAACCAAATCTCATATTTAATATTCGGTTATGATTGGGGACTACGTAAGCCTATTACACAGAGAAGGCGGACAGTCAGCGAATTCGAAAAGTTTTCGTGCAAAGCAGATTCGTGGTTTTTACGCTAAGGAGCTTTCTACGCTCGACAGCTACAGATCTACGATTTTACGCTCACAGGCTATAAGTCTATGGTTTTATGCCCGGATGCTTTTATGCTCGATAACTTTTACGCTCGAGAGGCTACAAAACTACTACTTCACGCTCAGCAGCTACAAATCTATGATTTTATGCTCGGTGGCTTTTACGCTCAGAGGCGACAGATCCACAACTTGCTCGAAAGATTTCCTTTTCAGAAGCTACAAATCTACAGTTCTACGCCCGGATGCTCTCATGCTCAGCAGCTTTTACGCTCGAGAGGCTACGAACTTATAATTTTACGCTCATCTACAATTATAGATCTATGACTTTTCGTATATCTGAAAATACGCAGGCCAGAGTACGCGTATATCTGAACGATTCTCAAGACGGTCAATTGCAAGAGTTCACACAGAAGATACTCCTTCTTGACCTCAAAATATCCTAAGTACCCAAAGCATACAAAGTTCAACATTGAAAATGACTCTTCTCCTTGGGTCGATTGGAAGTTCATCCAGACTACAGTCTGAATATTTTATCTACAGTTCAAGATGGTGACTCATTTTTTGACAGCCACTTCTTGCCCTGTTCCAAAGGATTTTCGAGAAGTCATTCTTGAAGATGATAGTCTGAACAAGGATTCTGTTTATCAGAAGTGACAGTTTAGAATTCTATGCGGTTCCTCATTCCTATGAGCACGACAGTTCGAATACTCGAATGCTAAGCAGCTTTCTGTGCATCCTTAGTTATGCATAAAAGACAGACGTGTCGGCGTAAAGTTACCAGACGTGTCGAAGCTACACATATTTAGACTTCACAGCAAAGTATATGGCAAATAATTATATGCATAGAAGAAAGATGATTTTATTAGAATCATGATTTCATATGAGGGAAATTTAGTCTACAAAGGTTTTTTTTTTCATCTTCATGATTACATATGAGGCAAATCCCATCTATAAAGGATTTCCTCATCGTCGTCGAAAGGCCACCCCCAGAGTCTGTTCTGTCAGGTTCTCGTATGGGTAGAGTTCTTCATCCATCTTCTCCAGTAGTTAGTCGGTTTTCGCAACCGACTAACAAGAAAATGATCAATGGCGGGAGGATACAAAACTGGGCCTGCATAAATTTTGTAGATCCCATGCTCCGTACGCCATGACAGATTGAGTTAAGGTATTTCACCCAACTCAATACTCGAGGACAGAGCTAGTTTGTCTGCTCTCTTCCACGAAAGTATCAGGAGAAGATACAACTTGCAAGCTGTGTGATCAAATGAGACCCTTCCCCTCTCTCCCGAAGAACCGCCATACAAAATTATTGATTATCCCGAGCAAAGGAGGCTATGATATCCTTCCATGATCCATCATTGCAGAGGACATTTGCTCGAAGACGCCATATTTTTTGGCTCCTTTCATGCTGGAGGAACATGGTCTTCTTCTTCCTCAAGTCGACCCGATGAACTCCGGCCATCATCTCTGTGTGGTGAAGGAAATATCGGAAGAACAGGTTAAACTCCTCAGCCTTTTATAGGCAAGAGAGAGCCCACCGAATCCCAACGGATCCCCAATAAATCTGCCAGAAAGTCAGCCTTGAAGAACGTGTCAGACTTGACCGTTTCAGTCTTCATTCAAAGTGTTTCAAATTATGAGGAATTTAAAAGCTTTGAAGGGGGTCTCGTAGAAGCATGAAAAATTCGCTGGATAGCTATACGCAGCATGTTGATGCTAGGCAGCGTAAAAAGATAACTTCAGAGCCATCAGCATGCTACAGAGCTTTTCCGCTGAGCACAACGTAAAATATAAGCTCAAAGGACTATCCGCGTAATGCAGTATGTTCAGGCTACTTCAGCGTAAAAAGGGTGCCACATCGCCTTTATGGCATAAAACTCATCTGCTTTAATGCAGCATTGAAGCGTACGAGGAACGCTTCGTATTCCCTAAAATAAACCTGTCAAATCATGCAATGAACCTGACGTCTGACTCCTGACAAAGAGTACTGCACGACTACCAAGACGACGGCTATAATGATGGCACGGCACAGCGACCCAGGCTGTCGTTTAGTGCCATTTCCTTGGCGTAAACTGCTTTTACGCATACAAAAAAATATGCTGGCTAGTTTTACACAGGCAGACATGAGCTTCTTACGCTCCACAGAAGGCAAACAGACTGCCACGTCAAAAGCTGCTCTTCGTACAGAGCTCGAGGCACATCTCTGTATTTAATGCGCAGAGTGATGGCAGAGCTCGAGGCACGTCTCTGTATTTAATGCGCAGAGTGATGGCAGAGGTCGAGGCACGCCTCTGCATTTAATGCACAGAATAATGGCAGATCTTCGAGACACTCCTCTGCATTTAATGTGCGGAATGATGGCAAATCTTCGAGACACGCCTCTGGAATACGCTGCCTAGTTTTACACAGGCAGACGTGAGCTTCTTACGCTCCGCAGAAGGCAAACAGACTGCCACGTCATCAGTTGCTCTTCGTACAGGGTTCAAGGTGCGTATCTGCATTTAATGCACAGAATGATGGCAAATCTTCGAGACACGCCTCTGGAATACGCTGTCTAGTTTTACACAGGCAGACGTGAGCTTCTTACACTCCAAAGAAGGCAAACAGACTGCCACGTTATCAGTTGCTCTTCGTACAGGGCTCAAGGCGCGTATTTGCATTTAATGCGCGAAATGATGGCAAATCTTCGAAGACACGCCTCTGCATTTAATGCGCAGGATGGGGGCAGATCTCTGTATTTAATGCAAGAGATTTGATTATATCTCCAAAAATCATAATTTCGGCTAAAACGTCCACATTATCACTTTGGCACATTACGCTATATGGCTATTTTTAGCTATGGGAGCACGCTGTACGCTATCGCTTTGGAATACGCTAACTTAGGCCACATTTGCATTGGCGCGTATTAAGGCTATTCGGTCTAGAATTCGCTCAAGGCCTTATTCAGGGGAAGAGGATCAGCTATCTTCTATGCCCACTCGGCTTCTACGCCTACTCGGCTTCTATGCCTACTTGACTTCTACGCCATGGTGACAGTTATTGGCTTCTACGCCAAACCCCTTCTACGCAAAGGATAACTACCTACGTGGCTTCTACGCCGTGATCTTTGCAGCAGTTATACACATTGTCTCTTAATTGGACATGCATCACATGCTCATTCAAAAGGTTATCTATACGCGGGCAACGGTTATTGTAACCATCGTGTAAAAGGGTGCTGTACTTTCCACTACTCAGTTTCTACACCGACTGAGTGGTCACTGTCACTAAAACTCTATAAATAGAGACCTCTATTGACAGAGGTCAAAGGTCGAAAAATTGGAGGAAAAACGGTCATTGAAAGAGAAGAATCCAGAGCTCAGGCAAAGAGTAGTGATCAACGACTTTGGCATCGAGCATCCACTCTCTTCAGCAATCTTCGAAGCTGCTTTCTTTCTTCTACGACACTTTTTCATCATCGTGTGGTCCAAGGAACAAAGTGATCGACTGCAGATCAGACTCCTATAGCAATATTTACCCAGATAAAAAAATTGTACTTAACATCCTCGTATATGATTAATTGTACTTCTTGTTTGTGAACCTAAGAGCAGGTTTTCGTATAAAACCTGTTGTTTCTATTTCTTTCGTTTATTTATCAAACACAGCTGGGAGGATGAAGTAGTAGGTGGATAAAGGTTTTGGGAGGGAAAGTAAAAGAGGGAATACTTTAGGTTTTGTCCGGAGAAGGGTTTTGGGGGGAAAGTAAAAAAGGGATCGAGGAAAAGAGGAAACTAAGTTTTTTGGGGGAATATTATTGCTTACTTTAGGTTTTGGTAGCGACTGCTCTTGCAGTCGCTAGAACGAGGATAACAAATTTTAGATATTATGGGCTATTTAGCAATGGACACAAGTCATACGCTGAAAAATTACCAATACACCAGCAACGAAATAGCAACTAACCATATTGTTTATTAAACTAAATTGTCAATTAGTTGAACGTTAGTCGCTAGTAAATCAGTAAACTAGCAACTAATACAGGTTAGTCGCTGAGTTAGTCGCTAAATTGTCATAAGTTTGTAGTGTATTCTCTTCAAAAGTGCATCGTAATACCAATCTCTTCAAAATTGCGCCGTAGTGCCATTTTCTTCAAAAGTGCGCCGCAATGCCCAATCTCTGCAAAAGTGCATTGCAGTGCCATTCTCTTCAAAAGTGTGCTGCGTTGCCATTTTCTTCAAAAGTACGTCGCAATGCCATTTCTTTGAAAGTGCGCCGTAGTGCCAACTCCCTTAAAAGTTTGCCTCAGTGCCAACTCTCTCAAAAATGCGTCGTAGTGCCAATCTTGCTAAAAATGCGTCAGTCTCCAAATGACTTCAAAAGTGCGCATACTATTCTAACCGACAGTGAGCAGTTACGAATGCGTATCTTAGATGTCATACTTCTCATAAAAGGTGTACAAATAACTATCCCCCATGATCTATGCTTTTCTCGTATAGGAAGTTACACGTCAACCATGCAGCAAGTTGTGCACCCACTCATACAGAATGTGGGGTGTTAATCCACGAAAAGTGTGCATATAATGGTATAATAGTATTGACTGTCCAAAGTGCGTGAACACTCTCGTAACCGTTCTTAAACTCAATAAATACGGGGGCATAGGTAGCGACTACCTAGGGAATACAAACACAGAGAGGAGCATATACAGACATATAAAGAAAAGGGGCTAGAATTTTTAATTCTTTAAAATTCAAGAGCTAAGTGAGAGAAATAGAAGTTTCTCATGCCGTTGTGTCATAGCTTTCTTATTGTTCAACTCTCCAAGTTGTTCGCATATTTTTTAAGTCTTTAAAATTCAAGAGCAGAGTAAGAGAAATAGAAGCTTCTCGTGTCGTTGTACCATAGCTTTCTTATTATTCAACTCTCCAAGTTGTTCGCAACATTCCCTATATTTTTTTGTCTTCGTGTGCATTTCTCTATCGTTGTGTGCATTTCTTCATCGTCGAATGGTCCAAGGAGTAAAGTGATCGTCCGCAGATCAGATCTCTTTATTTATACTTTTCCATAAGCAATTATACTTAGATTCCTATATAGGATCTTTTTTGTACTTTTATTTCTTTTTAACAGTTTGTAACACAAAAGTTTCGTATAAACTTTTTATCGCAAACAAAGATGTCTTGTAGAAGCATAAAAAGTTTGCCTCGGATATATGGTACAGTTTTCTACAAATAAATCCAACAACTAGAAGAATAGCACACTTTCTACTTGTTACAGAAGAAAGACGCATATTTTCTTACTTTGGCACACTTTCCATCAATTTCAGAGTAGAAAAGTGGCGTACTTTCTTAATGTTATAAAAGATGGAGCACAAATGATCTTCTCTCTCTCAACATTTAATGCAGCACACAGATGAAGAAATCGAAGAGTTAGAGGTCATCATTGCAGCGGAACTATGGCACATAGACCCAGGTTTTCGTTTAGCGATCCAACCGCAGTGCCAATCTCTTCAAAAGTGCCCCACAGTGTCATTTTTTTCAAAAGTGGAGCTACAGTTCCATTCTCTTCAAAAGTGCGTCGTAATGCCATTTTCTTCAAAATTGTGCTGCAGTGCCATTCTCTTCAAAAGTGTGTCGTAGTGTCAATCTCTTCAAAAGTGTACCGTAGTGCCATTCTTTTCAAAAGTGTGCCGCAGTGCCATCCTCTTCAAAAGTGCATAGTAGTGCCATTTTCTTCAAAGGTTCATCGCAGTACAAATTTTTTCAAAAGTGTGTCGTAGTGCCCATTCTCTTCAAAAGTGCGCCGCAGTGCCATTCTCTTTAAAAGAGCATCGCAGTGCCATTTTTTTCAAAAGTGTGTCGCGGTACCATTTCGTCAAAAGTGTGTCACAGTGCCAACTCCCTCAAATGTGTGCCCCAGTGCCAACTCTCTCAAAAATGCGTTGTAGTGCCAATCTTAGTAAAAATGTGCTAGTCTCCAGACGACTTCAAAAGTGCGCATACTATCCTAACCGATAGTGAACAGTTACGATTGCGTGTCTTATATGTCATACTTCTCGTGAAAGGTGTACAAATAAATGTCCTCCATGACCTATGCTTTCCTCGTATAGGAAGCTACGTATGAAGCGAGCAGCAAGTTGTGCACCCACTCATGCAGAACGTGTGGTTTTAATCCATCAAAAGTGCACGTATAATGGTAAAATAGTATTGACTCTCCATAGTGTGCTCACACTCTCGTAATCACTCCTAAACTCTATAACTATGGGGCACAGGCAGCGGCTACCTGAGGAATACAGAAACAGAGGGGAGCACAAACAGACAGATAGTCAGAAAGGGGCTAGAATTTTTAAGTCTTTGAAATTCAATAGCAGATTAGAAGCTTCTTGTGCCATTGTGCCAGAGCTATCTTATTGTTCAACTCTCCAAGTTATTCATAGTATTTTTCAAGTATTTGAAATTCAAGTGCAGAGTGAGAGAAATAGAAGCTTCTCGTGCCGTTGTGCAAGAGCTTTCTTATTATTCAACTCTCCAAGTTGTTCGCAGTATTCCCTATATTTCTTCGTCTTCGTGTGCAGTTATCTGTCGTCATGTGCATTTTTTTATTGTCTAGTGGTCCAAGAAGTAAAGTAATCATCCACAGATTATATCTCTATAGCTATACTTTTCCAGAATCAATTATACTTAGATTCCTGTTTAGGATCTTTTTAGTACTTTTTTTTTCTTTTGAACAGTTTGTAACACAAAAGTTTTGTATAAATTTTTCCTCGCAAAAAGAGATTGCGACTCTCCTGGGGACTTCTTTCTCCTATGATGAGAAGGTGATATCTCAACTCGATACTTCTTCGGTTAGCTCGACGCAGAAGACCTTGGTCGTAAAGTTCGACCAACAGGCGTATGAAGAAATGCTCCATTCTGGGGGTAGTGCTCATCCCTCACCCGAACTCAAGTCGAGGAAAATTTACAATATATGGGTGCCCAAACCTCATCATGCATATTCTGAAGTTGCTGCCAACAAGAGAAAGAGCCTTCTGATTGACGAGAGTCCCCTGTCAATTCTGTTCATATCAATGACTTGGTGAAATTTTTTCTTGGGTTAAACAAGGGATACAATTCGCGCAACTAACACAATTTTAAGCAAAGGATGATCAACTCGCGTAACTCGCGCATATTCGCTGTAATATACAAGGCAAGCAAGGAATGGAAACCTCTGTCCAAACCAACCAGCACACAAATAAAGTGTTGGTCAGGGAGAATCATTCTCCTAACATCTGGATTATGCACACAATGGGGGAAGATTATGGGCCACTCGTGCGCCAGGTCAAGACCTTCGTGCAAAATTAAATGCGTGTAGACAAACTATGCTAACTTTGTCTGCACTACAGAATATACGCCAAACAGGAGCAATCTCTACAAAATATGCTGATTGTGCGCGTGTGCATAAGAGGATTATTAGAGACAACCTTCTCTCCTCCCTGAAGAGAAAAAACTCAAGATATGATGAATCACTTGCCAATCAAGCTAGCACATCACTCTATACACAAGGGACCAAATTGTGCTCAAAGATTAAATATATCTCATGTAAAGTGGCTGCCATCTTCCTCCTCTTTTCTTCCCTCTTTTGATTAATGTGTTCTTATTATACAAAAAACATAAAGAGAGGTGCCCTTCTGACATTACAATGGTGTTTCCTAATGAATATCGTTGCAATTGTCATAGAGTTAAAATCAAATGTTGTTGTGCGTCAGCAAAATGATTAGTGTTTGACCGATTAACATACACTATGTCTCCTAAGCCTCAACATATAAATTAAGTTGGTAACCAGGAGCACAATGATGAACCGCTCTTTGCTTCAGCATATATGGCTTCGTATCTTCTATGTGGTAGGAGACAATCAAGACAAAGTTCTTTAAGAACACCCAGCCAGAGAAAATTTGACCAACTTGTCAACTCCTTTGAAGGAGTATACCAAACTACTCGTTATCGAAGACGGGAGCTCGTTTGTCATGAGAATCCCTATTCCTCAAAATCTGAGGCTGGGCTAACAATCCCCCTAATTCTGAAACTAATAGTGTAGACTCCAACTACACGGTTCTTTCTACTAATCCCTCTGTCGTATATAGGAATGTTAGCGTTTACGCCATCGATGATGAACAAGAAGCTACACCATCAAAAGCCACGGAATAATGTCTCAACTCATTAGAGGCAAGGACATGTACACTATGATGCAAAATATGCATCAAATAAGGATAACCTAATATTCTGCTAAACCAATACCCATCCAAGTGGCTTCATTCATACCTGCGAAACCTACTCCTGGAATAACGCCTCTACAGGATAACACAAATCTAGAAGCAGTCATAAACTAAGAGTCAGTAGCACCAACTCTTAATCCTCTCAATATTAGGGGTGGATCTCCGCCGATGATGATTCCTGTTCAACCAGGATCCTATTTGTCAGCCGCAATACTCTGGCCAGAAGATCCTCTCGAAGCTATTCGAAAGTTGCGTGCATAGGTCGATATTTTAAAGAACAAAGACCAACTCCGCAAGTTGGGGGTGAAATAGCCTTATCCTTCGTATTGGAATAATATCTCATTCCCTCCTAAATACAAATCCTAATCGATAGTCTTGTTTGAAGGCAGAACATCACCGAGCCAATATATTAATTACTTCAATATGATGATGGCTCATCTACAGAAAGAGGATGCTCTCCTTACCAGATTATTCGTGGGATGCTTGGTTGGCATAGCCTACGATTAGTATCGTAGTTTACTTGATAAATGTATATCCTCATTTGATGACATAAAGTATCTTTTCTCTCATAATTCTACGAGGAAGGCATGGATATGACAATGTCTTCACTTATCGATATCAAACAGAAGGAGAAGGTATCCGCTCATGAATTCATTGAGTATTTCATGAAGAAAACTCTGAAGTTATCCTCCGGTATTCTATACTCAGTATTCATTGATACCGGCAAAAAGAACCTACTGCCTATAGTAGGGCTCTAGACAGGTCCAACTCAATTTTATGACTTGACGACGTTGATCATCGGGGTCGAAGCAGCTGAAGGAAATACGAAAATGGCACACAATTTAGGGTTATAAATGACCAATGCAGAAGGGGAGCATCCTTCCAATAGTGCGAATAATCATAACGGCAAAGGAAAGGAAGTCTTGGCGATAAATCTGTCAAAGAGACCCACCTCTCCTCCAACACAAAATCCTACAGAGTCTTCCAGGCCTAAGGAATAATATTTCTTTGATGAGAGCGATATTCCGGTATTTTTGAATACTTGATAAAAAGCAACAAGTTACAGTTGCCTGATATCAAGCGACCAAATGAGACTGGTAAAAAAGATGACCCGAAGTACTGCTTATAACATCGATATATACATCACCCTTCTAAGGCATGTTATGTCTTGAAAAGGAAGATACAGAGTTGATAGATACTAAAGCTATCACCCTTCACAACAAAGAGAAGACAGTCACTACCAATATGGTACCTCTTCAATTCGACAACTTTCCAGCACAAGAAGTCCCAAACGGCGTCGTCCCAATACCTCGAGCTATGATAGAAATGGTAAATCTTTTGTTGCCTAAAAGTTAAACTGAGGAATTGGTGCCTCTTACCACAGATCAAGGCAAGATTATGTGGATTCATCCTGACCTGTTGTCAAATTGGGACCAGGGAGCAGGATCTTCCAATTTAAAATCTAAGAAGGTTAAGAAGTATAAATCATGCAATATAATTTCTTTGGATCCTCATTCAGACGAAGATTAGGACCAACATCAGGAATATATATCTCTCGATGTCAGATTTCAAAATATGAATATTGCCCCACCAAGCTCTACTCGCAAGCTTCGCTTAACGCACCGGTAATAGTCCATGATTGGTAGCGTCCCGCTATATAGGGCATAAAATAATCTTTAATACTAATGAAGGTGTTCCTACATAAATTTCTCCTTCTCCTTCTGCAACCATTAGAGCATCGAACTCGACTTAGGTGCTTGAGGAGGATCGCCCCCAATTTTATCGATACAGCCAACAATCTGTACGCTTGATACAAAATATGGGGTATAATTTCTAGAAAGCTAAAGGTTTAAACTTTAGCAAGGGACGACGTATTCCTCTACAACTCCGAGGATAGTCCAATAAATCTCGTAGTGGATTGGGCTACGATGAGACCATCCCACAAACTTGCTCCAAGAAGGGGCATGATAAAAAGAAACTCAAGTCCTGTAATATGGTACTTCTTTCTCCTATGCCTGAAGAAGAAGCCATGGCTGGTACCAGGTCCGGCAAAGATTATCATAAAATATATGAACCTGACTCAAAAGATATTTCTGACACTCTTTCTACTTCGCCAACTCTTACTGCTTCGTTCACAACCGAACTTGGTCCTTCGAAGCCTACTACGACAGAGAAAGAAAAGCAAAAGAAAGTACGCTTCGTCTCTGAATAATAATGTACCCCAAGGACTTAAAAAGCCCTAAAATTTTGATATATTGGCACAACTGGCAAATGCCCCAGCCTGAATCTCTATATTCGAGTTGCTTCGTTTGTCAAAGTAGACTCGTGAAGCTTTGAGATAAGCTCTGATACATGCAGACTCATGCTTAGCTCAATTCAAGACTCCTGATGAAGAGCTATTAGCGTCTCCTCAATACCACAGTATGATCAAGAATATTCCTAACATCGCCTTCACGCAAGATGACATGCTACTCAAAGATAATCAGCATGACAGTCCTTTTTATTATATCGGTTACATCGGATCTATTAAGGTGAAATAGATTCACATCAACCCTGGTTCTTCACTCAGCATCATTCTTAAAAGTCTACAGAGAGGACTGAATATACCGATGCATAACCTGTCTGCTACTATTACAACCATTCTAGGCTTAAATGCTGGAAGAAGTAAACCACTAGAAAAGATACGCCTAAAAATTCAGATAGGAGATCTACGTACTGAAGTCATATGCTATGTGATTGACTCTGATGTATCCTACAATATTTTACTGGGACGAACATGGATACAGGAGCATAAAATTTTATCCTCTAACCTACATTAATACTTCAAGTATGTGAACTATAAAGAAGAGGTCAAAACAGAGGTAGCTGACCTCGACCATTTCAAAGGTGTCAAAGCCTATTTTGCTGATTTTGCACTCTATACACAGGAGTATATGAAAGAGGAAGCAAATCAAGCTATTAATGAAGCTAAAAATACTCCAAAAGAAGAGCCTCTGATAATAAGAGTCAAGGGACATATGACTCGTCCAACTCCTTTGAAGCCCCTCGGCATCGACCTACATAAGTCATCTCCATTGGTCAACAACCTTTGATGCAATGAACAACTAATACTGGATAATGAGACATTTATTATCGACCTTCATCATAATAAGCAATCAACATCAGTGAATCAACCCCTTGTAATCAATCTTGCTAAGTGTCACAACCCGCACCGAATGTGGGGATGCAAGTCGGGAATAACGCCTAGCCTATGCCGAAGAATCGACGGTAGAATAATGTCTGAGTAATCTATCTAGCAATACAAGAAACCACCAACAATAATAATATACTCAATCACATTTCTAAGATAAAAATGAGCACGAATATGATGAAGAAAGAATAATCACATACAACTTATGAGTCTAAAATAATAACATCAATGAGTCAGCAGAAACTAAACAAATAAGTTGGAGACAAATCCAGTACAAAGAATACTAAGAAGCTATAAGTCTCGGGTCATCTGTCTCAGTTGGGATAAGTCTCTCCTGAGCCAGGGTTTCCAACTCTAAGCCCACAATATCCTGAGGTCCATAATGTGTAGGATACTGGTGTGCTGTCGTAGGCACCCAAAAATAAAACCTTTACTCTTGAAATAATATGTAGTAGTGAGAGTAAGGATCGTTCCCACGAAGAGTAATTAGTTTGATCTTTATGCTATGTAAAATAAGATTGGGGGAGAGTTTTTATCAAAAGAAAATTAAGAAGAGCTAAAAATAATTAAAGTATTAAAATAATCAAAGAAATAAATGTTGGTCTCAGTCAACATCCACCATTGGAATCTTAAAACTGATCATCGATGCAAGTATATATTAATTCATACTTTGAATATTCATCGTTGGAATTATTTTCCTATCTCCTTCAGCCATAATTAATTAAAAACAAGCGATCTAATTAACCTTAACTACTAAATAACCCCAGACAAGCGCTAAAGATTTAATCTAGTAGCGTATTAAACTCGATGAGATCGATGAAGCAAATCAACACAAGCACACGCGGTTGCATTTAATTTTGTCAAAAATTTTCCTCCTAAGATCTAATAAAACAAAGCAGTTCATTAAATCTTGGTTGCTTCACAAATTAGAGGGATCGAACAATTACGGATTCGATATCTAATTTAGCATTAGATTGTCATGAATAATAAACTAGTATGCATCCTAGTCATTAAACAAGATAATCATAAAAATATGCATAAGAAAATATTCGATACTTAAAGCACAAATCAAAAATATAAACACAAATTAGATCTCACAAGTTTTTATTCATTCCGAGGCTTCCGTTTCCTTTGACCAACAAGACTTTTAGCTCCACATGTTCAAGAAAACTTCAAAAGAATATTGGAGAAGAGGAAGAAGAGTTGTGTGTTGTTTTTTTTTTCCTCTTGATCTCTACCCCTTTTATATACTCTAAATAAGTGTTTGAAGATCACAATATCTTCCCAAAAATCCTCTAAGAGTTACAACAACCCAACAATAAAATAAAATCTTTGAATAAGTTGGGAAATGGTTATATCAACTCCACTTTTTGTGCACAGCATAGTTGTCTCAACTTCAAGCGTGATTTGGTCCATGATGTAGCCAGAATCTCGAGAAAATCAAAACAGCAAAATTGTGCCTCTATTACTTAGCTTTCCGAATCAATTTGGATCAGCTCAATTGGACTTCGGATGAGCAAGTTATGACCATTTTTTACAAGGTGTCAGAACTGTCCAGAATTGATAATTAGCTTCATTTTGCTTTTAGTGACTCCAATTGTATCCTAGATCAAAATATAAAAATAATGAGTATCTTTAGACATTAAATGAGCATAAAGGAGTATACATTAAGGAATAAAAATATGATATTTTATGTTCTCATCAAATACCCCCACACTTAACCTTTGCTCGTCCTCGGGCAAAACTCTAATTTATTTTTCCAAAAAGAAATCAAGGTTGCAATGTCATAAATAAATAATAACCAAGTTCTTCAAAACTCATAACATATCATGAACATATATTCTTAAACAACTTCTAATTACTTAGTAGATATTTTTACTTGAAAAATGGAGTAAACTAAATAGGTAGACCCTCACGGAATAAATACTCAACTCTCATGTGTTTAAAGGTATATATTTCACTCAAATTTATTTCAAAAGAAATGATCTACCATAAGCTTGCATATCTTCTCATTCTCCACCACTGGGATCACATGCATAACATAAATCATAAGGACTTTTCATGGGTTGTAACATGGCTTAGGATTAAGGTGGGATATATTTGGGAGTGTAGCTCAAAAGCCATCAAAACTAGTGGAGCAAAATTGAATTAACTCAATCTTAATAAAAAATATGTAAAATCAATCACTCCATTTTGCAACATCTTCAATTTGGCTTTTAAAGCATTTAAACAATGTAAAACAACTTCCATCCTTATTTTTTTTTCTTTTTTCTTTCTTTTTACTTTTTTTTCTCTTTTCTCTTTTTTTTTTGAAATAATAATAGAACTTAGGAAATTTGAGGATGAAAATATGTTCCATTTTGTGGGTTGTAACCAAACCATAAATTTAGACACCCCCACTCTTATTTTTTTGTACACCCATACATATCATAATGATCAACAATGCTCCACTAACTTTGCGACTTGGGTAAAGGTATAAATATTATTGGTTGAAAGCTTGTAATGTGGGTATATAAAAAAAAAGGCAATAAAGCTCAAAGGGGTTCAACAAAAAGAAAATTAATTACAAGGTGGGCTATTTGGCTTATGTAACGCATAACAAAGATGGCCTTAATCATGTTCATGCATGCATGTGTCAATGTGACCTCGAAGAGAATCAAAGCAAGTTCTAGAGAAACAAATCAGTGGAAGAATATCTCTCATGAAAGAATAATGAGACTGATGTGTCAGTCTAAAGGCTCAAATCCTCACTGGCTTTTGTCTACCAATTTAGATACTACCATTTTAAATAAAAAATAACTAGACTAATTAATTCTAAGTTGAAAAAAATTTATTTATTCAATCATGTTATGAATTTTTCAAATTTAGTTTAATCTTACTCATGACATACACAACCAAAAATCATTAAAAACCACAAAAACAAAATCCTTTTATTTAAATTATTATTATTATTTTATTTTTTAGAAAAATAGCGAACTAAAAATGCTTAAAATAAAGTAAATCCCCTCCCCCACACTTAAAACAGACATTGTCCCCAATGTATGGTTAAATGCAAAGAAAAGACAAAATAACAAAAAAAATAAAATACGAGAATAAAAAAAAACTTCTCTTGGGTTGCCTCCCAAGCAGCGCCTTTGTTTAATATTGTCGTTGGCTCGACTCTATGCACACTTGATATAACTAGGCAGGGATTTCAAGTCTAGAATGCAGCCCTGCAAAACAGAAGGTAAAGGTCTTTTGTTATAAATTGGAATATATGGAATGTTACCTGACTGTTGTCTTTTTGGAAGATCGTTCAACACTGCAACAGTTTTATGTAAGTTAGTACTCAAAGCTAACTCATGTTCTTTCTCAAAATTCTCACTGATCGCAACTTTTACTCCATTTTTTCCATCAAGTTTAAAAACTTCTTTTGTATTAGGTACTACATCGTCATTAGGAATGTTCGTGTCTGCAACGATATTTTTCTCTTCTTCTTCTTTTGACGATGCACATGCTTCTTTTTCTGGAATTTCAACTTCTTTACAACTTCTCAAAATGATTGAACTTACAGTTTCTTTTGGATTTACTATCATTTCAGATGGTAAATTCTCCAAGCTTTGTGCCTCTAGCTTATTAATTGCAGTTGTCATTTGACTCATTTGATTGTTCAAACTTTCGATACTAGCCCTCGTCTCCTGTTGAAATTGTAAATTATTAATGGCAATAGACTTAACAATATCTTCTGAAGACATACAAGAATTAGAAGTTTGGCTTGGTTGTAGGTATTGCTGCTTGTATTGCTGGTAACTTGGGCAATTTTGAGTTGCTGGTTGATTTAATTCTGGACTCCCATAGGTGAGATTGGAATGATCTCTCCATCCTATATTGTACGTGTCTGAATAGGAATCATACTTCATTTCTGGTAGCCCAGGAAAACCATATTTCGTATTCACTTGTTCATTGGACTCCTCTTGGAGAATTGGACACATATCGGTTGGATGCCCTGATACTAAACAAATCCTACAAGCCTTTGTTGTTTTCATGTTACCTACAACCATCTGACGAACAAGAGAAGTTAAACAAGAAATTTGTTGTTCTAAGGAAGAAACATTTACCTCATCAGCATGCCTAGATGGAAGATCTAGCCAAGTGCCAATTATTTGAGAATTGGCCGCCATTACCTGTTAACGATTTTTTTTTTTTTTTTTTTGCTAATAGGCAAAAAAATATTTGATCACAAGAACGAAATAAAGATCACAAAAAGCACAAAAATGAACTAAAATTACTTCCCGGCAATGACGCCAAAATTTGGTGTGCTGTCGTAGGCACCCAAAAATAAAACCTTTACTCTTGAAATAATATGTAGTAGTGAGAGTAAGGATCGTTCCCACGAAGAGTAATTAGTTTGATCTTTATGCTATGTAAAATAAGATTGGGGGAGAGTTTTTATCAAAAGAAAATTAAGAAGAGCTAAAAATAATTAAAGTATTAAAACAATCAAAGAAATAAATGTTGGTCTCAGTCAACATCCACCATTGGAATCTTAAAACTGATCATCGATGCAAGTATATATTAATTCATACTTTGAATATTCATCGTTGGAATTATTTTCCTATCTCCTTCAGCCATAATTAATTAAAAACAAGCGATCTAATTAACCTTAACTACTAAATAACCCCAAACAAGCGCTAAAGATTTAATCTAGTAGCGTATTAAACTCGATGAGATCGATGAAGCAAAACAACACAAGCACACGCGGTTGCATTTAATTTTGTCAAATTTTTTTCTCCTAAGATCTAATAAAACAAAGCAGTTCATTAAATCTTGGTTGCTTCACAAATTAGAGGGATCGAACAATTACGGATTCGATATCTAATTTAGCATTAGATTGTCATGAATAATAAACTAGTATGCATCCTAGTCATTAAACAAGATAATCATAAAAATATGCATAAGAAAACATTCGATACTTAAAGCACAAATCAAAAATATAAACACAAATTAGATCTCACAAGTTTTTATTCATTCCGAGGCTTCCGTTTCCTTCGACCAACAAGACTTTTGGCTCCACATGTTCAAGAAAACTTCAAAAAATATTGGAGAAGAGGAAGAAGAGTTGTGTGTTGTTTTTTTTTCTCTTGATCTCTACCCCTTTTATACACTCTAAATAAGTGTTTGAAGATCACAATATCTTCCCAAAAATCCTCTAAGAGTTACAACAACCCAACAATAAAATAAAATCTTTGAATAAGTTGGAAAATGGTTATATCAACTCCACTTTTTGTGCACAGCATAGTTGTCTCAACTTCAAGCGTGATTTGGTCCATGATGTAGCCAGAATCTCTGGAAAATCAAATCAGCAAAATTGTGCCTCTATCACTTAGCTTTCCGAATCAATTTAGATCAGCTCAATTGGACTTCGGATGAGCAAGTTATGACCATTTTTTTACAAGGTGTCAGAACTGTCCAGAATTGATAATTAGCTCCATTTTGCTTTTAGTGACTCCAATTGTATCCTAGATCAAAATATAAAAATAATGAGTATCTTTAGACATTAAATGAACATAAAGGAGTATACATTAAGGAATAAAAATATGATATTTTATGTTCTCATCAGATACCACCCCTCAGTGTCATCTGGGAAAAAATATATTCAGTCTGAAAGAAGCAGAGTACATCCCTAACAGCAGTTCTAATCAATGATAAAAACTATGTAACAGTAAATAGATGTGAATATACAATATGCACACTAGATACAAAAGATATACGATAAGAAAATACTGGTATAAAAATAATAATGAATAATATAGCAATGAATAAGAATACTAATGACTAAGTATGTGAGTACTAGCTTTAACATGTGATCGGCTTGGAAACTCGGACAGGAAATAATGGCCTGGTTAGTCATACGTGCGGTATATGACCAACACTCACAGGAAAATAAGACTTGCACAAGAAGGGTTCGATCACATATCTACACTAAAATACTCCCCACCCCAACTGGTATAGTAGATCCAACCATGGTATGCAATGGCATGGGATTCTCTAGAAAGGTAGCAAGTCTTCCCGAGAATCAGTATCTGTACATGTACAAGATAATCAATAAAACAAGACTTGCACAAGATACACCATATATCAAGGAATAACATCTCATGATGAGATCCGGATATACCAATCCGTGTAACCATCGTGTCAAGAAAATATGGATATCTACACTAGATACAATGAACATAGAGGATATCATAAATAAGAAACTATCAGAAAATGTACTCGTCTGAAGTCTGGTAAATAGTCTCATAGATGTCTGATACGGTGCCATAAAGACCTAGATATAGAATATAACATCAATACAAGGTTTCAGAATGAAAATAAGTTAAACTAGTCAACTTCTAGGTCAACAAGCCATTTCTAAGTCAAAAAGTCAAACTAGGTCAACCCTCAGTCAAACTGGTCAAACTTGGTCAAAATACCTATTTCTAGGTTGTATGAGTCTATCTCAATGATGTTGGGTTCATACTCTATGAATCTAGATCATACAAGCTACAACTTTGGATATTAGGATACCGTATTCAGGATACGCAACAAAAGATAAATATCAGATATGTAAATTCAAGCAATATTAAATATATAAATCCTAATTATAAATATTAAATGGATACCTTGGTTTTGAACCAACTCAGTATCGCACTACTAAACCCCTATCTTGATACCCAAACCCAATACCTTGTGTATCCCCAAATACCTTGACACTTACCTAGGTATCTCAAGGTAATTGCCAAAACTTCATATATATACTAACTACCCATTAATAACTATATGCTAACAACTAACTACTACAAATATAGTATACTAAAGCATAATTACCAATTAGGAATATATATATATATATATATATATATATATATATATATATATATATATATATATATATATATATATACACCAATACCATATATATATCTATTATTTATAATAATACATAATTGTATCTACCCGCAAAATTGTCACCAAAACCGCTGCTGCCGTCGCTGAAGCCTCTGTTGTTTCTGTTTTGGTAACTGTTGCTGCTGTCGGTGAAGCTGTTGTCGCTGAACCCGCTGCTGCTGTTGCTGTATGTTGTTGCTATTGCTGCTGTTGCTGTATGTTGTTGTTGCTGCTGCTGTTGCTAAATGCTACTGTTATTGCTAATGCGGCTGCTGCTGCTGTCACTAAATCTGCTGCTGCTCCCTATCTCACTCTTAATAACATACACAAATGTATATATTAATATATATACTAACTACATATATATATATATATATATATATATATACGTGTATGTATTAGTGATATTATGAATATATATATGTGTTACTATAATATGTGTATGTTATACTATATGTATATACATCTCCACAATAATACATAATAGTATAACATACACATATTATAGTAACACATATATATATTCATAATATCACCAATACATACACGTATATATATATATATATATATATATATATATATATATATATATATATATATATATATATATATATACATAACATACAAATATATATAATAACATATATATACACATAACATATGCATATATACACTAGTATATTTAATAGCTATTACATATGTAAAAGTATAGCTTCATATATACATAACACATAGGTACATAGATATATGAGACACTAACACATAAATATATATATATACACATAATATATATATATATATATATATATATATATATATATATATGCATATAATTACATATCATAATGACTAAGAATAATGAAAAATAGATCTGGAAATAAATTGCGAAAACACATGCATTGTATCGTACCCGTATCCCACTAGATCTAGGATACACTTACAACACGAGTCCACCACACATCCAAACGTATCCCGAAGGACACGACCAAGTATAATATATTATTTATGGACAATACGAAGAGTCAAATACAAATTTACGTGTCCGTGTCAAAATATGACATGCACAAAGCCCGTCTAGGAAGAAAAACCCCCCAAATCAACACGTATCACCAAATTATTGGGATACGACCTACACGTACCCAATTGTGGACACCACACTAGCCCCAAATACACAAGCACATTCCAAATTGATCTATAGGACCAATTAACACATATGATAAGTGTCAATCTCGGAATTCCCCTAAAATTAACACAAAAAATATCATAACTTTCTCAATAGGCCTCCTATGAACACAAAACCAAATCCTATGGGTAGCCTATGCATATGGATTAATTTTTTATGGTTAAATCTCATATTTAGAACCTAAATTAAGGGAAAAAACTGAATTATACCTATTGGAAGATGGATTTTCAATGAAACCTCCAAATATGATAAAATTGGCCTCCAACTTGTAGATCCTTGTTCCTCTTTGTAGATCCTTGCTTTCTCCTTCTAGATCCTTGCTCTACTAGTCTCTAATGGTGATTTGGGAAGCAATTAGGGTGAAATTTGGTAGAAAAAATGATGTAAAATAAAAAAATTTGGTTGAGAGAAATTCTATATCTAGTTTTTAAATAAAAAGAGGAGAGAGAAACTTTCCCCCCTCTCATATAGGCCGGCCCCCCTACCCCTTCCTCAAGTTACTATGTAATGTCCATTATACCCCTTGGGGACTCTTATTAAAAAATAATTAAGGAGGGAAGGTTCTTGTCTAATAGTTTAATTAAACTAATCATCCTCCTAATGAATGGGCTTCTAAATAGGCTCAATTCTAACAATTAATACATGTTGGTCCATGAGTCTAAACTAAACTAGTTAGGTCCACTAACATAAGTCTAAAACAAATAACTAATATCTAATAACAACTAAATAATATAACAAATAATTATCTAACATGCACAATATTTAATTAATTAGAAAATTACTAAAATACCCTTTCCTAGAAAATATGGTAGTGACAAGTCTACCCTCCTTAAAATAATTTTGTCCTCAAAATTCAAAGATGAAAACTACTCCCAGAAAATAACAGAATATAACAATAAACAGAACTAATTATGAAAGAACATACCTCAAGGCATAAATAAATATGGATAACACTCTCGCATTTTATCTTCTCTCTCCCAGGTGGACTCCCTGGGAGAGTGATGCCTCCATGCGACGTATACAAAAGGAATAGTTTGGTTTCTCAGCACCTTCTCTCTCCGATCCAGAATCTCAACCGGCTGTCGTGGATAGCTAAGAGTAGGGCCTACCTCTATCTCTGAGTGATCCAACACATGACTAGAATCTGCCACATACCATCTCAACTGTGACACATAAAATACGTTGTGCACTCTCTCCAATGTAGGTGGCAAGTCTAATCTATACACAACTGCACCGACCCTCTCTAGAATAGTAAAAGGTCCGATAAATCATGGACTAAGCTTCCCACCTCCACCGAAGTGAATCGTGCCTCATGACGGAGAAATCCTCAGAAACACCAAACCACCCACCTCGAACTCCAAAGGTCTCCGGTGGCTATCGGCCCAATACAGCTGTCTGTCCTACGCCACTCGATGTCTATCTCTGATCAACTGAACCTTCTTTGCTGCATCTACAACCATCTCTGGCCCAAGCAAAACTTGCTCTCCAACATCATCCTATGACAAGGGAGTATGATATCTTTGATCGTACAGAGCTTCAAAAGGTGACATCTCTATACTAGCCTGGTAGCTGTTGTTATAAGCAAACTCTACCAAATAGAGATGGTCCTCCCAAGAACCCCCGAAATCTAGTACACAAGTGCGCAGCATATCCTCGAGAGCCTAAATAGTCCTCTCTGACTGCCCATCTGTCTGGGGATGATATGTAGTACTGAACTTGAGCTGAGTGCCCAAACACGCCTGCAAACTCCTCCAGAAATAAGAAGTAAAATAACTATCCCGATCCGAGATAATATTGATGGGAACTCCATGTATCCTGATGATCTGCCTCACATACATCTCTGCGAGCTTCTCCGTAGACAAATCCACCTTGAAAGGCAAATAGTGGGCCAACTTGGTCAACCTGTCAACGATGACCCAAATCGCATCTTTTCCTCCTGGAGATCGTAGAAGTCCGGATACAAAATCTATAGTAATGTGCTCCCCTTCCACTCTGGAATGGGTAATGGCTGAAGTAAACCTCCTGGCCTCTGCTTCTCGGCTTTCACCTGCTGGCAAACTAAGCATCTGGATACAAACTGTGCCACTTCCTTCTTCATGCCATACTACCACACACTCTCTCGCATATCCTGATACATCTTTTTAGCACCTTAATGTATAGAATACTGAGAGCGATGTGCTTCCTGCAATACCTCCTCACGTAGCTCCCCACTAGGCACATACAATCTAACTCCATGCCGCAAAGAACCATCCTCAGTAATGGTAAAATCATCCTCCAATCTTGCTCTCACCTGAGCTCTGATAATCCTCAGAGATACATCATCATACTATGTTACCTTGATCCTGTCCATCAATTCTGAGTGTATCTGTAATCCCCATATCTGCATAGCCAAACCAGAAAGTACCATCTCAATACCCAAGCTCTCCAAGTCCTCAAACAAATATCGATCCTACGTCAAGAACATAGATACCGGATACCTACTCAAAGCATCGACAACTATATTAGCTTTCCAAGGATGATACTTTAAAGATATATCAAATTTCTTTATCAGTTCCAACCACCGATGCTGCCTCATATTCAACTCCTTCTGTGTAAAAACATACTTCAAGCTTTTGTGGTCTGTGAAGATCTCCACACGCTCTCCGTATAAATAGTATTTCCAACACTTCAGGGCGAAGATGACTACTGCCAACTCCAAATCATGGGTAGGATAGTTCTTTTCATGAGGACATAATTACCTAGATGCATAGGCAATTACTTTCTATTCTGCTGAATAACACAACCCAAACCTTTCCCCGATGCATTACTATAAATAGTGAAACCTCTAGACCCTGATGGCAATATCAAAATAGGAGCTGACGTCAACCTCTTCTTTAATTTCTTAAAAGCAACCTGGTAATCCTTCGTCCAAACAAACTCTACATCCTTCCTGGTGAGTTTGGTCATCGGCTCGACAATCCTCAAAAAATCTTGCACAAACTTCCTGTAGTAGCCTGCCAATCCCAAGAAACTCCTGATCTCTGCTACCGAACTCGGGGTCTTCCAAGACTCCACTGCTGCGATCTTCTTCGGATATACTGAAATACCATCACCAGTCACAACATGCCCCAAGAACTCTACCTTGTCCAGGAAGAACTCACACTTGGACAGCTTCCCGTACAGCTTCTCCTTTCTTAGCACCTTCAACACAATCCACAAAAGCTCCTCGTGCTCCTCCGGTGTCTTCAAGTATATGAGTATGTCGTCGATGAATACCACCATAAACTTGTCAAGGTACTGATGGAATACCTTGTTCATCAAGTTCATAAATATCGCCGATGCATTGGTCAACCAAAACGGCATCACCATAAACTCGTACTGACCATACCGAGTTCTAAAAGCAGTCTTCGGTATGTCCTCTGACTTTACTTTCACCTGGTGGTAGCTTGATCTCAAATCTGTCTTAGAAAATACCTTGACACCACTCAACTGATAAAATAGATCATTAATTCATGGCAAATGGTACTTTTTCTTGATAGTGTCAATGCCCTGTAATAAATGCACATGTACACCAATCCATCCTTCTTCGGTACAAATAATACCGAGGCTCCCCACGGTGAAGAACTCGATCTGATAAACCCCTTATCCTGTAATTCGTCCACCTGCTTCTTCAGCTCGACCAGCTCGCTATTGTTTACTCTATAGACATGCTGCGAAATTGGTTCTGCACCTGGCACCAAGTCTATAGAAAATTTAACATCTCGATCTGGCGGCAATCCTGGCAATTTCTCAGGAAACACATCTAAGAACTCTACTATCAACAGATGCAGCAACTCCTTGTCTTCCACCATAGCCCCATAAATAATGCCTTCTTCCTCCTCTACAGCTCCTCTAGCAAACTCGAACTCTGGCTCTCCTGGCGGACCAAACAAAACTCTACCTCCTATACAATCTATACTAGCATAGTGCCTACTCAACAACAGCGAGCTGGCAGAACTGAAGAAGCAAGTCGAGGAGCTGCAGGACAAGGGCTTCATCAAATCCAGTTCATCACCATGGGGAGCTCCGGTATTGTTCGTACCGAAGAAGGATGGCACGGTGCGCATGTGCATTGATTATAGAGCTTTGAACAATATCACTATCAAGAACAAGTACCCGCTGCCGAGGATAGATGATCTTTTCGACCAGTTGAGCGGGGCGAGGGTGTTTTCAAAGATAGATTTGAGGTCAGGCTATCACCAGGTGAAGGTGAAGAAAGAAGACACGCCAAAGACAGCTTTTCGGACCAGGTACGGCCAGTTTGAGTTCATGGTAATGCCATTTGGTTTAACCAATGCACCGGCAGTATTCATGAACTTGATGAACAAGGTGTTCCACCAGTACCTTGACAAGTTCGTGGTGGTGTTCATCGACGATATTCTTGTGTATTCCAAGACACCGAAGGAGCACGAAGAGCACCTGAGATTGGTCTTAGAGACTCTTAGGAGGGAGAGGTTGTACGGAAAACTCTCTAAGTGTGAATTCTTCCTTGACAAGGTCGAATTCTTGGGCATGTGGTATCGGGTGATGGAATCTCAGTAAACCCAAAGAAGATCGAGGCAGTGGAGTCGTGGGCTACCCCCAGTTCGGTAGCTGAGATCAGGAGTTTTCTCGGGCTAGCAGGATACTACAGGAGGTTTGTACAAGACTTCTCCAAGATTGCAGCGCCGATGACCAGACTGACTAGGAAGGACGCGGATTTTGTGTGGACAGAGGAGTGCCAGGCTGCATTTGATGAGCTGAAGAAGAGGTTGACGACAGCTCCAATTTTGACATTGCCATCAGGGACAGGTGGTTTTACCATTTACAGTGATGCTTCAGGGAAGGGTCTGGGATGTGTTCTTCAACAGCACGGGAAGATAATTGCCTATGCTTCCAGGCAGTTACGCCCTCATGAAAAGAACTACCCTACCCACGACTTAGAGTTGGCAGCAGTTATCTTCGCTCTAAAGCTGTGGAAACATTACCTGTACGGAGAGCGTGTGGAGATCTTCACAGACCACAAGAGCTTGAAGTACGTGTTCACACAGAAGGAGCTGAACATGAGGCAGAGGAGGTGGTTAGAGTTGATGAAGGACTTTGACATCTTATTGCAGTACCATCCAGGGAAGGCTAACGTAGTCGCCGATGCCTTGAGCAGGTATCCGATGGCTATGTACTTGACGACAGATAGACATTTGTTGGCGGATTTGGAGAGCTTGGAGATTGAGGTGTTAGTTCCCGGTACTGAGATTCAGATGTGGGGATTGCAGATACAGTCTGAGCTGATGGACAGGATCAGAGCTGCGCAGTACGATGATGAGACTCTGAGGAGTATCAGGGCACAAGTTCAGATGGGATTATCGGACGACTTCACTATCGCAGACGACGGTTCTTTACGGCACGGCACGAGGATATGCGTGCCTAGCGGGGAACTACGCGAGGAGGTTTTGCAGGAGGCACACCGCTCTCAGTACTCGATGCATCCCGGTGCCAACAAGATGTATCGAGACTTGAGGGAGCACGTATGGTGGTATGGAATGAAGCGCGAGGTAGCACGCTTCGTAATTCGGTGTCTAGTGTGCCAGCAGGTAAATGCAGACCGGCAGAGGCCAGGTGGTTTGCTTCAACCTTTACCGATTCCAGAATGGAAATGGGAGCACGTGACCATGGATTTCGTTTCAGGTCTTCCACGTTCTCCAGGAGGGAAAGACGCAATTTGGGTCATCGTGGACCGGTTGACCAAATCAGCCCATTTCTTACCTTTCAAGGTGGGAACGTCGACAGAGAAGCTAGCAGAGATGTACGTGCGACAGATTGTTAGGCTTCATGGAGTTCCTGTGAGCATCGTCTCAGATCGGGATAGTCATTTCACTTCCCACTTCTGGAGGAGTCTGCAGGCTAGCTTGGGCACTCAGCTCAAGTTCAGTACCGCATATCACCCCCAGACAGACGGGCAGTCTGAAAGGACTATTCAGACTCTCGAGGATATGCTACGCACTTGCGTTCTAGATCTCGGAGGTTCTTGGGAGGATCATCTGCACCTGGTAGAGTTCGCTTGCAACAACAGCTACCAGGCCAGCATCGAGATGTCACCGTTTGAGGCTCTTTATGGACGGAGGTGTCGTACACCGCTATCGTGGGACGACGTTGGAGAGAGAGCCTTGCTAGGACCAGAAATGGTCGTGGATGCAGCAGAAAAGGTGAAACTCATCAGAGATAGACTGCGAGTGGCGCAGGACAGACAGCGGCATTGGGCCGACAGCCACCGTAGACCCCTTGAGTTTCAGGTATAGATTGTTGTTTTCTGGTTGTGTTTGTTTGTTTGTTTAGACTGCATGTTGAGACTGTTTTTGGTGTTAGGTTGGCGATCTAGTGTTCCTACGAATTTCTCCGACGCGTGGAACGATTCGTTTTGGCAGAGGCGGAAAGCTTAGCCCACGCTACATCGGACCCTTCGGTATTCTCGCGAGGGTAGGTGCAGTGGCGTATAGACTAGACTTGCCGCCTGCATTGGAGGGAGTGCATAATGTGTTCCATGTGTCACAGCTGAGACGGTATGTGGCAGACCCTAGTCACGTACTTGATCACTCGGAGATTGAGGTTGGTCCGACGCTCAGCTACCCTGAGCAGCCCGTAGAGATCTTGGACCGCAGAGAGAAGGTGTTGCGGAACCAAACTATTCCCTTGGTTCGCGTAGCATAGAGACATCACTCTCCAGGGGAGTCGACCTGGGAGAGAGAGGACGAAATGCGCGAGCAATACCCGTATCTCTTCTAGACTTGAGGTATATTCCTTTTCTGATTTCATTCTTGTTGTAGTTCAGTCCAATTTCGAGGACGAAATTTCTTTTAGGAGGGTAGACTTGTCACTACCACCTTTCCATATGAGGGCATTTGTGTAATTTAACTATTTAAATAATTATGTATTTAATTAATTGCTGAGTTTATAAACTAATTATATTATTATTAGTGATATTTGGTTTAAGGTAAACCCTAGAACTCATTAGGACAGACCCTAGTGAGTCAACCCTAAATTGTAAACCCTATTCTAGCAAAACCCTAGAATTTTAATTTAAGATGGAACCTCAAACTCTAGCAGACCTAAACCTTAGCCAATTAGGTTCTACATGACTTAACATAAAGGTTTAACCTAAAACTAAGCTTGGAAACCCTAACCTAGTTGTTTATATAAAAGGAAGCCTCTCTCTAGGCTATTCTTCACGTAGAGAGAAAGAAAACCCTAGCCTCCACCAGAGAAAACCAATCCTCCACCCCATTTTCGAGATTAAACCTAGGGCTTCCATTTTCTCCTCCTCCAAAGCAAAGAGAAGCAAGGAACGTGGGTCAGGAAGCCGTGGAGAAGAAGAACCTCATAGAAGAACCATCCCTGAAGGTAAAAACCCTATTTCTATTCCTTTAAATTCTGTTTTCAGATGTGCATGGCCCTTTAGGAACCCACCCAACTGTGTGTAGTTCGAATTTAGGGTTTTGGTTAGGTTAAGGGTCCCCAACAATTGTTTTTCCAATTAATTTAGGAACCCTAACCCTAGAATTTGGTATATAAACTGATTTCACTCTCATACATATAGATTGATTATGATTTAGGGTTTAGGTTTGGGTTTTTTTGGAATTCTTGATGTGGGATCCGATTCTGCACTACATGTGGTTGATGGAATGCCAAAAAGGGATGAACCTATCTAATCTACCCTAAAATATCTAATTTGATGAATGATGTATGATGTCTATAAATATAATTATACATATGTATAGGGATTTGATGTGTTTGTATATATGTATCTAGGTTGTAGTTGACTGTGTGGTTGGGTTTCATTGTGTACTCGGGTTGAAGGGAGAGGGATTTGTATCAGTAGGCAAATCAGGGTGTGTAATTATGGGTATTGGGATTTTTGGGCAGTGTATTGTTGTTTGATTCCTGTGGAGTTGAGTCCTTTCTGTGTTGTGTGCACTGTGTTAGGGAAGGATACTGTGCAAGTCGGGTTTGGTTCAGAGTTTAGTGCAGTGTTGGCTGTGTATTTCTGTGAGTATGTGTATGTGAGGTTAGAGACATACCTATGTGAGTTTCATTTCTGATATGGGTTAGAACTGTGCAGGTTTGGATTTGGGACAATGGGTTGTGTGCAAATTCTGTGCATAGGGGTTTAATTGGCTGTGTGCAGTGAACAGGGGGTGTATCTATGTGTGATTAGTGAGTAGGGTTGTGTGCAATACTGTTAGCTTGTGTTGATGTACAGATTTCAGTAGGTAGCAGTGTCTTAGTGTTTGAGTGTCTCAGTTGAGATCCTGTGTGATTTATCTCAGAAATCTGGGTGTTTAAGTATCAGTGCCTGTGTGTATTTTGAGAGAGAATTAGAGAGGGAGCAGTGTGCAGCAATTGTGTTTTTCCTGTGTGTGTGTATTGTGTTAGGAATTTCTGTGTCTGTGTGTGGCTGTAGGTCAGAACTGAGGGTTAAAATGTGCAGATATATATGTGTGTGTTTGTGTATCAGTCTAATATATGTGTCTCAGAACCTGTGAGTTAGATACATGTGTTCTTGGGTTAAGTTCAGTGAGTTGTTCTGTTTTGGGTCCCCTTGAGTGTGTATCAGTACATGTTAGAAATTCAGTATGTATCAGTCAGTGGTCTTCAACAGGAACTTATCTGCCAAGTGTAGGTAATTATAAACCTGTGTGAGGTGTTCACTGTGATGGGTAATTAGAGTGTGGTTGTTGTTCATATGGGAGATGGCTGTGCTGTGTTCACTAGGTGTGAGGGTGCTTTAGAGTAGTGTGTAGATGAGTGAGAAGTGCCTGTGTAGTTCAAACTACGAACTTGGGTATGATACCTGTGTGAACCTAGATAGGTAGGTGTGCAGAAATTTATACCTGTGTGCAGTCCATATTGTAGAAGGATGTGCAGGTTAGTATGATACCTGTGTGTAGGTAATTAAGAGGCAGTATGTGCCTGAGTACAGAATTCTGTGTGTGTATGTATTATCAGTGAGGTGAGTGAAACCAAAGTGTCTGTGTTTTGGAAAGTGTTAGGGTAAGTTCAGTTTGATACCTGTGTGTTACCTGTGCAGGTGTAGCAATTTCAGTTGTGTCTGTGCAAGGTGAATGCTATTGAATGTATCAGTGTGGAGTTTAGAGTATCAGTAAGGTAAGGTGGTTTGGGATATTGGGTTGAACCTTGGTGTCAGCTAAGGTATATACTCAGTATATATATGTAAGTTAATTACATACTGATAGCATATAGTATAAGAAATAGTAACTAGTCAGCTAAATACCAATATACCACCCTATATGAGTTATATATAATGATAATACCTAGTATAATGAATAGTAGCTAGTATTAGTAGTATTACTAAATATAATCTAATATTAGTAAGTATAGAACATATAATATAGTGTATTAACTAGTATTAGTTAACAATAGCTAGTATGAACCTAGAAGCAAGGTATTGACTAGTTTTGACCAAAAACCTAGAGTTGACTTAGTTGGACCTAGTATTGACCAGTAAACCTTAGACATGACCTAGAAACCTCGTTTTTAAAATTGTTAAGCATGTTATTCTTTTAATTCATTAATTAACATTGAATTTCCATAAATAGGTCATTGTGATTCTATTTTGGACCTCGATCCTCACATTTTGCTCAGGACCACAGGCGAGTACATTCTCTGACAGTTTTCATGGTTGATTACTTCTATAAATTGTAGTGTATTACATACTTGATTTTCGATACTATGGATACACGGGTTAGCACCCTAGATCCCCATCATGAGGAGTCGTGATTGGAATCCATCGTGCTAGCTGGGGGATGGGGAACTATTAGTAGATTGTGTGATCATATCCAAACATTATATGTACCATAGCTCACCCCACTTCTCACGTCGGGTGCAGCCTGACCACTTATATGCTCCATAGCTGTTATATATGATTAGCCTGACCACTATATGCACCATAGCTAACCATGCGGTTAGCCTGACCTAAAAGAATCATTAGAGCGATATTGTAGTGTATTACAACCTGATTTCCGTTACTTCTATAAATTGTAGTGTATTACAACCTGATTTCCGTGACCACTTCTCCTTATTGTATATGTATATATTGTATATATATATATATATACTTAATATATTTTCAAATATGTATAATTAGTATAAATGTATATATATATATTGTACATGCAATTAATGTATTGTATATGATTTCCGTGTCCGACACACCCGGATACAACCCCCACACCACAGCAAACACCCACTCCGTGTCCAACACCCGGACACGCCCACAGAGCATCATCCCCGTATCCGGCAGACCCGGACACGACCCCCTGACACACGCAGAACCCTAACCCTAGATCGGGCCACCGTCGCCGCTGAAGCCGGTGGCCGCCGCTGGAACGAAGCCGCCGTCGCCGCCCTGTCGCTGCCCTGGGTTGAACCGCCACCTCCTCGAGCACCGCCGCTGAAGCCGGTGGCCGCCGCTGGAACTGAGCACCGCAGCCACCTCGAAGCCGCCGCCTCCTCGACCGCTGCCGCCTCCTCGAGCCAGTCGACGCTGCCACCGCGTCGAGCCCTCCTCGAGCCAGCCGACGACCCGTCGTCGAGACCGCTGCCGCCGCTGCCCTCGAACAGACCGCTGACCACCGAAGCCGACGCCCTGCCCGGCCCGACCTCGCCGGAAAACACCGCTGTAAGCCCTCCCCTCTTTCCCTTCTTCCTTCGGTTCTGTGAAATTGAAATTGGGGTTAAGTTAAAGTAAATTTTTGTAATTAGTTTAAGTAATCTGTAATTAGTTTAGTTAAATTAATTAATTAGTTTAGTTAATGATTAGATTAGTAATTATTAATAAACAGTAATTAGTTATTAATCAGGAATTTATTTACTAACCAGTTAGTAAATATTAATTAATTAGTTTGGTATTTTCTTATAATTAGTTTAGTTAATTTGTAATTGATGTAGTAAATAAATGTAATTGGTTTAGTATATGTAATTAGCTAATTTTATGTAATTAGTTTATTTAGTTATAATTAAAAGGTTTTTGATTATGTTAAATATAATAAATCTTGGGTTTTATATTATTATTAAAAATATAGTTCCAATAATAAAATAAGTTCAAAATTAGTTATTTAGATCGGTGACCGATTTTACCATAAATGAAAATATATTGGCTTTTACGTAAATTCTAGATTTTTTATAAATAAACCTTTAAATTGTAATTTTGTTCAAAAAGGGAAGTTTTAACAATTATTGTTCAAAATGATTTCCAAATGATTTTTCATAAATTAAGGAGTTACCTTGATTACGAACAATCGACCTTTTCTCTTATTAGCTAACTTGTAAATCTTAACCTTAGCTAAACCCCGGTGAATTTCTCTACGTATTGAGGACTCGGTATCCCTATCTCGATTTTCGTGCCAAGCTCCGATCTTGGACTTCTTTATATAGTTTCTAGCTAATTGGACTGCTCCGGACCCATTGGAACTAACTGCTACTTCATTTGGGATCACCTTGAGAAGTGTGGCATGATGAACATTCTCTGGTTAGTCAAATATGTACAAAATATATTTGATTGATATATATATATTCAAATATGTATTTTGGTATATATATATATTATATACATCTATTAGTGTATATACACAAATACGTATTTTGTACAATTACTAAGAGACACTTGTATATATATTATATATACGTTTTATTGGTATACTTTGAGTGTATATGTATATTATATACATATCCCTACTAGATGACCCTAGTTGACTAGTGCCATACCTGACAGAGCCCCTGAGTTCATGTATTGTGATGTGTTAGTATAGCGCCTGATGCAAATGTTGTATTTGATATATTTTTAGGACTGTTGGTTCCTCCAGACGATACTCTGGGACAGGACATTGGTTTTACCAGCTAAGGACCCAAGGCGAGTACATTCTCTGATTAGTTTCTAATTTATGATATCTTCTATGTTCACTGTATCTAGTGTAAATATCCATGTTCTTGACACATTGGTTACACGGATTGGTATACACGGATCTCGTCATGAGATGTTATTCCTTATTCATGGTGTAGCTTGTACAAGACTTGTTTTCCTTGTTATCTTGTGCATGTACAGACACTGATTCCCGGGGAGATTTGCTACCTTCCTAGGGAATCCTATGCCATAGCGTACCATGATTGGATCTACTATACCAGTCGGGGGTTTGGGGAGTATTTTAGTGTAGATATGTGATCATACCCCACTATCCATGTATCATAGCTCACCCCACATCTCACGTCGGGTGCGGCCTGACCATCTCCATGCCTCATAGCTGTTACGTGTGATTAGCCTGACCTCTCCATGCATCATAGCTAACCAACGGTTAGCCTGACCTTCGTGAATCATAGCTAATCACATGTAACCAGCCTGATCAAGTTCCCAAGCCGATCACATATTAAAGCTAGTACTCACACACTTAGTCATAGAACTCTTGCTCATGGACATAATGTTTCTTTCCTGCATTTACTTACAGTATTTCTCTCATTGTACATTTCTCGTACCTATACATGCATCTGGTATGTTTCCATCTAGAACTGCTACATTGTTTATGTCATTTATATAGAACTGCTATTTAGAGATGTACTTTGCTCCTTCCTGACTGGAAAATATTTTTCCAGACTGTGACCTTAGTAGACTGGTTTCTGACACTTGGGGATTGGAAGTTAAGGATTGCAGGTATGATTATGTTGTTATTAGGCTTGTATTGTATTCTTTTATTTCTTTATTTCCTATCGTGCTGTAGTTGTGATTGAGTATTTCTAGATTTATTTTTGATATCCACTTCTCCTTATGGAGTTGGATACTAGAGTGAGATTGTTTAGATAGTACTTGACCTAGACAGCGTTCTACCGCCGATGCTGCGGCGTAGGCTGGACGTACCCACGCTCTCGTGCCCTAAACCGGGTGCGGGTCGTGACACATTTTAGTGGTGGCCCATGCAGGTCAGACTTCGCAAGTTGTGCGATGTCGTGGTAGTGCGACGTCATAGTTGTACTACTACGTGCCTGCTATAGAATATAGGACATAGGATACTAGGATGAGAGAGGGTACTCAATCACAAACTCTTGAGAGATTCCTGGGACGACCCCTTGAGAATCTTATTATAATTTTCAATTTAAATCTTTTCCTTGTTTCCGTCCGCTCTCGCTAGTTATTACTGAACTTGATTCTTGTTGAGCAGTTTTTAAATTAAAATCTTGGTATCATTGTTGAGCTTGATTCTTGTTGACCAGTTGTTAACTTTAATTTCTGGTATCGTTGTTGAGTTGATTTCAAATTGAGATGAATTTTTACGGACTAGGATTTATGGTATCATCTGATGACATATATTGATGAGGACAGTGAGGAAGGTAAAACGTCTACTTTGGTTATGGAACCTAGAATTTATCGCAGCCATATTAGCTGTGGTGACGAGAACGTAGGAACCTGACTTGGATGTACATACTATAGTTATGAAGCTTAGAGTCTTTCGCAGCCATACCGGTTGGCGTGGCAAAGATTCTAGACGACATGATTATAGAGTGCATACCTTAGTTACGAAACCTATCGTTTATCGCATCTATGCTTACTGGCGTGGCGAGGATTATGAGTGTCATGATTTCAGACAGACGTATATGATTATTAGGTTGTATCCTAAATTGGTTCTTAAAATATCATCTCAAGACTTATCTATTTCTGTTATTCCAGGACTTTGTTCCACCGCTTCTTTCTTTACTAGCAGTAAAGATACCTTCTGTCCTCAATTCAGTCTTTGAGCTCCTATTCCTTGAGGATTTCTTGTTAAGTATGATAATTAGTGGCTTGTAATTTTGTTGTGTCTTGTATTAGTATTGATTGTGTTGCTAGTGAGTTGTAAGTGTTTCTTAGTTAGACATGTGAGCAGTAGGCTTTAATCTAGAGTTAGCCCTTAGTATAGTACCTTGTACCAATGATTCTAGGAGTAGTGTCATTAGAGACTGAGAGTTAAGGAGAGTATAGAGTATCAGTGATAGTTCTCAGAGTTAGTATCAGAGCCAATTACCCATCCTGGATAATCATGATTATGTAATTGAGTGATCTATGTAAACGATTAAGTATCCGAGAATTGTGTTAAGGATTTATGGAGCATGATGTCCAATTGGATGATTGATATCGGAAATGTTAAAGGTAAAGAAATGTATATGTATAAAGGATTTAATGAGATGTCATAAGTAGAGAAATATCAGGATTAGTAATGGAAGTTGTGAAGCGTATCACGGATTAGTTTAATAGGCTTTAAAGGATTGAAGGAAATACATATACAACCATCGAGATGAGGAACCATACACATACCCATGAGAGTAAAGAAACATGAGTGTTATAGAGGATACAGGTGATCATGAGTCTAATGAGCTTGATGAGATAATCCATTAATGCAGCTAGTGATATAATACCAAGAGTGCCGATGATTTTATATCAAGGATTATTGAAAATGGTGCTAGTAACAGTAAGCACTCGGTGTGATGATAATTAGATGATATACCAGTTGACATAAATTGAAATCATGAAAGAAAACACAGTTGATGGTAACTTTGATCATTGGAGGTAATAGTGCAAGTGATTCGGGCAGTACAAATTTAGTACACAGTTCTAGACAATATAGGTATTGAGTGCACCTTGAGTATCAGAGACCGTGAGCACTGATATGTACATTGAGGAGTTATAAATTAAAAGGTGGAAATGAATTTTAAATTTTCAGAATTTTTAAGGAGTTGAGATTTTATGTTGTTAAAATATTGAGGATTTAAATTTGATTCAATAAACATAGTTAAGGCTACAAAGATTTTAGAAGTGATTAAATTTTATTTTCGATGTGAAGTATCTGATTTTGAGGAGGTATATGCATTTTATTTTAAGTTGATCGGGAAGTTAAACCTTGACGATTATTTTGAGGATTAATTTTTGGTAGATGAGAGATATGAATATTAATATATGATTAGTTGATATGGGTACCAGTGTACATGAATAGGAATTTGTTAGTAAATGTGCTAGAGTTAAGTGGTTGATAGCAGATACCGCAAGTAATATGTTAGCAGGTTCTTTCTTTTCTTTTCTAATGTTCTTTTTCGTCTTTTGATTGATTGATTCCCTAGTAACGTAGTTTATATTCGTGATTTTCTTGTTAGAACTTAGCTAGTAGTACACCTTAACAGAGACTGAAATACCATGACAAGACACATGACCTATATATTTTCTTAAATTGCATGGATGTAAGTAGAATTTTCTTAAACCATGATCATTTGGGTTTTGACCATAGCAAGGATCTATGACAAGGGTATGACCGACAAAAAGGGACAAGATGATTAAATTATGGATGAGCATAAATTTAAATAAAGAATTTAGGGGATTGTTATAACAGAGTTGATGGAATCATTGTTTTTGCGAAAATCGAGGTTTGATTGAAATTCGAGGACAAACATTTACTTAAAGGGAGAATTAAGAAATTCACAGAGCCAAAAAAAAAAAAAAAAAAAAAAAAAAAAACTAAAAACGTGTCACGACCCGCACCCGGAATTTGGGCATGAGTCGTGGGTACGTCCAGCCTACGCCGCAGCATCGGCGGTAGAACGCTGTCTAGGTCACAACATAGTATGTACCATAGCTCACCCCACTTCTCACGTCGGGTGCAGCCTGACCACTTATATGCTCCATAGCTGTTATATATGATTAGCCTGACCACTATATGCACCATAGCTAATCATGCGGTTAGCCTGACCTAAAAGAATCATAGCTAATCATATATAACCAGCCTGATCCAGTCCCAAGCCGATCACATAATAAACTAATATTTTAAACACTTAGTTAGATGTTTTATCTTTATTCAGATTTACTTGTTCTAGCATTCACTATTTATTGCTCATTGCTAGATGCTCCATTGTCTATTTCATTTCTCCAGTACTTCACATGTTCAGCTTTTATTTCCATCTTGTATCTCTTACACTGTTTATAGATTTTGTCAATTTAATGAAACTGCTGTTAGTGCTTGTGCTTCGCTCCAATCCTGACTGGATAACAACATTTTCAGAGGACCTGGAGGACTTTTGCCCTACTTATTACGGCCCAGGAATAGAGGGAGATTTCACTCCAGAAATCCCAGAGGAGGTGCCTATCCTAGAGGAGAACTTGCCTGCCCATGCTTAGATTATTTTTTTTTGCATTTATTGTTTTAGACTGAGACTGAGATGTATTTATTTTATTTGTGACTCTGTGGGGTCATTCAGACCCAGGATTTGAGTTGGACTTCTTGTGGTTGGTTTAAATAGAACTCTTTTCAATTCTCATCGTGCCATTATGTTTATAGTTGTGATTGAGTATATTATAGAACTGTGATTATTTACCTTTGTCCTCCGTACGGAGTTGAGACTATTGACAGGATATACTATGTTGTGACCTAGACAGCGTTCTAACGCCGATGCTGCGGCGTAGGCTGGACGTACCCACGACTCATGCCCAAATTCCGGGTGCGGATCGTGACACGTTTTTAGTGGTGGCCCATGCAGGTCTAGTCTGTAGTCAGTAGTCTTAGATTCACATTAGAGCGATATTGTAGTAATAGGAATTAGGCCAAGGATATGCTCAATCACAATTAGGGAATTCTGATTCTTATGATACTATTCTTAATGATTTATTCCTTTAGAAATTTTTCTGTCCTTCCTTGATATCATATCTATTGCCTTAATTGAATCTTTCGATCTGTCTTCAGGATGCCGCCAAGAAGGTCCCAGAGACTAGGAGCAGCAGATACGGAGAGGTCTGCCACCTCTCGCGCTGCCGGACAGACATCCGCAGCACCTCCTACATCTCCAGGACAAGTGGGAGTGGCTGCAGCAGTCGGGGGTCCTCCACCACCTGTTCAGAGGGTCCCCGCAGCTACGACGGAGCTACCACCACCACCAGCTCAGTATCCAGGAGGTGTGCCCGTCGATGGAGCACAGATGTTCGCTTTGATACAGGGCATGGTCGATGCCCAGAGGACGTCGGCAGAGGCCCAGAGAGTACAGGCTGAGGCACATCAGGCCCAGACAGAGATGATGAGGGTGAACATGGAGAATGCTCACCAAGTGGCTCTCCAGGTTGTGGAGAGAGTCGCTCAGCAGCAGCAACAACCTGGTCAGCAACAACAGAGGCCGGGCACCATTGTGGACTTCAAGAGGATGATGCCTCGGGAGTTCAAGGGGACAGAAGGGATACTCTATGCCGATGATTGGCTAGAAGACATCGAGAGGAACTTGCGTTTGGCGCAGCTTCCAGAGGCGCTCAAGGTCGAGGCCGCTGGCAGCCAGATGTTCGATATTGCCTTGACGTGGTTTCGCACGGAGCCGAGACTCTTGCGCAGAGGACTCACTTGGGAGGATTTCAGGGAGCTCTTCAAGGAGAAATTCTTTCCTGACGTTGCCCTTGGAGCCTTGGAGAGTCAGTTCCATGACTTAGTCCAGGGGAGCTCGTCCATCGATGAGTATGCCGCGAAGTTTAGCCGTCTGAGCCGCTTCGCGCCGTCGATGATTAGAGATCCGGGGGACAGGGCCCGGAAGTTCAGAAAGGGGCTGACAAGGGAGATCAAGTCTCGCACGTCGGGACGTCGCACTGCTACTTTCGAGAACATATTGATGGATGCCCAGGTAGCCGAGGACGACTTGGACCTCAGGCCCAAGAGGGGACGCGATGTTTCCAGAGGAGCAAACAGTAGTGCGGGACCAGGCAAGCATCCACACTTTCAGCAGCAGCACCAGCAGCACTAGGCACCAGCCCGAGGGCAGGTTCAGCAACAACAGCAGAGGCAGACTCAACCCGCCATCCAGTGTGCGTACTGCGGGAAGATGGGACATACTAGAGAGATCTGCAGGCATAGACTGGGCTCATGTTTGTCCTGCGGATCGACGACACATCAGCTGAGGGATTGCCCTACCATTCGGACTCGTCCAGGCCAGGGTGGAGCAGCCGCCCAGAGAGGACCAGGCAGGGTACCAGCAGCACCAGGAGGCCAACAGTAGAGGGGACCACTTCCACCGCAGAATCAGAGGTTTGCCCAGCATCAGCAGCAGAGAGGTGCACCCCAGGGGCGAGCGTACGCCATGGCAGTCGAGGAGATCGAGCCGGCAGGAGACTTGATCACAGGTTCGGTTCTTCTCGATTGTATTCCCGCATTTACCTTATTCGATTCTGGCGCTTCCCATAGTTTTGTGTCTGTATCATATGCACTTCGACATCATTTAGACACAGAACCATTAGCTAGGACTTGCAAGATCATGACTGGTGGAGGTATTATCCTAGTCCGTGATCACTGCAAGGACCGGAGAGTGTCAGTAGGAGGCCGAGACTTGAGCGTGAGCTTACTTGTCATGCCACTTCCGGGGTACGATATTGTACTCGGAATGGACTGGTTGAGTAGGCATCATGCTACGATAGATTGTTATAGAGGCAGAGTATTGTTTAGACCACCAGGAGAGCCGGAGTTTGAGGTCGTCAGAGGAACAGCGGAACAGAGAAGGAGCACATTTTGCGGAGCCAGGACGGAAGAAGAGGAGTTGCCACATCCTCTGATAGCGGAATTCCTGGATGTATTTCCAGAGGAGTTGCCAGGCTTGCCGCCAGACAGAGACGTTGAGTTCTCTATAGACTTGGTTCCAGGAGCGGAGCCCATTTCACAACATGTCTATAGAGTCAACAACAGCGAGCTGGCAGAACTGAAGAAGCAAGTCGAGGAGCTGCAGGACAAGGGCTTCATCAAATCCAGTTCATCACCATGGGGAGCTCCGGTATTGTTCGTACCGAAGAAGGACGGCACGGTGCGCATGTGCATTGATTATAGAGCTTTGAACAATATCACTATTAAGAACAAGTACCCGCTGCCGAGGATAGATGATCTTTTCGACCAGTTGAGCGGGGCGAGGGTGTTTTCAAAGATAGATTTGAGGTCAGGCTATCACCAGGTGAAGGTGAAGAAAGAAAACACGCCAAAGACAGCTTTTCGGACCAGGTACAGCCAGTTTGAGTTCATGGTAATGCCATTTGGTTTAACCAATGCACTGGCAGTATTCATGAACTTGATGAACAAGGTGTTCCACCAGTACCTTGACAAGTTCGTGGTGGTGTTCATCGACGATATTCTTGTGTATTCCAAGACACCGGAGGAGCACGAAGAGCACCTGAGATTGGTCTTAGAGACTCTTAGGAGGGAGAGGTTGTACGGAAAACTCTCTAAGTGTGAATTCTTCCTTGACAAGGTCGAATTTCTTGGGCATGTGGTATCGGGTGACAGAATCTCGGTAAACCCAAAGAAGATCGAGGCAGTGGAGTCGTGGGCTACCCCCAGTTCGGTAGCTGAGATCAGGAGTTTTCTCGGGCTAGCAGGATACTACAGGAGGTTTGTACAAGACTTCTCCAAGATTGCAGCGCCGATGACCAGACTGACTAGGAAGGACGCGGATTTTGTGTGGACAGGGGAGTGCCAGGCTGCATTTGATGAGCTGAAGAAGAGGTTGACGACAACTCCAATTTTGACATTGCCATCTGGGACAGGTGGTTTTACCATTTACAGTGATGCTTCAGGGAAGGGTTTGGGATGTGTTCTTCAACAGCACGGGAAGGTAATTGCCTATGCTTCCAGGCAGTTACGCCCTCATGAAAAGAACTACCCTACCCACGACTTAGAGTTGGCAGCAGTTATCTTCGCTCTAAAGCTGTGGAAACATTACCTGTACGGAGAGCGTGTGGAGATCTTCACAGACCACAAGAGCTTGAAGTACGTGTTCACACAGAAGGAGCTGAACATGAGGCAGAGGAGGTGGTTAGAGTTGATGAAGGACTTTGACATCTTATTGCAGTACCATCCAGGGAAGGCTAACGTAGTCGCCGATGCCTTGAGCAGGTATCCTATGGCTATGTACTTGACGACAGATAGACATTTGTTGGCAGATTTGGAGAGCTTAGAGATTGATGTGTTAGTTCCCGGTACTGAGATTCAGATGTGGGGATTGCAGATACAGTCCGAGCTGATGGACAGGATCAGAGCTGCGCAGTACGATGATGAGACTCTGAGGAGTATCAGGGCACAAGTTCAGATGGGATTATCGGACGACTTCACTATCGCAGATGACGGTTCTTTACGGCACGGCACGAGGATATGCGTGCCTAGCGGGGAACTGCGCGAGAAGGTTTTGCAGGAGGCACACCGCTCTCAGTACTCGATGCATCCCGGTGCCAACAAGATGTATCGAGACTTGAGGGAGCACGTATGGTGGTATGGAATGAAGCGCGAGGTAGCACGCTTCGTATCTCGGTGTCTAGTGTGCCAGCAGGTAAAGGCAGACCGGCAGAGGCCAGGTGGTTTGCTTCAACCTTTACCGATTCCAGAATGGAAATGGGAGCACGTGACCATGGATTTCATTTCAGGGCTTCCACGTTCTCCAGGAGGGAAAGACGCGATTTGGGTCATCGTGGACCGGTTGACCAAATCAGCCCATTTCTTACCTTTCAAGGTGGGCACGTCGACAGAGAAGCTAGCAGAGATGTACGTGCGACAGATTGTTAGGCTTCATGGAGTTCCTGTGAGCATCGTCTCAGATCGGGATAGTCGTTTCACTTCCCACTTCTGGAGGAGTCTGCAGGCTAGCTTGGGCACTCAGCTCAAGTTCAGTACCGCATATCACCCCCAGACAGACGGGCAGTCTGAAAGGACTATTCAGACTCTCGAGGATATGCTACGCACTTGCGTTCTAGATCTCGGAGGTTCTTGGGAGGATCATCTGCACCTGGTAGAGTTCACTTACAACAACAGCTACCAGGCCAGCATCGAGATGTCACCGTTTGAGGCTCTTTATGGACGGAGGTGTCGTACACCGCTATCGTGGGACGACGTTGGAGAGAGAGCCTTGCTAGGACCAAAAATGGTCGTGGATGCAGCAGAAAAGGTGAAACTCATCAGAGACAGACTGCGAGTGGCGCAGGACAGACAGCGACATTGGGCCGACAGCCACCGTAGACCCCTTGAGTTTCAGGTATAGATTGTTGTTTTCTGGTTGTGTTTGTTTGTTTGTTTAGACTGCATGTTGAGACTGTTTTTGGTGTTAGGTTGGCGATCTAGTGTTCCTATGAATTTCTCCGACGCGTGGAACGATTCGTTTTGGCAGAGGCGGAAAGCTTAGCCCACGCTATCTCTTCTAGACTTGAGGTATATTCCTTTTCTGATTTCATTCTTGTTGTAGTTCAGTCCAATTTCGAGGACGAAATTTCTTTTAGGAGGGTAGACTTGTCACTACCACCTTTCCATATGAGGGCATTTGTGTAATTTAACTATTTAAATAATTATGTATTTAATTAATTGCTGAGTTTATAAACTAATTATATTATTATTAGTGATATTTGGTTTAAGGTAAACCCTAGAACTCATTAGGACAGACCCTAGTGAGTCAACCCTAAATTATAAACCCTATTCTAGCAAAATCCTAGAATTTTAATTTAAGATGGAACCTCAAACTCTAGCAGACCTAAACCTTAGCCAATTAGGTTCTACATGACTTAACATAAAGGTTTAACCTAAAACTAAGCTTGGAAACCCTAACCTAGTTGTTTATATAAAAGGAAGCCTCTCTCTAGGCTATTCTTCACGTAGAGAGAAAGGAAACCCTAGCCTCCACCAGAGAAAACCAATTCTCCACCCCATTTTCGAGATTAAACCTAGGGCTTCCATTTTCTCCTCCTCCAAAGCAAAGAGAAGCAAGGAACGTGGGTCAGGAAGCCGTGGAGAAGAAGAACCTCATAGAAGAACCATCCCTGAAGGTAAAAACCCTATTTCTATTCCTTTAAATTCTGTTTTCAGATGTGCATGGCCCTTTAGGAACCCACCCAACTGTGTGTAGTTCGAATTTAGGGTTTTGGTTAGGTTAAGGGTCCCCAACAATTGTTTTTCCAATTAATTTAGGAACCCTAACCCTAGAATTTGGTATATAAACTGATTTCACTCTCATACGTATAGATTGATTATGATTTAGGGTTTAGGTTTGGGTTTTTTTTGGAATTCTTGATGTGGGATCCGATTCTGCACTACATGTGGTTGATGGAATGCCAAAAAGGGATGAACCTATCTAATCTACCCTAAAATATCTAATTTGATGAATGATGTATGATGTCTATAAATATAATTATACATATGTATAGGGATTTGATGTGTTTGTATATATGTATCTAGGTTGTAGTTGACTGTGTGGTTGGGTTTCATTGTGTACTCGGGTTGAAGGGAGAGGGATTTGTATCAGTAGGCAAATCAGGGTGTGTAATTATGGGTATTGGGATTTCTGGGCAGTGTATTGTTGTTTGATTCCTGTAGAGTTGAGTCCTTTCTCTGCTGTGTGCACTGTGTTAGGGAAGGATACTGTGCAAGTCGGGTTTGGTTCAGAGTTTAGTGCAGTGTTGGCTGTGTATTTCTGTGAGTATGTGTATGTGAGGTTAGAGACATACCTATGTGATTTTCATTTCTGATATGGGTTAGAACTGTGCAGGTTTGGATTTGGGACAATGGGTTGTGTACAAATTCTGTGCATAGGGGTTTAATTGGCTGTGTGCAGTGAACAGGGGGTGTATCTATGTGTGATTAGTGAGTAGGGTTGTGTGCAATACTGTTAGCTTGTGTTGATGTACAGATTTCAGTAGGTAGCAGTGTCTTAGTGTTTGAGTGTCTCAGTTGAGATCCTGTGTGATTTATCTCAGAAATCTGGGTGTTTAAGTATCAGTGCCTGTATGTATTTTGAGAGAGAATTAGAGAGGGAGCAGTGTGCAGCAATTGTGTTTTTCCTGTGTGTGTGTATTGTGTTAGGAATTTCTGTGTCTGTGTGTGGCTGTAGGTCAGAACTGAGGGTTAAAATGTGCAGATATATATGTGTGTGTTTGTGTATCAGTCTAATATATGTGTCTCAGAACCTGTGAGTTAGATACATGTGTTCTTGGGTTAAGTTCAGTGAGTTGTTCTGTTTTGGGTCCCCTTGAGTGTGTATCAGTACATGTTAGAAATTCAGTATGTATCAGTCAGTGGTCTTCAACAGGAACTTATCTGCCAAGTGTAGGTAATTATAAACCTGTGTGAGGTGTTCACTGTGATGGGTAATTAGAGTGTGGTTGTTGTTCATATGGGAGATGGCTGTGCTGTGTTCACTAGGTGTGAGGGTGCTTTAGAGTAGTGTGTAGATGAGTGAGAAGTGCCTGTGTAGTTCAAACTACGAACTTGGGTATGATACCTGTGTGAACCTAGATAGGTAGGTGTGCAGAAATTTATACCTGTGTGCAGTCCATATTGTAGAAGGATGTGCAGGTTAGTATGATACCTGTGTGTAGGTAATTAAGAGGCAGTATGTGCCTGAGTACAGAATTCTGTGTGTGTATGTATTATCAGTGAGGTGAGTGAAACCAAAGTGTCTGTGTTTTGGAAAGTGTTAGGGTAAGTTCAGTTTGATACCTGTGTATTACCTGTGCAGGTGTAGCAATTTCAGTTGTGTCTGTGCAAGGTGAATGCTATTGAATGTATCAGTGTGGAGTTTAGAGTATCAGTAAGGTAAGGTGGTTTGGGATATTGGGTTGAACCTTGGTGTCAGCTAAGGTATATACTCAGTATATATATGTAAGTTAATTACATACTGATAGCATATAGTATAAGAAATAGTAACTAGTCAGCTAAATACCAATATACCACACTATATGAGTTATATATAATGATAATACCTAGTATAATGAATAGTAGCTAGTATTAGTAGTATTACTAAATATAATCTAATATTAGTAAGTATAGAACATATAATATAGTGTATTAACTAGTATTAGTTAACAATAGCTAGTATGAACCTAGAAGCAAGGTATTGACTAGTTTTGACCAAAAACCTAGAGTTGACTTAGTTGGACCTAGTATTGACCAGTAAACCTTAGACATGACCTAGAAACCTCGTTTTTAAAATTGTTAAGCATGTTATTCTTTTAATTCATTAATTAACATTGAATTTCCATAAATAGGTCATTGTGATTCCATTTTGGACCTCGATCCTCACATTTTGCTCAGGACCACAGGCGAGTACATTCTCTGACAGTTTTCATGGTTGATTACTTCTATAAATTGTAGTGTATTACATACTTGATTTCCGACACTATGGATACACGGGTTAGCACCCTAGATCCCCATCATGAGGAGTCGTGATTGGAATCCATCGTGCTAGCTGGGGGATGGGGAACTATTAGTAGATTGTGTGATCATATCCAAACATTATATGTACCATAGCTCACCCCACTTCTCACGTCGGGTGCAGCCTGACCACTTATATGCTCCATAGCTGTTATATATGATTAGCCTGACCACTATATGCACCATAGCTAACCATGTGGTTAGCCTGACCTAAAAGAATCATTAGAGCGATATTGTAGTGTATTACAACCTGATTTCCGTTACTTCTATAAATTGTAGTGTATTACAACCTGATTTCCGTGACCACTTCTCCTTATTGTATATGTATATATTGTATATATATATATATATACTTAATATATTTTCAAATATGTATAATTAGTATAAATGTATATATATATATTGTACATGCAATTAATGTATTGTATATGATTTCCGTGTCCGACACACCCGGACACAACCCCCACACCACAGCAAACACCCACTCCGTGTCCAACACCCGGACACGCCCACAGAGCATCATCCCCGTATCCGGCAGACCCGGACACGACCCCCTGACACACGCAGAACCCTAACCCTAGATCGAGCCACCGTCGCCGCTGAAGCCGGTGGCCGCCGCTGGAACGAAGCCGCCGTCGCCGCCCTGTCGCTGCCCTGGGTTGAACCGCCACCTCCTCGAGCACCGCCGCTGAAGCCGGTGGCCGCCGCTGGAACTGAGCACCGCAGCCACCTCGAAGCCGCCGCCTCCTCGACCGCTGCCGCCTCCTCGAGCCAGTCGACGCTGCCACCGCGTCGAGCCCTCCTCGAGCCAGCCGACGACCCGTCGTCGAGACCGCTGCCGCCGCCTCGAAACCGCCGCTGCCCTCGAATAGACCGCTGACCACCGAAGCCGACGCCCTGCCCGGCCCGACCTCGCCGGAAAATATCGCTGTAAGCCCTCCCCTCTTTCCCTTCTTCCTTCGGTTCTGTGAAATTGAAATTGGGGTTAAGTTAAAGTAAATTTTTGTAATTAGTTTAAGTAATCTGTAATTAGTTTAGTTAAATTAATTAATTAGTTTAGTTAATGATTAGATTAGTAATTATTAATAAACAGTAATTAGTTATTAATCAGGAATTTATTTACTAACCAGTTAGTAAATATTAATTAATTAGTTTGGTATTTTCTTATAATTAATTTAGTTAATTTGTAATTGATGTAGTAAATAAATGTAATTGGTTTAGTATATGTAATTAGCTAATTTTATGTAATTAGTTTATTTAGTTATAATTAAAAGGTTTTTGATTATGTTAAATATAATAAATCTTGGGTTTTATATTATTATTAAAAATATAGTTCCAATAATAAAATAAGTTCAAAATTAGTTATTTAGATCGGTGACCGATTTTACCATAAATGAAAATATATTGGCTTTTACGTAAATTCTAGATTTTTTATAAATAAACCTTTAAATTGTAATTTTGTTCAAAAAGGGAAGTTTTAACAATTATTGTTCAAAATGATTTCCAAATGATTTTTCATAAATTAAGGAGTTACCTTGATTACGAACAATCGACCTTTTCTCTTATTAGCTAACTTGTAAATCTTAACCTTAGCTAAACCCCGGTGAATTTCTCTACGTATTGAGGACTCGGTATCCCTATCTCGATTTTCGTGCCAAGCTCCGATCTTGGACTTCTTTATATAGTTTCTAGCTAATTGGACTGCTCCGGACCCATTGGAACTAACTGCTACTTCATTTGGGATCACCTTGAGAAGTGTGGCATGATAAACATTCTCTGGTTAGTCAAATATGTACAAAATATATTTGATTGATATATATATATTCAAATATGTATTTTGGTATATATATATATTATATACATCTATTAGTGTATATACACAAATACGTATTTTGTACAATTACTAAGAGACACTTGTATATATATTATATATACGTTTTATTGGTATACTTTGAGTGTATATGTATATTATATACATATCCCTACTAGATGACCCTAGTTGACTAGTGCCATACCTGACAGAGCCCCTGAGTTCATGTATTGTGATGTGTTAGTATAGCGCCTGATGCAAATGTTGTATTTGATATATTTTTAGGACTGTTGGTTCCTCCAGACGATACTCTGGGACAGGACATTGGTTTTACCAGCTAAGGACCCAAGGCGAGTACATTCTCTGATTAGTTTCTAATTTATGATATCTCCTATGTTCACTGTATCTAGTGTAAATATCCATGTTCTTGACACATTGGTTACACGGATTGGTATACACGGATCTCGTCATGAGATGTTATTCCTTATTCATGGTGTAGCTTGTACAAGACTTGTTTTCCTTGTTATCTTGTGCATGTACAGACACTGATTCCCGGGGAGATTTGCTACCTTCCTAGGGAATCCTGTGCCATAGCGTACCACGATTGGATCTACTATACCAGTCGGGGGTTTGGGGAGTATTTTAGTGTAGATATGTGATCATACCCCACTATCCATGCATCATAGCTCACCCCACATCTCACGTCGGGTGCGGCCTGACCATCTCCATGCCTCATAGCTGTTACGTGTGATTAGCCTGACCTCTCCATGCATCATAGCTAACCAACGGTTAGCCTGACCTTCGTGAATCATAGCTAATCACATGTAACCAGCCTGATCAAGTTCCCAAGCCGATCACATATTAAAGCTAGTACTCACACACTTAGTCATAGAACTCTTGCTCATGGACATAATATTTCTTTCCTGCATTTACTTACAGTATTTCTCTCATTGTACATTTCTCGTACCTATACATGCATCTGGTGCCTATCCTAGAGGAGAACTTGCCTGCCCATGCTTAGATTATTTTTTTTTTGCATTTATTGTTTTAGACTGAGACTGAGATGTATTTATTTTATTTGTGACTCTGTGGGGTCATTCAGACCCAGGATTTGAGTTGGACTTCTTGTGGTTGGTTTAAATAGAACTCTTTTCAATTCTCATCGTGCCATTATGTTTATAGTTGTGATTGAGTATATTATAGAACTGTGATTATTTACCTTTGTCCTCCGTACGGAGTTGAGACTATTGACAGGATATACTATGTTGTGACCTAGACAGCGTTCTACCGCCGATGCTGCGGCGTAGGCTGGACGTACCCATGACTCATGCCCAAATTCCGGGTGCGGTTCGTGACATAGTGCCTACTCAACCAATCCATCTCGAGTACAATATCGTAACTCAAGTGGCATTACAAGTAGACACGCACTCAACTCCTGGCCTCCCAGAGTAACTCTTTAATCTTTACAAATATTATTAACCAGGATAATGCCTCCCCCGGTTATGATCTTGCAAGTCCTAAGCAAAGACTCAGCTACCAAACCATGCTTCAGAGCAAAAGAAACATATACAAAACTATGGGAAGCACCACTATCAAACAAAGCTAAAGCTGAAATAGAATCAAGAAGAATAGAACCTGCGATAACATCTCCGGTGGGCTCTTCGTCCTCGACGGTCATAGAAAACGCTCATCTCTGACGTGTACCTCCCTACTGCTGATGCTGGATATAACGCTGCTGCTGGGTCGGAAGCAGTCCCCTCGGCTGTACTGCAGGTGGTCTCGTCTGTGCCCTCGGAGCTAAAGCTGCTCCCTAAACTGCATGACGAGGACACTCTCTCATCTGATGCCCTTTAGTACCACAAAACAAACAAATAAACTCCCAACCTCTTTCTGTAAACTTTTTAGATATGGCCGGGCTTCTTACAGAAGTGGTAGGAAGATTGTTGTAACTATCTCTGCTGCTATGGTGCCTGATAAAATGGTGCCCTAGTTGGAGTTTGGTGCTGCTGTGGTTGTTAAAAAGGCCTAGATTGGAAATAAGGACGTTTGGCAGATACTGTACTATTGTTGGCCCCCAGAAAAGAATCACGGTCTCTCTTGGGCTTCAAACCCAACTTCGGCTCAACCTTACATACATTCGCAAGTATCTCCGAGTATATCTCATAAAAAGACGGAATGAGTATTTTTATTTCCTATTTTAGACTCTCACGAAAATGAATAGTCCGAACCTCCGGCTTTCTCACAAAATACTCTACAAATTGGCTCAACCTGCCAAACTTCGTAGCGTACTCCTCTATAGACATGCTCCCCTCAATGAGGCTCTCAACCTGCCACCCCAAGTCTAGCATGTCTGCCCGAGCAAAAAACTTCTTCTTGAAAAGGTCCTTGAATACCTCCCAAGATTGTCCTGCGTCAACAAGAATTGGCTCATTCCTGAACCAAGTGAGGACGACGTCGAACAGTTGAAGTCCTACCGCCTCAACCTTCAGATCCTTGGAAATATGGGACGCCCTCATAAGATGCTCAATATCCTTGAGCCAATCATCATCATAGACGATGCCCTCTGTCCCCTTGAAGACCCTAGACTCCAGCTTTTTGAAGTCCTGAATGTTGCCTGGCCGAAGCTGAGCAACTTGAGGAGCAACCTGCTGCTGGACCGGAACTACTGTCTCTAATATGGCACGAGCAAGCTGATGAGAACTCTCAATGCCCTACCGTAAAATATCGGTCTGCCTTTAATGTGCCTCAGACTGAGCCCTCTGTTCCTCGAGCATCTCACAAAATAGTGTAAACATCTGCGTCGCATCTGCTGTCATGGAATGAGGAGGTGAAAGTCCCTCAGATACAGCTGGTACAGTCCTCTGAGTAGGTAGTGGACCTCTGAAAGCATCTGACACTCCAATCACCAAAGAAGTGACTGGTGTAGGCCCTCGGGACGTCGTAGACCTCTCAGAAGCTACTCTCCCATGCTGCGATCGAGTCTTAGACAGCATCTTGAGACAAAGCGAAAGAAAGAATCAATATGGCACATGATGTAGGAAACCCAAGGAATGACAGTTTAAAGATCAAGTATCAATATCATGGAAGAATAGTTGAATAAATCAAAAGGATTTTTCCTAGATGTGATTGAGTATTCTCAGCCTATAGCCTACATCCTATATCCTGAAACAGGCTAATAATAGCCCTCAATTCAGAGCACCACTATGAATCACACTAATTGTGACCTCGAAGAGACATTAGGAATCACACTAATTGCGACCTCGAAGAGACATGCATGGGCCACCACTAAAAATATATCATGACCCACACCCGATGTGGAGATGCAAGTCAGAAATAACGCCCAGCCTACGCCACAAAATCGGTGGTAGAACGTTGTCTGGGTAATCTATCTAGCAATATAATGAACCACCAATAATAACAATATACTCAATCACAGATCTAAGATAGAAACAAGTACGAATATGATAAAGAAAGAATATTTATATACAACTCATGTATTTAAAATAATAACATCAATGAGTCTACAGAAACTAAACAAATAAGCTGGAGACAAATCCAGTACAAAAAATACTAAGAAGCTACTAGTCCCGGGTCATTTGTCTCAGTTGGGATAAGTTCCTCTTAAGCAAGGGTCTCCGACTCTAAGCCCATAACATCCTGAGGTCCATAATATGTAGGGTACCACTCCTCAGTGTCATCTGGAAAAAATATATCCAGTCAGGAAAGGAGCAGAGTGTATCACTAAGAACAATCCTAATCAATGATAAAAACTATCTAATAATAAATATATGTGAATATACAAGATGCACAATAGATACAAGAGATATACCATAAGGAAATACTAGAATAAAAATAATAATGAACAATATAGCAATGAACAAGAATACTAATGACTAAGTGTGCGAGTACTAGCTTTAACGTGTGATCGGCTTAGGAACTTGCACAAGAAAACTTGCACAGGAAATAATGGCCTAATTAGTCATACGTGAGGTGTATGACCAACACTCACAGGAAAATAAGACTTGAACAAGAAGGGTATGATCACATATCTACACTAAAATACTTCCCACCCCAGACTGGTATAGTGGATCCAACCATGGTATGCTATGGCACGGGATTCTCTAGGAAGGTAGCAAGTCTTCCCGAGAATCAGTGTATATACGTGTACAAGATAATCAATGAAATAAGGCTTGTACAAGATATACAATACATCAAGGAATAACATCTCATAACAAGATTCGGATTTACCAATTCGTGTAACCATCGTGTCAAGAAAATATGGATATCTATACTAGATACAATGAACATAGAGGATATCATAAATGAGAAACTATCAGAGAATGTACTTGCCTGAAGTTCGATGAATAGTATCACAGATATCTGATACGATGCCTCGAAGACCTAGATATTGAATATAACATCAATACAAGATTTTAGAATAAAAATAAATTAAACTAATCAACTTCTAGGTCAACAAGACATTTCTAAGTCAAAAAGTCAAACTAGGTTAACTCTAAGTCAAACTGGTAAAACTTGGTGAAACTACCTATTTCTAGGTTGCATGAGTCTGTTTTAATGATGTTGGGTTCATCCTCTATGAATCTAGGTCATACAAGCTACAACTTAGATACTATGATACCATATCTCAAGATACGCAACAAAAGATAAATATCACATATGTACATTCAACCAATATTAAATATATAAATTCTAATTATAAATATCAAATGGATACCTTAGTTTTGAACTAACTCGGTATCGCACTACTGAACCCCTATCTTGATACCCAAATTCAATACCTTGGGTATCCCCAAATACCTTGATACTTACCTTGGTATCTCAAGGTAATTACCAAAAGTTCATATATATACTAACTGTCCATTAATAACTATATGCTAACAACTACAAATATAGTATACTAAAGCATAATTACCAATTAGGAATATATATATATATATATATATATATATATATATATATATACACACACACCAATACCCCATATATATCTATTATTTATATAATACATAATTGTATCTACCCGCAAAACTGTCATCAAAATAGCTGCTGCCGTCGCTGAAGCTGTTGTCGCGAAAGCCTCTGCTGTTTTTGTTGCGGTAACTGTTGCTGCTGTCGGTGAAGCTGCTGTGGCTGAAGCCGCTGCTATTGTTGTTGTATGCTTCAGCCTTTGCTATTACTGCTATTGTCGCTAATGCTGCTGCGGCTGCTGTCGCTGAAACCGCTGTTGTTGTTGCTATATGCTGCTGCTGTTACTAATGTGACTGCTGCTGTTGTCACTAAATCTACTTCTGCTCCCTCTCTCACTCTTAATAACATATACAAATGTATATATTAATATATATACTAACTTCATATATTTATATATATACATGCTCCCCTATATATATGTATATACATCTCCGCAATAATACATATAGTATAACATACACATATTATAGTAACACACACACACACACACACACACACACACACACACATATATATATATATATACGTGTACGTATACGTATTCGTGATATTATGAATATATATATATATATATATATATATATATATATATATATATATATATATATATATATATATATATATATTTTTAATATCATGAATACGTACACGTACACGTATATATATATATATATATATATATATATATATATATATATATATATATATATAATCTTGTAAGTATATATATATATACATAACATACATATATATATAGATAATATATATATATATATATATATATATATACACATAACATATACATATATACACTACTATATTTAATAGCTATTACATATGTAAAAGTATAGCTACATATATACATAACACATAGGTACATAGATATATGATACACTAACACATAATATATATATACATAATAATAATAATATATATATATATATATATATATATATATATATATATATATATATATATATATATATATATATATACATGCATATAATTATATATCACAATGACTAAGAACAATGGAAAATAGATCTAAAAATAAATTGCACAAACACATAGATATATCGTACTCGTATCCCACTAAATCTAGGATACACTTGCGACACGAGCCTACCACACATCCAAACGTACCCCGAAGGACACGACCAAGTCTAATATATTATTTATGAACAATACGAAGAGTCAAACAAAAATCTACGTGTCCATGTCAAAATGTGATATGCACAAAGTTCCGTGTCGGAGAAAAAACCCCAAAATTAACACGTATCACCAAATTATTGAAATACGACCTACACATACCCAATTATGGATACGACACTAGCCCCAAACACACAAGCATATGCCAAATTGATCTATAGGACCAATTGACAAACACGACAAGTGTCAATCTCGAAATTCCTCCCAAGTTAACATAAAAAGTACCATAACTTTCTCAATAGGCCTCCTATGAACACAAAACAAAATCATGTGGGTAGCCTATGCATATGGGTTAATTTTTCATGGTTAAATCTCAGATTTAGAATCTAAATTAAGGGGAAAACTGAATTGTACCTTTTGGGAGATGGATTCCTAATAAAACCTCCAAATGTGATAAAATTGGCATCCAACTTGTAGATCCTTGCTCCTCTTTATAGATCCTTGCTTCCTCCTTCTAGATCCTTGCTCCACTAGTCTCTAATGGTGATTTGGGAAGGAATTAGAATAAAATTTGGTAGAGAAAATAATGTGGAATGAAAGAATTTGGTTGAGAAAATTTCTAGATCTAGTTTTCAATAAAAAGAGGAGAGAGAAACTTCTCTCACCCCTTCTCATATAGGCCGGCCCCCCTTTCCCCTTCCTCAAGTGACTATGTAATATCCATTATACCCCTTGGGGCCTCTCATAAAAAAATAATTAAGAAAGGAACGTTCTAGTCTAATGGTTTAATTAAACTAATCATCCTCCTAATGAATGGGCTTCTAAATGGGCTCAATTCTAACAATTAATACATGTTGGTCCATGAGTTTAAACTAAACTAGTTAGGTCCACTAACATAAGTCTAAAATAAATAACTAACATCTAATAATAATTAAATAATACAACAAATAATTATCTAACATGCATAATATTTAATTAATTATAAAATTACTAAAATATCCTTTCCTAGAAAATATGGTAATGACACTAAGCCGCCTGTCAAGGCTGAAGATTATGCCAACTATGTGGAAGATAAAGAAATCTTATAGAAGACTATACTTCGTACTACATTGATGTTGAACCCTTTAATAAAAAATTTAGAGGCTCTTCACCTCTACGAACCTCTATCCATACCCGTGGCATCTCCATTCCAATATGGTTCTCCATATGAACCATATGAGGAGGCATACGTCATAGCCCCAGCGAGACTGGACAAGAAACGTCAGATAATTTTTGGCAAAGCTCAAAATAAAAGAGTCGCATAGAATAATGGTTCTGACAAGGATATAGAAAAGATACAACCGTATCGTTACAGCCAACCAGCCAAGAATATCATACAAGGGATGGGATACAACTTAAAATCTGGCTTGGGACTAAATTATGGAAAAGGCAGACGAACTCCTATACATCACCTCTCTCCTAAAGGTAAGACATAAACATACTACCAGTAAACTGGTCGTGGTTTGGGATATGTTACACCACCAACAACTCCTGGAAGTTCAGAATTAGAAGAAGAAACGCATTATCATTCCTCTAACTCATCATTATGGGATTTTGACGAAAGTATGGGTGACGTATTCAAACAAGCTTTCTCTGAAAATATGGTGTCAACTTTTCCAGATGATAAAGATATTGGAGATTTGATAATGATGTCTATCAACAACCAATTACTCAAGAAGTATTATGTCTAAGCACGATATATTCTTCTCCATCTTTAGCAGATTAAAATAAGATGTACAACAGATACATTTTGTTTAAACCCCAAAAACTCAGCCTACACGATCTCTCAAAATATTACCTATATTCATTTTTGAATAAGACATTGGTAATGGGTCCTCAAAGTTCTCCAGCAGGAAAATACTCAGATCTCAAGGTGTGTAAACGGGCGGGCCAGCCCGGAACCCGTCAAGGGCCCGGCCTGGTCAAACCCGGTCCGGGTCGGCCCAGACCCGGTCAACGGACCGGCCTGCTCCGGCCCACTCTCCCCACGGGTCAGGACTGGGTCAGACGATCTGACCCGCAAGTCCGTTCCGGCCTGGCCTAATCCGTCCTCTGGTCTGGCCGAGTCCAATTCGGAAGGGCCGGTCGGGCTGGCCCGTTCAAGACCTGTTCAATTTTTTTTAGGAAATAATAATTGTAACATATATATATATATATATATATATATATATATATATATATATATATTATTTATTTTGGAAATGGTAATTGAATATATATATATATATAATTATATATATATATATATTAAAGTAAATAAAAAACTGAACAGGATCGGCCAGAAAAAATATATATATATATATAAAATAAAAAATATGGGCCGGCTTGGCCCGACCATGGACCGGCCCGGTCCTACCTTGACCGGGTCATGGCCCGGGCTGGGTCAGATTATTTATTGATCGGGCCGGCCCGGCCCGCCGCTCTCTTGGTTTAATCCCAGACCGGACCGGACCCGATCAAACCCGGTTGACCCAGGCTGCGGGCCGGCCTGAACCGATCTAATACACACCTTCACTCATATCCAACGAAATACTCTCGTTGAGATCACTTAAACGATTATCTCCAACCAAAATGTTCCATTCTTAAAACCCAGTTGTTTTAAGGATATTCTTTTTCTGATCCCCAGTTGGGTTGGGAATAATCTTACAAGTTTACTCGCCAGTCAATAAGTGTAAAGTGGTCATGACCATATTACCTTTGAATTATATTTCATTTATTATCCCTTAAAGAGAAGATAATAGTTTGCCCTTGAACTACTCTTTATTCTCTTCTCTGGTGGAGTAAACTAGTGAACTATCACGTCCACATCACCTCTGATAGTATTGCATACTATAAAATTTATTATTTATACTTAGCGCGAGTATGCCTCGAGTGATACATCTACCAAATTCTCCAACAGAATTATCAGGCCATGTCCATAATACCTCTGAGCAGATATATATGCAAAGGATCTCGATTTGAAAGTATCACTAATGTGAAACAAAATTTCTTTATTGATAGAAAAATAAGGTAAAGGAGAATACAAATGCTTCAAAAGAGGATGGGTCAGAATCTTCTTGGTTGTTCATAAATATCGCAAGAGCATGCAGAATACAGATGTCCGACGATGCAAGCAGTTGACGTAAGACATCCATTTCGACTGATTCTTCTTGTTTTCGCAAATCAACAGAAGAATAGAAGGAATCGGTGATCTCATTCTAGAGCGAAGAAAGGTCGTAACCAGAGTTTGCCAGAATGGGTGGAAGAATAGTCAATTCATCATAATTTTGTGTTTGTTTCCCAAACAAAGAGCAGAATACAAAATATAAAACTATTTTGTATGATCTGTCCGAGGATTCCCAAGTGCGCACATTTGTTTTATTGACCAAAAATATTGGATAGTGCACATGACCAGTCAAGTTGCAAGAATGCGCACGACAAACCACACATTGCGCATAAAATCCAGTTTTCTCTAATAAATATATTTATGTGTGTATTAATGGGATGGCAAGGAAAAGTTAACATATTCAATCTTTTCTGGAGCACATCGACCAAAGCCTTCAGTCATCGATACGCATACAGCACAATGAAGTCAAAACTAAAATTTTATTGTTGCTAAATCATGATTACATATGATGGAGATATATCACAGCTAGATTTTTATTCTAAAAAAATCATGATTATATATATAGAAATCTATTACATCAGAATTTTTATATGATGGGGATCTATCACCAATCTATCCCAATCTTTGCATGTCGGCTACTCCCGATGCAGATAAATTAAGGTGTAGAATAAATAGGCTCCTCAGTGCAAACCATAGTACATGAAAAAGAAATTCATGTTGTGGGTGAAGATGTTATACAGGATTGGGCCTGTTTAAATTAGGACTCAATGGAGGACATGGAAAGTCGAATGGAAGCTATTTTGCTATCACCATCCAGCGCCACCACTAGAAGCCCCGGTTGGGATTCTAATCCCAGCCATGTAATCAGCAAAGGGGCCATATTAAGAGAGTGATTCCAGCGAGCGGGGTTTGAAGACAATGAACAGTCTTCTAGGTAATTCGTTTGTTGAACATGAATGACAAAGCCTATGATATCCTTCGATGCTCCATCACACAAAGAGCTCAGTAACAACGATCTCCAAACGAGCCTCCCACCCATCATTGAGAAGTATCTCCTCTTGCATCTTCTCGGAGGACAATAAAGCCGATAGAGCCATACTACTACGGTCATCTTCGTAGACTTGTACTTAACAGTGGCATTGCTCAAGTCTTACAACAAAAAATAGATAAGTCTGGGAATGCTTGGTAAAGTTTTTCTCCTATTTGTAAAAGAAGACTTGTCAAGTATGGCATTGCTCTAAAAAAATATTCCTAAAAAGCTACCCGTATCTCCAGAAAAGTCTTTTGCATCTCATCAAAGACCACGTCAAAACAAAAAAAAGCAAGCCAAAGATACGTGCTTGTCAGCCACGTTAGCAAATCTGTTAGGATTATGTCCAGAGTGCGCGCACAAAATATCTCAACAACTTTTTTGCTTCTAATTAAAAGTAATTTTGAATTCATCTGAACGAATTCAAAAACTTTGAAGGAGATCTTGTAGAAGCATATAAAGTGTGCCTCAGATAGATGGCACAGTTTTCTATAAATAAACCCAACAAGTAGAAGAATGATACACTTTCTACTTGTTCTAGAAGAAAGATGCACATTTTCTTACTTTGGCGCACTCTCCCTCAATTTTAGAGGATGGTGCACTATTCAGAGAGTAGAAAAGTGGCACACTTTTTTAATGTTATGAAAGATGGGTCACAAACGATCTTCTCTCTCTTAACATTTAATGCAGCAGACTAACAGCTGACATATACAGAAATCGAAGAGTCATAGGTCATTATTACAACGAAGCTAGGTGATCATTACAGCGGAGCAACGGCATGCAGATCCAGGTTGTAGTTTAGCGACCCAACCGTAGTGCCAATCTCTTTAAAAATATGTCGCAGGCCATTTTCTTCAAAAGTGCGCCACAATGCCATTCTCTTCAAAAGTGTGCATCAGTGCCATTCTCTTCAAAAGTGCACCGTAGTGTCATTCTCTACAAAAGTGTTCCACCATGCCATTCTCTTCAAAAGTGCGCCATTGTGCCATTCTCTTCAAAAGTGCACCACAGTGCCAATATCTTCAAAAGTGCACCGCAGTGCTATTTTCTTCAAATGTGCACCGCAGTACCATTCTCTTTAAAACTGTGTCATAGTGCCATTTTTTTCAAAAGTGAGCCACAGTGCCAATTCTTCAAAAGTACGACATAGTGTCCATTCTTTTCAAAAGTGCGTCATAGTGTCATTCTCTTCAAAAGTGCACCGCAGTGCCATTTATTCAAAAGTATACCATAATGCCATTTTTTTCATAAGTGCGCCGTAGTGCCAACTCCCTCAAAAGTGTATCGCGGTGCGAAATCTCTCAAAAATGCACCATAGTGCCAATCTTACTAAAAATATGCCAGTCTCCAGACGACTTCAAAAGTGTGCATACTATCCTAACTGATAGTGAGCAGTTATGAATGTGTATCTTATATGCCATACTTCTCATGAAAGGTGTATAAATAACTGTTCCTCACTACCTATGCTTTCTTCGTATATGAAGCTGTGTTAAGAAGGTAGAAAGTTGTGCGCCCACTCATGCAGAATATGGGGTGTTAATCTACCAAAAGTGTGCGCATAATGGTAAAATAGTGTTGACTGTCAATAGTACACATACACTCTTATAACCGCTCATAAACTCTATAAATACGAGGCACATACAGCGGCTACCTAGAGAATATACACACAGAGAGGAGCACATACAGACAGATAGAGAGAAAGGGGCTAGAATTTTTATGTCTTTAAAATTCAAGAGTAGAGTTTGAGAAATAGAAGATTTTTGTGTCGTTGTGGCAGAGCTTTCTTATTGTTCAACTCTCCAAGTTGTTCGAAGCATTTTTCAAGTCTTTGAAATTCAAGAGCAGAGTGAGAGAAATAGAAGCTTCTCATATCGTTGTGCCAGAACTTTTTTATTATTCAACTCTCCAAGTTGTTCACAGCATTTCCTAAATTTCTTCATCTTCGTGTGCAGTTCTCTGTCGTCGTGTGCATTTATTCCTCATCGAGTGGTCCAAGGAGGAAACTGATCGTTCGTAGATCAGATCTCTATAGATATAATTCCCCTGAATTAATTGTATTTAGATTCCTATTTAGTATCTTTTTTGTACTTTTCTTTCTTTTTAATAGATTGTAACACAAAAGTTCCGTATAAATGTTTTCTCGCAAACAGACATATTGAAGAGCTAAGGCTCTATCGAAAAAGTGATAGTCCCTAATAGATGCATATTGTTCAACTGTTGTAATAGATTTGTTTTATTTGATAGAATATATTCATCGCATCGGTCTTTGGACAACTTGTTCACAAGAAAAGTCTCTCGTGTGGTTCCTGGGGCACTGGAAATCATTTGGCCTGGGAGAGATAATCCAAACACCCTAAGGTTTGTTGTCTGTAACACCTTATTTCGTTCAAGCGGACTGCCGATTCAAACGGTAAAAGTGCAATGTCCTGACCCACTTTGCTCAGGCGAGAAAACCCGTTTGAGGCAAAGGATATCCAGACTTGTCCCTACAGGAGTTCGGCTTAGGCTTTCAGAGGCTCGCTTGACGTATCGCTCAATCGAGGTGAATCATCGCTAAGATGGGTGGCTACGGTGAACTTGTCTTTGCTTAGCCAACACACATAAAATGTGGAACGATACTTGCTAGTCACTAGGTGAATCACCTCCCGCATGCTAATAAGAATCCAATGCACCTAGCTAAGGGAATAATCCCAACTCGTATTGCTTATGCTAGAATATGGAATTAAAACATTGCTTATATTTAGACCCTGCTAAGTTCCCTTACGGTTTTTTTTCTCGGATTACCTTCGGGTCTGAGCCAACGTGTTTGCATATGTTCCTTAGAAACAAATGCTTGTCTGCTTATAAATGTCTAAGATTATATGTATTATTCATGCATTGAGTAAGCTAGGAGACTATCAAATAGCTCTTCTGTGCAATTGAACCTGCAAGTATCTTGGACCGTTAGGTCACTAAGGCAAATCCCTGAACCAGGGGCATGCATCAAGGCAAGTGAATACTGAACGAGAATCCTGTCACGTTACAACTGAATGGTAATCACATCAAGTTACCTCTGAACGAGAATCATGTTAATGAATCCAAGAATCATGGCTCATGGAGCAAACGCTCGATTCAGAACAAGGATTATGGATTGTCATATCAAGTTATGGAATTAGAAAGACCCTGACCTGCATATCGTGGACAACTTGGAAACAAGGTTATTCGGTTCCACGGACAGTTTCTGGGGCACCGGGGCCGATCCGATCCGGATGGAACTTTACGTTTAGTCTCACGCATCTGGACAGGATGGACTGTAGCACTCACAAATCTTGGCTATATGCCATCTTTGTTCAAGACTATAACTCGTCCTTTATGGCTACGCCAGCGACAAACATTCATATAGATAATTCATCTTCGCTTAGCAGCTATCCGCGTACGAGTCATTGCATCGCGTCAAAAGAATAACTGAACACCTGAACGATTATGATATAGCAACTCTCGTGTTTGCATATGCTATTGCCTTGGGTTTCATTATAAATGCTCGTGCTTAAATTGACTTATTATCTTGGACAGGGAAGGTCAATTGGTAAGTTGGTAAGTCTCGCCGTGTTTCCTCTCATATCGCACGGCACACTGCCATACGAGTTAGGCTATTCAATCTTTGCTTAAAACTGATCCTAAGGCAACTAGTAAGACAACTTAATAGTTGGTGCACGGAACCTATATTATGTGTTTGGATTTGTCAAGCGGGCGAGTAACCTCTCCACCAGTGCATTCAATGTACTGATAACCCACCAGATCGTTTGCAGGATACGGGAGAACCTCGTTCGGTGCGGATGCCTCCTTCGTGCATGCTAAGGCGTAGAGTCAAATTCAAAGCCTTGGGATGCTGCGTCCAAAACAGAAGCACATATACAGAACATAATGTTGGAACTTGCCTGAACATCGCCTGAACATTCGCCTGTACAATTATTCCAAAATTGTAGCCACTTGGCATGCTTTTACTGTTTCAGAAAGAGAGAAGCTTGCGCGACTTGTAATCTCGGCTATACACCTTCTATAACACTTGTTTATATCAATAAAGAGCTTGCTTTACTTCAACTTGTGTTATTCAATGCTTCCACTATTGTCGACTCAGTGAACTTGTTACTGATCGCCTATGCGTTCATGACTCCGCTGTACTCGGATAATCTATGCGACTCTGTGGTTTAGAACTCTTACCGCCAGCCAATGAAATACGGCCTTGCACGGGTGTGGCTCACGCTCATACGGCATTATGTCTGAATGGGTCAAAGCGATTATTCCGTGGGAGCGCTGGCACGGTGATTCTCGCCTAGCAGGAACGGCCGAATTGCCTACGGGAGATCGGGGCATGATATGTTGGTATCAGACCCTGGCTTATACACCTTTGGATTTTTATTTTGGTTATCCCAATTTTGAAAGCTCGTTCGTGGGTTATGTGTACGCTCTCTCTCAATATCCCAAACGGAATGTTCCAACAATAAGTCTAAGTACTTTCAAAATGCATTTTGAATGATATGATTGCTTATATAAAATTATGATGCGAGTGGCCTTTGTGCCAACCTGTGCAAGACCCATGAGATTATTGCAAGTAGCTTGTCCGATTTCACTAACTCTAAGTTTGGTTGAATGTATATGTTTGAGGGACGCCTTGAACTTGTGCACTATCCAAGACTTAAGAAGATGTGAAACTCGAGTGCTAAGACTTCGCTATCGCTAAGCTGGTTGAAGTGCTCATGCTAGAAGTGCACTTCGAATATGTGCACGATCCAGCCTAGTGTTATGCTGATCTCGAATGCTTGTGCAAGTAAATATCCAAGTAAACAAGTGCAATGACTTGTATAGGCTTGCCTCAGCCTTATATCGTTAAATCAAAATTGATTAAAATATACTGCTTGCCCTCAGTAAGTCTCGAGGACTAGACTTTTTCTGAGTTGGGTAGGATGTAATACCCTGTTCCATTCAAGCGGACTACCGATTCAAACGACAAAAGTGCAATATCCTGACCCACTTTACTTAGGCGAGAAAACTCGTTTGAGGCAAAGGATATCCAGACTTGTCCCTACAGGAGTTCGTCTTAGGCTTTCAGAGGATCGCTTGACGTATCGCTCAACCGAGGTGAATCATCGCTAAGGTGGGTGGCTACGGTGAACTTGTCTTTGCTTAGCCAGCACACATAAAATGTAGAATGATACATGCTAGTCACTAGGTGAATCACCCCCCGTATGCTAATAAGAATCCAATGCACCTAGCTAAGGGAATAATCCTAACTTGTATTGCTTATGCTAGAACATGGAATTGAAACATTGCTTATATTCAGACCCTCGCATGCTAAGTTCTCTTACGGTTTCACCTCTCGGCTTACCTTCAGGTCTGAGCCAACGTGTTTGCATATGTTCCTTAGAAATGAATGCTTGCCTGCTTACAAATGTCTAGTATTATTCGTATTGTTCATCCATTGAGTCAGCCAGGAGACTATCAAATAGCTCTTTTGTGCAATTGAACCTGCAAGTATCCGGGACTGTTAGTTCACCAAGGCAAATCCCCAAACCAGGGGAATGCATCAAGGCAAGTGAATACTGAACGAGAATCCTGTCACGTTACAACTGAATGATAATCACATCAAGTTACCTTTGAACGAGAATCATGTTAACGAATCCAAGAATCATGGCTCATAGAGCAAACGCTCGATTCAGAACAAGAATCATGGATTATGAATAAAGTAATAGAATTGGAAAGACCCTGACCTGTATGTCATGGACAACTTGGAAAAAAGGTCATTCGGTTCCACGAACGGTTTCTGGGGTACCGGGGCTGATCCAATCCGGATGAAACTTCATGTTTAGTCTTACACATCTGGATAGGATGGACTATAGCACTCATGAATCTTGGCTACATGCCATCCTTGTTCAAGAATATAACTCGTCCTTTATGGCTATGCCAACGACAAAGGTTTATATAGATAAGTCATCCTTGTTTAGCGGCTATCCGTGTGGGAGTCATTGCATCGCGTCAAAAGAACAACTGAACACCTGAACGATTATGATATAACGACTCTCGTGTTTGCATATGTTATTGCCTTGGGTTTTATTATGAATGCTCGTGCTTAAATTAACTTGTTTGTCTTGGACAGGGAAGGTCAATTGGTAAGTTGGTAAGTCTCGCCGTGTTTTCTCTCATATCGTACGACACACTGCTACACGAGTTAGGCTATTCAATCTTTGCATAAAACTGATCCTAAGGCAACTAGTAAGACAACTTAATAGTTGGTGCACGGAACCTATATTATGTTTTTGGATTTGTCAAGTGGGCGAGTAGCCTCCCCACCAGTGCATTCAATGTACTGATAACCCACCAGATCGTTTGCAGGGTACAGGAGAACCTCATTCGGTATGGATGCCTCCTTCATGCGTGCTAAGGCGTGGAGTCAAATTTGAAGCCTTGGGGCGCTACATCCAGAATAGAAGCACATATACAAGATATAATATTGGAACTTGCCTGAACATCGCCTGAACATTCGTCTGTATAATTATTCCAAAATTGTAGCCACTTGGCACGCTTTTATTATTTCAGAGAGAGAAGATTGAGCGACTTGTAATCTCGGTTATACGTCGTCTGTAATACTTGTTTATATCAATAAAGAGCTTGTTTTACTTTAACTTGTGTTATTCAATGCTTCCACTATTGTCGACTCAGTGAACTTGTTACCGATCGCCTATACATTTATGACTCCGCTGCACTCGGACAATCTCTGTGACTTTGTGGCTTAGAACTCTTACCGCCAGCCAATGAACCACGGCCTTGTACGGGCGTGGCTCACGCTCGTGCGGCATCACATCCGGATGGGTTAAAGCGATCGTTCCGCAGGAGCGCTGGCACGGTGATTCTCGCCTAGGGGGAGCGGCCAAATTGCTTGCGGGAGATCGGGGCGTAACATTGTCCTCACGATTAGGGGGTGTCCTGTCTAATAGTCAGACTTGGCTCATAGTTTAAGCTATTATTTATGGGTTTACCCTTGGACCATCATGTTGTTAGGTCGCATGCTTGGTTTAACTTCTTGCATACCTAATACTTGATGCCAATACAAGATACATAAGTTTATCATACATGCAAATAGTGGCTAACTGGTGTGTCTGCGGCAAGGATAATGACCGATCGTGGGTAAGAATTATCATATTGTGGTTCACTCTATTGTATATGTTTCTTTGCATATATTGCTAAAAAGAACCTAGTCAACTAGAAAGATCACATAATAAGCATGTTAGCTTCACAAGTTTACTTAGTGTAGATTATCAGGTGGGTTTAGCTTCGGTCACTCGTCAGTACATGCGAGGTACTGACCCACGTTTGTGGGCATCTTCAGGTTATGGGGACGTGAGTGTAGTAAGCCTCTTCAATCTGTAGGAGTGCATCCAATCTAGTAGAACCGTGCTCATTGCAGGCAAGCTTTTTCCATTCCAGTCTTATAGTTTTGTTTCAATAGCAAGTTTCCTTTCAAGGTAATTTTAATTATTGTGCTAGTACAAGGATATGATATATGGACATTGTGGCTATTTTTGGGTTTTTAAAGAGATGTAAGCCAATTATGGCATATTTTGTAATTAGCCAAGCAAATGCATTGTAATCCAATTTTAGTATTCAATAAATAAAGTATTTAGGTTCCTATCAAATGTGTTCAATCGATGGTTTTCTGCAAATAAATATATGTGCTGCTATATATCTTGTCTATTTTTTGTTCTATGCATGTACTATGCCTTATGCAAGCGCAACTTAGGCTTGTACGGTATTATGCCCATGCGAGGACGAACAGTTCCGCAAGGCCAAAGCGAGGACGATCAGCTCTTGCGGATCGGGGCGGGACAAATGATGTAAAAAATAATATCTAATCTCTATGTGCTTCATGCGTGAATGACATATTAGGTTCTTAGTGAGGTTGATTGTTTTAGTATTATCACAATAAATATGTATGCCTTTAAAAAATAAGTGCTAGTCTTCTACGATTTATTTTATCTATAAAATATAAGCACAACAATGACCTACAACGATATACTCAGCTTTAGTTGTTGAGAGTGCAACAAAGTTTTATTTTTTTACTGAACCAAGAGACTTAAGCTTTTCCCTAAAAAATGACACATATCACTGGTAATTTTACGATCAATCTTGCATCCTACAAAATCAATATATGAATAATCGATTAGGTCAGAGGACATAATTTTGGGATACCAAAGACCCACCGTTAAAGTTTCTTTAAGGTATTAAAAGATACGCTTAACGGCACATAAGTGTGATTCCTTAAGATTAGCCTAAAATCTAGCACATAAAAAAAACTAAACATAATATATGGTCGACTAGCAGTTAAATATAGTAAACTACCAATCATGCCTCGATACTTTCGTATATCAATTGATTTGCCTTGTTCATCTCGATCATGCTTTGTGGACATTGTTATTGGTGTGGCGATAGGTTTAACATTATCCATGTTAAAGCATTTTAGTAGATCTCGAGTATACTTGGCTTGATTGATGAAAGTACCTTGAGTGCTTTGCTTGATTTGCCATCCTAGAAAGAAGGTCAATTCTTCCATCATGATCATCTTAAATTCTCTCTGCATACACTTAGCAAATTCCTCATATAGTAGTTTGTTAGTAGACCCCAAAATTAGGTCATTTACATATATTTGTACTAGAAGAAAAGTGTTATCAAGTGACTTGATAAACAGTATAGTGTCAACCTACCATTTTAAAAAACCATTTTCAATTAGAAAAGAACTTAGACGCTCATACCAAGCACGAGGAGCTTGTTTCAGTTCATAAAGAGCCTTATGCAACTTAAAAACATGATCAGAAAATTTAAAATCCTCAAAACCAGGAGGTTGTTCAACATAAACTTCTTCTTTTATAAACCCATTTAGAAAAGCACTTTTGACATTCATATAAAAATGTTTGAAATTATGAATACAAAGCAAGAGAATGGACTCAAGTCTCACAATAGGAGCATAGGTCTCGTCATAGTCAATGTCCTCTTCTTGATTATAGCCTTGAGCTACGAGACGTACTTTATTACAAGTGACTTGTCCATCCTCATTGAGTTGATTTTGGAATACCCAATTGGTACCAATTACGGGATAATCATTAGGTCTAGGAACAAGTTCCTAAACTTATTTTCTTTTTAATTGGTTTAATTTCTCTTACATCGAAAAAATCTAAAATTTATCAGTAAAAGCCTCTTTAACATTTTTAGGCTCAATTTGTGAAATGAAAGCAATATTAGAAGCTATATTTTTGCTAATAGAATGAGTGCTTACTCCCTGAGAAACATCACCTATCATTAGCTCTTTGGGATGATGGATTGAAAATTGCCACTCGTTTGGAAGTCCTTCTGAAGTAGTTGTATCAGTTTTACCTGGTATAATTGTGGTATCTGATACAGGTTTCTCAGAAGTATTTTCCTTGTTTAGAGCAATATAGACATCTTTATCATCATCACAAGCTCTTGTTAACTAAGAATTTAACTCATCAAAAGTAGCATTAATCGATTATTCAAAAACAAGAGAGTGCTTATTGAAAACTCGAAAACCTTTGCTTTTTGAAGCATAGCCAAGAAAAATACCTTCATAAGATTTTTCATCAAATTTATCCCAGTTGTCCTTGGTGTTAAAATTAAAATATCTACAACCTAAAACTTTGAAGTAACCGATAGAAAGAATTCAATTAAACCAAAGCTCATAAGGGAATGATAACCCTATTCAATACATGACACGTTGTATTTACAACTTCTACCAAAAAATATTTTGAAAGTTTATACTGATTAAACATCACTCTAGCTATATCGCTTAGAGTTTTATTATTCTGCTCCATAACATCATTTCATTGAGGAGTTTTAGGACAAAATAATTCATGTGTAAAACTATTAGAATCACAAAATTCTTTAAAACTAGCATTTTTAAATTTGCCATCATGATTACTTCGGATACGAGTAATCATGAAATATTTTTTGTTTTGAACCTTTTTTTATAAAATGTGACAAATTTAGAAAACACATCATTTTTATTTGCAAGAAATAAAACCCAAGTAAAACATAAAAAATATCAATGATTACAAAAGCATAAAGTTTATTACCAATACTAATGACTCTACTAGTTCCAAACAAATCCATATGAAGAACCTGGAGGGATCTAGAAGTACTTATAGCGTTAATGTATTTAAAGAAAGATTTGGATTGTTTATTCTTTTCATAGTCTACACAAACTATATCTTTCTTGAAAGAGCTTTTTTGTAAGCCTCTTGTCATGACCCGTACCCGAAAATTAGGCATGAGTCATGGGTACGTCTAGCCTACGCCGCAGCATCGACGGTACAACGTTGTAAAGGTCCATAATACCATCTAACAAACTCATGCAATAATATATGTATATCTTGTCAATGGTAACTCACTCCAAAAGGAGGACAAGATGAATATATATAACATCAATACTCAATCAAACAAACTAGAGATAGATAATGGCACGATATCATAAAAGAAAGGAAATAACAAGTTATCACAATATCCAAGTCTAGAGTTTAGCAAATAACACAAAAGGGTATCAATATAAATAACATGCCAATGTCTAAGCTGAAAATATATCCAGTAAAAATAAAAGGTACTAGCTACTGGTCTGCTATAGCTAGGTGAGTCTCCTCGACAACTGGAATCAGATCATCCTGGACTAAAGCATATACCTCAGCTGGCTCTCCGTCATACGGGTCGTAGTAGGTAGGATACCAGTCCTCTAAACATTCGTCTAGAAAAATATATCCAATCAGGAAAGGAGCGAAGTACAAAACTCTAAAAGCAGTATTCATATACATGGTAGAGAATATATAACAGCAATAAAAATGAATACATGATGCATAGGTAACTAGAAAATAAAAATATAACTGAAAAAGTAAATACAAGCAATATGGTGTGAACTTGCATTAAGAGAACTGTAAATAAAAGAACTGATGATACTAAGTACTGCCTTAGAGTACAAGTTCATTATGTGATCGATTTAGGTTGCACACAAATATTCTACGGTAACTCAATTACACGTGTAGGGTATAATTAACATGCACACGAATACACTAAGGGTTTCATCACATAATCAATTTTTACTCCCCCGCCCCGACTAATATTCATGGATTAAATCATGACACATTATGCACACGAACCTAATATGAGCACACAAATGTACGAGAACAAAGAATACCCGAAGCACACAATAAAATACATGTGTAAGAAGTATCCAATACACTTGCCAAATAAATAACATCTCCTGACTCGATCCACATAATACTAGCCCGTGTAATATGGTGTCCCGTTCCCCCTATTCGGAGAGCGCGGCTAAGAAATACAAATCGATATCGTTCAATCTAGATATATTGAATCAAGATCTTATCCTCGTTATGTATTTGCTTCTTCGGAATCGATTCCCATATTCAGTAGACCATGCCCCGAGGATGGACTTAGGGGTAGAGTCAAGAGGGACCTCTCCGCTGCAAGTTTTCTTGCCTAGTTTTTGTTGTCGCCTTGTTGCTTTCGTGCTTTGAGTTGGTTTTCGGATTTGTGTTTTCTTGAACAGTTTTGATGGATTTTAGTGCTTTTGTTCATTGAACTACATTTTATTTCGAGCTTGGAAAGAGTAGAAGAGGTATTGATCAGCTATTCGTGGCAATACAGGTGATCGTGCAGTAGTCGTCGTGCGAGCGAAGTCTTGAAGAACCTCTTTCCTTTCCTTTATCCAACCAACTTGTGAGTGGCTATATTTGATTCAGTTGACCCTTCTTCCAAGTACTTACATCTAAAATCTTGCATTCTTACTTGTTCTAATCAAACGATACCATAACAACTAAAAGATGTAAAGATAAAAAGGAATAGACTTGGACTACTTTATGCTTGTCAATAAACTTGTGAACGGTTACCATGTTGCATGCTAGTTCATTTAACAAGTTCTTCAATGCTTCAATTTTAGTTAGAATGTATATTTTTTCTATAATTGTGCTATGTGTGGAACTCACCTTGTTATACAATAAACTTATCAGGGAGACAATGCAAAATGAATCATTCCTTGCCACTTATCTTGTGCTCATGTTGCCTTGAACTGCCTTGATTGATAATATAGTATATACTGTTTGATCACGGACAACTTGTGCACAAGATTATAGTTCCTGCGGACGGTCGCTGGGGCATTGGCATCGATCCAATCCGGACAAAACTCTACTATATAGTCCATTGTACTAGACGAGATGGCTTGTAGCGCACCATGTACTTTTGCTGCAAACCATCCTCGCCAGTAACTAGTCGTCCATTATGGCATCATGTTAGTGATCCCCTCATATATTTAAACTTGTGCAAGCTAACTTGTGTCTTCATGGCAGGGAAGGACATGGTAAGTATTGTGCAGGTAGTTCAGACGGGAAGGTAAAAGTCACTGAACAATGGCATATTTATTTTTATAAAGTTGCATATCCAATGCTTGCTTGTAAAATAAACTAAGACAAGATAGAAAGACCACAAATAATTTGCATGCTTCACATAAATAACTTATAATATTGGTATAGTTGGGTTAGCTTGCCTTCACCAGTGCATTTTGATGTACTGGCCCTCGTTGAAATAGGTTACCCGCACCAAGGAGACCCTACGAGGAGCTGAAGCTACTTTCTATTCCAGTCTACCAACCAGTACGCACTGATCGTGCTTAAGCAAGAAGCATTTTGAAGACCAGGAGCTCGTGTATCAAATTTATGCAGCTCCATGGGAAGGCGATATCTTCGCTAAAAGGTCTTTAATATTTTGAAGTTTAATAGAAGGATGTAATTTATAGGACGGCTATCTTATTTTGAGTCTACTTTTGTAAGCCCGTGTGGAAATTATCTGACTCGTTCAAGAGTTTGTAAAAGATGTTCATTATCAATAAAGAAAACTTTTCCATTTTAACTTTGTGTTTCAATTATATGCGTACTCTGAATATGTGCTCATTATACAAAAATACCTTAGCCTTGTGCGATGCGCAACATAGGCACGAACGACGTCACGCCCGGGGGACGACTATCGATTCCACAAAATTGGGGCGTAACATGTAACATGGTGTCAGAGTCAAGTAAAATAGATCTAGAACATGCGATATATAGACTATCAAGTACTGAAAACTAACAGAGAATTTACTCTCCTGAGGTCCTGAGCAAATAAGATGGAACAGTGTCCGAACTAGTGTCACATAAACCTATATATCAATTTAAAGGTTACTAGGTATAATGAAAGAGATAAGTTTAAAATGAGTAAAAATGGTTTTTTAGGTCAAACCCTTATTATATAGCCATAATAGTCATTAGTCACTATTTAATATATATCTATGTATTCATATACGGTAGTATCTTAAAGCATTTGTTCTATACACTAATACCTTAGTATATGGTCTAATACTTTAACCATAACCATACTTTAGTCTATCTGCATCTAATTCTAGTACCTAGATATCCACTTTCTTGGTACTTGATATCCTGATACCAAGCTCTTACTTAAACACCAACTTCTAACACCTAGGACCTCATGATAATTTAGTACCCTTATTACCCATGTACCTTTAATGATAGAATAGCATTTATATAGTTATATGTCTATGCATCTACTACATACACTTATCTTTACCTTCACTTGACATGTACTCCTCCCCATCTACACACTAACATGTTTAACAACCTCAGACGTCACACTAACACTCATCTATACTCATATACCTTACTGATACTCTCCTATAATTTACCCATATAAACACTTGAACTAACACCCACATATGCACACGAGTACACCCTCAATCCTACAACATCCACACCATCTGTTATGCTCCTAACTAGATACTTACACTCATCCAACCTCCCTCTCTAACTTAACACTCACACAAGCTCATGCACTAGCATCTCCATAACACATTTTAAGGCACCAACACATAATACAACTACTATGATACTCTAGACACACAACACACCACCAATATACTAACACAAACACTAACCTTACTGCTTACCTGTGCACACGTGTACTAAACTGTGCCTGGAACCACCCCAATCTATGCAACCCTGTACAAACCCTTGCATTTCAGCATACTTGATGTTGTTGCTGTAATCCCAATGGCAACTGCTTACTTGCACAAGCATTCCTGCAGCAGGTGCTGCTACCTACACTTCCTTCCTGCTATAAATCTGCTTGCAGTGGCTTATAGCACTCTCCCTCATAACCTTCACAAGCCTCTCACTTACTTGCAACTACTACTGCAGAATGCTGTTACTGCTGATGTGCTTTTAAAATAGTACACACTGTACACTGTTGCACGGAGACAGTTCCCCCCCTCCTTCACTATAATGAAACCTAAGTTCATTTCTCCCTCTACCTGAACACAACACAGACACATACACCTCTCTAAGATACTTAAACTCTCACACCCTAAAAATGATACACCTAGTATACACTCACTTACCCACAGTCACGTACACTCCAGACATCCCATCTAGACACACACCCCTCAACTTCTTGTATGTTGCAGTAACTAAGATACTTCCCCTCATATATCTGTTACACTATACTGTAACTCATTGCAGTGCCAAGACTATAATCTTATAGTCACCCAATACAGAATTTCTCATCTAATTGCTACCATCAGCTACTAAACCCTCTACAACCAAAGTTGCTACCATTGCATCCTACTGAAGGCACAAAATAGTGAAATTCCCTCCCCTCTCTATTCTTTCTCATGAACACCCTCATGACCACCTCACACTAGCATACTCACGGTCACAAGTTGTATCACCTACAACACACACTAACCTAACCTATACTTAAGCACACTAAATCCAGTCCTGGCATGAATTCTGTAATTTCCTGATACTGATACACTAAAAGGCTATGCACTGGTTACCCAGTTTTGGACACAAGTTGTACAGTCTCTAACACCTACTAAATTGCAGTATTACCCTCCCATGGGTTTACCAATATGTCTCTCTCCTCTGCATCACACTTTCTGCCTCAAGCCAGCATCTAACTCACTGTAACCCTCTAACACAGACAGTAAGGGTTGCACAACTATGTGCACATACCCACCACACACAGGTGCACCAAAATAACACACACTGCAAGTCCCTTCTCATGTCTTCTTCCCTCTATATTGAAACTTATAAGTTATATATGCAATCACACACACACACACAATCACAGTAACAAGCTACACCCTCACTCAACCTCACAGTCATATGCACCCCCAATACACACTCACAACTAATCCCATATGTCAAAATATATATATATATATATATATATATATATATATATATATATATATATATATACACACACATACTAAATACACATTAATATACTATTATCTGTACACATAGATATGTATATACTATATGGACACCTAGCATGGCAATTAAGCAAACACATTAAGTGCATCATGAAGATACCTATGATACAACCTCCAAAAGTCGATTCCTTGTGATACCACTACCCAATATACATCACACACAATCTAATATTCCAAATACAATATAAAATAATTATGAATGTCCCATTAGGCATTTCATCAAACACTTGGTGTGCCACCTCGGAGGTTTCTCCAAATGGCCATAAAACTCCATGTAACTATCTCCAATGGCCTCCTATAGACCTAGTTCTTCTTTTTATGGGTAGACCTAAGCCAAAGAAGGGTTCCTATGGGTCTATTACACCATTCTAGTATAAAAATGACAAGAGAAATAAAGTTTTACCTATTGGAATATGGATTCCCAATGTGGTTTCTTCCAATGAGCACAAGGATAAAAAATAGACTCCAACTTCTACCAATGATCCTCTTCTTCTAGCCTCTTGTAATCCTCAATATTCTAGCTCTCTATGAGGATGAAAATGAGAGGGATGGGGCTTGGTTTTAAAGGAATTTGGTGGAGGGAATGGAGGAACTTGTGGATGAACTAATGAGAAGAAAATAAATAAAGTGGTGAGCATTCAGAGGCTCCCCTTTCTCTAAATAGGGCCGGCCACCTTAGGGTTAGGGTTAGCTAAGGCACCATGTCCAAAATGCCCCTCAATGTTGTCATAAAAAATTATTTTAAAAATGGGGGTTTAACTAAGAGGGTTTCTAATTTAATTACAAGGGATTATTGATCATTCCCTCTAATTAAATTAGTCTACCATGACTAAACTAATTGGTGCACTAATGGTCATGACCAGTCTAGTTGGGTTCAAGTCAAGTTGGGTTCATTAGCAACTAGTCTAACTAAGGACTAACACACAATCATCTATATTAAATATTAATACATATATATATATATATATATATATATATATATACAACCACACAATTTATTATGTAATAAAATATATCAATAATAATACCAAAAAGACTAAAATACCCCTATCTTGAAAAGTGATTGTTACAATCCTACCCTCCTTAGAAAATTTTTACCCTCATTAGCAACTGGTTTTATCATGCGTTTCTGCTAATTAGTTTTGTAAAACACAAAATTTTATAAGATCACACCCTAGAAAAACAAAAGTGAACCCATAGACCCAAACTCAGGTCCATGCAACTATAACTAAGAAAATCAAGAACAACAAGTATTAAAGATGAAGGGGTGCTCAGTCCAACAATATGAACTAAAAATAAACATAAAATATTAAGAACTAAAAATATGCATAAATTCATGGTTCTTCTCTTGTGCAAGATGTACTTGCCTGGAGTGGCTTCTTAGCCTCTACCTCTCACGATCCAAGCCATTGCAACTTCTTCCTAGGGTTAGGGTTTGGTCTTGAGGGAACGGAGCAGAGGAAGGAGAAGAAGAAAGAAAGTGGAAAGAGTAAAATAAAGAATAAAAGGGAGTATATATATATATATATATATATATATATATATATATATATATATATAAGGGGAGAGGGGGATGGTTTAGCCATGGGATCAACCAAGATTAACCAAACCAGGTGTCCAATCTACATTCGGGTCCTAAACCGGGTCTATGGATATGCCAATGGATATTCTACGGGTTTCGGGTAGTCTCTCTCAACCAGAATAAATACAAATAACATAAAGTATCATGCAAATACAACAGAAATACATTATCCGAAAAATAAATTTGAATATCAAAAATTCAAGAATTATCAAATCTGAAAAAGGGTGTGACATGCCATTAGGCATACATTTGTAGCATGTTGAGGGCTTTCTTCTTCATAATCGCTTGCGAAGTTTCTAGATAAAGATCCTCTAGATTTTGCTTGAATGTTCATGTTGACTCCTCATTTTGGTAGTAGGGCAGTCCTTCTTGATATGGCCAGTTATTTTGCACTTGTAGCACATAGGTTCTTCTTCATGTTCTTTCTTCTTACAGTTTGATTTATCAAACTTTATAAATTGCTTAAAGTTTCTGGAGATAGAGCAAGTTCATCGTCGTCAATTTCATTGTCTTCATATGCATCGCCAGAACCTCTATTATGATGCGCCTTGAATGCAATGGCCTTCTTTATGGGAGTTGACTCTTCAAATTCTTTGAGGTCGAGTTCGTGAGTCATCAACTTGCCCATAAATTTCTCGAGGGTCATGACAGTGAGATTGTTCCCTTCAATAATTATTATAGCTTTTGGGGTTCCAATTATTTGTGAGTCCCGTAAGCACTTTTTGAATCTTCTCATGGTTCAAATATTCCTGGCCAAGAGAATGAAGATGATTAATAATATCAAAAAATCTTGTAAAAATTTGAGTAGTAGTCTCATTAGGCTTCATTTTGAATACCTCATACTCTTTGATCAATTTACTGATCTTGAATTCCATTATTTGTGAATTTCCTTCTTGAGTAACCTCAAGAAGTTTTTAGATCTCATGTAATATAGTATAAGTAGAAAGACGAACAAATTTATTTTTATCTACAGAACAGAAAAGAGCATTCATTGCCTTTGTATCAAGGTTGACTTCTTTCTGTTCAGTCTACATGTAATTTGCAAATGGTTTATCAACCATAGTTGAAGTGACAATGGTAGAGATAATAGGCTTTGTAGACATTAACAACATATTACTATAGTTCAAAATCAAGTAATTTCAAGTAAATAATCATACGTGTCTTCTAGTACGTTTAGTTTGTGCCATCAAATAGAGGAGGTCTATTAGTTGAGTGTCCTTCACCATTGTTGGTGTTGACAAAAGGCATGGTTTCCATGGATATACTCTTAGGATTTTAAGCCAAAGATAAGAGCCCTTGCTCTTATACCAATTGTAGGCAAGCCTAAGGGGGTAAATAGGGTGAAGGGTTACTCCCCAGTACCAGAATACAGAGACGAACATGGACAGCTCCCCCGTACAAGATATAGAATGTCGTACGACGGTCATGGCTGTAGAAAGACAAAGGGTGCATACTACAATTAAGTCTCCTAGGGTCTCATAACAACTATGTCTCAATTATTCAAGCAAGTAACAATAATATAGAATATGTAAGATAAAGTCGTAAGGCATCTTAAATGCTCCATCAAAATGTTCTAGGAATCTAATCATCAAAATGTTAGGCTAGTATAATATCAATAGTTACACAACCGAGATCAGTTGCAGTCAGATTATGTTACAGTTATGTAAAAAAGGAAACTGATGTCCAGACAAGCTGGCTAACATGTGACAGTGGCTAAACGTCCAAAATAGAAGAATTTATAATATAAGCAGTGATCAAGAAACCCACTCGTGTCCTTCAGCGATAATCCGTCTGGTGTACGTCATCGTAAGGGAGATAAGCTGAAACCTCTGGTGTTGGCTCTAAACCTGGCCATACAAAACCAGTAGGGTTAGACCCCAAATATCAAGTACCATAAGAAAGAAAGAATAAAGAAATAAAAACCAGATCAAGCATATAGTGCAAGAGCCAAGAATCATTGGCACACATCCCATCTTTAGGATAACATGATACTCCTTCACCAAATAAGAAAATAAAATGCCATCACACCCATGATAAGGTACGTCACATGATTATGGTCAAGCTAGGATTCAGTGTCATAGTTTAATCCATATTCCATCCTAGCATAATGACCCAACTTTCTAACCAAACAAGGACAAAAGTTGAACATCACACTATGACAATCCATGTCCCTAAGCTACTAGCAGAGTTACAATCACAACCAAGTTAGGTTAGAATCAAACAATGTTACGACTTGTTATATGAAGTTCGGGGTTATCCCAGATATAATAATAACAATAATAATAAGCATTCTTAGATCGTGCTATGTAGAGCAGGGCTAAATGAGCCAATATTATACAAGCAGGAAATCATAATCGCACCAGTCCCCGTAGGGCCACCGCACTGATAAATCAGTAACAGTTCCAACTTTTCTATAGGGAAAAGTTGACTCAGTTTTAAATATAAAAAGTCAAATATTATACTCTACTACATGCGGATGATATACAATATCTGTGGTGGCCAGCCTTGCATGCCATAAAAATTATCACGGGGTGGCCCATCATGTACAATCCCGAAATGTCGTTCCCTCCCCATGTTGTAATCAATTTTTATGTTACCTAATTAACCCTACAGTGATATAGAATTTCCCGTCATGGCCACAAGAATATTTTCCTTAATGATGTCTTACAGATTAAGGGCACATTTGATATGAATCCATTTAATATAAGGAGTCAAGTCTGGATTCACCCAAATATGGATTCAATATTAAAGCAAGCAATAGCCGAGCCACGCTATTATTCTGATCCATTATTACTTTCATGCCAAGAATTTAGGAATATAATATTATGCATCGAGCAGGAATTATCATGTCACGTTCAGTGTACATGTTGCCCAATGTTCCACACTCAGTGTACAATAAGCCGTTATAAATAGGAGAGCAGGAAAAGGGTATCAGCACGAATACATTAACCAAGTCTGGGTACCCAACCTATCAGTGGTTCACATAAATTAAATTTTGATCAAGTCAAGAGTCATAATTAATTAGGAATTTATTATCATATATGATCGAGTCACGGTCATGAAGGCCTTATTAATTCCTCAAGTTCTGGGATCATAGATCATTAATCATGGTCAAGCTCAAATAATCTAGAATATGCATCAAGTACACAATATGACCTATGCATTCATAATCAATCACAAGAAGTCCTGGGTCGGTGTACATTGCAAGTGCCAAATAGGCTAGTCAGGAATAGTGGAGTACAGAATGCGCAAGCAGGCAACTATATGGTGCACAAACTTTTAACACTAGTTTACAGAAGTCATGGCGCACAAAATCGTGGATTTGGGAAAAGAAGAATTTTACACATGCAAGCAAACTGGCGCACAAATCAATAATAGGCAAGATGGCGACAAACAAAAAATTACCAGTAAGTAATATTGACGCACTATACAAGTTCAAAACAACTATAAAACAAAATACGAGTTCCCAGATGACACGACAGTCGAGGGCTTGGGGAATCGAGATGTGCCAAAGTCAAGCTTGCTTATCAAGGCTGAACCGAGCAAGAATGTGCCAAGAGATAAAAGTGCGTCGGGTTATAAATCCATCAAAAGTGCACCAAAGGCCATATATATAAGGGCGGCGCACTTTTGATAGTTTAATGCACAATATAAAAAATTTGCGTTGGACTGTAAAAAGTGTGCCAACTAATAGGAAGTTGATAAAAGTGAGCTGAAACGTAGCATGCGCACTTTTGCTTGGTTTATTTTAAGTACATCAATGGTGCGTCAGAGGTTGAAGTCTTTCAAAAGTGTGCCAAGTAAGATTTTTCCAAGAATTCATCCTCTTGACATACTTTTGCAAGGAATTGGCAGTACACTTAAAGTACGCATGAGTTATGGACTGCGGGTCACACTCAACATGCGCCCATGATGCAAATCCTCCTATATACTTCTTGTCATTGTTCTTCTTCTCCAGCCGACCCATCATTGATGCGCTCAAAGCACAAGCTCGAGACTATGACAGTGCTCTATTCTTCAAGCAACAAGAACCAAAAATCAAGGAAAATCTTAAGCTCGAAATCAGAAAACAATATCTTTCAAAAATATCTTATTTTTTTTATTTTGGGGGGATCATTCCCTAGAAAAAATATACCCATAAAAACCCTCATAATAAAACTAAGATAAACTACTAACCACCTCAAATCTGAAAACTCCATGAACTAACTATAATCAGAACACTACTAGAAACTAATTACAACAAACAAATACTAAAACTATAGTCGATCAAATTTTTTTTTTATTTGTAAAATGTACTTGCCTATGAAGAAACTAAGAGAAAAACAAGAAAATGAACAAGTGAGGAGAGAGAATGAGAACAAGGATATATATATATATATATATATATATATATATATATATATATATAAGCAAGGGGTTGATGGTGAACCGTTGGATCTCTCCAACAAATCCAAGCCACACACCCTACCTACCACCACACAAGTACTCCACTTGTGTACCGGCCACCAACCATATTAAACCAAACTGGATCATAGTCAACCTAATTTTGATAATTAACACACCGATAATTGCTATGACTCAATACGACACATCGACTGCTGGACATGACATCAACAGACTTCGATAAAGTTGTTGTTTCATTATTGTTGTAAAGTTTATAGTCTATAAATTTCTATGTTTGTTTGAGTCTAGAAAATTATGTAAGTTGGGTTGCACTATGGCATTAAACATACTCATCAAATTTCCAATAATTCCACCAAACAAACAAGCCTTAAACCTAAATTGAACTAAACCAAACAAACTCAAACCCAACCAACAGAGCTTCTAGTCTGAGACAGACCAAACTCAGTCCCTGATCGAACTCGGGCCAAACTCGGTCCCCTTAAAATCATAACCTAATTTTTTGCTCCCCCTGGTTACGAGTTGTCCAACGTTTAAATTTTTGAACGTTAGGGGACAAAACTTAGGCCGAACTCTGCCCCCTAGACTAGTATAAATAAAGCATGATTTCTTTTATTTCAAATTATCTCTCAAGATTTCAATCTTCTAAGCTTACATTCTAAGCCTTTCTCTGAGCCACATTCTTCCAAATCTCCTTAGCCACAACTTTCTAATCCCCAAGTTACCTTGGTGTGATTCAGCTAGAAGTTGTACAAGAGTTGTAAAGTGTTCTCACTTGGAAAATTTTATGTTTTGACTCTGCAAAGTTGAAGTAGTCGAGCGCTTCGAATCAAAAGCTCATGTTGTAAAGAAGTGTCAAGCCTTTGGATCAAAGCTTATGTTTTGTTAATAGTGGATTCAAACTCCGAGCTTGAGTTCTCGGGACTGGACTAGTCCTTTATGAGGGAAACCAGTATACATCTTGGTGTTTGTGTTTGCTCTTCCTTACTCTATTACTTTTTGTATTTTTATTTCTCAGATTATTTACTCTGTTAGTAGTTGCTTCCTGGTCTTGGCCTTATTAGTTTTTAATTGGTCACTATAGACACATAACTCTATTCACCCACCTATAGAGTTGTGTACACGTTATTCCAATTGGTATCAGAGCCAATTTCTCTTGATAAAGGATTAATACCCTAGAACAGATCTATGGAAACTGTACGACTAATTTACACCAACAGTGGTGAAGGCCAGTCTACAAATAGGCCACCCCTATTTGACGGTACCAACTACACTTACTGGAAGACACATATAAGTTTTTATATAAAATCACTAGACTTTGACCTATGTACCATAGTTACAGATGGTTATAGGAAGCCTTCTAGAATTGTCATTGATAAAAATCTTATAGAGAAACCCTATGACAAATATACAGACCTAGAGAAGAAACATGCAAGTCTAAATGCTAGGGCTAGTAATGCTCTCTTCTATGTTGTAGATAGGACTGAATTTAACAGGGTATCCACCTGCACTACTTCATATGAAGTATGGAAGCTTCTGGAGGTGACCCACGAAGGAACTACCCAAGTGAAGCAGTCAAAAATTAGTTGACTAACACATGAGTATGAGGCATTCAAGATGAAGCCTAACGAGATGATCACGCAAATGTTCACTAGATTTCTTGACATCATCAACCCGCTATCTTCCTTCGGAAAATACTATACCAACCATGAGAAGATTCGCAAGGTTCTAAGGGGGCTCACAAAGAACTGGAACCCCAAAGCAACGACGATCATCGAAGGCAACAATCTCACCACTATGTCACTAGAGACTCTAATGGGCAAAATAATGACACATGAGCTCGATGTCAAGGACTTTGAGGATACTGCTCCAAAGGAGAAAGCGATCGCTAAAAAATCTCATCACTGGAAGGCTCTCACCAATGTTTAGGATAATAAACGGGAAAAGATTGATAATGAGGAAAACAAGGTCTTATACGAAAACCCGCCCTTCTTTTATGTTTACAAACAAGATTGTACAATTTGATCCTACACGAGGATGACTAAGTACAATTTATTTAATCTGGGTAAATATTGCTATAGGTGTCTGATCTGCAGTCGATCACTTTAGCCCTTGGACCACACGATGTTGAAGAAGTGTCGTAGAAGACAGAAAGCAGCTTCGAAGGTTGCTAAAGAGGGTGGATGCTCGATGCCAAAGTCGTCGATCCCTTCTCTTTGCCTGAGCTCTGGATTCTCCTCTCCTCTCTCCCTTGACCATTTGACCTTCGATCTTTGCAACCGTTGGATCTGATACTGGATTTTTTGATCAATTTTCTGACCTAATTTCTTCGACCTTTTTCTCTATTGATAGAGGTCTCTATTTATAGAGTTTTTAGTGACAGTTACCACACAGTCGGCGTAGAAACCGAGTAGTGGAAATTACAGCACCCTTTTACACGACGGTTTAAAATAACCAATGCCTGCGTATAGATGACCTTTTGAGTGAGCATGTGACACGCGTCCAACTAAGGGACAAAACGTATATATCTTCTATGAAGATCACGGCGTAGAAGCCATGTAGGTAGTTATCCCTTGTGTAGAAGAGGTTGGCGTAGAAGCCAATGACTGTCACCATGGCATAGAAGCCAAAATAGGCATAGAAGCTGAGTAGGCGTAGAAGCCAAGTGGGCATAGAAGCCGAGTGGTCATAGAGGCCGAGTAGACATAGAAGCCAAGTGGGCATAGAAGCCGAGTGGGCGTAGAAGCCGAGATGATGTGGACGTCTTAGCCGGAATTACGGCTCTTGGAGATATAATCAAATCTCTTGCATTAAATATAGAGATCTGCTCCCATCCTGCGTATTAAATGCAGAGACTTGTCTTTAAGATTTGCCATTATTCTGCGCATTAAATGCAGATACGCTCCTCGAATTCTGTATGAAAAGTAACTGCTGATGTGGCGGTCTGTTTGCCTTCTGCGGAGCGTAAGAAGCTCACGTCTGCCTGTGTAAAACTGGGCGGCGTATTCCCTTATATGCGTAAGAGTAGTTTACGCAAAGGGGATGTCACTAAACGACGGTTCGGTGACATTTAATCAAATCTCCAGCATTAAATGTGGAGATCCGCCATTCATCTTGTGTATTAAATAAGGAGGCATATTTTGAAGGCCTGCCACCCTTCTGTGCATCAGGTGCAGAGACGTGCCTTGGGCATCTGTCAGTATTCGGTGCTTTGAATGCCGAGACGTACCTCGAGAAACTGTCACCGCCCTGCGCATTAAATACAGAGACGTACCTCGAGCCCCGTACGAAGTACAACTTTTGACGTGGCAGGCTGTTTGTCTTCTGCGGAGCGTAAACAGCTCATATCGACTTATGTAAAACTAGACAGCGTATTCCTTCGTATGTGTAAAAGTGGTTTATGCAAAGGAAATGGCAGTAAATGACAGCCTGGGTTTCAGTGCCGCGCCATCATGATACCCGTCGCTTGGGTTATCGTGTAGTACTCTTTGTCAGGAGTCCAGATGTCAGGTTCATTGCATGATCTGACAGGTTCATTTCGAAGAATAAAAAACGTTCCTCGTACACTTCAATGCTGTATTGAAAGCGGATGAGTTTTACGCCATAAAGGCGATGAAGCACCCTGTTTACGCTGAAGCAGTCTGGATATACTATATTACGCGGATGGTCCTTGAGCCTATATTTTTACGCTGTGCTCAGCGGAAAAGCTCTGTTGCACGTTTGATGGCTCTGAGGTACTCTGTTTACGCTACCTCGTACCAAGATGCTGCGTATAGCTATCCAGCGTATTTTTCATGCTTCTACAAGACCCCCTTCAAAGCTTTTAAATTCCTCGTAATTTGAAACGCTTTGAATGAAGCATGAACCGTTCCTCGTGACTCGAAATGCTCTGAATGGAGCCTAAAACGGTCAAGCCTGATACGGTCTTTCATGGCTGACTTTATGGCAGAGTTATTGGGGATCGGTGAGATCTCTTTCGCCTATAAAAAGGCTGAGAAGTTTTCCTGTCTTCCCACACTTCCTTCACCACACAGAGATGATGGCCGAAGTTCGTCGGGTCAACTTGAGGAAGAAGGAGATCATACTCTTCCAGCATGTAAGGAGCCAAAAAAGATGGCGTCTTCGAGCAAATGTCCTCTACAATGATGGATCATTGAAGGATATCATAGCCTCCTTTGCTCGGGATAATCAGCAACTTTGTATGGTGGTTCTTCGGGATAGAAGAAGGATCGCATTTTGCCATACCGCTTGCAAGCGGTACCTTCTTCCGTTACCTGTGGACGAGGGTAGACCAACTAGCTGCTGTCCGGGATTGAGTTGAGTGAAATATCTTAACTCAATCTGTCATGGCGCTGGAGGTAAAAAAGCAGATTTACTCTACTTTTCTTCTATTGGCGGCTGGGTCTATGCCCAGTTTTGTATCCTCCCGCCGTTGACCTATATGTCAGTCAGTTTGCGGTTACTAACTGACTGTCGGAGAAGATGGATGAAGGATGCCGCCCATGCAAGAACCTGGCCGAAACAGATTCTGGGCGCGATCTTTAAATAAAAATAAGAAACCCTTTGTAGATGGGATTTCCCTCATATGTAACCACGAAAATGGAGAAAAACCCTTGTAGACTGGATTTCCCTCATATGTAATCGTGATTTTAATAAGATCGTTTTCTTCTTCATATGATCATCTTGCCATACTTTGCTGTGAAGTCTGAATATGTGTAGCTTCGACACGTCTGATTCTTTACGCCGACTCTGTATAGAAAGAGTGCTAGGTCTTGTCCTGTCTTTTACGTATAACTAAGGATGCGCAGAAAGCCGCTTTAGCAGTCGAGTGTTCGAACTGTCCTGCTGTTAGGAACTGCGTAGAATTCTGAACTGTTTTTACTTCTGATAAACAGAATTTTTTTGTGCAGACCATTGTCTTCAAGAGTGACTTCTTGAAAAATCCCTTGGAACAGGGCGAGGAATGGCTGTCAAGTACTGAGCTGCCATCTTGAATTTGCAGACAAAATATTCAAACTAGATTCTGGATGAACTTTGAATCGACCCATGAAGAAGAGTAATTTTCAATGTTGAACTCCGTATGCTTCGGGTACTTGGAGTATCTTGAGGTCAATAGGGAGTATCTTCTGTGTGAACTCCTGTAATTGACCGCCTTGAGAATTTGTTCAGATGTACTGTACTGGCCTGCGCATCTTTCAGATGTGCGGAAAGTCATAGAGCGTGAAATCATGAGTTTGCAGCCTCTGAGCGTAAACTAAATGCCACCGAGCGTGAAATAGTAGACTTGTAGTTCCTGAACGTGAAGTCGTAGGTTTGTAGCCTCTCGAGCATAAAAGCTACCGAGCACAAAGGCATCCGGATGTAAAACCATAGACTAGTAGCCATTGAACGAAAAACCATAGATTTGTAGATGTCGAGCGTAGAAAGCTCCTTGGTGCAGAACTGTAGATTTGTAGCCTGTGAAAAGGAAATCTTTCGAGCATGCAGTCGTGGATCTGTTGCCTCTGAGCGTAAACTAAACACCACCGAGCGTGAGATCATAGATTTGTAGCTGCTGAGCGTGAATTTATAGGTTTGTAGCCTCTCGAGCGTAAAAGCTACCGAGCACAAAGGAATCCGGGCGTAAAACCATAGACTCATAGCCTGTGAGCGTAAAATCATAGATCTGTAGCTGTCGAGCGTAGAAAGCTCCTTTAGCGTAAGAACCACGAATCTGCTTTGCGCAAAAACTTTTCGAATTTTGCTGACTGTCCACCTTCTCTGAGTAATAGGCTGACGTAGTACCCCATCATAATCGAATATTAATTAGAAGATTTGGTTCGGGATTCGAGGAGTCCATCCGAACTCTATATATACTCCAAGTTTCTGAGAGAAAAACTTTTCATCCGTCTTTTGCGAAAGAAAGCCTTCGTCTGTCCGAGTTCTTTTTCGTCTCTTCTCCGAGATTTTAAAGTTTCCAGTAATGGCCCCGAAACAAGTCCCCTCCACTAAGGGAAAGAAGGTTGATTCTTCTTCTCGTTCTTCTGCTCAAGAGAGAGCATCTTCGGTCGGGCAAGGTAAACTTTATTCTGAGCGAAGTATCCCGCCGACGAGCAGTGCACCTGGCCTTAAAGGTAGAGCATTTGGGATAAAAAAGAATGACTGAAAATCCTTCACACACGTTGTACATGACCGCGCTAGGTCATCTTTTGTGCTGATAGACTCTTTGAGGAAGGTGATGCACAGAGACATTTCATATTTTACGCCCACATTTCTAATGTGTCAGCGCAAATACTCCATATTTTCGCAGTCTGGCGTAAAAGCTTTGACTGTCGAAAGTTGGCATATAAAATTTGAGTGTTTACGCTTCTGGATAAAGATTCTGGCGTAATACCTCAACTTTATCAGTCTGGCATAAAACACAGACTGTGTATTGCCAGCCTTGAACTTTACGCTTTAGGAAATGGATTCCAGCATAATGGTCAAGTTTTTACGGTCTTGGCGTAAAGCACAGACTGTTGATTTTTTGCGTATGCTGCAAGATCTGTAATATCTAGTTATTGGAACTGACATATTTTTTTGCACTCCTGCAGTTAACTTGTATGTGTGTCCGCTAGCCGATGTGATGGGTTCTGCCGCAGGGATGCTGCACTCCAACTACCTGGAGGACCTGTCACACGTGACATTTTCTATCTCCGGGCCCCAGTATCCCGAAGGAAAGGAAGTTCTGATATCGGCCCAGGGCGAGCGAACGCTGCTGAACTTGATCAACGGGGAGCCCCTGACGTACATAGACGGGGACCAGTACCTAAAGCAGACTATCCTCTTCGGAGACATGATTGACAAGCAGTCTCAGACGAAGCCCAAGAGAGAACTCTGGGTTTTCCCTGCCGGGAGCTTGGTTTTGTATCTGCCCAAGATGCCGAGAGACTATCCTATCTCGGCTTTCTTTCATGCTACACATCCCAGGCGGATGTCGTGGACGCTGACTCCCGATCTTCACGGCAAGCCGGGGAAGATCTTTTATCTAAAAGGAGCTAACTAGGGGTCGTTTGTTAGCCACCCTTCCGGCAATATGACGATGTTCAGGGGACTGTACCCGGGCAGTGTCCCGAGTGAAGACAGCTTAGTGATCCAGCTGTCCAATTATCGACCTTCTGCAATGATTTTATGGGGCACGGGGGAGTATACCCTAAGGTGAACCCTCGGTGCGGTGGGTGGATCACCCCTACAAACCTTCGATGGGCTCGCTTAGTTGATTGGGACCTGAAGCATTTTTAAACCGAGTTGGAGAGCATTGGTCTGTTTGCAGCTGTGAGTGCCACCAGTGTTGGGTTACCCCCTAACCCCAACCTGTTTCTGGTATTGATGGAGTGATATATTTCGCTCATCGGGACTTTCGCCACTCCACTGGAGGAGTTGGGATTGGCCCTTCATGAGATGGCAGAGATCTCGAGACTGCCGATGGGGGATACTCCGTAAGAAGAGTATGTTCCCACGAACTGGGAGCTGGGGGATTCAGATCCTCGGGTAGTGGAAGTGTATCAGGAGCTTTTGTGTCACTATCTCGCTTGCACCACTTTTTATGGTGAGCCCTCAGATTTGGCTCACATCAATAAATGGACGTCCTATCTCTTCTTTCACCGGTCCAGGACTGCTAAGCCGGAGAAGGTATTAGAGGGCAAGGATCTACCTGTGAATCCTCTGAGCGCGCTAAATGCTCAGGTAGTCGACGATCTCATGGTAGACGCTGGGGCTCCGGACTTGATCCTCGACGAAGGAATAGGACAGTATCCTGTAGGCATTAAAGCCTATAGTTATTTGAGGTGCTGCCGTAGGCCTCTGTCCAGGGAAGCTCAACTGGCTAGCTTTCTCTCCATATGGCTGCGCCGAGTGGTGGTACCTGGCGTCGCATCTGCGGACCGCATTCACCGCAATACACTATGGCCTGTAGTGCGTCTGGTGTTTGGGGCAAGACTGGACTTGCTTCCTGCCATGGTGTGCCGCATTCAAGCTGGCCTGAGGGCCATGACTAACGGGCTGCTCGCCGATGAAACTCGGTATGATAGCTTTCCCAGTGTAGAATTACCATACCTGTATCTGATGGGATGGTTAATTCTTCATAACCCCAGGGTTATGTCTTCCGACTCCGGCAGTAGTTCGGGGGCTAGTTTCTTGTTGAACTACCAGAAATCTTCCTAGAATGTGGCCACGGTTCTAGACTGTCGGTGGGTGCTGGGCTTCAGTCACAGCTGGAAGGTCTTCTGCACTGTCCCTTATGTACATCGCAATCAATCGGGGATTAGGCTTGAGGATTCAGGCAAAGAGAAGACCAATCTTTCTCCTGAAGCTTTTAATTGGTTGGTCTGCATTAGACCTTCCCATTTACTGTACAGGAGTGAAGACCATTGCTTCTTGGAGCCCTACCTGCCTAGTCGGTTGTACGTGGGCAACGCCGTCACCAGCTTCCGATCCAGGGGTGGACTCATTGATGGAGCGAAAGGATGGCGATATTTTCTCATAGGCTGCACTGGAGCAATTTTTACCGTGCCGGTCATTACACTCTCCACGGATCTGCGCATTCTGCACTCATATGCCCAGTTCTATGTGGCAACGAACACCTTCCATCGCAATTTTGATATGCATAGAAGTTTTAGGGTGCCCTCTTCCAAGTCTTGGGAAAGAGTCGAAGTCCCCTCGGTTTCTTCCGATGAGGGTGAGGAGTTCGTCAATCTAGATGAGCCTCTGTTGGCGGTATCGAGGGGTGAAGTACCCCTGCCTGCATGGCCTTTGGTAATCTCCGAGAAGCGAAGGGCTCATACTCCGAAGAAGACTTCCCCTCGCAAGAGGAAGAAGAAGATGGTTAATCATGCTCTCCGGATTCCTGGTATTGAGGCTCCTAGAAGTGAACCTGCATCTCCCCATGTTGGGGATGATTCTTTGATTGGAGGTTCCTCATCTTTTAGAGAGGGACCCTCTACAATTCCGGCTGGTGGTGCCGGAGAATCTCTGCTGGAGGCTGCCGTCGCTGCTACTGCTTCAAGTAGTGGAACGAGGTCACCTCCGGGGTTGAGTATATCTTTATGTGAATCGGCATCGGGAGAGACCCCTGTGGTGCCTGTCAGTGCACCAGGCGAGATTCCTGCCGATGAGCCTCGGTTGGAATTTGATGAAGATCTGGAAGACTATTTGCCAGCGTCGGTTAACAGACCCCTTTCTTCAGGTATGACAGCTTGCTTAGCATCGTTACAAAATAATTTAGCTGTACAGGCCGCAGATGCGACATATATGCCGTCGGCTATGGGTAAATGTCGTCTTCACGCCTGTTTTTGGAAAAGTTAACATCATTTTGATACTAACTTCCCTTCGTCCTATTTTCAGGGGAAGACCTCTTCGGGGAGGGCAGTGTAGATGCGCCCTTCAGCTCTGCGTCAGGTCCTGGCGGCGACACGGAGGTGGCTGATTTTAAGGAGGAAACATCTTCGGGTGTCGGCTCGCTTGTCGACGAGATTTTGATATCTCAAGAGGAGGACGATCTTGTCATTGCGATAATGCATCCTTTGAGTATGCTGGTATCTTCGTCCGGTGTTGGCGCTTCTTCTTTTGTCGCACCACCTATTGAGGCGACGGCCGTGGCAACATCATCTGCGATTGTTCTCGGAGAGGGATTCGCCAATATCGAGACCACCCCCAGCGTCCAATCGGATCTAGCTGTGCTGATCGAGCAGTACACTGATATCTTTTACACCACTTTGAAAATGTTAGTATCAAGGGTGTTGGCAAAGAATCTGAGCTTTGCATCGCTGAAGAGGTCCTCCCTGTCCGCGATAATGCCGATCCGAGAATTCGACGACACTGGGCTAGCTGAAACGCTGGAGGAGATAGTTAATGGTTTGGAGTAACCCATTAACGAATACTTGCAACTAGCTCAAGACAATGTTGAAGATCTGGTCTAGGCTAGATATGACTCCATGACTGTGCGACTTGCCAAGCAGATGGCAGGCGTAAATAAATCCATCCAGACGCATCAGCAGGAGATGGATGAAGGAAAAGTTGTCCTGGAGGAGACAATTGCTCTTCGAACGAAGTGCTAGGCCGAGCATGAAGGGAATATATCGAGGGTCCTCAGGCTAGAAATGAAAGTCGCTCAGGCAAAAGAGTGGGATTCTCAGTCGTTGGAAGCTCTAGTTATGGTGGATAGCCGATTGGGCTCAGCACAACAGAACTTGGCGCGTGCAGATGTCGCCCGTGCTGGTTTTCTTTGGGCTAGAGCCGAACTGTCCCTCCTGAGCAATGATGAGGCACGGCTGGAGTGGGCTTGCCATGATGTCTTGGATTCAAGGACTGAGAGGATGGCCGTACTGGTGCAGCAGCTTCGCGACCTGACTGCTCCCCCAAAATAATGTACTTTTATTTTTGCTTTCAATGTACTTTTGCTCCTTTTTGGGAATAATAAAGAGGCTTTCTTCTGACTTTGTGGACCCATCATTTCGGAATATAAATGACAGGTTTGGGTGAAAGTAATATCAGAGGTAATATGGACGTGATATACTCTTGGTAAGTTTTAGCAGGATATATCTATTCAGAGGTTATATGGACATGATAGAATACGATCCAACTAGTTTCGTTTTGGAAGTAGTTTTGTCAGAATGAGGTTTTCGCCATATTCCACTTGAGTAGAGGAGGTTAAGCATAGTACCTTTTCAGGAATTTGCCATTGATAGGAGCTATTAACAGGTCTCCATTAGGCTGGGCTAACCTGTAAGCGCCGTTTGAGAACGTCGTCTTGATCACATAAGGGCCTTCCCATTTGGGCTGGAATTTGCCCTTACCTCTGCGAGTAAGGATCATCGGCCTTCTTACGACTAAAACTAGCTCGCCGACCTTGAACACCCTTTCCTTCACTTATTTATTAAAAGCCCTGGAAATGCGTGCTTGGTAGAGTGCGAGGCGCTGTTGAGCTTGGAGGCATTTCTCATCTAATCCTTCTAGCTCTTAAAGCCTTAACAGGTCATTCTTTTCTTGAGTCAACCCATTAGCCACGGCTATCCTGAGTGACGGGATTTGGATCTCGATGGGGAGAACCGCTTAGACTAATGAGAATGGGGTACAACCTGTCGGTGCTCGTACCGTTGTGCGGTATGCCCAGAGATATTCTTCCAGCTTCTCATTCCAATCCCTTTTGTTCGTAGAGATGAACTTCTTCAAGAGCTTGATAATGGTTTTGTTGAAAGCTTCCGCCATACCATTAGCAGCGGGATTATATGTCGTAGAGGCGACATTTTGTATCCAATTTTTCTCGTAAAATCGATGAAACGCTTGGCTGATGAATTGAGGCCCATTGTCATGGATTATCCTTCGGGATATCTCGAAGCGGTAAATGACGTGATGCTTGATGAAGCTGATCACATTAGATGCCTTCACTTTAGCGAGAGGGATCACCTCCACCCATTTGGAGAAGTAATCCGTGATGGCTAGTATGAACTGGTGACCTCTGTAAGAAGACGGGTAAATAGGACCAATGATATCCATACCCCATGCTTCGAAAGGCCAGGACACAACCGTAGGATGTAGATATTCGGGAGGTTGATGGATAAAGTATGCATGGACCTGACAGGCTCTGCAGTATCTTGCATACTTTATTGCATCTGTGATCATAGTAGGCCAATAATAGCACATTCTCCTGATGCGATCCTGTAGCTTAGGACCGGGTTGATGCGCTCCGCATACGCCATCGTGGGCTTCACGGATAATCCGCTGTACTTCGTCACCAGAGAGATATCGTAATAATAGTCTGTCATAAGACCGACGATATAGACATTGTGAAGATGCGTCGAAATAGAAGCGTAATGATCGTCTTTTGACGAATACTGCTTCTTTAGGATCTTCTGGCAATATTTCGTATGCTACAAAATCTATAAAGGGACTTCTCCGGTCTCTCCTGGGAGGATCTGCGTCCACCGCGTAGCTGCATTCTTTGTGGAAATTATTTTTCACACAGAATAAATCTCTGTTAAGAAGGATTACCGAATTCTTCCTTCTTATAGGGGTAGCTAAATCTGCAGCCAGACTGGCTAGGGCATCAGCTTCCAGATTTTGAGATCGGGGCACATGCTCTAGGAAGAATCTTTTGAATGTCATGGCTATCTCGACCGTTGCTCGGTGATAGGGGATGAGGTCTGGATTCCGGACTTCATATATTCCTCTGACTTGATTGACGATCAGCAGAGAATCATCGAAAGCTTCCAGAGATTCGACGCCCAATTCTTTAGCGACTTGGAGACCGATTAGTAGAGCGTTGTACTCTGCCACATTGTTAGAACAGGGCTCGCTAAGAGAATATGCTCGGTAGATGATGAGCTTATCAGGAGTAACCAGGATAATTCTGATCCCCGAAACCACGCTTCCCCTGGGACCAGTTCTGGAGGCACCATCGAAGAACAGTTGCCATGCATCACTTTCTATTGCGGAATTACACTCTGCAACTTCGTCGGGAATGTCCTCGTACATCTTGGAGGCCTCCGGGATCGGATTAGCAGCTAGGAAGTCAGCCAATGCTTGGCCTTTGACGGACTTCTGAGGGACATACACCATGTCATACGGTGTCAATAACATCGCCCAGGTCGCGAGTCAAGAATTAAGAACACTTGGCTTGTTCATCAGTACCCGAAGAGGATTGATCTTGGAGATGATGTGAATGGTTTGGCCTATGACATAGTGTCGCATTTTCTGAATAGTGAACATCAGAGCCAAGCATTCTTTCTCCACTGGATTGTACCGGTGTTCGGCTCCGACCATCATCCTGCTAAGGTAGTAGATAGCCTGCTCATGACCCATCTCGTTCTTCTGTGTGAGAAGAGCTCCTAGAGAATGATCCATCGCTCGAAACATACAGCACGAATAGTCTTCCTATGACAGAAGGCACCAGAACTGGCGGACTGGTGAGGTAGCGCTTGATATCATCGAACGCTTGTTGACAGGCTTCGTCCTATACGAAGGATACACCTTTCTTCATGAGACAAGAAAATGGCTGACATCTCCCAGAGAGGTTGGATATGAATCTCCGGATATAAGCCTGACGACCTTGAAATCCCCTGAGTTCCCTCAGATTGCGGGGCGGTCGCATTTCTAAGATGGCCTTGACTTTATCAGGGTCCACTTGAATGCCTTTGGCGGTTATGACAAATCCCAGAAATTTGCCACTAGATACCCCCAGAAAGGACTTTGTAGGATTCATTTTGAGTTGATGTTGGCGCATCAAGTCAAATATTGTCTTCAAGTCTTGGATGTGGTTATCCTTGAGGCAGCTTTTGACAGCTACATCGTCCACGTAACACTCCACGGTCTTGCATAAATGCTCATGGAATATGTTACTCATAGCCCGTTGGTATGTAGCCCCAGCATTCTTCAATCCGAAGGGCATGACCGTATAGCAATATACCCCCAATGGTGTCCAGAAGGCAGTGTGCTTCTCGTCTTCAGGATGCATCTTGATTTGATTGTATCCTAAAAATCCGTCCATGAAAGACATACGTTCAAAACCGTATGTATTGTCAATCATGACGTCTGTGATGGGAAGAGAAAACTCTTCCTTGGGGCAGGCTGCGTTCAGATCTCGGTAATCGATGCAGACTCATACTTTCCCATTTTATTTCATGACCGGGACGACATTGGCGACCTAGTCGGGATATTTCTCTTCACGAATGAAACCGCAGGCTATCAACTTCTTGATTTCACCTTCAATGGCGTCCATCATATTCGGGCAGAACCGGCGTTGGTGCTGCTTCACAGGCTTTGAATCGGGCAATATATTGAGCTTATGAGTAACTACCTTTGGATCAAGGCCTGGCATGTCCTCATAATTTTATGCAAAGACGTCGATATATTCTTTTATTAGCTGGATAACTTCTTCCCTTTCTGCTTCGGAAAGATTGTTACTGATAAATATCGGCTTTGGTAAAAGTTTATCCCCAACGTCAATCTGGATAACTTTGTCTTCAGTGGGAGGTTCTCTCTGCTCGAAGCGGAACTCTCATTGTGTATCCATTTGCTGAGCCCAAGCGTCATTCTCGAACGGTTCGAATTCTTGTTCGTCTTATTCGAAGGAATCCGTTACTACCATATTTACTGATAATGTTCGCTCGAGAGCATGAGATGAGTCGGAGGGTGCTGAGCCATTTTATGAGGAGGAAAAGATATCCTCGCTTGACTCAGGAGTTGCGAGGGAGGTGGTATACCCTAACCCGAAACGAGTTCGTTGATAGTAGGGATTATCGTGCAGTAGCATTCGTCTGCCTTTCCCGTAGTTGAGACCCGGTTCCAGCTTCAAGTTATAACCCATATTTTGTATGATCCTCAGAGCTTGCGGGCTGTATCTATGAACCTGCATTTTACCGGCATCGTCGTCGGAAGAATCCTCTTGCACAGTCGGTTCATTGCGCATGCGGCCGAAGACTATTGCATGCTGACTGCTGCAAGTAGGCGGGACAATGAAGATAGAATCCTCATGCGGTCCATATGTCATGGTGATATTGGATGATGATGCCACTTTCCATACATACGGATGATAGGAATCTATAGCTTCTAAGAATTTTTGCGCTATAGGTTCTATATCATCGTAGGAGGAGGATTCCTGATTTGGAATTTGGGCATCAATATACTGGAAAAGAGTATGTTTATTATCATCTGAAACTCCGTTCCCGGTTGCATTTATATCACTCGGCTGCCTGTTGCGTCAAAGGTTGATGACCAAGGGTGGAGGCTTCTGGTTCAGAGTGATCACTAGAGGATCATCCCCTTTTCCTGACCTGGTCTCGTTCAGGTGGATAGCCGTAGGCTCCATGGCTTTTGGACGAGTAGTCCGTCCTTTCACCTTGATTGACAGAGGTTGCTTGGCAGAGGGTTCCTCTGGCTCCCGGTGGGATTCCTTCTCTGCTTCGGCTGACACCTCTTCCGTGCATTCTTGAGAGTACAACACGGCATCAGAGTAGTAGGATTCTACTCCTTTAAGGCGTCTACATATTTGAAGCATTGGTGTAGAGTTGAAGGAACGATGTTGTGGTCGTGGATCCAAGGTCTACCCAGCATAATGTTGTAGGACACCTCTGAATCGATGATGTAATATGTAGCTACCGATCTGAGATTGCCAATCTGGATCCTCAGGCAAATTTTCCCCAACGGCTTACTTCTTCCGACGTTGAAACCCACTATTGTTGTGGTGGTGTACGACAATTCACTGGTAGGAATCCTCAGTGGTCTGAGCAGACTATGAGGAATGATGCTGATTGACGATCCCGGATCTATGTGAATCCGGTCGACCTCCATGGAACCGATGTACCCGGTATAATAGAGGGGTCTGTCATGTCTGTTATGTTTTAACAGCATGTCATCTTGAGTGAAAGTGATGTTTGGGACCACCTCTATCACACTGTGGCATTGAGGACACGCCACGGGTTCTTCGTCAGGGGACTTGAGCTGGGTCAAGTATGCCTCCGCCTGCATCAATGCTTCACTCAGGGCTTGACGAGTGTCCTGAGAGAGCCTGAGTAGCTCGAAGATGGGCAGCCTGGCTGGTGTATTAGCCAGTTGGGCCAGGATATCGAAGTTGTATGGATTCTCTAAACCTTTATTTTGAATGTTTTTCATAGGTTTATCGAAGCGCACTTCTTTTTGCTTCCCTTTGTCCGCCGAAGTTGGTCTTGAAGGACCGGCCTCTGGTACAACGGATTCCGGTTCTGAAGGCTTGGCGGCTGAAGCGTCCGTCGATGCATCTTCCTGGCTGGCTCCATAGTCCTGGAGGTAGGCTTTCCCTGAGCGGGTTCCAGTAGCCAAGACCTCATCTTCTGATGCCGAGTGTACCATAATCATGTGACACGGTTTGTGCTTTGAGTTCTTTTTAGACTTAGCCTTAGCAGCTTGAGTCTCTTTCTCGATCTCTGGCACCAGATTTGGATGAACCCACATAGTCTCGCCTCGTCGGGTAGTTAGTGGTAGCAGGTCATGATTTTGACCTCTAGTTGGAGGAAGATTAACGATGTTCATCGTCGTCCGGGAAATAGGCGTAACACCGTCCGGGATTTCTTGGGGAGGCAGATTGCCAAATTTCAGGGAGATCATGTTGGTCGTGACCGTCTTCTCGCTGTTGCACAGAGTGATGGCCTTAGCATCGATCAGCTCCTGGATCTTCCTTTTCAGTATATAGCATGCCTTTATGGGGTGGTGTATGTACCTATGGAAGATGCAGTAGTTGGGATTGTTGGTACTGCCGGCCTCATTGGGCCGTCTCACCTCAGGAAGGGTAATCTTGTCGCTTTTGACGAGACATTCGAATATGCTCGGAATATCGTCGTCGTCGAAAGAGTACACTTCAATGGGCCTGGAAGTCCCAGGTTTTGTCTGCGTGGTAGCCATCATCTTTTGCCTGGACGTGTTGATCGCCAGAGCTTCTTTACCCTTGGTACCACAAGGATGGTCGATGTTGGAGGATGACCTCTTGCCTTTATCGGAGGCCGAGATCATGATGCCATTATCGCACACCTTCTGACTATTGTCCTCCGCGGCCACCGCCGAGATGATGAACAAGGGACAATCACGGAACTGATATGGTCCTGTGAACACCAAGATCACGAGGAGAAGGTTCTTCCTGCAGATATTGACCAGTGCCGTGTCTGGGACTCCTTGAGGCATTTGCAGAGTGGCTTGACGAAAACGTTCGATAAAAGTACGAACATTCTCCTTTTCCTTCTGCCTGACTTCGATGAGAGAGAACATAGACATGTCCATCCCTCCCTCGTAGAATCGCGTGAAGAATAAGGCCTTGAAGTCTTCAAAGGAAGTAATGCAGTTGTCCGCCAGACTTCGGTACCACTGGTAAGCTACCCCCGAGAGACAGCCTTTGAACACCCGAGTGAGGAGGGCGTCATTCCCTTATAACAATACTGTCATCATGCTGAAGTAGTTTATGTATTGACTCGATAATATTTTTCCCTCGAACAAAGCCATAGTCTGTGGTTTGTATCTCGGAGGGAAAGGGACCTCTTCCCAGATAGCTGGATAAGGTTGGTTGATTCCCAATTTCTTGAGCTAATCTTTATGCTTCAGGGCATCAAATTGGGCTTTCAACTCCCGTATTGCCTGCATCGGATCTTCGGCCGGTGGCGGGACCACGGAGTGATGAGTAATCGATGGCGTCGCGATTCCGACGGAAGGTAATACATTCTCTGAGTGAGGAAGCGAAGGAACTGCTGACTCCTGATCTAGAGCAGGCTCTTGGATCGTGTTGGATGGTGGTAAGTCCACCCCCACACATATCTGAGTTGGAGGGGCCGATGTTGGAGCCATGGCAGCTGCATGTTGAGTTAGCATCATCTGGTGCATGTTCTCCATCATGGATTGCATTTCCTTCAGAGAAGTCTCTAGTATAGTGATGCGTTGCTCAGTGCTCCCGGACGGGGAAGCTTCCTCGTGTTCATCTCCAATGGCATAAACACCCATCTCCCTGGGTGTCATTGAAACATTAATATAGGTCTCTGTAGAAGTTGACCCTATACTTTTGACATCTGATTCGGGAGACTGGCGACCCCCAGCATCGGAATCAGAAGAGTACGGAGCCGGTTGTCACGACCTCGAACTAATGTTTTGGAACACCCCAGCTTCGGTGTTCCTAAGGAGAATGTTGAATATCCTTCGGCTCGGAGTTCTAGAGGAATGACGTCTCGAGCCCGACCCTCCTCTAGGTATGTGTGAAGCCATGTTCACAGATGCATGCGTGGGCTCTCCTTCCTGAAAAGATGGAGAGTAGCTCAACCGGTCGAAAACCGGCCGTTTTGCTTCAGAACATCAACAATTAATTACAATCCTATGACTATTACAACAGTGCTTGCTAGGAGGCATAATAGACATGCTGGAAGATCCCCTCTCCTTGCGCTTCTGGATCAGATAATTGTGCAGGTCAGTAGGAGTTACAGAAGAGGAAGATAATGGCTTATTCCTTTGCTGGCGTAAAGGTCGAGAAGTTGAGTAGTCCGTCGCTTGCTTTCCCTTGCGTAGTTTGCAGATATCATCTGCTTTTCTACGGAAGACAGATGCATTTTTACATGCGGAGTGCGTTTGTGATTCCTGATTTGGCGCTGAGGCATCATCAGAAATTTGTCTATTCCGCCAGGGACGGGAGACAGAAATTTATGCGCCGAGCTCGGTTTAGGCTCCTCGACTAGCGCTGAGGTATTGTCAGAAGTTTCGTCTATTCTGCCAGGGACGGAAGACTGAAATTTACGCCCAGAGCGCGAAGTATACTTCTGGGTTAGCGCTGAGGCATTGCCAGAAGTTTTGTCGGTCCTGCCAGAGACAGGCGACTAAATTTTACGCGCAAGGCACGGATTATACTTCTGGGTTAGCGCTGAGGCTTTGCCAGAAGTTTTGTCGGTCCTGCCAGAGACAGGTGACTGAATTTTACGCACAAGGCACGGATTATACTATTGGGTTAGCGCTGAGGATTTGTCAGAAGTTTTATCGGTCCTGCCAGAGACAGGCGACTGAATTTTATACGCAAGGCGCGGAGGGAGCAATGCTACAACCTTATTGGTCGGAGAGATCGGAGAGATCGAAGAGTCCACAGGAATGGTAGAGGATGTCTTGGGCATCCAGACCTTGCGCAGCTTCCTGTTATTTTGGACGTAGAGGGAGTGAGAGCTACCCCCTGTTCGAAGCATGTCTTCGTAGGCAGACTGGTCGAACTGGACGACCAGTATCTTCTTCACGGATCCCACGGATACCGCATCGTGTTGAGCAATAGCTTCCTCATCAGAAAAGAAAGATGTCCCCAGTAGAGTCGCCATCTTGTTTAGGATAATAAACGGAAAAAGATTGATAATGAGGAAAATGACGTCTTATACGAAAACTCGCCCTTCTTTTATGTTTACAAACAAGATTGTACAATTTGATCCTACACGAGGATGACTAAGTATAATTTATTTAATTTAGGTAAATATTGCTATAGGTGTCTGATCTGCAGTCGATCACTTTAGCCCTTGGACCACACGATGTTGAAGAAGTATCGTAGAAGACAGAAAGCAGCTTCGAAGGTTGCTAAAGAGGGTGGATGCTCGATGCCAAAGTCGTCGATCCCTTCTCTTTGCCTGAGCTCTGGATTCTCCTCTCCTCTCTCCCTTGACCGTTTGACCTTCGATCTTTGCGACCGTTGGATCTGATACTAGATTTCTTGATCAATTATCCGACCTAATTTCTTTAACCTTTTCCTCTGTTGATAGAGGTCTCTATTTATAGAGTTTTTAGTGACAGTGACCACATAGTCGGCATAGAAACCGAGTAGTAGAAAGTATAGCACCCTTTTACACGACGGTTTAAAATAACCAATGCTTGCGTATAGATGACCTTTTGAGTGAGCATGTGACACGCGTCTAACTAAGGGACAGAACTCGTATATCTGCTGCGAAGATCATGGCATAGAAGCCACGTAGGTAGTTATCCCTTGTGTAAAAGAGGTTAGCGTAGAAGCCAATGACTGTCACCATGGCATAGAAGCCAAAATAGGCATAGAAGCTGAGTAGGCGTAGAAGCCAAGTGGGCATAAAAGTCGAGTGGTCATAGAGGCCGAGTAGGCGTAGAAGCCAAGTGGGCATAGAAGCCGAGATGATGTGGACGTTTTAGCCGGAATTACGGCTCTTGGAGATATAATCAAATCTCTTACATTAAATACAGAGATCTGCCCCCTTCCTGCGCATTAAATGCAGAGGCTTGTCTTTAAGATTTGCCATCATTCTACGCATTAAATGCAGATACGCGCCTCAAATTCTATACGAAGAGTAACTGTTGATGTGGCAGTCTGTTTGCCTTCCGCGGAGGGTAAGAAGCTCACGTCTGCCTGTGTAAAACTCGGTGGCTTATTCCCTTATATGAGTAAGAGTAGTTTACGCAAAGGGGATGTCACTAAACGACGGTTCGGTGACATTTAATCAAATCTCCAGCATTAAATGTGGAGATCCGCCATTCATCTTGTGTATTAAATAAGGAGGCATATTTTGAAGGCCTACCAACCTTTTGTGCATCAGGTACAGAGACGTGCCTTGGGCATCTGTCAGTATTCGGTGCTTTGAATGCCGAGACGTACCTCGAGAAACTGTCACCGTCCTGCGCATTAAATGCAGAGACGTGCCTCGAGCCCTGTACGAAGTGCAGCTTTTGACGTGGCAGGCTGTTTGTCTTCTGCGGAGCGTAAACAACTCACATTGGCCTGTGTAAAATTAGGCAGCGTATTCCTTCGTATGTGTAAAAGTATTTTACGCAAAGGAAATGACAGTAAATGACAGCCTGGGTTGCAGTACCGCGCCATCATAATACCCGGCGCTTGGGTTGTCGTGCAGTACTCTTTGTCAGGAGTCCAAATATCAGGTTTATTGCATGATCTGACAGGTTCATTTCGAAGAATATGAAGCATTCCTCGTACACTTCAATGTTGCATTAAAAGCGGATGAGTTTTACGCCAAAAAGGCGATAAAGCACCCTGTTTACGCTGAAGCAGTCTAGACATACTGCATTACGCGGATGGTCCTTGAGCCTACATTTTTATGTTGTGCTCAGCGGAAAAGCTCTGTTGCACGTTTGATGGCTCTGAGGTCCTCTGTTTACGTTGCCCCGTATCAAGATGCTGCGTATAGCTATCCAGCATATTTTTCATGCTTCTACAACCAATAAAATAGAAGATAATGATTCTGAAGGTGATGATCAAGCACAGATGGTCTGTAATTTCAAAAAGTTCTTGCAATTTAAGCGAATGAAGTAGGAACAACAAGAAGACGATGATGAAGAGCCTATCTGCTGCGGCTGTAAGAAGATGGGGCACATCAAGAAGGACTGTCCAACAGCAAATAAGGGGAATCGATACAAGAAATCACACAAGAAGCCATCCTATCGAAAGTATGCCAACACCAGCATATGGCATAAAAGTGAGGCCAGTTACTCAAAAAGAGAGAGAACTTCCCAAGAAGCTGCAAACGTCTGCCTGATGGCAATCTCTGACAAGGTGGACCTTCCTTCATATTCTAGAAGCAAATGGATTCTCGATAGTTGATGCTCGCGACACATGATTGGAGATACTAATATATTCATAACACTATCGATAAAGAATGAAGGATATGTATCCTTCGGCAATAATCTGAAAGGTTATATAATAGGTAATGGTACAATAGATAATCCTCCCTTACCTGTCATTAAGAATATCTGTTTAGTAACAAAGTTAAAGCATAACTTGCTCATCATCAGTCATCTTGCTGACAACTGTTATGATATTAACTTTGTAAAAAATAAATGCTCTATATATGATAGATCATCTGGAGACATCATTTTTGAAGGGATAAGGGTAGATAACATATATATATCTTTTATCTTTCGAAAGATACTAACCATGCAGGTAGATGCCTCTACGCTCAAAAGGATAAAAGATTACTGTAGCATATGCATTTAGGGCACTCAAACATGGATATCATATCAATACTTTCAACCAAGAAACTACAGCTCCCAATGATGATGATAATGAACACGTACAACCAATATCCTCTACCCCTGACGATACAACATCTAGAACAAGTTATCTGAAAAGCTTGCCAACGAAGTTGCGATTCATGCCAGACCATCCAGAGAACTTGGTAATAGATAAAGTATCAAAAGGTGTAAGTACTCGTTCAGCAAATAGAGATTCTATAGCCAACTTAGCTTTTATATCACAAATAGAACCTAAGAATGTTATAAAAGTATTTTTTGATGAATTTTGGATGTCTGTAATGCAAGAAAAACTTAACCAATTCGAATGGAATCAGTTTGGGAACTTGTTCCTAAACCAAATAATCATTCGATCATTGGAACTAAATGGATTTTTTGTAACAAACTTAATGAGGAAGGTTTTGTCACATGTAACAAAGCACGTCTCGTAGCTCAATGATACAACTAAGATGAAGGTATTGACTACGATGAGACATACGCTCCTGTTGCGAGACTTAAATTGATATGCATGCTTTGTGCATTTGTAAACTTTCAAATTTTCAAAATTTTCCAAATGGATGTGAAAAATTCTTTTCTTAATAGTTTTATTAAAGAAGAAGTTTTTGTAAAACAGCCACCTGATTTTGAAAATTATCGATTTCCTGATCATGTTTTCAAGCTTAAGAAAGTTCTTTACGACCTCAAACAAGCCCCTCGCGCTTGGTATGATCGTCTAAGCTCTTTCTTGCTTAAAAAATATTTTTCAAAAGGAAAGATTGACACTACACTTTTTATAAAATTAATTGATAACACAATTTTATTGGTGCAAATTTATGTTGATGACATTATATTTGGGTCTACTAATGAGGTATTATGTCAAAAAATTTCTAAGTGTATGCAGAGTGAGTTCAAAATGAGCATGATGGGAGAACTAAACTTCTTTCTCGGATTATAAGTCAGACAGAACTCACAAGGAGTTTTCATCAACCAGTCAAAGTATACAAAGGACCTACTAAAAAAATTTGATTTAGAAAATATCAAACCAATCGACATTTTGATGGCTACATCAACTAAGCTGGATCTTGATGAAAGCGGCAAACCAGTCGACTATCGTAAGTATCGAGGTATGATTGGTAGTTTACTTTATTTAACAGCTAGTCGCCCCGATATAATATTTAGTGTTTGCTTGTGCTCGTTATCAAGCTAACCCTAAGGAATCGTACATGAGCGCAGTTAAGCATATCTTTCAATACCTTAAGGGAACTTTAAAAGTGGGCTTGTGGTATCCCAAAACCATGTCCTTTGACCTAATCGGTTATTCGGATGCTAATTTTGCCGGATGCAAAGTTGACCGTAAAAGTACCAACGGCACGTATCATCTCTTAGGTAAGGCTCTAGTCTTTTAGTTTAGCAAGAAACCAAATTCTGTTGCACTTTCTACTACTGAGGCTGAAAACATAGCTGTATGACGTAGTTGTGCTCAGATTTTCTGGATGAAGCAAAACCTAGCAGACTATAATTTAACTTATAAGCACATTCCTATATTCTGTGACAATACCAGCCCTATTAATTTGACTAAAAATCCAGTATGTCACTCAGGCACTAAGCACATAGAAATAAGACACCACTTTTTAAGAGATCACCAATTGCAAGGAGATATTAGTTTAGAATTTATTGACACTAAATATCAGCTAGTAGACATTTTAACTAAGCCACTAGCCGAAGATCATTCTAACTTTCTTCGTCGGGAATTAGCAATTTTGGATGAAAATGCCATATACTAGATGTCATTTGCATCAATACGTGCAAAATTATGATTCATATATATTACATTATTTTAGGTACAAGCCGAAAGGGTCCTTCTGTCACAAAGGCATAAACAGCCTTAAGAGATAAGGTATCTAAGCATCTTTGGACCACCGCTAGCTGGAAACCGACCACTACAGCTAACCTTAAATGATTACACATATGTTGGATTATGTTTTCGCATTATTGTTGCACATTTTATCTATTGTCGTGGAATTTAAAATTTTAAAAATTATAATTTTTGACTATCTTTTCTGGTCATTCTTGCTCAATTCCCTATGTTTCTGGATCATTTTTTTCCTGGCTAAATTCACTGAAGTTTTAGACCCACATGGATTGAACTCGGTCAGAACTCAGTCTAGGACCAAACTTGAACTGAACTCGGTCATGTTCGTTCCAGAACCTTGGGCGAACCACAGTCGTGAATGATTATACTCTGCAAATACATTAGACTTTCTACTATACCAGACTTTATTTTCTTTTGTTATGTCATGCATGTTTGTTTCTAAGCACCAAGCCACCATATTACAACATGATCCCTGGCCACGGGATTGTTGTTAGAAAACTAGTTAAAGTGGATATTCAAAGAGATGTTCTCTAAATTGCATCATCATTTAAGAAACTTGTTTGTGTTTGTGGTAGTAAAATAGGATTGTATTATTTGATTTGTTAGATACTATAAGAACACAAGCTTAGGAATTAATTTAAAGTCATAGGTTTGATTATAAAACTCACTTTCCTATTTTTTATGTAAAAGTTATCCTATTTTCGTGCCTTAATGTATCATATCATATTTTATTTTATTATCGTTCTTGATCGAGGACTTGTTGTTATTTTGACGACCTAGTATTGCTCACTAGGGGAAGACAAAGTTTTCGGTGAGATGCTACCTCTTTATTGTGGACGAGGTTGAGGAGTAATCTTGAATGACTTTCAAGGATGCAGCAAATAGCATTTTATAGCTGGAACTATATAAATGAATGGTTTTGATGTAATAACTTGTACAGTAGTACTTTTAACCGTATTGTACAATAGTTATAGTTTGTAGTAATGGAAGCGTATTAATATCACTTGCATTCCATCCTAGAAAATTACAGGTGACAATCGTTGATACGGATATGGTTGTAATCGTATGGGGCATAGCTTGGAGATGTAGTTACTATCATGACCCAATTCCTATAAGGGGCCGATCGTCCTTGCATGGTGCCTTGCGGAATCGATCATCCTTACATGGGCATAATGTCGTGCAAGCCTAAGTGGCACTTGCACAAGGCCAAGTAGGCAATTCAAGACAGAAGCAGTGGCACAACATTGCAAAAAAGTAAAGAACATAATGGCATAATAAAATAAGCTCCTTATTGATATTCAAGAAGTGTTACAAGCGACACGTGGCCGAGATTACAATTCTCTCAAGCTATCTCTCTTGATTATAATGGCATCATTCCATATATTATATTCCTTTATATAAAAGCAGCTCTAAATATCTCGATACAGCTTAAGGCATCAACTCCATATTTCTGGCTTCTAAGGATGAGGATATGATATCGCTTCTACGGATGATCCAGCACCTACGAACAAGCAAACTGGTGGAGGGGCCAGCACTTTGGAGAAAGTACTGGTGAGTATAAAACCAACGAACAGAAGCAACACTCTCTAAAACCAACACTAAGTAAGCATGTGGCAAAATATTACATTACTAGTGATCTTGCTACTTTTTACCTAGGTTCATTTCATGTAACACAAGATTAGAGTCAGATTACTTCTTTTAAAAACATATATTTGAAAACAGTTTGCACATTCAACACAATCAAGTATATAGTAGGTGTCACGACCTGCACCCGGTTTAGGGGCACGAGAGCGTGGATACGTCCAGCCTACGCCGCAGCATCGGCGGTAGAACGCTGTCTAGGTCAAGTACTATCTAAATAATCTCACACTAGTATCCAACTCCATAAGGAGGCACGGATAACACTATAAAATGAACAACATACTCAATCACAACTACAGCACGATAAGAATTTGAAGAAATAAAAGAATACAACACAAGTCTACTGACAAAATAATCATACCTGAATTCAGTAACAACCAATCCCCAAGTGTCAGAAACAAGTCCACTAAGGTCACAGTCTGGAAAAATATTTTCCAGTCAGGAAGGAGCAAAGTACATCTCTAAATAGCAGTTCTATATAAATGACATAAACTATGTAGCAGTTCTAGATGGAAACATACCAGATGCATGTATAGGTACGAGAATGTACAATGAAAGAAATACTGGAAATACTGTAAGTAAATGCAGGAAAAGAAACAATATGTTAATGAGCAAGAAACCTATGACTAAGTGTGTGAGTACTAGCTTTAACATGTGATCGGCTTGGAAACTTGATCAGGCTGGTTACATGTGATTAGCTATGGTTCATATAAAGTCAGGCTAACCGTTGGTTAGCTATGATGCATGTAGAGGTCAGGCTAATCACACGTAACAGCTATGGTTCATATAAATGGTCAGGCCGCACCCGACGTGAGATGTGGGGTGAGCTATGGTGCATATAAAGTTGGGTATGATCACATATCTACACTAAAGTACTCCCCAAACCCTCGACTGGTATAGTAGATCCAATCATGGTACGCTATGGCACGGGATTCCCTAGGAAGGTAGCAAATCTCCCCGGGAATCAGTGTCTGTACATGCACAAGATAACAAGGAAAACAAGTCTTGTACAAACTATACCATGAATAAGGAATAACATCTCATGACGAGATCCGTGTATAACAATCCGTGTAACCAGCGTGTCAAGAGCATGGATATTTACACTAGATACAGTGAACATAGGAGATATCATAAATTAGAAACTAATCAGAGAATGTACTCGCCTTGGGTCCTTAGCTGGTAAATCCAATGTCCTGTTCCAGAGTATCCCCTGGGTAAACCAACAGTCCTATAAACATATCACAAGCAAAACCACATTTGCATCAGATGCTACACTAACACAGTCTAAAATACTGGCCTCAGGGCCATGTCAGGCAGGGCACTAGTCAACTAGGGTTATTTAGTAGGGATACGTATATAAATACACATATTATTAATTATCATTAATACTTACAATATATATATATATACTCATCATATTGAATAATGTACACCTATTAAATATGTACATTATTACCATACCAATCAATACATATGCCAAATACGTGTTTATATATACATTTTATATACTAAGAAATATTTATACTAGAATTTATACATGTTAAATATTAATAAAATAAATAGTTATACATATACTAATTTAAATTATACTAGTATACGTAGTTATATATACCAATTTAAATGTAATTACAATATATATATATATATACCTTTTAAATACATATTTGATTTATACTAGTTGAACATTATATATGTATACTCATACATGTGCAAAAATATATTTTAAAAATATATATATATTGTCAATGTTATTATTAAATATATACTAATACTAGTACATCACATTAAATACATATTCAATACATTAATTTTATGTACAAGATATATATATATATACATTTATACTAATTATACATATTTGAAAATATATATTAAGTACATATATATACAAAATATATATACATTTATCAAACATTTATATATCTTTATACCAAATACATACATATATATTAAATGAAATACTCATTAATAATAATATATACATACATATATGTATTTATGAATACATATACCAAAATACATATTTATGGGTATACCAATAATTATATACAATATGTCTAAGTATATACACTAGATTGAAATATATATATATATACATAGGTTAAAAATATGCCACATTTATATATGCACTACAACCCATATTTATACGTATACGAGAAATTTATATATATACTGAATATATATATATATATATATATATATACATGTTTATATATATATATACCAAAATAGTGCGTTTACATATACGTATATATGTATATATATGCCAAAATAATACTTTATACTATATACAAGTATATTTATACCAAAATACGTTTATGTGTAAATATACCACAACACATTATTTAACATATAACATTTAAATACGTATATACTAATTATTAATACATATATACACTGAATACTTATATATAAATAGGGAAATACACGATATAAATATATATAGATATATACAAGTATACGCGTACGAAACGTTATACACTAATTAGAGAGATATACAACATATACATATATTTATACCCGCATACGCGTATACACATACACACATACATTTACATACGTATATACAATGAAAGAGAGAAGAGGGAGGCTCACCGGGGTTGGCCGGAGTCCACTGGCCGTAGTCTCGTACTGGAGGTGGTGGCGGTTGATGTCAGCGAGAGGGGTGAAGGGGAGCAGCGGGAGTTCCAGTGGGGTCGGGGCTTGCTGGCCGCCGGACTGGAGTCGTGCGGGTTGCGGGGCCGGAGCAGTGGACAGGCCGGCGGGTGGAGGAGCTCGTGAAGCGGGGCCGGAGGGGTGGATGCAGTGGAATGGCAGAGGGGGAGCACAGCAGTCGACGGCCGGAAGTTGATGGAAGGAGGAGCAGCGGGTCGACGGGGAGAGAGCCGCCGGAGTCGACGAGCCGTGGAGACGCTGTCAACAGCAGCCGGCGCACAGGCGGGCTGCCGGAGGGATCTCGAACGGGGATGGCGAGCCGGCTGGGAAGTCGCAGAGGGAGATGGGGAGTTCGTCGCCGGGGTGCCGAGGTAGGGGAAGAGCAGAGGGGATCGAGCGGCAGGGAGCCGGAGTTGGCAGCGCCGCCGGAGGATCGGCTCAGCAGTGGTGATGGGGCAGTGGAGGGCTCGAGGACTGGGCTGCCGGAGCACCTCCGGACGCGTCGAGGCAGTGGCCAGCACGGTCGAGCAGCAGGCCAGCGGCTTCAGGCTTGGCCGCCGGAGTGCAGAAGCCCGCCGAAAACTGAACAGTAGGGGGGTGAACAGTGTTCCCCCCCTTCTTCCTTTTGAATTTGAAAATCAAAAATAAAAAGAAGAGGAAGAAGAAGGAAGAAGAAGAAGAAGAGAAGAAGAAAGAAAATGAAAGGAAGAAGAAGGAAAAAGTTTTCCAACGTAGGAGAGAGGGAGGAGGCTTGTGAGGAGGTGGGGTTTTCTAGGTTGCCTAGGGATTAGGGTTGAGGGTACAAGACATTAAATAGGATGAGGGTGTTGGAATGAAGGGTTGGGATTTGCCTATTAAATGTGTGGTCCAGATTGGACATGGAGAATTTTTTCATGTGGGTGAGGGTGTTGACTAGTCAATGTTGGGCTTCTCCATTGGTCTTGGACAATGGGGTGATGACACCTATAATTGAATAATTGCAACTTAGCCCCTTAAATTCGAGAAATTGCACAAACACATAAAATGACGAAAATTTGGCGGGCGATTCGGGGTCCAGTATTTTGTAGGGTCAGGGGGTGCTGTAAGATCAGTATGGGCTCAATTTACAGGGCACTGGAATTAAATTGGGATTTTAGAATTGGTTTAAATAGTATCCTCAATTTAAATAGAAATAAATGCAAGTTGTGTTCAACAATTAATTATGAGTACACGAAGCCAAAATCAGGTCAGGTCATCAATACCAATAATGAAGAAGACTCAGAATTGGATATTACCCTAATTTGGGCCGCACGAAAAATAGGTCAAGATTGTCTCCAATTTCAATTGGAATGCACAACGATGCAAATTAGGGATTTATTAAATAACGTCCGCGACGATTTTTGCGCGGCCAGAAATAATGCACAGAGAGCATAATTAGGAGTTGCAAAAATAGCAGAATGGAAGGCGGGCATGTCTAGGGCAAGATTGTGAAATTTGTTGGAAGATAAAAGTCAGGGTAGCGCTCCAAATATCGAAGCAAGGGCAATGCGCAATAATTAAATAAAATACGGTAATTAATTACACCTCCAATAAATAAATTCTAAAATAAAACAATTAACCTCAAAATTCTATAATTCCGACAGGTGCTCATCTACTGGCTTCTAGGTCAAATCTACCATCACAACAGAAATGAACACTGTCTATAATATAATATATTAAAGTACACATCACACAGTTATTTAATTTAAATATATACTATTCATGCAATTAATTAATTTTAACTACAATAATATTAAATATTGTAAAAAAGTCGAAATTACCCCTGTTTTCGGAATGTGGTAGTGACAAGTCTACCCACCTTAAAAGAATTTCGTCCTCGAAATTTAAAGTCCTCATAGTAGTGTTTACTCACACATTATTATTTCCATAAATAGTGAAATTCAACAACCCACAAAATCCTGAACTAATCCACCTTGTCGTTTCGCAATTTTCAAAAATTTCGGAAATATTCTCAAAATAAAAATCAGATTCCATCTCCTCACAATTCCCACGAATTTAACTTAAAAATTTATACTCGAAATTGATATCTGTTCCTCAAATTTAATTTCAATCAATGTATTGATTCTCGTCCCAAAAAGTCTTAATCCAAACAATAATCCATCAATGATCTGATTCTTCAGTTTTCTTTTTCCTCAAAATACTTAATAATGCGACACTTATGGATCCTTCAATTGCAACGTCCCCAATATAAAATTTTAAATTACTATATTGCAATCAAATACATATAATGATAATTTTCCAAACTTTCCTCAATTTTAATGATAAATTATATCATAATCAACCTTCCTGAAATTAATAATCATCAATTCTGCCATGTTAAATTTTTAATCCTTTATTTAAATTAGCATTTATCCTCAAATTTTAATCATACCTCGATCTTTGTAAAACCAATGATCCAGCAATTCTGTTATATCAACTCATGAATGCTTATCCTTGAATTTCTAATCATCTTGTCCCATTTGTCAAGTCATAACCTTTTCATAAATCTTTGTTATGATCAAAACCCCAACGATCATGGTCTAAGAAAAATTTTACCTACAGTCAAACAACTTAGGGAAAACATGCATGGTTATGGTCTGTCTTATCATGGTATTGCATTCTCTGTCAGGGTGTACTACTAACTATATCCTAACAAGAAAAATCATGTATATGAACTACAGTACTAGGGAAAATTCAGCCAAAAGACGAAAAAGAACATTAGGAAAGAAAAGAAAGAACCTGTTAACATATTTCCTGCAGTATCCCTATCTCTAACATACTCTTAACCCTGGCACATTTACTAACTAACTCCTATTCCTGTACACTGATATCCATATCAACTAATCATTTATCCACAAGATCCCTGAATATATCCATATTGCACACACTTCTATTAACACCTAAATCTGATGCCAAGAATCTCTAATATAATCATGATTCAATAATGCATTCAAGTTGATACCTCTATCTCCTTAGTACCATACTCTCTGTCAGTTCCCGTTCCTACTACAATTGTCCATACTATTTTCTCATCATTCCAGTGCACACCAAGTGTAACACCATACTAAGTGCTAAACCCTTTCTAATGCAACTCTAGATGGACACCCAAGTCAGTCTGCGGTGCCACCTCAATCATGCTCAAGTCATCAGATCCTTACACATGTATGTCATCTTCTCATATATTAATATTCATATTTCTCATCCACCATAAATTTAATTCTCAAAATACTCATCAAGGTTTAACTTCTCGATCAACTTAAAAATAAATGCATATGCCTCCTCAAAGTCAGATACTCAACATCGAATAAAATTTTTAATCACTTCTAAAATCTTTGTAGCCTTGACCATTTTTATTGAATCAATATTTGAAATCCTCAAAAATTTAATGACATAATCTCAACTCCTCAATTATTCTAAAATAAACATTTTATTTCCCCCTTTCGATTTATAACTCCACAAGGTACATATCAGTGCTCACGGTCTCTGATACTCAAGGTGCACTCAATGCATCTAGTGTCTATAATTGTGTACTACAATCGTACTGCCTGAATCACTTGCACCATTACCTCCCAACGATCAATGTATTTTCTTCCAGGACTTTCCAATCTATATCAACTAGTCTATAAGCTAATTATCACCAAGCAGCGTGCTTACTGTTATTTGTGTCATCCTCGACTAATCCTCGATATAGAATTATTAGCACTCTTGGTATTATATCACTAGCTGCATTAATGGATTATCTCATCAAGCTCATTAGAACTCATGATCACCTGTATCCTCTATAACACTCATGTTTCTTTACTCTCATGGGTATGTGTATGGTTCCTCATCTCGATGGTTGTATATGTATTTCCTTTAATCCTTTAAAGCCTATTAAACTAATCCGTGATACGCTTCACAACTTTCATTACAAACCCTAATATTTCTCTACTTATGACATCTCATTAAACCCTTTATACATATACATTTCTTTACCTTTAACATTTCCGATATCAATCATCAAATTGGACATCATGCTCCATAAATCCTTAACACAATTTCCGGATACTTAATCGTTTACATAGATCACTCAATTACATAATCATGATTATCCAGGACGGGTAATTGGCTCTGATACTAACTCTGAGAACTATCACTGATACTCTATACTCTCCTTAACTCTCAGTCTCTAATGACACTACTCCTAGAATCATTGGTACAAGGTACTATGCTAAGGGCTAACTCTAGATTAAAGCCTACTGCTCACATATCCAACTAAGAAACACTTACAACTTACTAGCAACACAGTCAATACTAATACAAGACACAAACAAATTTACAAGCCACTAATTATCATACTTAACAAGAAATCCTCAAGGAATAGAAGATTAAAAGGAATTGGATTGAGGACAGAAGGTATCCTTACTGCTAGTAAAGAAAAGAAGCGATGGAACAAAGTCCTGGAATAACAGAAATAGATAAGTCTTGAGATAATATTTTAAGAACCAATTTAAGATACAACCTGATAATCATACACGTCTATCCAAAATCATGACACTCAGAATCCTCGCCACGCCAGTAAGCATAGATGCGATAACGACAGGTTCCGTAACTAAGGTATACAACCCTATAATCATGTCATCTAGAATACTCGCCACGCCAACCGGTATGGCTGCGAGAGACTCTAAATCTCATAACTAAAGTATGTACATCCAAGTTAGGTTCCGACGTTCTCGTCACGACAGCTAATATGGCTGCGATAAGTTCTAGGTTCCATAACCAAAGTAGACGTTTTACCTTCCTCACTGTCCTCATCAAAATATGTCATCAGATGATACCGTAAATTTAGCCCGTAAAATTCATCTCGATATGAAATCAACTCAACAACGATACCAAGAATTTAATTTAACAACTGGTCAACAAGAATCAAACTCAACAATGATACCAAGATTTTAATTTAATAACTTATCAACAAGAATCAAGTTTAGTAACAACAAGCGAGAGCGGACGGAAACAAGGGCGAAGGAATTAAATTGGAAATTATAATAAGATTCTCATGGGGTCATCCCAGGAAATCTTTCAATTAAATTGTGATTGAGTATCCTCTCTCATCCTAGTATCCTATGTCCTATGTCCTATAGCAGGCACGCAGTAGTACAACTATGACGTCGCACTACCACGACATCGCACAACTTGCGAAGTCTGACCTGCATAGGCCACCACTAAAAACGTATCACGACCTGCACCCGGTTTAGGGGCACGAGAGCGTGGATACGTCCAGCCTACGCCGCAGCATCGGCGGTAGAACGCTGTCTAGGTCAAGTACTATCTAAATAATCTCACACTAGTATCCAACTCCATAAGGAGGCACGGATAACACTATAAAATGAACAACATACTCAATCACAACTACAGCACGATAAGAATTTGAAGAAACAAAAGAATACAACACAAGTCTACTGACAAAATAATCATACCTGAATTCAGTAACAACCAATCCCCAAGTGTCAGAAACAAGTCCACTAAGGTCACAGTCTGGAAAAATATTTTCCAGTCAGGAAGGAGCAAAGTACATCTCTAAATAGCAGTTCTATATAAATGACATAAACTATGTAGCAGTTCTAGATGGAAACATACCAGATGCATGTATAGGTACGAGAATGTACAATGAAAGAAATACTGGAAATACTGTAAGTAAATGCAGAAAAAGAAACAATATGTCAATGAGCAAGAAACCTATGACTAAGTGTGTGAGTACTAGCTTTAACATGTGATCGGCTTGGAAACTTGATCAGGCTGGTTACATGTGATTAGCTATGGTTCATATAAAGTCAGGCTAACCGTTGGTTAGCTATGATGCATGTAGAGGTCAGGCTAATCACACGTAACAGCTATGGTTCATATAAATGGTCAGGCCGCACCCGACGTGAGATGTGGGGTGAGCTATGGTGCATATAAAGTTGGGTATGATCACATATCTACACTAAAGTACTCCCCAAACCCCCGACTGGTATAGTAGATCCAATCATGGTACGCTATGGCACGGGATTCCCTAGGAAGGTAGCAAATCTCCCCGGGAATCAGTGTCTGTACATGCACAAGATAACAAGGAAAACAAGTCTTGTACAAACTACACCATGAATAAGGAATAACATCTCATGACGAGATTCGTGTATACCAATCCGTGTAACCAGCGTGTCAAGAGCATGGATATTTACACTAGATACAGTGAACATAGGAGATATCATAAATTAGAAACTAATCAGAGAATGTACTCGCCTTGGGTCCTTAGCTGGTAAATCCAATGTCCTGTTCCAGAGTATCCCCTGGGTAAACCAACAGTCCTATAAACATATCACAAGCAAAACCACATTTGCATCAGATGCTACACTAACACAGTCTAAAATACTGGCCTCAGGGCCATGTCAGGCAGGGCACTAGTCAACTAGGGTTATCTAGTAGGGATACGTATATAAATACACATATTATTAATTATCATTAATACTTACAATATATATATATATACTCATCATATTGAATAATGTACACCTATTAAATATGTACATTATTACCATACCAATCAATACATATGCCAAATACGTGTTTATATATACATTTTATATACTAAGAAATATTTATACTAGAATTTATACATGTTAAATATTAATAAAATAAATAGTTATACATATACTAATTTAAATTATACTAGTATACGTAGTTATATATACCAATTTAAATGTAATTACAATATATATATATATATATATACCTTTTAAATACATATTTGATTTATACTAGTTGAACATTATATATGTATACTCATACATGTGCAAAAATATATTTTAAAAATATATATATATTGTCAATGTTATTATTAAATATATACTAATACTAGTACATCACATTAAATACATATTCAATACATTAATTTTATGTACAAGATATATATATATATACATTTATACTAATTATACATATTTGAAAATATATATTAAGTACATATATATACAAAATATATATACATTTATCAAACATTTATATATCTTTATACCAAATACATACATATATATTAAATGAAATACTCATTAATAATAATATATACATACATATATGTATTTATGAATACATATACCAAAATACATATTTATGGGTATACCAATAATTATATACAATATGTCTAAGTATATACACTAGATTGAAATATATATATATATACATAGGTTAAAAATATGCCACATTTATATATGCACTACAACCCATATTTATACGTATACGAGAAATTTATATATATACTGAATATATATATATATATATACATGTTTATATATATATATATACCAAAATAGTGCGTTTACATATACGTATATATGTATATATATGCCAAAATAATACTTTATACTATATACAAGTATATTTATACCAAAATACGTTTATGTGTAAATATACCACAACACATTATTTAACATATAACATTTAAATACGTATATACTAATTATTAATACATATATACACTGAATACTTATATATAAATAGGGAAATACACGATATAAATATATATAGATATATACAAGTATACGCGTACGAAACGTTATACACTAATTAGAGAGATATACAACATATATATATATTTATACCCGCATACGTGTATACACATACACACATACATTTACATACGTATATACAATGAAAGAGAGAAGAGGGAGGCTCACCGGGGTTGGCCGGAGTCCACTGGCCGTAGTCTCGTACTGGAGGTGGTGGCGGTTGATGTCAGCGAGAGGGGTGAAGGGGAGCAACGGGAGTTCCAGTGGGGTCGGGGCTTGCTGGCCGCCGGACTGGAGTCGTGCGGGTTGCGGGGCCGGAGCAGTGGACAGGCCGGCGGGTGGAGGAGCTCGTGAAGCGGGGCCGGAGGGGTGGATGCAGTGGAATGGCAGAGGGGGAGCACAGCAGTCGACGGCCGGAAGTTGATGGAAGGAGGAGCAGCGGGTCGACGGGGAGAGAGCCGCCGGAGTCGACGAGCCGTGGAGACGCTGTCAACAGCAGCCGGCGCACAGGCGGGCTGCCGGAGGGATCTCGAACGGGGATGGCGAGCCGGCTGGGAAGTCGCAGAGGGAGATGGGGAGTTCGTCGCCGGGGTGCCGAGGTAGGGGAAGAGCAGAGGGGATCGAGCGGCAGGGAGCCGGAGTTGGCAGCGCCGCCGGAGGATCGGCTCAGCAGTGGTGATGGGGCAGTGGAGGGCTCGAGGACTGGGCTGCCGGAGCACCTCCGGACGCGTCGAGGCAGTGGCCAGCGAGGTCGAGCAGCAGGCCAGCGGCTTCAGTCTTGGCCGCCGGAGTGCAGAAGCCCGCCGGAAACTGAACAGTAGGGGGGTGAACAGTGTTCCCCCCCTTCTTCCTTTTGAATTTGAAAATCAAAAATAAAAAGAAGAGGAAGAAGAAGGAAGAAGAAGAAGAAGAGAAGAAGAAAGAAAATGAAAGGAAGAAGAAGGAAAAAGTTTTCCAACGTAGGAGAGAGGGAGGAGGCTTGTGAGGAGGTGGGGTTTTCTAGGTTGCCTAGGGATTAGGGTTGAGGGTACAAGACATTAAATAGGATGAGGGTGTTGGAATGAAGGGTTGGGATTTGCCTATTAAATGTGTGGTCCAGATTGGACATGGAGAATTTTTTCATGTGGGTGAGGGTGTTGACTAGTCAATGTTGGGCTTCTCCATTGGTCTTGGACAATGGGGTGATGACACCTATAATTGAATAATTGCAACTTAGCCCCTTAAATTTGGGAAATTGCACAAACACATAAAATGACGAAAATTTGGCGGGCGATTCGAGGTCCAGTGTTTTGTAGGGTCAGGGGGTGCTGTAAGATCAGTATGGGCTCAATTTACAGGGCACTGGAATTAAATTGGGATTTTAGAATTGGTTTAAATAGTATCCTCAATTTAAATAGAAATAAATGCAAGTTGTGTTCAACAATTAATTATGAGTACACGAAGCCAAAATCAGGTCAGGTCATCAATACCAATAATGAAGAAGACTCAGAATAGGATATTACCCTAATTTGGGCCGCACGAAAAATAGGTCAAGATTGTCTCCAATTTAATTGGAACGCACGACGATGCAAATTAGGGATTTATTAAATAACGTCCGCGACGATTTTTGCGCGGCCAGAAATAATGCACAGAGAGCATAATTAGGAGTTGCAAAAATAGCAGAATGGAAGGCGGGCATGTCTAGGGCAAGATTGTGAAATTTGTTGGAAGACAAAAGTCAGGGTAGCGCTCCAAATATCGAAGCAAGGGCAATGCGCAATAATTAAATAAAATACGGTAATTAATTACACCTCCAATAAATAAATTCTAAAATAAAACAATTAACCTCAAAATTCCATAATTCCGACCGGTGCTCATCTACTGGCTTCTAGGTCAAATCTACCATCACAACAGAAATGAACACTGTCTATAATATAATATATTAAAGTACACATCATACAGTTATTTAATTTAAATATATACTATTCATGCAATTAATTAATTTTAACTACAATAATATTAAATATTGTAAAAAAAGTCGAAATTACCCCTGTTTTCGGAATGTGGTAGTGACAGTAGGGGCAGTATTCTATCGTACAGAACGCAACATGTATCGTGCACCATACTTACTAACTCTTGGGAACATAAGCTATCTTTAGTGGACTATTCATCTTATGTAAGAGGACAGCAGCATATTTAAGTAAAATATACAAGTCTAGGGCAAAACAAGATAACAAAAAAATTCTATAATGAGAATATCACGTATTCAGTTATTCTTACCCTTTGCCAAATGGTTATCCCTGCAACAGACATACCAGTTGGCAAAAAAATTTATAATCATAAAGGTTCTATTTTCTATTCATCCCTGCATCAAACAGTTAGGTATACAAGAAGGCTAACCTAGCATTCGCCCTAACTATATAATGGCTTATAGAAACCCATGATTAGCAGTTGAGACATTCAAGCCCATCTCACTAATAGACTGACACCCTTTCTTAACCACGAATAGGGTGTCATGTCCTCTCCTAGGCCGAACGATTCCCAGTACCCAGGAATCAGTCGAAAAGGTACATCCTTGTACACAAGTTTGTCTAGACCGATGCATGAATGCACTTCTATAAGATAACAAATAATGCAAGCAGGCAATAATCAAGCAAACTCTTCTATATAACAATCTATATTGATATACGGGGCACGTAACCATCAATTCTCTTCTTCTTACTTAGCCCAGTACTCGATGTACGGGGCACGTAACCATCGATGTATGGGGCACATAACCATCGATTTACCAGAGTCGTAACCATCGAGTACTGGCCTGAATCATCTCTTATTTCAGTTCAAGCATTTCAAACAGTTCTATATTTTAAAACGATATGGAAAACATGCAAGCAATCTCTATTAAAACAGATATGGCACCGTTCTTCTCTCTCTCTTTTTAGCTAAAGCATACAATGGATTCACCAGTTCAAGAAATCTTTTACACTTTCTTATTAGCATGACAATAGTTCGTTTGATAGCAGTGTTCGTGTATACTTAGCCTGCAATATTATATTCTTTTTCTTAGCATGGCAAGGGTCCATTCGATAGTGGTGACCGTGTAACTTAGCATAAAATATTTCTATCTTGATATAGCATGGAAATGGTTCTATCTCTTTTAGACAAGCATACAAGTTCTCTAGTTAAGCATGCAGGTTCTCGTTCTATCGTTTTCATGCAATATTATCAACTTAGAAAACAAAAATTAGAAAACTCAAATTCATTATTAAGGCATGAAGAATCAGAGAATAAAGTTTTGCCCACTCACCCAGATCAATCATCATGTGTTTCGATCGAGAAACTCTTCGATAAGGCTTCCGCTCGAGCCAACAAAGCAATATCTCTTATACATAGTGCCAATATGGAACGGGGTATTACAGTTATGTACCCGGCTCACTGTATTCTGAGAAGCGGGGTATGACACGAGGGCCTCAGGAATCGAGATGTATCAAAGTCAAGGCTCGCTTATCGAGACTTAACCGAGCAAGAATTTGCCAAGAGATAAAAGTGTGTTGGGTTATTAATCCATCAAAAGTGTGCCAAAAGACATAATTATATAAGGGCGGCGCACTTTTGATAGTTTAATGCACAACGTAAAAATTGTGCGCCAGCTTGTAAAAAGTGTTCAACTAATAGAAAGTTGATAAAAGTGCGCGGAAAGGTAGCCTGCGCTCTTTTTCTTGGTTCATTCGTAGTACATCAATTGTGCGTCAGAGGATAAAGTCTTCCAAAAGTGCTCCAAGAAAGATTTTTATAAGAATTCATCCCCTTGACATACTTGTGCAATGAATTGGCAGTACACTTAAAGTACGCACAAGTCATGGATAGCGGGTCACACTCAACATGCGCCCATGATGGAAATCCTCCTGTGTACTTCTTGTCACTATTCTTCTTCTCCAACCGACCCGCCATTGATGCACTCAGAGCTCAAGCTCGAGACTATGACAGTGCTCCATTCCTCAAGCAACAAGAAGCAAAAATCAAGAAAAATCCCAAGCTCGAAATCAGAAAATAATATCTTTTGAAAATATCTTATTTTTTTAATTTTGGGGGATCATTCCCTAGGAAAAATATATACATGAAAACCCTATAATAAAACCAAGATATAAACTATTAACTATCTCAAATCTGTAAACTTCAAGAACTAACTATAATCAGAACACCACTAAAAACTAATTTCAACAAACAAATACTAAAACTATAGCCAATCATGTTTCTTTATATTTGTAAGATGTATTTGCCTATGAAGAAAACCAGGAGCAAAACAAGAAAATAAACAAGTGAGGTGAGAATGAGAACAAAGATATATATAGAAAAGAGGTTGATGGTGAACCATTGGATCTCTCCAACAAATCTAAGCCACACACCCTACCTACCACCACCACACAAGTACTCCACTTATGTGCCGTCCACCAACCATACACAAACCATACTTAGCCAATGTGCGCCAAGCTCCATCCAACCGGACGTCATTGGAGTATAACCATAGTGCGCCAAAAAGTAAAAAAAAAATTAAAAGTGCAAAAACTTGAGTATATTCCAAGTATATCCGGATAGGGGAGTGACATGAAGGCAATAATAAACCAATAAAAAAATACAAATTATTAAATAAAAATCAGCAAGAAAGTAGTCAGAGATATAAGAGTTCAGGAATGCAGACACCACGATGTATTCTGGTATCCTTCGTGGAAGGCAGTCCAATCCTAGAAACACTTCTCCGACTTTAATTCGCTATTGAACAATAGAAAAATACACCACGAGCTTTGATCTGAAGTGCTCATAAACTTCTTATAACCATGAGCTTTGAACCGAAGGGCTTGCCGACTTCAACAACCAAATAAAAATAACTTAAAAATCTAAGCTTTATAACTCGAACAGACTTATAATCGAACTACGACTTGGCAATATAAGGCTTAGGAGTTGTACTTGGGAGTATAAAGATCATAGAGGTCAGAATGGAATAGATTTGTAAGTAAATAATGGATGAGTTTTAATAGCAAACTCAAGGGCTATTTATAGTTTTTCAAAATAGCTATTTTGATCGAATTTAGCTTGAGTTCGGTTAGCCCTAACGTTCAAAAATTCGTGTATTCACTAGTTCTTCAGGAGAGAACGAGAAAATCTGAAAACTGGGTCAAAGGGACCGAGTTTGGTCTAAGTTCGGTATCACTGAATTCAGCCCGAGTTCGGTTGTCAGTTTTTTCAGAATGGGTTTTGGTTTGGGTCATGTTTATTTTTGGTAGACTAGGATCTAATTTAGGATGGGGTTTGAGCTTCCTAATGCTAATGCAATTTGATATTTAATAGTTGGTCATTGACTGGTTAGACCAACACATGGCTCTAAGTATCTTGGTTTGTTGTTTCACTAGTCAAAATACGGATCAAGCCAATTGCAGGGTATGTTGATGATGATTACATTGGTGAGGATGAGAGAAGATCTATTATGGGATGTGTATATACACACTTGTAGGTTCTCATGTTAGTTGAAAGTCGATAATTCAGAAAATTATAAAACTTTTCACTATGGTGTTAAATTATTGGCGACAATCGATGTATCGAAGGAGATTGTATGGTTAAAAGATCTAATTGGTGAGTTTGGGTTTGAGAAGGTGTAAGTCCCAATATTTTGTAACAGTCAAAGCTTGATTCATCTCGCAAAAAATTAGTATAGCATAGTCGATGGAACATCGACATTACGATAACACAAGATAGGGGAGTAGTATAATAAATAGATTGATCTCTTAAATAATAATAATAATAATAATAATATGGTGAACTCGATGGACATGTCGATGAATGTAATTTATATGGAGAAGTTTAAGTTTGTCTTAATTTTCATTCAAGTAATCAAGTTTGAGGAAGTTATTAACCTTGGTAGGAGGGTCATGACAGTTTTACGGTTCTGGACAAAGATCGTGTCAGAAACAATTTTATAACTTTTGCTAAAGACCGTGTCAATGGATCTATTAACTTTTGGGTGCAAGAATGCAGCGATGTTCAATTTCATGATTCTAGCTAAATACATGTAGGAGGGAAGAAACCAAATAGGATCTAAATTTATAGGAGCACTCCATAGTTGAACACGAGTCAATCTTCATCTTGACTTATCTTTTAACTTGCCACTTCAACTACGGAGTGCGACACACGCCTCCGATGACCGAAGAAGCTCAGAAGAAGTCAAAACATCAGTACGAGGCTCAAAAGAGTAAGTTTGGTATCAATGTGGAACACCAACGGTACAATATTGGAGCAAGTTTGGTATCAATATGGAACACCAACGGTACAATATTGGAATACCAGTCAATGCATAATTTTTTGCTCACACTATTTCCCGACAACAAATAGCAGGTATACCAGTGTATTGGGGTTGGTTTAGTTTTGTATGCGGTTCAGATATAAGGATGAATGTTTCGACGGTCAATATTGCTCCATACTTAAAGATTGGAAGGACATCATTTTTAAGGATCTCTCCATGTCCTAGCTTTGGTGGATTTAAAGTTTAAGAAGATATTGTTAAGAGAGTGTTCTTGAAAGCCATTAAGAAAACTTAGAGAAGAAAAAGTAAATGTCATTGGAGATCTCGTAAGGAAGGACTTTACATTATGTTTTGTGTTTAATCCTTGTAAGATTTTTTTTCTCATTGATTCAATAAAATTATTTCTTCCATTGTCTCAGGAAATATGTTGAGCTAGACCAACCATGTTAATATTGATGTTTGCATGTTTGTTGCTATTGTTTAGTTAATTTATACTTTGTTATTCTTGTTGTTGTAGGATTTATTTGTATGTGAACTTTCGTATGTCATAGAACATCACTATACATATTTACCCTTGGTAAAGTGTATAGTGTACATGAACTAGTGTTCTATTGACGTATTATATTTTTTATTTTGTTTGCAAGAAAATAAAAAAAATTATAACTTCTTTTTGTCTATGCTGCTTGGCGCACAATTTAACCATAGATTTGCGTGCGAGGGGCCTTCATTTTCTTCTTCTTTTCTTTACGTTCTATTTCTTGTTAAGTTGGCAATGAATAATAATTGTTGTTGAACTTTGTATTTATTTACTTGTCAAAATATCACTACCAAATACTTAAAACAATTCATTTTTTCCTTCTTACACACTTGGTGTGTGTGTGTATGTGTGTGTGTGTGTGAGTGTGTGTGTGTGTGTGTGTGTGTGTGTGTATATATATATATATATATATATATATATATATATATATATATATATATAATTCGTCTTAGAAACGGCTCAAAAATGAGTCGTCTAAGCAGTATGTATATCATCACTAATTATTTTAAAAAACTACAATAGTTCTTTCCTTACGTTAAAAATCTAAAATCTTTATAATTACGTGAACATGTATAAAATCTAAAAAACATTTATAAAAAACTACGGTATTCACTTTTTGGCGACTTTCACTTTCAACAATGAAAATATATTTTAAATATTTTAACATAATTTAAATTTTTATCTAATTTTTCAATAATATCATAGTTTTTTTAACGTACAACACATGTGAAAGTATATATATATATATATATATATATATGTGAAATAATGAGATAAAGATTGGAATTATTCTTGTATTCTGCCTCAAATGACTGAGCTTTATACAGAATGACAAAAAACTAAAGATAAGAAAGAGTAACAATGAAAAAGATAAACTCACTACCTATCCTAACAATAACAATATCTTCAATAACAATAACTAACATTATCTACAATACTCTTCCTCAAGTTGGTGCATGGAGATCAAGAATGCCCAACTTGGGAAGAAGATTACTAAACGGCTAATGACCCAACGTCTTGGTGAACATGTCTATCAGTTGCTCCGCAGAAGGAAGATGAGAAGTCGCAACTGCACCTGCAAGGACTAAGTTACGAACTAAGTGACAGTCAATCTCAATATGCTTGGTTCGCTCATAAAAGACAGGATTTGCAGTGATATGAAGAGCAGTCTGACTATCACAAAAGAGTCTAACCGGAGTAGAATAAGAGACGCTAGGCAATAGTAGGAGCGATCGAAGCCATAAGATCTCACAACACGCGCTTGCCATAGACATGTATTCGGCTTCTGTAGAGGACCGAGATACAGTGGGTTGCTTCTTGGTCTTCCAAGAGACAGATGAGAGCCCAAGAGTAATGAAATAATCGGTCAAGTGTGAGGGCAGGCAGGCCAGTCCGAACCACAGTAGTCCGTAAGTGTGAGACTGCTTGCACTTGAGAGATTCAAACCCTAACCCGGATGCCCCTTCAAATATCAAAAATATACGTAAAGTTGTTATCCAGTATTCTTTCTTCGGCTGATTCATAAACTAAGACAAGGTATGAAAAATAAAACTCAAATCTGGTCTCGTGATTGTGAGATAGATGAGTTATCCCAAAGACGATGATAGCTATCGGGGCACAAAAAATTTGGACCAGAGGCGGCTGTAAGCTGGTGATTGGGGTCTATAGGCGAATCAATGGGCCTGGAACCGAGTAGACCAGCTTCAGCAATAATCTCGAGGGCATATTTTTATTGAGACACGAAAATGCCTGATGAGTTACGAGCAATTTCTAGACAAAGAAATTACTTGAGAAGACCAAGATCCTTCATATGGAAACAAGTGCTCAAGTAATTCTTGAAAGCTGATATAGCAGAAGGATGGTTGCCCGTAATAATCAAATCATCCACATATATGAGCACGTTTACCATGCCGCTGTAGTGTGAATAAAGAATAATAAGTATAGCTCTGTTGAAAGTCGAATTGACGAAGCACAGCAGCAGGCTTTGAGAACCAATTCCTAGGAGCTTGTCGTAGGCCATAGAGTGATTTTCACAGACGATAGACTTGCCTTGGAGAAGCCTGCGAGTAACTCGGGGGTGGAGGGTATCATGTAAACAACTTCATCCAAGTTCCTATGGAGGAAGACATTATGAACATCCATCTGATTTATCTCCCATCCACGTATGACAGCTACATAGAGAAAGACCCTAACAGTGACCATCTTCACAACTGGAGCAAATGTCTCATTGAAATTAATGCCTTCAACATGCTTGTTGCCCAAAACGATGAGACAAACTTTGTAGCGCTCAATATCTCTATTATATTTGTACTTGATAAGATAGACCCACTTACAGCTAATAGCTTTCTTGCTTGCAAGCAAGGATGTCAGCTTCCATGCCTAATTTCTGTCAAGGACATCTAACTCACTCTGTATTACAGTACGCCGGTGAGCATGCCTAATGGCCTATGAAAAATGCCATGGTTCATGCCCTGCGGTTATAGCGGCTAAAAATTTGGTGTGATGGTTAGAGAATCGAGCACAAGAAACATATGCAGCTATAGGATAGAGTTTACCTAAGGCCGGTGATGGTGTGAGTGGAGAGTCTGAAGGGGGTGGGGGTCCTGAAGAACTGTATTACAGACATAATCATGGAGCAAGATAGAAGGTTGTCGAGACCTGGTGCCCCGTCGGACTTCAGCCATGGGATCGCTCCCCCTGTCGACATGAGACAAGTTGTCGTGGCCATGCTCTAGCAAGGCCAACCAAGATGAGTTGCTTCTCCCCTATCGACGGGAGACAAGTGGTCGGGGCTGTGTGCTGGCGAGGCTGACCGAGATGGGATGTTGCTCCCTCTGATGATGGGAGCCGGGTCCAGGACATCAAATACTGCCAGATGAAGAGGCGGCACAGGTTGGGACGCCGGCCCTGATGGTGTCTGAAAAGGGAACACATCCTCAAAGAAGACAACATCTCTGGAGTAGAAGACCTTTTTGGTGTTAAGATCAAACAAGCACCAACCATGCTTACCAACTAGATACCCAAAAAAAATATTTTTGACTACGAGAAGCAAACTTGTCCTTGGACCAGGACAGACGTGAAGCAAAGCATAAGCAACCAAAGACCCTGAGATAGGAATATGTCGGTTCATAACCAAACATGAGTTGGTAGGGAGTCTTATTTTGTAGATGTGGAGTGGGCATTCTATTGATCAACTAACAAGCTATAAGAACACATTCTTCCCAAAACTGAAGAGGAAGAGAAGCCTGAAAACGTAGTGCTCTAGGCACATTGAGAAGATGGCGATGCTTGCGTACAACATACCCATTCTCTTGAGGGTATATACGCATGATATTTCAAAGAGAATATCGTGGTCAGCAATATAATCCTTCATACATAGAAACTCGGTTTCGTTGTCAGACCGAAAATGTGGTGCCCCGTTTCCCCTATTCAGGGAGCGCGGCTAAGAAATACAAGACGGTAACATTCGATCGGGATAGATTAAATCAAGAACTCATCCTCGTTATGGATTTGCTTATTCGGAATTGATTCCTATATTCAGTAGACCATGCCCCCAGGATCGACTTAGCGGCAGAGTCAAGAGGGACCTCTCCGCTATAAGTTTTCTTGCTTAATTTTTGTTGTCGCTTTGCTGTTTTCGTGCTTTGAGTTGGTTTTCGGATTTGTTTGCATTTTCTTGAATGGTTTTGATAGATTTTATTATTTTTGTTCATTGAACTGTACTTCAATTCCGAGATTGGAAAGGGTAGAATAGGTATTGACCAGCTGTTCGTGGCAATACAGGTGAACGAGCAGTAGGCGATGCGCGAGCAGAGTCTTAAAGCACCTCTTTCCTTTTCTCCTTCCAACCAACTTGTGAGTAGCTTACATTCGATTCAATTGACCCTTCTTCCAAGTCTTCACATCTAAAATATTGTATTCTTGCTTGCCCCGATCAAACGATACAAAGTAATAACTAAAAGATGTCAAGATAAAAAGGACTATACTTGGGTAACTTTATGTTTGTCAATCAACTTCTGAACGGTTATCTTATTGCGTGCTAGTTTATTTAGAATATTCTATACATGCGTCAATTTTAGTTAGAATGCATACTTCTTCTATAAATTGTGCTAAGTATGAAACACACCTTGTTATGCAATAAATTATTCAGGAAGACTATGCAAAAATGAATCATGCAATGCTACTTGTCTTGTACTCGTGTTGACTCAACTGCATGGACAACTTGTGCACAAGGTTATAGTTCCTACGGATGGTCGTTGGGGCACTGGCACCAATCCGATCAGGACAAAACTATCATGTATAGTCCACTGTACTGGACGAGATGGCTCGTAGCACACCTTGTACTTTCGCTGCGAACCATTCTCGCAGTGACTAGCCGTCCTTTATGGCATACGCCAGTAACCCCCTCGTATATTTAAATATGTGCAAACTAACGTGTGTCTTCATGGCAGGGAAGGACAAGGTAAGTATTGTGTAGGTAGTTCAAACGGGCAGGTAAAAGTCACTGAACAGTGGCAACTTCATTTCAGTAGTTTTTATATATACTGCTTGCTTGTAAAACTAAGACAAGATAGAAAGACCATAATTAATATGCATGCTTCATATAAACAATGTATTAATTATTATAGTTGGACTAGCTTACCTTCACCAGTATATTTCGATGTACTGACCCTCGTTGAAATAGGTTTCCCGTACCAAGGAGATCCTGCGAGGAGCTGAAGTCACTGCCGAATTCAGTCCAGCTATCGGCACGCCCTGATCGTGCCCTATTTTGAAGCATTTTGAAGACCCAGGAGCTCATAACTTAACTTATGCTGCTCAGAGGAAAAGCCATTATCCCGCCTGGAGGTCTTTATATTTTTGAAGTTTTAGAACAATGATGTAATGTACAGGACAGCTATCTCATTTTGTGTCAACTTTTGTAAGCCCGTGCGACAACCTTGTGACTCGTTCAAGAGTTTGTAAAATATATGTTCATTATCAAGAAAGAGAACTTTTCCATGTTTCAATTTTGTGTTTCAATTTATCTGTGTACTCTGAATATATGCTCGTTATACAAAATACCTTAGCCTTGTGCGGTGCGCAACCTCGGCCCGCACGATGAAACACCCAGGGGACGACTATCGATTCCATAGAATCGGGACATGACATATTGGTATCAAAGCACAGCTTCAAGTTCCTTTGACCATCGTATTAGAAAAGTTCTTTTAACGATCTATTCCTTATGAGAACTCTTGAACTCATTAGGCCAAAATGAGATACGTTCATACAATGAGTCCATAATACATTATGATCCTTATGCTTGTCAATCAACTTGTGAACGGTTATCTTATTGTGTGCTAGTTTGTTTAGAATGTTCTATACATGATTCAATTTTAGTTAGAATGCATACTTCTTCTATAAATTATGCTAAGTATGGAATACACCTTGTTATGCAATAAATTGTTCAGGAAGACTATGCAAAAATGAATCATGCAATGCTACTTATCTTGTACTTGTGTTGCCTCAACTGCATGAATTGTTAACTTAATATAGACGTTATTTGATCACGGACAACTTGTGCACAAGGTCATAGTTCCTGCAGATGGTCGTTGGGGGCACTGGCACCGATCTGATCTGGACGAAACTCTCTTGTATAGTCCACTATACTTGACAAGATGGCTCGTAGCGCACCCTGTACTTTCGCTGTGAAACCATTCTCCTCAGTGACTAGCCGTCCTTTATGGCATACGCCAGTGACCCCCTTGTAAATTTAAATATGTACAAACTAACATGTGTCTCCGTGGCAAGGAAGGACAAGGTAAGTATTATGCAGGTGGTTCAGACGAGCAGGTAAAAGTCACTGAACAGTGGCAAGTTCATTTCAGTAGTTTCTATATATACTACTTGCTTGTAAAATAAACTAAGACAAGATAGAAAGACCACAATTAATATGCATGCTTCATATAAATAACGTGTTGATTGGTATAATTGGACTAGCTTGCCTTCACCAGTATATTTTGATGTACTGACCCTCGTTGAAACAGGTTCTCCGCACCAAGGAGATCCTACGAGGAGCTGAAGTCACTGTCGAATTTAGTCCAGCTGTCAGCACGCCCTGATCGTGCCCTATTTTGAAGCATTTTGAAGACCCAGGAGCTCGCAACTTAACTCATGCAGCTCAGAGGAAAAGCCATCGTCCCGCCTGGAGGTCTTTACATTTTGAAGTTTTAGTACAAGAATGTAATGTACAGGACAACTATCTCATTTTGTGTCAACTTTTGTAAGCCCGTGCGACAACCTTGTGACTCGTTCAAGAGTTTGTAAAATATATGTTCATTATCAAGAAAGAGAACTTTTCCATGTTTTAACTTTGTGTTTCAATTTATCTGCGTACTCTGAATATGTGCTCGTTATGCAAAATACCTTAGCTATGTGTGATGCGCAACCTAGGCCCGCACAACGAAATGCCCGGGGGACGACTATCGATTCCATGGAATAGGGGCGTGACATATTGGTATCAAAGCACAGCTTCTAGTTCCTTTGACCCTCGTATTAGAAAAGTTCTTTTAACGATATATTCCCTGTGCGAACTCTTAAACTCATTAGGCCAAAATGAGATACGCTCATACAATGAGTCCATAATACATTATGATCCTGATATAATTTACCTTATTTTAAAGGAATGACACAAGCGCAATCATCAGCGCTTACGTCGGGCGAGATACAAGCCCAAGAAAGCAGTTCTGGCACTTCGGGAAGTTCTCGGAGCCAGCGAGCTATGTCCCGTGTCGATCCCATTCAGCAGATGATGTGGATATTGGAGGCTAACCAACAAAAGAAGGAGGCTCGTTATGAAAGGGCTGAGAAGAGAGCGGTAGAGAGGCAAAGCACGTTCCAAGATAATCTAGAAGCCCGATTTGCAGTCCAACAAAGGTAGGTAGATACCCTGCAACAAATCGTGCAGACCTTGGCCTCCAACCAGTTTGCAGCAATAACAGCAAAACCGGTAGAGCAACCCATGCTTGAAGTCAAAATGCCTCCAACTCCAAGAAAGAAGGAAGTGACTGCCTTTGACTTTGCCGACTTCAAGAAGGTCTGCAATACGCCATTTAAAGGGACCGAGGATCCAATCGTGGCTCTAGATTGGTTGGCCAAACTTGAGGATCATTTTAAACTGCTAGAGGTACCCGAACAGAAGTGTGTCGTATGTGTCCAACTACAGCTTTGCTTGAACACGCACGATTGGTGGAACGTGCATCGAAGATCTCTTCCAGTTGACGATAAAGAAGAGACGATCGCATAGGATACCTTCCGTGGCGCATTCAAAGAGGAGTTCATACCCCCTCCCGTACGTTATCAAAAAGAGAACGAGTTTGTGCAACTACGCTAAGGAAGCATGACAGTAAAGCAGTATTCTGCCAAATTCAACCAGCTCGCCAAATTTGCAAGTTCCTATTTACCTGATGCAGCGAGTCGTGTCAGAAGATTTGAAGGCGGCCTGTGACCTTCCATCCATGCGCACGTGGTCATTCACCAGTATGAGACTATGCGGGGATCCTGAATCATGCTCTTTCTCTTGAACCACAATATCCTTATGTTGCTGCCGACGCTGTGCATGCTTTCATTCACAAACGCCATAGCAACGAGAAAGGAAACAACGCTCCAAAGCGTCCAAACAATGGCAGCAAGCAGAAAATAAATTCAGACCAACTATGTCATTTCTGTAGAAAGCCAGGGTATACCATCAATGAATGTCTCTGAGACTTAGGTTATGCCTCCGTTGTGGTGATTCAACCCATACGATTGGCGACTGTCCACTTCCCTCAAATTGCCGCCCTCAACATCCAAATCCTGCCCCTGCACCCCAGGCCAATCGAGCTGAGCCTCAGCAAGAGCGTCGCCAAGCTCAAGGTCGGGTCTATACTATGACACGAGAAGAAGCTCTGGCCTCAAATACCACTGTGTCAGGTATATTGCTTTTTAATAACATACCTGCACGTGTGCTATTTGATTCTGGTGCAACGAATAGTTTTATATCCACAAATTTTGTCGTGAAAATCAATATAGAAATAACATCGTTATATCTAGACCTTAGTATTAGTACCCCGTCAGGTATGAAAATACATGTCCGTTCAGTATGCCAAGGTGGTTACGTCTGTATCGGAGGAAGGAAGCTCTCTCTAGATATTTTAGCCCTAGATGTTCGAGATTATGATATCATTTTAGGGATGGATTAGCTCGGCGCTTGCTCGACAACTATCGAATGTGCAGAAAAATGAGTCATCTCCCGCCTACCTAGAGAAACCGAATTCTGCTACACGAGTACTCCAGCAACTGATGCATCCAGGGCCTGCATGGTGATTTCGACGATATCTGCTCGGTGGATGCTACATACTGGCTGCGAGGGATACCTAGCGTCGGTTTGGGATACGCAACAGGATTACGTAAATATTGAGTCTTCTTCTATTGTGGCAGAGTTTCCTGATATTTTCCCGAGCGAACTACCCGGCATGCCACCTGACCGAGAGATCGAGTTCACCATTGACACATTCCCGAATACTCAGCTAATTTCTAAGGCTCCGTACATAATGGCCCCTGCTGAACTGAAAGAATTAAAGTGCCAACTTCAAGAATTGCTGGATCATAGGTTCATCCGTCCGAGCGTGTCTCCTTAGGGTGCGCCTGTGCTCTTCGTAAAGAAGAAAGACTGAACATTACGACTCTACATTGATTATCATGAGCTGAATAAGGTAACTATCAGAAATAAGAATCCTCTGCCCAGGATAGATGACCTCTTCGATCAGCTACAAGGGGCAACGTATTCTCGAAAATTGATCTTCGCTCGGGCTACCACCAGCTGAAGATTGAGCCAGAGGACATGCCCAAGTCTGTATTCCAAACCAGCTATGGACACTACAAGTTTTTTGTCATGTCGTTTGGTCTAATGAACGCCCCTACTACTTTTATGGATTTGATGAATCGAGTGTTCTGACCATTCCTCAATAAATTTATGGTTATTTTTATAGACGACATCTTGGTGTACTCGAAGGATAGGGATGAACACACAGGACACCTGTGGATGGTGCTTCAAACCCTTTGAGACAACAGGTTGTATGCCAAGCTAAGTAAATATGAGTTTTGGTTGGATAGCATATCCTTTCTCGGGTATATTATTTTTGCAACGGGCATTTCAGTTGACCCAAAGAAGATAGAAGCCATCGTGAACTGGAAATGGCCTGAGTCAGCTAACGATATTCAAAGTTTCCTTGGTCTGGCAGGATACTATAGAAGATTTATTAAAGATTTTGCTAGAATCGCCTCACCTCTGACTCAACTCACTCTGAAAGGAGTAACGTTCGAGTGGACGGACGACTGTGAAGCTTCGTTTACGGAGTTAAAGCAGCGCCTCATCTCAGCACCAATTCTTACCCTTCCAGACGGACCCGATAATTTTAAGATATATAGTAATGCCTCAGGTAAGGGATTGGAATGTGTCTTGATGCAAAGTGATAAAGTGATAGCCTTCGCGTCGAGGCATATAAAGCCTCACGAGAAAAATTAGCCAACACATGATCTGGAGCTCGTAGCGGTGGTGTTCGTGCTGAAATTATGGCGCCACTACCTTTATGGTGTGCCATGCGAGATCTATACAGACCATAAGAGTCTAAAATATCTATATATGCAAAAGGATTTGAATCTTCGTCAATGGCGCCGGCTTGAACTCCTTAGCGACTTTGACCCGATGATCAAATACACCCCTGGCAAGGGAAATATTATAGTTGATGCACTGAGTTGAGTATTCATTGAGAGTTTGGCTATTGATGACAAGCTGTATCAAGATCTGGAAGCTTTGGGTATTACACTTATAATCAGATACAAAAAGGGGGCACAAGTGTCTCAGTTGCGCCTCGAACCCAACTTGTTAGAAAAAGTCAAGTCCGCTCAGAAGGATGACCTATTCCTGCAAAAGATGCAAGGTCTTATCTCAGCAGGAAAGGCAACCGACTTTGCGGTAGGCACAAACGGGATAATCCAAGTAAAGGGAAGATTATGCGTTCCAAACGATGCAGCCCTCAGAAAAGAGATACTCACGAAAGCCCATTATGCAAGTTATACTTCACATCCGAGTAGCACAAAGATGTATCGAGATCTCCGTACGATATTTTGGTGGCACGACATGAAACAAGATGTGACATTATTCATGTCACAATATATGGCTTATCAGAGGATAAAGGCCGAGCACCAGAAGTCGGGCGGAGAGATGCAGAACCTCTCTATACCGGAGTTAAAATGGGAACATATAACAATAGATTTTATTTTTTGGTTTGCCAAAGACGCAACGGAAAAATAATGCCATCTAGGTTATCGTCGAATGACTTACCAAGTCAGATCACTTTTTGCCTATCAAAAGTACTCGGAGTGCCAACTTCCTGGCTTAGATCTACCTCAACAAAATTATTTGGCTCCACGGTGTGCCCGTATCCATTGTCTCCGATAGATATAGTCGATTCTTATCGCATTTCTAGGAAAGCCTGCAGATAGCAATGGGGACAAAGTTGAAGTTTAGCTCTGCCTACCATCCACAGACAGACGGTCAAACAGAACGTGTCAACCAAATCCTCGAAGATATGCTACGACTTTGTGCCTTGGACTTGAAGACAAGTTGGGACATGCATCTACTGTTAGCCGAATTTGCATACAACAATAGCTTTCAATCCAGCATTCAGATGGCATAGTATGAGGCATTGTATGGGCAAAAGTGCAGATCCCCGATCTGTTGGAAAAAAGTTGGCGAACGGCAAATTCTTGGCCCTGAACTTGTGGAGCAAACCGTCCAGAAGATTCGCTTGATTTGGGAACGGCTAAAAGTAGCTCAGAGTCTCCAGAAAAGCTACTCAGACATGCATCGACGTCCACTTGAGTTCCTTGAAGGTGATCGGGTATTTCTCAAAGTCTTGCCCATGCGAGGAGTTACCAGATTTGGAGAAAAAGGAAAGCTAAGTCCAAGATTCGTCGGTCCGTTCGAGATATTAAAGCGAGTCACCACAGTTGCATATCAGATTGCCCTACCACCGTCACTATCCAAAGTGCATGATATCTTCCTTGTTTCACAGCTTAGGAAGTACGTGTATGACCCGAGTCATGTGGTGGATCTTGATCAACTAGATCTTAAGGCAGACTTGACTTATGTTGAACAACCTGTGCAAATCTTGGATCATAAAGAGAAGTTGCTTCAAAGTCGTTCGATTTCTCTCGTGTGCGTGCTTTGGCAAAATCATTCGGTCGAAGAATCCACTTAGGAGCTTGAAACTGAGATGAGTGAAAGGTTCCCTTTATTTTTTCCTAGTGGTAGGTTCTATTCCTAAGTTTCGTGGACGAAACTTTAAATTAGTTGGTTAGGATGTGGTGCCCCGTTCCCCCTATTCGTGGAGCGCGGCTAAGAAATACAAATGGTATCATTCGAACGAGATAGATTGAATCAAGAACTCATCCTCATTATGTATTTTCTTCTTCAAAATTGATTACCATATTCAGTAGACCGTGCCCCTAGGTTCGACTTACCGGCAGAGTCAAGAGGGACCTCTCCGCTGCAAGTTTTCTTGCCTAGTTTTCGCTGTCGCTTTGTTATTTTCGTGCTTTGAGTTGGTTTTCAAATTTTTTTTGCATTTTTTTGAACGGTTTTGATGGATTTTATTGTTTCTGTTCATTAAACTGTACTTTAATTCTGAGATTGGAAAGGGTGAAAGAGGTATTGATCAGCTGTTCGTGGTAATGCAGGTGAACGAGCAGTAGGCGACGCACGAGCGAAGTCTTAAAGCACCTCTTTTCTTTCCTCCTTCTAACCAACTTGTGAGTGACTTATATTCGATTCAGTTGACCCTTCTTCCAAATCTTTACATCTAAAATCTTGTATTCTTGCTTGCCCCGATCAAACGATACCAAGTAATAACTAAAAGATATCAAGATAAAAAGGAATAGACTTGGGTAACTTTATGCTTGTCAATCAACTTCTGAACGGTTATCTTATTGCATTCTAGTTTGTTTATAATATTCTATACATGCTTCAATTTTAGTTAGAATGCATACTTCTTCTATAAATTATTCTAAGTATGGAACACACCTTGTTATGCAATAAATTGTTCAGGAAGACTATGCAAAAATAAATCATGCAATGTTACTTGTCTTGTACTCGTGTTGCCTCAACTGCATGAATTGTTAACTTAATATAGATGTCGTTTGATTACGGATAACTTGTGCACAAGGTCATAGTTCCTGCGGACGGTCACTAGGACACTGGCACCGATCCGATCCGGGCCGAACACTTATGTATAGTCCACTATACTGGACGAGATAGCTCGTAGCACACCATGTACTTTCGCTGCAACCATTCTCGCCAGTGACTAGCCGTCCTTTATGGCATACGCTAGTGATCCCCTCGTATATTAAACCTGTGCAAAGTAACTTGTGTCTTCGTGGCAGGGAAGGAAAAGGTAAGTATTGTGCAGGTGGTTCAGACGGGCAGGTAAAAGTCACCGAACGGTGGCAAGTTTATTTTAGTAGTTTTTATATATACTTTTTGCTTGTAAAATGAACTAAGACAAGATAGAAAGATCACAATTAATATGCATGCTTCATATAAACAACGTATTGATTGGTATAGTTGGGTTAGCTTGCCTTCACCAGTATATTTTGATGTACTGACCCTCGTTGAAACAAGTTTCCCACACCAAGGAGATCCTGCGAGGAGCTGAAGTCACTGCCCAATCCAGTCCAGCTGTCGACACACCCTGATCGTGCCCTATTTTAAAGCATTTTAAAGACCCAGGAGCTAGCAACTTAACTCATGCAGCTCAGAGGAAAAGTCATCGTCCCGCCTGTAGGTCTTTATATTTTGAAGTTTTAGTACAAGGATGTAATGTACAGGACAACTATCTCATTTTGTGTCAACTTTTGTAAGCCGGTGCGGCAACCTTGTAACTCGTTCAATAGTTTGTAAAATATATATTCATTATCAAGAAAGATAACTTTTCCATGTTTCAACTTTGTGTTTTAATTTATCTGCGTACTCTGAATATGTGCTCGTTATGCAAAATACCTTAGCCTTGTGCGGTGCGCAACCTAGGCCCGCACGGCGTCACACCTGGGGGACGACTATCGATTCCACGAAATCGGGGCATGACAGAAAATGCTTAACCTTCTTATGAAAATGAGTCTGAACCATTGCAGATAATTTCTTGATCAAGGCAACAACATCAGACTTAGAAGACATAAAATAAATCCATGTAGCTCTAAAGTAATCATCCAAAATTATCAAGAAATAGGACGCTCCACAAGAGGAGGGGGTACTATAGGGACCCCAGACATCATAATAAATAAACTAAAATAAATCATCTGCTTTATTATAACTTATAGGAAAAGAAATACGAGTTTGTTTAGACTTAAAGAAAATATCACAAGGTTTACTAGAGCTAATGGAATGCTGAATAAAAGGTAACGATAATATCGCAGATGAAGAAGGAACATTCTGATCAAATATTCTTAAATAAAGGAAGAAGATTTTTTGTGTGACCAAATCGTTGATGCCAGAGAGAAGAAGAAACAATAGAAGATAGGGTAGAGGCGTGACATGCTTGAGCAGCTGAGAAATTGTGCAGCAAGTAGACCCTACCCCATTCCTCACCCACACCAATCACCGTTCTCGAAATGCATTCCTGAATAACACACAATTTATCCATTAAAGTAACAACACATTGACTGTTTATAGTTAACTGAGCAAAGGAGATCAAATTACAGTCAAGACAAGGAATATATAGAACATTATCAATCTTAGCAGTTGGCAAAAAAAGTAAGGATCCTTCTTGAACGACAGTAGCTAAACGATTATCAGGCAGCTTGATAGCAACCGGATTGATCGAAACAAGATTCTGAAGAAGATCCTAATTTTTGGTCATGTGTAGAGATGCGTCTGTATCTAAAATCCATGAAAAATACATACCAGACGGGTCGTAGGAGTTGCCAGGAGAAGTGTTTAAAGATTGATACATTTGCATAACCGTTTTCCACTATTCATGATTGGGGGCCGGACCAAATGCAGCCTTGTCTTGGTTTGTCAACGAGCCGACTGAACGACTATTGGACTATTGTTGGGCAGCGTTAGCGACGCCAGTAGACCCAGTGAAGCCACGCCCACAGCCTCGGCCAGCACCGAACGAATGAGATATTGACCGGTCGAAGGAGCCACGGCCGGAGGGACGAGAAACCCAGCCTTCTGGAAATTCTTGAAGACGATAGCACTTGGTCACATCGTGACCGAGACGACCATAATGGGTGCACTGTGGGCGGGGCTTGTCAGAAAAGCGAGACTCAACTGGTTTGGACTGAGCAGCGAAGGCCACGGCTGTCACGCCCCGAGGCGTCCCCCGAGTCGTGACCGCCGTACGGGCCTGGAATTGCGCCCGCACAAGGCTTTAATGATTTGCATAGCAAGCACGTATTCAGAGTACGCAGATAAATTGAAACACAGATTTGAAACTTAGAAAAGTTCTCTTTATTGATAATGAACATCTATTACAAACTCCTGAACGAGTCAGCTAATATGCCGAACGGCTTACAAAAGGGTTGACTCAAAATGAGATAGCAGTCCTGTACATTACATCCCTTTATAAACTTAAAACGATAAAGACCTCCTGGCTGGAGGATCGCTTTGCCACGGAGCTGCATTTGTGTATGAAGAGTTGCAGGCTCCTGACTCCAAAATGCTTCGGGGGCGCGGTGAAGATGCGCCAACAGCTGGACTGGATCGGGTAGACGACTTCGGCTCCTCGCTCGGTTCGCCTTGGTGCGGAGAACCTATTTCAACGAGGGTCAGCATATCGAACATGCTGGTGAAGGCGAGCTAGCCTGACTATACCAATCAACACATTGTTTAGTGAAGCATGCATATTTTTGTGGGTTTCTATCTTGCCTTAGTTCATTTACAAGTAAGCAGCATATTGAATTTACTGAAATAAACGTGCCACCGTTCGGTGGATTTTACCTGACCGTCTGAATTACCTGCACAATACTTACCATGCCTTCCCTGAAACGAAGACACAAGTTAGTATGCAACAGGTTTAAATATACAAGATACACGCATGATGCACTACAAGCCATTATTCACACGATAAACACACGAGGCATTGCAAGCATATACACACGAGGATCACTGGCTTGTTGCCATTTTGGACTAGTCAAGGACAAGGATAGCATGCAACGGGAAAACACGAGGAGCTCAGAAAACACGATGCGTTGCAAGTTATCCCGTCCGCACACGATTGACTATAAACACGAAGTCTGCCCAGGTCGGATCGGTGCCAGTGCCCCAGCGACCGTCCGCAGAACTTATATCCTTGTGCACAAGTTGTCCATGATCGAACACACGATGTTTAGTTAAATTATCACTTCACGCAGTTGACGCAACACGAGTAATGCATGCTTTATTTTGCATAGCCTCTAGGAACAGTTATGCGTATGATGAATATTCCGAACGAACAAGCATGCAAGTAAGTAACCGTTCACGAAGTTTATTGACAAGCATATAACCAAGTCTATTTTCTTTTATCTTGGTTTCTTTTATTATTACTTGGTATCGTTTGATCGGGGCAAAGGAATGAAGCTGGAAGCAGAGCTAGCTAATCGGGTTGGTAGCCACTCACTTAGATTTCGGAAAGAAGAAGGAAAGAGGCGCTTCACGACTCCGTTCGCAAGCCGCCTACTGCTCGTTCACCTGCACACGAACAGCTCGATTAATACTTCTTCCTCTTTTTCCAATCTCGGAATTGAAGTGCAGTTCAATGAACGAAAACAATGAAAACCATCGAAACCGTTCAAGGAAAACAAGCAAATCCCAAAATCAACTCAAAGCACGAAAGCAACAAGCGACATCGAAAACCGAGGCAATAAAAGATAGCAGCGGAGAGGTCCCTCCTGACTCTGCCGCTAAGCCGATCCTTGGGGCGCGGTCCACTGAATATGGGAATCGATTCCGAAGAAACAAATCCATAACAAGGACGAGTTCTTAATTTAATCTATCCCGATCGAACGATACCGTCTTGTGTTTCTTAGCCGCGCTCTCCGCATCGGGAGAACGGGGCGCTACATCCTACCCAACCAATTGGAAGTTTCGTCCCGAAACTTAGGAATAGTGCTTACCGTTAGGGGTTATTATATTGCGGGCGATGAACAGGAAGGTTCGGGCAGGAATTAATGGCATGGCCTAGATTGCCACAAGCGAGACATAACCCAAGTCTCTTACGACACTGACTGAAGGAGTGCCCACGTTTGTTGTAGTATTGGCATACTTGGTTGGGATTTGTTTTGTGCTGACCACCGTTGTTTTGGCGCTTTGCAGCAGTGTTTCCTCCATCGTTGCCTTGGCGTTTGTAATTGTAGGTATGCACAGCGCCGGTGGAAACATGAGGATACTGTGGTTCTAGCGATAAGGCGTGATTCATGACTTCACGCATTGTCCCGTACTGATTATTGACCACGTGCGAATGGATGGCAGGGCGTAGTCCACCTTCAAACCTTCTAGCTCGACTCGCTGCATCAGGTAAATAGGCCCTAGCGAATTTAGAGAGTCGGTTGAATTCGACGGAATACTCTTTAACTGTCATCCTGCCTTGCCTCAGTTGCACGAAGTCATTTTCCATTTGACGTTGTACTGGAGGGGGTATAAACTCCTCTTCGAACGCGGCATGAAAGGTCGTCCACGAGATCGCCTCCTCTCCGTGATCAAATTGGAGAGATCGTCGATGCACGTCCCACCAATCGTGTGCGTTGAGGCAGAGCTGTAGTTGCGCGCAGGCGACACGCTTATCTTCGGGGACCTCTAGCAGAGTGAAGTGATCTTCAATCTCGGCTAGCCAATCTAGAGCTATCACTGCGTCCTCAGTCCCGTCGAACGGGGTGTTGCAAACTTTCTTGAAGTGTCCCAAGTTGAAGGCAGTCACGTCCCTCGGCCTTGGAATCTGAGGCGTCTCCACTTCAAGCACGGGCTGTTCCACCGGAGTCGTTGCTGTTGCGGCGGAATGGTTGGCAGCCAAAGTCTGAACGATTTGTTGCAGGGCATCGACCTGCTTCTGTTGGACTGAGAATCGGGTCTCTAGATTACTCTCGAGCTTAGCTTGGCGGGCCTCGTCTTGTTGTCGTTGCGATTCTAACATTTGCATTACCCGCTCAAGCGGGTCGACTTGAGACATGCCTCTTTGGCTTCGAGAGCTTCCCGAATTGCCCGAACTGCTCTCTTGTGTTTCGATCGGTGGTTGCGCTGCAGATTGCGCTGGATCCATTCCTTCAAAAGAAGGTAAATTACATTAGGATCATAATGTATTATGGACTTATTGCATGAACGTATCTCATTTTGGCCTAGCGAGTTCAAGAGTTCGCACAGGAATTTTTGATCGTTAAAGGAACTTTTCCAGCACGAAGTCTAAGGAACTTTGAATCTGTGCTCTGATACCACTATGTCACGCCCCGAGGCGTCCCCCGAGTCGTGACCGCCGTGCGGGCCTGGAATTGCGCCCGCACAAGGCTTTAATGATTTGCATAGCAAGCACGTATTCAGAGTACGCAGATAAATTGAAACACAGATTTGAAACTTAAAAAAGTTCTCTTTATTGATAATGAACATCTATTACAAACTCCTGAACGAGTCAGCTAATATGCCGAACGGCTTACAAAAGGGTTGACTCAAAATGAGATAGCAGTCCTGTACATTACATCCCTTTATAAACTTAAAACGATAAAGACCTCCTGGCTGGAGGATCGCTTTGCCACGGAGCTGCATTTGTGTATGAAGAGTTGCAGGCTCCTGACTCCAAAATGCTTCGGGGGCGCGGTGAAGATGCGCCAACAGCTGGACTGGATCGGGTAGACGACTTCGGCTCCTCGCTCGGTTCACCTTGGTGCGGAGAACCTGTTTCAACGAGGGTCAGCATATCGAACATGCTGGTGAAGGCGAGCTAGCCTGACTATACCAATCAACACATTGTTTAGTGAAGCATGCATATTTTTGTGGGTTTCTATCTTGCCTTAGTTCATTTACAAGTAAGCAGCATATTGAATTTACTGAAATGAACGTGCCACCGTTCGGTGGATTTTACCTGACCGTCTGAATTACCTGCACAATACTTACCATGCCTTCCCTGAAACGAAGACACAAGTTAGTATGCAACAGGTTTAAATATACAAGATACACGCACGATGCACTGCAAGCCATTATTCACACGATAAACACACGAGGCATTGCGAGCATATACACACGAGGATCACTGGCTTGTTGCCATTTTGGACTAGTCAAGGACAAGGATAGCATGCAACGGGAAAACACGAGGAGCTCAGAAAACATGATGCGTTGCAAGTTATCCCGTCCGCACACGATTGACTATAAACACGAAGTCTGCCCAGGTCGGATCGGTGCCAGTGCCCCAGCGACCGTCCGCAGAACTTATATCCTTGTGCACAAGTTGTCCATGATCGAACACACGATGTTTAGTTAAATTATCACTTCACGCAGTTGAGGCAACATGAGTAATGCATGCTTTATTTTGCATAGCCTCTAGGAACAGTTATGCGTATGATGAATATTCTGAACGAACAAGCATGCAAGTAAGTAACCGTTCACGAAGTTTATTGACAAGCATATAACCAAGTCTATTTTCTTTTATCTTGGTTTCTTTTATTATTACTTGGTATCGTTTGATCGGGGCAAAGGAATGAAGCTGGAAGCAGAGCTAGCTAATCGGGTTGGTAGCTACTCACTTAGATTTCGGAAAGAAGAAGGAAAGAGGCGCTTCACGACTCCGTTCGCAAGCCGCCTACTGCTCGTTCACCTGCACACGAACAGCTAGATTAATACTTCTTCCTCTCTTTCCAATCTCGGAATTGAAGTGCAGTTCAATGAACGAAAACAATGAAAACCATCGAAACCGTTCAAGGAAAACAAGCAAATCCCAAAACCAACTCAAAGCACGAAAGCAACAAGCGACATCGAAAACCGAGGCAATAAAAGATAGCAGCGGAGAGGTCCCTCCTGACTCTGCCGCTAAGCCGATCCTTGGGGCGCGGTCCACTGAATATGGGAATCGATTCCGAAGAAACAAATCCATAACAAGGACGAGTTCTTAATTCAATCTATCCCGATCGAATGATACCGTCTTGTGTTTCTTAGCCGCGCTCTCCGCATCGGGAGAACGGGGCGCTACAACGGCGTCCATCTTGGATTCGCGATCCTTCATTAGCGTTCTGTGACTCTCTTCTTGAACTACACGCACATAAACCCAATTGAGAGGTAGGAGGGGTTCTTGAGCCATGAGGCCAGAGCAGAAAGTGCAAAAGGTGTCATCGAGGCCTAATAGAAACTGGTAGAGACGCTCCTTGTCTCGCTCAATACGAATCTGAGTGGTGAGATCGCAAGAGCAGTCTCCGAAATGGCAGACCTTAGACGGGACGTAAGTCAATAACTCATCCCATAATTTCTTCAAGGAGTCGAAGTAGGATGCAACAGATTGTCCTCCCTGGCGACAATTGGCGATGTCGGACCGAATTTGCAAGATTCTTGGTCCTTTACCGACCGAGAATCGCTGACGTAAATCCTCCCATAATTCAAGAACCGTCTCGGGATAGGAGATCGAAGTGCGCAGGAGCGGATCAATGGATTGAATGATCCACCCAATAAGCATCGCGTTGACGCTCCACCAATCGTCGATAGCTTCGGAGTTGACGTCCGGTTGAAGTAGTTGGTCGTCGATGAAGTTGAATTTCCGCTTAGCCTTGAAAGCGTTCCTCATGGAGTTGTCTACTCTTGATAATTTTTGCCCTTCAATACCATGGGGCATATTTGCAAGTCCGGATAATCCGAAGGATGAAGGTAGAACAAAGAAGTATGATCGAGGGGACGCGTGGATTTGGCCTGACGAGCGGCATTCAATGGTGAGGTGGGATTGAGAGTACCTGTGTCTGATTCACTCATTGCTTAGGAGAAACAGAAAATGAACTAGACGAAGGAAGATCGAAAAAAAATGAGGGTTTGGAAACCTAGTTTTGATACCATGAAATAATGAGATAAAGATTAGAATTATTCTTATATTCCTTCTGCCTCAAATGGCTGAGCTTTATAAATAATAACAAAAAACTAAAGATAAGAAAGAGTAATAATGGAAAAGATATACTGACTACCTAACAATATCTTCAATAACAAAAACTAACATTATATATATATATATATATATATATATATATATATATATATATATATATAGAGAGAGAGAGAGAGAGAGAGAGAGAGAGAGAGATATGTAGATGTGGAAGTGTTTTCTTATTGAATGATGAAGCAGCTCTAAGTAACAACACAATTAATTGGACCAATAAATTCTTGATTCGATTGTTTAGAAGATCTCCACCCTCATGTTATTAGCATAGATAAATTGTTGAGGAGACAATAATAGATGGGATGGGTATGATAGCCAACCTTAATAATCATGTCGGTGGCATGTTGCCTTGTCGGCTCGCTCTTAATTATCTCGATTCTTACATACAATTGTCCAAAGATCTCCATCATTATATAGCTTGAAATGATGTACTAATTTTTCCAAACATAAACAATACTAATAAATTTAATTTGAAACAACCTAAGAAAGTTCGAAGGGAAAGAAAATATATGTTGTGACGTTGTATCTTTAGTTTTTTCTTAAATCGGTCTTCTCAACTTAGAGCATCTCCGATGCTATTGTGACTTAAAAAAAAAAATAATAATAAATAAATAAATAAATAAAAGTTGTTGGCATATAGGAATCACAAAATTTTATTTAAAGTTCTTTTTTTCAATGCATTATAAAGTAAATTGTAAAATTTATTTGAAAAAATATATATAAAATATATTTTTAAGTTGGTTGTCTAGTTCTAGACAATATCTTGTCAATGTTTTCACCTTCATACTATTAATTATGAATATAAAATATTTAGAAAAAGATGAGACATTGTCTTGAAAGTTGGAATTTTTTTTTTTAATATTTTTGTATCGGAAAAGCCTTTTTTTTTCATTATCTTTTGTAAATTTAATATTGTCATCTATAAAAGATATTATATTGTGGCTTGTGCCACATAGAACTTGTAACACATAATATACAAAAAATTGTATATAAAGCATAAAAGTTTAATTTTATTGTGTAAAAGGTTCAAAAGTTTGAAAAAATTGCAGATACAATTTCAATACGTTATTTTGGAGGACGCAATTTTAGTTTTGACAATTTACTCCCTTCTAAAGGGCATAAAGTTTCCTCCGAACTATTTTAAATTTTTTTTTCAATTTATGCCCTTTTTAGAGTGTGTTTTTTTTAACCTTCAAAGAACAATTCACCAAGATTCTGAAAAATGTATTAAAAAAAGATCGTCAATAAAAGTCTATTTTTGTCACTAATTTCATCACAAAAAAGTCCTTGAAAATAATTTGTCACTGGAAGCAAAAATCGTCACTAAAATCATCATTAAAATTTTCAATATTTAATCTCCGCTGAAATGGAAAAAAAATATATAAATAAAATTTTTACACCCTTTAGAAGGGACTATATTTACAATTTTACTAAATTTTGTATTTTTTTTTACACAATAAATTTAAACTTCTATGCTTTTTATACATTTTTTTGCATAATACATTACACAATATATTATTACAAGACAATAGGATTGAAGATGCTCTTAGATAAAATTGTTGGAGGATGAAAGCACCAAAATTGCAAATCATATGTTTGAAAGGATTGGATAATTATAAGGGCACTACACTTTTTACTTGGGGCTAGCCCAATGTAAATTTTTTCAAATTTACAAGTTTGTCACTCTCATAGTTACTTGGGGCTAGCCCACACCAAGGTATAAAACTGAATTTTTTTTCTATTTTTGGCATTCCACCTAGACTTGAAGAAACCCTCATTCCACCAAGCCTCAACCTAAAATTGGAAATTGCTAGCTGTGGTTGGAGGAGGATTTTACTTTGGTGATACTCCAAGGAATATTCTTCCGGTATGTCTTCGACAACCTACGATGAATAAGTTTTGCGATTGTCCGAAAAAGATTTAGTTTATTTTGACTATTGTAGGAACAATGCATGAAAATATGTTCGATGACGAAGTCGGATCGTCCAATTCATTAAATATGCACTCCGAACGTTCCGAAGAACATGTTGGTTGTTTCGAAGCACGTACGGTACGTAAAACGACAACCCTAATTTGACAGTCACGAGTAAGGACTGTAAAAATTAGACAGTCCTATATAAATATAGGACTGTCAAATATTCTACAGTCATAAATTAATAGAGGACTGTCATAAATTCGACAATCCTATATAAAAGTAGGACTGTCATAATTTTGACAGTCCTATTTAAAAATAGGACTGTAAAAATAGTGACAGTCCTAGATAATTATATGAAGTTATTAATTTTTATATTATTTTATATTGGTTATAGGACCAACCTTGTTCAGATATTGTGGTACATCCTGCTATTGGTGTTGATGTGGATGATATTTTCTCAACGGATATTCAATTTGTAACCCATGAAGAAGCATTAGAGTGGTGCAGAGAAGTTGGGAGACGACATAACATAGTTATTGTCATTGCAAGATCCATCAGATCTCGGCCGGGCCGAAAATATCTTGAGCTGGGATGCGAAAGAGGAGGTGTGTTTATGGAGCATCATAAAAAAAAGGTGTTGTTGAAAAAAAAATCCCTAAGAAAAACGTTGGGACGAGAAAATGTGGTTGTCCATTGAAGGTGTTGATTGTAAAGTTGAAGATGTGAAGTGGATAATCGAAGTTAAGAATGGAAGACACAATCATCCTATTCCAGGGACACTTACGAGTCATGCCTACATGGCACGGTTGAAGGAGGATGAAAGAAAGTTGGTTGAAGAATTATTCCTTTCAGGAGTTGCACCGAAATAAATTTATTCTGCCGTACGACAAAAATAAGATGGGAACAAGTCTACCATGAGGACGATCTATAATAGTTTGGCTAGAGCAAAATGCAATAGTATGAAAGGAAGAATGGCGATGCAGCAAGTATTAAAGTTGCTTGGGGAGCATCACTACGTGGAGTACCATAGAAGACATCCACAAACTGATAAACTCCTTTCGTTGTTTTGGGCTCATCCTGATTGCACACACTTGGCTCGGTCCTTCGCAGACGTGTTGGTCCTTGATTGTACATATAAGACCAACAAGTTCAAGATGCCTCTTTTTTAAGTTGTCGGGTTTACGTCTACGGAAAAAATATTTACAGTCGCTTTTTGTTTTATGAAGAGTGAGACAGTAGAGGATTACACATGGGTGTTGAGAAAACTATAATCCCTTTACACAGGTTACAAAGAGCCCTCTGTTTTTGTTACTGACAGAGAATATGCGTTGATAATGTAACGCCCCGCTCCGCGTCGGCATTATATATCAAGGTGAGTGGGCAGAACTTCATTCTCTGATTCTTGTACGCCTTAATAATAACCTGAGTTTTTGCTTACAATGTTTTCATAAGAGAATGATAGAACCTGCCTAGCATGTTAATGAACGAACTCACCTAGCTTGTCTTTGAATCAAGTCTGCTTAACGAGAATCCCGAATCGCTTGCTTAGAGTGCATGAACATGTTCACTATCGTCTATGCTTCGAGAGAACCATACTGTGCCTGAACGTGTTCAAGTGATAAGTCGGATTGCCCCGCAACAACGATTATATTCTGATGGTTCGTCTCGTCTGCATACTAGAGTTTATTTGATAGTGTTCCATGCATTCGCACGTGGTCGGACAATGGCTTTTGGTGGAGAGCTGAACTGCATACGTCATAGCCACCATGGATCACAGCTGCCATTAGCATCAGAGAATGAGTCATTGGTATGCTGTTCCACCAGCTGCCGATCCTGAGATACTCGAGGACCGCCCTGCATATAGCTAAGTCATTGTGTTGGCTTGGATAGTGACTGCCCCTAAGATTGTGCATCTTGTGTCTAGCTTTGCATCAGACCCTCGAGTCGCACGAGACACGTTGCACCCTGAAACATGAACGGTTTGCTTGCTTGCATATTCAATATGAAACTCTGTTTCCAAACATGTTTTCAAACAATGTAATATGACTCTGCTAGCGAACTGCATGAAACGAACCTAGGTAAAACTAGAAAGATTACTAGTAATGTAATATTTTATAACATGATTACTTAGTGTTGGTTTGAGTGAATACATATTTCTGTTCAGTTGTTTTATCTCACCAGTACTTGTATAAAGTGTTGACCCACCAACAGTTTACTTGCTTGCAGGTACTGGATCGTCCGAGGGAGCGATAGGCGTGCCACAGTCCCTAAGACCCGGAATCCTGGTTTCGATTGTTGCCCCGAGAATGCTATCGTATAAGGGGGCATAATGTATGGAACGAACGTGTGCCTTTGCTAAAGGAAACCCAAGTTGCCTCGATTGTCCCGAACACTCAGTTGGCTAAATGCATTACATTGCAACAAGTCCCTTTCCGCTGCTTACTCGATTGATGCGATGATAGCCAACTATCAACTTAAACGATTGGCCTTGCATGGGCGCAACCCCAGGCCCGTGCGGCATCACGCACCCCGAAAGCTCGAACGGGCCATTCGCTTAGCTCCCTTCCTCCCTCGCACCCGTAGGACGGGCACGGTGATTCGCGTCCGGCGCACCGAGGCACGGTGATTCGTGTCCGGTTCGTTAATTTCGACCACACGGGGCGGGGCAGGGCGGAGCGGCGGCCCGGGCGGGTCCGGGGCGTGACAGATAAATGCTATAGATATTGTATTTCCTCATGCGCATAGACTACTATGTACTTGGCATATAAATAGAAATATCCAAGCTCAATGCAAGAGAAAATTTGAAAATGTTGACGGTAAAATCGACATGCTTCGCTTCGAAGAATTCTACAGTGATTGGAGTCTTGTATGGCAAGCAAGTACTACAGACAGCTACGACACAGCATGGTACATATTCCAACAAAAGTGGGAGACGAGTAACCCGACATGCATATCTTATATCAAAGATACTTGGCTAGAACCACATAAAGAGCAATTTGTCTTAGCATAGACCAACATGGTGAAGCATTATGGCACGATCACTACGAACCGGGTCGAAGGAGCACACTCATGTTTAAAAAGATATCTACGGTCATCGGTCGGTAATTTTGTCTCTGTTTGGCAATCGATTCATTTGATGACTATTGCCATGGTAAAAGATATTGTAGCATCATTTGAGATGAGCCTCAATATTGCAAAACATGAATACAAGCAAGAACACCTCTTGGATGGTTTAATCCATGTGGTATCTCACAAGGCCTTGGGCTTATTGTTTGAGGAGATTCGTAGGTCGAAGTCGATGGTTTATGATCCTGAGGTTTGCGATTGTTCATATCGACATTCACTCGGACTTCCGTGTGCACATGAGATCAACGAATATCGTCGTGAATCTATATCTATTCCAATAGATGGTGTTGATCAACGTTGGCGACAGCTGTCGATAACGATGGTGGAAGTGCAAGATGATTTCTTTGCGTTGCCCCAAGTGAAACTACTGCACGCAAGGTGGTGTGGCACATCGGAATCGAAGAGAAGATCCATTGAGGTTAAAATCCAAGAGATTGTAGTCCCGGCAACAACTTGATTGCAAGAGCCATCCGTTGTTTGAACTCCTAAGGGAAGACCACAGTCAAGAAAGAGTAGAGCAAAAAAGAAGGGGGAGGAGTCAACTAAAAGGGATCCATCCTTATTTGAACATATCGAACGCAGTTTGGAGGCAAAGTCCGTAATGGATCGGGGGGTATTTCCGCAGAAAAAGAGTAAGCTAACTATTCAAAGGAGGAAGAAACATAAAACGATAGATGCAGTCACGGCGGAGGGTTTTGATAACTTTTCTGATTCTTATAGTCTATATATTGATAATTTTCTACCTGAGATACGGAATTTCATTTGGTCTATTGTTGATGTTCCAAAAGATGGCCATTGTGGATACCATGCACTAGCAAGACAACTAGGCTATTCAGTTAAAGCAGGATGGAGACAGGTTAGGGAAGAGCTGTACGAGGAGTTGGAGTCGCGACTAGCCTTCTATAGCCAGATACTTGGCGAAGAAATTGTTGGAGATTTGTTGGCAGGCATACCTTGTACTGAAACAGTTACCGGACCAGACCATTAAATGGATGTCCCGCATGCTGCTTACGTATTCTCTAATAGGTATAAGTTACCTATTATAATTATCTCACAAGGTATTAACAATACTTTCTTTCCAATGTGTGCCCCCCTGTCGAACACCGAGTATCCAATCTATGTTGCATAGGGCTTGTCGGACAATACTTCGTCATCCCAAGGTTGATCGCTCATTCTCCTATTCCGCCACCTTTTCTACGCTTTGGTATAAACACGCACCTGAGAAAACGATCGTATGGACGATACCCTACAAGGATGCAATGGCTGCCTATAAGAAGATGATGAAGATGGAGGATCCAAAAATTATGTCGGACGACTACTTTGATATTCTAATCGATTGATACTGTATATTGAAATATATGTTGTGTTGATCCATGTATGTTTAACTGTATATTGAACTATATGTTGTATGTTGTGTGTATGTTGTGTAATGAAAGGAGTTATGAAGATTTTGACTGTATATTGTGCATTGCTACTAATAACTTAGGACTGTCAATATGTAAGACTGCCAGGATACTAGGACTGTCACAATTTTGACAGTCCTAGTATATACTAGGACTGTCAAAATTGTGACAGTCCTAAAGTTTACCCCCTGTCATATATGCACAGTTATGTAACTTTAGGACTGTCACAATTTTGACATTCCTAGTATATACTAGGACTGTCAAAATTATGACAGTCCTAAAGTTTACCCACTGTCATATATGCACAGTTATGTAACTTTAGGAATGTCACAATTTTGACAATCCTAGTATATACTAGGACTGTCAAAATTATGACAGTCCTAAAGTTTACCCACTGTCATTTATGTACACTTATGTAACTTTAGGACTGTCACAATTTTGACAGTCCTAGTATATACTAGGACTGTCAAAATTGTGACAGTCCTAAAGATTACCCACTGTCATATATGTAAAATTAGCTACACTGTCTGCAAATTGGACAACAGTATGTATGCAGCTCAAATTGATAGTTTCAACTTTGATACAACTCAAATTAACTCAAAGTGTCACAACTAGGCAAAATGATAGTTTAAACTTTTACAACTAAAAATGACAATTCTCAAAAGTCATATTCAGTCAAACTTTTACAACTTTTACAGCTCAAATTTTGACAATTCTCAAAAGTTATATTCAGTCAACTTTTACAACTCAAAATGATAGTTTAAACTTTATGGCGCCTCTTTGTACGTTGCTCTCTATTTTCTAAGAAAGGAAAATATTCAGCGTTGTCGATTTGTTGGAGTTCGTCATTGATTGTCATATAATTCGAACACTGGCAACTTACGAGGCTTCTTCCCAACTTCTTCACTTTCTTTGCATATTCATGAGAATTTAAAAAACTTGTTAGCCACAGTTACAAATATCAAACTTAAAGTCGACAAGTTGGCTCACCATCTTGACCAGTGCAGTATACAAGACCGATTTGGCAGGAAGATCTGACGGTACTCGCATAATATTTTCTCCGCATTGGAACAAGGTCGGTAGTCCGACACCGGTGTAGTAGGGGAGGTAGTCGTCGCTGCACTCCGCCATATTGACTGCTGCTTGCCGGTCGGTATCTCTAATAACGTGGCGTTGCCACTCGGTGAAGAAGTCCGATACCTAGTTGAACGACGCAGGAATATAGTTTAGCGGTGAACCGTCGTATATGAGTAGCTACCCAAATATTGTAGACCGGTGGGACTGATTTTTGCCTTCACATCATCTCCCAATAATTCATACCTCCATGTATTGCATTTTTCCCGTGGTTGATCACCGTCAACATACGAGAACTCTCCTGAAAAGTCAACAATTGGATGAAATTATACCTCTATGTAAAATAAACTTTGAACTTACAACTATATATAAATTTATCACAACGTAATGTACTTACCGGATTGTTCCATATTTGGTATGCAATATGGTTTTCGATCGACGGTAACATAGAGCAACCGTTTGGACAAGTGTCGACTGGACTATCTGCCTGCTCAGATGGTCCTGAACCATCAGTAGTCCGGTTTTCGAGAGTTTGTGGGAGACTCTCGACAGGACTATCTGCAGGCTGAGAAGGTCCTGAACCATCAGTAGGCCGGTTTGGAATATTTGGCATGTCCTCATCTGAGGAGGAAGAAGAACCGGAAGAACTAGGAGGAGCACGTCTCTTCGAACGATTGGCAGTCTTCTTCGTCAATCGACGTTTCCTCACTTCAGGGCGTGCCTCGGGCTCGCGGATAGTGACGCCTGGTTCAATAGTACGCGAAACTGTGCGTTCCTTACGCATCGACGCAGTAGGGCGTCTTCTCATATCTTCATCCACAGTGTCCTTTCCAGGGGCATGACTATAAGACAAAAAATTAATTTCTATTTTAACATAATAATTTAATTTTACATTCAGGACTGTAGCAATTTCTACAGTCCTGTAAGTATACAGGACTGCAGAATTTTCAACAGTCCTAATTTTTTAGGACTGTTGAAATGCCTACAGTCCTATATAAATTTAGGACTGTAGACAATTCGACAGTCCTTAATATAAATAGGACTGTCGAATTTCCTACAGTCCTAAAACTATATGGGACTGTAGGAAAATCTACAGTCCCGCCCGATACTGCTCGACAATGTCGACGATTCTCGACATTGTATGCCCTAAAATCGTGTTCGATCAACCAAGTGAACGTCTAAACTACATCCTAAACTCCGCCAAGGACTTGTATGCCCTCATTTGAAGAATGATAAAGAAAATCACTCAAAATTTTCAAAATGCAATAGGATTTTTTAAAATTTTTGGACAATTTTGCAAAGGCAATAGCACAAGGAGAATGATGATTTGTATCTTGATTCTTTCGAGACTTTGGGAGCCATCGACAAGGAGGAGGAGGACAGACTCTCGGAGATCGGCCGGCGGGAGGGGGGAGAGCTCCGGTGGGGTGGGGAGGGTTTGGGAGTGTTTGGGAGAAGGTTTAAAAGTGGGCTAGTATGAGTAAAATAATGGGTTAGTGTAAGTAAAGTTTTCTCATTAATGGGCTAGCCCCAATCCTGGACTAGCCTCAAGTAAATATAGTAGTGCCCTTATAAATATCCAAAGGATTAGGCATGTCCAAGTTAAAATGAGACCCCACTTATGTGGTGGGTTGTCCAATGTCAGGCAGCCTGTCTAACTTTACAAATGAATATTGATAGAAAAGTAGCTTGTGAGTTGCAACAAGTTTTATATAGAACGAGAATGCATTGAAGCACCAAGTAACTTGGAATTCTTCATGACAAATATAATTGCACATGAGTACTTTTGGCATAGTTTGGCTTGGGTAAATAAATGGTTTTCTCTCTCATATATGTGCCTATTTTTTTTCGGAATGCTCATAGGTAAGTGATCAAGGAAAAGAGAGTTTAAGGTCCCAAATGACCACACGTGTCTATACAAATATAAAATGAAAATTTTCGTTCATAACAACGTAAATAATAAAAAATTTATTGAAAGCATAAAATTTTTGAAATTTACAAAAAAAACATCAGAATGTCCTTTCTAAGGACGTTTTACGCTTTTCAATAAAATTTTCGTCCATCTCCGTTAAAAAAAAAAATCGTTAACAAAAAAAATTTTAAATAAAAATAATAGGAAAATGTCCTTCCTAGAGATGTTTTTTTTCTTTATATTAAATATCTCTCCTCTCTCTCTCTCAGTCTCTCTCTCTCCTCTCTCTTCTCTCTCTGTTCACTCACTCTCTCACTCACTCAATGCTCTCTCTCTCTGTGTGTCTCTCACTCACACTCTCTCTCTTCTCTCTTCTCTCTCTCTGTTGACTCTCTCACTCACTCACTCACTCACTCACTCACTCACTCTCTCTCTCTCTCTCTCTCTCTTCTCTCACTCTCTTCTCTCTCTCTCTCTCTCTCTCACTCCGACGTCGACGACGGCGGGACCTAGCCTGGCCATGTCCGTCTACGGGACCCTCCTCGACGTTGCCTCGTAGAAGAGAGAGAGGAGAGGAGAGAAGAGAGAGAGAGGAGAGGAGAGGAGAGGAGAGGAGAGAGAGAGAGAGAGAGGAGAATAGGAGAGGAGAAGAGAGAGAGTGAGTGGGTGAGAGAGACAGAGAGAGGAGAAGAGAGAGTGTGAGTGAGAGAGAGGAGAGAGGAGAGATAAAAGTTAAAAAAATATAAAAAAAGAAAAAAACGTTCCTAGGAAGGATGTTTTTTCTAGGAAAAACATCATTCCAAAGGGTGTTTTCCTTTTTTTTTATTTTTTTGCTTTTCTAACGGAACTTTTACTTTTCTAACGGAAAAGCGTAGAACGTCCTTAGAAAGGACGTTCTGATGTTATTATTGTAAATTTTTAAAATTAAATACTTTTATTAGAAATTTTTGTTTTTTCATTGCTCTAAACGAAATTGAACATAAAATTGTCGCCCAAATCCAAATATTTTTCGGTGTACTATGAAGTATATAAAAAGTTTATAAAAGAATGGATGGTTCCTTATTTTTGTTGTGGTGAACCGATCAATCTTATGAATAAAGTTACATTTCTAATCAAGATAATAATGAATAGCAAGAAAATATTGATAGAGAAAACATTGTTTTTGTTAAACATTTTAAACTTATGCCATAAAAATATCTTTAGATTTATATTTTAATTGAAAGAGTTAAAATGAATAGCATTATCATATATTCCCATATACAGTATTTTGGAGATAGAATGGAGTGAATAAATATTTTGACAGTTGTCACAGAAGAGAATTTTTGCAAATCGATGGAATTAAAAGCCACCAATAATTGATGCTCCTTCATGCTTGTTGAGCTTGTTGCCCAGCTTGTTGTGAGGGGTTCCCCCACCATAATTGGTACGCCTTCATCTTTACTCAAAATTATGGGCTTAATTATTAAAAGATTCACAATGGGAACATGGTATGGGACATGTGGGGTTATATAATTATTGAATATTATGGAAATGTCCCCAACCCTATCCAAATTGCACATGCTTGTCCAAGTAATTTTTTTTATAGGGATACTAAATCTAATCTACTGGCTAAATTATTCTAATAACACTTTAACTATAGCGTTCGGTCGATTTTTGGTAACTTAACTTTTCATTTGACATCCCACTTTTATAAATTAATCTTTTCATGTACGTTTGTTCAATTCTGAAGCACATCGAAACAACTTCAAAAATATTTTTACAGTACAAAAGTGTAATTTAAATATTTGTATTGTCATATATTCCTTTGAAGTGATTTCGATGTGATTTAAAATTAATGAAATGTGTTTCAAAAGAGCAATTTATAAAATTGGGAAGCCAAACGCGAGCGGTGGAAAGTTAATGTGCCAAAGACGTCCAAGTGCTATAGTTAGGATGTCATTATGATAATTTAGCCATACTACTATATAATGAAAAAAAAAACTTCAACTTCACCGTAAGAATCTTCTTTCTAAATATACCCTTGCATATATTTACTACTTAAAATTATTTATTAGAGTTAATAGGAACAACTAGATAATTATCAGAGTTGTCATTTGGTCTTTCTAAATAGTCTTTTATATATATATATATATATATATATATATATATATATATATATATATATATGATATTTTTAGAATAATTAAAGTAGCTGTCTTTTAGTCTTCTTAAGTAGTCTTAGTAAGTGTTATAATAATTACCATAATTATTTTTTAGTCTTCATAATAATAATCTATAAAATATTTGTAACGCACGTGCATATTTACTATTAGAAATTAAGGAGACTAAATATCTTGGCATAGGATAACTTGGTAATGCCTGGTAATGCCCGAAGTTGAAATAAGGGCATCTTTAATACTCTAGTGATGGCAGTACATATTTGTCACGCCCCGAGGCGTCCCCCGAGTCGTGACCGCCGTGCGGGCCTGGAGTTGCGCCCGCACAAGGCTTTAATGATTTGCATAACAAGCACATATTCAGAGTACGCAGATAAATTGAAACACAGATTTGAAACATAGAAAAGTTCTCTTTATTGATAATGAACATCTATTACAAACTCTTGAACGAGTTAGCTAATATGCCGAACGGCTTACAAAAGAGATGACTCAAAATGAGATAGCGGTCCTGTACATTACATCCTTTTATAAACTCAAACGATAAAGACCTCCAGGCTGGAGGATCGCTTTGCCACGGAGCTGCATTTGTGTATGAAGAGTTGCAGCTTCGGACTTCAAAAGGCTTTGAGGCGCGGTGAAGATGCGCTAACAGCTGGACTGGATCGGGAAGACGACTTCGGCTCCTCGCTCGGTTCGCCTTGGTGCGGAGAACCTGTTTCAACGAGGGTCAGCATATCGAAACATGCTGGTGAAGGCGAGCTAGCCTGACTATACCAATCAACACGTTGTTTAGTGAAGCATGCATATTTTGTGGGTTTCTATCTTGCCTTAGTTCATTTACAAGTAAGCAGCATATTGAATTTACTGAAATGAACGCGCCACCGTTCGGTGGATTTTACCTGACCGTCTGAATTACCTGCACAATACTTACCTTGCCTTCCCTGCCACGAAGACACAAGTTAGTATGCAACAGGTTTAAATATACACGTTGGGATCACTGGCTAGAAGCCATAATGGACCGTTTAGTCTTGAACGAGGATGGAATGCAGCAAAGATGCGTTGGTGGCTGCAGACTATCCTTGTCCAGAAGCGTGAGACTATCGTGAAGTTCCGCCCGGACCGGATCGGTGCCAGTGCCCCAGCGACCGTCCGCAGGAACCCGTTACCTTGTGCACAAGTTGTCCGTGATCAATCGTTCGTGATACGTTAACGTTGATGCGTTGAGGCAACGTGAACATGAGGCAAGCAACATTACATAATTCGTTTAGCATAGTCTTCCTGACAGTTTATTTCATAACAAGTGTATTTCATGCTTAGCACAATTTATGAAAGAAGATGCATTCTAACTAAATTGAAGCATGTATTGAACATTCCCAAACGAACAAGCAAGCATATGAGTAATCGTTCGTGCAGTTTAATGACAAGCATGTATACCAAGTCTATTCTCTTTTATCTTGGTTTCTTTTATTATTATTTGGTATCGTTTGATCGGGGCAAGGAGTGAAGCTGGAAGCAGGGCTAGCTAATCGGGTTGGTAGCCACTCACTTAGATTTTAGAAAGAAGAAGGAAAGAGGCGCTTCACGACTCCGCTCGCAAGCCGCCTACTGCTCGTTCACCTGCACACGAACAGCTCGATTAATACTTCTTCCTCTCTTTCCAATCTCGGAATAGAAGTGCAAGTCAATGAACGAAAACAATGTAAACCATCGAAACCGTTCAAGAAAACAAGCAAGTCCCAAAACCAACTCAAAGCACGAAAGCAACAAGCGACATCGAAAACCGAGGCAATAAAAGATAGCAGCGGAGAGGTCCCTCCTGACTCTGCCGCTAAGCCGATCCTTGGGGCGCAGTCCACTGAATATGGGAATCGATTTCGAAGAAACAAATTCATAAGGAGGACGAGTTTTTAATTCAATCTATCCTGATCGAACGATACCGGTTGTGTTTCTTAGCCGCGCTCTCCGCACCGGGAGAACGGGGCGCTACATCCTACCCAACCAATTGGAAGTTTTGTCCCGAAACTTAAGAATAATGCTTACCGTTAAGGGTGATGAACAGAATAGTTTGGGCAATCACGAATTCGGTGGGTGGAGTCACCGCAAATGAGACATTGCCCGAGTTTCTTGCGGCACGTTTCAACTGTGTGCCCTGGTTTCTTACAATAAGAACATGGTTGCCCTGGGTTTCCTCTTCGTAGGCCGCCGTGGTTAGGGCGCTTTGCAGCGGTATTTCCTCCATCGTTGCCTTGGCGTTTGTGATTGTAGGTATGCACAGCGCCGGTGGAAACGTGAGGATACAGTGGCTCGAGCGATAGGGCGTGATTCATGACTTCACGCATGGTTCCATACTGATTATTGGCCACGTGCAAATGGATGGCAGGACGGAGACCACCTTCAAACCTTCTAGCTCGACTCGCTGCATCAGGTAAATAGGCCCTAGCGAATTTGGAGAGTCGGTTGAATTCGGCGGAATACTCTTTAACTGTCATCCTGCCTTGCCTCAGTTGCACGAAGTCATTTTCCATCTTACGTTGCACTAGAGGGGGTATATACTCCTCTTCAAACGCGGCACGAAAGGTCGTCCACGAGATCGCCTCCTCTCCGTGATCAAATTGGAGAGATCGTCGATGCACGTCCCACCAATCGTGTACGTTGAGGCGGAGCTGCAGTTGCGCGCAGGCGACGCGCTTATCTTCGGGGACCTCTAACAGAGTGAAGTGGTCTTCAATCTCGGCTAGCCAATCTAGAGCTACCACTGGGTCCTCAGTCCCGTTGAACGGGGTGTTGCAGACTTTCTTGAAATGGCCCAAGTTGAAGGCAGTCACGTCCCTCGGCCTTGGGATTTGAGGCGTCTCCACTTCAAGCACGGGCTGTCCCACCGGAGTCGTTGCTGTTGCGGCGGAATGGTTGGCAGCCAAAGTCTGAACGATCTGTTGCAGGGCATCTACCTGCTTTTGTTGGACTGAGAATCGGGTTCTAGATTACTCTCGAGCTTGGCTTGGCGAGCATCGTCTCGTTGTCGTTGCGATTCTAACATTTGCATTACCCGCTCAAGCGGGTCGACTTGAGACATGCCTCGTTGGCTCCGAGAGCTTCCCGAAGTACCCGAACTGCTTTCTTGTGTTTCGTTCAGTGGTTGCGCTGCAGATTGCGCTGGATCCATTCCTTCAAAAGAAGGTAAATTACATTAGGATCATAATGTATTATGGACTTATTGCATGAACGTATCTCATTTTGGCCTAGCGAGTTCAAGAGTTCGCACAGGAATTTTGATCGTTAAAGGAACTTTTCCAGCACGAAGTCTAAGGAACTTTGAATCTGTGCCCTGATACCACTATGTCACGCCCCGAGGCGTCCCCCGAGTCGTGACCGCCGTGCGGGCCTGGAGTTGCGCCCGCACAAGGCTTTAATGATTTGCATAACAAGCACATATTCAGAGTACGCAGATAAATTGAAACACAGATTTGAAACATAGAAAAGTTCTCTTTATTGATAATGAACATCTATTACAAACTCTTGAACGAGTTAGCTAATATGCCGAACGGCTTACAAAAGAGATGACTCAAAATGAGATAGCGGTCCTGTATATTACATCCTTTTATAAACTCAAACGATAAAGACCTCCAGGCTGGAGGATCGCTTTGCCACGGAGCTGCATTTGTGTATGAAGAGTTGCAGCTTCGGACTTCAAAAGGCTTTGAGGTGCGGTGAAGATGCGCTAACAGCTGGACTGGATCGGAAAGACGACTTCGGCTCCTCGCTCGGTTCGCCTTGGTACGGAGAACCTGTTTCAACGAGGGTCAGCATATCGAAACATGCTGGTGAAGGCGAGCTAGCCAGACTATACCAATCAATACGTTGTTTAGTGAAGCATGCATATTTTGTGGGTTTCTATCTTGCCTTAGTTCATTTACAAGTAAGCAGTATATTGAATTTACTGAAATGAACGCGCCACCGTTCGGTGGATTTTACCTGACCGTCTGAATTACCTGCACAATACTTACCTTGCCTTCCCTGCCACGAAGACACAAGTTAGTATGCAACAGGTTTAAATATACACGTTGGGATCACTGGCTAGAAGCCATAATGGACCGTTTAGTCTTGAACGAGGATGGAATACAGCAAAGATACGTTGGTGGCTGCAGACTATCCTTGTCCAGAAGCGTGAGACTATCGTGAAGTTCCGCCCGGACCGGATCGGTGCCAGTGCCCCAGCGACCGTCCGCAGGAACCCGTTACCTTGTGCACAAGTTGTCCGTGATCAATCGTTCGTGATACGTTAACGTTGATGCGTTGAGGCAACGTGAACATGAGGCAAGCAATATTACATAATTTGTTTAGCATAGTCTTCCTGACAGTTTATTTCATAACAAGTGTATTTCATGCTTAGCACAATTTATGAAAGAAGATGCATTCTAACTAAATTGAAGCATGTATTGAACATTCCCAAACGAACAAGCAAGCATATGAGTAATCGTTCGTGCAGTTTAATGACAAGCATGTATACCATGTCTATTCTCTTTTATCTTGGTTTCTTTTATTATTATTTGGTATCGTTTGATCGGGGCAAGGAGTGAAGCTGGAAGCAGGGCTAGCTAATCGGGTTGGTAGCCACTCACTTAGATTTTGGAAAGAAGAAGGAAAGAGGCGCTTCACGACTCCGCTCGCAAGCCGCCTACTGCTCGTTCACCTGCACACGAACAGCTCGATTAATACTTCTTCCTCTCTTTCCAATCTCGGAATAGAAGTGCAAGTCAATGAACGAAAACAATGTAAACCATCGAAACCGTTCAAGAAAACAAGCAAGTCCCAAAACTAACTCAAAGCACGAAAGCAACAAGCGACATCGAAAACCGAGGCAATAAAAGATAGCAGCGGAGAGGTCCCTCCTGACTCTGCCGCTAAGCCGATCCTTGGGGCGCAGTCCACTGAATATGGGAATCGATTCCGAAGAAACAAATCCATAACGAGGACGAGTTCTTAATTCAATCTATCCCGATTGAACGATACCGGTTGTGTTTCTTAGCCGCGCTCTCCGCACCGGGAGAACGGGGCGCTACAATATTGATGGAGAAATAATTTGAAATTTTTATTATCTTTTAGTTATTTTGATTATCTTAGATAAAAAAAATATTTCTCGTTCTTATTAGTTATGAACTTAAATTATATTAGGAGTAAGTCTTTAGAAAATTGAATATACAAGTCAATTATTATCTTATTGTAATTTTTAATAAATTGGTAATAGTTGATTGCTCACAATTTTTTTACAGCTTTTGTGTCAAATTTTTTCTAAATTCTTAATTTTTATACTAATCATATTTCATGTAGGTCTTCGTCTCACGTCAAATTTGTATCAAAGTTCCAAGTTAGCATTATTTTTAATTTATACATAGGTAAAGACCTATGGGAGCTTAAAATTTAAAATAACATTAAAATTATGAATTACGATGACTTGTTTAAAAAGATTATCAATCTATATAAAAAGAAGTATGATGAGCTTTGCAAGAGATTTGAAGCTAAAAAGAGACTATATTTGACTTCTCTACACAAGTAGAGTTCAACCTGTAGGGAACGCGGTGTGACCAAACTGTCATGACCCGCACCCGGATATTAGGGAACGATTACATGGATATGTCCAGCCTATGCCGCAGTATCGACTTGTCTAAAACTCCAACATATGTATCGTCCAATAACTCATACAAATGTCATATCCAGATATAATCAATATAGCATTGTAAGATATGAATCAAATATATACTCAATCATAAGGTGCTAAGAGAGATAGATGCAAGAAGAAAATATATAGAAATCCAAAGATAGTCACAAGTTTCCAAAATTCAAGTTTAGGTAATCCAACGTCAAAGTGCAACTAAATCCAAAATATAGATAACATCTCAATAAGTCTTCCGGAGACAAATTCAGTCAAATACTAAGATAAGAAAAATATAAGATAACTATATTTTTTTTAGAAGTCTGGTGATATGCATGAGACTTTTGTGCACACTATGTTGCATGACATTTGGACCCACTGTTCCACACCTCACCCGCGGTTTGATCCTGAGATCGTCCACCTAGCCAGAAAGGTTATACCTCTTCTCACTGACCACAAGAGCCTGGTGAGTTCGGTCTAAGATAACTATATATCAACAGGATAAAACTCTGCTAATATCATCCCATGATCCTCCTGAGTGTTAGAATCAGCCTCCACTAAGGTATCCTCCCGAGGGTCATAATAAGTTGGGCACATGTTTTCAAACTCATCGCTTATAATTAATATTGTTATCCAGTCAGAATTGGAGCAAGTACATACATGTCACGACCCACACCCGGTGAAGGGACACGAGTACGTGGGTACGTCTAGCCTACGTCACAGCATCGGCGGTGGAACGCTGTCTATATCGACTATACTATCTAATCATCTCAAAATAATATATAATCTACCAATAATATCTCAACTCCAAGAAAGAGGGCACTAAACTTAAAGCAACACAATACTTAATCACAAATCTATAGCACGATAAGATATCAAAGAAGTCTAACATAACTATGCAGTCTAAATATAACAATAACAAATAGAAACAATACCCAAGTCTCAAATATACGCGAAAATAAATCCGGTACCAAAATGTTAAAGAAAAATAACTAGGATAACTAGTGATTCAGCTAGATCTCCCGGCAGTCACGCCAGAACTAGTGGGTCCATGTCTGCACCATCTATAGGTCGGGGTCCATAGTACGTCGGATATCAATCTTCTGGATCCTCTGAAAAATATTATCCAGTCAGGAATGGATCGACGTACAACCCAATAGCAGTTCCAATTAATTGACAAAAACTATAAAAACAGTAAAATAGAGGATGCTTTCTACGATGAGAATATAACTGATGATCAAGAACAATGAAGGAACAGTCAAAACTAACAACAGAATATAAATCAATGCGTACAAGAATAAAGGGAATGAACTATAATGTCAAAAATATAACATGGTAATCTATGAACTGAATATGGAATCTATAATATACTATGTATTTGAGATACTAACTAAATATGTGATCGGCTTGGGAGATTTAATTATTACACTAAGGAGCTAACTCCACCATACGTGAAGTGTATGATTAGTTAGGAGCCAATGATTACACTACTAGGCGATAGTTCTTGATCATATATTTAATTAGTATTTCTCCCGCCTCGACTGATACGATGGATCGAATCATGATACGTTACTAGTCAATGTAACCAATGTTTAACCTATAATATTCAATGTTATCTAATACCAACAAGGAGCAGTATTAGATACCATCTCAATAATCAAGGTAACATCTCATGACCGACGATCCAATAAAAATACTAATCCGTGTACCAACATATCAAAAATCATAAGTAACATTTCTAAATACTTGAATTATAGTAGTAATCAAATAATGGAAACTATCAGAGAATGTACTCGCCTATGGTCCAGAGAAAATGATGCAAATTGATGTCCGAATTGGTGTCACACAGAACTATATATAAAATATTGCATTAATACAAGATTTTGGAATAAAAATAAGTTAAACTAGTCAACTTTTAGGTATAAAGTCATTTCTAAGTCAAAATAGTCAAACTAGGTCTATTCTAGGTCAAACTTGGTCAAACTAGCTATTTCTAGGTGGTATGAGTCATCTCTAGGATATTGGGTCCATACACTATGTAACTAGGCCATACTAGCTATACTAGGAAACTAGAAAATCAACAAGATACGTATCATAAGATACGCAATTTAGATTTGAAAATATTATAAAATATATACAGACAACAATATATAATACTCCTAAATAAACTAATGCTAAGTGGGTACCTTGGCTTTGAACCAAAAGCGGTATCACACCACCTACACATTCATATAGATGTTTAAACCCAATACCTTGAGTAAAATCCAATACCTTGACATTACCTTGGTTTCACAAGGTAATTCAATATCTAACATATAACGAATATCCATACACCTCACTATACATTAATATGTATTTAAAATTTATTACAATAATATTCTAAACTATATACTAATATCTCCTTGATATTTAATATCCGTACCCAAGATATCTCACTCTCATTACCTTGGTGTACCCTAAAGTAATCTAGAAATAATGCTAACAAATATTAACTAGTACTTATGTATATTTAAATCTCATATATATAATATACCAACTTATTTATAATATATACATAACTATTATCTTATTAATATAAACTAATTAATATATATATATATATATATATATATATATATATATATATATATATATATATATATATATATATATATATATATATATATATATATATACTAGCTTATTAACTATCTAGCTTACTAAATAAGCTAACTAAATTATATATATATATATATATATATATATATAAAACTTAATAAATTATCAATAAGCTACAGCTTATTGAAAAGCTGTTGTCGCTGCTTACTACCGCTGCTGCTTACTGCTGCTTTCTGCTTTTGCTGCAGCTGCTGCTTCCTGCTTCTACTTCTGCTTCTGCTTCTGCTTCTGTTTCTTCTTTCTGCTGCTTCTCGGCTTACTGCTTCTACTGCTTTTCAACTGCTTTTGCTACTGCTTCTTTCAGCTTATCTCCTACTGCTTATCATTGCTTTTCTTCACAATTTTCATTATTTTCTCACTGTTTTTCCATTGTTTCTTCTTTCCTCAAGCTCACACACATAAATACACACCTCATACATATATATATATACATCTTCACACCATATATATATATATATATATATATATATATATATATATATATATATATATATATATATATATATATATATACCACATACCTACCCTAATGATGAACATGAACTCTCCTACTCTCCAATGACCTCCAACACATCACAAAAAAATATAAAAAATGTACATAAATATATATACTTATATATCATATAATAATTATAATTATAATATTATAATATCTATAATAAAATTAAATTGCAAAGAATAAACACGTGAAGAGCACCGCACCCGTATCACACTAGATCTATGATACGCTTGCAATATAGCTCTACCACACAACCAATTATATCCCAACGGACATGAGCAAGTCTAAAATAATAATTATGAACAATACGAAGAGCTAACTACTCAACTACGTATTTGTGTCAAAATGTACATGCTCAAACCCCTGTGTCGGAAGGAACCCCCAAATCAACTTGTATCTCCAAATTATCGGGATACGACCTACACGTATCTAATTATGGACACGACACTAGCCACACACAATCAAACATATGTCAATTTGGTCTAATTGACCTATTGACAAATACAAGATGTGTCAATCTCAAAATTCTCCCAAAATTGACACAAAATAACACATAACTTTCTCCGTAGGCCTCCTATGAACCTAATTCTAATTTCTATGGATAGCCTTAGCATATGGGGTGGTTCCTAATGATTAAAATATAGATTTATAATTTAATTAGAGGGAAAAAACTGAATTGTACCTATTCGGAGATAAATTTCGAATGAAACCTCCACATTGAGTGAAAAGAGCCTCAAACTTGTAGATTCTTGCTCCTCCTTGTAGATCCTTACTTCCTCCTTGTAGATCCTTGCTTTAATATCCTTCAATGATGATTTGGAAAAGAATTGGAAATACATTTAGGTGAAATTTGATGTAAAATGAAGAAATTGAGGGAAATTCTAGATCTAGATTGAAAATAGAAAAATGAAGAGAGAGAATTTTCCTCCATTTTATATAGACCGGCCCCTTCCCCCTTCCTCAAGCTATTATATAAAGTCTAAAATATCACTTGGGGCCTCTTACGAAGAAATTAATTAAGGAGGGAAGGTTCTAGTCAAATTGGTTTAACTAATTAATTCTCCTCCTAATGATTGGGCATATTATTGGGCTCAATTCTAACAAAAATTAAATGTTGGTCCATGGATCTAATCTAAACTAGTTAGGTCCACTAACACAAGTCCAAAAATAAAATCTAACAATAAATAAATAATATAATAAATAAATATTCAACATGTACAATATTTAATTAATTATGAAATAAACAAAATATTATTTTCTAGAAAATGTGGTAGTGACAAGTCTACCCCCTTAAAATAATTTTGTCCTCAAAATTTAAGGGTGATCGTACTCCTTCTAGGTCAAACACCCAACAATCATAGTCCAAGAAGGTCGTATGTAAAATCACACAAAGAACAACATGCATGATCATGGTCTCCGCCTGTCTTATTACTGTTGTCTCTGTCAGGGTATTCTACTAGCTATACTAACTATATAACACAAGCATACACTAAAGAAGCAATCAATCAAAATAGATGGAAGTAACAGAAATAAAGAATAGAAATCGCTAACATATTACATGTAGTATCGATCTCTATGACCGTCATCACAAATGCTTCGCCCTGCCGAGGTAGCTCCCTCTGTGGGTGATGAGCAATCTGTGGTACTATAGGTGGCCTAGCTCCACCTCTCTGCCCTCGATCTGTACCCTATGGCCTGTACGATGAAGGGTCCAGAGACAATAATTCACCATATGCTCCGTTGATCCATAATGTAAGCACGCTCCAAGTCTCTTCCGGCATATCTCCAAAGTGTGCCTATTCCTCTTACAATAGGTGCATTGAGGAGCCTGTTGTACTTGTCTCTGAGGCTGCTATGGCATCCATTGTACTGGAGCTTGTACTAGGGCAATAATTGGCTCCTCTATCTGATATTATTGTTGATAAGCTCTGAACTGTACTGGAAATTATTGTTGCTGGAACTGTGGCCTCTTCGCCGGTCACACACTTCTACTGGCACCCCCAAACATATCCTGGTCCCTCTTCGGCTTCACGTTTCACTCCCGCTCGACCTTACGTGCCTCCGCAAGTATCTTAGAATACGTCTCATAAAAATATGGAATGGGGATATTCACTTTCCAATTCAGACCCTCGCAGAAATGGATAGCCCGAACTTGTGGCTTCCTCACCAATTACTCCACAAATCGGCTTAACCTCCTAAACTCTGTGGCGTACTCCTCTACGGACATGCTTCTCTGTGTAAGGCTCTCAAACTTCCTTCCTAAGTTCAATCTTTCCGTCTGAGCAAAGAACTTCTTCTTAAAGAAGTCCTTGAACACCTCCCAAGACCGCCCTGCACCAGTAAGAAGTGGCTCATTCCTGAACCAAGTACGGGCGATGCCGAACAGTTGAAGTCCTACCGCCTCAACCTTCAAATCCTCAGCAAGATAGGATACCCTCATGAGACGCTCGATATCCTTGAGACAATCGTCAGCATAGACTATACCCTCTATCCCCTTGAAAACCCGAGGCTCTAGCTTCTTAAAATTTTGAATATTTTCCGGCTCGAGCTGAACATCCAGTGGCTATGGAGGAGCCCCTCTCTAAACTGCTATATTAGCTACCTGATGGACATTTTCCATACTCTGTCGCATCATATCTTACTACCTATATTGGACCTCTATCTGTGCCCTCTGTACCTCTATTATCTCTCTAAATAGTACAACTATTGGCGCAATATCTCCTGATAAAAGAGGTGGTGGAAGTCCCTCCGAAGCAACGGGAGTAGTCCTCAGAACAGGTAGAGGAGAACCCCCGAAGGCAGCCGATACTCCTACATGAACTTATGTTGTAGGAGGTACAATCCCTGCTACCTGAGTGGGAGATTGAGAGGTGGCAGACCTCGCAGAAACTTCTCCCGATCGATGGGATCTGGTCTTCGGCGGCATCCTAAAAACAGATCGAAACAAAGTGATCAATTCGACATAAGATAAGATATTATCAAGGAAGAACAACAATATTTAAAGTATTCAGAAGGAATCAAAAGTAGCAATTTTAAATTAGATTAGAATTCCTAGTTGTGACTGAGTATCCCTCTCTCATCCTGGTGTCCTATGTCCTATGTCCTATATCCTATTGCAGGCTCATAATAGTACAACTAAGCCATTGTACTACAATGACTTCGCACAAATTATAAATCTGAACTTGCATGGGCCACCACAAAGATGTGTCACGACCCACACCCGGTGAAGGGGCACCAGTACGTGGGTACATCCAGCCTACGCCACAGCATCGATGGTAGAACATTGTCTATGTCGACTATGTAACACCCCGTTCCGCTCAAGCGGACTGCCGATTCAAACAGCAAAAGTGCAATATCCCGACCCTCTTTGCTCAGGCGATAATACTCGTTTGAGGCAAAGGATATCCAAACTTATCCCTATAGATTTTTGGCTTAGGCTTTCAGAGGCTCGCTTGACGTATCGCTCAACCGAGGTGAATCATCGCTAAGGTAGATGGCTACGGTGAACTTGTCTTTGCTTTGCCAGCACACTAAAAATATGGAATGCTACATGCTAGTCGCTAGGTGAATCACCCCCTGCATGCTAATAAGAATCTAACGCACCTAGCTAAGCAAATAATCCCAACTTGTATTGCTTGTGTTAGAACATGGAAATAAAATGTTGCTTATATTCAGACCCTCGCATGCTACCCTAGATAATGTCGCTCGGAAAGTCCCTTACGGTTTTACCTCTCGGCTTACCTTCAGGCCCGAGCCAACGTGTTTGCTTGAGTTCCTTAGAAACGAATGCTTGCTTGCTTACAAATATCTAATATTATTCATATCGTACATGCATTGAGTTAGTCAGGAGACTATCAAATATTCCTTCTGCGCAATTGAACCTGCAAGTATCCGGGACCGTTGGGTCGCTAAGGCAGACCCCGCACAAGGGGAATGCATTAAGGCAAGTTATTCATTGATCAAGAATCTATGTCAAGTTTATAGCTAAATGATAATCATATCCATTTACATCTGAACGAGAATCACAACAATCATGAATCCTATCTCGTGGAGCAAAATGCTCGGTTCAGAACAAGAATCATGGATTATTATTCAAGTAATGGATTTGGAAGGACCCTGACCTGCATGTCGCGGACAACTTAAAAAATGTGATCTTCGGATCTCAGTTCCACGGACGGTCGCCTGGACACTGGGGCCGATCCGATCTGGATGGAACTCACATATAGTCTCACATACTTAGACGGGTTGGTATATAGTGCCTCACATACTTTCGTTGCACACCATCCTCGTCATTGACTAAATTGGTCCTTTATGGCTATGCCAGTGACAAATGTTTATATAGATAAGCCATCCTCGCTTAGCGGCTATCCGCGTGCGAGTCATTGCATCACGTCAAAGAATAATTGAATACCTGAACGATTATGATATAACAACACTCGTGTTTGCATATGCTATTGTCTTTGTTTCATCATGAATGCTCGTGTTCAAATTAACTTGTTTGCCTTGGACAGGGATGGTCAAATGGTAAGTCTCGCCATGTTTCCTCTCATGTCGCACGGCGTACTGCCACACGAGTTAGGCTATTCAATCTTTGCATGAAACTGATCCTAAGACAACTAGAAAGACAACATAATAGTTGGTGCACAGAACCTATATTACGTGTTTAGATTTGTTGAGTGGGCGAGTAGCCTCCCTACCAATGCATTCAATGTACTGATAATCCACCAGATCGTTTGCAGGGTGCGGGAGAACCTCCTTCGTACGTGCTATGGCTAGGAGTTCACTCTGAAGTCTTGGAGCGTTGCGTCCGGTACAGAAGCACATATACAAGACATAATGTTAGAACATCGCCTGAACATTGCCTATATAATCATTCCATAATTATAGCCACTTGATACGCTTTTATTATTTCAGAGAGAGAGATTTGAGCGAATTGTAATCTCGGCCAAGCGCCACCTATAACACTTGTTTATATCAATAAAGAGCTTATTTTACTCCAACTTGTGTTATTCAATGCTTTCGCTATTGAGGACTCAGTGAACTTGTTACCGATCGCCTTCGCGTTCATGACTCCGCTGCACTCGGACAATCTGTGCGATCATGTGTCTTAGACTTCTTACTGCCAGCCAATGAACCACGATCTTGCACGGGTGTGGCTCACGCTCGTGCGACATCACGCCCGGATGGGTCAAAGCGATCGTTCCGCGGGAGCACTGGCGTGGTCATTCTCGTCTGGCGGGGACGGCCAATTTAGCCTGCAGAAGATCGGGGCCCGACAGATTGGTATCATAGCCTGGCTTATATGCCTTTGGATTTTGTTTCGATTTTTACAGTTTTGAAAGCTCGTTCGTGGGTTATGTGCACGCTCTCTTTCAATGTCCCAAACGAAATATTCCAACAATGAGTCTAAATACTTTCAAAAAGCGTATTAGAATAATGTGATTGCTTGTATAAAATTGTGATGTTAGGGCCTTTGTGCCGACCTGTGCGAGACCCTTGAGATTATCGCAAGTAGCTTGTCCGATTTCACTATCTCTAAGTTTGGTTGAATGCATATGTTTGAGGGACGTCTTGAATGTGTGCACGATCTAAGACTCAAAAAAATATGAAACTCGAGTGCTAAGAATTTACTATCGCTAAGTTGGTTGGAGTGCTCATGCTAGAAGTGTACTTCGAATATGCGCACGAACCAAACTAGCGATATGCCGATCTAGATGCTAGTGCAAGTGAATATCCACCTGAGAAAGTATAACGACTTATGTAAGTTTGACTTAGCCTTATATCACTATCCAAGATCGATTTAAACGTACTCCGCGTTAAGCAATATGTCCCGCACTAAGGTGCAAACGAGACCGACACAACGTGAAAACCTAGTAGAAGATTGTGTTCAATTGGGTTTAGTAGTACCGATTGCTATGCTTTGAATAGATTCTATGATGCGATAGTACGACTTGTCCTCAGTAAGTCTCGAGGACGAGACTTTTTCTGAGATGGGTATGATGTAACACCCCGTTCTGCTCAAGCGGACTGCCGATTCAAACAACAAAAGTGCAATGTCCCGACCCATTTTGCTCAGGCGAGAATACTTGTTTGAGGCAAAGGATATCCAGACTTGTCCCTACAGGTTTTTGGCTTAGGCTTTCAGAGGCTCGCTTGATGTATCGCTAAACCTAGGCGAATCATCGCTAAGGTGGGTGGCTACGGTAAACTTGTCTTTGCTTAGCTAGCACACTAAAAATATGAAATGCTACATGCTAGTCGCTAGGTGAATCACCCCCTACATGCTAATAAGAATCCAACGCACCTAGCTAAGGGAATAATCCTAACTTGTATTGCTTGTGTTAGAACATGGAAATGAAATATTGCTTATATTCAGACCCTCGCATGCTACCCTAGATAATATCGCTCGGAAAGTCCCTTACGGTTTCATCTCTCGGCTTACCTTCGGGCCCGAGCCAACGTATTTGTTTGAGTTCCTTAGAAACGAATGCTTGCTTTCTTACAAATGTCTAACGTTATTCATATCGTGCATGCATTGAGTCAGCCAGGAGACTATCAAATAGTCCTTCTGCGCAATTGAACCTGCAAGTATTCGGGACCGTTGGGTCACTAAGGTAGACCCTGCACAGGAGAATGCATCAAGGCAAGTTATTCATTGATCAAGAATCCATGTCAAGTTTACAGCTAAATGATAATCACATCCAGTTACATCTGAACGAGAATCACGTCAATCATGAATCCCAGCTCATGGAGCAAAATGCTCGGTTCAGAACAAGAATCATGGATTATCATTCAAGTTATGGATATGGAAGGACCCTGACCTGCATGTCGCGGACAACTTGAAAAAGGTGATCTTCGGATCTCAGTTCCTCGGACAGTCACCGGGGCACTGGGGCCGATCTAATCCGGATGGAACTCACGTATAGTCTCACGTACTTGGACAGGATGGTATGCAGTACCTCACGTACTTTCGTTGCACACCATCCTCGTCATTGACTAAATTGGTCCTTTATGGCGATGCCAGCGATAAACGTTCATATAGATAAGCCATCCTCGCTTAGCGGCTATCCGTGTGCGAGTCATTGTATCGCGTCAAAGAACAACTGAATACCTGAACGATTATAATATAATAGCACTCGTATTTGCATATGCTATTGCCTTTGTTTTATTATGAATACTCGTGCTCAAATTAACTTGTTTGCCTTGGACAGGGATGGTCAAATGGTAAGTTGGTAAGTCTCGCCGTATTTTCTCTCATGTCACACGGCGCACTACCATACGAGTTAGGCTATTCAATCTTTGCATGAAACTGATCCTATGGCAACTAGAAAGACTAATAGTTGGTGCACGAAACCTATATTACATGTTTAGATTTGTCGAGCGGGCGAGTACCCTCCCCACCAGTGCATTCAATGTAATGATAATCCACCAGATCGTTTGCAGGGTACGGGAGAACCTCGTTTGGTGCGGATGCCTCCTTCGTGCGTGCTAAGGCCAGGAGTTCACTAAAGCCTTGGAGCATTGCATCCGGAACAGAAGTATATATACAAGACATAATGTTGAAACATTGTCTAAACATCGCATGTACAATTATTCCACAATTGTAGCCACTTGGCATGCTTTTACTGTTTTAGAGAGAGAGATTTGAGCAAATTATAATCTGGGCCAAGCGCCGCTTGTAACACTTGTTTATATCAATAAAGAGCTTATTTTACTCCAACTTGTGTTATTCAATACTTTCGCTATTGACGACTCAGTGAACTTGTTATTGATCGCCAATGCATTCATGACTCCGTTGCACTCGGACAATCTGTGCGATCCTGTGGCTTAGAATTCTTACCGCCAGCCAATGAACCACGACCTTGCACGAGTGCGGCTCATGCTCGTGCGGCATCACTCCCGGATGGGTCAAAGCGATCGTTCCGCGTGGTCATTCTCACCTGGCAGGGACGACCGATTTAGCCTGCGGGAGATCGGGGAGCGACAGACTATACTATCTAAGCATCTTACAATAATATATAATCTGCTAATAATATCTCAACTCCAAGAAGGAGAGCACTAAACTTAAAGCAACACAATACTCAATCATAAATCTATAGTACGATAAGATATCAAAGAAGTCTACCATAACTATGCAATCTAAATATAACAACAACAATTATAAACAATATCCAAATCTTAAATATACACAGAAAACAAATTCTGTACCAAAATTCTAAAAAAAACTAACTATGATAACTAGTGATTCCGGCTAGATCCCTTGGCAGTCACTCCAAAACTAGTGGATCCATGTCTGCACCAACTATAGGTCGGGATCCATAGTACGTCGGACACCAATCTCCTAGATCCTCTAAAAATTGTTATCCAGTCAGAAATGGAGCAAACTATAAACCAATAGTAGTTCCAATTAATTAACAAAAACTATAAAAACAGTAAAATAGAGGATGCTATCTACGATAAGAATATAACTGATGATCAAGAACAATGAAGGAAATGTCGAAACTAACAACAGAATATAAATCAATGCGTACAAAAATGATGGAAATAAACTATAATGTCAAAAATAGAATATGATACTCTATAAACTTAATATGGAATCTATAATATACTATGTGTTTGAGATGCTAACTAAAATATGTGATCGGCTTGGAAGATTCAATTATTACACTAAGGAGCTAACTCAACCATACGTGAAGTGTATGATTAGTTAGTAGCCAATGATTACACTACTAGCATATAGTTCTTGATCACATATTTAATTGATATTTCTTCCACCCCGACTGATACGATGGATTGAATCATGATATATTACTAGCCAATGTATCCAATGTTTAACATATAATATTTAATATTATCCAATACCAACTAGGAGCAGTATTCGATACCATCTCAATAATCAAGGGAACATCTCATGACTGACGATCCAATAATAATACTAATTCATGTACTAATGTGTCAAGAATCATAAGTAACATTTCTAAATACTTGAATTATAGTAGTAATCAAATAATAGAAACTATCAAAGAATGTACTCGCCTGTGGTCCAGAGCAAATGATGTAAATCAGTGTTCGAACTGTGTCACACAAACATATATATGGAATATTGCATTAATACAAGGTTTTGGAATAAAAATAAGTTAAACTGATCAACTTCTAGGTCATAAAGTCGTTTCTAAGTCAAAATAGTCAAACTAGGTCAACTCTAGGTCAAACTAGTCAAACTTGGTCAAACTTAATATTTTTAGGTGGCATGAGTTTATCTCTAGGATATTAGGTCCATACACTATGTAACTAGGCCATACTAACTATACTAGGATACTAGAAAACCAACAAGATACCGTAGCATAAGATACGCAATTTAGATATAAAAATATTATAATATATATACAAACAACAATATGTAATACTTCTAACTAAACTAATGCTAAGTGGGTACCTTGGCTTTGAACCAAAAGTGGTATCACATGCCATACCCCGATCTTTCGCAAGTTAATCAGCCATCCCCGCTGGGCACGAATCACCATGCCAGCGCTCCCGCGGGACGATCGCTTGACCCATCTGGACCTGATGCCGCACGAGCGTAAGCCGCGCCCGTGCAAGGCTATGGTCCATGCAGGCGGTAAGAGATCTAAGCCACAGAGTCGCACATATTATCCGAGTGTAGAAGAATTATAAATGCATAGGCGATTGGTAACAAGTTCACAGAGTTGACAATAGCGGAAGCCTTGAATAACACAAGTATAGAAGTAAAGCAAACTCTTTATTGATATTAAACAAGTGTTACAGGCGGCACTAGGCCAAGATTATAAGTCGCTCAAGCCTCTCTCTAAAACAGTAAAAGCGAGCCAAGTAGCTATATTTATGGAATGATACATAGGTGATGTTCTAACATTATGTCTTGTATATATGCTTCAGTTCCGGACGCAACACTCCAAGGATCCAGAGAAAACTCTACGCCTTAGCACGCACAAAGGAGGCATCCGCACCGAACGAGGTTCTCCCACACCCTGCAAGCAATCTGGTGGGTTATCAGTACATGAATGCACTAGTGGGGAGGCTTCTCGTGTCATGCCCCGATCTCCCGTAGGCTAATCGAAGGTCCCCGCTAGGCGAGAATCACCGCGTCAGCACTGCCGTGGGATGATCGCTTGACCCATCTAGGCGTGATATCGCACGAGCATAAGCCGCGCCCGTGCAAGGCCGTGGTCCATGCTGGCGGTAAGAGGTCTAAGCAACAAAATTTTAAACGCACAGGTGATTGGTAACAAGTTCACTGAGTTGTCAATAATGGAAGCATTAAAATAATATAAGTACAGAAGTAAAGCAAACTCTTTATTGATATTGAACAAGTGTTACAGGCGGCGCTAGGCCGAGATTACAAGTCGTTCAAGCCTCTCTCTCTGAAATAGTAAAAGTGTGCCAAGTAGCTATATTTGTGGAATGATGTATAGGCGATGTTCCAATATTATGTCTTGTATAAGTGCTTCTGTCATAACCTGTACCCAGAATTTGGGACACGAGTACGTGGGTACGTCCAGCCTACGCCGCATCATCGGCGGTAGAACGCTATCTAGGTCACAATACTATCTAATCAATCTCACACGAGTATCCAACTCCATAAGGAGACACAGATATCACAATATAATATGGAATACTCAATCATAAAAACTAAAGCACGATAAGATATCGAAGAAAATAAATAAAATGCAACACAAGTCTAAACAAATATTCTAACTCAAACAATAACATCCAAGTCTCAAAGTATGCTGGAGACAAATCTGGTACAAATTAACTACTAAAAGAAACTAACTGAATAACTAGTGATCCCGGCTAGACCTCTCGGAATCACAACTGAACTACAAGATCCAAGGCTGCATCTACTCTCCCTGTGGTCCATAATATGTCGAACACCGGTCCTCAAAATCGTAGTCTGGAATAATATTTCCAGTCAGGATGGAGCAAAGTTGTAAAACCCCTAATCCTAAAAACCATATTAATTATTTAAATAATTATTTAAATGAATTATAGTATTTCTTAGCTAATTAAAAGAAATAGAATTTATGGAATTTTTATTTTTAGGTGTTTGTGCAATAGAGGATTTATGGAGCAATTATAAATTTTTCTTAATTATTTTTATGTAGGAGACGCTATGGACAGTTGATAGATTAATTGTATGCTCTAAGATCAATTTCTAGAATTATATATATATATATATATATATATATATATATATATATATATATATATATATATATATATATATATAAAGTTTAATAGAAAGAAGAATGGAAAATAGAAAAAAATAAATTAGAAAAGAAATGAAAAGGAATTAGAAAAAGAAATAAACAAATAAAATGGATCTAAAACCCTAAACCCATTTCCTACCCGACCCTAACCAACCTACCCATAACCCGTTAAGAAATTATCAACAGCAGCAACTACAGAGCTCCCCCGCACGTATAAGTAACCCCCCGCGCTGCTCTTATATAACACCATCCTTCTCAAACCCTAACCCTAAAACTCTATCATCTCCTCAACTCTCGACCAGAGCCGCCGCGTTGCCCAGCTAGCACCGCCGGAGCCTCCCCGCGACCACCGCTCGTCCTTGACCGCGACCCCGCGCCGCGACAGGAATACACTTCAGCGTACCCTTGTTCACGCTTCATTTTCTGCGCCATCGCTCGACCAAACTTGACCCCGTCTTCACCGGTATGTTCACGACCTATCCCTCTTCCATATCTTTACATTAGTTGACCTCGAACAACGCGTAACCCTAGGCGAAAACATCGACCAAGTTGGCAAAAAATGATAACTTTTGGATCGCAGAAAACTGCGGTAACTACCCATATTCACGGACTCGTATCTCCCACCACAGAGATCCAAATTTGGTTTTTCTTTTTGGTATGCGACGACCACCTAACCGAGATTAATTTTTGTTAAATATAATATTTTAATTATTGCTGTATGTAGAATTAAATCGGATTGAAAATCATGAAAACATACTTTTTTAACTTCTAGAAATTGTGATACGGAGCACGCCCCGCCAAACGGGACCGCCCCGTCGTGTACCAAGTGTACCGAAAGGTGCACAAGGTATACCCAGACGTTTGGACTTTTGCGGAAACTGATTTGGACGCGTGTGCGCGTCGGAATCTTCTCGTATCCGCAAAAAGTCCCCATATCGTGACTTTTGTAAAATATCGCACCATTTAGTGTACGCTCGTCAGAATGCGGCAAAACTTGTGCCACTGAACTCGTGGTATCGCGCTGGTCCTATAACCCAATTTTTACATAATTCTGAGATAGTTGACTAAGCCGCCTATTGGCGGGCCCCACGGTTGACTTTTTGGGCAAAATTATGTTCGACTCATCGGAATCCATATTTGGACATACCGTTGAGTTCGTACTGACGTTTAAAATTTGTTTGACCTATAATTTTGTCCCATTTGAGACCTTTACCTTTTGTACGCTTTTCGGTGAAAGGTGGCCCCACACGTGGACCCCACTTTGACCCAAAATTACCGTTTTGCTCCTGTATCCAAATTGGACGAAAGGGTAGTATTTTTTAGCTATCTCGCTTATTCTGGGAACGTTGGTGATATTTATTATAGCATCCGAAGATGTTCATTCTGAGGCCATTGTTTCTGACTCTTGGTGTTTGATATCTGGACGTTACATTTTGTAGCTCTCTCTTGCCAGGAAAGTATACCTTGCCTTGTTGTACTGTTTAAATTTAGTTATATTGTTAGTTGCATGTTTATTGTTTTAGATTATATAACTATGCGCGTCCGAGAGAGACTCGGGTGCAGTCAACGAAGGCGTTGACGTTAGGATTGTGTCTAACCTAGTGTCTAGTGGACCCACCTAAAGTTGTAGAGTTATCGGTATGACTCCCAGGCATTGACACAAATCATTGCACGTCACAGAGTGAGTTCATGTAGGGACACATACCTCATACGCGACTGGCGATCGGTCTGAGCAACACGTGTGACCGTATTTAGCTTAATTGTTTATTTCTTTAGAGACTTGCATTATAGTATGAGATGTCCACGTCGTGTTCACGACTTATATATTTTTATTGGACGGAGAGGACGACTAGTAGGCGTATGGGATACCCACCTACTTTATACAGATACCGCACTAGACGGAGTGATACGGACGTATTATTTATACAGATACCACGTTCTTTAGAGTGTTGGACGTTACTTGATGATTTTTACATATACCACACTCTATAGAATATTGGACGTTATTATATTACAGCGCCCGTGTTATAGGGGGCATATGTGGCATATACTAGCCACTTGTCATGATTGGTGAATTATGTCAGCATATGTCTAGCCTTTATTTATTCAGTATTTACTTTATGGCATGCTTCTATTTATCTTGTTATGTCCCTCTGAGGACCTGGTCCCTTTCCAGGTGTAGATGTTCATGAGTATTCACAGGAGCGATATCCGGACTGGTTACTTATGTTCCGAAGAGTCTTCTCTTTGAGCCTAGTGATTGGTAGATGTGGTACTATTATTGTATTTATTTGGTTTATTCTATGTTCTAGTTCGGCAGTGGATTTGTTTCCATCCGGCTGTTATCTTTAGATACTTCATATTGAGATTTAGTTATTCATTTATATTTGATTTCTGTGGATAAGATTTAGTCTATACCCTGTGACTTGTGATAGTTATACCACTTATGGATTATTGTTCCTATTACAGCGTACGTGTGTATCATGGTATCCATATATTGGAGTTGCCATGTACATGTGGCTGGCATGCTTATGTGTCCTAGTCCTACTTATTTTGGGACTGGGGCATGACATATTTTTAGTGGTGGCCCATGCAGGTCAAGAGCATATTGTTTCGGTTACGTTACTATACCGAGCATGCCTGCACCTAGGATTAGAGTATAGGATCTCATCCACAATTAACTATGATTTATATTCCTTTCAATCTTTTCTATTTAAACTATTGCATCATGCTTGATTCATGTGCTTCCCTAATAGTTCCTTGAGTATATCCTCTCCTAGAATATAGGAATCCCTGTTATTAGGATGATAATTAGGGTAACATTCCTAAGAAGAACACAACTAGAAATTTGACACATCACTAAGTTTAGAATATCTAGTGAACCCTAGCATCCCTCATGTTTGTGGTGGAAAACGAAAGAATGAAAATGTATTCAAGATGGGGTTTACACGAAACCCGCCTTCTTTGGTTTACAAACAAACTTGTACAATTTGATCCTATACGAGGATGTGGGAGTATAATTTATTTAATCTGGATAAATATTGCTATAGGTGTCTGATCTGCAGTCGATCAATTTAGCCCTTGGACCACACGATGTTGAAGAAGTGCCGTAGAAGACAAGTAGCAGCTTCGAAGGTTGCAAAAGAGGGTGGATGCACGATGCCAAAGTCGTCGATCCCTACTCTTTTGCCTGAGCTCCGGATTCTCTCTCTCTCTCTCTCTCTCTCTCTCTCTCTCTCTTTCTCTCTTTTGACCTCTGGTTCGATCTTTCTTGGAAGTTCGACCTTGGATCTGATATTGGTTTTCTTGACCAATTTTTGACCTAATTTCTTCTACCTTGTCCTCTGTTGATAGAGGTCTCTATTTATAGAGTTTTGGTGATAGTGACCACTCCGTCGGTGTAGAAACCGAGTAGTGGAAAGTACAACACCCTTTTACATAACGGTTAAAATAACCAATGTCTGCGTATAGATGATCCTTTGAATGAGCGTGTGACGCGGGTCCAACTAAGGGACAAAATGCGTATAATCGCTACGAAGATCACGGCGTAGAAGCCACGTAGGTAGGTATCCCTCATATAGAAGAGGTGGACGTAGAAGCCAACGTCTGTCACCATGGCGTAGAAGCCAAGTAGGCATAGAAGCCAAAATAGGCGTAGAAGCCGAGTAGTCATAGAGGCCGAGTAGGCATAGAAGTCGAGTGGTCGTAGAGGCCGAGTGGGCGTAGAAGCCAAATGGGCGTAGAAGCCGAGTGAGCACAGGAGCTGAATGGGCGTAGAAACCGCTGCGTACCGTGCCAGAGTGCTGATGTAGACATCTTAGCCGGAATTATGGCTTTTGAAGATATAATCAAATCTCTTGCATTAACTGCTGAGATTTGCCACCATCCTGTGCATTAAATGCGGAGGCATGTTTTTGCAGGTCTGCAACCCTTCTGTGCATCAGTCGCAGAGACATGCCTCAAGAACTGTCACCGCTCTATGCATTAGACGTAGAGACATACCTCGAGCAACTTTTATCACTCTTTGCATTGGACGTAGAGACGTGCCTCGAGCCCCGTACGAAGTGCAGCTTTTGATATGGCAGGCGGTTTGTCTACTGCGGAGAGTAAACAGCTCATGTCTGCCTGTGAAAAATAAGACAGCGTATCCCTTTGTGCACGTAAAAGCAGTTTACGCAAAGGAGATGGCGGTAAATGATAGCCTGGGTCACAGTGCTGTGCCATCATTATAGCCGTCGTCTGGGTAGCCGTGCAGTATCCCTTTGTCAGAAGTCCAGACGTCAGGTTCATTGCAGAGTCTGACAGGTTCACTTCGGAGAATACGAAGCGTCTCTCGTATACTTCAATGCTGCGTTTGAAAGAGGATGGGTTTTACGCCCAGGAGGCGATGAAGAACCCTGTTTACGCTGAAGCGGCTTGGACATACTGCCTTACGCGGATGGTCCTTTGAGTTTATATTTCACGCTGTGTTTAGCAAAAAAAGCTTTGTTGCACGCTTGATGGCTCTGAAGGCCTCTGTCTACGCTGCTCTACATCAATATGCTGCGTATAGCCATCCGACGTATTTTTCATGCTTCTACAAGACCCCCTTCAAAGTTTTTAAATTCCTCAGAATTTGGAACGCTTTGAATGAAGCATGAACCGCTCTTCGTAACTCGAAACGTTTCTGAATGGAGCGTTGAAACGGTCGATGCTGACTTTATGGCGGATTTATTGGGGACCGGTGTGATCTCTTTCGCCTATAAAAAGGCTGGGGGGTTAACCCGTTCTCCCCACATTCCCATCACCACGCAGAGATGATTGCCGGAGTTCGTCGGGTCGACCTAAGGAAGAAGGAGATCATGTTCTTCCAGCATGTAAGGAGCCATAAAAGACGGCGTCTTCGAGCAAGTGTCCACTGCAACGATGGATCATGGAAGGATATCTTAGCCTCCCTTGCTTGGGATAATTAGCAACTTTATATGGCGGTTCTCCCAGGAGAAGGGAAGGGTCGTATTAGACTCCACAGCTTGCAAGCTGTATATTTCCCCCTGAGACCTCCACGGACAAGAGCAGACAAACTGTAACTGCTGTCCTCGATCGAGTTGGGTCTTAAAGAAGCCTCAACTGGATCGGTCATTGCGTACGGAGCATGGGATCTGCATCATTTATGCAAGCCCCAACTTTGTATTCTCCCGCCATCGATCTTCTTGTTCATGACTGTGGTGGTCGATGAACTACCATGGAAGAAGAGGAAGACCTGCACTGATGCGAGAGCCCGGTAGAACAGATTCTGGGGCGGCCTTCCAATGAAGACGAGGAAATCCTTTGTAGACGGGATCTCCCTCATATGTAACCATGAAAAATGAAGAAAAACCCCTTGTAGACAGGATTTCCCTCATATGTAATCATGATTTTGATTTTAATAAAATCGTCTTTCTTCTCTACATATGATCGTTTTGCCATACGTTGCTGTGAAGTCTGAATATGTGTAGCTTCGACACGTCTGATTCTTTACGTCGACTCTGTATAGAAAGAGTGCTGGGTCCAGTCTTTTACGCATAGCGAATAGTCCATAGAACGCTGTTAAGCATTTTGAATATTTAGAACTGTCCTGCTGCTAGGACTGAGGAACCGCGTAGAGCTCTGAACTGTTGTTTTTACTTCTGATGAACAGAATTTTTGTTCAGACTTCGTCTTCAAGAATGATTTCTTGAAAATCCCTTGGAATAGGGTTGAGAAATAGCTGTCAAACTGAGTTACCATCTTGATAGACGAGATATTTAGACTGGAGTCTGGATGAACTTCGAATCGACCCATAAAGAAGAGTAATTTTTTAATGTAGAACTCTGTATGCTTCGGGTACTTGGGATATTTTGAGGTCAAGAACGAGTATCTTCTGTGTGAACTCTTTGCAATTGACCGCTTTGAGGATCGTTCAGATGTACGCACAATCTGGCCGGCATATCTTTCAGATGTGCGGGAAGTCATGGAGCGTGAAATCATTAGTCTGTAGCCTCTGAGCATAAACTAAATACCATCGAGCGTGAAATCATAGACTTGTGGTTCCTAAGCGTGAAGTCGTAGGTTTGTAGCCTCTCGAGCATAAAAGCTACTGAGCACAAAGGCATCTGGGCGTAAAAAATCCGACTTGTAGCCGTCGAACGTAAAGCCGTAGATTCGTAGCTATCGAGCGTAGAAAGCTCCTTAGCGTAGAACTGTAGATTTGTAGCTTCTGAAAAGAAAATTTCTCCGAGCGTGAAGTTGCGGATCTGTTGCTTCTGAGCGTAAACTAAGCACCACCGAGCGTGAGATCATCGATTTGGTATCTGCTGAGCGTAAAGTCGTAGGTTTGTAGCCTCTCGAGCATAAAAGCTACCGAGCACAAAGGCATCCGGGCGTAAAACCATAGACTTATAGCTTGCGAGCGTAAAAACCGTAGATCTGTTGCTATCGAGCGTAGAAAGCTCCTTAGCGTAGGAACCGCTGACCTGCTTTGCGCGAAGAAAACTTTTCGAATTCGCTGAATGTCCGCCTTCTCTGAATAATAGGCTGACGTAGGACCCAATCATAACCAAATATTAATTAGGAGATTTGGTTCGGGTTTCGAGGAGTCCGTCCGAGGATTCGAGGAGTCGACCCGAACTCTATATATATCCCAAGCTTTTGAGAGAAAAACTTTTCATCCGTCTTCTGCGAAAGAGAGCCTTCGACTGTTTGAGTTTTTCCTCTCGTTCTTTCTCCGAGCATTTCGAGTTTTCAGAAATGGCGCCGAAACAAATCCCCTCCGCTAAGGAAAAGAGTATAGGTTCTTCTTTTCGTTCTTCTACCCCAGCGAAAGAGTCTTCGGTCGGGCAAGGTGAACGTTCTTTTGAGCGAAGTATCCTGCCGACGAGTATGGCACCCGGCCTTAGAGGTAGAGCCTTTGAAATGACAAAGAATGACGAAAAATACTTCGCACATGTTGAACGTGACCGCGCTAGATCGTCTTCTGTTCTGATAGCCTCCTTGAGGAAGATGACGCACGGATACGTTTTTATCTTTTACGCCCATATTTCTAATGTGCCAGCGTAAAAACTCCACGTTTTCGCAGTTTTGAGCGTAAAAAGCTCTGACTGCCGAAAACTTGGTGTATACTATAAAATTTTAGTTTTACGCTTGTGGATGGGACCTCCAGCGTAATAACTAGAATTTTGGCAGTCTGGCGTAAAGCACGGACTGTATACCGCCAATTACGCTTCTGGATGTGACTTTCGACGTAAAATGACCAAATTTTGTACAGTCTTGGCATAAAGCATAGACTGTCGTTTCTTGGTCTTTATGTTACAAGATTTGTAATGACGTGTTTTCCTTGCACTTTTGCAGTTAACTTGCATGAGTCTCCACTGGCCGAGGTGATGGGTTCCGCTGCCGGGATGCTGCACTCAAACTATCTGGAGGATCTGTCCCACGTGACATTTCCTATCTCCGAACCCCAGTATCCTGAAAGAAGGGAGATCTTGATATCGGCTCAGGGCGAGCGGACGTTGCTGAATATGATTAACGGAGAGCCCCTGACGTACATAGACGGGGACCCGTACATCAAGCCGGCTTTTCTTTTTGGGGACATGATTGACAAACGGTCCCAGACGAAGCCCAAGAGAGAACCTTGGGTTTTCCCCGCCGAGAGTGTGTACTTGTATCTGCCAACGATGCCGAGAGATTATCCTATCTCGGCTTTCTCCCATGCTACACATCCCAGGAGGATGTCGTGGGCGCTGACTCCCGATCTTCACGGCAAGCCGGGGAAGATCTTTCATCTGAAAGGAGCTGACCAGGGGTCGTTTGTCAGCCGCCCTTTCGACGTTGTGACTGTGTTTAGGGGACTGTGCCCGGGCAGCGTCCAGAGTGAAGACAGTTCAGTGATCCAGCCGGTCCAATTGCCAACTTTCTGCAATGACTTCATGGGGCGAGGGGGTGTATACCCCAAGGAGAATCCTCGGTGCAATGGGTGGACCACCCCAACAAACCTCCGATGGGCTTGCCTAGTTGACTGGGCCTTGAAGCATTTTTGGAGTGCTGTGAGTGCGACGAGTGTCGGGTTGCCTCCCAACCCTAACCTATTTCTGGCACTGATGGAGCGATATATTTCGCTTACCGGGACCTTCGCCACTCCACTGGGGGAGTTGGGGTTGGCCCTCCATGAGATGACAGTGATCTCGAGACTGCCGATGGGGGATACCCCATATGAAGAGTATGTTCCCACCAACCGGGAGTTAGAGGACTCGGACCCTCGGGTTGTGGAGGTATATCAGGAGCTGATGTGCCACAACTTCACGTGCACCGCTTTTTATGATGAGCCTTCTGATTTGGCTCACATCACTAAGTGGATGTCCTACCTCTTCTTCCACCGGGCCAGGGCCGCCAAGTCGGAGAAAGTTTCGGGGGCAAGAATGAGCCCGTGAACTGTTTGGGCGTGCTCAGTGCCCAGGTCGTCGAGGATCTTATGGAGGATGCTAAAGCTCCAGATCAGATTCTCAACGACGGGGTAGGAAAGTATCCTGAAGGCACTAAGGCCTACAGTTACTTGAGGCGCTGCCGCAGGCCTCTGTCTAAGGAAGCCCGGTTGGCTGGCTTTCTCTCCATATGGCTGCGTCGAGTAGTGGTTCCCGGTATCGCATTCGCGGACCGCATTCACCGGAACATCCTGTGGCCTGCCGTGCGTCTGGTGTTCGGGGCAAGACTGGGCTTGCTCCCTGCCATGGTGTGCCGTATACAGGCTGGCCTGAGAGCCATGACTGATGGACTGCTCGTCGGTGAAGCTCGGCGTGATAGCTTTCCCAGGGTAGAATTATCTGTACTTGATGGGATGGTTAATTCTTCACAACCCCCGGGTGATGTCTCCCGGCCCTGGTAGTAGCTCGGAGGATAGTTTCTTGCTGAACTACAAGGACTCTCCCTGGAACGTGAATATAGTTTTCGACTGTCGGCTGGTGCTGAGCCTCAGTCACGGCTGAAAGCTCCTCTGCACTGTCCCCTCTGTACATCGCAATCAGTCGGGGATTAGGCTTGAGGATTTAGGTGGAGAGAAGACCAATCTTTCTTCGAAAGCTTTTAACTGGTTGGTCTGCATCAGACCCTCCCATTTGCTGTACAGGAGCGAAGATCATTGCTTCTTCGAGCCCTACTTGCCTAGTCGGTTTGCCAGGCAGTTTGGGTACGATCAGTTGCACGTGGGCAATACCGTCACCAGCTTCAGGTCCAGGGGCGGACTCATTGATGGAGCCAGAGGATGGCGATATTTTATCATGGGTTACACGGGAGCAATCTTTATCGTGCCGGTCGTCACACTCTCCATGGAGCTGCTCATCCTCCATTCGTATGTCCAGTTCTACGTGGCGATCAACACCTTCCATCGCAATTTTGACATGCGTGGAAGCTTTAGGGTGCCTTCTCCCAAGCCCGGGGGAAGAGTCGAAGTCCCCTCGGTTTTTTCTGACGAGGGTGAGGAGTCCGTCACTCCGGATGAGCCTCTGGTGTCGGTGCCGAGGTATGAAGTGCCTCCGCCTGCGGGGGCTTTGGCAGTCTCTGGGAAGCGAAGGGCTCCTGCTTCGAAGCAGACTTCCCCTCGCAAGAGGAAAAAGAAGACGGTTAATCGTTCTCTCCGGATTCCTGGTATTGAGGCTCCTGGAGAGGAACCTGCTATCTCTCCTGCCGGGGATGTCTCTTTGATTGGAGGTTCCTCGCCTTTCGGAGAGGGACCCTCAGTTTTGGCTGGCGGTGCCGGAGAACTCCTGCTTGAGGCTGCCATTGCTGCCACTGCCTCCGGTAGTGGAATGAAATCGCCTGCGTGGTCGAGGCAAATGAGAGAATCTTTCCCTAGACCAGCAACGGATGAAACTCCTACCGTGTCCGTGAGCATGCCTAGCGAGATTCCAGCTGACGAACCTCTACCGCGTCTTGGTGAAGGCTTAGTAGAGCACCTGGCGATGTCGGTGGGCCCACCCTCTTCTCCAGGTATAATAGTTCGTATTGCGTCATTAAGGCATGATTTAGCTACATCGGCTGCAGATGTGACATATATACCGTTGGCTACGGGTAAATGTCATCTTTATGTCTCCTCTTAGAAAGATTACCATCATATTGATATCAACTTTCTTGTCCTCTTCTCAGGGGACGGCGTCCACGGGGAGTATAGCGTTGAAGCGCCTTCTGGCTCTGCTCGGGCTCCTGGCGATGATACGGAGGCGCCCGACTTCTAGGAGAAAATACCTTCGGGGGCCAGCTCGCCCGGAGTGGTTTCGTCATCTCAAGAGGAGGACGAACCCGTTATCGTGACCTCGCCTCTCGCGAGTATGCCGATGGCTTCGACCGTCGTTGTCGTACCTCCTTCGGTCGCACCACCCGTCGAGGCGGCGGCTATGGCCACCTCGTCTACAATCATTCCTGGAGGAGGACTCGCCAATATCGCGGCCACTCCTGGCGTCCAATCGGATCTAGTTGCGCTGATCTAGCAATATACCAGCCTCTTTTACACCAGTTTGAAAACGCTGATATCAATGGTGTTGGCAAAGAATCTAGACTTCGAGCGTCTGAAGAAGGCTTCTCAGTTTTCGATCGGGGCGGTCAGGGAGTTCGGCGATTCTGGGGTAGCTGACGCCCTGGAGGCGATGGTTAATGGTTTGGAGCAACCTATTAACGAATACTTGCAGCTGACTCGGGGCAGCCTTAAAGCTACGGTCCAGGCCAGATACGACCTCATGACTGCGCGGCTTATTAAACAGCTGGAAAGCCTAGATAACTCCATCAAAGCACATAAGTTGAAGATGGATGAAAAAAAAGCTGTCGTGGAGGAGGCTCTTGCTCTTCAGACGAAGTGCCAATCCGAGCTTGAAGGGAACGTAGCGAGGGCCTGCAAGTTGAAGGAAAAACTCGCTCTGGCAGAGGAGTGGGCTTCTCAGTCGTTGGCAGGTCTAGATGTAGCGACTGGTCGACTGAGCACAGCACGATGGGATCTGGAGCGTACAGAAGCTGCCCGTGCTGGCTCTCTTCGGGCAAGGGCCAAACTGTCCTTTATGAACAATCCCGAGGCACGGCTGGAGCGGGCCCGCGCTGATGCTTTAGTTTCCAGGAATGAGAGGATAGCTGCACTGGTACAGCTAATTCGTGATCTGACCGCTCCCCCACAATGATGTACCCTTTCTTCTTTTTGCTTCCCAAATGTAATTCTGCTCTTTTTTGGGAATAAATAAAGCGAATCTTTTCTGACTTTGTGGACCCATCATTTCGGAATGTAAATGACAGGTTTGGGCGGGAGTGATATCAGAGGTAGTATGGACGTGATAGACTCTCGATAAACTTTTAGCAGGACATACCTATTCAGAGGTCATACGGACATGCTAGAATATGCTTTGGCTAAAGTTGGTAGACAAGACGCTATCAGGGATAATATAGACGTGATAGGTGTCGCATTTTCTAAATTAGTCGAACATATCTATTCAGAGGTTATATGGACATGATAGAATATAACCCAACTAGTTTCGTTTTGGAAGTAGTTTTGTCAGAATTGAGATTCTCACTATGTTCCACTTGAACAGAGGAGGTTAAGCATAGTACATTTTCAGGAATTTACCATTGATAGGAGCTATTAACAGGTCTCCATTAGGCTGGGCTAACCTGTAAGCGCCGTTTGAGAACGTTGTCTCGATCACATAAGGGCCTTCCCACTTGGGCTGGAATTTGCCTTTACTCCTGTGAGTAAGGATCATCGGCCTTCTTACGGCTAAAACTAGCTCGCCGACTTTTAACACTCTTTCCTTTACTTTATGATTGAAAGCTCTGGAAATGCATGCTTGGTAGAGCGCGATGCGCTGTTGAGCTTGGAGGCGTTTCTCGTCTAATCCTTCTAGCTCTTGAAGCCTTAACAGGTCATTCTTTTCTTGAGTCAGCTCATTAGTCACGGCTATCCTGAGTGACGGGATCTGGATTTCAATAGGGAGAACAGCTTCGCTCCCGTAGACCAGTGAAAATGGGGTACAACCTGTCGGTGTTTGTACCGTTGTGCGGTATGCCGAGAGACATTCGCCCAGCTTCTCATTCCAATCTCTCTTGTTTGAAGAGACAAACTTCTTCAAGAGTTTGATAATGATTTTATTGAAAGCTTCCGCCAAACCATTAGCAGCTGGATAATATGCCGTAGAGGCAATATTATGTATCCGATTTTTATCGCAAAATCGGTGAAACGCTTGGCTGATAAACTGAGGCCCATTGTCGTGAATTATCCTCCGGGGTACCCCGAAGCGATAAATAACCTGATGCTTGATGAAGCTGATTACATTAGACGCTTTTACCTCAGCAAGAGGGATCGCCTCTACCCATTGGGAGAAGTAATCCGTGATGGCCAGTATGAACCGGTGACCTCTGAAAGAAGACGGGTGAATAGGACCAATGATATCTATACCCCATGCTTCGAAAGGCCAGGATGCAACCGTAGGATGTAGATATTCAGACGGTTGATGTATGAAGTCTGCATGAACCTGACAGGTTCTGTATTGTCTTGCATAGTTGATCGCGTCTGCGACCATAGTGGGCCAGTAATAGCCCATTCTCCTGATACGATCCTGTAGCTTAGGACCGGGCTGATGAGCTCCGCACACGTCGTTGTGAGCTTCCCGGATAATCTGCTGTGCTTCGTCTTCAGAGAGACATCTCAATAGCAGTCCGTCGTAGGTCCGGCGATATAGGCATTGTGAAGATGCATCGAAGTAGAAGCGTAATGATCGTCTTTTGACGGATACTGCTTCTTTGGGGTCCTCCGGCAAGATTTCGTATGCGACAAAATCTATGAAGGGACTTCTCCAGTCTCTTCTAGGGGGATTTGTGTTCACAGCGTAGCTGCATTCTATGTGAAAGTTGTTCTTCACACAGAATAAATCTCTGTTAAAAAGGATTACCGAATCCTGCCTTCTTATAGGAGTGGCTAAATCCGCAGCTAGACTGGCTAGGGCATCAGCTTCCAGATTCTGAGATCGAGGTACATGCTCTAGGAAGAACCCTTTGAATGTCATGGCTATCTCGACCGTTGCTTGGTGATAGGGGATGAGGTCAGGATTTCGGACTTCATATATTCCCCTGACTTGATTGAATATAAGTAGAGAATCCCCGAAAGCTTCCAGGGACTCGACCCCCAGCTTTTTGGTGATTTGGAGCCCGATTAGCAGAGCATTGTACTCTGCCACATTGTTGGAGCATAGCTCGCTAAGAGAATATGCTCGGTAGATGACGAGTTTATCAGGAGTGACCAGGACGATTCCTACTCCTGAAACAACGTTTCCCTTGGGACCAGTCCTGGAGGCGCCGTCGAAGAACAGTTGCCATGCGTCACTTTCTATTATGGAATTACATTCTGTAACTTTGTCGGGAATGTCCTAGTATAATTTGGAGGCCTCTGGGATCGGATGAGCAGCTAGGAAGTCGGCCAGCGCTTGGCCTTTGATGGACTTCTGCGGGACGTATACCATGTCATATGGTGTTAACAGCATCGCCCAAGTCGCGAGTCGGGAATTAAGAGCACTTGGCTTGCTCATCAGTACTCGAAGAGGGTTGATCCTGGAGATGATATGAATAGTCTGGCCGGTGACATAGTGCCGCGTCTTCTGGATAGCGAAAATCAGAGCCAAGCATTCTTTCTTCACTGGGTTGTACCGGTGTTCGGCTCCGACCATCATCCTGCTGAGGTAGTAGATAGCCTGTTCATGACCCCTATCGTTCTTCTGTGCAAGAAGAGCTCCTAGGGAATGATCTATCGCTCGAACGTATAGAAAGAATGGTCTTCCCATGATGGGAGGCACCAGAATTGGCAGACTGGTGAGATAGTGCTTGATATCTCCGAACACTTGCTGACAAGTTTCGTCCCATACGAAGGATACACCTTTCTTCATGAGATGCGAAAAGGGCTGACATCTCCCCGAGAGGTTGGATATGAACCTCCGGATATAAGCCAGACGGCCTTGAAATCCCCAGAGTTCCCTCAGATTGTGGGGCGGTCGCATTTCTACGATGGCCTGGACTTTGTCAGGGTCCACTTGGATGCCTTTGGCGGTAATGACAAATCCCAGGAATTTGCCACTAGATACACCCAGAAAGGACTTCGTAGGATTCATCTTGAGTTGATGTTGGCGCATTAACTCGAATACCGTCCTCAAGTCTTGAATGTGATCATCTTTGAGGCGGCTCTTGATGGCTATGTCGTCCACGTAACATTCTACTATTTTGTGTAAATGCTCATGGAATATGTTACTCATAGCCCGTTGGTATGTAGCCCCAGCGTTCTTCAATCCGAAGGGCATGACCGTATAGCAATATACCCCCAACAGGGTCCGGAAGGCAGTGTGCTTTTCGTCTTCAGGATGCATCTTGATCTGATTGTATCCTGAGAATCCATCCATGAAAGACATGCATTCAAAACCGCAGGTATTGTCGATCATGATGTCCGTGATGGGAAGAGGGAACTCATCCTTGGGGCAGGCCGCATTCAGATCTCGGTAATCGATACAGATACGTATTTTCCTATTTTTCTTCATGACTGGGATAACGTTGGCGACCCAGTCGGGATGTTGTTCTTCCCGGATGAAACCGCAGGCTATCAACGTCTTGACTTCAGTTTCGATGGTGTCCATCATATCCGGGCAAAATCAGCGTTGGTGCTGCTTCACAGGCTTTGAATCGGTCAATATATTGAGTTTGTGAGTAGCCACCTTTGGGTCAAGGCCCGGCATGTCCTCATAATCCCATGCAAAGACGTCGATATACTCTTTTATCAGCTGAATAACTTCTTCCCTTTCAGCTGGAGAAAGATTGTTACTGATAAATATCGGCTTTGGCGAAAGTTCACTCCCAACATCAACCTGGATAACTTCGTCTTTGGTGGGAGGTTCTCTCTGCTCGAAGCAGAATTCCCACTGCGTATCCATTTGTTGGGCCCAAGAGTCATTCTCAAACGGCTCAGAATCCTGTTCATCTGCTTCAAAGGGATCTGCCACTACCATATTCACTGATAATGTTTGTTCGAGAGCATCAGGTGAGTCAGAGGGCGACGAGCCATTCTGAGAAGAGAAGAAGATATCCTCGTCCAACTTAGAGGAGGTAGCATATCCCAACCCGAAATGAGTTCGTCGATAGTAGGGGTCGCTGCGCAGCGGTGTTCGTCTGCCTCTTCCGTAGTTGAGGCCTGGCTTCCGCTTCAAGTCTTAGCCCATGTTTTGCATGATCCTCAACGCTTGTGGGCTGTATCGGTGAAATTATATTTTTCCAGCATCATCATTGAAAGAATCTTCCTGGACAATCGATTGATTGCACATGCGGCCGAAGACTATTGAACGCTGACTGCTGCAGGTAGGCGGAACAATGAAGATAGAATCCTCATGTGGTCCATATGTCGTGACGACGTTGGATGATGACGCTACTTCCCAGACATACGGACGGTAGGAGTTCATAACTTCCAAGAATTTTTGTGCTATGGGTTCTACCTCGTCATGGGGAGTGGATTCCTGATTTGGAATTTGAGCGTCAATATACTGGAAAGAGGATGTTTATTATCATCTGGAACTCCGTTCCTGGTTGCATTTACATCGGTCGGCTGCCTGTTGTGCCGAAGGTTGATGACCAAGGGTGGAGGCTTCTGGTTTAAAGTGACCACTAGAGGATCACTTCCTTTTCCTGACCTGGTTTTGTTCAGGTGAATAGCCATAGGCTCTATGGCTTTTGGACGAGTGGTTCGTCCTTTCACCCTGATTGACAGCGGTAGTGTGGCAGAGGGTTCTTCTGGCTCCCGGTGGGATTCCTTATCTGCCTCGCCTGACACTTCTTCCGTGTGGTCTTGAGAGTACAACACGGCATCGGAATAGTAGGATTCTACTCCTTTAAACGGGTTTAGGTCTGCAACCTCCGTTTGTACTGTTCCTTGGGGGTCTACATATTTAAGACATTGATGTAGAGTTGAAGGAACGATGTTGTGGTCGTGGATCCACGGTCTTCCCAGCAAAATGTTGTAGGACACCTCTGAATCGATGACGTAACATGTGGCCACCGATCTGAGGTTGCCAATCTGGATCCTCAGGCGAATTTTCCCCAACGGCTTACTTCTTCCGGCGTTGAAACCCACGATTGTAGTGGAGGTGTAAGCCAATTCGCTGGTAGGAATCCTCAGCGGTCTGAGTAGACTGTAAGGGATGATGCTGATCGACGATCCCGGATCTATGTGAATCTGATCGACCTCCATGGAACTGACGTACCCGGTGTAATAGAGAGGCCTGTCATGCCTGTTATGTTTTAACAGCATGTCGTCTTGAGTGAAAGTGATATTTGGGACCACTTCCATTACACTGTGGCATTGAGGACATGCCACCGGTTCTTCGTCGGGGGACTTGAGCTGGGTTAAGCATGCCTCCGCAGGGGCTAGACGAGTGTCTTGGGGGAGCCTGAGTAGCTCGAAGATGGACAGCCTGGTTGGTGTATTAGCCAGTTGGGCCAGTATATCGAAGTTGTATGGCTTCTCTAAACCTTTGTTTGGAATATTTTTTACAGGTTTATCAAAGCGTACTTCTCTTTGCTTCCCCTTGTTCGCCGGAGTTGGTTTTGAAGGGCTGGCATCTGGTACGACGGGGCCTGGTCCTGAAGGTTTGGCAGCTGAAGCGTCCGCCGGTGCATCTTCCTGACTTGCTCCGTAGTCGTTGAGGTAGGCTTTCCCTGAACGGGTTGTCGCAAATACCTTGTCTTTGTCTGATGCCGAAGAAGTTGCGACCATATGGCATGGTTTGTATTTGGAGCTCTTTCTAGACGTACCCTTAGAAGCTTTAGTCTCGTCCTCGAGCTCTGACACCAAATCCGGATGAACCCACATAATCTCGCCCTGCCGGGTGGTTAGGGGTACCAGGTCATGATTTTGACCCCTAGCTGGAGGGAGATTGACGATGTTCATCGTGGTCCGGGAAATGGGTGTGACACCGTCCGAGACTTCTTGGGAAGGCAGATTGCCAAACCGTAGAGAGATCATGTCACACCCCAGTCCCAAAATACCGAGGGACTGGACGCGTGTCAATGGCCAGCAGTACGCACCGATGGACAACCCAATTTAATGGATCCATCAGGGCATACTTAAGCTGTAAAACAAGTCTACGACAATCATGGCACAACTAATCTCATCCACACAAAATATAAAGTATGATCCACAGGATAAATAAGGAATGTAAATCATCATCTAGTCTCACAAAGTACTTCGCGGAACAACCCGATAAATATCTAGTACAATGGTTCAACAGACCAGAAATAAAAGACTAAAATAAATAATAAAAGCTGAGCATGGAACATGGATGCTCAGGCAAAGTCTTCAGCTAAGACCTCGTCCACGGATGGTGGTACAGCTCCTGAATCAGCTCCTGCTCCAGTCCCGTATACCTCGGGATAAATCTCGTCCTCAAATCCTGGGGACAAAATCCGGATCCAGGTCCTCAGGGGACATAGCAAGGTACAAGAAAGCTCATGCCAATAAATAATTAACAGTGCAGCAAATAAATAACTAAATGAAGCAATAGGTAAATATGTAACCAATCTAAGTGAAATGCAAGTGAGAGCAACACTAAAACTCAGGCTGAGCCACTACAAGCTCTGTGTCGGGGAGCCGGTAGCGGTAATAACTGGTAGTGGGTCTAGCTCTGCTACGAGAGTCTACGACCTCTCAATAATAGAAGATATATATAAATACAGCCTGTAGCCTGTGTGTCTCTCTCCACCCAATGTAACCACGCATATCATGACTATAACGTCTCATGCCCATGTCAAGCGTGATCATAACTAAATGCAACAAGTCATAAAGTATCTAAGAATATAATGGCCATGTCCTGTATCCTATACAGAATCACCACGAATATCTCGGGAAAATCATGTCTCATGAATAGTGTCAAGTGTCCTGGGTCATAGGGTACTTGATAAGACAAGTACGAGCATATAAAGTGTCACGGATGTCCATCTCTAGATGACCGTACCCAACACTGCGTACAGTGTCGGCACCCGACTGATAATCAGACGCTAAGTACGTCACAAGGTCCTAGGTTAAGCATGTACAGTAATATATATAAAGCAAGGAAAATAGATAACTAAGCTGCAGAGTTTGGGCAAGGTACACTTGTCTGATGTCCGAATACCAACAACTGTCCCTGTATCGGTGGATCCGGTAGGTACTACTCCAAAAGCTGTAATAAACATCACCACTAGTCTCAGAAGATGTCAAATAGCTAGAAATGCCTGTCCTTACGTCCAATTTGGACACAGGGGCAAAAAGGTTATTTTCGGATTAAAGCGGGGTCCACATGTGGGCCACTTTGCACCGAAAAGCATGTCAGGGTCAAAGGTCTCCAAATTCCGCAAACTCAGTGTCTACAAGTCAGGAACGATGATACGAACCCAACGGAACTTCCAGAATTGGATTCCGATGAGCCGATCTCAAAATCACCCGTCAAGTGGAGCCTGTGGGCCCACGATACGTAATTTTGTCAACGATCTCGGAATCGGACCAAACTTGGGTCACAGGACCAGCGTATTGCTACGAGTCCGATGGCGTAAGTTTCGTCTCGATCCGACGTGCATACACAAAGTTACAGCGTGTTCCAGAAAGGACGGATACTGGGTGTCGTCGGCGGATACGCGTTGATTCCGGGGTGCACACACCTCCGAATCGACTTCTGCGAAATCCTACACGACCGTAGCAACGTCGCGCACGGTTCGGTAAAGACCGCGTGCGACCAAGTCATCCCGATTGGCGGGGCATACTCAGTTCTGGGGTGAAACATGGTGTTGTTTTTCCTGTTTTTGGATCGCGGTGTGCGATCACCATAAGACGCGATGCACCGAGCGAGTTACACGGGCACCGAGAGGCTTAAACAGTCTACGCATAGCAACTGACGAAAACTAATTCGGAGTTACGAGGTGAGAGAAATCAGTACCTGTATAGGGCCCCGTGAGTTCTGTTCTTCAAGTGTCCGTGAGTCACTTCGATCCAGGATTCGTATCCTGGACGTGTCCGGGTTCTGCGGGGATGCTGCTGTGAATCACCAAGGCCACGAGAAGTCGGGGAACTCGACGCCGCGATACGTCCGGTCGGGGACACCGCGTGGCGGGCTCCGCTCGGTCTGGGAATTCACACAGCGGGCGGGCTCAGTTCCGCCGGCGGGTGGGGCTGTTCCGATCGGTCGGGGACGCTGCTGCTGGAGCGGCGTGCACTGCGGCCGGTCGAGGGCTGCGCTACGGCAGACCGGAGTTGGTCGGCGGGATGGTTCTCAGGCGGAGCGGGGTGCCGAGTCGACTGCGGGGGAGAGCCGCCGGTCGGTGACGCTGGATTCGGGGGAGGGTACGGTCGGCTGAGCAACCCGGCGGAAGGCGGCGGCAATGATCGGCAAGGAGAGTCGGCAGATGATGCTGGATGAGAGGGGTGACGGCACAGATCCCTAGGTCAACCTATAAAGCTGCTACAGTATACATGCGGGTAGGGTTCAGCCAACGGGTCGGGTTCTCGAAGGTGGTTTGGTTCGGCTTAGAAATCCAATAGCTCTTTTAAGCTTAAAACTCGTTTCCGGGGTCCAAATAATTCACCAAAAAATACTGTAGGTCCGGTTTTCTATGGTGCATCATAATTTATTATTTCCAGAATAATTTGACATCATTTGGTCATACTGAAAATTCTTTAAATCACAATCATCTTCGCCTTAAATTCTAGAAAATACCAAAATTCGTAATAACTCATCTTAAAAATATTCTCAAAAATTCAGGGTGTTTACAATCTTCCCTCCTTAAAAGGATTGCGTCCTCGCAATCAAAGAATAAGCTACCAAAAAGAATTATGGAAATACAAGGTTGCTTAGTTTACAACTGCCTCCTCGAACAAGTGGGGGGTATCGCTGGCGCATACTATCTTCTCGCTCCCAAGTCGATTCTCCAGGGGAATGATGTTTCCATGCTACGCGAACCAATCGGATTGTCTGTCCCCGCAATGTCTTCTCACTGACGTCGAGGATGCCAACTGGGTGTTCTTCGTATCTCAAGCTTGGGCCTACTGCGATCTCTGAATGATCGACTACGTGACTTGGGTCGGTCAAGTACCTTTGCAGCTGTGAGACGTGGAATACGTTATGCACTCCCTCTAAAGATGGAGGTAATGCAAGCCGATAAGCCACCTCACCAACACGCTTGAGGATGTCAAATGGCCCAATATACCTTGGGCTCAGCTTGCCTCTGCTCCCGAATCTGATAGTACTACGAGTGGGCAAAATCCTCAAGAATACGTGATCTTCTTCCTTGAACTCTAGGGGACGTCTATGCGTATCTGCCTAATGCTTCTGTCTGTCCTGAGCTGCTCGTAGGTGATTCTGAATCTGCTTCACCTTCTCCACTGTTTGTGTGACCAATTCTGGACCCAGTAGTTGACGTTCACCAACGTCACTCCAACATATAGGTGACCTGCACTTCCTTCCGTATAAAGCTTCAAATGGTGCCATATGGATGCTGGCCTGATAACTGTTATTATAGGAGAACTCTACTAAGTGCAAATGATCTTCCCAAGATCCTCCAAAGTCTAGCATATATGATCTCAACATGTCCTCCAATATCTGAATGGTGCGCTCCGATTGGCCATCTGTCTGCGGGTGGTAAGCCGTGCTGAATTTGAGTCTGGTGCCTAGACTCTCTTGCATGCTTCTCCAGAAATGAGATGTAAATCTCGAATCTCGATCCGATACAATACTAACAGGCACTCCATACAATTTGATAATTTGTCGCATATACATGTCGGCTAGTACCTCTGTGGACTGTCCAACTCTAAATGGCAAGAAGTGTGCCGATTTAGTGAGTCTATCCACGATAACCCATACTGCGTCTCTTCCGCTGGGGCTCCTCGGAAATCCTGTGACAAAATCCATCATGATGTGCTCCCACTTCCATTCTGGTATAGGAAGCGGCTGTAACATACCTGCAGTCCTCTGATGCTCGGCCTTTACTTGCTGACAGACTAAACATTTGGCCACAAACCTTGCAATCTCCCTTTTCATTCCATGCCACCAGTAGTACTGTCTCAAGTCTCGATACATCTTGGTTCCTCCTGGGTGAACAGAGTATATAGAACTATGTGCTTCAGTCATTAACTCCTATCTCAATTCTCCATTTGGGACATACAGGCGATTTCCAAACCTCAATGTCCCGTCTTCGTGAATGCGAAGTCCTATCTGTATGCCGACTTCCGTCCTTTCTTTGAGTCTTCGGAATCTAGCATCGGTGGGCAATGCCTCTTTAATATTCTCCACGAGTGATGACTGAATCTCAAGATTAGCCATCAAGCCATTCTGTCCTGGAAAAACAACCTCTATCTGTAGCTCCTGTAAATCCTTCAACAACTCAGGCTGCATCATCAAGAAATAAGCCATAGGCTTCCTGCTGAGTGCGTCTGCAACCACATTCGCCTTTCCCGGATGATACTGCAGATCGATGTCAAAATCTACCATCAGTTCAAGCCAGCGTCTCTGCCTCATGTTAAGCTCCTTCTGAGTATACACATACTTCAGACTCTTGTGATCTGTAAAGATTTCTACCCTCTCTCCATAAAGATAGTGCCTCCATATCTTCAATGCAAATATCACTGCTGCTAGCTCCAGATCATGTGTTGGATAGTTCTTTTCGTGGACCTTCAGCTGTCTTGACGCATAAGCAATGACTTTGCCATGTTGCATCAAAACACATTCTAGTCCACTGCCTGATGCATCACTGTAAACAACAAAACCTCCTGACCCTGAAGGAAGAGTCAAGACAGGTGCTGTTGTTAATCTTCTCTTCAGTTCTTCGAAGGCCTTCTGGCAGTCTTCTGTCCATAGAAATTCCTGGTCCTTCCGTGTCAGCTTCGTCATCGGTTCTGCAATCCTCGAGAAACTCTCTACAAACCTTCGGTAATATCCCGCAAGTCCGAGAAAACTTCTCACCTCTGCAACTGATGTGGGTGTAGGCCAAGTCTCTATTGCCGCAACTTTCTCTGGATCTACTGAAAGTCCTTCTCCTGAGATGATGTGTCCCAAGAAAGGCACTTTGTCCATACAGAACTCACACTTACTGAGTTTAGCATATAACTTCTCCTGTCTCAAGGTCTCTAACACGATTCTGAGATGCTCCTCGTGCTCTTCATGGTTCTTGGAATATATGAGAATGTCGTCGATGAATACCACTACAAATTTATCCAAGAACTGATGAAAGACTATGTTCATTAAGCTCATAAACACTGCTGGCGCATTGGTTAAACCAAACGGCATCACCAAGAACTCATAATGCCCATACTTTGTCCTGAAAGCTGTCTTCGGGATGTCTTCTTTCCTCACCTTGATCTGATGATAGCCGGATCTAAGGTCAATCTTCGAAAATACCCTTGCACCACTCAACTGATCGAAGAGATCATCAATGCGTGGTAAGGGATACCTGTTCTTGATGGTTACAGCATTTAGTGCCCTGTAATCAATGCATAATCGTACTGTTCCATCCTTCTTCGGTACAAATAATATGGGTGCTCTCCAAGGTGAAACACTGGGCCGAATGAAACCCTTCTCCAAAAGATCATCAACCTGTTCCTTCAATTCCACTAACTCCTTAGGTGCTAACCGATAGACTGATGAAGTGATAGGCTCTGCTCCTGGAGTTAGGTCTATTGTGAATTCTATTTCCCGATCAGGCGGTAAACCTGGAAGATCATCAGGAAATACATCCACAAATTCTGAGATAACTCTTGGGTAACCTGTCTCCTCTTCTACAGATAGTACCCTAAGAGTAGGCTGAACTCCTTGCTCTACTGCTCCTCGAGTAAACTCAAATTCTGGATGTCCAGGAGGTCTAAATATAACCCGCCCAAGTCGGCAATCAAGAGTCGCATGGTACTGACTTAACCAATCCATACCAAGTACGACATCATAATCCGGTATGGAAAAGTTCAGAAATTGAGCTCGCATTTCTCTGCCACAAACTACTACAGAACATGATCTACAGACGTCACTAACCGGAATAATTCCACCTCCCGTAAGAATCCTCTTCATCTTCGGAAGAGGTACGGTAGCTACTCTATGGGTGGCTACAAAGCTAGCTGCTATAAATGAATGCGATGCTCCAGAATCAAATAATGCTACAGCTGGTAATGAAGCTACTAGAATAGTACCTGCGATGACCTCGCCTGCTGTAGTCTCCTGCTCAACAGCTAATGGGAATGCCTGTCCTCGTCCCTGAGCTGGACCTCTCTGCTGCTGAACCTGCTGGAATAAAGCTGCCTGTGGTGCCAGGGGTGGTCTCTGCTGGTTCCCTCCTGGGGCTGGTGGTCTAACCCCACCAACTCCTGTCTGCTGGGCTCCTGCTGCTGGTCGTGGTACAGGTAATGCTAGTCTTGGTGCTCCGTCTCTGCGTTCGGAACAGTCCCTGGAAAAGTGCTGGCTGGATCCGCAGCTCAAACATAGTCCCAACTTACGCCTGCATTCCTTCTGAATGTGTCCTACCTTGCCGCAGTGGTAACAAGTAGGAAGAGGTCTGTCCCTATGTGCTGCTCTATCTGGCATACCCCTCTGGGTTCGCTTTGCTGAATCCCTATGTGCTGGCCTGGATGGTGCTGACGTGATAGGCCTCTTCAGATTAGACTCCCTCCTGGTGACGCGCTCCAAGCGTCGGGCCGCTGCAAGGATATCGGTATAAGAGGTAGGTGCTACCGATCCAATCACTCTCTGAAGCTCAAACTTCAGGCCGTCAAAGAACTTCTCTGCTTTTTCTTCCTCCGTCGAGATCAATGTCGGGGCAAAGCGGCTCAGGCGAATAAATTCTGCATTGTATTCCTCTACTGACATGTTGCCTTGGATAAGGCGGTTGAACCTGTCTCTGAGCTCTGACCGTGCGACTGCTGGAATGTACATCTCTTGGAAGAGTCTGGAGAACTCTTCCCATGTGACTCGGTCCTGTCCAAGCCTCCTCTCTTCTGCTAACCACCAGTGATGCGCATTATCAGTTAACTGCATTCTAACGGCAGTCATCCACTTCTCTCTTGGAAGTTCAGCGGCTTCCAACTGATGCTGAATGTTGGTGAGCCACTCATGAACTTCCGTTGGCCCTTCTTTACCAGAAAATATACGAGGCTTGAGATGACGGAAGTCGGTGATAGATCCCGTCGATGTTCTCCTCGTTGGGGGATTTGCCTGCTCCAATGCGGATACCAGGCTGGTCCTCAAATACTCGGCCTCCTGCCGATGGGCCTCCTGCTGAATCTGTTGCTGTGCTTGCATCATAGCATACATCATCTGGAACATCTGTTGCCCGTCCATGGCTTGTCCTGGCGGGAATACTGGTATCTGGGGAGTGAACTGTGGTGGGGGTGGGATGTCATCTCTCCGGAACCTTGGATTAGGCTGTCCGGTTTGATCACTCTGCGATGCTTGTCCTCCATCCCCTGGTGTCACTCCGTCTCCATAAGTAACCACAGTGTCGTGCGGCGTATCCAAGGGAATATCATCTCTGTTCCCGGAATCCATTACTCTGCAAAAAGATAAACTATAAGAACGCTCAGAGGAATCAATACAGGATGCAATTCAAGTAACAAATTTTGAGTTCGATATAGAGTTCAACAAATGGTTAATAATGGATGAGATCCTATGATTTATACTATCCTTAGGGCAGGCTGGTTCGGTCCCTAAGTTGAAACCGAACAATTTAGTCGTAGACCTGCATGGGCCACCACAAAAACCATGTCACGCCCCAGTCCCAAAATACCGAGGGACTGGACGCGTGTCAATGGCCAGCAGTACGCACCGATAGACAACCCAATTTAATAGATCCATCAGGGCATACTTAAGCTGTAAAACAAGTCTACGACAATTATGGCACAACTAATCTCATCCACACAAAATATAAAGTATGATCCACAGGATAAATAAGGAATGTAAATCATCATCTAGTCTCACAAAGTACTTCGGGGAACAACCCGATAAATATCTAGTACAATGGTTCAACAGACCAGAAATAAAAGACTGAAATAAATAATAAAAGCTGAGCATGGAACATGGATGCTCAGGCAAAGTCTTCAGCTAAGACCTCGTCCACGGATGGTGGTACAGCTCCTGAATCAGCTCCTGCTCCAGTCCCGTATACCTCGGGATAAATCTCGTCCTCAAATCCTGGGGACAAAATCCAGATCCAGGTCCTCAGGGGACATAGCAAGGTACAAGAAAGCTCATGCCAATAAATAATTAACAGTGCAGCAAATAAATAACTAAATGAAGCAATAGGTAAATATGTAACCAATCTAAGTGAAATGCAAGTGAGAGCAACACTAAAACTCAGGCTGAGCCACTACAAGCTCTGTGTCGGGGAGCCGGGTAGCGGTAATAACCGGTAGTGGGTCTAGCTCTGCTACGAGAGTCTACGACCTCTCAATAATAGAAGATATATATAAATACAGCCTGTAGCCTGTGTGTCTCTCCCCACCCAATATAACCACGCATATCATGACCATAACGTCTCATGCCCATGTCAAGCGTGATCATAGCTAAATACAACAAGTCATAAAGTATCTAAGAATATAATGGCCATGTCATGTATCCTATACAGAATCACCACGAATATCTCGGGAAAATCCTGTCTCATGAATAGTGTCAAGTGTCCTGGGTCATAGGGTACTTGATAAGACAAGTACGAGCATATAAAGTGTCACAGATGTCCATCTCTAGATGACCGTACCCAACACTGCGTACAGTATCGGCACCCGACTGATAATCAGACGCTAAGTACGTCACACGGTCCTAGGTTAAGCATGTACAGTAATATATATAAAGCAAGGAAAATAGATAACTAAGCTGCAGAGTTTGGGCAAGGTACACTTGCCTGATGTCCGAATACCAACAACTGTCCCTGTATCGGTGGATCCGGTAGGTACTACTCCAAAAGCTGTAATAAACATCACCACTAGTTTCAGAAGATGTCAAATAGCTAGAAATGCCTGTCCTTACGTCCAATTTGGACACAGGGGCAAAAAGGTCATTTTCGGATTAAAGCGGGGTCCACATGTGGGCCACTTTGCACCGAAAAGCGTGTCAGGGTCAAAGGTCTCCAAATTCTACAAACTCAGTGTCTACAAGTCAGGAACGATGATACGAACCCAACAGAACTTCCAGAATTGGATTTCGATGAGCCGATCTCAAAATCACCCGTCAAGTGGAGCCTGTGGGCCCACGATACGTGATTTTGTCAACGTTCTCGGAATCGGACCAAACTTGGGTCACAGGACCAGCGTATTGCTACGAGTCCGATGGCGCAAGTTTCGTCTCGATCCGACGTGCGTACACAAAGTTACAGCGTATTCCAGAAAGGACGAATACTGGGTGTCGTCGACGGATACGCGTTGATTCCGGGGTGCACACACCTCCGAATCGACTTCTGCGAAATCCTACACGACCGTAGTAACGTCGCGCACGGTTCGGTAAAGACCGCGTACGACCAAGTCGTCCCGATTGGCGGGGCGTACTAAGTTCCGGGGTGAAACAGGGTATTATTTTTCCTGTTTTTGGATCGCGGTGTGCGATCACCATAAGACGCGATGCACCGAGCGAGTTGCACGAGCACCGAGAGGGTTAAACAGTCTACGCATAGCAACTGACAAAAACTAATTCGGAGTTATGAGGAGAGAGAAATCAGTACCTGTACGGGGCCCCGTGAGTTCTGTTCTTCAAGTGTCCGTGAGTCACTTCGATCCAGGATTCGTATCCTGGACGTGTCCGGGTTCTGTGGGGACGCTGCTGTGAATCACCAAGGCTACGAGAAGTCGGGGAACTCGACGCCGCGACACGTCCGGTCGGGGACACCGCGTGGCGGGCTCCGCTCGGTCTGGGAATTCGCACAGCGGGCGGGCTCAGTTCCGCCGGCCGGTGGGGCTGTTCCGATCGGTCGGGGACGCTGCTGCTGGAGCAGCGTGCACTGCGGGCGGTCGAGGGCTGCGCTACGGCAGACCGGAGTTGGTCGGCGCGGGGGTTCTCAGGCGGAGCGGGGTGCCGAGTCGACTGCGGGGGAGAGCCGCCGGTCGGGGACGCTGGATTCGGGGGAGGGTACGGTCGGCTGAGCAACCCGACGGAAGGCGGCGGCAATGATCGGCAAGGGGAGTCGACGGATGATGCTGGATGAGAGGGGTGACGGCACAGATCCCTAGGTCAACCTATAAAGCTGCTACAGTATACATGCGGGTAGGGTTCAGCCAACGGGTCGGGTTCTCGAAGGTGGTTTGGTTCGACTTAGAAATCCAATAGCTCTTTTAAGCTTAAAACTCGTTTCCGGGGTCCAAATAATTTACCGAAAAATACTGTAGGTCCGGTTTTCTATGGTGCATCATAATTTATTATTTTTAGAATAATTTGACATCATTTGGTCATACTGAAAATTCTTTAAATCACAATCATCTTCGCCTTAAATTCCAAAAAATACCAAAATTCGTAATAACTCATCTTAAAAATATTCTCAAAAATTCAGGGTGTTTACAGATCATGTTGGCCGTGACCGTCTTCTCGGTGTTGTGCAGAGTGATGGCCTTAGCGTCGATCAAACCCTGGATCTTCCTTTTCAGTATGTAACACACCTTTGTAGAAGCATGAAAAATACGTCGGACGGCTATACGCAGCATATTGATGCAGAGCAGCGTAAACAGAGGCCTTCAGAGCCATCAAGCGTGCAACAGAGCTTTTTTCGCTAAAAACACAGCATGAAATATAAAGCTCAAAAGGCCATCCACGAAGGGAATACGTCCAAGCCGCTTCAGCGTAAAATTGGGTGCTTCATCGACTCCTGGGCGTAAAACCCATCCTCTTTCAATGCAGTATTGAAGTGTACGAGAGACGCTTCGCATTCTCCGAAGTGAACCTGTCAGACCCTGTAATGAACCTGTCAGATCCTACAATGAACCTGACGTCTGGATTTCTGACAAAGGGATACGCTCGACTATCCAGACGACGGCTATAATGATGGCACTGCACTGCGACCCAGGCTTTCATTTACCACCATCTCCTTTGCGTGAACTGCTTTTACGTGCACGAAGGGATACGCTGCCTTGTTTTACACAGGCAGACATGAGCTATTTACGCTCTGCAGTAGACAAACTACCTGCCACATCAAAAGCTGCACTCTGTACGGGGCTCGAGGCACGTCTCTACGTCCAATACACAGAGCGATGACAAGTTTCTCGAGGCACGTCTCTATGTCTAATGCACAGAGCGGTGACAGTTTCTCGAGGCACGTCTCTGCGACTGATGCACAGAAGGGCTGCAGACCTGCAAAAACATGCCTCCATATTTAATGCACAGGATGGTGGCAAATCTCGGCATTTAATGCAAGAGATTTGATTATATCTTCAAAAGCTGTAATTCCGGCTAAGACGTCCACATCAGCACTCTGGCACGGTACGCAGCGGCTTCTACGCCCATTCAGCTCCTGTGCTCACTCGACTTCTACGCCCACTCGGCTTCTACGCCCATTTTGGCTTCTACGCCCACTCGGCCTCTACGACAACTCGGCTTCTACGCCTATTTTGGCTTCTATGCCTACTTGGCTTCTACGCCATGGTGACAGACATTGGCTTCTACGCCCACCTCTTCTACACAAGGGATACCTACCTACGTTGCTTCTACGCCGTGATCTTCGTAGCGATTATACGCGTTTTGTCCCTTAGTTGGACCCGCGTCACACGCTCATTCAAAGGATCATCTATACGCAGGCATTGGTTATTTTAACCGTTGTGTAAAAAGGTGCTGTACTTTCCACTCCTCGATTTCTACACCGACGGAGTGGTCACTGTCACTAAAACTCTATAAATAGATACCTCTATCAATGAGGAAGAAGGTCGAGGAAATTAGGTCAGAAATTGGTCAAGAAAACCAATATCAGATCCAAGGTCGAACTTCCAAGAAAGATCGAACCAGAGGTCAAGAGAGAGAGAGAGAGAGAATCCGGAGCTCAGGCAAAAGAGTAGGGATCGACGACTTTGGCATCGTGCATCCACCCTCTTTTGCAACCTTCGAAGCTGCTACCTGTCTTTCACGGCACTTCTTCAACATCGTGTGGTCCAAGGGCTAAAGTGATCGACTGTAGATCAGACACCTATAGCAATATTTATCCAGATTAAATAAATTATACTCCCACATCCTCGTATAGGATCAAATTGTACAAGTTTGTTTGTAAACCAAAGAAGGCGGGTTTCGTGTAAACCCCATCTTGAATACATTTTTATTCTTTCGTTTTCCACCACAAACCTCGCCAAGACACGGTCGAGGTTCGTTAGCTAGAATCTCGCCAGGCATGCTCACAGGCACGGCAGGAGTTTCATCCGTGGCTGGTCTAGGGAAAGATTCTCTTATTTGCCTCGGCCATGCAGGCGATTTCGTTCCACTACCGGAGGCAGTGGCAGCAACGGCAGCCTCAAACAGGAGTTCTCCGGCACCGCCAGCCAAAACTGAGGGTCCCTCTCCGAAAGACAAGGAACCTCCAATCAAAGAGACATCCCCAACAGGAGAGATAGCAGGTTCCTCTCTAGGAACCTCCAATCAAAGCAGGAGCCCTTCGCTTCCCAGAGACTACCAAAGCCCCCGTAGGTGGAGACACTTCACACCTCGGCACCGACACCAGAGGCTCATCCGGAGTAACGGACTCCTCACCCTCGTCAGATAAAACCGAAGGGACTTCGACTCTTCCCCCAAGCTTGGGAGAAGGAACCCTAAAGCTTCCACGCATGTCAAAATCGCGATGGAAGGTGTTGATCGCCATGAAGAACTGGGTATACGAATGGAGGATACGCAGCTCCGTGGAGAGTGTGACGACCGGCATGATAAAGATTGCTCCCGTGCAACCCATGATAAAATACCGCCATCCTCTGGCTCCATCAATGAGTTCGCCCCTGGACCTGAAGCTGGTGACGGCATTGCCCACGTGCAACTGATCGTACCAAAACTGCCTGGCGAACCGACTGTGCAAGTAGGGCTCGAAGAAGCAATAATCTTCGCTTCTGTACAGCAAATGGGAGGGTCTGATGCAAACCAACCAATTAAAAGCTTCCGGAGAAAGATTGGTCTTCTCTCCACCTAAATCCTCAAGCCTAATCCCCGACTGATTGCGATGTACAGAGGGGATAGTGCAGAGGAGCTTCCAGCCGTGACTGAGGCTCAACACCAGCCGACAGTCTAAAACTGTATTCACGTTCCAGGGAGAATCCTTGTAGTTCAGCAAGAAACTACCCCCCGAGCTACTACCAGGGCCGGGATATATCACCCAGGGGTTGTGAAGAATTAACCATCCCATCAAGTACAGGTATGGTAATTCTACCCTGGGAAAGCTATCACGTCGAGCTTTATCGACGAGCAGTCCATCAGTCATAGTTCTCAGGCCAGCCTGTATACGGTACACCATGGCAGGGAGCAAGCCCAGTCTTGCCCCAAACACCAGACGCACGGCAGGCCACGGGATGTTCCGGTGAATGCGGTCCGCGGACGCGATACCGGGCACTACTACTCGACGCAGCCATATGGAGAGAAAGCCAGCCAACCGGGCTTCCTTAAACAGAGGCCTGCGGCAGTGCCTCAAGTAACTGTAGGCCTTAGTGCCTTCAAGATACTTTCCTACCCCATCATTGAGAATCTGATCTGGAGCTTTAGCATCCTCTATAAGATCCTCGACGACCTGGGCACTGAGCACGCCCAAACAGTTCACGGGCTCATTCTTGCCCCCCGAAACTTTCTCCGACTTGGCGGCCCTGGCCCGGTGGAAGAAGAGGTAGGACATCCACTTAGTGGTGTGAGCCAAATCAGAAGGCTCATCATAAAAAGCAGTACACGCGAAGTAGTGGCACATCAGCTCCTGATACACCTCCACGACCCGAGGGTCCGAGTCCTCCAACTCCCGGTTGGTGGGAACATACTCTTCATATGGGGTATCCCCCATCGGCAGTCTCGAGATTTCTGCCATCTCATGGAGGGCCAACCCCAACTCCCCTAGCGGAGTGGCGAAGGTCCCGGTGAGCGAAATGTATCGCTCCATCAGTGCCAAAAACAGGTTAGGGTTGGGAGGCAACCCCATCGGAGGTTTATTGGGGTGATCCACCCATTGCACCGAGGATTCTCCCTAGGGTATACCCCCCTTCGCACCATGAAGTCATTGCAGAAAGTCGGCAATTGGACCGGCTGGATCACTGAACTGTCTTCACTCGGGACGCTGCCCGGGCACAGTCCCCTGAACATCGTCACAACGCCGAAAGGGCGACTGACAAACAAACCCTGGTCAGCTCCTTTCAGATGAAAGATCTTCCCTGGCTTACCGTGAAGATCGGGAGTCAGCGTCCACGAAATCCTCCTAGAATGTGTCGCATGGGAGAAAGCCGAGATGGGATAATCTTTCTGCATCGTTGGCAGATACAAGACCACACTCTCGGCGGGGAAAACCCAGGGTTCTCTCTTGGGCTTCGTCTGGGACCGTTTGTCAATCATGTCCCCAAAGAGAAAAGTCGACTTGATGTACTGGTCCCCGTCTATGTACGTCAGGGGCTCTCCGTTAATCATGTTCAGCAACGTTCGCTCGCCCTGAGCCGATATCAAGATCTCCCTTCCTTCAGGATACTGGGGTCCGGAGATAGGAAATGTCACGTGGGACAGATCCTCCAGATAGTTTGAGTGCAGCATCGCGGCAGCGGAACCCATCACCTCGGCCAGTGGAGACTCATGCAAGTTAACTGCAAAAGTGCAAGAAAAACACGTCATTACAAATCTTGAAACATAAAGACCAAGAAACGACAGTCTGTGCTTTACGCCAAGACTGTACAAAATTTGGTCATTTTACGCCGGAAGTCACATCCAGAAGCGTAATTGGCGGTATACAGTCCGTGCTTTACGCCAGACTGCCAAAATTCTAGTTATTACGCTGGAGGTCCCATCCACAAGCGTAAAACTAAAATTTTATAGTATACACCAAGTTTTCGACAGTCAGAGCTTTTACGCTCAAAACTGCAAAAACATGGAGTTTTTACGCTGGCACATTAGAAATGTGGGCATAAAAGATGAAAATATCTCCGTGCGTCATCTTCCTCAAAGAGGCTATCAGCACAGAAGACGATCTAGCGCGGTCACATTCAACGTGTGCGAAGGATTTTTTGTCATTCTTTGTCATCCCAAAGGCTCTACCTCTAAGGCCGGGTGCACTACTCGTCGGCGGGATACTTCACTCAGAAGAACGTTCACCTTGCCCGATCGAAGACTCTTTCGCTGGGGCAAAAGAACGAGAAGAAGAACCCATACTCTTTCCCTTAGCGGAGGGGATTTGTTTCGGCACTATTTCTGAAAACTCGGAATGCTCGGAGAAAGAACGAGAGGAAAAACTCAAACAGTCGAAGGCTCTCTTTCCCAGAAGACGGATGAAAAGTTTTTCTCTCAAAAGCTTGAAATATATATAGAGTTCGGGTCGACTCCTCGAATCCTCGGACGGACTCCTCGAAACCCGAACCAAATCTCCTAATTAATATTTGGTTATGATTGGGTCCTACGTCAGCCTATTATTCAGAGAAGGCGGACAGTCAGCGAATTCAAAAAGTTTTCTTCGCGCAAAGCAGGTCAGCGGTTCCTACGCTAAGGAGCTTTCTAAGCTCGACAGCAACAGATCTACGGTTTTTACGCTCGCAAGCTATAATTCTATGGTTTTACGCCCGGATGCCTTTGTGCTCGGTAGCTTTTATGCTCAAGAGGCTACAAACCTACGACTTTACGCTCAGCAGATACCAAATCGATAATCTCACGCTCGGTGGTGCTTAGTTTACGCTCAAAAGCAACAGATCTGCAACTTCACGCTCGGAGAATTTTTTTTTTCAGAAGCTATAAATCTACAGTTCTACGCTAAGGAGCTTTCTACGCTCGACAGCTACGAATCTACGGCTTTACGTTCGACGGCTACAAGTCGGGTTTTTACGCCCAGATGCCTTTGTGCTCAGTAGCTTTTATGCTCGAGAGGCTACAAACCTACGACTTCACGCTCAGGAACCACAAGTCTATGATTTCACACTCGATGGTGTTTAGTTTATGCTCAGAGGCTACAGACTAATGATTTCATGCTCCACGACTTCCTGTACATCTGAAAGATACGTCGGCCAGATTACGCGTACATCTGAACGGTCCTCAAAGCGGTCAATTGCAAAGAGTTCACACAGAAGATACTCGTTCTTGACCTCAAGATATCCCAAGTACCCGAAGCATACAGAGTTCTACATTAAAAAATTACTCTTCTTCATGGGTCGATTCGAAGTTCATCCAGACTCCAGTTTGAATATCTCGTCTATCAAGATGGCAACTCAGTTTGACAGCCATTTCTTGACCCTGTTCCAAGGGATTTTTGAGAAATCATTCTTGAAGATAAAGTCTGAACAAAAGTTTTGTTCATCAGAAGTAAAAATAATAGTTCAGAGCTCTACGCGGTTCCTCAGTCCTAACAGCAGGACAGGTCTAAATGTTCAAAATGCTCAACAGCGTTCTATGGACTATTCGCTATGCGTAAAAGACTGGACCCAGCACTCTTTCTATACAGAGTCAGCGTAAAGAATCAGACGTGTTGAAGCTACACATATTCAGACTTCACAGCAACGTATGGCAAGATGATCATATGAAGAAGCAAGACGATTTTATTAAAAGATTAAAGTCATGATTACATATGAGGGAAATCCAATCTACAAGGGTTTTTCTTCATTTTCGTGATTACATCTGAGGGAAACTCCGTCGACAAAAGGGCTTCCTCATCATCATCTGAAGATCGCACCAAGAAGCTATTTTGACAGGTTCTCACATTAGTGATGGTCTTCCTCTTCTTCCAAGAAGACGATCAATGGCGAGAGGATACAAAACTGGGCATAGACCCATCCTCCAACAGAAAAGCTGGGTACTGCTTTCCTACGCCCAACGCCATGGCAGATTGAGTTGAGGTATTTCACCCAACTCAATACCCGAGGTCAGAGATAGATGCTGCTCTCATCCCCGGAGGTAACAGGAGAAGGCACCTCTTGCAAGCAGCGTAGTGAAATACGATTCTTCGTCTCTCCCGAAGAAACCACCATACAAAGTTGCTGATTATCCCGAGCAAGGGAGGCTAAGATATCCTTCCATGATCCATCGTTGTAGTGAACACTTGCTCGAAGACGCCATCTTTTTCGGCTCCTTACACGCTGGAAGAACATGATCTCCTTCTTCCTCAGGTCGACCCGACGAACTCCGGCGATCATCTCTGCGTGGTGATGTGAATGTGGGGAGAACGGGTTAACCCCCCCAGCCTTTTTATAGGCGAAAGAGATCATACCGGTCCCTAATAAATCTGCCATAAAGTCAGCATCGACCGTTTTAACATTCCATTCAGAAATATTTCGAGTTACGAGGAGCGGTTCATGCTTCATTCAAAGCGTTCCAAATTTCGAGGAATTTGAAAGCTTTGAAGGGGGTCTTGTAGAAGCATAAAAAATACGCCGAACGGCTATACGCAGCATATGGATGCAGAGCAGCATAAACAGAGGCCTTTAGAGCCATCAAGCGTGCAACAGAGCTTTTTTCGCTAAAAACATAGCATGAAATATAAAGCTCCAAAGGCCATCCGCGTAAGGCAGTACGTCCAAGCCGCTTCAGCGTAAAACAGGGTGCTTCATCGACTCCTGGGCGTAAAACCCATCCTCTTTCAACACAGCATTGAAGTGTACGAGAGACGCTTCGCATTCTCCGAAGTGAACCTGTCAGACCCTACAATGAACCTGTCAGATCCTATAATGAACCTGACGTCTGGACTTCTAACAATGGGATACTGCTCGACTACCTAGACGACGGCTATAATAATGGCACAGCACTGCGACCCAGGCTGTCATTTACCGCCATCTCCTTTGCGTAAACTGCTTTTACGTGCATGAAGGGATACGCTACCTTATTTTACATAGGCAGACATGAGCTGTTTACGCTCTGCAGTAGACAAACCGCCTGCCACATCAAAAGCTGCACTCCGTACGGGGCTCGAGGCACGTCTCTACGTCCAATGCATAGAGCGATAACAAGTTGCTCGAGGCACGTCTCTACGTCTAATGCACAGAGCGGTGACAGTTTCTCGAGGCACGTCTCTGCGACTGATGCACAGAAGGGCTGCAGACCTTCAAAAACACGCCTCCGTATTTAATGCACATGATAGTGGCAAATCTCGGCATTTAATGCAAGAGATTTGATTATATCTTCAAAAGCCATAATTCCGGCTAAGACGTCCACATCAGCACTCTGGCACGGTACGCAGCGGCTTCTACGCCCATTCAGCTCCTGTGCTCACTCGGCTTCTACGCCCACTCGGCTTCTACGCCCATTTTGGCTTCTACGCCCACTCGGCCTCTACGACCACTCGGCTTCAACGCCTATTTTGGCTTCTATGCCTACTTGGCTTCTACGCCATAGTGACAGACATTGGCTTATATGTCCACCTCTTCTACACAAGGGATACCTACCTACGTGGCTTCTATGCCGTGATCTTTGTAGCGATTATACGCGTTTTGTCCCTTAGTTGGACCCGCGTCACACGCTCATTCAAAGGATCATCTATACGCAGGCATTGGTTATTTTAACCATTTTGTAAAAATGTGCTGTACTTTCCACTTCTCGGTTTCTACATCGATGGAGTGGTCACTGTCATTAAAACTGTATAAATAGAGACCTCTATCAATGAGAAAGAAGGTCGAGGAAATTAGGTCAGAAATTAGTCAAGAAAACCAATATCAGATCCAAGGTCGAACTTCCAAGAAAGATCGAACCAGAGGCCAAGAGAGAGAGAGAGAGAGAGAGAGAGAGAATCCGGAGCTCAGGTAAAAGAGTAGGGATCGACGACTTTGGCATCGTGCATCCAACCTCTTTTGCAACCTTCGAAGCTGCTACCTGTGTTCCATGGTACTTCTTCAACATCGTGTGGTCCAAGGGCTAAAGTGATCGACTGCAGATCAGACACCTATAGCAATATTTACGCAGATTAAATAAATTGTACTCCCACATCCTCGTATAGGATCAAATTGTATAAGTTTGTTTGTAAACCAAAGAAGGCGGGTTTTGTGTAAACCCCATCTTGAATACATTTTCATTCTTTCGTTTTCCACCACAAACAGCCTTTGTCGGGTCGTGCACGTATCTGTGGAAGATGCAGTATTTGGGGTCGTTAGTACTGTCGACTTCTTAGGGCTGCCTCAGCTCCAGAAGGGTGATCTTGCCACTTTTGACGAGACACTCGAATATACTTGGGATATCGTCGTTGTCGAAAGAGTAGACTTCGACGGGCCTAGAGGTCCCGGGTCTCGCTTGTGCGGTTGCCGCAGTCTTTTGCCTGGCCGTATTAATCGCCAGAGCTTCTTTTCCTTTGGAGCTGCGAGGATGGTCGCTGCTGGGAGATGACCTTTTGCCTCTGTCAGAGGCGGAGATCATGATGCCATTGTCGCGCGCCTTGCGACTGTTGTCTTCAGCGGCTACTGCCGAGATAATGAACGAGGGCCAATCATGGAACTGATATGGTCTTATAAACACCGAGACTACGGGAAGGAGGTTCTTCCTGCAAATGTATACTAACGCAGAGTCTGGAACTCCTAGAGGCATCTGTAAGGTGGCCTGACGAAAATGTTCGACGAAGGTGCGAACGTCCTCCTTTTCCCTCTGCTTGACTTCGATGAGAGAGGACATAGACATGTCCATTCCTCCCTCGTAGAATCGCGTGAAGAATAAAGCTTTGAAGTCCTCGAAGGAAGTAATGCAGTTGTCCGCCAAGCTACGGTACCACTGATAGGCTACTCCTGAGAGGCAGGCTTTGAACACCCGAGTGAGGAGGGCGTCGTTTCCTTGTAGCAACACCGTCATCATACTTTAATAGTTCATGTATTGACTTGGTGATGGTTTTTCCTCGAACAGAGCCATAGTCTGAGGTTTGTACCTCGGAGGGAAAGGGACCTCTTCCCAGATAGCTGGGTAAGGCTGGTTGATTCCCAGTTTCTTGAGCTGATCTTTGTGCTTCAAGGCGTCAAACTGGGCTTTCAACTCCCGTACTGCCTGTATCAAATTTCCAGTTGGAAGCAGGACTACGGTGTAGTACGGAGTTGGTTGTATCGTAACTCCAATGGGAGGTAATATATTCTTCGAGTGAGGAAGCGGAGGAACTGCTGACTCTTGATCTAGAGCAGGCTCTTGGCTCGGGTTGGATGGTGGTAAGTCCACCCCCACACGTATCTGAGTTGGCAGGACCGATGCTTGAGCCATGGCAGTTGCGTGTTGAGTTAGCATCATCTGGTGCATGTTCTCCATTATGGATTGCATTTGTTTCAGAGATGTCTCCAGTATGGTGATGCGTTGTTCCGCGTTTCCCGATGGCGAAGCTTCCTCGCATTCATCTTCAACGGCATAAACTCCCATTTCCCTGGGCATCGTCGAAGGATGCGTATAGGTCGCTGCAGAAGTCGACTCTATACTCTCAGTATTTGATTCGGGAGAATGAAGTCAGTTGTTGTGACCTTGAATGAGTGTTCTGGAATACCCCATCTTCAGTGTCTCTGAGGAGCATGTTGGATCTCCTTCGGCTCGGAGTTCTAAAGGACGGAAGTCTTGAGCCTGAGCTTCCTCTAGGTATATGCGAAGCCATGTTCACGGATGCATGCGCGGGCTCTTCTTCCTGGAAAGACAGAGAGTAGCTCAACCGATCGAAAACCGACCGTTTTGCTTTAGAACAGCATCAGTCAATCACAATCTTATGACTATTACAACATTGCTCGCCAGGGGGCGTAATAGACATGTTGGAAGGTCCCCTTTCCTTATGCTTCTGGATTAGATATTTGCGTAAGTCAAGAGGAGTAGAAGAAGAAGACGACGTCTTGTTCCTTCTGTTCCCATCAGAGGGCATGCGGAGATTGGGCACCATGGTTTTTCCTGTGCCACCTGTGTACAACAGATTGGCCATCTGGGTGGCGGATAATCCTCGGGGAGGGTGTCTTTCTGCAACCTGAGCTTGCTTTACGCCGTGGGACTTCGCCTGGCATAATTTTTGCTCAGACTAGCATAAAGCTGAAGAGGTTCTCAGTCGGCCATCGGCTTCCCGCGTAATCCGGAGAGTAGGCAGATTGCTCCCTCGCTGGCGTAAAGGCCGAGAAGTTGAGTACTCTGCCGCTTGCTTTCCCTTGCGGAGATCACAGTGCTCATCTGGTTCCCCGAAGAGGTCAGATATTGTCTTGCGCACGGAGCGTGATTTGTACTTCCAATTTGGTGCTGAGGCATCATCAGAAGTTTTGTCTGTACCGTGCGTAGCGGAAGACTGGTTTCTACACGTAGAGCGCAGAGGATACTTCTGGGTTAGCGCTGAGGCTTTGCCCAAAGTTTTGTCTATACCGAGCATAGCGGGAGACTGGTTTCTACGCGTAGAGCGTAGTGAATACTTCTGGGTTAGCGCTGAGGCTTTGCCCAAAGTTTTGTCTGTACCGCGCATAGCGGGAGACTGAATTTTACGTGCGGGGCACGGAGGGAGCAATGCTACAACCTCATTGGTCAGAGAGATCGGAGAGATCGAAGAGTCCACAGGAATGGTAGAAGATGTCTTGGGCATCCAGACCTTGCGCAGCTTCCTGTTGTCTTGGACGGAGAGAGGGTGAGAGCTACCCCCGGTTTGAAGCATGTCTTCGTAGACAGACTGGTCGAATTGGACGACCAGACTCTTTTTCACGGTTCCTACAGATACCGCATCGTGTTGAGCAATTACTTCCTCATCAGAAGAGAAAGATGTCCCCAGCAGAGTTGCCATCTTGTTTGTGGTAGAAAACGAAAGAATGAAAATGTATTCAAGATGGGGTTTACACGAAACCCGCCTTCTTTGGTTTACAAACAAACTTGTACAATTTGATCCTATAAGAGGATATGGGAGTACAATTTATTTAATCTGGGTAAATATTGCTATAGGTGTCTTATCTGCAGTCGATCACTTTAGCCCTTGGACCACACGATGTTGAAGAAGTACCGTGGAAGACAGGTAGCAGCTTCAAAGGTTGCAAAAGAGGGTGGATGCACGATGCCAAAGTCGTCGATCCCTACTCTTTTGCCTGAGCTCCGGATTCTCTCTCTCTCTCTCTCTCTCTCTCTCTCTCTCTTGACCTCTGGTTCGATCTTTCGTGGAAGTTCGACCTTGTATCTGATATTGGTTTTCTTAACCAATTTCTGACCTAATTACCTCCACCCTGTCCTCTGTTGATAGAGGTCTCTATTTATAGAGTTTTTGTGACAGTGACCACTCCGTCGGTGTAGAAACCGAGTAGTGGAAAGTACAGCACCCTTTTATACAACGGTTAAAATAACGAATGCCTGCGTATAGATGATCCTTTGAATGAGCGTGTGACGAGGGTCCAACTAAGGGACAAAATGCGTATAATCACTACGAAGATCACGATGTAGAAGCCACGTAGGGAGGTATCCCTCGTGTAGAAGAGGTGGGCGTAGAAGCCAACGTCTGTCACCATGGCGTAGAAGCCAAGTAAGCATAGAAGCCGAAATAGGCGTAGAAGTCGAGTGGTCATAGAGGCCGAGTGGGCATAGAAGCCGAGTGGTCGTAGAGGCCGAGTGGACGTAAAAGCCAAATGGGCGTAGAAGCCGAGTGAGCACAGGAGCTGAATGGGCGTAGAAGCCGCTGCGTACCGTGCCAGAGTGCTGATGTGGTCGTCTTAGCCAAAATTATGGCTTTTGAAGATATAATCAAATCTCTTGCATTAAATGCTGAGATTTGCCACCATCCTGTGCATTAAATGCGAAGGCGTATTTTTGCAGGTCTGCAGCCCTTCTGTGCATCAGTCGCAGAGACGTGCCTCGAGAAACTGTCACCGCTCTGTGCATTAGACGTAGAGACGTGCCTCGAGCAACTGTCATCGCTCTGTGTATTGGACGTAGAGACGTGCCTCGAGCCCCGTACGAAGTGCAGCTTTTGATGTGGCAGGCGGTTTGTCTACTGTGGAGCGTAAACAGCTCATGTCTGCCTGTGTAAAATAAGGCAGCGTATCTCTTTGTGCACGTAAAAGCAGTTTACGCAAAGAAGATGGCGATAAATGACAGCCTGGGTCGTAGTGCTGTGCCATCATTATAGCCATCGTCTGGATAGCCATACAGTATCCCTTTGTCAGAAGTCCAGACGTCAGGTTCATTGCAGGGTCTGACAGGTTCACTTTGAAGAATACGAAGCATCTCTCGTACACTTCAATGCTGCATTTGAAAGAGGATGGGTTTTACGCCTAGGAGGCAATGAAGAACCCTGTTTACGCTGAAGCGGCTTGGACGTACTACCTTACGCGGATGGTCCTTTGAGTTTATATTTCACGCTGTGTTTAGCGAAAAAAGCTTTGTTGCATGCTTGATGGCTCTGAAGGCCTCTGTCTACGCTGCTCTGCATCAATATGCTGCGTATAGCCATCCGGCGTATTTTTTATGCTTCTGTACCTCATCTATATATTGGTTTACCATTATCCCTTGATATAATTATGAACGACTTGAGGGTAGTATAGACACTACTAGGGCTAGTTATAAATTTAACCACACTGTTTTACCCTAGCATTAAGGAACCAATAGAAATATAAGAGTTAACATTAGGACTAAACCTAAATTTTATAGTAAGATAGTATTAGAACTATAAATATAGATCCTTGTCTTGATATTAGCAGACAGTACCTTAGGAAGCCAAGAGCAATAAAATATGATATTCTTCTTGATCATACCTCGAACACAGAGATTAGCTCGCCACCTTCCCCTTAGAAACCATGATCTTATCTAGAGTCTTCATATTTTTTTTATATCTTGTTCTCTACAACCTTAGCGCTCGCTATTAGTGAGACAACTAAATTTCTTTTCTTCATCTTTCAACTCATGCCACATAACTCTTATGATTGAAGGCCAAGTAATTTCTTTTCTATGTTAGGATATATAGTGTGGTAGGATTATAATTTGCTAAACTTAAGTTCTGAATTTTTTTATGCTTGGTAGTTAGAGCATGATAGTTTTGAGTTATTCTTGTAGATTGTGTCTTGATGATTATCCTTTAGTTTTGAATCACGTAATTTGTACCTCCACCTCGATACGAGTTATATCCTCTTTCCCCTGAAGGCTAGTAACTTTTCCATACTTACTATTGACACCTTTGATTAAGACTTAAGATGACCATTACCTATATAATGCAATAGGATACCCTAATCAGTACCAAGATCTTTCCCTCGAATGCCTTAACAATAGTTTCTACTTTATCTACAAGAGCAATAATATTTTTGTAGGACCCCCCCAAGATAGTTACAATATTAGTTTATTATTTTTAAATTGGGTAGTATGTCTCATAACCTAGTATCACATAATCCTTTTTTTGAAGTGTAACTGAATGACATTAACAGTATACTAGCATAAAACGATAGTGTTTATTTAGACTGTAGAGCTTAGAGGCCCATACCCCTATTTGGTCGGCTAGCGACTTAGACGAGGAGTTAGTATGACAACTGTAGAGATTGTATAGTCTTGTCTCTTTGTGAACTTGAAATATTTTGTAACTTCTCTCATCATAATCTAGCGTACTTATATTTTCTGTACTACCTTGACTTATGCTGCTATTTTATAGCCTAATTTTGCAAGCTTATTCTTTTATTGAGCTTGTTCACGATATATGTATTAGTGGATGCATACATTAATATATTTCAGAATCAGTATATTTAGGTCTAGCTAACCTTAGTGCGCTTGGTTCACCCTTCGCATAACTACTTTACATGGATTGAGATATATAGTGACTAGTAGACGAATGTATTTGCCCTCTAGACCTGTCTGAGCGTATCGTATCGGTTACATAACTATACTGATATGAGCATACAAATAAGAAATTACCAAATAGGATTTCAATCCACCACTGCCTTGACAATTCCTTTTGAATTCCTTAAACGCCTTGATCCCCATACTTCTATTCTATTACCTCCCCCTTGAACTCTATATTATTGTTTTCTGTTTTCCCTTATTTCGGAAAGATGAAACCTCGTGCTTGGTATAAGTTTGATATACATATAGTACTAGATATACCCCATAGGCCAACCGCATTACTTGATGATGATTTTCCATAATTAAGGGCATATCATAGGTAATATGTTGGTATTCAAACTTTTGAGGATCGAATAGCATGATTAAATAAGTTGAGGACTATTTTTCTTAAGTGTATAGCCTTATATGATAGATGGATAAATTATAAGTTGGGTAGAAGTTGCATTGTCAACTTGAGAGAAATTTCTTTTAGATTATGATCAAGCAAGATTAGATTGGGAGATTCAAGTCATTTTAATTTTAAAAGAAGGATTAAGATGATGATGATTTAATGAGTTTTAAAAACTTTGATATGGCGAAACAAACCTTTATACTTGGGCATACGATTTAAATTTTGAATATTGAAGGTTGAATCATCGATTTAAATCTAGAGGAAAATAAATGGAACTCTAAACATGAACATTGACGGATTAAATTCCAAACTTGATGATTTGAATTAAAGATTAAATTTTGATGGTTGGATTACCTATTTGAAATATTGAGGATGTGATTTGAATTTAAAATTTTGAAGAATACAAAAAAAAAATTCATAAGTGGAAATATGAATAATATTGGATTAGAATTGTTTTGCTTAAAGGAGATTATGATAGTTGGAGATCGTGATATGAAAATTGATGTGGGCTATTTAAAACTTGAAGATGTTATATAGATTTAGCTTAAATTTGGATGTGATTATTTAAAAATTGAGAAAAGATTACAATATTTTGATTAAACAGAGGTTACCTTAATTTTGGAAGTGATTGCGATAGATTAGAATATATTTTAAATTTTGGAAGAGATTGTGATTGACTTGCCTTATATGCGAATGTGAAGGAATTAACAAATTATGCCTTATTTTAATTTTGAGGATAAAATTATTTTTAAGTTGGGTAGACTGTAAACCACCTCACCCAAAATTTGACCTACTCGGCATAGATAGAGAAACTGGACTAGTTTGTATCCAATTGGAAATAGGACACGACATTTTATGTAAATTTTACAATAATTATATCACTTAGCGCATCTTACCGTTGCTTCAACAATTGGAGCCCTACACTAGCCATTGCCTTTCTACAAATTTCACACCCTTGTCCTAGACGTGGCCGCCTTCTATTCTAACCTCGGTGTAACTTATAATTATGCTCTCATGTGCTACATTTTAGTCGCACAATATTCGTCGCAAACGTTATTTCTTAATTCTAAATAATTCCAATTTTGTGTCCTTGTGCGTCCCAATTGAAATTAGAGACACAATCTTGACCTGTTTTATGCAACCCAAATTAGGGTAATATTCAATTCTGAGTCTCCTATATCCATGACACTTGTGTTCCACCTAATTTTATCTCCATGTACTTCTAATTACTTCCAGAACACCTTGCACATTAATTTTAATTAAATTAATTCAATTTCTATCTTTGTGCAATTTTCCAATTATTGGGCACTTTTATGCAAAATGTATTAAGGTTTCCACACCATTGGATAATACATGAAGAAATTCAACTTTCCCCTTCATAGGAATTTTTCTATAATTTTCAGAATGTGCAACGCACAACATCGTCCCCTTTATTTTAAACCTATCCTTGCATTTAAAACAATGCAAGTTATAGCCCTCCAAATATCCCCATGACAATTGGAAAATCATGGAGGTTAGGATGGAGGAAGGTACAGAATAAGCTGCAAATCTCTATCTTATACCATCCTTGACTTTCTATCGTGGCTTAGTTTTAATTTCGAGGACAAAAATTTTATAAGTTGGGTAGAATGTAAAACCCCTAATCCTAAAAACCATATTAATTATTTAATTAATTATTTAAATAAATTATAGTATTTGTTAGCTAATTAAAAGAAATAGAATTTATGGGATTTTTATTTTTAGGTGTTTATGCAATAGAGGATTTATGGAGCAATTAAAAAGTTTTATTAATTATTTTCATATAGGAGACCCTATGGACAGTTGATAGATTAATTGTATACTCTAAGATCAATTTTTAGAATTATATATATATATATATATATATATATATATATATATATATATATATATATATATATATATATATATATATATATATATAAAGTTTAATAGAAAGAAGAATGGAAACTAGAAATTAGAAAAGAAATAAAAAGGAATTAGAAAAAGAAATAAACAAATAAAATGGATCTAAAACCTAAACCCATTTTTTACCTGACCCTAACCAACCTACCCATAACCCGTTAAGAAATTATCAACAGCAGCAGCTACAGAGCTCCCCCACGCGTATAAGTAACCTCCCGTGCCGCTCTTATATAACACCATCCTTCTTAAACCCTAACCCTAAAACACTATCATCTCCTCATCTCTCGACCAGAGCCGCCGCGCCGCCCAGCTAGCACCGCCGGAGCCTCCCCATGACCACCGCTCGTCCGTGATCGCGACCCCACACCGCGACAGGAATACACTGCAATGTACCCCTGTTCACGATTTATTTTCTACGCCATCGCTCGACCAAACTCGACCCGGTCTTCACCGATATGTTCACGACCTATCCCCCTTCCATATCTGTATATTAGTTGATCTCGAACAACGCGTAACCCTAGGCAAAAATATCGACCAAGTTGGCAAAAAGCGACAACTTTTGGATCGTAGAAAACTGCGGTAACTACCCATGTTCACGGACTCGTATCTCCCACCACAGAGATCTGAATTTGGTTTTTCTTTTTGGTATGCGAAGACCACCTAACCGAGATTAATTTCTGTTAAATACAATATTTTAATTATTGTTGTATGTAGAATTAAATCAGATTAAAAATCATAAAAAACATACTTTTTCAACTTCCAGAAATTGTGATACGGAGCGCGCCCCGCCAAACTGTACCGCCCTGTCATGTACCAAGTATACCGAAAGGTGTGAACGGTATACCCAGACGTGTGGGCTTTTGCGGAAATTGATTTGGACGCGTGTGCGCGTCAGAATCTCCCCGTATTCGCAAAAAGTTCTCGTATCGCGACTTTTGCAAAATATCGCACCATTTAGTTTACGCTCGTCAGAATGCGATAAAACTTGTGCCACTGGACTGATGGTATCGCGCTAGTCCTGTGACCCAATTTTTACGTAATTCTGAGACAGTTGATCAAGCCGCCTATTGGCGGGCCCCACGTTTGACTTTTTGGGTGAAATTGTGTTCGGCTCACCGGAATTCACATTTGGACATACCGTTGAGTTCGTATTGACGTTTAGAATTTTTTTACCTATAATTTTGTCCCATTTAGAGACCTTTATTCCTGGCACACTTTTCGGTGCAAGGTAGCCCACACGTGGACTTCACTTTGACTCGAAATTACCGTTTTGCTCCTGTGTCCAAATTGGACGAAAGGGTAGTATTTTTTAGCTATCTCGCTTATTCTGGGAATGTTGGTGATGTTTATTTCAGCATCCGGAGATGTTCATTCTGAGGTCGTAGTTTCTGACTCTTGGTGTTTGACATCTGGACGTTACATTTTGCATCTCTCTTACCAGACAAGTATATCTTGCCTTGTTGTACTGTTTAAATTCAGTTATATTGTTAGTTGCATGTTTATTGTTTTAGATTATATAACTGTGCGCGTCCGAGAGAGACTCGGGTGCAGTCAACGAAGGCGTTGACGTTAGGACTTGTGTCTAACCTAGTGTCTAGTGGACCCACCTAAAGTTATGGAGTTATCGGTATGACTCCCAGGCCTTGACACGAATCATTGTACGTCACAGAGTGAGTTCATGTAGGGACGCGTGCCTCATACGCGACTAGCCATCGGTGTGAGCAACACGTGTTACGGTATTTAGCTTAGTTGTTTATTTCTTTAGAGACTTGCATTATAGTATGAGATATCCACGTCGTGTTCACGACTTGTAAATTTTTATTGGGCGGGGAGGACGACTAGTAGGCATATGGGACACCCACCTCTTTATACAGATACTGCACTGGACGGAGTGATACAAACGTATTATTTATACAGATACCACGTTCTTTAGAGTGTTGGACATTACTTGATAATTTTTACAGATACCACACTCTATAGAATGTTGGACGTTATTATATTACATCGTCCGTGTTATAGGGGCATATGTGGCATATACTAGCCACTTGTCACGATTGGTGAATTACGTCAGCATATGTCTAGCCTACACCTTCCCAAACACTCAAAGTTGTCCACAAATTTCATTCACTTAGATGGTTAGCGCACCCCTTTTATTTATTCAGTATTTACTTTATAGCATACTTCTATGTATCTTGTTATGTCCCTCTGAGGACCTGGTCCCTTTCCAGGTGTAGATGTTCATGAGTATTCGCAGGAGCGCAGATCTGGACTGGTTACTTATGTTCCGAGGAGTCTTCTCTTCGAGCCTAGTGATTGGTAGATGTGGTACTATTATTGTATTTATTTGGTTTATTCTATGTTCTAGTTCGGCAGTGGATTTGTTTCCATCCGGCTGTTATCTTTAGATACTTCATATTGAGATTTAGTTATTCATTTATATTTGATTTATGTGGATGAGATTTCGTATATACCCTGTGACTTATGATAGTTATACCACTTGTGGATTATTGTTCATATTACAGCGTACGCGTGTATCATGGTATCCATATATTGGAGTTGTCATGTACATGCGGCTGACATGCTTACGTGTCATAGTCCTACGTATTTTGGGACTGGGGCGTGACAAAAGTACATCTCTAATAGCAGTTCTAAATCAATGATATAAACTATGTAGCAGTAAATAGATGTAAATATACAAGATGCATATACATGTACAAGAGATACACAATAAAGAAAATACTGGAAATAAATACAAGAATGAACAATATGACAATGAGCAAGAATACTAATGACTAAGTGTGTGAGTACTAGCTTTAACATGTGATCGGCTTGGGAACTTGTACAAGAATAATGGCCTGGTTAGTCATACGTGTAACCTCCGATTTCCAATTTCCAAAATAATTAGATTTTAATTTATTTTAAAATATCAAGTTTTATAAAATATTGCTCCTTGAAAATTTTTAATTGATTTTGAACGATGTTTGATTTTAGAAGGTAATTTAAAAATCTTTATAAAAATCATTTTTTCTAAATGACGATGTATTACAAAATAAATAAATAAATAATAATATATATTTCTAGTTTCAAATATTTATTGGCTTGAATCATAAAATTATTGTTTTAACTAAATAGTTATTTAAAAGACTAGTTCATAAAGAAAAATAAATTTTATTATTGGGATAGTAAATAAATGAATGTCGTACTTTCTAAGATTTTACAAAATACATTAATGAGTAGCTAATTTGGAAATTAGCTAGCTTTCCTAAAAACATTTTTTGAAATTATAATCTTTATTTTTATTTTTATTTTTATTTTTATAAGTTGCCATTTCCCATTAACTAGCCCACATCCTCATCCTTCCCACATGAGAAACCCGTTTAATTAATTCTGGGCCATTCATTATTGGGCCAACCCGCAACCCTTTATCCCACACCATCTCTCCCTATTTAGGTTCTCATTCTCACATTTCCCAAGAAACCCTAATCTCCAAATTACTAGATAGCCTCCACAAATCCCCACAAAGCCAACAAGCCATCATCACCATTTTTGTGCTCGTGTCCGTGTGTCCAGCATCACCGTGTCAGCCGTGATTGGCCTCGGGTCCGACCCCGGGTGTCCCACCGTATCCATTTATTTCTTGTGTCCAGTTACAATATTACAAACAGATTCCGTGTCCGACACACCCGGACACATCCACATCCACCCCTGTACAGTACATCAGATTCTGTGTCCTGCCCCGGACACGTCCTCCACAGAGCACCATCCCCGTGTCCGACGACCCCCTGACACGCCCAGACCCTAACCGGAACCCTAAGCCCTAACCTAGGTCAGCCAGCCGCCGTCGCCGCTGAAGCCGGCGATCGCCGTGGCCGCTGGAACGAAGCCCTGTCGCCACCAGCGTCGAGCCCTCGTCGAAGCCGCCCTGCCCTCGAACAGACCGCCACCGCCGAGAGGAGCCGCCGACCGCCTCCTCGAGCACCGAGCCCGCCTCCTCGGACAGAACGCCGCTCCTCGAGCGCCGAGCCCGCCGCCTCGAGCCGAGCGAGCCGCCGCGGATCCCCTCCGCCGAGATCGAGCACCTGCCGCCGTCGTTGGCCGCTGAGTCGAGCGCCGCCGCGGAAGCCGAGAGCCCGCCGCTGTAAATCCAGCCGCCGCCGCTTCAGATCCATCGAGCCGCCGCCGCAGACCCGTCGAGTTCCGCCGCTGAGTTGAGCCGCCGCCACAGATCCGCCGACGCCCCGCCGACCGGTCCCGGCGAACCCCGCGCCAACGCCGACGGAAAACCCTGTGAGCCTCCCTTCCCTGTTTCTTTTTTCCTTTCGATTCTCAGAGGGGGGGGGGTGAGTTTAAAAGGGGTTAATTATAATTAATTAGTTAATTAATATTTAATTAGTTTAGTTAAATAAGATTAATTAGTTAATTAGTTTAGTTAGATATTTATTAACCAGTTAGTTAATTATAATTAATTAGTTAATTAATTAATTATAATTAGTTAGTTAATGAGTTGATTAGTTAATAATTAATAAACAGTAATTAGTTAGTAATCAGGAATTTATTTATTAACCAGTTAGTAAATATTAATCAATTAGTTGGTATTTTCTTATAATTAGTTAGTTAATTTGTAATTGATGTAGTAAATAAATGTAAATGGGTTAGTATATGTAATTAGCTAATTTATGTAATTAGTTTATTCAGTTATAATTAAAAGGTTTTGATTATGTTAAATATAATAAATCTGGGGTTTTATATTATTATTAAAGATATAGTTCCAATAATAAAATGAGTTCAAAAATTAGTTTATTTGGATCGGTGACCGGTTTTTACCATAAATGAAAATGTATTGGCTTTTACGTAAATTTTAGATTTTATAAATAAACCTTTACATTGTAATTTTGTTCAAAAGGAGAGTTTTAACAATTATTGTTCAAAATGATTTCCAAATGATTTTTCATAAATTAAGGAGTTACCTTGATTACGAACAATCGACCTTTTCTCTTATTAGCTAACTTGTAAATCTTAACCTTAGCTAAACCCCGGTGAATTTCTCTATGTATTGAGGACTCGGTATACTTATCTCGATTTTCGTGCCGAGCTCCGATCTTGGACTTCTTTATGTAGTTTCTAGCTAATTGGACTGCTCCGGACCCATTGGAACTAACTGCTACTTCATTTGGGATCACCTTGAGAAGTGTGGCATTATGTACATTATTTGATTTGCTAATATACATATATAAAAATATTTGATTGGTGTATAAATATACAAATATGTATTTTGTGCAAATACTATGAGACACTTGTATATATATTATATTACGTTTTATTGGTATACTTTGAGTGTAAATGTATATTATATACGTGCCCCTAATAGATGACCCTAGTTGACTAGTGCCCTGCCTGACATGGCCCTGAGACCAGTATTTTTGACTGTGTTAGTGTAGCATCTGATGCAAATGTGGTTTGCTTGTGTTATGTTTATAGGACTGTTGGTTTACCCAGGGGATACTCTGGGACAGGACATTGGTTTTACCAGCTAAGGACCCAAGGCAAGTACATTCTCTGATTAGTTTCTAATTTATGATATCTCCTATGTTCACTGTATCTAGTGTAAATATACATGTTCTTGACACGTTGGTTACACGGATTGGTATACACGGATCTCGTCATGAGATGTTATTCCTTATTCATGGTGTAGCTTGTACGAGACTTGTTTCCTTGATATCTTGTGCATGTACAGACACTAATTCCCGGGGAGATTTGCTACCTTCCTAGGGAATCCTGTGCCATAGCGTACCATGATTGGATCTACTATACCAGTCGGGGGTTTGGGGAGTACTTTAGTGTAGATATGTGATCATACCCAACTTTATATGCACCATAGCTCACCCCACATCTCACGTCGGGTGCGGCCTGACCACTTATATGAACCATAGCTGTTACGTGTGATTAGCCTGATCTCTACATGCACCATAGCTAACCAACGGTTAGCCTGACTTTATATGAACCATAGCTAACCAACGGTTAGCCTGACTTTATATGAACCATAGCTAATCACATGTAACCAGCCTGATCAAGTTCCCAAGCCGATCACATATTAAAGCTAGTACTCACACACTTAGTCATAGAATTCTTACTCATGGACATATTGTTCTTTTCCTGCATTTACTTACAGTATTTCCAGTACTTCTCTCATTGTACATTCCTCGTACTTATACATGCATCTGGTATGTTTCCATCTAGAACTGCTACATAGTTTATGTCATTTATATAGAACTGCTATTTAGAGATGTACTTTGCTCCTTCCTGACTGGAAAATATTTTTCCAGACTGTGACATTAGTAGACTGGTTTCTGACACTTGGGGATTAGAAGTTAAGGATTGCAGGTATGTTATGTTATCATTAGACTTGTGCTGTATTCTTTTATTTCTTCATTTCCTATCGTGCTGTAGTTGTGATTGAGTATTTCTAGATTTATTTTAGTGTTATCCGTGTCTCCTTATGGAGTTGGATACTAGTGTGAGATTATCTAGATAGCACTTGACCTAGACAGCGTTCTACCGCCGATGCTGCGGCGTAGGCTGGACGTACCCACGCACTCGTGCCCCTAAACCGGGTGCGGGTCGTGACACGTTTTAAGTGGTGGCCCATGCAGGTCTGACTTCGCGAGTTGTGCGATGTCGTAGTAGTGCGACGTCATAGTTATACTACTGCGTACCTGCTATAGAATATAGGACATAGGATACTAGGATGAGAGAGGATACTCAATCACAAATTCTTGAGAGATTCCTGGGATGACCCATGAGAATCTTATTATAATTTCCAATTTAATTCCTTCGCTCTTGTTTCCGTCCGTCCTCACTCGTTGATATTGAGTTTGATTCTTATTGACCAGTTGTTAACTTTAATTCTTGGTATCGTTGTTGAGTTGATTTCAAATTGAGATGAATTTTTACGGACTAGAATTTATGGTATCATCTGATGACATATATTGATGAGGACAGTGAGGAAGGTAAAACGTCTACTTTGGTTATGGAACCTAGAATTTGTCGCAGTCATATTAGCTGTCGTGACGAGAACGTAGGAACCTAACTTGGATGTACATACCTTAGTTATGAGATTTAGAGTTTCTCGCAGCCATACCGGTTGGCGTGGCGAGGATTCTAGATGGCATGATTATAGGGTTGCATATCTAGTTACGGAACCTGTCGTTTATCGCATCTATGCTTACTGGCGTGGCGAGGATTTTGAGTGTCATGATTTCGGATAGACGTGTATGATTATCAGGTTGTATCTTAAATTGGTTCTTAAAATATCATCTCAAGACTTATCTATTTCTGTTATTCCAGGACTTTGTTCCACTGCTTCTTTCTTTACTAGCAGTAAAGATACCTTCTGCCCTCAATTCAGTCCTTGAGCTCCTATTCCTTGAGGATTTCTTGTTAAGTATGATAATTAGTGGCTTGTAATTTTGTTTGTGTCTTGTATTAGTATTGACTGTGTTGCTAGTGAGTTGTAAGTGTTTCTTAGTTGGGCATGTGAGCAGTAGGCTTTAATCTAGAGTTAGCCCTTAGCATAGTACCTTGTACCAATGATTCTAGGAGTAGTGTCATTAGAGACTGAGGATTAAGGAGAGTATAAAGTATCAGTGATAGTTCTCAGAGTCAGTATCAGAGCCAATTACCCGTCCTGGATAATCATGATTATGTAATTGAGTGATCTATGTAGACGATTAAGTATCCAGGAATTACGTTAAGGATTTATGGAGCATGATGTCCAATTTGATGATTGATATCGGAAAGGTTAAAGGTAAAGAAAGGTATATGTATAAAGGGTTTAATGAGATGTCATAAGTAGAGGAATATCAGGATTAGTAATGGAAGTTGTGAAGCGTATCACGGATTAGTTTAATAGGCTTTAAGGGATTGAAGGAAATACATATACAACCATCGAGATGAGGAACCATACACATACCCATGAGAGTAAAGAAACATGAGTGTTATAGAGGATACAGGTGATCATGAGTCTAATGAGCTTGACGAGATAATCCATTAATGCAGCTAGTGATAGAATACCAAGAAGTGCTAATGATTCTATATCGCGGATTAGTCAAGGATGACGTTAATAACAGTAAGCACTCTGTGTGTTGATAATTAGATGATATACCAATTGACATAATTGAAATCATGAAGGAAAAACACAGTTGATGATAACTTTGATCATTGGAGGTAATAGTGCAAGTGATTCGGGCAGTACAAATTTAGTACACAGTTCTAGACAATAGAGGTATTGAGTGCACCTTGAGTATCAGAGACCGTGAGCACTAATATGTACATTGAGGAGTTATAAAATAAAAGGTGGAAATGAATTTTAAATTTTCAGAATTTTTAAGGAGTTGAGATTTTATGTTGTTAAATTATTGAGGATTCAAATTTGATTCACTAAACATAGTTAAGGCTACAAAGATTTTAGAAGTGATTAAATTTTATTTCGATGTGGAGTATCTAATTTTGAGGAAGTATATGCATTTTTAAGTTGATCGGGAAGTTAAACCTTGACGATTATTTTAAGAGTTAATTTTTGGTAGATGAGAGATATGAATATTAATATATGATTAGTTGATATGGGTACCAGTGTACATGAATAGGAATTAGTTAGTGAATGTGCTAGAGTTAAGTGTTGTTAGAGATAGTAGACACTACAAGTAATATGTTAGCAGGTTCTTTCTTTTCCTTCCTAATGTTCTTTTTCGTCTTTTGATTGATTGATTCCCTAGTAACGTGGTTTATATTCATGATTTTTTTGTTAGAACATAACTAGTAGTACCCCCTAACAGAGACTGAAATACCATGACAAAAGACACATGACCTATATTTTCTTAAATTGCATGGCTGTAGGAAGAGTTTTCTTAAACCATGATCATTGGGTTTTGACCATAGCAAAGATCTATGACGAGGTTATGACTGACGAAAAGAGACAAGAGGATTAAATTTGTGGATGAGCATTAAATTAAATAAAGAAATTAGGGGTTGTTATAACGGAGTTGATGGATCATTGATTTTATGATAATCAAGGTATGATTGAAATTCGAGGGCAAACAATTACTTAAAGGGAGAATTAAGAAATTGACAGAGCCAAAAATTTGAGGATTTATTAATTTTAAGGAGGTCTTGATATGATTGAATTGATTATTTAAAATTTGAGAAATTCGAGAGATTATCATTTTATCTAATTGATTGCAAGATAGAAATTTTATATGTTACGAATGTTGCATTGAAGATTCTGGAAGCATCGCATCGTGCATATTTGAGGAAAACGAAAATCAGAAAATAAATATCGTAAATGGAATAGTGTCGAATTAAATTCTTGGGATGAGGAGTTAGATTGGAATAAGCATCAATTGAATTTGAGTTAGATGATTGATGAGTTTTAAAGTTAAATTTTGGGATGCAGGTTTTTAAGTTTTATAAATATGCATTGATTGGGTTTCAATTGAGGGATTGGATAGTAAATTTTGTATTTAGTTATTTACTCAAAATTTGAGGAGACTATGATACGACTGGAATTCAACTAAAATATTGAGGATTTGAGTAATAAAGAATTTTACATTGGGATAATAAATTCAGAGGATGAAAAAAAAAAAAAAAAAATATATTAGTTCAAAATTAGGAAACACTATACATATGGATAAAGAAATATGGAATGAAATGAAGCTCATGGTAAAGAAGATTATAATATAATTGATTATGGGATCATATAATTGAAGGTCGTAAGGTAAGATCATGGTATATTGAGGTTGTGATTTAAATTAAAATCTTGACCATGACGGTAACATTTGAAATCGAAGAAAATAATCGAGGTATAGTGGATGTTAAGATAAACAAACTCGAATTTGATGATAAGGATTTTGGGACAGGTAATAAATTTTGATTCAGAAATCCGGAGATCTAATCTAATAAAGTTTGTGGGATTGAAACTTTGTAGATATTAGTTAATGATGAATCACAAGATTGAGAAAGTAAAATGAACAAGGATAAAAAGGAAGGATTATTTTCAGATGGTAGTAAAGACTATTTTTCCTAGAAATTAAGAGGGGCAATTAGATGTCTCTTGATTACATTCTGAATGATGTATTTAAGTTCTTAAATCAAATTGTCGATCGTATCTTTCGAATTAGCTATAACTTTCTTGTCTATATCATTCATTGTACTGGGTCTTCCTTGGTTTAGTTACCTTGAAAAGGTAACGTGCATTATTCAAATTATCTGTTTTTGTGATCGTGTCTACTTCCCAAAACCTAACCTTCTAGAGGATCCAAAGCCGAGCCATGATTCCTTCATGTCATTCCTGTCTTAAACCATATTTTCTTTTTCTTCATGTTTCCTTCTGTTGGTAAATATTTTCCTTATAGAAATATTTTTTCAATGATATATTCATCATTATGAACAACAAATTTTTTTCTATCCTAGTCATCCCTAAAATTTCGAGGACGAAATTTTTCTAAGGTGGATAGACTTGTAACCTCCGATTTCCAATTTCCAAAATAATTAGATTTTAATTTATTTTAAAATATCAAGTTTTATAAAATATTGCTCCTTGAAAATTTTTAATTGATTTTGAACGATGTTTGATTTTAGAAGGTAATTTAAAAATCTTTATAAAAATCATTTTTTCTAAATGACGATGTATTACAAAATAAATAAATAAATAATAATATATATTTCTAGTTTCAAATATTTATTGGCTTGAATCATAAAATTATTGTTTTAACTAAATAGTTATTTAAAAGACTAGTTCATAAAGAAAAATAAATTTTATTATTGGGATAGTAAATAAATGAATGTCGTACTTTCTAAGATTTTACAAAATACATTAATGAGTAGCTAATTTGGAAATTAGCTAGCTTTCCTAAAAACATTTTTTGAAATTATAATCTTTATTTTTATTTTTATTTTTATTTTTATTTTTATAAGTTGCCATTTCCCATTAACTAGCCCACATCCTCATCCTTCCCACATGAGAAACCCGTTTAATTAATTCTGGGCCATTCATTATTGGGCCAACCCGCAACCCTTTATCCCACACCATCTCTCCCTATTTAGGTTCTCATTCTCACATTTCCCAAGAAACCCTAATCTCCAAATTACTAGATAGCCTCCACAAATCCCCACAAAGCCAACAAGCCATCATCACCATTTTTGTGCTCGTGTCCGTGTGTCCAGCATCACCGTGTCAGCCGTGATTGGCCTCGGGTCCGACCCCGGGTGTCCCACCGTATCCATTTATTTCTTGTGTCCAGTTACAATATTACAAACAGATTCCGTGTCCGACACACCCGGACACATCCACATCCACCCCTGTACAGTACATCAGATTCTGTGTCCTGCCCCGGACACGTCCTCCACAGAGCACCATCCCCGTGTCCGACGACCCCCTGACACGCCCAGACCCTAACCGGAACCCTAAGCCCTAACCTAGGTCAGCCAGCCGCCGTCGCCGCTGAAGCCGGCGATCGCCGTGGCCGCTGGAACGAAGCCCTGTCGCCACCGCGTCGAGCCCTCGTCGAAGCCGCCCTGCCCTCGAACAGACCGCCACCGCCGAGAGGAGCCGCCGACCGCCTCCTCGAGCACCGAGCCCGCCTCCTCGGACAGAACGCCGCTCCTCGAGCGCCGAGCCCGCCGCCTCGAGCCGAGCGAGCCGCCGCGGATCCCCTCCGCCGAGATCGAGCACCTGCCGCCGTCGTTGGCCGCTGAGTCGAGCGCCGCCGCGGAAGCCGAGAGCCCGCCGCTGTAAATCCAGCCGCCGCCGCTTCAGATCCATCGAGCCGCCGCCGCAGACCCGTCGAGTTCCGCCGCTGAGTTGAGCCGCCGCCACAGATCCGCCGACGCCCCGCCGACCGGTCCCGGCGAACCCCGCGCCAACGCCGACGGAAAACCCTGTGAGCCTCCCTTCCCTGTTTCTTTTTTCCTTTCGATTCTCAGAGGGGGGGGTGAGTTTAAAAGGGGTTAATTATAATTAATTAGTTAATTAATATTTAATTAGTTTAGTTAAATAAGATTAATTAGTTAATTAGTTTAGTTAGATATTTATTAACCAGTTAGTTAATTATAATTAATTAGTTAATTAATTAATTATAATTAGTTAGTTAATGAGTTGATTAGTTAATAATTAATAAACAGTAATTAGTTAGTAATCAGGAATTTATTTATTAACCAGTTAGTAAATATTAATCAATTAGTTGGTATTTTCTTATAATTAGTTAGTTAATTTGTAATTGATGTAGTAAATAAATGTAAATGGGTTAGTATATGTAATTAGCTAATTTATGTAATTAGTTTATTCAGTTATAATTAAAAGGTTTTGATTATGTTAAATATAATAAATCTGGGGTTTTATATTATTATTAAAGATATAGTTCCAATAATAAAATGAGTTCAAAAATTAGTTTATTTGGATCGGTGACCGGTTTTTACCATAAATGAAAATGTATTGGCTTTTACGTAAATTTTAGATTTTATAAATAAACCTTTACATTGTAATTTTGTTCAAAAGGAGAGTTTTAACAATTATTGTTCAAAATGATTTCCAAATGATTTTTCATAAATTAAGGAGTTACCTTGATTACGAACAATCGACCTTTTCTCTTATTAGCTAACTTGTAAATCTTAACCTTAGCTAAACCCCGGTGAATTTCTCTATGTATTGAGGACTCGGTATACTTATCTCGATTTTCGTGCCGAGCTCCGATCTTGGACTTCTTTATGTAGTTTCTAGCTAATTGGACTGCTCCGGACCCATTGGAACTAACTGCTACTTCATTTGGGATCACCTTGAGAAGTGTGGCATTATGTACATTATTTGATTTGCTAATATACATATATAAAAATATTTGATTGGTGTATAAATATACAAATATGTATTTTGTGCAAATACTATGAGACACTTGTATATATATTATATTACGTTTTATTGGTATACTTTGAGTGTAAATGTATATTATATACGTGCCCCTAATAGATGACCCTAGTTGACTAGTGCCCTGCCTGACATGGCCCTGAGACCAGTATTTTTGACTGTGTTAGTGTAGCATCTGATGCAAATGTGGTTTGCTTGTGTTATGTTTATAGGACTGTTGGTTTACCCAGGGGATACTCTGGGACAGGACATTGGTTTTACCAGCTAAGGACCCAAGGCAAGTACATTCTCTGATTAGTTTCTAATTTATGATATCTCCTATGTTCACTGTATCTAGTGTAAATATACATGTTCTTGACACGTTGGTTACACGGATTGGTATACACGGATCTCGTCATGAGATGTTATTCCTTATTCATGGTGTAGCTTGTACGAGACTTGTTTCCTTGATATCTTGTGCATGTACAGACACTAATTCCCGGGGAGATTTGCTACCTTTCTAGGGAATCCTGTGCCATAGCGTACCATGATTGGATCTACTATACCAGTCGGGGGTTTGGGGAGTACTTTAGTGTAGATATGTGATCATACCCAACTTTATATGCACCATAGCTCACCCCACATCTCACGTCGGGTGCGGCCTGACCACTTATATGAACCATAGCTGTTACGTGTGATTAGCCTGATCTCTACATGCACCATAGCTAACCAACGGTTAGCCTGACTTTATATGAACCATAGCTAACCAACGGTTAGCCTGACTTTATATGAACCATAGCTAATCACATGTAACCAGCCTGATCAAGTTCCCAAGCCGATCACATATTAAAGCTAGTACTCACACACTTAGTCATAGAATTCTTACTCATGGACATATTATTCTTTTCCTGCATTTACTTACAGTATTTCCAGTACTTCTCTCATTGTACATTCCTCGTACTTATACATGCATCTGGTATGTTTCCATCTAGAACTGCTACATAGTTTATGTCATTTATATAGAACTGCTATTTAGAGATGTACTTTGCTCCTTCCTGACTGGAAAATATTTTTCCAGACTGTGACATTAGTAGACTGGTTTCTGACACTTGGGGATTGGAAGTTAAGGATTGCAGGTATGTTATGTTATCATTAGACTTGTGCTGTATTCTTTTATTTCTTCATTTCCTATCGTGCTGTAGTTGTGATTGAGTATTTCTAGATTTATTTTAGTGTTATCCGTGTCTCCTTATGGAGTTGGATACTAGTGTGAGATTATCTAGATAGCACTTGACCTAGACAGCGTTCTACCGCCGATGCTGCGGCGTAGGCTGGACGTACCCACGCACTCGTGCCCCTAAACCGGGTGCGGGTCGTGACAATACGTGCGGTGTATGACCAACACAAACATATGAACAAGACTTGTACATGAAGGGTATGATCACATATCTACACTAAAATACTCTCCACCCCCGACTGGTATAGTAGATCCAACAATGGTACGCTATGGCACGGGATTCTCTAGGAAGGTAGCAAGTCTCCCCGAGAATCAGTCTCTATACATGCATAAGATAATCAATGAGACAAAACTTGTATAAGATACACCATATACAAGGAATAACATCTCATGACGAGATCCGGATATACCAATCTGTGTAACCATCATGTCAAGAAATATGGATATCTACACTAAATACAATGAACATAGAGGATATCATAAACAAGAAACTATCAGAGAATGCACTCGCCTAGGGTCCTTAGCTGGCAATACCAATGTCCTGCTCCTGAAGTCTCGTAGGACGATCCAATGGTCCTATATACATATAATATAACACAATACAGCATCAACCATTACACTAGCACACGCACAATATAATTACGAAGAACTCAGCAGCTACACTAGGGTGACACAAGTCAACTAAGATCAAGTGTTCGTCTAGTTGCACGGTTGCCATATCTGCAAATGCTGTGCAAAACAGACAGTCAAAATAATACGAGTCTCGCCAGTACGTCAGTGTACATAAGGCAGTCTTCTCGCAGTCACTCAGGGTCACAGGTCAAATGTAAATACGAGATATCCGTAACTAATACTAGGGTCTCACAGTACATATAAATATATATAGTCTTAACTAGCATAGCATTTAATTACCACATAGTATATATACACCTACATAATATATATATCTATATATACCAAGTTGAAGAATATATACATACTAAACATATATATATATATATATATATATATATATATATATATATATATATATATATATATATATATATGTATGTATCAAATTGAGAAATGTATACACACTAATCATATATATATATATATATATATATATATATATATATATATATATATATATATATACCAAACTGAAAGATATACGCATACGCGTATGTATACGTATACGAGATTGGGTTCATTTCAAACCTGTGCGCGCGGGAACGAGGCGTTCGTGTCGAGGTCATCGAGATGAAACTGCTGTCGACTCCGGCATGTTTGGCAGTCGTGCAGGCGGGTTTGGACGTCGGCTCTAGCGAGATCTGCGTTCAGTCAGGTGGTCTAGGTGCAGCGTTTAGTCCGGCGATTCGAGGTGCAGCGGGTCATCGACGGGGTTGAAGTACGTCGGGTTCTGGCAAGTGGGACAGCGGGTGCGACGTTTGGCAGCGAGGCTTCCGGCGGGTGCAGTGTTCAAGCGAAGGTCATGCTCCTCAGGTCGAGTGCTTCAGGCGATGGTCGTGGCTTCGGTTCAGCGAGGATGTGATGAGGGGAGGTTGAAGAGAATGGGGTGGCAGCGGGTTCAATCTGGGCGGAGGAGAACGGCGGGTTGGGGCCGTTTAGGTGGTTGGCGGAGGGGTTCTGTTCCGGCGGGTTATAGAAGGATTGGCGAGTGTAGTCGGAACAGCGGCTCGGTGCAGACGTCGGGTTGAGCAGCGGGGTCGAGTGCTTCAGTCTCCGACGAGTTGGGCAATGGGTCAAGGCAGGTGAGCGGGATGTGAACTCCGGCGAGTTCTTGGTGGAATCGGAGGAAGGAGTCTCTAGTCGACGGATTGAAGGAGGGGCGGGGTGGTGTGCTGGGTTTACGGCAGATTAACTCCGGCGAGGGGTCGGTGGGAAGAAGAAGAAGAAGAAGATGGGTGAACAGGAGATGGTTGGGGAGAAGAGTCGGTTGTGTCTTAGGTTTAAAAGAAAAGGAAAATAAAGAAAAAGGAAAAGAATATATATATATATATATATATATATATATATATATATATATATATATATATATATATATATATATATAAGGTGTTGGGTTAACCTAAAAATTTGGTCCACAAATATTTTGAGAAAAGGGCTTCTCATGTAGGTATTTCAAGGGCTAGGATTTCATTGCTTGAAATGGATGGCTAGGATTGCATTGATTCAAAATAATGGAGGGCTATGGGTTGAGGAGGTTGATGTTGACTTTTACACACTCCTAAAAATTATATAAAAATTCACATGAGGGAGAAATGGGTTTCTTCATGGGTTGTGTCCAATGGGGTGGACACCTTAATGCACTTTTGCATAAAAGTGCCCAACAATTAAAAAATTGCACAAAGTTGGGTTTTGGATTTAATTTAATTAAAATGAATATAATTGGTGTTCTAAAATTAATTAGAAGTACATGGGACTCAAATTTTATGGGACACAAGTGTCATGAATGAAGAAGACTCAGAATATAATATTATCATAATTTGGGTTGCTCAAAATGGGTCGAGATTGTGTCTCCAATTTTGATTGGAACGCACAAAGATACAAAGTTAAATTTATATAGAATTAAATAAAATCGTTTGTGATGAATGTTGTGCGACTAAAATGAAGCACAAGATTGCATATTTCTGAGTTACACAAAGGTCAGAATGGAAGATGGACATGTCTAGGACAAGGTTATGAAATTTGTTGGAAGACAAAAGCTAGTGTAGCGCTCCAAATATCGAAGCAACGGTAAGGCACAACAATTAATTAAAATTACGGTAATTAATTACAACCTCCATAATTAAAATCCCAAAAATGCTAATTAAAATACATGATCCTATATTTCGGTCAGGGGTTCATCTAGTGGGCTTCTAGATCTAGTCTACTAACTCATGTATTAAGGAACACTGTATATAATATAAATATATATATACACATATCATGCAGTTATTTAAAATAATACACCCAATATTTATAATAAACAAAAAGTCAAAAATACCCCTAATTCAGAATGTGGTAGTGACAGCTTAAGTTTCGGATGCAACGCTCTAAGGCTCCAGAGTGAACTCCATGCCTTAGCATGCACGAAGGAGGCATCCGCGCTGAACGAGGTTCTTCCGCACCCTGCAAGCAATCTGGTAGTTTTCAGTACATGAATGCACTGGTGGGGAGGCTACTCGCCCTCTCAACAAATCCAAACACGTTTAATATGTTCTGTGCACCATCTATTAAGTTATCTTTCTAGTCTTGTCTTAGGATCAGTTTTATGGCAATATTGAATAGCCTAACTCATGTGGCAGTGCACCGTGCGATATAAGAGAAAATACGGTGAGACTTACCAACTTACCATTTTTCCTTCCCTATCCAAGGCAAACAAGTTAAATCAAGCACAAGCATTAATTATAAAATCCTTGGGCAAATAGCATATGAAAACACAAGTGTTGTAAACGAGGTTATGTTTTGGGTGCACGAGTATACATGTTATCCAAAAGTCTTGCAGAATAGGTTTAAGTGTTCAACTATGTTCGAGTGTGTTATAATCATATCCGTTCAAGTATCTCAATTCATTGGATGTAATGCAATGACTCGTACGCGGATTACCGCTAAGCGAGGATGACTTATCTATATGAACATGAGTTGCTAGCATAGCCATTATGGACATAGCCGCAATAAAATGGTGGTCTCCATGCCCCGACAACTGACCGAACTTATCCGTGCTAGGAACAAACTAGCACGACTACTGGATTTCCCCCTAGGCCGGATCGGTCCCGGTGCCCTGTCCGTGGAAATCAAGCTTGTGAACAAGCATCTGCGACTGAATGAGTTCTTTTATTTGTTCTTTCTTTATTCTGAGTAAATGGTAATGGTTGTAGGCACAGGTCATGATCCTCGCTATAAACCATCCCAGGCCGTTTCTGACTCAGTGGTTCATTTGTTACGAATTTCACACAACTTGACATAAAAATCCATGATTCTTGTTCAGATGTAACTTGACATGATGCATTCCCCTGGTCCGGGGATTGCCTTGGCGACCTAACGGTCCCAGATACTTGCAAGTTCATATTGCACAAGACTATTTGATAGTCTTCTGTCTAACTAAATGCATGCACGATACAGATAGATTTACTTGATTATGGCATGTTTTCGTGTGCCAAACATTAAAACGAGGCAACAAGTACAAGTTAACATAATAGCAGGCAAGCATACATTTATATTAAACATAAGCATTTACGTTTGGCACGGGTCTATGGGTGAACCGAGGAGTAAAATCGTAAGGGAACATACCGAGCGACATAATCTACGGGCATGTAGTATAAACAAGTTAAACAGTGCACTACGAAAAGTATAATGTTCTACTTGAGGCATAGCGGGGTCTACTTGCACAAGGCAAAGATAGCATACGAGGGTCCATATATATAAGCAAAGTTTCAATTTCATGTTCTAACACAAGCAATACAAGTTGGGATTATTCCCTTAGCTAGGTGCATTATATTCTTATTATCATGCAGGAGGTCACCTAGCGACTAGCATGAAACATCCATATTTTAAGTGTGCTGGCTAAGCAAAGACAAGTTCATCGTAGCCACCCACCTTAGCGATGGTTTGCCTTGGTCGAGCGAAACTCCGAGAGAGCCTCTGAAAGCCTAAGCCGGAACCCCTGAAGGGCCAAGTCTGGAAATCCTTTTTGCCTTAAATGAGTCTTCTCGCCGAGCAAGGCGGGTCAGGACGTTGCACTTTTGCCATTTGAATCGGCAGTCCTCTTGAGCGGAATAGGTCATTACATTATACATCACTCAGAAAAAGTCTTATCCTCGATACTTCCCGAGCGTAAGCCGTTCTATCGCACTATCGAATCTATCCCAAGCGCAGCAATCGGTACCACTAAATCTGATTTATTCGAACATAATCTCCTATTTGATCCTTACGTTGTGTCGCGTGTATGCTTAGTCAGTCTCATTTGCGCCTTAGCACGGGACATATATCGCTTAACATGGGGTACGTTATAATCCATCATGAATAACAATCTAAGGCTGAGGCAAACTTATACAAGTCATTATACTTGTTCATGCGGATATTTTACTTGTACTAGAATCGAGATCAGCATATCGCTAGTCTAGATCGTGCACATATTCAAATTGTACCTCAAATATATGCACACCAACCAACTTAGCGATAGCGAAGTCTTAGCACTCGAGTTTCATATCTCATTGAGTCTTGGATCGGGCACACATTCAAGGCGTCCCTCAAATATATGCATTCAACCAAACTTAGAGATAGTAAAATCGGACAAGCTACTTGTGAAAAATCTCAAGGGTTCTCATTTTATGAATCACAATGATACTCCCGATAGGGTCAATCAAATTCCATGTTATTTCCATTCCAACTCAATTTAAGTTTTTGCACCACCGTTAAGCACGGTCTATCTGATTAACCGACTAGCGTTCATTCGTTCGGGTCAAATATAGCACACATTGTCGTTCCAAGTCTAACTCTAAGTCTTGCTGCCCCAGTTCTATAGCTTCATTCAGGCAATGTTCTAAAGTCGGTCACACAGGTTATTTCACTCGGCACAAGGTCGTCTGCCTAATTTCTAGGTTAGCTCACAAGGTCATAGGTATAAGTTCAAGCACTCGATTCATCGTGCAAATTCGTTGCATGATGCTCGCCCTAATTCCTAGGGTCAAACCATTATTCATTGCACGGGGTAATCTACCCAAGCTCATTTTACTCAGATTTCTAAACATCGAGCACGGATTTTTCTACTCTCAATAACACGTTCATTTATACAGGGTTAGAGTTTGTCTCAGTAAAATCCTCGATATCCATTCTATGACTAGACCCCCAAGCCAAGATTCAATTCTAAACCTTTTATTTATAACTCCAAGTCATCCAACCTGATGCATCTATCCGTTCACGAAACCATCAAGCGTGATTTACTCCAGGTTCTAGGCTAACTTATTACTGAAACATTTTTGAATCACTTGTATTCCAAAACTTATCTTATCGTGTCGAACCAAAAGTCAACACGATCCATTAATTGTCATGCTCCGGTCTTCCACAACTTCGACCACCCTTGTTGGATGTGAGATCGCCACATCAATGCTTCCGCTGGATAATCGTCCTAATTCGGGCGTGACGCATGTACGAGCATAGAGTTACGCTCGCACAAGATAAGAACGTCGAACAATATGGTTATCTTTGGCACGATCGAGATACCTTATATTTTTTACTTTGCTCCATCCAAGTTATATATAAAATTCGTCAAGTCAAGTCCATTTATGCAGTAATTATAATTCGTCTAGTAAAATTATCCAACTTCAATATTACCATTTGGTAGATCCATAGTCTACTTCTGGCATTCCTTAAGAAACTAAGTTTCAATATTCAAGTCAAAGTCTATCCACTTTCGATACGTTCTATTCATCGATTTTGTTTGAAATAATCACCGAACATGTTCCCGTGGGTTTGATCATCCCCTCCGTACGTGAAATCACCATGCCGGCGCTCTCGCAGAATAATCGTTCTCGTTAGGACTAATTTTGAAGGTTATCTTTCCGAACTTGATTTTAAGATCATTCTTTTAAACTCTAAGCCAAATCCATTATCGCTTATTTCTTTCATCGAACCACAATATATTCATTTTGGGCTAACTTCTATTCGAGCGATATTGTATTCAAGTTGAATCCTTTTTTCAATCCAAAATCGCTCGTACGATACTCCAAGTTTCCAACAAGTTTTCTTAACCAAGATATTGATTTCCATTTCCACGAATCCTAATTCGATATAAGCCTAATCATTTATTCAAGACATTCTCCAATCGTTCAATCTGACTATCGTATAAGATCTATGAATCTGTTTGAATATTTCTAAATGATCCATACGCCACTCAAAATTGAGTCACCCAATCAAATCCTCGATCGATTATTTGCATCAATCGCTAGCGTATTCGCCGAGTCGTTCCTTAGAATTTTTGCACAATACTTAGTATCGTCGGATAAATCTAGTCTCGTATACATATATTGATAGTCATTTAAGTAAACCTTATTCGATTTGTATCTTCTGATATGAAATATCGTTTGAGCTATTTCCCAAAAACCCAAGCACGATTCCATATGTTCGCCTAAGCGATAATCTGATAATATTTCTATCAGTTGCCATCCTAAGTCTGACTTGTCTTTTTCATGAATGATATCCAAATCTCGTTTGCAACTTAGCTTGCACACAAGGTTCTTGGCGTATGATACTCAACATAACTTAGCCGAAAGGCTGTTTGCATAGCGAACCGTTCGGGCGATATTCGATTCGTACACTAACCAACTGGGTAATCACGTATAGGTATCCAGGTTCCCACATATCTTACAAATTCTAGCACTAGTCTAATCCCAAAGGGTCTAGCACAGGTCAGCATAAAGGCCTTAGCATCACGACTTCGTATAAGCAATCATATCATTTACATGCAATTTTAAAAGTATTTAGACTCATTGTTTGGAACATCCCATTGGGTCAATGAGAGAGAGTGTATGCACATATACCAAGAACGAGCTTTTTAAACTAAGAAAATTAAAATAAAGTCCAAAGGCGTAAAGCCATGCTCTGTACCAATCTGTTATACCCCGATCTTTCTCAGGCTAATTGGATGTCCCTACTATATGAGAATCACTGTGCCATCACTCCCGCGGGATAATCGCTTGACCCATCTGGGCGTGATGCCGCACGAGTGTAAGTCGCGCTCGTGCAAGGCCGTGGTCCATGCTAGCGGTAAGAGGTCTAAGCCACAGAGTCGCACAGATTGTCCGAGTGAAGCATAATTTTAAACGCATAGACAATTGGTAACAAGTTCACTAAGTCGTCAATAGCGGAAGTATTAAATAACACAAGTATAGAAGTAAAGCAAACTCTTTATTGATATTGAACAAGTGTTACAGACGACACTAGGCCGAGATTACAAGTCGCTCACGCCTCTCTCTCTGAAACAGTAAAAGCGTGCTAAGTGGCTACATTTGTGGAATGATGTATAGGCAATATTCCAACATTATGTCTTGTATATGTGATTCAGTACCGGACGCAACGCTTTAAAGCCCCAGAGTGAACTCTATGCCTTAGCATGCACGAAGGAGGCATCCGCAACGAACGAGATTCTTCCGCACCCTGCAAGCAATCTGGTGGGTTATCAGTACATAAATACACTGTTGGGAAGCCTAATTGCCCGCTCGACAAATCCAAACACGTTCAATAGGTTCTGTGCACCATCTATTAAGTTATCTTTCTAGTCTTGCCTTAGGATCAGTTTTATGGCAATATTGAATAGCCTAACTCGTGTGGCAGTGTGCCGTACGATATAAGAGAAAATACGACAAGACTTATCAACTTACCATTTGTCCTTCTCTGTCCAAGGAAAACCAAGTTAAATCAAGCACAAGCATACATTATAAGATCCTGAGGCAAATAGCATATAAAAATACAAGTATTGTGAACGAGGCTATATTTCGGGTGCATGAGTATACAGGTTATCCAAAAGTCTTACAGAATAGGTTTAAGTGTTCAACTATGTTCGAGTGTGTTATAATCATATTCGTTCAAGTGTCTCAATTCATTAGATACGATGCAATGACTGGCATGCAGATTGCCGCTAAGCGATGATGACTTATCTATATGAACAGGAGTCACTGTCATAGCCATTATGGACATAGTCGTAATAAGACGGTGGTCCCGATGCCCCAACAACTGACCGAACTTATCCGTGCTAGGAACAAACTAGCACGACAACCAGATTTCCCCTAGGCCGGATCGGTCCCGGCACCCCAGCACCCCGTTCGTGGAAATCAAGCTTGTGCACAAGCGTCCGCGACTGAATGAGTTCTTTTATTTGTTCATGGAACAACTATTAAATAGTCTTCCATGTAGAACAAAATAAATGCATGACATGCACAGTATTAGACGGTCGAGGCATAGTTTATGCGATAAGCATTAAAACGAGGCAACAAATACAAGTTGATATATAAGCAGGCAAGCATGCATTTATATTGAACATAAGCATTTACGTTTGGCACGGGTCTAAGGGTGAACCAAGGAGTAAAATCGTAAGGGAACATACCGAGCGACATAATCTATGGGCGTACAGAGTAAACAACTTAAACAGTGCACTATGAAATGTATAATGTTCTACTCGAGGCATAGCGGGGTCTACTTACACAAGACAAAGGTTGCATGCGAGGGTCCATATATATAATCAAAGTTTTATTTTCATATTCTAACACAAGCAATACAAGTTAGGATTATTCCCTTAGCTAGGTGCATTGTATTCTTATTAGCTTGCAGGGGGTGAGTCACCTAGCGACTAGAATAAAATGTCCATATTTTAAGTGTGATGGCTAAGCAAAGATAAGTTCATCGTAGCCACCAACCTTAGCGATGTTTTGCCTTGGTCGATCGATACCCTAAGCGAGCCTCTGAAAGCCTAAGCCGGAACTCCTGAAGGGCCAAGTCTAGAAATCATTTTTGCCTTAAACGAGTCTTCTCGCCAAGCAAGGCGGGTCGGGATGTTGCACTTTTGTCGTTCGAATCGGCAGTCCGCTTGAGCGGAATGGGTCATTACATCTCGCCCGCTCGACAAATCCAAACATGTTATATAGGTTTCGTGCACCCTCTATTAAGTTATCTTTCTAGTCTTGCCTTAGGATCAGTTTCATGGCAATGATGAAAATCCTAACTCGTGTGGCATTGCGCTGTGCGATATAAGAGTAAGCACGGCAAGATTTAACAACTTACCATTTGTCCTTCCCTGTCCAAGGTAAATCAAGTTAATTCAATTACGAGCATATATATATGAATTCAGGGACAATAGCATAAACAAACACAAGTATTGTGAGCGAGATCATGTTCGGGTGCACAATTTTATGAATTATCAGGTGTGTTGTATAGATGTTGGAGTGTTTCATATGTACAAGTGTGTTATACTTTTGATCGTTCAGGTATTTCAGATTATTCTCGATGCAATATAATGACTCGCAGGTGGATTGCTGCTAAGCGAGGATGACTTATCTATATGAATATGAGGTCACTGGCACGGTGCCATAGTTGGACGGTGTAGTCTTATGTCGGAATGGTATGCAAGCAAGAACAGAGGGAATTTTATACATATTTTGCTCGACGCAAATGACTACCGATAGGTTCCGTCTAGACCGGATCGGCCCCAGCGCCCTGGCGACCGTCCGTGGAACGGGATCCTGTAATCCTCCTTGTGCACAAGATTTCCGTGACATGCAAGTCTTGGTCTTCCAAATCCATAACTTAACATGATAATCCATGATTCTTGTTCTGAACTGAGCATTTGCTCCATGAGCTATGATTCTTTCTTTACTTGACATGATTCTTGTTCAGATGTAAACTTGACATGATTATCATTCAGATATAAACTTGACATGATTCTCGTTCAGATATAAATTTGACATGATTATTATTCAGATATAAACTTGACATAATTCTTGTTCAGATGTAAACTTGACTTGATGTATTCTCCTGGTGCGAGGACTGCCTTGCCGACCTAACGGTCCCAGATACTTGTAGGTTCATATTGCACAGAAGGACTATTTGATAGTCTTCTGGCTAACAAGATGCATGCATGATATGCGATAGTGTTACTTGATTGTGGCATAAGTTTTATTGTGGCAAGTATTGGTTCGAGGCAACATTATAAGTTAACATATAAGTAGGCAAGCATGCATTTTTATGAAAATATAAGCATTTACGTTGGCTCGGGCCTAAGGGTAAGCCGAGGAGTGAAACCGTAAAGGGACATACCGAGCGACATAATCTAGGGACGTGCAGTGTAAACAAGTGAATGGTATACTACGAGGAGTATATATATATCGTTCTATTCGAAGCATAGCGGGGTCTAGTTGCACAAGACAAAGGTAGCAAACGAGGGTCTGATTATAAGCAATATTTTATTTCCATGTTCTAGCACAAGCAATATAACTTAGGATTATTCCCTTAGATAGGTGTATTGTATTATTTATTAGCATGCATGGGGTGATTCGCCTAGCGACTATCATGTATCATCCATATTTTAATTGTGCTGGCTAAGCAAAGACAAGTTCATCATAGCCACCCACCTTAGCGATGATTCGCCTCGGTTGAGTGATACTCCGAGCGAGCCTCTGAAAGCCTAAGCCGAAACTCCTGAAGGCCAAGTCGGGAAATCTGTTACCTCAAACGAATATTCTCATTGAGGAAAGCGGGTTGGATCTTTGCACTTTTGCTGTTTGAATCAGCAGTCCACTTGAGCCGAACGGGTCGTTACATTATACACCACTCAGAAAAAGTCTCATCCTCGAGACTTCCTGAGTGCAAGCCATTTTATCGCATTATCGAATCTATCCAAAGTGTAGCAATCGATAACACTATATCTGATTTTGTTCGAACGGATCTCCTATTCATTCCTTACGCCATATCGTGTGTATGTTGGGTCGGTCTTATTACGCCTTAGCGCGAAACATATTGCTTATTGCGGGGTACGTTTTAATCCATAGTAAAGGATGATCTAAGGCTGAGGCAAACTTATATAAGTTATTATACTTGTCCATGTAGATATTTACTTGCACTAGCATATGAGATCAGTATACCGCGAGTCTGGATCGTGCACATATTTGAAGTGCACCTCAAACATATGCACGCCAACCAACTTAGCGATATCAAAGTCTTATCACTCGAGTTTCATATATCATTGAGACTTGGATTGTGTACACATTCAAGGCATCCCTAAAAAATATGCATTCAACCAAACTTAGAGATAGTGAAATCGGACAAGCTACTTGCGAAAATCTTAAAGGTTCTCGGTTTATAAATCACAAGGATATTCCCAACATGGTCAATCAAATTCTAAGTCATTTTATTCTAATTTAATTCAAGTTTTGCACTACTGTTAAGCACGATCTATTCGGTTTATCGACTAGCGTCCATCCAGTCTAATCCTAAGTCTTGCTGCCCAGTTTTATAGCTTGTTCAAGCAATATGCTAAAGTCGATCACACATGTTCTTTCACTCGTCACAGGATCGTCTGCCTAATTACTAGGTCATCTCACAAGGTCATAAGTACAATTCAAGCACACGATTCATCGTATAAATTTGTCGCACGATGCTCGTCCTAATTCCTAGGGTCAAACCATTGTTCATTTGCACGGGTTATTCTACCCAAGCTCATTTCACTCAGATTTCTAAAGATCGAGCATAGATTATCCTACGCACAATTACACGTTTATTTGCATAGGGGTTCGAGTCCGTTCAGTAAAATTCACGATATATCTAAGTTACAGGACGAGCTTAATGATTTGTATAGTCTATCTCCTAAAATATATTTTGATAGAATCCCTATCCATTCCAAGTCTAAACCATTAAGCCAAGATTCAATTATAATCCTTTTGTTTAACTCTAATTCGTCTAACCTGATTCATGTATTCGTTCACGAAACTATCAAGCGTGATTTACTCCAAGTTTTAGGCTAACTTATCCCTGAAATATTTTCGATCACTTGCATTCCCAATTTGTCTAATCGGTTCGAACCAAAAGTTAAGACAATCCATTAGTTGTCATGCTCCGGTCTTTCACAAGTTCAATCACCCTCGTTGGACTTGAGATCACCATGCCAACACTCCCGCTGGATAATCGTCCTAATCCAAACATGACGCATGTACGAGCATAGAGTTATGCTCGCGCAAGACAAGAATGTTTGAACATTGTGGTTATCTTCGGTACGATTGAGACACCTTATCCTTACTCTTTACTCCATCCAAGTAATATATCCATCGAGTCATGTCCATTCATGCAGTGATTATAATTTGTCTAACAAAATCACCCAACTTAATATTACCGTTCGGTAAATCCATAGTCTACTTCTAACATTCCTCGAGCAAATAAGTTTTAATTTATCCAAGCCAAAGTCTATTCCATTTTTGATACGTTCTATTCACCGAGTTCATTTATAATAATCATCGAACGTGTTTCCATGAGTTCGATTATCCTCGCCGTACGTAAAATCACCATGTCGGTGCTCCCACAGGATAATCGTTCTAGTTGGGACTGATTTCGAAGGTTATTTTTTTGAACTTAATTTCAAGATCGTTCTTCTAAACTCCAAGTCAAATTCGTTATCACTTTCTCTTTCATCGAACCACAATATTCATTTTGGGCTAACTTCTATTCGAGCGATATTGTATTTAAGTTTAATCCATTTGTTTCAATCCGAAATTGCTCGCACGATCCTCCAAGTTTCCAATAAGATTTCCTAACCGAGATATCAATTTTCATTTCCACGAATCCCAATTTGATATAAGTGTAAGCACCCTGATTTTTTTAGAATTTAATATTTTTGGTATTCTGAATTTTTATGATTAAAGGAAAATTTTTTTAGCTAATTAAAATATATAATATTCAAGAATATATAATTATGTGTATTTAATTAATTATTAATATTGTACAAAAAATATATTTTTGGGTGTAAAACTATTATTATTGTATTGTACAATTTTTCTGGAATTTATTGAGGTCCAAAACTATTTTTAAATAGCCATACACATATATATAAATAAAAGAAAAGAAAAAAAAGAAAAGAAAAAGAAAAAGAAAAAGAAAAAGAAAAAGAAAAAGAAAAAGAAAAAGAGAAAGAAAAAGAAGAAGAAGAAGAAAAAGAAATGAATTTAAATCCAAACCCGTTAATCCTAACCCTAGCCAAACCCAATAACCCAAACCCTACCCAAAACCTAAATCGAAACTTAAAACCCAACCATTCCCTCCCCACGCACATCCTTCTCCCCCCTATATATATATATATATATATATATATATATATATATATATATATATATACAAACCCTAACCCATCACCACAGCCCCGCCACCGCCGGTGACCGCCCGCCGCCGCGCCAACGTCGCCCGCCGCCTACGGTCGACCCCCAACCACCCCACAGCGGCCGCGCGACAGCAGCAGCCATCGCAGATCCCCCTCCCCCCGTGCGGGCAGCGCACAGCCGTGCGGCCCCTCCTTCCCGTGCAGCTTCTGTCCTCCTCACTCGTCTGATTTACTTATTGTCTTCGCTGGTACGTTCATAACCTAACCCTTTAGGATTTTTTTTGAAGTGGAACGAATTTAGAAACCCCGGTTTGATCGAAAAATCGACCAAAAATTGGCCGAAAAACTGTTCAAAAATATTTCAGAATTTCAGTCCAAGTACCCATGTTCATGCCTAATTTGCCACCAACCCATTTAATATTATCAAAATATATTTGAGGGACTTCTTCACAATATAACCAAGATTTTTACTGTTCTTTTAGTTTTTATTAGTTTGCTTTAATGGTTAAATTATTCTTGTTCCAAAATGACCAAAAACTTATTTTTAAAACACCCAAAATCTCGCGATACGGGATGCACCCTACCAAACGAGATTACTTCATCGTGTGCGAGTTACATTGAAAGGTGCATAACGTAAACGTAGACGTATGGGCTTTCGCAAAACTTGATTTGGATGTGTGTGCACACCAGAATCAACACGTATCTGCCAAAAAGTCCCGTATCTACCTGTTCTGACACTCACCATAACTTTGTGTATACTCTTCGATTCATAACGAAACTTGTGTCATTGCATTCATAGCATTATGTTGGTCATGTGACCCAAGTTTGGTTCGATTATGAGAACGTTGATAAAATGTCATTTTGTAGGCCCCACGGTTCCACATGACGGGCGATTTCATTATCGATTTCATTTTATAGGCCCCACGGTTCTGTTGGGTTCATATCGTTGTTATGGACTCATAGACACTGAGTGGGACAAATTTGGAGAACTTTGTATTTGGCATATTTTACGGTGCAAAGTAGGCCACATGTAAATCCCGCTTTGACCCAAAATTGTCAATTTTGCCCCATAGTCCAAATTGGACTTATGGATAGTCAATCCTAGCTATTTTGAGTATTCTGAGAACATTGGTGATATTTGTTTCAGCATCCGGAGGTGTACGTGCAGATTTCACTTTTTTAGGAGCAGTTGACGAAGTTCAGAACCCAGGCAAGTGTACCTTGCCATGATGTATTATAGTTCCTTACCTTTATTATATTATTTAGTTATTATAGTTATTTTATATGGTTGATGTGTGTGTTTACCCTAGGACCGTGAGACGTTACTTAGCGTACGAAAAAGATTCGGGTGTCGACGCCGTATGCGGAGTCGTACAACGTCACTTAGAGAGTTGATTCCACGATCCTATTTTTACGTGCTTGCTTTACCAAGTACGCTATACCGTAGGGCACTTGACATTATTTCATGTGACAGAATCCTTCTTGAGTTATTATGGTGATTCTGTATAGGCTTACAGGATTCGTGACATGAGACTTGTATATTATATACATATATTATTATAACTCGTTGTACTAGCTAGAGGTCATGATCTTGCGTGTTATGGACATGAGACATCGTGGATATGAGACGTGAGGTTACGTTGGGTGGGGAGAGTTTCACCATACTACAGGCTGATTATATTTATATATATACTATATTACTGGTGGTGACTCAAACTATGTCTTTGGCACAATTACATGCTGCTATGGGCTCCCCGACACAGATCCTGTAGTGGTTTCAGCCTGAGTATGAGTGATGCTCTCACGTACATATCACATTGATGGTTACAATAGTTTACCCTTGAGTATGTGGTATTATACTATTTTATTTTTGGCATATTATTTCTTGTATCTTGTTACGTCCCTCTGAGGACCTGGTCCCCTGCCAACTTTTACAGCATAGACGGTTATGGAGCCTTTGGAGTTGTTGATAGAGTTGCTTGTCTTGCAGGCATTGGTACCAGGTACTTATATCATTTCTACCAGAGTTATGGTTATTTATTCATATTGTTTATTCATCTGCTGAAGTAGCCTAGTTTTATAGACTCATATTTCTTTCTCGAGTCTATTCGAGTTTGTGTTACTGGGCAGCCGACTTTAGCACCTACAGCTCATTATTGTGTATTCTGTTCATTGTGGATTGAGACATAGATATTTATATTTACTTGATTATTTAGATAGTGACCATTATAATATAGCTTATACGTATTCGAGTCGAACCAAAGTCTGGTCGAATGCGTAGCTGGCATGTTACGTATTCCTAGCCCTACGTATTTTGGGACTAGGGCATGACAATAAGCGTTATCATTTATTCAAGACATTCTCCAATCGTTTAATCTAACTATCGCACAAGACCTATGAATTCGTTCGAACATTTCTAAATGATCCATACACCACTCAGAATTGAGTCACCCAATCAAATCCTCAATCGATGTTCGCATCAATCGCTAGCATAATCACCAATCCGTTTCTTAGAATTCCTGCACAATACTTAGGTATTGCCTAATAATTTTAGTCCTGTATATATATCTATCATGTTTATAGTCATCCAAGTAAACCATATTCGATTTGTTTCTTCTGACACGAAATACCGTTCGAGTTATTTTCCAAAATCCAAGCACGTTTCTTTATATTCGCCTAAGGAATAAATCAGATAATGTTTCTATCGGTTGGCATTCTAAGTTTGACTTGTCCTTTTTCCTGAACGATATCCCAATCTCGTTTGCAACTTAGCTTGCTCCAAAGGGTCTTGGCGCGCGATACTTTACACAACTTAGCCGAAAGGTTGTGTGCATAGCTAATCATTCGAACGATATTTATTCCGCATATAACCAATTGGGTATCACGTATAGGCATTCAGGTTCACATAATAAACAAAAATGTATAAAAAATCCTAAACAAAAAATCTAAGTACAATATTTAATCTGGGTAATGTGACGATGGAGATCGAGCGTTGTGGCAGCTCCTTTACTCCGTTGATGGTCTAATGAGTGAATGAGAGATGCTTTCTTCTTTTCTCTCTCTCTCTTGAGCTTGTGTGCATTTACGTAGCTCTGTCGGGGGTATGGTCTCTGAAGCAGAAAAAAATAGTCATGTGAAAGTCTAAGTTTCTCCTATTTATAGCGATCATTTTGATGGGCTATAGGTGTCATATATGCTTCTGTTTGGTAGCCACAAGGAGCTCCTTCAACAGAATACGGTTGCAACTATAGCTGCATAATATGGACAGGTTACCATGCGACTTCGGTTGAGATCTATTATTGATGAGATCTAGGGTTTATTTTTAACCTATTGTGTGCGTAACTTGGTCAGCTGGATATGTAGTCAGCACCGATCGTATGAAAAATCTTCTTTAGCTCTAACAAAACAATCATGTAAGTCGAGAGACGCATAAGTCTTGGCCGCATAGCATTATAGCCGCATATGTGCTCTCATTTGGCCTTGATCGGATGGACACTCTGGCCGCATGATGACGAGGCTGCATGGGTATGTGGCCGCATATATGCTCTCATTTGGCCTTGGTCAGATGGACACTCTGGCTGCATGATGATGAGGTCGCATGGGTATGTAGCACATAAGGATGTGGCGTGATGCGTCTGACAAGGACATTAATGAGTTGACATAACTTTTCATCTTTTTTGAGCCACCGTCTTCACGAGTCTCGAAGCATATCAGTATAAGGAGTGATGTGTTAGAGAGTCTGACAGAGGTCGAATGCTGTGTCAGGGGGTCTTATGCGACCCCCATGCTCTGTGGTCAATTAGGCCGCATATGACTCCTCAGCAGCTAAGTTGATCAGGCCGCATGTGACCCATCTACGGTTAGGTTTGTACAGGCCGCATATGGCTCCTCTGCGGCTTATTTTTATTTTTTTAGGGGCATGACCTCTATGTAGCATGCATAATTTTTTATACTTCTATAATAACAAGTCCTTACTTGATCAAAATGACCTAGGACCTAGGCTAACATGATCGATAACACCAAGACTACGAATGCACCTATCACCACTCCCACTTCGATAAACATACAGAAGATCACTCTTAGAGAAACTCCTGTGGAAAGGCCAACATCTTCCTATATATTGAAGGATGCCACAGAAATCCCCGAATCTTTGTTCGCGGATTAAAAAATAGTGAACATAAAATATCACGAGGTAACCTCGAGCGGACAAAGACTATCTCTACCTTTAATCTATGACGAACAAGGCAATGAACCATTTGAATCTGACATATGGGCCTAAAAGATGAAAGAATAATGGGAGATGTGACTTGAATAGAAAGAGCCTCCCATAGAAGATAAAGTGGTCCAAATAGATCTCAGGGATGAAAAGGGACGCCCAAGGCCTATATTCATTAGTAAAATCTTAACAGAGGGTGAGCGTAGAGACTTGATCGCCCTTATCCAGGAATATGTTGATGTCTTCGCCTGGAGTTATGAAGATATGCTAGGCCTTGACCCTCAAGTGGCCATGCACCAGCTAAACATCCAACCTCATGTCAAGCCAGTAAAGGAATTACAGTAACATTTTTTCCCCAATGTCATGTAGGCCATTGAAGCTAAAGTTAAGAAGCTCATCAGTTGTGGATTCATCCGAGAAGAGAAACACCCTGATTGGGTCACTAATGTCTTGCTGGTAGTAAAGAATAATGACAAAATTCGTATCTGTATTGATTTTTGTGACTTCAATATTGCTTTCCCGAAGAATGAGTTCCCACTCCCAATCACGGATGTGATGATGGATAATACTTGTGGTTATGAGCGAATATCCTTTATGGACGGTTATCCGGATAACCAAATCAAAATGCATCAAGACGATAAGAAGCATACTTTGTTCCACACCCTCGTGGGAATGTATTGTTATATTGTTATGCCCTTCAGTTTGAAAATTATCGGGGCAACATACCAGTGTGTCATGAGTACGATCTTCTGGAAGCATTTAAGGAAGATAGTAGAATGATATATGGATGATATCACCGTCAAAAGTTGTCGTAAAGAAAACCACCTACAAGATCTGAAAATAATATTTGAGGTAATACATGTGTATCAACTCCAAATGAACCCAAGAAATTCATTCATAGGGGTTGCCAGTGGCAAGGTCCTAGGATTTGTGATCACATCCAAAGAAATCTACCTCGATCCGGATAAAGTTAGAGCAATATTAGATATGCAGCCACCGAGGAACCTTAGAGAGTTGTGAGGCTTACAAGGAAGACTAGCCTATCTCTACAGGTTTATTGCCAATTTGTAAGGCCGGTGCCAGCTGTTTACTAGGCTAATGAAGAATGGTGTCTCTTTTATATGGGATGAAGCATGCCAGCAAGCTTTCAAAGATATCAAGGAGTACCTTACCAACCTGCTGAACCTGGATCCCCAGTCATGGGTAAGCCATTTTTGCTATATGTCCAAGCTATGGATCATGCCCTAGGAACATTATTGGCTTAGAAGAATAAGGAAGGGTACGAACAAGCTATTTACTATATCATCCGGATGATTATAGGAGCCGATCACCGATATAACCTGGTCAAGAAGGAGTGTCTCGTTCTAATTTTTGCCATCCAAGAGACGATATTACGTAATCGGCCAGACCATCCACATCATCTCTCCAGTTAATCCTCTCCAAGTCCTCATGACCAAGCCCAGCAAGTTAAATTCTTGACTCGCGACATGGCCATATTGTAATCCCCCATATTTTTTTAAATTAAAATTATTGAGATATTCGCCTAAGAATCGTGAGAGTTTTAGATAAACCCATATTATACCTAGGTCACACCACTCAAAAATATGCAACACTACGTTAAATATAGAGACTCATATATAGCTCTAGATATCTATTCATAGCACTTAAGAATTTTTGGGAATTTTCTAGAATTTTTGGATAATTAAACCCTAGAAAATCTATTTATCGACGATATTTTCGAATTTATTTTGGGGACATAAGAAACTATTTGGTGTCAAACTTTTATTTTAGGATTAAGTATCCTAGATATATTTTCTAGAATTTTTTAATAATTTTAAGTATTTAATTTCAGTTAAATAGGGTTAATATTTATTACTAACTAATTTCTGGTAAATAAAAGTAATTAAGAAAATAAAATAAAAATATTAAACAGTCAGCACTAGGGGGGCACCCGTCAGCCGCGACACCGTATAGATAGGGTGTAAGTTAAAACCCTAACTATTCAGCCGTAATATTAAATTAGAGGAGAGAGAAAGAGGGTTGTTTCGTACGAGACTTCCAAGTTCTTCAACATTCGCGAAGTCCTAGCGACCAACCCAGTTGTCAGAATCTCACCCCATTTTTTTGTTAGAACCGTATCGAGGTAAACTCTGAATATATAATTTATTTAAATTCAAAATCATTAATTCTGTAGAATTGTTAAGTGTCAATTGTCTGAACATATTTTTGGTTCGTTGTTTTCGAGATTTTGGGAGATCTTGGACTCGGATTCATGATCAGTTTGATATTTTGGAAAAATAACACAAAAAATTTTAATATATATATATTTTTAAAATTTATTAGATTAATTTTATACCCTGTTTAATTCATGCAAACCTAAGACAACTAGCAATCCATTAATTATAACTGCAATATCTTACAAACGATTCGAGATTTGTGTAAACCATCGATTCCAGCGTTCTTGTGGCACTGAAATCTACATTATGGTGTACTCAAATTTCATATTTGTGTCTTGGTAAACTAAATGCCTCAATTTGCATGCCACGAATATCATGTTTGCAAACTTGATCCTAATAGCTTAAACTTCATGGTTAACATACAAATCAGAACTTAATATAGAAAAATATGATTTTAGATGATTTTAATTAGAATTATTTGTAAATATATTAGAAAAAATGATTATTTAGGATTAATAATTATTCGTAGAATTTGTAGATCTAACTTATGCTAAATTTTGTACGATAGGATACGCGATGGGCTGACATGATTAGATACCTAGTAGATTGGATCGTGCATCTTGAGATCGTGATTTTGCTCCTTCGAAAACAGGCAAGTATACCTTGTCATTTGTTCAGTATTTATGCTTCATATTTCTTTGCTCAGTAGTTTATGTTTCTTAATTATATAGTATTTCATGCTCTTGAATCATTGTGCCAATTTTTTATATTGTTGATTAAATAATTTCTTACTAGATGTTCCTTGTAAAACTGTGCTCTACTTGTATGATCATCACCCTTTTGACACAATCTTGGACCCAGGACACGATACAGTTGCATACATGTTAGCTTTGGACGATATTCTCGAAATGACCTTGATCCCGCTTATTTCTCGTCATATTCGACACAGGATCTTCGTTGGACTTGCGTACTTGACTTGACAGGACTTGTATAGGAGATTGGGTGGGGAGAACATACTAGACGTTGACTACCATCCTATCTATCGTAGACGCGCTCGATACTGAGGAATGGTAGATAGACTATCGGCTATAGACTCGCTACTAAGGCATAGTACTATAGACTTTAGACTCGCTATTGAGCTACTTGTCACGCCCCAGTCCCAAAATATTGAGGGACTAGACACATGACAATGGCCAGCAGTACACACCGATGGACAAACCCAATTTAATGGATCCATAGGGTATACTTAAGCTGTAATAGAATAATTAGGGTCTAATATACTAATCTCATCCACAGAAACGAATATAATAATATAAGAGTATAAAGCAATATCAATTCTCAATAAAACATAACTCGGGGAACAACTCGAGAATGAGTCTGGTACAATAATCAAGATACAGGAATAAAGATAACAACAGCAAATATTGAGTATGGATAAAATATATACTCAGAAGATATCCTCGGAGATCACTCGTCTTCTGGATCTGGTACTGCTCCAGTGCCTGCTCATGTTCCTGCTTCTTCTCCTGCTAATGCTCCGGTCCCATATACCTCGGGATAGATCTCGTCTGCTAATCCTGGGGACATAATCCGGATCCAGGTCCTCAGGGGATATAGCAAGGTACAAAATAACTTAAGCCAAAATAAATGCAGTGCAGCAATAAATAAATATATAGGGTAAACTATATAACCATCTAAGTGATATGCAAGATGAGATCAACATTATAACTCAGGCTGAGACCACTACAAGCTCGGTGTCGGGGAGCCGGTAGCAGTAATATCACTAGTAGAGTGCCTAGATCTAATATAGAATCTAAGGCCTCACAATAATATATCACTAGTAGAGTGCCTAGCTCTGATATAGAGTCTAAGGCCCCACCATAATAAATATATATATAAATCAGCCTGTAGCCTGTGTGTCTCTCCCCACCCAATGTAATCACACGTCTCATGTCCATGACACGCAAGATCATGACCTCTAACTGATGCAATAAGTCATAATGTTAGCTAAGCATATGTATAAAGAATATGTCCTAAAACATGTAGCCTATACAGAATCACCATGAATATCTCAGGAAGATTTTGTCTCATAAATAGTGTCGGGTGTCCTAGGGTATGACGTACTTGATAATGCAAGCACAAGAATGTAAAGGGTCTCGATATCCATGTCTAGGTGACGTTACACAACTCCGCGTACGGCGTTGGCACCCGAATATTATTCGGACTCTAAGTAAAGTCACACGGTCCTAGGTTAAACATGTACAACATATGAATAAATCAAGACAATAATATGCAGCAGGTACTGCAAGTTTTGGCAAGGTACACTTGCCTGGGGTTCTGACTCCAACTGTAGCTCTGGTATCAGTAGGATTTGCTGGTACTCCTTCGGTTGCTGAAATAAATGTTACCATCAGATTCAGAAGACATCAAATAGCTAAAAATGCCTATCCTTGAGTCCAATTTGGACACAGGAGCAAAAGTGACAGTTTCTGGTCAAAGCGGGGTCCACATGTGGCCCGCTTCACACCAAAAAATGTGTCAGAGATAAAGTTCTCCAAATTCGTCAAACTTAGTGTCAACAAGTTCAGAACGATGATACGAACCCAACGGAACGTCCAGAACTGGATTCCGATGAGCCGATCACAAAATTGCCCGTCGAGTAGAGCCACGGGGCCCACAATACGCGATTTTGTCAACGTTCTCAGAATCGAACCAAACTTGGATCACAGGATCAGCGTATTGCTACGAGTCTGATGGTGAAAGTTTCGTTTCGATCCGACATGTGTACACAAAGTTATAATGAGTTCTAGAATAGGCCGATACGGGGCGTTGTCGGCGGATACGCGTTGATTCTGGTGTGTACGCACATCTAAATCAATTTCTGTGAAATCCCACACGTCCTTATCAACGACGCTCACCTTTCGGTGAAGACCGCATGAGACCAAGTTGTCCCATTTGGCGGGGCGTACTCAGTTTTGGAGGAAAATAGGATATTATTTTTCCTATTTTTGGATCGTAGTTCGCGATCGCCACAGGACGCGACACACCGAGCGGGTTGCATGGGCATCGAGAGGGTTACACAGTCTACGCATTACAACAGACAGAACGGGAAATGGGGCAGCGAGGAGAGAGAAAAGGGTACCTGAACAGGGCTATGCAGAACTGGGTTTCTCGTATCCGCGAGGCGATACGACACAACGCGATACAGTACTGTGCTGTGTCAGGGTTAGGGTTCCGATCGCCGGAGACTTCGTCGGGGCTGCCACTGGGATAGGCGGAGGACGGTGAGGCAGGGACGGCTCATCGGCTAGTTGGCGGCGGTGAGGTGGAGCTGCTGCGGCGGCTAGGGCAGAGACAAAGATGCCGGGGCTCAGGTCGATAAGTCGACTGAGGCGCTGCGGGGGTTCGATGAGGTCGGGGCGGAGCTCAGGAAGTGGAGGCAGTGGTCGGGGTTGCCAGAGAAGACGAGCTGGTGGTGGTTGGGGTTTCGTCGGAGGAGGGGTTGATGTCGACGGAGAGGGGCGGAGCTAGGGCAGTGGCAGCGGGGGCTCGTCGGGTCGAGGGGGTTTTATAGGGCGAAGGAGGGAGGCGGATGACCGGTGCGGGAGAGGAAGAGACAGCGGCTCAGGGAGGTGGAGAGGTGTGGAAGGCGGAGGGACGGCCGGTGCGGGGCGAGGCGACGATAGTTTCATGGCGATTACGCGGCGGTTACGGGAGTCTAAGCGGCTGGGGGAGGAGAAGGGTTTCGGGTAGACGGAGCCGGGTCGGGTCGGGCGGCGGATGGGATCCGACCCGATCCACTAAGGCAAGGGTGCGGGTCGGGTTAGTGGGTCGGGTATGAGTTTTGGGCCTGGATCCGACCCAACAAGGATTGGGTTGGGTTTAGTTAAACCGGTCCGGTTTGGGTTGGTTTGGTTCAATTGAACTGGGTTTATCTAGGGTTTATTTTGGTTTATAATAAACTTAGTTTTTTAGGGCTTTAAAAATACTTCTGGGGTCCAATAAATTCCCGAAAAATTATCCTATGTCTAATTTTTTATTTTACACCCAAAAATATTATTTTCATAATATTTTAATATTATATAACATTATTTAAAAATTATTTAATTTCAAAATACCTTGATTTTAATTAATTAAAATTCCCAAAAAATTCAGAAAATCGTGAAAATCCATTTTTTAAAAATTCCTGAAAAATCAGGGGATTTACACTACTAGTTTTTATTTGACTTGATCAGGCAGTCATACGTCCATATATTATTCTTATTTATGTTTCACATAGACTGGTTAGCAGTAGTATACCTATATTTTCTATCTTTCCTTCTGTATATTTTATACTGTTTCATGTGGCTTATATTTTCTGTATCTTGTTATGTCCCTCAGGGAACCTGGTCTACTGCCAGGTGTAGACGATCATGAGGAGCACCTACAAGTATACGGAGCTGGGCTTGAGGCACCGTTGGTGAACGAGGAGGTCGATCCTTCCGAGTTTCCCTAATCATCTCTTACTACTTATCATTTTAGTTCGAACTATCATACTTAGACTTCTTTATTTCATTTTTTTGAGACTAGATTATTTAATGCATTTCAGTTATTATTAGTTGTTGGTAGTGGATTTGTCTCCACCCGACTATTTATTTTCTTTCATGGATTACTTCTAGACTTATATTATTGTTGTTTTCTTCTTAGTTTATTATTTTGATTTAGTGGATGAGATTTAGTTATACCCTTGACTTGTGATATTTATATACTACTTGTGAGCTAGACTTCATATACATCATAAGTATGTATTCTTAGGTTCCATATATTGGAGTAGCCTACTTAAACATATTGTTAGCCTACAAATTTGGGACTGGGGCATGACACATATTTCTCTCATAGTACAACATGGCATTTTTCCCATAAAAGGCCAACAAAGGTCAAGCATTGGCAGATTTTCTAGCTGCGCACCCAGTCCCTGAAGAGTCCAAAGTACTAAAAGCTAACTTGACAACTAGTGAACTTGTATGGCATTTATTCTTCGATGGTGCGTCCCGGATAGGGCAAAAAGGATAGACTATAGTAGGGGTCATAATTATGTTAATATCCCCATACAATCTGGTCATCTATAAAGACTGCTCACTGATAGAGCCATGCTCCAACAATACAATGGAGTAACACCCTATTGATTGGCCTGCAACTTGCCCAACAACTGGAGATTGAGTACCTAGAAGCCTACGCAGATTCCAAGTTAATCACAAGCCAAGTTCAAAGGGAATACGAGGTCCGACATGAAGACTTGATATCTTATTGTCATGTTCCAGTTCCAAAATACATAGGACCAGGTATACGTGTCACTACAATATTTTCTAGGAAAAGGAATTTTAGTAATTTTATAATTAATTAAATGTTGTGCTTGTTAAATAATTATTTGTTGTATTATTTAATTATTATTAGAGATTAGTTATTTATTTTGGACTTGTGTTAGTGGACCTAACTAGTTTAGTTTAGACTCAAGGACAAACATATTATATTATTAGATTTAGCCCATTTAGAAAGCCCATTGTTTAGGAGGATGATTAATTTAATTAAACCAATAGACTAGAAGCTTTCTTCCTTAATTATTTTTTTATGAGAGTCCCTAAGGGGTATAATAGATATTACATAGTGACTTGAGGAATAGGTAAGGAGGGGTCGGCCTATATAAAAAGAAGAAGAAAGTTTCTCTCTTCTTTTTTCATTTGAAAACTAGATCTAGAATTTCTTTCAACCAAATTCCTTCATTTTCACATCATTTTCGTACCAAATTTTATCTCAATTCCTTCCTAAATCACTATTAGAGACTAGTGGAGCAAGGATCTAGAAGGAGGAAGCAAGGATCTACAAAGAGGAGCAAGGATCTACAAGTTGGAGGCCAATTTTATCATATTTGGAGGTTTCATTGGGAATCCATCTCCCAAAAGGTATAATTCAGTTTTTTTCCCTTAATTTAGGTTCTAAATCTAAGATTTAACCATGAGAATTTATTTTGTATTCATAGGAGGCCTATTGTGAAAGTTATAGTACTTTTTGTGTCAATTTTGGGGGAATTTCGAGATTGACATTTGTTGTGTGTGTCAATTGGTCCTATAGATTAATTGGGCATATACTTGTGTGTTTGGGGCTAGTGTCGTATCCACAATTGGGTAGGTATAGGTCGTATCCCAACAATTTGGTGATACGTGTTGTTTTGGGGGTTTTTCCACCGGCACAGGACTTTGTGCATGTCACATTTTGACACTGACACGTAGATTTGTGTTTGACTTTTCGTATTGTTCATAAATAATATATTAGACTTGCTCGTGTCCTTCGGGGTATATTTTGATGTGTGGTGGACTCGTGTCGCAAGCGTATCCTAGATCTAGTGTGATACGCTCCATGTGTTGTGCAATTATTTCTAGATCTATATTCTTTCATTGTTCTTGGACATAGTGATGTGTAATTATATATATGTATATGTATATTGTTGTGTATATATATTTATGTATTAGTGTGTCATAAATCTATGTATCTATCAGGGTTTAAGTCTAAAATTGTCGGGGTCAAGTTTTGTCAAAACTAGGTCAATTTGTTACATAAATTACCTAGAGTTCTAATTTTCTAAATAAAAATAAAATTCTGAATAAATATGATAAATTTAGTAATAATTATAATAAATACTATTTATTTTATCTATATAAAAATAAAGGGTTTTACCATCTACAAGTTGATCCTATTAGGGTTGGCAACCAAACTTGCTATTATGCATGCAAATGGGTGGTACATAGTTGTTGTGACATCATAGACATAAATTTCATATTTATTCAATAAATTTTAGAATATATATATATTCTTAAAAAATAGTAATCCATCTAGAAAAATTAGGTTTTCCATCTTCTATTAAGTCCTAACAAGTCCAAGGGTCTCCAACATGCATACATCAAAACTAGGTGAACTATGTGACTTTTTATGCATAAAAACTATTTAAATCAAAAAAAATATTTTCAAAAAAATATATTAAAACCTGAATTTAATATAGGTTAATAACATCATATATTAATTATCTACAAAGTTTTAGAAGGGTTCGGGATTTTGGAGAAAACATAAAACTAGGTCAACATTCCTATTGTATATGCAATTTATTCCAAAAATAATAATTATTTAATAATCTGGAATAAACAATAAAAATATATTAAAAAAATTAAACAACATATTTTTTTTATTCTTAACATGATTTATTCAAGGTTTCTACCTATGGGTGCATACATGTATTCATGGGTTCAATTCTTTACATGCAAACCCTAAAATAAAATTCTACAATGAAGAACATGGCAATGGATTAAAAATACATATAAAATTATTTATTTATATATATATAGATATTTATTCATGCATTCATATACATTAGAGAGGTTGGAAGAAGAAGGAGACTTACTAGAGAGAAGGATAAAGAACTAAGGTTCTTGAATGGTGGAGGTGGTGTGTGTCCACGTGAGGGGGGGGTCAGCTTGGTGATGGTGGTAGCGGCTTGGAGGAAGGAGGTAAAGAATAAAGTTAGGATTTTTTAGAGAAGAATTTAAGTTATGGTCTTTAGAAGATAGAAGGGGTGTATATATATATATATATATATATATATATATATATATATGGAGAGAAGAGAGGGGGAGAGATTTGGCCAAAGGAGGGGGAATCACGCGGATATGGGGAGGGGGTCGTGGGTTTTGGGTAGGATTAGGATTAGGTGGGTAGTTAGTTTGTTAGGATATTTCCTAATTAGGTTGTTAGTTATTTAAAAATCAACAATTAATCAATTAATTAATATGACAAGAATTTAATTTGATTCCATGGTATTAAAAATAGCAATAATAAATAAATCCTACAAAAGAGAAAAGTGGCCTAAATTGGAATGGAAGAATTATGAGTTGCTATTTGAAAAGGGTTGGATTAGAAAATAATCACAAATGAACAATTTATATAAAAATATCTAAATTTTAAATACAATAAACTACGGTTGTTACGCTAGTGCCAAATTAATGTTGAATGGTCGAACTTTGTGTCATATGAAGATCCTACAAGTAGTGTCTCCCGTGTAGGCTATTTTCTACGAAGGGCGATATAGATTTTAGGATCGTCCTATGTCATTAATGTTCAAACTACGGTGAAGTATCCTAATACAACAACTAGATTTAAATTAATTTTAAAATATTCTAAATAAACACAATAAATATAGAATACACACAAAATAACTATTTTTTGGTGAGGGATTTTATAACCTATCTACGTTAGAAAATTTTATCCTCAAAATTAAGAATATGGCATGATCTAGAAATATAATACTGCGATTTGTAAGGTCCATACCTGAAGACTCGCGTAAGTGAGGAAAATGCTCTAAGATCGAATCCTCTCGCTCCCAAGTCGATTTGCCCGATGAATGATGCTTACAAGTAACACGGACTAGTAGAATGGTCTTCCCTTTAGTACCTTCTCTCTGTGGTCGAGAATCTCAGCCGGCTGCTCCTCATAAGACAAACTCGGTCCTACAGTGATCTCTGAATGATCCAATACATGGCTAGGATCCGCCACATACCATCTTAATTGAGATATGGAACACATTATGGACACCCTCTATGGTATGCGGTAATGTTAGTCCGTAAGCAACCTCTCCAACTTGTTCCAATACGTCAAACGGTCCAATGTACCTCGGACTAAGCTTTCCTCTACCTCCAAATCTGATGGTTCCTCTAGTAGGGGAGATCCTTAAGAACACATAATCTCACAACTTGAACTCCAGGGGTCGATGGTGAATATTTGCCCACTGCTTCTGTCTATCCTGTGCTGCTCGAAGGTGACCTTGAATCTGCTGGACCTTCTCAACTGTGCGAGTCACCAACTCTAGTCCAAGTATCTGTCTCTCACCCACATCACTCCAACATACTAGCGAACGATACTTTCTTCCGAATAATGCTTCAAAAGAAGCCATATGAATGCTTGCTTAGTAGCTATTATTGTAAGAGAACTCCACCAAATGTAAGTGATCCTCCCAAGATCCTCCAAAGTCAAGCATGCATGCTCTCAACATGTCCTCCAATATCTAAATAGTGCACTTTGACTGTTCGTCTGTCTGTGGGTGATAAGAAGTGCTAAAATTCAATCTAGTTCCTAAGCTCTATTGTATACTCCTCCAAAAGTGTGATATGAACCTTGAATCTCTGTCAGAAACTATGTTGAGTGGTACTTTATGTAGGCGTACAATCTCCTTCATGTACATCTCTGCCAGAACTTTTATAGAATGGCTAACTCAAAAGGGTAAGAAGTGTGTTGTCTTAGTCAATCTGTCCACAATCACCCAGACCGTATCTCGGCCAGCTTGACTCCACGAAAAACTTGTAACAAATTTCGTGGTGATGTGCTCCCATTTCCACTCCGGGATTGGAAGCAGTTGGAGTAGTCCTGCTGATCTCTGATGTTCAGCTTTAACTTACTGACACACCAAGCACTTTGCTACAAATCGTGCTCTCTCTTACTTTATCCTATGCCACCAGTAATGCTGTCTCAAGTCTCTGTACATCTTTGTACCTCCCGAATGAATAGAGTATGCTGAACTATGAGCCTCCGACATTAACTCCTACCTGCACTCTCCATTAGGAACATAAAGGCGATCCCTATACCTCAAAGTCCTATCTTCATCTATCCTTAGCCTAGTCTATAACCCAGCCTCAGTCCTCTGTCTAAGCCTCTGAAATCTTGCATCAGTCGGTATAGCTGCCTTGATACGCTCCACCAATGATGATTTTACTTAAAGGTTCATCAACCTTGTGACTTCTTCTGGCATAACCACCTCTTTGCACAACTATCTTTGCACAGCTGCTCCAAATCATATAATAATTCATTTTGTGTTATCAAGAAGTATGTCATCGATCTCCTACTCAATGCATCCGCTACTGCATTAGCCTTGTCTGGATGGTATTATAGCTCAATGTCAAAATCTGCCATCAACTTAAGCCATTGTCTCTGTCTCTGATTCAGATCCTTCTGAGTATAGATATACTTTAAGCTCTTATGATCTGTATAGATCTCCATAGTCTCTCCATATAAATTGTGCCTCCAAAGCTTCAGAGCAAAGATTACTATTGTAAGCTCCAAGTCAGTTGGTCAAACAAGTCATCAATCCGTGGCAGAGGGTACTTATTCTTTGATGGTCACTACATTAAGGGCTTTGTAGTCTATGTACATGCAGACTATTCCATCTTTCTTTGGCATGAATAATACTGGGGCGCCCCAAGGTGATGCACTTGGCCTGATGAATCCCTTGTCCTACAACTCTTACAACTTTACCTTCAGCTCGTCTAGCTCCTTCTTTGCTAGCCGATACATATTAGAAGATATTGGTGCTGCTCCCGGTACTAACTCAATAGTGAACTCGACTTCTCTGTCCGGTGGCAGACCCGGCAACTCTTCTAGAAAGGCATCTGCAAACTTCTCAATAATCGGTGGTGACGCAACTTCCATCGCCATGCAATCTCCACCTAATAGGCCTACTCCCTTCTCTATTGTTTCTCTCATGAACTTAAACTTTGGCTGACCTGGCGGCTTAAAGATAGCACAACCTTTATGGCAATCTAATACTACATGATATTGTCTAAGCCAATCCATCCCCAATACTACGTCAAAATTTGGCATTGGAAATACCAAAAGTTGAGTTATCATCTCCCGACCACAAACAATAACTGAGCAAGTCCTACAGGTACTAGTTATAGGCACTATTCATCCCCGGTAAGAATCCTCCAATACTTAGGCAAGGGTGAAATAGCTATTCTATGCATTGCTATAAATCTAGATGATATGAATGAAAGAGTGGCCCTAGAATTAAATAAAACTACGGCAGGTACTGATTCGACTAAAATAATACCTGTAATAGCCTCTCCTTCAATCTCTTCTCCTCCTTGATTTAGAGAAAATACCTGTCCTTGCCTCTGAGCTCCTGCTTGTTTCTGACTCTCTCAAACTATACTGCCTACGATGCTAATGGAGGTCCTCTCTGCTGACCTCTTGGTGCTGGTAAACGAGGTAATCCTCCTCCTTGGTTGGTTGCTTCCGGTGCCGGTACTGCTGGCTTCTGCCCTTCCAATAGAACTATGGCTCTACGCTGCGGACAATCCTGAGCTAAATGTTGTCCCGCTCCGCAGATCAAGCAAGTCCCCAATTTTTTTTTGCACTCCTTTTGTAGGTGCCCCTTCTTGCCGCAAAAATGGCAAGTCAGTGACTCTCAAAGTTGGTAGGGTCCTATCCTCTGTTGTTGCCATTGTCCCATTGGTAGTCTGATATGCCCTCATTGCTGCATCCTTGCTGGTCCTTGCCGAATCCTCTATTAATTCCCTTTTCCCCTGCTGATGGCCTCCTATATCCTGGCCTCCATTAATAATTCAGCATAAGAGATCCGAGACTGTGAGCTGGTATAGTATTGAAGCTCCTTATTCAGCCCATGATGATATCTCTTAGCTTTCTATAAGTCATTGGATATCAGAATTATGCCATATCTACTGAGACAGCTAAACTCTGAGTCATACTCATCAACTGTCTTGTTCCCCTGCTCTAAATGGAGAAACTAGTTGTATAATGCATCCTTTACAGTGTCCGAAAAGTATTTCTTCTTAAAGTACTCAAGAATTGCTCCCAAGTCTGGTGTGTACCCAATTGGCACTCCATCAATTTCTACCAGTGATGAGCGTTCCTTTCTAACTGAGTCCTCACGCCTGTCATCCATAAGTTCGTAGGCAGTTGTGATGCCTCCAAAAGCTTCCTGGTGCTGGTTATCTAAGTTGTGGTCTCCTCTGGACTCCTATTGCCTTTATATGGCTTGGGATTCATTTACACAAAATCCTTAACTGAACCAACATGTGCTTGTGGCACTGGAGCTAGTGCCTGGCCTGGCGCGGGTGCTGGTACAGCCATCCTCTCAAGTGCTACTAAAAATTTCTATCTCATCTTGGTGGCTTCTTGCCACTGCTCTACCTCTTACTGCCTCTGCTCGGCAGCCAGTGCGGTAGCCTGCTATCTCTGTTCCTGCATCACCATCTGGAAGAATTAGAACATCTGTATTTGGTCGTCCTGTGGTGCTGATGGAGCTGTGGGAGCTCCATTAGGTACTACGGGAGGAGCTGGTGAAACCGGATTGTCAGTCTATCCGTCCGGTCCTGGAAGTCGAGGAGTCGTCGATGCCTCTCTGGGTGATTGGCCATCGACCCCTGGAGACATGTTACCCCCGGTAGCGGCATATCTGTTAAGTAAATTTATCTCTCTGCAAGAGATGAATGAAATATTATAAAGAGTACATGAATCAAACAGGATACAAGCATTTATTCAAATAAAATGGATTGGGTGTCAAATGTGGATGGGACCTAAAACACTAATCCTAAGTGCAGGACCACTCGGTACAGTTACGTAACCGAAACGGCTAACTCGACCTTCATGGGCCACCAATAAAAATATGTCACGCCCCAGTCCCAAAATATGTAGGACCAGGTATACGTAAACATGTCAGCTGTACTAACAAGTATAGGAACCCAATTTAATGGACCTAACTAGTCGTAGTACGCTGTAAAATATAACTAAATCTTAGGCGGGTAAAATATAGTCTCATCCATAAAATATCACAAAATAAAAACTGAATAAAATAGAATAAGTCTCAGAATCCACTACAAAAAAAATCTAATGGAGAATAATCCACCAAAAATGAGTATAAAAGAATACTGAAAGAATACAACTAAGCAATAAAGAAATAGTCTCAATATACTAAGCAACTATCATTCATGAATGAATGCTCAAAGAAAATCAAGTGCTTCCACCTCGAAGTCCTCGTCTGCAAAATCTCTAACTCTACAAACCGTCGAGTATAAGCGCTCGTCGGAATCTGGAAAAGGTGCCAGGTCCTCAAAGGGACATAACAAGTACAGAAAAAATTGACATGCATGAAAGTAAATTAGTAAATAATAAATAGGGTAACTAAACCATCTATGTGAAATGCACTCGAGACATCTCTAATGGCGCATGAGGGAAGAGAAATAGAAGAACAGTCGTCCCACCAGGCGCTCCGAAGAACTCGGTGGTTACACAGTTGCACCATTTTTACAGTACAGTAAAAAATAGAAATCTCATACTCTCACTAGCAGATTCTTCCCTCCCAATGAACTATCTGAATCATATACATGGTGCAGACAGAATGCAACGACGTCAATAAAAATCTATAACTCAAACTAACACCAACTACTAACACAAGATACGAACTCACGTACCGATGGCCAGTCAACACGCCAGTCCATGCACTAACTCACTCAGTGAACGTGTTTGAAATAGTGTCAAGTCAGAAGATACTACGTATCTTCATAATATAACGGGTATATATGCTACTCTAAGATGCATGCACACAGCTAACAAAATAAAAAGATCTAGGTATATGTAAACTGCACAATACAAACAAGCAAGGTGTACTTGCCTTCCAAACCAAGATGCGAGCACAACAATTCTGGTCTGGAGCTCTCCACAGGACTGTCTCAAACACCTACCAATTAATTATTACTCGAATTAGACTCTTTCAATCAAGTTATAATCAGGTTATTAACTAGTTCTTACTTCTATGTTGATTGCACATGCAAGTAACTACACGCCAAAATATTACTAACCATTAATATTGCCATAAACTATTTTTAAATCATTAATTATTAAAACTATTAATTCTGGGATTTTATTAGAAAATAGGTTTTTTAGTGATAGGGTCATCTAATATAATTTTTATGAGTCAAAAATCAAGTAAAAATTAAAACTAGGTCATAACAGGTTACCGACAAGTCAATAAAATTATTTTTTAATAAATGGATAATTCTAGAATAAATACATAAATATCAGAATTGAAATAACATAATATAATTTTAGATGTAGAAAACATAAATTTTTTATCGGAGTTTAAGTCTGAAATTGTCGGGGTCTAAGTTTTGTCAAAACTAGGTCAATTTGTTACATAAAATACCTAGAGTTCTAATTTTTTAAATAGAAATAAATTTCTGAATAAATATATTAAAATAATTAATAATTACAATAAATATTATATTTTATCTATACAAAAATAATTAGGATTTTACCATCGACAAGTTGATCCTATTATGGTTGGCAACCAAACTTGCTAGTATGCATGCAAAGGGGAGGTACATGGTTGTTGTGACATCATAGACATAAATTTTATATTTATTCAATAAATTTCAGAATATATATATTCTTGAAAAATAGTAATCAATCTAGAAAACTTAGATTTTTCATCTACTATTAAGTCCTAACAAAGTCCAAGGTCTCCAACATGCATACATCAAAACTAGGTCAACTAGGTGACTTTTTATGTATAAAAATTATTAAAATCAAAAATAATTATTTAAAAGAAAATATTAAAAACTGAATTTAATATAGGTTAATAACATCATATATTAATTATCAACAAAGTTTTAGAAGGGTTCGATATGGGATTTTGGAGAAAACATAAAACTAGGTCAACCTTCACATTGTACATGCAATTTATTCCAAAAATAATAATAATTTAATAATCTAGAATAAACAATAAAAATAGAGAAAAAATAATAATTTAAATATTATATTTCTTTATTATTAACATGATTTAATCAAGATTTTTACCTATGGGTGCATACATGTATTCATGGGTTCAATTCTTTATATGCAAACCCTAAAATAAAATTCTATAATGAAGAACATGACAATGGATTAAAAACACATATAAAATTATTTATTTATATATATACAAACATGTATTCATGCATTCATATACATTAAAGATATTGGAGGAAGAAGGAGACTTACTAGAGAGAGATGGGTGAAGAACTAGGATTCTTGGATGGTGGAGGCGATGTATGTCCATGTGAGGAGGGGGGTCGACTTAGTGATGGTGGTAGCGGCTTAGAGGAAGGAGGTGAATAAGAAAATTAGGTTTTTGTAAAGGAGAATTTAAGTTAGGATTTTTAGAAGATAGAAGTGGTATATATATATATATATAAATATATATATATATATATATATATATATATATATATATATATATATATATATATATATACCCTAAAATAAAATCCTACAATGAAGAACATGACAATGGATTGAAAACACATATAAAATCATTTATTTATATATATACAAACATTTATTTATTCATTCATATACATTAGAGATGTTGGAGGAAGAAAGAGACTTACAAGAGAGAGAGAAGGGTGAAGAACTAGGGTTCTTGGATGATGGAGGCGGTGTATGTCCATGTGAGGAGGGGGGTCGGCTTAGTGAAGGTGGTGGCGGCTTGGAGGAAGGAGGTGAATAAGAAAGTTAGGTTTTTATAGAGGAGAATTTAAGTTAGGCTTTTTAGAAGATAGAAGGAGTATATATATATATATATATATATATAGAGAGAGAGAGAGAGAGAGATTCGGCCAAGGGAGGGGGAATCGGGCGGATAAGGCGAGGGGACCGTGGGTTTGGGTAGGATTAGGATTAGGTGGATAGTTAGTTTGTTAGGATATTTCCTAATTAGGTTGTTAGTTATTTAAAAGTAAACAACTAATTAATTAATATGACAAGGATTTAATTTGATTCCATGGAATTAAAAATAGTAATAAATAAATAAATAAATCCTACAAAAGAGAAAAGTAGCCTAAATTGGTATGGAGGAATTATGTGTTGCTATTTGAAAAAGGTTGGATTAAAAAATAATCACAAATAAACTATTTATATAAAAATATCTAAATTTTAAATACAATAAACTACGGTTCTTATGCTAGTGCCATACTAATATTGAAATGTCGAATTTTGTGTCACATAAAGATTTTACAGGTAGTGTCTCCCGTGTAGGCTACTTCCTACGAAAGGCGATGTAGATTTTGGGGTCATCCTATGTCATTAATGTTCAAACTACGGTGAAGTGCCCTAATGCAACAACTGAATTTAAATTGATTTTTAAATATTCTAAGTAAATACAATAAATATAGAATACACACAAAATATATATTTTTGGGTGAGGGATTTTACACTTATCATCAGGCTTCTATGAAGATCGCCCAAGGATTCAAAGGATTTTACATTGATCATGTTCCTCGATTAAAAAAATAAGGAATCTGATGCCCTCGCAATATTAGCCGCTCTACTCGTCACCATAACCGGGGCTGAATACCATGTGACAATATTAAGTCATGAGATGTTCAACATCAAGAACAGTATGAAAGCTGATAAGGCATGCTCAACCGAGATAAATTTGTCCCTTGATCGAAGATTCTTGTTCATAGATTTTATTCTATATGGAATTCTGCCCGATGATCCCAAAGAGGCAACATCCATTAAGAAACGGTCAGTACATTTTTATTATGACTTCGTTATCAAGGCGCTCTACTGAAGATCTTATGAAGGATTTTTACTTCGGTATATGTCAAATAAAAGGCAAAGTAAACTCTTAAGGAAGCACACAGCGGTGTATGTACGCACACAAGCCTAATCCTAAACTACAAGATTGCCTTCGACGTATGGGTTACTACTAGCCTATCATGTCAGCGGACGCTACGGAATATGTGAAAAGATGTAAAGCATGTCAGCTTCACACAAATTTTATTCATAAATCGTCGGAGTTACTACACCCAACAATCACTTTCTGTCCTTTTGAAGCATTGGGAGATATCGTGGGTCCCATCAGTAAAGGGACATCGGTTTATTCTTACGGTAACTGGTTATTTCTCCAAATGGGCTAAAGCTATACCATTGGTTAAAATAAAGATATCGAATATCGTCAACTTCTTCAAACACCACGTAATCTACCATTTTTGGGTCCCTTAGCGGATCGTCCATGATAACAGACCCTAATTCATGAGCCAGATATTTCATTAATTCTGTGATAAATTTAGAATTCAAAGCATCTCCTCGACGGCTTACAACCCAGTGACAAATGGGCTAGCAAAAGCCTTCAATAAAACAATCATCAAGCTGCTAAAGAAGTTCATCTCATCCAAAAAATGAGATTAGAACGAGAAGCTCGTCGAGATTTATGGGCTTACCGTACCATAATCCAAACGCCAACAGACAATACACCTTGTTCTCTAGTATATGGAAGTGAAGTCATCATCCCTTTGGAGATTCACATCCCAACTCTTCGAACAGCCTTAGTTGCCAAGATAACTACTGAAGAAAATGACCGACAACGCCTATGAGAGTTAGAAGCACTCGACAAAAAGTGACTATAGGCACAGTAGCAGAAAAAATTATTTCAGGCACGCATTTCTAGAGCCCTCAACAAAAGGATCAAAGAAAGAACATTCTAAGTTGGCAATTTAGTCCTCGCGGTAAAAAGGCCCATAGTCATTGTAACACCCCGTTCCGCTCAAGCGGACTGCCATCTCAAACGGCAAAAGTGCAGCTGTCCCGACCCGCTTTGCCTCGAACTAGAAGCAAAGGATTGCCAGACTTGTCCCTACAGGAATTCAGCTTAGACTTTCAGAGGCTCGCTCAGACGTATCGCCCTACCGAGGCGAATCATCGCTAAGGTGGGTGGCTACGGTAAACTTGTCTTTGCTTAGCCAGCACACATAAAAAAATCTGGAATATTCATGCTAGTCGCTAGGTGAATAACCCCCTGCATGCTAATAAATCCAACGCACCTAGCTAAGGGAATAATTCCAACTTGTATTGCTTGCTAGAACATGGAAATGAAATACTGCTTATATACAGACCCTCGCATGCTAAGTCCCTTAACGGTTTCATCTCTCGGCTTACCTTCGGGTCCGAGCAAACGTGCTGATTACGTTCCTTAGAAACGCATGCGTGTCTGCTTGTAATGTTGCCATGTTTTCATCCAAACCCCGGAAGACTACTACGTAGTCGTTCCGTGCCTGAATGAACCTGCAAGTATCCGGGACCGTTAGGTCACCAAGGCAGCCCAGAACCAGGGGAATACATCAAGATAAGTTATTATACAGAACCAAGATTCAAGTATCCCGTATACTCGTGTACTCATGTTCCCGTGCACTCGTGTTCTCGTGTTCTCGTGTTCTAGTGCACGCGTGTTCTCGTGTATCTCGTGTAATCGTGTTGCCTGAGATTGGTCAAATAAATCGTGTTGCCTGAGATTGGTTAAATCGTGTTGCCTGAGATTGGTTAAATCGTGTTGCCTGAGATTGATTAACCCTGACTTGCATGTCGCGGACTAGTTCCACGGACGGTCACCGGGGCACTAGGGCCGATCCGGTCCGGATGGAGCTCGTGTGTAGTCGTCGTGTTCGGGACTGGGTAGCTTACAGTGCATCGTGTACTCTTGTAGCAAGCTATCCATGTCCTCGGCTACGTCCATAATGGCTTTGCCAGCGACCGTGTTCATATAGATAAGTCATCCTCGCTTAGCGGCTACCCGCGTGCGAGTCATTGCATCGCATCAACTAAACACCTAAACGATCATGTTATAAGAACCCTCCTGTTTGCATATGCTATACCTCCTGAATGTTTATATTTACCGTGCTTGAATTAATCATGTTTGCCTTGGACAGGGAAGGAGAAATGGTAAGTTGGTAAGTCTCGCCGTGTTTCCTCAAACATCGCACGGCGTACTGCCCGATACGTTAGACTATTCAAAATGTGCATGAAACTGATCCTAAGGCAACTAGAAAGACAACTTAATAGTTGTGTACGGAACCTGTATTACGTATTTGGATTTGTCGAGCGGGCGAGTAGCTTCCCCACCAGTGCATTCAATGTACTGAAAATCTACCAGTTTGATATGCAGGGTGCGGGAGAACCTCGTTCGGTGCGGATGTCTCCTTCGTGCGTGCTAAGGCCAGGAGTTCCCTCTGAAGCCTTGCGACGGTGCGTCCGGGACTGAAGCACATATACAAGACATAATGTTGGAGCATCGCCTGACCATCGCCTGTACAATCATTCCACAAATTGTAGCCACTTGGCACGCTTTTACTGTTTCAGAGAGAGAGGCTTGAGCGACTTGTAATCTCGGCTATACGCTGCCTGTAACACATGTTTATATCAATAAAAGAGTTACTTCACTTCAAACTTGTGTTTCAATGCTTCCGCTATATTTGTCAACTCAGTGAACCTGTTACCGAATCGCTATGCGTTCATGACTCTGCTGCACTCGGACAATCTGTGCGACTCTGTGGCTTAGAACTCTTGCCGCCAGCCAAAGAACCATGGCCTTGCACGGGCATGGCTCACGCTCGTGCGACATCACGCCCGGATGGGTTAAGCGATCGTTCCGCGGGAGCGCTGGCGAGGGTGATTCCCGCCTAGCGGGAACGGCCGAAATAGCCTGCGGGAGATCGGGGCGTGACAGTCATGACTCATAATAGCAAGGAAAAAGGGAAGGACCCTTCGTTATAGAATCAATGTTCTCAAACAGTGTCTACCGTCTAGCTACCATGGATGCCTATCAATAACAAATTCCTGAAAAGGTATTACGCGAGACCTTACAAGATTATTTTCACCTATCACCAAACTTCTCATCCTTCCGCGACCATTATGATCTCACAACACACATTCTTGTTTATTCGACATCAGGTACAGATATTTGTCCTACGCTATCTGTCATACCCTCTATAAACGATATCTCGTCCCTCAAAAGGATGGTTGGTCCACATATGTCGTTATGTCCATATCACCTATGAACAGTTATCTTCATATTGTGCTCGTCAAAATGACATCCATTTTTCCTGACTACGAGGAATAATATAACTATCACATCCATATTACCTTTGATAACTCTGACTTACACAACCTCCTTTAAAGATGGCATACAGACAATGTCCCTTCTTTCCAAGTATCTACACAAGAGCTGTTTATGTCCATCATTACCTATCGACAGCTGACACCACAAAATCCTTAGACTCAGCTCATTTTTACCATACTAGACCTTTAAAAATGTCTAAAAAATTGTGTACTACCACCCTTGTGTAGACACACCTTTCCGATTCCTACTATCACACTATAAAATATCTATTACTCCCAATACAACAAGAGCAGTTTCAATTAGACTTGAAATTTCAATTAGACTTAACACAAAGCCAAAATATGGCAAGAAATCTCTATTGAGTTCTAGAAAAGGAGAGTACAAGGAAAGGCATCCAGACTGGCCCTACTTCGAAAAAAAGAAGGAAAAAGGAGGGAAAAATAGAGAACTATGCCCGATGTAACCACATATTACCACTAGAGAGGTATTTTGGTCATTTAATAAATATTGGTAATTATTTTAGTAGCAATAATATTTATTATTGTTATTAGTATTATTTATTATATTTTAGTAGGCCTTTGTGTTAGCCAGTTAGTTTGAACTAGTGCATGGACCTAGTTAGCACCTAACATGTAGGCCCATGACCCAACTAGTTATTTATGAAATGGTTAGTAGCATAATTAAGTTAGTTTAATTAGACGATAGAATATTACCCTCATTAGAGTGATTCTCTCTTTAATTAATTAGAAGGAAGCCATGAGAATGCTCATGAACCAACTAGAATGTGATGGAACCTTGTAGAAGGGCCTAGTGGATCAACCACCTACCCAACCCAAGCCCAAAAGGGGCCGGCCACTAGGGGAGGATGAGAGAGGAACTTATTTTATCATTCCACTTTATTTCACTACACTAGTACTTTTTCTTCCCTAAGCAACCTATTCCCAACCAATCCACACCCAATTACTACCAAATTCTTCATCAAGGAGGCCTAGGAGCTTGGAGTACACAAGGAGAAATAGTGGATAGGATTGTAAGGAGATCATGTCCTTCTTCGTGTCCACTTGTAGAAATTTATTGGGAATCCATCTTCCAATAGGTATAATCCTTATTTATCTTCAATTCCATGGTTAATTTATAGTATTGGACCTATAGGAATACCCTCATGGCTAAGGACTACTCATAGGAAGAAGACTTAGGTTCTAATGAGTCATATTGTGAAAGTTATATTGAGTTTTGCGTATAATTTAGGGAAAATCTAGAATTAGTGCACCAATTATTTATCATTTGGTCAATTGGGCTAAATTAATACTAAATTGGTTGTGTGCGGCTAGATACGTGTCCACAATTGGACACGAGTAAGCCGAATCATGATAAGCCATGACACGAGGTATATATGGGTATTTTCCTTTGTGTGTTTGTGATCCACATGTCAATTTCTTCATATCACATTGTAATAACTATTAATTGTGTTATTTATAATATAATGGCTATATTAGTTGTGGTCATAATGATTTGGTGGTATTTTGGAGTAGTTGGATTATGATCATGAGTGTATCATAGTGTTGATGAAATATTGCTTAAAGTGCACAATAGGTGTTTGTTTAACTGTACTAGTATCTATATATATTTTTGTATTATGCTATATTTAGTAAAAGGAATTAGGTCAGTTGGAATATTGGATATACCGATGAACTGTGGTAAAGAACTGTGAGTAGTTGCTCGGTGGACAATTGGGGGCAAATCCTGTCACGTCCCGATTTCGAAGAATCGAAAGTAGCCACGGACATGATGTCGTACAATCCTAGATTGTACTTGTACAAGGCAAGAAAATAGACTAGTTATGGTATTTCTCAGAAATATCGATATAGCAGCGAAAAATAAGCAGACAAATTAAAGTCATAATAGAATACAATAAAAAGTAGCTATTTATTGATAATGATCTTTGATTACATATCTTACAACATATTACAAAGCTTTTCAATTACAACTGATACTTGGCCACTTTGGCTTACATTGATATTTGTCGTCTTGGCTTACAATCTCACTAATACAGCTGAATTATATTATTCCATACATTATGCCTATTATAACAGAAGATGCCTTCAATGGAATAAGACCTTATATGCACCCCAACAATGCTTCGATGCCTCAGAACAGTTCTAGCCACTCCCTAAAGCTGAGTACCTGGGGATGTCCACAAATGTGGGTTAGTACATATCGCGTACTAGTGAGCAAAAACTAGTCCACTCATTTAAACCAATACTAACTAGTCATATGAGCATGCAGTTATTAGAAATATGATCTTTCTATTTAAGGTTTAGGTTCATTTCAGTGATAAGAGTATCCAGCAGCATAATGAAAGCATGTTATAGGATCAGCAGCATAAATTGAATATGTAAAAAATATTGCATATCGCTTATTAGGGATTCTTACCAAAAGTCCGCTCGTCGTATCCCTGCAAAACAAGGATTAGCAATACAATAATCATTATAAAAAATTTCTATGAATGATTGGTTAAGCATGCATAATTATTCTCGTCAATATATAGCCTAACTATATGAAGGTCATTGGTGATATAATTCTCGCAAGATGAGGGACATGCCATATAGGGCTTCGAAGGGCGTACGAAGTTCCATTCATGAGGTTGCGATCCCCAATAAATGTCTCGTTTATACCCAGTGCTACCAAAGCACTATGTTTCCTCCTAAGCCGAACGATCCCGGTATCCCGGTGCATCTCGTTCGAGGAAACTTACCAAACCTTGTGCACAAGTTATCCATGACCATGTAACGTCTATGCAAATAAATCTTAAGCATAAAGTATACGGTAAAAAATATAATTAGAGCCTCGCATTATCGATCCTTCTTGTTTTACTCATTCTCATATTGGTTAGTGACCCGTAGGTCCCAACTTGCAGACCTTCTCGTGGCCCGGCAGTACCAAACCATAATTATACCATGTATAAGTGCATCAGTACATAGTAACTATGAAGTATTTTCTTCATAGTTACTATGTACTGATGCACTTATACATATACAAATATTCAATATTCCATTCTCAGTGTTACAAACAGGTAAAACAGATTCCATAATATTACTTATTTCTCATGTAAGACTTACTTTATAGCATTCTTGTGTCGATAGTACTAGCATATATCATTACCGAGTTTCTTGGATTCCAATAACATTGTATAAAGACATCATTATCAACATGTGGACTAGAGCAACATTTAGTTATAAAATACAACAAGGTAATACTAGCATTTATTTTATTAGGGCATGAAGTAGTAGAGGAGAATGGACAGATCCACTCACTTACAAATATCATTTCCAAGCCACGATCCCATACTATGATTTCCCCAAGAATGATCTGACGCGATGCATAGTCTTCTAACTTGGCATAACCATACCCTCGAATGACGCTCCATAAGATATCCTACTCGGCCAAGTTACGCAAGACTGCATCATCACACCAAGCATCTTGATTTCCAGCACAACTTGTATCTTATTTGTTTGATCCATCTCGAATTCTAGCGTAATATCTTTTCACGGAGCGGGACATTACATAATATACCACTCAAAAAATATTTCATCCTCGAAACTTAAAGAAATAACTCAATTCATCACAACACTTAACTCACCAAACAAGAATGTTCAGAGCCAACTATAGTTCGATATCTCATTCTAATCCCTTGTCAATATTGTTCATTCATTAATTTTGTATGCTTATACATTCAATTACACCATCTCGTTTCTTCCTAAATAATTTGTCAATGTCCATCAGTTCACCAATATTATCTTGTAGTTCCATTTGAATTTCGTTTGCTACTTCACCTGGTTCGTACATTTATTTCAGGCATCCCTGAAATATAGTGCACTCAGCCAATAATAATGGTTAGAGAATCAAACGATTATAGATGTGACTTGATTCCTTATTACTGGTCATTTAATATTTTTGATTAATATGTTCCTTAACATCGATTTTCTATAATTTTAAGTTCTTGCAACACTTACTCGGTCAATCCCATCAGTATTTTTTTCTAACACATTACAATCAAGTTTCGGTCTAAGCACTTCTCGATATTCACCAATATTACTTCGGCCATCATATGTATAATCTCTTATCTCATTCATAGTATTCTTTCATGTAACTTGTTGCCATGATCACAATCATCCAAATTCACCAATATAATCCTTAGGGACTGGTCAGGTTAGGCTGCTAACCCAAACACGATACTTTAATTATTCTGAACAAAACTGACCATAAAATAATTTTTATCAATCTGTATTGCAATATTCATTCTTCCAACGCCAATTCTGTCATTCCCATCTCTTATGAATAATTAGACATGTCGTCACTTTGTCTTGATTCATCCAACTTTGAATAATTATATTAAGAATATCAACGGCCTTCTTTTTATTATTATCCCAAGTGTATTTACAATCGTTCTGATAGTTCCTCAATATTCTATTCCTTTTATTCAACTTCTAGCAACTTTTTTCCAACATTAATGGCGTTAAAATTCTAATGAATCCAGAATTCCCTTTTTGATCATATCATGGTCCATGCCACCAGAATTTATTATAGTCCGATGGTCATAATCTGTCCAGTATAACAGTCGCATTACACATTGTATATCAAGTTTCTCTTCCAACGTATGAAATTCGTATCCAATTCTCGAGCGACAATTTTCTCTTTTTATCCTAATTTATTCCTCATCCCAACTTGATTCCAAAAGAAGCTATTTCAAGAAATTCAACCGACCAAACCCCCATTGATTTTCTATTCTAGTCGAGGCAATCAAATCCGACTCTAGTAACCGTCAATTTCCAAACTTGCCCATCAGATAGTTTATCCATTCCAACACAATATATTATTCTGAAACACTCATTCCTAAATCTCACAACCAACTATCCAACACAGGCTATATACTGGCTACTCATAATATACACTATCCCTATCTTACACAATATTATATTACCCATGCAGCATCAATATGGTCATCATATAGGTCTTCAACAACCAACATAAATCTTCGGTCAAGTCTCTATGGTTTTTTATACCGACGGCTAAACCTAGAGTTCATAGTCTACTCATCTTATGCTAGACTGCTAGTAGGGACCATGGTCATCTTAATTCTTAGGGTCAACCGTAATCCGACCAATCTAAGGGACTTCTACCCAACTCTTATGGCCAACTCAAACCATAATGCACTACCACTGCCCAACCCACTATAAGGAAATATTCGACAGTTTAGGTCAGATCTGTCTACCCTCGGTCAAATATTTAAGGGTCTACCTCCAATAAAGGTTCATTCTAGACTTACTCCAACCGACAAGGTCAATCAAGAACCATTTGTTCAATTTCCATATCCATCAAGTAAATCGTTAATGATCAAAATCCGAATTTTTCTAACATATTGTTTTATTTTTTTATTTCATAGTCCTACTCTAGTTGTATCTTTATAACATTCTCGAGTTCTCAAGCATCTGATTATCTATGGGACAAGACAACTAATCCAAACTCAAATTTCGACCGATCATCTTTACTAATAAATCGTTGATGGTCCTTTCTCTCAATTCTTTCCTATTTATGTTATGTATTTGTATGATCAGTTTCAAACAAATAATATATAACCGATAATTTCACTCAATCAATACGTTGAAGATATTTTTTCTTTTGATTCATTCCATCGATCTTACTTTTGTAAACTTATTCCGATAGGGTCAACTTTTATTCTCATTAACAATCAACTTAATTGCATCACCTCATCAATGTCTCATAGAATTCTATCTCGTTAAGCCACATTCGATAATCATTCGCGTATCCGATACATTGGTCATATCACCAATATAGATATCATTCAACATTAGCAATTATACCACCCCAGTCTATATGATAAAATCATACATTAACTTACATTTTGAGAATTATTTTTGCCAACCACCTGTTATCCATATGACTAGTTTCCTGCCGACCAACTTTATCGTCACGACAAAACTTTTTCATCGATAGTATTTATCCCAACGTGTTAGACCTCAATTTTTATTTGTATTTTATCCAACGAGTTCTCATAAAAAAACTTCCATATGATACTAAACAATAAGGGTTATCAATTTATCTTTTACAATCCGCCGAGTTCATATGCTGACTGATTATTATCCACCGACTCTTAAGTTTGAGTATCCTCGTTTCACGGCTGCTACCCTTTTATGTTAGGCATGTAGTAAATGCTACACACCTAAGGTCAAAGAAAATATTTTTCCACATACTCGGTATAACTGTAAATTATTTTCAAGAAATCTCAATATAGGCAACCAATAATTTTATCCTACCTGTGAATCCTACACACTTTCAACCAATCTCATTCAACATATAATCCAACTTATTTATCGATAGTAACATTCTATCATTGGTGCTAACTTTAAAACTTTCACCCAGTCGATTCCAGTCACCGTCTAAATGTATAATCTATTTTATTGTTCTCAGCTAAGGCATCCATCTTATACTTCTTACTTCCTTGCTACCCAATATGACATCATGTTATCGAGGGACTATTATTGATACTTAATCCAAATATCCAAGGGACACTCGTATCATATTATCACCAGCATCATTCTCGACAAAGTCTCGATACTACCCCATTCTTACTGGTAGGCTCAATATCGTTACTTATGGAAGGGTTACTGCACAAGCATCACTAAGAGGGTAGAGGCATATACCACTCAAAGACTAAGCTATTCCTACCAATCATACTCTCCTTACGCCGATTCAACATATATCCCACACTACCTTAACATGGTAGCATTACCCATTATAAACATGATTTTTATACTCAGATGTAAAACATAATCCCGCCATCGCATACATAAATCAACTCAACATTACTGTTGATTTTCTCTGTTGAAATTATTCATGCAAAATTTATATTGATTATAGCACACAATTTAATTCTCTTCATTCCTATATGCAAATATTAATCACAAGTTATATTTCTATGGCATCGAATCATTGTTGGGTTCTTGGTATCTTTTATAAATCAAGAATCATAACAAGGGCAATCACAATATTTAGGTTTATTATATGGAACATCAAGTGAGTGTAGCCAAGAGGTCAAATACTCCCGATTGTGGAAGCATTTTCGAACAATAGTAAAAGAAACACAGAATGATCACAGGTATAATTTTTATAGTCACAGAAGAAACTTTGAGTACTCACATAAGGCAACTTTAGATACGCACTGAGGCAATTATGACTACTCGTAGAAGAGAATAGTCACTGAAGCAACTTTCAGTATCCTCGGAGACAACTTTGAGTAATCGTGGAAGCAACTTTGATTTAGAACTTTGTCGCGTCCAAAAACGCATAACCGTACTCTGATATTAATTTATCATCTCCCGATTCGAAAGAATCAAAATTAGCCACGGACATAATGACGTACAAGCCTAGATTGCACTTGTACAAGGTAAGAAGATAGACAAGTTATGGTATTTCTCAAAAATATCGATATAGCAGCAAAAAATAAGCAGACAAATTAAAGTCACAACATAATAGAATGAAAAGTAGCTCTTTATTGATAACGATCTTTGAATACATAGCTTACAACCTATCACAAAGCTTCTCAATTACAACTGATACTTGGCCACTTGGCTTACATTGATATTTGTCGTCTTGCCTTATAATCCCATTGATACAACTGAATTATAATGTTTTATATATTATGTCCTGTATAACAGAAGATGTCTCCAATGGAAGAAGAGCTTATGTACACCCAACAATGCTTCCATGCCTCAGAACAGTTCCAGCCACTCTTTAAAGCTGAGACATGGGGATTCCCACAAATGTGGGTCAGCATATATCGCATACTAATGAGCCGAAACTAGCCCACTTATCTAAACCAACACTAAGTAGTCATATAAGCATGCATTTATTAGAAATATGATCTTTCTATTTAGGGACTAAGTTCATTTTAATGATCAGAGTATTCAACAGCATAATGAAAGTATATTATAGGATCAGCAGCATAAATTAAATATGTGGAAAATATTGTATATCGCTTATTAGAGATTCTTACCAACAGTCCTCCCATCGTATCCCAACAAAACAAGGATTAGCGATACAATAATTATTATGAAATATTTTTGCGAATGATCGGTTAAGTATGCATAATTATTTCCCTCAACATACAGCCTAACTATATGAGGGTCATTGGTGATATAATTCTCGCACCACGAGGGATATGCCATATAGGACTTCGAAGGGCATACGAAGCACCTTTCATGAGGTTTTGATCACCAATGAATGTCTCATTTATACCCAGTGCTACCAAAATACTATGTTTACTCCTAGGCCGAACGATCACGGTGCTCTGGTGTATCTCGTTCGAAAAAACTTATCAAACCTTGTGCATAAGTTGTCTATGACCATGCAACGTCTATGCAAATAAAATCTTAAGCATAATTGCATCATAAAAAAATAAAAGTAAAGCCTCGCATTATCGATCCTTCTTATTTTACTCATTCTCATATCGGCTGGTGACCCAAAGGTCTCAACTTACAGACCTTCTCTTGGCCCGGTGGTACTAAACCAAAATTATACTCGCATATGAAGTATTGTCTTCATAGTTATTATAGTACCCTGCTCCGCATCGGCGCTATGTACAAGTGGGATCGACTTGCTTGCTCGAACGGAAGTCTTCTCGGAGAGTTCTCGACCAATTAATCAAGGTGAGTGGGCAGAACTGCATTCTCTTATTCTTGCACGACTTAATAATGAATCTGAGTTTTTGAATGCTTGTTTGCTTAAGAAGAATGTTTTCATAAGAGAATGATAGAACTGACTCAGCATGCTAATAAGAGAACTCACATAGCTTGTCATTGAAACGAATATGCTGCCTAACTAAGAGAATATGTATGCTTGTCTAAAATAAGATATAACCATTGCTATGCTAAGAAGATAGAACTGCATGTTTTACTTGATGTGATAATAGACCCGTGCCATGCTAGTCTCAACTGAAAGATCGTTCATATGTTTGCTTGTCATCGTGTTCATATGGCTTGTCTTGAATGCTTGTTTCGATACGAGAGTAAATGCTTGTCTTGTGTGTGCTAGACTAGTAGCCCGCCTGATGTCCGGTCCTTCGGGATCTTGGGGGTACGGCTATTAGGAATGTGATATTTCATATTGTGTTGCTATCGTGAAAGAGATGTGCTAGTGATATGTGGGTGCTTGCGGTGGATGGAGGACAAACGAAATATGGGAGACCAATAACGCGCCCTGAGCTCGAGGCGTGGATATTGGAATAGAGGATGGAGATGCGATGGGGAAAGACTAATAGTGCGCCCTGATGTTCCGGTCCTTCGGGATCTTGGGGGGCGTGGCTATTAGAGGGAGGCGGTGCTTCTGTTGAGAAGAGTTGAGTCTGCACTAGAGAAGTTCATGGAGATAGCTGCATTCAGGTAGTTAGGGCACATGCTAGGTTTACCTTCTTGCACACCTAACTGTTTGATGCAGAGACGGACAGGAAACTAAAGAACGATAAACATATATGTTTATGCAATTATTGCTAACTTGTATTTCTGCTGCAGGGATAACCGTTCGGCCATGGGGTAAGAAATATGAGTTTATGCTTATGCCTGCTTATTCATTTTTGTCTGCATCATAGAGACCTTCCGTTAGCGCTTCATGCATTACATCGGTTGGACAAAGACTATTAGTGCAGAGCTGAACCTTAGCTACGGCTTCTTCGGCAGTAATGTGCAACCATGAGTCACAGCTGCTAATAGGATCAGAATGTGAGTCATTAGTTAGCTAGATTACCGCTACCGATCCTGAGTTACTCGGAGACCGACCTCTAATTGATAGTTAACTTGTGTGCTTGATTGATGGTCCCTAAATGCTTCCTGTCCCTAGAATCCTTGTATATAGTTCACCGAACACGCTGCGCACACCCGAACAGGATTCCTCGTGCTTGAATTGGTTGCCTCGATTGATTGGTTGTTTGAATAATATTTTCAAAGCATGTTTCCAAATACACAGAAATATGACTCTGCTAGCAAATTGCATGTAAAGAACCTAAGTAAAACTAGCAAGATCACTAGTAATAAAATATTTTGCCACAAGTTTACTTAGTGTGGGTTTCAGGGAGTGTAGCTTCTGTTCAGTTATTTTATCTCACCAGTACTTGTATAAAGTGCTGATCCACCAACAGTTTGCTTGTTCTCAGGTGCTCGTTCGTCTGAGGAAGCGATAGCCGTGCCTCATCCCAAGGAGCCAGAAATCTGGAGTCGATGCTTTGAGCCGCATCGAGTTTGTGCCTACTTTGAGTTGCTTTTGTATAGAGGGACATAATGTATGGAACGATATTATTGTAATCGAGAGAAGAGTGCTTGAGCGATCTGTAACCTCGGCCTTGCGCCATTTGTAACACTTGTGAATATCAATAAAAGAGCTTGTGTTTCATATGCCATTATGTTCTTCACTTTTTTGCAATGTTATGTGCCGCTGCTTCAGTATTGAATAGCTTACTTGCCCTTGTTCAAAGCTTTGGCCTTGTGCAAGTGCACTTTAGGCTTACACGGCATCACGTCCCGATGAGAACGATCGTCCCGCGGGAGAGCTGTAACGTGGTGATTCACGTTCAGCGGGGACTATCAGGCTTGCGAAAGATTGGGACGTGACATAATGGTATCAGAGCGACTCGATTCTTTGCCCATTCTGTTGCCTTCAACTCTGAGATGTGCCTGATGTGAGATGCAATGAACGTTTCATACAATGAGTCCGTAAATATTCTCAAAGTTGCCAGCAAAAGTTTTCTGGATTTGTTTTCATTTTCCTTGATATGTGATTTGTGATTTCGGGATTGCTAGAGTATTGATTTGGGATGGCGAGGGATGAGGACTATCGCTGATTTGTGTTTTCGTGAGTTTCTCCTTGAGTTTCGAGGACAAAACTTTTTATTGGTGGGTAAGTATGTAGTGCCCCGCTCCGCGTCGGCGCTATGTACAAGTAGGATTGACTTCCTTGCTCGAACGGATGTCTTCTCGGAGAGTTCCCAACCGATTAATCAAGGTGAGTGGGCAGAACTGCATTCTCTGATTCTTGCATGACTTAATAATGAATCTGAGTTTTTGAATGCTTGTTTGCTTAAGAAGAATGTTTTCATAAGAGAATGATAGAACTGACTCAGCATGCTAATAAGAGAACTCACATAGCTTGTCATTGAAACGAATATGCTGCCTAACTAAGAGAATATGTATGCTTGTCTAAAATGAGATATAACCATTGCTATGCTAAGAAGATAGAACTGCATTTTTACTTGATGTGATAATAGACCCGTGCCATGCTAGTCTCAACTGAAAGATCATTCCTATGTTTGCTTGTCATCGTGTTCATATGGCTTATCTTTAATGCTTGTTTCGATGCGAGAGTAAATGCTTGTCTTGTGTGTGCTAGCCTAGTAGCCCGCCTGATGTCCGGTCCTTCGGGATCTTGGGAGTGCGGCTATTAGGAATGTGATATGTCATGTTGTGTTGCTATCGTGAAAGAGATGTGCTAGTGATATGTGGGTGCTTGCGGTGGATGAAGGACAAACGAAATATGGGAGACCAATAATGCGCCCTGAGCTCGGGGCGTAGATATTAGAATGGAGGATGGAGATGCGATGGGGTAAGACTAATAGTGCGCCCTGATGTTCCGATCCTTCGGGATCTTGGGGGGCGTGGCTATTAGAGGGAGGCGGTGCTTCTGTTGAGAAGAGTTGAGTCTGCACTAGAGAAGTTCATGGAGATAGCTGCATTCAGGTAGTTAGGGCGCATGCTAGGTTTACCTTCTTGCACACCTAACTGTTTGATGCAGAGACGGACAGGAAACTAAAGAACGGTAAACATATATGTTTATGCAATTGTTGCTAACTTGTATGTCTGCTGCAGGGATAACCGTTCGGCCATGGGGTAAGAAATATGAGTTTATGCTTATGCCTGCTTATTCATTTTTGTCTGCATCATAGAGACCTCCCGTTAGCCCAGCCTAATGGAGACCTATTAATGGCTCTTATCAACGGTAAATTCCTGAAGAGGTACTATGCTTAACCTCCTCTACCCCAGGGTGGAATATAGCGGGAATCCCAATTCTGACAAAACTACTTCTACAACGAAGCTAGTTAGGTCATGTTCTATCATGTCCGTATGACCTCTGAATAGGTATGTCCTGCTAGAAGTTTATCGAGAGTTTATCACGTCCATAGTACCTCTGATATCACTCTCACTTAAACCTGTCATTTACATTCTGAAATGATGGGTCCACAAAGTCAGAAAAGATTCGCTTTATTTCCAAAAAGAGCAGAATTATATTAGGGAAGCTAAAAGCAAGAAAGGGTACATCATTGCGGGGGAGCAGTTAGATCACGAATCAGCTTCGCCAGTGTAGCTACCCTCTCGCCCCTGGAAACCAAGGCATCAGCGCGGGCCCGTTCCAGCCGTGCCTCAGGATTGTTCGTAAAGGATAGTTCGGCCCTCGCCCGAAGGGAGCCAGCTCGAGCAGCTTCTGCACGCTCCAGGTCCCATCGCGCGGTGCTCAGTCGACCAGACGCTATGCCTAGACCTGCCAGCGACTGAGAAGCCCACTCCTCTGCCCAGGCGAGTTTCTCCTTCAACTTGTGGACCCTCGCTGCGTTTCCTTCGTGCTCGGATTGGCACTTCATCTCGACAGCAAGAGCCTCCTCCACGACGGCCTTTCTTTTATCCGTCTCCAGCTTACGGACTTTGATAGAGTTATCCAAGCTCTCCAGTTGTTTGGTAAGCCGTGCAGTCATGGAGTCGTATCTGGCCTGGACTTCAGCTTCAAAACTGCCCCGAGTCAGCTGCAAGTATTCGTTAATGGGTTGCTCCAACCCATTAACCATCGCCTCCAGGGCGTCAGCTACCCCAGAATCGCCAAACTCTCTGACGGCCCCAATCAAAAACTGGGAAGCCCTCTTCAGCTCTCAAAATCCAGATTCTTCGCCAACACCATTGTTATCAGCGTGTTCAAATTGGCGTAGAAGGTGTCGGTATACAGCTCGATCAGTGCAACCAGATCTGGTTGAACGCCAGGAGTGGCCACGATATTGGCGACCTCCCCTCCAAGGACGATTGCAGACGAGGTGGCCACAGCCGCCGCCTCGACAGGTGGTACGACCGAAGAAGGTACGGCAACGACGGTCGAAGTCATCGCCATAGTCACAAGAGGCGAGGTCACGATGACGGGTTCGTCCTCCTCTTGAGATGACAAAACCACTCCGGGCGAGCTGGCCCCCGAAGCCATTTTCTCCTCGAAGTGGAACGCCTTCGTATCATCGTCAGGAGCCCGAGCAGAGCCAGAAGGCATTTCAACGCTATACTCCCCGTGGGCACCATCCCCTGAGAAGAGGACAAGAAAGTTGACATCAATATGGTAGTAATCTTTCTAAGAGGAGACATAAAGATGACCTTTACCCGTAGCCAACGGTATATATGCCGCATTTGCAGCCGATGTAGCTATGTCACGCCTTAATGACGCAATACGAACTGTCATACCTGGAGAAGGAGGTGGGCCAACCGACATCGCTAGGAGCTCCACCAAGCCTCCGCCGAGACGTGTTCGAGGTTCGTCAGTTGGAACATCGCTGGTCATGCTCACGGACGCAGTAGGAGTTTCCTCCGTTGCTAGTCTAGAGGAAGATTCTCCCATTTGCCTCGGTCACGCGGGCGATTTCATTCCACTACCGGAGGCAGTGGCAGCAACGGCAGCCTCAAGCAGGAGTTCTCCGACACCGCCAGCCGAAACTGAGGGTCCCTCTCCGAGAGACGGAGAACCTCCAATCAAAGGGACATCCCCAATAGGAGAGGCAGCAGGTTCCTCTCTAGGAGCCTCAATGCCAGGAATCCGGAGAGGGCGATCAGCTGTCTTCTTCTTCCTCTTGCGAGGGGAAGTCTACTTCGAGACAGAAGCCCTTCGCTTCCCTGAGATCGCCAAAGCCCCCGCAGGCGGAGGTACTTCACACCTCGGCACCGACACCAGAGGCTCATCCGGAATGGCGGACTCCTCGCCCTCGTCAGATAAAACCGAGGGGACTTCGTTTCTTCCCCCGGGCTTGGAGGAAGGCACCCTGAAGCTTCCAAGAATGTCAAAGTCGCGATGGAGGGTGTTGATCGCCATGTAGAACTGAGCATACGAATGGAGGATGCGCAGCTCCGTGGAGAGGGTGGCGACCGACACAATGAAGATTGCTCTCGTGCAGCCCATGATGAAGTACCGCCACCCCCTGGCTCCATCAATGAGTCCGCCCCGGGACCTGAAGCTGGTGATGGCATTGCCCACGTGCAGCTGATCGTACCCAAACTGCCTCACGAACCGATTGGGCAAGTAAGGCTTGAAGAAGCAATGATCCTCGCTTCTGTACAGCAAATGGGAGGGTCTGATGCAGACCAACCAATTAAAGGCTTCCGGAGAAAGATTGGTCTTTTCTCCGCCTAAATCCTCGAGCCTAATCCCCGACTGATTATGATGTACAGATGGGACGGTGCAGAGGAGCTTCCAACAATGACCAAGGCTCAGCGCCAGCCGACAGTCCATGACTGTGGTCACGTTCCAGAGGGAGCCCTTGTAGTTCAGCAAGAAACTACCCCCCGCGCTGCTACCAGGACCGGGAGACATCACCCGAGGGTTGTGAAGAATTAACCATCCCATCAAGTACAGGTATGGTAACTCTACCCGGGGAAAACTCTCACGCCGAGCTTCATCGACGAGCAACCCGTCAGTCATGGCTCGCAGTCCAGCCTGTATACGGCACACCATGGCAGAAAGCAAGCCTAGCCTTGCCCTGAACACCAGACGGACGGCGGGCCACAGGATGTTCCGATGAATGCGGTCCGCGGACGCGGTGCCAGGCACCACTACTCGATGCAGCCATAAAGAGAGAAAGCCGGCCAGCTTGGCCTCCTCAGACAAAGGCCTGCGGCAGCGCCTCAAGTAACTATAGGCCTTAGTGCCTTCAGGGTACTTTCCTACCCCGTCATTGAGAAACTGGTCTGGAGCGTTGGCCTCCTCCATAAGGTCCTCAACGACCTCGGCACTGAGCACGGCCAAATAGTTCACGGGCTCGTGCTTGTCCCCCGAAACCTTCACCGACTTGACGGCTCTGGCCCGGTGGAAGAAGGGGTAGGACATCCACTTAGTGGTGTGAGCCAAGTCAGAAGGCTCATTATAAAAGGCAGTGCACGCGAGGTAGTGGCACATCAGCTCTTGATACACCTCCACAACCCAAGGATCCGAGTCCTTCAACTCCCGGTTGGTAGGAACATACTCTTCATACGGGGTATCCCCCATCGGCAGTCTCGAGATCGCTGCCATTTCGTAGAGGGACAACCCCAACTCCCCCAGTGGAGTGGCGAAGGTCCCGGTGAGCGAAATGTATCGCTCCATCAGTGCCAGAAAGAGGTTAGGGTTGGGAGGCAACCCAACACCCGTCACGCTCACGGCGGCATACAGTTCGATGATTTCTAGCTCTCTCCGAAAATGCTTCAAAGCCCAGTCAACTAGGCAGGACCATCGAAGATTTGTTGGGGTGATCCACCCATTGCACCGAGGATTCTCCTTGGGGTATACCCCCCCTCGCACCATGAAGTCATTACAGAAATTCGACAATTGCACCGGCTGGATCACTGAACTATCTTCACTCGGGACGCTGTCCGGGCACAGTCCCCTGAACAACGTCACAACGCCAGTGGGGCGGCTGACGAACGATCCCAGGTCGGCTCCTTTCAGATGAAAGATCTTTCCCGGCTTCCCGTGAAGATCAGGAGTCAGCGTCCACGATATCCTCCTGCGATGTGTGGCATGGAAGAAAGTCGAGATAGGATAATCTCTCGGCATCGTGGGCAGATACAAGACCACGCTCTCGGCAGGGAAAACCCAGGGTTCTCTCTTGGGCTTCGTCTGGGACTGCTTGTCTATCATGTCCCCAAAGAGGAAGGTCGGCTTGATGTACTGCTCCCCATCTACGTACGTTAGGGGCTCCCCGTTGATCATGCTCAGCAGCATTCGCTCGCCCTGAGCCGATATCAAGATCCCCCTCCCTTCGGGATACTGGGGTCCGGAGATAGGAAATGTCACGTGCGACAGATCCTCCAAGTAGTTCGAGTGCAGCATCCCAACAGCGGATCCCATCACCTCGGCCAGTGGAGACTCATGCAAGTCGACTGCAAAAACGCAAGGAAAATACGTCATTTACGAACCTTGCAACATAAAGACCAAGAAGCGACAGTCGGTGCTTTACGCCAAGGCTGTACAAAATTTGGTCATCCTACGCCAGGAGTCATATCCCGAATGCGTAATTAGCGGTATACGGTCCGTGCTTTACGCCAGACTACTAAAATTCTAGTTATTACGCCGGAGGTCCAATCTAAAGCGTAAAACTAAAATTTTATAGTATACACCAAGTCTTCGGCAGCCAGAGCTTTTACGCTCATAACTACGAAGACATGGAGTTTTTACGCTGACACATTAGAAATGTGGGCATAAAAGATGAAAACGTCTCCGTGCGTCATCTTCCTCAAAGAGGCTATCAGCACAGAAGATGACCTAGCGATGTCACGTTCAACGTGTGCGAAGGATTTTTCGTCGTTCTCTGTCATTTCCGATGGCTATACCTCTAAGACCGGGTGCGCTACTCGTCGGCAAGATCCTTCGCTCAGAAGAAAGTTCGCATCGCCCGACCGAAGACTCTCTCGCCGGGGCAGAAGCACGAGAAGAAGAGCCTATGCTCTTTCCCTTGGTGGAGAGGGTTTGCTTCGGCGCCATTACTGGAAACCTGGAGTGCTCAGAGAAAGTACGAGGGGAAAAAACTTAAACAATCAAAGCTCTCTCTCGCAGAAGACGGATAAAAAGTTTCTCTCTCCAGAAGCTTGGGATATATATAGAGTTCGGGTCGACTCCTCGAATCCTCAGGCGGCTCCTCGAAACCCCAACCGAATCTCACAAATTAAATATTTGGTTATGATTGGGTACTACGTCAGCCCGCTACTCTCGAAAGACGGACAGTCAGCAAATTCGAAGAGTTTTTTGTGCAAAAGCAGGTCAGCGGTTCCTATGCTAAGGAGCTTTCTACGCTCGACAGCAACAAATCTACGATTTTACTCTCGCAAGCTACAAGTCTATGGTTTTACGCCCGGATGCCTTTGTGCTCGGTAGCTTTTATGCTCGAGAGGCTACAAACCTACGACTTTTTACGCTCAGTAGGTACCAAATCGATGATCTCACGCTCAGTAGCGCTTAGTTTACGCTCGGAGGCAACAGATCTGCAACCTCTACGCTCGAAAGATTTCTTTCATTCAGAGGCTACAAATCTACAGTTCTACGCTAAGGAGCTTTCTACGTCCGACAGCAACAGATCTACGGTTCTATGCTCGCAAGCTATCAGTCTATGGTTTTATGCCCGGATGCCTTTGTGCTCGGTAGCTTTTATGCTTGAGAGGCTACAAACCTACGACTTTTTACGCTCAGCAGCTCCAAATCGATGATCTCACGCTCGGTGGCTTTCTACGCTCAACAGGCCTACGAACTCAAGATTTTCAGCTCATCTACGCTACGGATATCTGACTTTCCGCATATCCGAACTCAAGGCGGTCGATTACAGGAGTTCACACAGAAGATACTCCTTCTTGACCTCAATATATCCCAAGTACCCGAAGCATACAAGAGTTCAAACATTGAGAAATTACTCTTCTTGAGTCAATTGGAGGTTCATCCAGACTCCAGTCTGAATATCTCGTCTATCAAAAGATGGCAACTCAGTTAGACAGCCATTTCTCGACCCTGTTCCAAGGGATTTTTCGGGAAGTCATTCTTGAAGACGAAGTCTGAACAAAAAATTCGGTTCATCAGAAGTTCAGAGCTCTACGCGGTTCCTCAGTCCTAGCAACAGGACAGTTCTAAAAATGTTCAAAATGCTCTACAGCATTCTATGGACTATTCGCTATACGTAAAGGACAGGACCTAGCACTCTTTCTACAGAGTCAGCGTACAGAATCAGACGTGTCGAAGCTACACATATTTAGACTTCACAGCAACATATGGCAAGACGATCATATGCGAAGAAGAAAGACGATTTTATTAAAAGATTAAAGTCATGATTACATATGAAGGAAATCAAATCTACAAGGGTTTTCTTTTCATTTTTATGATTACATCTGAGGGAAACTCCGTCTACAAAGGGCTTCCTCAGCATCGTCGTCGGAAGATCGCCCCCAGGACCCATTCTACCGGGTTCTCGCATCGGTGCGGGTCTTCCTCTTCTTCGAAGGAGATGATCAGTGGCGAGAAAATGACAGAGTTGGGGCTCGCATAAATTATGCAGATCCCATGCTCCGTACGCCATGGCGGATTGGGTTAAGGTATTAAACCCAACTCAGTCCGGGGAGACGGCTGTTACAGCTTGTCTTCTCTCTCATCCCCGAGAGTATAACAGGAGAAGATACCGCTTGCAAGCCGTGTGGTCTAATACGACCCTTTCCTTCTCCTGGAAGAACAGCCATATAAAGTTGCTGATTATCCCGAGCAAGGGAGGCTAAGATATCCTTCCATGATCCATCGTTGCAGTGGACACTTGCTCGAAGATGCCGTCTTTTTTGGCTCCTTACACGCTGGAAGAACATGATCTCCTTCTTCCTCAAATCGACCCGGCGAACTCCGGCGATCATCTCTGCGTGGTGATGAAAATGTGGGGAGAACAGGCTAACTCCCCCAGCCTTTTTATAGGCGAAAAGGGGTCACACCGGTCTCCAATAAATCTGCCATAAAGTCGGCATCGACCGTTTCAATGCTCCATTCAGAAATGTTTCGAGTCACGAGGTGCGGTTCATGCTTCATTCAAAGTATTCCAACTTCCGAGGAATTTGAAAACTTTGAAAGGGGTCTTGTAGAAGCATGAAAAATACACCGAATGACTATACGCGGCATATCGGTGCAGAGCAGCATAGGCAGAGGCCTTAAGAGCTATCAAGCGTGCAACAGAGCCTTTTCCGCTAGAATAGAGCGTAAAACATAAATGCTCAAAGGACCATCCGCGTAAGGCAGTACGTCCAAGCCGCTTCAGCGTAAACAGGGTGCTTCATCGCCTCCAGGGCGTAAAACTCCTACCCTTTCATACGCAGCATTGAGGTGTACAAAAGACGCTTCGTATTCCCCGAAGTGAACTTGTCAGATCCTGCAATGAACCTGTCAGAGCCTGCAAATGAACCTGACGTCTGGACTTCTGGCAAAGGGATACGGCTCGACTACCCAAGCGACGGCTATAATGATGGCACTGCACTGCCACCCAGGCTGTCAAATACCGCCATCCCCTTCGCGTAAACTGCTTTTTCAGGCACGAAGGGATACGCTGCCTTGTTTTACACAGGCAAAACGTGAGCTGTTTACGTTCTGAAGTAGACAAACCGCCTGCTACGCCAAAAGCTGTACTCCGTACAGGGTTCGAGGCACGTCTCTTCGCCTAATGCACAGAGCGGTGACAGTTTCTCGAGGCACGTCTCTGCGACTGATGCGCAGAAAGGGTTACAGACCGTCAAAGAATACGCCACCATATTTAATGCACAGGATGGTGGCAAATCTCGGCATTTAATGCAAGAGATTTGATTATATCTTCAAAAGTCGTAATTCCGGCTAAGACGTCCACATCAGCACTGTGGCACAGTACGCAGCGGCTTCTACGCCCATCCAGCGTTTGTGCTCATTCGTTTCCTACGCCTGCTCGGCCCCTGTGCCCCTTCGGCTTCTACGCCTGCTTGGCCCCGGTGCCCCTTCGGCTTCTATGCCTGTTCGGCCTCTACGACCACTCGGCTTCTGTGCCTGTTTGGCCCCTGTGCCCCTTCGGCTTCTATGCCTGTTCGGCCTCTACGACCACTCGGCTTCTGTGCCTGTTCGGCCTCTACGACCACTCGGCTTCTATGCCTGTTCGACTTCTACGCCTGTTCGGCTTCTATGCCGGTTTGATAACTATTTGGCTTATATGCCATGGTGACAGATATTTGGCTTCTATGCCAATCTCTTCTACACAATGGATACCTACCTATGTGGCTTTTACGCCATGATCTTCGTAGCAATTGTACGCGTTGTGTCCCTTAGTTGGACCCGCGTCACACGCTCATTCAAAAGATCATCTATACGCAGGCATTGGTTACTTTAACCATTGTGTAAAAGGGTGTTGTAATTTCCACTCCTCGGTTGTTATACCGACGGAGTGGTCACTGTCACTAAAACTCTATAAATAGAGACCTCTATCAATGAGGAACAAGGTCGAAAAATTGGTCAAGAAAACCAATATCAGATCCGAGGTCGAAAAACTCCAACTTGAAGATCGAACCAGGTCGACAAAAATTGGAAGATCGAACCCGAGAGAGAGAGAGAGAGAGCACCCGGAGCTCAGGCAAAGAGTAGGGATCGAAGACTTTGGCATCGCGCATCCACCCTCTCCTGTAACCTTCGAAGCTGCTTCCTGTCTTCTACGGCACTTCTTCAACATCGTGTGGTCCAAGGGCTAAAGTGATCGACTGCAGATCAGACACCTATAGCAATATTTACCCAGATTAAATAAATTGTACTCCCATATCCTCGTATAGGATCAAATTGTACAAGTTTGTTTGTAAACCAAAGAAGGCGAGTTTTGTGTAAACCCCATATTGAATACATCTTCATTCTTTCGTTTAATACCACAAACAATGGCATCACGTCCCGATGAGAACGATCATCCCGCGGGAGAGCTGTAATGTGGTGATTCACGTTCAGCGGGGACTATCGGGCTTGCGAGAGATTGGGGCGTGATAGTTATTGTGAAGTGGTGCACTTATACCTGTACATATATTCAATGTCCATTTTCAGTGTTACAAGCAGGTAAAATAAATTGCATAATACTACTTCTTTCTCATGTAAGACTTAATTTGTAGCATTCTATTGTTGATAGTACTAGCATTTATTATTCATGAGTTTGGATTCTAACAACATTGTATAAAGACATCATTATCAACATGTAGACTAGAGCAAAATTTAGTTATAAAATACAGCCAGGTAACACTAGCATTCATTTTATTAGTGCATGAAGGAGTAGAGGAGAAGGGACAGATCCTCTCACTTATATAAATATCATTTCCATGCCACGATTCCCCCAAAAAATGATCTGATGAGATGCATAATCTTCTAACTTGGCATAACCATACTCTCGAATGACGCTCCATAAGATATCTCACTCGGCCAAGTTTTGCAAGACTATGTCATCACACCAAGTATCTCAATTTTCTACACAACTTGTATCCCATCTGTCTGATCCATCTTGAATTCTAGCGTAATGACTCTTCATGGAGCGGGGCATTATAAATCCAAGTGTGGGTATCACATGTATCAGAGTGTTGGAGAAGTGATATGGGTATCGATTATAATAGATAATTGGGAAGATGTGTTGTTTGTGTGTGTGGTATCAAGTAAAGTATATGAGTTAGGGATGTAGAGTAATTGTACACCCAGGTATTAGGAGTTTTGGTTGAGTGAACTATCTGCAGGATCAGTCAGGTTTTAATTGTGTGTGTGCAACAACTGCAATGGAGGCAGTGTGGCTTATGGTAGTATGTTGGAGGCAATCGGCAAGTATATTAGTTATGGGTGCGAGTGTACAGCAACCTGCTATTTCAGACTTGCAACTGTGCTAAGTTAGAATACAATATGAACATCTAAAAACTTTATGGGTGGATTACTGATACCAAGTGAGGTACCAGTCTTAATCCAAGTTCAGACTAGTACCAGTGGGGTAAGCACAGTGTACTTGGAAGTCCAAGTGTGTAGTGAGTGTTCGCCCTGATATTGTAGGTAAGGATTCAACACAGATATGAGGGGCTCGGGTAATAGCATTATCTGTTCAGGTATTGGTAAGGGTGTGTGGGGGGTTAACGGTTTATCTTAGTTATAATTACAAGAGGGTCAAAAATCCTTTATTTTTGCAACCTAGCAGCTATTTTGATTTTGGAACAAATGGAAGGTCATCATTGATTAGCTTTCGAAGAAAGATTCTAGAATCTGATTCAATAGAAAATACGGGAACCGGGGACTCAACTAATATTAAGAACTTTTCATACTGGCGGAGTATTCACGGGCGATACTGCCGAAGGCTTCGGGATCGAGGTCTCATTAGCCGAAGAAGACCCAGGAGAATCTTTTTTCCATCCTCGAGCAGGATTTATTTATCAGGCCTCACTGCACCTAAAAGCTTACCCAGATCTAAGATCAATGAGAATGGAGGAATTGTAGGTCTACCTCAGACCTGAGAGGGATGAACACCATCAGTAGCAGCAATCCAGTAGCTCAGGTATAGGACTATGGAGGCCAGGTAATTAGGTTTTAGGGTCTATGATTTCACTAAAGCCTGTGAACAGAAATTACCTACTTACAATATGGACATGCAGTAAGTTCAAGGGTTTGCAAAGGGGTACTTGGAAGTGTGAACCAAAGGGTGAGTAGGTTAAGTTGTAGTGTCGGTTGGGTTAGGTAATGAGATGTGGGTTGGGTTAGGTAATGAGAGTATCTAGTTATTAAGCTATAGTGATAAGCATATAGTAGGTATTGTTAGGGTTATATACGAAAAGCATCACTTTGTATTAACTATTTTTTTTTTAAAATGAGAATCATATGGGCAAATATTTGTATGTTGTATTTGTTATAATGTTACTGCAAGTGTTTGATATTCTATATTATAGATAATATGATGTGTGGTGTCACACAGAAGATTATATTATCAGTTTCCTGTGGAATATATAAATAGTTCACAACCTAGATTGACTTAGACAAAACATTGGAAAGGTTATAATGTAATATGGTATTAGTCTATCTTGACTATAGATTTACACTAGTACACTTTATGTGTATTGAATAGAACCACTTGAGGTTGTTCTCTTTGTACTGACAATATAAGATAATAACACCTATGTTATTATGGATGCTTGTGCTCTTAATCCAGATATAATAACAGACATGTATATGCAGTGTACATTACTTTGACTCATAAAATGGTGAAATTCATTATGGGTCAATAATCTCTATGAATTAGGTAATGACATTGTGTGTATGATAGACTGTTGATTATAAAAGGAATTCATGTCCCGATACATCGGGTTGATAATGTCCCCTTAAGGAACTCATAAGGATTGTCATGTAAACCCTGCAGGTAGATTATATCAAACATGACAAATAAAGTTAAGTGGTACTACTTAAGGATAAAAGATGTCGATCAATATAGTTGTCAGTAACTTAATTTGATCGACGGATATTCGATATCTTAACATGGGGAGACAAACAAGCATATAATAAGAAGGAGCCTATAATCGTAATTTGGGATTAGGAAGGTAGTGAAACAATAGCTTTTTAGTGGACCGGGCTATTATTAACAGGCCAGGGTTGTGTGTTCGGGATGAACATGGGATATCTAGATCCGCTATGAGACATAACCCTAATTTTTTTAATGGTCCCTGCCGTAGCCTATATATATCCTCTATTCTCTGGCCGTCATAGTGATATAAAAGCAAGAAGCTTTCTCTAAATTTATTTTTCATGTAAGGAGAGAAAGAGGGTCGGCCAAGGAGAAGAAAAGTTGGAAGATCGTCGCCTACACGACGTCCAATCCAAGGAAAAAATATGTGTAGAAGATCTTGGGGTCGCTAACTGATCAAGGTTGCTGAAAACCTTCATCTTCTTCTCATTACTTCAGATATAATTCGTGAACCCTAGTTTCCACCCTTGAAGGGTTAGATCATGTATTAAACTTGTTAATCTTCTATCGATCGATATGCACACCAATTTGTGGTCCTAAAAATCTCCAGTTCCATCAATTGGTATTAGAGCAGGTATTGGATATGCGTATCGATTGATAAATCCATGTTGTCCAATAAAACTCGTATTAAAAAATAGTCAGTAGATGTAGATATATTCTAACTTGGTTTTGCAGGCATCTTAGATCCAACTATTATGGTCTGTGTGCATGTTTTGTTTCTGTGATTTAAACCAACGGTATGGCATAGTTGTTGTTGTTCGTGGATATAACTAAAATCATGAGCGTTGATCGTGCTTATTTATATAATTTTCTTCAATCTAGATTATGTGTAAACTCCTTCGGGAGTCATAGGATTGATGTAATTTTAAAATTTTGGTCTATCATTATGGCGATGGTGGTTATTTTTTATGTGGAACGAGATGCAATTTTTTAGCATTCCGGAGGCAGACAGATGATTTTCAATGAAGGAAAAAGATGGCCAAACCTAAAATAAATGGGATACTGCCCCGAACCCCGCGACTTGACCGGGCAGGTCGAACCCACAATAACTCCGTACAGAGCAAGATTCTGGATTCGGCAGTTGAGGAAGAAGCAGGATTTATGGCCATAATAGTTGGATATTTATTTTTATTTATTGCTATATCTACTTATTCTGTTATGCATGTTTATTATTCTGTGGATGGTTTCTATAAACTAAGCTCGCATTAATAATGGATAATATGGACATACGTCAACTAGTAGAAAAATCCTCATTGTGAAATAACTAAGTGGGAGAGGAAATTTATTTAGTATAAATCCTATGGTCTTTATTACTGATTTGTAGGTGATGTAATTATACTTGTATGTTGGCTTTAGTGCTTTCTTCCATATCTGTCACCCTCACTTTTTCATTCAAGGGTAGTTTAGTAATTGATATGGGTAATTTTAATTTTTGGATTGATTGTATTTAATATTTGTGCATGCATGATTATTTAATTGTTGTATTAATTATTATTTGTTAGTTGTAGATTTGTTTTAGACTTGTATAGTGGACCTAACCCATTTATTAGAATGCATGAACCCAACTTTTAGATTGAGTTAGATTGAGCCCATAAATTAGGCCCATGGATTATGAGGTTTGATTAATTAGAGAAACCATTAGACTAGAACCTTTTCTCCCTAATTAAATTCTTTATGAGAGGCCCCAAGGGATATTTGTGACATTGTACATTGCTTGGAGAGGGGGTTACATGACCGGCCACAAGGAGGAGGAGGAGGAGAGAGAGTGCTCTTATTTTATTTTTACTTCATCAAATTTCCAAATTCTAGATCTACAATTTTCTCTCTTCCATTTTCCTCCATTCCCTCATCAATTCTCTACCAATTCTTTACCAATATCTTTCTAAATTCATCATTAAGATTTTTATACCAAGGATCTACAAGAAGGAAGCAAGGAGCAAGGAGGAGGAGACCAAGATCTACAAGAAGAGGAGCTACTTGGCAATTGGAGATTTTTTATTAGAAATCCATCATCCAATAGGTACATTTTAGTTTTTTCCCTTCTAATAGACTTTAGATCTAATATTTAACTATGAAAAATCAACCCACATGCATAGGCTATCCAAAGGAATTAGTTTTAGGTTCATCGGAGACCTACGGTGGAAGTTATGTCCAATTTGGTAACAATTTTGGGGGACTTCTGAGATTGGCACATGTAGTGCTTGTCATTGGGTCTAATAGATCTAAATAATATTTTATTGCTTGTTTGTAACTAGTGTCGTGTCCACAATTGGATACGTGTAGGCTGTATCTCATTAATTTGACGAAACGGGTTAATATTGGGGGGGTTTCTCCGACATGGGGCCTTGTGCATATCACATTATGACACGGACACGTAGATACTCTAATTACTATACATATTATTCATAAATAATGTATTAGACTTGCTCGTGTCCTCCGGGATGCATTTGATTGTGTGTTGGAGCCGTATCACAAGCGTATCATAGAGAAAGTGTGATACGGGTGCAGTGCACTCCACGTGTTTGTTGTTTGGTTTTTTTCTATCCGTGCATGTGTATTTACATATATATATGCTCTCTATGTAATATATAGTATATCTTATGATTAGGGTATATGTGTGTATATATGTTAGTATTTATAGTTATATTTATATATATATATATTTGTGCGTGTGTGTGTGTGTGTGTGTGTGTGTGTGTGTGTGTGTTGTATACAGATTATGGCTGTGCAATAGGGAGAGAAGTTAATGTGCACTCAAGTAGCCCTGCAAGTTATGGCTGTACAATATGTATATATATCTATCTATATATATATATATATATATATATATATATATATATATATATATATATATATATATATATATATGTGTGTGTGTGTGTGTGTGTGTGTGTGTGTGTGTGTGTGTGTGTTGTATATAGATTAGTGTATATGTGTGTGTCCTACTGTATAAAATAAGTGAAGATGTTGTGCACTCGGGTAGCCCTGCAGGTTGTGGCTATGCAATAGGGAGAGAAGTTGGGCATTCGAGTATCAGTAGGATGGTTAACTCGTGCACATGAGGTGAGTGCACAGGTATTCAGTATAACCATGCTCAGTATCAATGATCACTGTGCAGTAGAAATATTCAGGTATTAGTCACGACCCGCACCCAAAATTTGGGCATGAGTCGTGGGTACGTCCAGCCTATGTCGCAGCATCGGCGGTAGAATATTGTCTAGGTCATAATAATATACTAAACAATACTCACAACCTGTCAATGATATCAACTCCATAAGGAGGACAATATACATCTCACAATAACTCATAATGCAAACTCAATCACAACAACTATAAGAGTATAAGGCACGATAAAAGATAAGAATAATGACATAGTCAAATACAATGATTCAAATAGAGATAAACTACAGTCTAGCTGTCCAGCATAAGAAGTCTCTACAAGTCTCAAATTAAATTAACATAAGTCTCAACATAAACTGAAATAAACCTCAAATAAGTCTCAGTGCATAAGATAAATACAGTCTAGATAGCTGCAGGTAATGTCTCCTCTAAAGGAATAGTCTCCTCTAAGATCTCTGGTGTGTAGTCTGCATCTATACCTGGTCCATGATGTGTGGGACAGAAGTCCTCCAGATCCTCTGAAAAAAATATTCAGTCAGGATTGGAGCGTAGTACAAGCACTAATAACAGTTCCACATATATTGACAAAAACTATAATACAGTGTAAAGAAATACAAGATAGATATGAATACTGGTAATAAACAATACTGGAATAACGAAATACTGGAAAGAAATACTTAAATAAAGGAATACTGGAGCATATGTCATCATCAATGTACATCTAGCAATGAATAGAATACAAGTACATGCTAGAACAATGAACTAGAATATTAGTGAGTACTAGAATAATAACTAAAACATGTAGAGATGCTAGCTCAATATACTACAGATACATGTCAAGAACATCTAGCTAAGTGTGTGAAACATTAGCATATCATGTGATTGGCTTGGGACTGATCAGGATTGTTACATATGATTATCTATGATTCATGTAAGGTCAGGCTAACCATTCGAATAGCTATGATATGAGCAATAGTCAGGCTAATCACATGTAACAGGCTATGAGGCATGTAATAGTCAGGCTGCACCGACGTGAGGTGTAGGTGAGCTATGATGCAAGTAGAGTTGGGTATGATCATATAAGCTACTAATATTTTCCTGTTTTCCCAGCTAGCACTAAGGATTCCAAATCATGACTCCTCATGACAGGTCTCGATGATGCCAACTCGTGTAAATAACAGTGTCAGAATCATGTATGCTATACAACTAGAATTATAGAGATAATCAAGATAATGAAAACTGTCAGAGAATGTACTCACCTATGGTCCTTAGCTGGCAATACCAATATCATGTTTCCAAAGTATCGTCTGAATGATCTAACAGTCCTATAGACATATTAAATAATACAATATTGCATCAGACATTACACTAACACACATAATCAAAATATAATAAACTCAGAGACTATGCTAGGGGATGACACTTGTCATCTACAGGGTCAAGTGTTCGTCTAGTTGCATGGTGTCACGTATGTAATTGCTGTGCATAACAAACAGTCAATATAATATGGGTCTTGCCAGTACGTCAGTGTACATAAGGCAGTCTGCTAACAGTTCACATGGTCACAGGTCAATGTAACTACGGGATATCCATAATTAGCACTAGGGTCTCATAGTACATGTATAAATATACATATAATCTTAACTAACATATAACATTAATTACTTATAATATATATGTACACCAATTAAATACATATACAATATATATATATATATGTGTGTGTATATACTAATTGAATTCATATGCTATATATATATATATATATATATATATCAATTATATATATTAACATATACTAATGGAATACATATATATACTAATTATACCAAATATACAATACATGTATATTAAACCATAACTAAAAATATATATGCATACTAATAAGAAATACGTGTATACGTGCACGTGTACATGTACGCCAGAAGGAGAACTCGAACCTATGTATGTGGGATGAGGCATTCGTGTCGAGGTCATCGAGAAGGAGATGCTCGGTTCAGTCGAGCGGGTCGACTTCGACGTGTTCTGGCCGGTTGAGCAGCGTCGGGTGGCAGCGGCGCTCCGGCGGGTTCAGGCACAGTCGATGGCAAGGATGGCAAGATGACAGTGTCGGGTTCAAGATCCGGCGGGTCTCCGATCGAGTGCAGTGAGAGAGGGGTGGCGAGGTGGTTGGTCCAGTCGACGTGGTGAAGGAGAGGCGGCTGACAGTGTCGGGTTTATTCCAATCGGCTTACAGGCGGTGAGATGGGGAGAGAACGGCGGGACTGGGCTGCTCCGGCATTCAGTCGCGGGTTTATGGTCGGGTCTGGTCGGCTCAGGGCTGTTCGGTTTCGGCAGGTGAAGGAGAGGTGAATAGTAAGGGGGTGGTCTAGTATGTGACTAGGATCTACTATGTATCGTCATGCACTCCTTGTTGATTGTTGTTCTCTGAGTGATCTAGTATGTGACTAGGATCTACTATGTATCGTCTCAGCTATGACACGTGAAACACGTCATGCACTCCATCTGGAGCAGGTGGCAAGTCCAGTCTATAGGCCACTGCACCGACCCTTGCAAGAATACCGAAAGGTTCGATGTATCGTGGACTAAGTTTTCCGCCTCTACCCAAACGAATCGTGTCCCATGTCAAATAAATCTGTAGGAACACCAAATCACCAACCTAGAACAAACAGTCTTAACACACAATCTAAAACAAAATAATCATAAACCAAAATAACAAAACCTATACCTGAAACTCTAGGGGTCTACGGTGGCTATCGGCCCAATGCCGCTGTCTGTCCTGCGCCACTCGCAGTTTGTCTCTGATGAGTTTTACCTTTTCTGCCGCATCCACGACCATTTTTGGTTCTAACAAAGCTGTCTCTCCAACATCATCCCAAGATAACGGTGTACGATACCTTCATCCGTATAAAGCCTAGAATGGTGACATCTCAATGCTGGCCTGGTAGCTCTTGTTGTAAGCAAACTCTACTAGGTGTAGATGGTCCTCCCAAGAACCTTCGAGATCCAAAACACAAGTGCATAGCATATCTTCAAAAGTCTGAATAGTCCTTTAAGACTGCACATCTGTCTGGGGGTGATACGCGGTACTGAACTTGAGCTGAGTGCCTAAGCTAGACTGCAGACTCCTCCAGAAATGGGAAGTAAAACGACTATCCTGATCTGAGATGATACTTACAGGAACCCCATGTAATCTGATAATCTACCGCACGTACATCTCTGCTAGCTTCTCTGTTGATGTACCCATTTTAAAAGGTAAAAAGTGGGATGATTTGGTCAACCTATCCACGATGACCCAAATCGTGTCCTTTCCTCCTGAAGAACGTGGAAGCCCTGAAACAAAGTCCATAGTCACGTGCTCCCACTTCCATTCTGGAATAGGTAAAGGTTGAAGTAATCCTCTTGGCCTATGTCGATCTGCTTTTATCTGCTGGCATACTAAATACCGGGATACAAAGCGTGCTACCTCGTGCTTCATACCATACCACCATACGTGCTCCCTCAAATCTTGATACATCTTGTTGGCACCGAGATGCATCGAGTACTGAGAGCGATGTGCCTCCTGTAAAACCTCTTCGCGCAGCTCTCTACTTGGCACACACATCCTCGTGCCATGTTGTAGAGATCCATCATCCGCAATAGTGAAGTCCTCTGTCAATCATGTCCGAACTTGTGCCCTGATACTTCTCAAAGTCTCATCATCATACTGTGCAGCTCTAATTCTGTCCATCAGCTCTGATTGTATCTGCAATCCCCACATCTGAATCTCAATACCTGAAACTAGCACTTTTATTCCCAAGCTCTCAAGATCAGCTAATAAATGTCTATCAGTAGTCAAGTACATAGCCATCAGATACCTACTCAAGGCATCGGCGACTACGTTGGCCTTTCCTGGGTGGTACTGTAATAAGATATCGAAGTCTTTCATCAACTCTAACCACCTTCTCTGCCTCATGTTCAGCTCCTTCTGTGTAAATACGTACTTCAAGCTCTTGTGGTCTGTGAAGATCTCCATACGCTCTCCATACAGATAGTGTTTCCACAACTTTAGAGCGAAGATAACTGCTGCTAGCTCCAAATATTGAGTGGGGTAGTTCTTCTTATGAGGGCATAATTGTCTTGAAGCATAGGCAATTACTTTCCCATGCTGCTGAAGAATGCATCCCAAATATTTTCCTGAAGCATCACTGTAGATAGTGAATCCTCCTGTCCCAGATGGCAATGTCAAAACTGGAGCTGTCGTCAATCTCTTCTTCAGCTCATCAAATACAGCTTGACATTCCGCTATCCAGACAAAATCCACATCTTTCTTGGTCAGCCTAGTCATTGGCTCTGCAATCTTGGAGAAGTCTTGTACGAATCTCTTGTAGTATCCTGCTAGTCCGAAAAAGCTCCTAATTTCAGCTACCGTACTGGGGATAGCCCATAACTCCACTGCCTCTATCTTCTTTGGGTTAACTGAAATTCTGTCACCCGTCACCATATGTCCAAGGAATTCAACCTTGTCAAGGAAGAACTCACACTTTGAAAGCTTCCCATACAACTCTTCCTTCCTGAGAGTCTCTAAGACTAGCCTCAGGTGCTCTTCGTGCTCCTCTGGGGTCTTCGAATACACAAGAATGTCGTCAATGAACACCACTATAAACTTGTTAAGGTACTGATGGAATACCTTGTTCATCAAGTTCATGAATACTGCTGGTACATTGGTTAAACCAAACGGCATTACTGTGAATTCAAACTAGCCATATCTGGTCCGAAAAGCTATCTTCGGTATGTCTTCCTTCTTCACCTTCACCTGGTGATAGCCTGACCTCAAGTCTATCTTTGAAAACACCTTCGCTCCGCTCAATTGATCGAAAAGATCGTCTATCCTCGACAGCGAATATTTGTTCTTGATAGTAAGGTTGTTCAGAGCTCTATAATCGATACACATGCGTACCGTGCCATCCTTCTTCGGTACGAATAATACTGGAGCTCCTCATGGTGACGAACTAGATCTAATGAAACCTTTGTCCTGCAGCTCCTCAACTTGATTCTTCAGTTCTACCAGCTCGTTGTTGTTGACTCTATAGACGTGTTCGGAAATAGGCTCCGCTCCTGGTACCAAGTCTATAGAGAATTCAACGTCTCTATCTGGCGGCAAGCCTGGCAACTCCTCTGGAAATACATCCAGGAACTCCACTATCAGAGGATGTGGTAACTCTACTTCTTCCTTCCTAGGTCCGCAAAAAGTGCCTCTACTCCGCTCCGCTGCTCCTCTGGCTACCTCGAACTCTGGCTCTCCTGGCGGTCGAAATATTACTCTGCCTCCGTGACAATCTATAGAAGCATGGTATTTACTCAACCAGTCCATTCCAAGTATAATATCGTATCCCGGAAGTGGCATGACGAGTAAACTCACGCTCAACTCTTGGCCTTCCAATGACACTCTTCGATCCTTGCAATAATCACAGACTAGGATAATGCCTCCTCCTGTCATGATCTTGCAAGTCCTATCTAATGGTTCCATTTCTAAATGATTCTTAAGGTCATAAGATACAGATAAGAAAATATAGAAAGCACTAGAATCAAATAATACAAGTGCTGGAATATAATCGAGAGAAACTGAACCTGAAATTATGTCTCCAGCTGGCTCGGCCTCCTCATTCGTCATGGCATAAGCTCATTCTTATGGTGCTCCTCTCTGCTGTTGCTGGTACTGAGCAAACCTCTGCTGCTGTGGTGGAAGTGGAGGTCCTCTCTGCTGGCCTCCTGGTACAGTAGGTGCTCTGGCTGGTCCTCTCTAAGCGGCTGCTCCTTCCTGACGAGTCTGAATAGCTGGGCAGTCACTCAGCTGATGTGCTGACGATCCACATGACAAGCAAGTACCCAACCTCTTTCTGCAGATGTCTCTAGTATATCTCATCTTTCTATAATACGCGCACTGGGCAACGGGCTAGTTCTGTCTCTATGGTTGCTGCTGTCCCCCGAATCGTGACCGCCGTGCGGGCCTGGAGTTGCGCCCGCACAAGGCTTTAATGATTTGCATAGCAAGCACATATTCAGAGTACGCAGATAAATTGAAACATAGATTTATAATATAGAAAAGTTCTCTTTATTGATAATGAACATCTATTACAAACTCTTGAACGAGTTAGCTAATATGCCGAACGGCTTACAAAAGAGATGACTCAAAATGAGATAGCAGTCCTGTACATTACATCCCTTTATAAACTCAAAATGATAAAGACCTCCAGGCTGGAGGATAGCTTTGCCACGGAGCTGCATTTGTGTATGAAGAGTTGCAGCTCCTGTCTTCAAAATGCTTCAGGGGGCGCGGTGAAGATGCGCCAACAGTTGGACTGGATCGGGTAGACGACTTCGGCTCCTCGCTCGGTTCGCCTTGGTGCGGAGAACCTGTTTCAACGAGGGTCAGCATATCGAAACATGCTGGTGAAGGCGAGCTAGTCTAACTATACCAATCAACACGTTGTTTAGTGAAGCATGCATATTTTGTGGGTTTCTATCTTGCCTTAGTTCATTTACAAGTAAGCAGCATATAGAATTTACTGAAATGAACGTGCCACCGTTAGGTGGATTTTACCTGACCGTCTGAATTACCTGCACAATACTTACCCTGCCTTCCCTGCCACGAAGACACAAGTTAGTTTGCAACAGGTTTAAATATACAGTGGATCACTGGCTAGGATGCCATCATGGACCATTTAGTCTTGAACGAGGATGGAATGCAGCGAAGAATCAGTAGTGGCTGCAAACTATCCCGTTCAGATGCAGTAGATTACAGTGAGTTCCGTCCGGATCGGATCGGTGCCAGTGCCCCAGCGACCGTCCGCAGGAACCAGTGACCTTGTGCACAAGTTGTCCGTGATCGAATCGATATTGTTTCATTAAGCTAACAGTTCATGCAGTTGAGGCAATGCCAGTTCAGGACAAGCAGTATTATGATTCAGTTGCATAGCCTCTTGATTCAGTATATTTCATAGCATAATTTAAAGAAGAACAAACATTCTAACTTGTATTTATGCATATGATAAATGTCCCAAACGAACAAGCATGCAAGTAAGTAACCGTTCACAGTTTGATTGACAAGCAGTATTAACCAAGTCTATTCTCTTTAATCTTGGTTTCTTTTATTATTACTTGGTATCGTTTGATCGGGGCACGAGAATGCAAGTATTTTAGCTGTGAAGCTTGGAAGCAGGGCTAGCTAATCGGATTGGTAGCCACTCACTTAGATTTTGGAAAGAAGAAGGAAAGAGGTGCTTCACGACTCCGCTCGCAAGCCGCCTACTGCTCGTTCACCTGCACACGAACAGCTCAATTAATACTTCTTCCTCTCTTTCCAATCTCAGAATAGGAGTGCAAGTCAATGAACGAAAACAATAAAAACCATCGAAACCGTTCAAGGAAAACAAGCAAATCCCAAAACCAACTCAAAGTACGAAAGCAACAAGCGACATCGAAAACCGAGGCAATAAAAGATAGCAGCGGAGAGGTCCCTCCTGACTCTGCTGCTAAGCCGATCCTTGGGGCGCAGTCCACTGAATATGGGAATCGATTCCGAAGAAACAAATCCATAACGAGGACGAGTTATTAACTCAATCTATCCCGATCGAACGATACCGTCTTGTGTTTCTTAGCCGCGCTCTCCGCACCGGGAGAACGGGGCGCTACATCCTACCCAACTAAATGGAAGTTTCGTCCCGAAACTTAGGAATAAAGCCTACCGTTAGGGATTATTGAGGCGGCTCAGTGGGCAGGCAGGAACGGTATGATCTGGATCACCACAAATGAGGCATTGCCTAAGTTTCTTACGGCACTTTTCAACTGTTGCCCTGGTTTCTTACAATATGCACAAGGTTGCCCTGGGTTACCTCTCCGTGGACCGCCGTGGTTAGGGCACTTTGCAGTGGTATTTCCTCTATTGTTGCCTTGGCGTTTGTGATTGTAGGTATGCACAGCACCGGTGGAAACGTGAGGATACTGCGGTTCGAGTGATAAGGCGTGATTCATGACTTCACGCATTGTTCCGTACTGATTATTGACTACGTGCGAATAGATGGCAGGGCGTAGTCCACCTTCAAACCTTCTGGCTTGACTCGCTGCATCAGGTAAATAGGCCCTAGCGAATTTGGAGAGTCGGTTGAATTCGGCGGAGTACTCTTTAACTGTCATACTGTCCTGCCTCAGTTGCAAGAAATTATTTTCCATTTGACGTTGTACTGGAGGGGGTATAAACTCCTCTTCGAACGCAGCACGAAAGGTCGTCCACGAGATCGCCTCCTCTCCGTGATCAAATTGGAGAGATCGTCGATGCACGTCCCACCAATCGTGTGCGTTGAGGCGGAGCTGTAGTTGCGCGCAGGCGACGCGCTTCTCTTCGGGGACCTCTAGCAGAGCAAAGTAATCTTCTAGTTCTGCTAGCCAATCCAGAGCTACCACTGGGTCCTCAGTCCCTTTGAATGGGGTGTTGCAGACTTTCTTGAAATGGCCCAAGTTGAAGGCAATCACGTCCCTCAACCTTAGGATTTGAGGCGTCTCCACTTCAAGCACGGGCTGTTCCACCGGAGTCATTGCTGTTGCGGCGGAATGGTTGGCAGCCAAAGTCTGAACGATCTGTTGCAGGGCATCTACCTGCTTCTGTTGGACTGAGAATCGGGTCTCTAGATTGCTTTCGAGCTTGGCTTGGCGAGCATCGTCTCTTTGTCGTTGCGATTCTAATATTTGCATTACCCGCTCAAGCGGGTCGACTTGAGATAAGCCTCGCTGGCTCCGAGAGCTTCCCGAAGTGCCCGAACTGCTTTCTTGTATTTCGTTCGGTACTTGCGCTGCAGATTGCGCTGGATCCATTCCTTCAAAAGAAGGTAAATTATATTAGGATCATAATGTATTATGGACTTATTGCATGAACGTATCTCATTTTGGCCTAGCGAGTTCAAGAGTTCGCACAGGAATTTGATCGTTAAAGGAACTTTTCCAGCACGAAGTCTAAGGAACTTGAATCTGTACTCTGATACCACTATGTCATGACTCAATTTCGTAGAATCAATTGAGGCGTCCCCCGAATCGTGACCGCCGTGCCGGCCTGGAGTTGCGCCCGCACAAGGCTTTAATGATTTGCATAGCAAGCACATATTCAGAGTACGCAGATAAATTAAAACATAGATTTATAATATAGAAAAGTTCTCTTTATTGATAATGAACATCTATTACAAACTCTTGAACGAGTTAGCTAATATGCCGAACGGCTTACAAAAGAGATGACTCAAAATGAGATAGCAGTCCTGTACATTACATCCCTTTATAAACTCAAAATGATAAAGACCTCCAGGCTGGAGGATAGCTTTGCCACGGAGCTGCATTTGTGTATGAAGAGTTGCAGCTCCTGTCTTCAAAATACTTCAGGGGGCGCGGTGAAGATGCGCCAACAGTTGGACTGGATTGGGTAGACGACTTCGGCTCCTCGCTCGGTTCGCCTTGGTGCGGAGAACCTATTTCAACGAGGGTCAGCATATCGAAACATGCTGGTGAAGGCGAGCTAGTCGAACTATACCAATCAACACGTTGTTTAGTGAAGCATGCATATTTTGTGGGTTTCTATCTTGTCTTAGTTTATTTACAAGTAAGCAGCATATAGAATTTACTGAAATGAACGTGCCACCGTTAGGTGGATTTTACCTGACCGTCTGAATTACCTGCACAATACTTACCCTGCCTTTCCTGCCACGAAGACACAAGTTAGTTTGCAACAGGTTTAAATATACAGTGGATCACTGGCTAGGATGCCATCATGGACCGTTTAGTCTTGAACGAGGATGGAATGCAGCGAAGAATCAGTAGTGGCTGCAAACTATCCCGTTCAGATGCAGTAGACTACAGTGAGTTCCGTCCGGATCGGATCGGTGCCAGTGCCCTAGCGACCGTCCGCAGGAACCAGTGACCTTATGCACAAGTTGTCCGTGATCGAATCGGTATTGTTTCATTAAGCTAACAGTTCATGCAGTTGAGGCAATGCCAGTTCAGGACAAGCAGTATTATGATTCAGTTGCATAGCCTCTTGATTCAGTATATTTCATAGCATAATTTAAAGAAGAACAAACATTCTAACTTGTATTTATGCATATGATAAATGTCCCAAACGAACAAGCATGCAAGTAAGTAACCGTTCACAGTTTGATTGACAAGCAGTATTAACCAAGTCTATTCTCTTTTATCTTGGTTTCTTTTATTATTACTTGGTATCGTTTGATCGGGGCATGAGAATACAAGTGTTTTAGCTGTGAAGCTTGGAAGCAGGGCTAGCTAATCGGGTTGGTAGCCACTCACTTAGATTTTGGAAAGAAGAAGGAAAGAGGCGCTTCACGACTCCGCTCGCAAGCCGCCTACTGCTCGTTCACCTGCACACGAACAGCTCGATTAATACTTCTTCCTCTCTTTCCAATCTCAGAATAGGAGTGCAAGTCAATGAACGAAAACAATGAAAACCATCGAAACCGTTCAAGGAAAACAAGCAAATCCCAAAACTAACTCAAAGCACGAAAGCAACAAGCGACATCGAAAACCGAGGCAATAAAAGATAGCAGTGGAGAGGTCCCTCCTGACTCTGCCGCTAAGCCGATCCTTGGGGCGCAGTCTACTGAATATGAGAATCGATTCCGAAGAAACAAATCCATAACGAGGACGAGTTCTTAATTCAATCTATCCCGATCGAACAATACCGTCTTGTGTTTCTTAGCCGCGCTCTCCGCACCGGGAGAACGGGGCGCTACAGCTGCTACTGGATGTATCCTCGAACTGGTGCCTGTTGCTGATGCTACTGCTGGTATGGCCTCTGTTGTTGTTGAAAGTATGGACGCTTGGCCGGTCCTGTGTTACCATATGTTCCTCTAGAAGTGTCGTATCCTCTCTTGGGCCTGAGGTCCAAGTCATCTTCAGCAATCTAGGCATCCATCAGAATACCCTCAAATGTAGCAGTGCATCGTCCCGAAGTATGAGACTTGATCTCTCTATTCAATCCCTTCCTGAATTTTTGTGCCCTGTCTCCTTGGTCTCGAATCATCGATGGCGCAAATCGACTCAAACGATAAAATCCCGCAGCATATTCGTTAACTGACATGCTCCCTTGGACTAAGTTATGGAACTGACTTTCCAATGCTCCCAAAGCCACGTCAGAAAAGAACTTCTCCTTGAAGAGCTTCTTGAAGTGATGTAATTATACTTGTATGTTGGCTTTAGTGCTTTCTTCCATATCTGTCACCCTCACTTTTTCATTCAAGGGTAGTTTAGTAATTGATATGGGTAATTTTAATTTTTGGATTGATTGTATTTAATATTTGTGCATGCATGATTATTTAATTGTTGTATTAATTATTATTTGTTAGTTGTAGATTTGTTTTAGACTTGTATAGTGGACCTAACCCATTTATTAGAATGCATGAACCCAACTTTTAGATTGAGTTAGATTGAGCCCATAAATTAGGCCCATGGATTATGAGGTTTGATTAATTAGAGAAACCATTAGACTAGAACCTTTTCTCCCTAATTAAATTCTTTATGAGAGGCCCCAAGGGATATTTGTGACATTGTACATTGCTTGGAGAGGGGGTTACATGACCGGCCACAAGGAGGAGGAGGAGGAGAGAGAGTGCTCTTATTTTATTTTTACTTCATCAAATTTCCAAATTCTAGATCTACAATTTTCTCTCTTCCATTTTCCTCCATTCCCTCATCAATTCTCTACCAATTCTTTACCAATATCTTTCTAAATTCATCATTAAGATTTTTATACCAAGGATCTACAAGAAGGAAGCAAGGAGCAAGGAGGAGGAGACCAAGATCTACAAGAAGAGGAGCTACTTGGCAATTGGAGATTTTTTATTAGAAATCCATCATCCAATAGGTACATTTTAGTTTTTTCCCTTCTAATAGACTTTAGATCTAATATTTAACTATGAAAAATCAACCCACATGCATAGGCTATCCAAAGGAATTAGTTTTAGGTTCATCGGAGACCTACGGTGGAAGTTATGTCCAATTTGGTAACAATTTTGGGGGACTTCTGAGATTGGCACATGTAGTGCTTGTCATTGGGTCTAATAGATCTAAATAATATTTTATTGCTTGTTTGTAACTAGTGTCGTGTCCACAATTGGATACGTGTAGGCTGTATCTCATTAATTTGACGAAACGGGTTAATATTGGGGGGGTTTCTCCGACATGGGGCCTTGTGCATATCACATTATGACACGGACACGTAGATACTCTAATTACTATACATATTATTCATAAATAATGTATTAGACTTGCTCGTGTCCTCCGGGATGCATTTGATTGTGTGTTGGAGCCGTATCACAAGCGTATCATAGAGAAAGTGTGATACGGGTGCAGTGCACTCCACGTGTTTGTTGTTTGGTTTTTTTCTATCCGTGCATGTGTATTTACATATATATATGCTCTCTATGTAATATATAGTATATCTTATGATTAGGGTATATGTGTGTATATATGTTAGTATTTATAGTTATATTTATATATATATATATTTGTGCGTGTGTGTGTGTGTGTGTGTGTGTGTGTGTGTGTGTGTGTTGTATACAGATTATGGCTGTGCAATAGGGAGAGAAGTTAATGTGCACTCAAGTAGCCCTGCAAGTTATGGCTGTACAATATGTATATATATCTATCTATCTATATATATATATATATATATATATATATATATATATATATATATATATATATATATATATATATATGTGTGTGTGTGTGTGTGTGTGTGTGTGTGTGTGTGTGTGTGTTGTATATAGATTAGTGTATATGTGTGTGTCCTACTGTATAAAATAAGTGAAGATGTTGTGCACTCGGGTAGCCCTGCAGGTTGTGGCTATGCAATAGGGAGAGAAGTTGGGCATTCGAGTATCAGTAGGATGGTTAACTCGTGCACATGAGGTGAGTGCACAGGTATTCAGTATAACCATGCTCAGTATCAATGATCACTGTGCAGTAGAAATATTCAGGTATTAGTCACGACCCGCACCCAAAATTTGGGCATGAGTCGTGGGTACGTCCAGCCTATGTCGCAGCATCGGCGGTAGAATATTGTCTAGGTCATAATAATATACTAAACAATACTCACAACCTGTCAATGATATCAACTCCATAAGGAGGACAATATACATCTCACAATAACTCATAATGCAAACTCAATCACAACAACTATAAGAGTATAAGGCACGATAAAAGATAAGAATAATGACATAGTCAAATACAATGATTCAAATAGAGATAAACTACAGTCTAGCTGTCCAGCATAAGAAGTCTCTACAAGTCTCAAATTAAATTAACATAAGTCTCAACATAAACTGAAATAAACCTCAAATAAGTCTCAGTGCATAAGATAAATACAGTCTAGATAGCTGCAGGTAATGTCTCCTCTAAAGGAATAGTCTCCTCTAAGATCTCTGGTGTGTAGTCTGCATCTATACCTGGTCCATGATGTGTGGGACAGAAGTCCTCCAGATCCTCTGAAAAAAATATTCAGTCAGGATTGGAGCGTAGTACAAGCACTAATAACAGTTCCACATATATTGACAAAACTATAATACAGTGTAAAGAAATACAAGATAGATATGAATACTGGTAATAAACAATACTGGAATAACGAAATACTGGAAAGAAATACTTAAATAAAGGAATACTGGAGCATATGTCATCATCAATGTACATCTAGCAATGAATAGAATACAAGTACATGCTAGAACAATGAACTAGAATATTAGTGAGTACTAGAATAATAACTAAAACATGTAGAGATGCTAGCTCAATATACTACAGATACATGTCAAGAACATCTAGCTAAGTGTGTGAAACATTAGCATATCATGTGATTGGCTTGGGACTGATCAGGATTGTTACATATGATTATCTATGATTCATGTAAGGTCAGGCTAACCATTCGAATAGCTATGATATGAGCAATAGTCAGGCTAATCACATGTAACAGGCTATGAGGCATGTAATAGTCAGGCTGCACCGACGTGAGGTGTAGGTGAGCAATGATGCAAGTAGAGTTGGGTATGATCATATAAGCTACTAATATTTTCCTGTTTTCCCAGCTAGCACTAAGGATTCCAAATCATGACTCCTCATGACAGGTCTCGATGATGCCAACTCGTGTAAATAACAGTGTCAGAATCATGTATGCTATACAACTAGAATTATAGAGATAATCAAGATAATGAAAACTGTCAGAGAATGTACTCACCTATGGTCCTTAGCTGGCAATACCAATATCATGTTTCCAAAGTATCGTCTGAATGATCTAACAGTCCTATAGACATATTAAATAATACAATATTGCATCAGACATTACACTAACACACATAATCAAAATATAATAAACTCAGAGACTATGCTAGGGGATGACACTTGTCATCTACAGGGTCAAGTGTTCGTCTAGTTGCATGGTGTCACGTATGTAATTGCTGTGCATAACAAACAGTCAATATAATACGGGTCTTGCCAGTACGTCAGTGTACATAAGGCAGTCTGCTAACAGTTCACATGGTCACAGGTCAATGTAACTACGGGATATCCATAATTAGCACTAGGGTCTCATAGTACATGTATAAATATACATATAATCTTAACTAACATATAACATTAATTACTTATAATATATATGTACACCAATTAAATACATATACAATATATATATATATATGTGTGTGTATATACTAATTGAATTCATATGCTATATATATATATATATATATATATATATCAATTATATATATTAACATATACTAATGGAATACATATATATACTAATTATACCAAATATACAATACATGTATATTAAACCATAACTAAAAATATATATGCATACTAATAAGAAATACGTGTATACGTGCACGTGTACATGTACGCCAGAAGGAGAACTCGAACCTATGTATGTGGGATGAGGCATTCGTGTCGAGGTCATCGAGAAGGAGATGCTCGGTTCAGTCGAGCGGGTCGACTTCGACGTGTTCTGGCCGGTTGAGCAGCGTCGGGTGGCAGCGGCGCTCCGGCGGGTTCAGGCACAGTCGATGGCAAGGATGGCAAGATGACAGTGTCGGGTTCAAGATCCGGCGGGTCTCCGATCGAGTGCAGTGAGAGAGGGGTGGCGAGGTGGTTGGTCCAGTCGACGTGGTGAAGGAGAGGCGGCTGACAGTGTCGGGTTTATTCCAATCGGCTTACAGGCGGTGAGATGGGGAGAGAACGGCGGGACTGGGCTACTCCGGCATTCAGTCGCGGGTTTATGGTCGGGTCTGGTCGGCTCAGGGCTGTTCGGTTTCGGCAGGTGAAGGAAAGGTGAATAGTAAGGGGGTGGTCTAGTATGTGACTAGGATCTACTATGTATCGTCATGCACTCCTTGTTGATTGTTGTTCTCTGAGTGATCTAGTATGTGACTAGGATCTACTATGTATCGTCTCAGCTATGACACGTGAAACACGTCATGCACTCCATCTGGAGCAGGTGGCAAGTCCAGTCTATAGGCCACTGCACCGACCCTTGCAAGAATACCGAAAGGTTCGATGTATCGTGGACTAAGTTTTCCGCCTCTACCCAAACGAATCGTGTCCCATGTCAAATAAATCTGTAGGAACACCAAATCACCAACCTAGAACAAACAGTCTTAACACACAATCTAAAACAAAATAATCATAAACCAAAATAACAAAACCTATACCTGAAACTCTAGGGGTCTACGGTGGCTATCGGCCCAATGCCGCTGTCTGTCCTGCGCCACTCGCAGTTTGTCTCTGATGAGTTTTACCTTTTCTGCCGCATCCACGACCATTTTTGGTTCTAACAAAGCTGTCTCTCCAACATCATCCCAAGATAACGGTGTACGATACCTTCATCCGTATAAAGCCTAGAATGGTGACATCTCAATGCTGGCCTGGTAGCTCTTGTTGTAAGCAAACTCTACTAGGTGTAGATGGTCCTCCCAAGAACCTTCGAGATCCAAAACACAAGTGCATAGCATATCTTCAAAAGTCTGAATAGTCCTTTAAGACTGCACATCTGTCTGGGGGTGATACGCGGTACTGAACTTGAGCTGAGTGCCTAAGCTAGACTGCAGACTCCTCCAGAAATGGGAAGTAAAACGACTATCCTGATCTGAGACGATACTTACAGGAACCCCATGTAATCTGATAATCTACCGCACGTACATCTCTGCTAGCTTCTCTGTTGATGTACCCATTTTAAAAGGTAAAAAGTGGGATGATTTGGTCAACCTATCCACGATGACCCAAATCGCGTCCTTTCCTCCTGAAGAACGTGGAAGCCCTGAAACAAAGTCCATAGTCACGTGCTCCCACTTCCATTCTGGAATAGGTAAAGGTTGAAGTAATCCTCTTGGCCTATGTCGATCTGCTTTTATCTGCTGGCATACTAAATACCGGGATACAAAGCGTGCTACCTCGTGCTTCATACCATACCACCATACGTGCTCCCTCAAATCTTGATACATCTTGTTGGCACCGAGATGCATCGAGTACTGAGAGCGATGTGCCTCCTGTAAAACCTCTTCGCGCAGCTCTCTACTTGGCACACACATCCTCGTGCCATGTTGTAGAGATCCATCATCCGCAATAGTGAAGTCCTCTGTCAATCATGTCCGAACTTGTGCCCTGATACTTCTCAAAGTCTCATCATCATACTGTGCAGCTCTAATTCTGTCCATCAGCTCTGATTGTATCTGCAATCCCCACATCTGAATCTCAATACCTGAAACTAGCACTTTTATTCCCAAGCTCTCAAGATCAGCTAATAAATGTCTATCAGTAGTCAAGTACATAGCCATCAGATACCTACTCAAGGCATCGGCGACTACGTTGGCCTTTCCTGGGTGGTACTGTAATAAGATATCGAAGTCTTTCATCAACTCTAACCACCTTCTCTGCCTCATGTTCAGCTCCTTCTGTGTAAATACGTACTTCAAGCTCTTGTGGTCTGTGAAGATCTCCATACGCTCTCCATACAGATAGTGTTTCCACAACTTTAGAGCGAAGATAACTGCTGCTAGCTCCAAATATTGAGTGGGGTAGTTCTTCTTATGAGGGCATAATTGTCTTGAAGCATAGGCAATTACTTTCCCATGCTGCTGAAGAATGCATCCCAAATATTTTCCTGAAGCATCACTGTAGATAGTGAATCCTCCTGTCCCAGATGGCAATGTCAAAACTGGAGCTGTCGTCAATCTCTTCTTCAGCTCATCAAATACAGCCTGACATTCCGCTATCCAGACAAAATCCACATCTTTCTTGGTCAGCCTAGTCATTGGCTCTGCAATCTTGGAGAAGTCTTGTACGAATCTCTTGTAGTATCCTGCTAGTCCGAAAAAGCTCCTAATTTCAGCTACCGTACTGGGGATAGCCCATAACTCCACTGCCTCTATCTTCTTTGGGTTAACTGAAATTCTGTCACCCGTCACCATATGTCCAAGGAATTCAACCTTGTCAAGGAAGAACTCACACTTTGAAAGCTTCCCATACAACTCTTCCTTCCTGAGAGTCTCTAAGACTAGCCTCAGGTGCTCTTCGTGCTCCTCTGGGGTCTTCGAATACACAAGAATGTCGTCAATGAACACCACTATAAACTTGTTAAGGTACTGATGGAATACCTTGTTCATCAAGTTCATGAATACTGCTGGTACATTGGTTAAACCAAACGGCATTACTGTGAATTCAAACTAGCCATATCTGGTCCGAAAAGCTATCTTCGGTATGTCTTCCTTCTTCACCTTCACCTGGTGATAGCCTGACCTCAAGTCTATCTTTGAAAACACCTTCGCTCCGCTCAATTGATCGAAAAGATCGTCTATCCTCGACAGCGAATATTTGTTCTTGATAGTAAGGTTGTTCAGAGCTCTATAATCGATACACATGCGTACCGTGCCATCCTTCTTCGGTACGAATAATACTGGAGCTCCTCATGGTGACGAACTGGATCTAATGAAACCTTTGTCCTGCAGCTCCTCAACTTGATTCTTCAGTTCTACCAGCTCGTTGTTGTTGACTCTATAGACGTGTTCGGAAATAGGCTCCGCTCCTGGTACCAAGTCTATAGAGAATTCAACGTCTCTATCTGACGGCAAGCCTGGCAACTCCTCTGGAAATACATCCAGGAACTCCACTATCAGAGGATGTGGTAACTCTACTTCTTCCTTCCTAGGTCCGCAAAAAGTGCCTCTACTCCGCTCCGCTGCTCCTCTGGCTACCTCGAACTCTGGCTCTCCTGGCGGTCGAAATATTACTCTGCCTCCGTGACAATCTATAGAAGCATGGTATTTACTCAACCAGTCCATTCCAAGTATAATATCGTATCCCGGAAGTGGCATGACGAGTAAACTCACGCTCAACTCTTGGCCTTCCAATGACACTCTTCGATCCTTGCAATAATCACAGACTAGGATAATGCCTCCTCCTGTCATGATCTTGCAAGTCCTATCTAATGGTTCCATTTCTAAATGATTCTTAAGGTCATAAGATACAGATAAGAAAATATAGAAAGCACTAGAATCAAATAATACAAGTGCTGGAATATAATCGAGAGAAACTGAACCTGAAATTATGTCTCCAGCTGGCTCGGCCTCCTCAGTCGTCATGGCATAAGCTCATTCTTATGGTGCTCCTCTCTGCTGTTGCTGGTACTGAGCAAACCTCTGCTGCTGTGGTGGAAGTGGAGGTCCTCTCTGCTGGCCTCCTGGTACAGTAGGTGCTCTGGCTGGTCCTCTCTAAGCGGCTGCTCCTTCCTGACGAGTCTGAATAGCTGGGCAGTCACTCAGCTGATGTGCTGACGATCCACATGACAAGCAAGTACCCAACCTCTTTCTGCAGATGTCTCTAGTATATCTCATCTTTCTATAATACGCGCACTGGGCAACGGGCTAGTTCTGTCTCTATGGTTGCTGCTGTCCCCCGAATCGTGACCGCCGTGCGGGCCTGGAGTTGCGCCCGCACAAGGCTTTAATGATTTGCATAGCAAGCACATATTCAGAGTACGCAGATAAATTGAAACATAGATTTATAATATAGAAAAGTTTTCTTTATTGATAATGAACATCTATTACAAACTCTTGAACGAGTTAGCTAATATGCCGAACGGCTTACAAAAGAGATGACTCAAAATGAGATAGCAGTCCTGTACATTACATCCCTTTATAAACTCAAAATGATAAAGACCTCCAGGCTGGAGGATAGCTTTGCCACGGAGCTGCATTTGTGTATGAAGAGTTGCAGCTCCTGTCTTCAAAATGCTTCAGGGGGCGCGGTGAAGATGCGCCAACAGTTGGACTGGATCGGGTAGACGACTTCGGCTCCTCGCTCGGTTCGCCTTGGTGCGGAGAACCTGTTTCAACGAGGGTCAGCATATCGAAACATGCTGGTGAAGGCGAGCTAGTCTAACTATACCAATCAACACGTTGTTTAGTGAAGCATGCATATTTTGTGGGTTTCTATCTTGCCTTAGTTCATTTACAAGTAAGCAGCATATAGAATTTACTGAAATGAACGTGCCACCGTTAGGTGGATTTTACCTGACCGTCTGAATTACCTGCACAATACTTACCCTGCCTTCCCTGCCACGAAGACACAAGTTAGTTTGCAACAGGTTTAAATATACAGTGGATCACTGGCTAGGATGCCATCATGGACCATTTAGTCTTGAACGAGGATGGAATGCAGCGAAGAATCAGTAGTGGCTGCAAACTATCCCGTTCAGATGCAGTAGATTACAGTGAGTTCCGTCCGGATCGGATCGGTGCCAGTGCCCCAGCGACCGTCCGCAGGAACCAGTGACCTTGTGCACAAGTTGTCCGTGATCGAATCGATATTGTTTCATTAAGCTAACAGTTCATGCAGTTGAGGCAATGCCAGTTCAGGACAAGCAGTATTATGATTCAGTTGCATAGCCTCTTGATTCAGTATATTTCATAGCATAATTTAAAGAAGAACAAACATTCTAACTTGTATTTATGCATATGATAAATGTCCCAAACGAACAAGCATGCAAGTAAGTAACCGTTCACAGTTTGATTGACAAGCAGTATTAACCAAGTCTATTCTCTTTAATCTTGGTTTCTTTTATTATTACTTGGTATCGTTTGATCGGGGCACGAGAATGCAAGTATTTTAGCTGTGAAGCTTGGAAGCAGGGCTAGCTAATCGGATTGGTAGCCACTCACTTAGATTTTGGAAAGAAGAAGGAAAGAGGTGCTTCACGACTCCGCTCGCAAGCCGCCTACTGCTCGTTCACCTGCACACGAACAGCTCAATTAATACTTCTTCCTCTCTTTCCAATCTCAGAATAGGAGTGCAAGTCAATGAACGAAAACAATAAAAACCATCGAAACCGTTCAAGGAAAACAAGCAAATCCCAAAACCAACTCAAAGTACGAAAGCAACAAGCGACATCGAAAACCGAGGCAATAAAAGATAGCAGCGGAGAGGTCCCTCCTGACTCTGCTGCTAAGCCGATCCTTGGGGCGCAGTCCACTGAATATGGGAATCGATTCCGAAGAAACAAATCCATAACGAGGACGAGTTATTAACTCAATCTATCCCGATCGAACGATACCGTCTTGTGTTTCTTAGCCGCGCTCTCCGCACCGGGAGAACGGGGCGCTACATCCTACCCAACTAAATGGAAGTTTCGTCCCGAAACTTAGGAATAAAGCCTACCGTTAGGGATTATTGAGGCGGCTCAGTGGGCAGGCAGGAACGGTATGATCTGGATCACCACAAATGAGGCATTGCCTAAGTTTCTTACGGCACTTTTCAACTGTTGCCCTGGTTTCTTACAATATGCACAAGGTTGCCCTGGGTTACCTCTCCGTGGACCGCCGTGGTTAGGGCACTTTGCAGTGGTATTTCCTCTATTGTTGCCTTGGCGTTTGTGATTGTAGGTATGCACAGCACCGGTGGAAACGTGAGGATACTGCGGTTCGAGTGATAAGGCGTGATTCATGACTTCACGCATTGTTCCGTACTGATTATTGACTACGTGCGAATAGATGGCAGGGCGTAGTCCACCTTCAAACCTTCTGGCTTGACTCGCTGCATCAGGTAAATAGGCCCTAGCGAATTTGGAGAGTCGGTTGAATTCGGCGGAGTACTCTTTAACTGTCATACTGTCCTGCCTCAGTTGCAAGAAATTATTTTCCATTTGACGTTGTACTGGAGGGGGTATAAACTCCTCTTCGAACGCAGCACGAAAGGTCGTCCACGAGATCGCCTCCTCTCCGTGATCAAATTGGAGAGATCGTCGATGCACGTCCCACCAATCGTGTGCGTTGAGGCGGAGCTGTAGTTGCGCGCAGGCGACGCGCTTCTCTTCGGGGACCTCTAGCAGAGCAAAGTAATCTTCTAGTTCTGCTAGCCAATCCAGAGCTACCACTGGGTCCTCAGTCCCTTTGAATGGGGTGTTGCAGACTTTCTTGAAATGGCCCAAGTTGAAGGCAATCACGTCCCTCAACCTTAGGATTTGAGGCGTCTCCACTTCAAGCACGGGCTGTTCCACCGGAGTCATTGCTGTTGCGGCGGAATGGTTGGCAGCCAAAGTCTGAACGATCTGTTGCAGGGCATCTACCTGCTTCTGTTGGACTGAGAATCGGGTCTCTAGATTGCTTTCGAGCTTGGCTTGGCGAGCATCGTCTCTTTGTCGTTGCGATTCTAATATTTGCATTACCCGCTCAAGCGGGTCGACTTGAGATAAGCCTCGCTGGCTCCGAGAGCTTCCCGAAGTGCCCGAACTGCTTTCTTGTATTTCGTTCGGTACTTGCGCTGCAGATTGCGCTGGATCCATTCCTTCAAAAGAAGGTAAATTATATTAGGATCATAATGTATTATGGACTTATTGCATGAACGTATCTCATTTTGGCCTAGCGAGTTCAAGAGTTCGCACAGGAATTTGATCGTTAAAGGAACTTTTCCAGCACGAAGTCTAAGGAACTTGAATCTGTACTCTGATACCACTATGTCATGACTCAATTTCGTAGAATCAATTGAGGCGTCCCCCGAATCGTGACCGCCGTGCCGGCCTGGAGTTGCGCCCGCACAAGGCTTTAATGATTTGCATAGCAAGCACATATTCAGAGTACGCAGATAAATTGAAACATAGATTTATAATATAGAAAAGTTCTCTTTATTGATAATGAACATCTATTACAAACTCTTGAACGAGTTAGCTAATATGCCGAACGGCTTACAAAAGAGATGACTCAAAATGAGATAGCAGTCCTGTACATTACATCCCTTTATAAACTCAAAATGATAAAGACCTCCAGGCTGGAGGATAGCTTTGCCACGGAGCTGCATTTGTGTATGAAGAGTTGCAGCTCCTGTCTTCAAAATACTTCAGGGGGCGCGGTGAAGATGCGCCAACAGTTGGACTGGATTGGGTAGACGACTTCGGCTCCTCGCTCGGTTCGCCTTGGTGCGGAGAACCTATTTCAACGAGGGTCAGCATATCGAAACATGCTGGTGAAGGCGAGCTAGTCGAACTATACCAATCAACACGTTGTTTAGTGAAGCATGCATATTTTGTGGGTTTCTATCTTGTCTTAGTTTATTTACAAGTAAGCAGCATATAGAATTTACTGAAATGAACGTGCCACCGTTAGGTGGATTTTACCTGACCGTCTGAATTACCTGCACAATACTTACCCTGCCTTTCCTGCCACGAAGACACAAGTTAGTTTGCAACAGGTTTAAATATACAGTGGATCACTGGCTAGGATGCCATCATGGACCGTTTAGTCTTGAACGAGGATGGAATGCAGCGAAGAATCAGTAGTGGCTGCAAACTATCCCGTTCAGATGCAGTAGACTACAGTGAGTTCCGTCCGGATCGGATCGGTGCCAGTGCCCTAGCGACCGTCCGCAGGAACCAGTGACCTTATGCACAAGTTGTCCGTGATCGAATCGGTATTGTTTCATTAAGCTAACAGTTCATGCAGTTGAGGCAATGCCAGTTCAGGACAAGCAGTATTATGATTCAGTTGCATAGCCTCTTGATTCAGTATATTTCATAGCATAATTTAAAGAAGAACAAACATTCTAACTTGTATTTATGCATATGATAAATGTCCCAAACGAACAAGCATGCAAGTAAGTAACCGTTCACAGTTTGATTGACAAGCAGTATTAACCAAGTCTATTCTCTTTTATCTTGGTTTCTTTTATTATTACTTGGTATCGTTTGATCGGGGCATGAGAATACAAGTGTTTTAGCTGTGAAGCTTGGAAGCAGGGCTAGCTAATCGGGTTGGTAGCCACTCACTTAGATTTTGGAAAGAAGAAGGAAAGAGGCGCTTCACGACTCCGCTCGCAAGCCGCCTACTGCTCGTTCACCTGCACACGAACAGCTCGATTAATACTTCTTCCTCTCTTTCCAATCTCAGAATAGGAGTGCAAGTCAATGAACGAAAACAATGAAAACCATCGAAACCGTTCAAGGAAAACAAGCAAATCCCAAAACTAACTCAAAGCACGAAAGCAACAAGCGACATCGAAAACTGAGGCAATAAAAGATAGCAGTGGAGAGGTCCCTCCTGACTCTGCCGCTAAGCCGATCCTTGGGGCGCAGTCTACTGAATATGAGAATCGATTCCGAAGAAACAAATCCATAACGAGGACGAGTTCTTAATTCAATCTATCCCGATCGAACAATACCGTCTTGTGTTTCTTAGCCGCGCTCTCCGCACCGGGAGAACGGGGCGCTACAGCTGCTACTGGATGTATCCTCGAACTGGTGCCTGTTGCTGATGCTACTGCTGGTATGGCCTCTGTTGTTGTTGAAAGTATGGACGCTTGGCCGGTCCTGTGTTACCATATGTTCCTCTAGAAGTGTCGTATCCTCTCTTGGGCCTGAGGTCCAAGTCATCTTCAGCAATCTAGGCATCCATCAGAATACCCTCAAATGTAGCAGTGCATCGTCCCGAAGTATGAGACTTGATCTCTCTATTCAATCCCTTCCTGAATTTTTGTGCCCTGTCTCCTTGGTCTCGAATCATCGATGGCGCAAATCGACTCAAACGATAAAATCTCGCAGCATATTCGTTAACTGACATGCTCCCTTGGACTAAGTTATGGAACTGACTTTCCAATGCTCCCAAAGCCACGTCAGAAAAGAACTTCTCCTTGAAGAGCTTCTTGAAGTCCTCCCAAGTAAGTCCTCCGTCAGAGAGTCTCGGCTCTGTACGATACCACGTCAGCATGATATTAAATATCTGACTGCCAACGGCCTCGATCTGAAGAATTTCCGGAATCAGCGCCAAACGCAAGTTTCTCTCTATATCCTCTAGCCATTCGTCAGCATAGAGTGTCCCCTCAGTGCCTTTGAACTCTCAAGGCATCATCCTCTTAAAGTCCACTATAGTACCTGGCCTCTGGTGTTGCTGTCCAGGATGTTATTGTTGTCGTGCTAGTCTCTCCACAGCCTAGAGAGCCACCTGATGAGCATTCTCTATGCTCTCTCTTATCAGCTCTGTTTGTGCCTCATGAACCTCTGCTTGCACCCTCTGATCCTCAGCTTGAACATGTTGAGCTTCTGTTGTTACTCTCTGGGCCTCTAACATGCCCTGGATAAGTGTGAACATATGTGCCCTGTCAGTGGACATACCTCCGGGAATCGGTGTCGGTGGTGGTGGAAGGTTGTCCGTCACAGCTGGGGCAATCCTCTGAATAGGTGGAAAAGGAATCCCATTAGCTGCAGATACTCCCACATGAACAGAAGATGTGGGAGGAACTCCAGATGTCTGTTCGTCGAGTCGAGAGGTGGCAGACCTCTCTGAAGCTGCTGCTCCCAATCTCAAAGATCTTGTCTTCGGCAGCATCCTAAAGACAGACCGAAAAGAATCAATTAAGGTAATAGATACAATTTTATCAAGAAAGGACAGTAAAATTCCAAGCGAAGCTGTCACGACCCGCACCCGGTTTAGGGGCACGAGTGCGTGGGTACGTCCAGCCTACGCCGCAGCATCGGCGGTAGAACGCTGTCAAGGTCTTGATACTATCTAGCCAATCTCACACAAGCATCCAATCTTCATAAGGAGGCACGGATGACACAAATAAACGAGCACATACTCAATCACAGGATTATAGCACGATAAGATAGCGAAACAAAAATTAAATACAACACAAGTCTAAAGTAATAATCAAACTCAACAATTATCCAAGTCTCAATAAAATGCCGGAGACAAATCCGGTACCAAATAGTCTACTGAAAGAACTAACTAAAATATAGAAATTTCCGGCTAGACCTCCCAGAATTACAACTAGACTACCAAGTCTGCAGCTACTCACCATATGGTCCATAAAGAGTCGGACAGCGGTCCTCTAAGGCATAGTCTGGAAAAAATGTTTCCAGTCAGGAAGGAGCAAAGTACAAATCTCAAATAATAGTTCCATTAAATTGATAAGGTCTATAATACAATAAACATGTCATGCTAGCTACTGAGAAGACAGTAAAATAAATGCAATGGCAATTAAAGAGAGACAGGCAATGTAAAGAGACAGGCAATAGGCAATATGATATAGTCCGTGCATGTATGAAAATGAAAAGAACAAGTATGGTATCATATACGGGTGATGTAGTATATGATTTGAAATAGGGAACTGTAATCCATTCTAAGTGTTTGAAATAGTAGTTTCAAAATGTGATCAGCTTGGGAACATGTACGATAGCTACAGGGCCTGGCTAATCATGGGTGAAGAGCATGATTAACACTTACAATTTTCTATACTACAATAAGAGGTCATGATCACATTTCTTACTAACTACTTCTCCGCCCCCAACTAGTACTGTGGATCCAACCATGACACGTCACGATACACGAGCAAGTCCAGTTTATCATGTACGATGTCTAATATACATGTCGTGTACAATATCAATACGATAATCAATGTAACATCTCATGACTGCAGATCCAAGCTATACTAGTCCGTGTAGCACAGTGTCAAAGATTCAGTGGTAACATTTCAAGATTATTGAATTTATAAAAATTATCAAGAAATTGGAAATTATCAGAAAATGTACTTGCCTTGGGTCCTTAGCTGGTATTTATGGATGTCCTGTTCCAGAGTATCCCCTGGGTAAAGCAACAGTCCTAAAAATACATCACAATAACACTGGTATCAGGTGCTACCCTAACACACAGTCTATAAACACTGGCCTCAGGGCCATGCCAGGCAGGGCACTAGTCAACTAGGTCACCTAGTAGGGATACATATTTAAATAAACATCTCATTAACTAATATATAAAATTTCCATCCATTACAATAATAGATATATGTAAAATATATACAAAAATAAATAATACTTGCATAGATATAAACATAATAAAATAATACTTGTATGTATATATATAAACATAATTCATGAAATATATCTAAATATATACCAATATAATTTATACTTGCTATAGTTGTACATTTTCCAAAATACGTACATATATAATTAACATATGTCAAAATGCGTACATATCATATATGTGCAAAAGTACATTTTTAGAATATACATATATATATATATATATATATATATATTGTCAACAACACTCTTAAACATACTAATATATGAATCTAGTTTGTACTAATATATGCTTTTATTAACTAGTTATCATATATAAAAATAACCAATATATATATATATATACAATATATATATATATCAATTTAATCATACGTACTAGAATACGTATATATATATATTTGTAAATCATATTAAATATATACATGTACATACATATATACATATCATCATTAATCATATACATTAATTACATTAATTTATCAATACATTCATTATTAACATACTGATACATTATGAGTGTAATTATAAAAATAAATAATATACATATTCATGTATTTAAAATATTAATTAAATAAATGCTATACATATATATATATATTAATATATGCTCATACGTATATGCGTATATGTCTACACATTAATTTACATACAAATACATATACGTCTCTTTAATACATTATATATATATATATATATATATATATATATATATATAAAGAAGGAGAGAGAGAGGAGAAACTCACTGATGGGGGTCGTTCCTGGGGTGGCCACCGGCCAGAGTCGCCGGACACAGGGGGTTGGAGAGGGAGCAGGCCAGCGGAGGAATGGGGGAGTCGGAGGCTGACAGGGAGGGATGCGGGGTCTGCCGGACTGATGGCCGCCGGGGGCTGCACACAGCAGGAATGGGGGAGAAGCAGCCGGAGGGTGGAGCGCCGGCGCCGGAGGCGACTGATGGTGGTGGGGGAAAACACAGCAGGGAGGAGGAAGAGTAGAGGCGGAGGGGGATTCGGGGCTTGGCTGATGGGGAGGAGCGGGAGCCGGAGGTGCAGCAAGGGGTCGGAGCTCGGCCGCTCGGCTCGGCCGCCGGAGTAGTCAGCGGGAGGCTGATGGTGGGAGAGCCGCCGGACCGCTGGAGTGGGCAGATGGTGGAGGAGTTCGACGTCGGGTCGACTCAGCCGACCGGAGCAGTGGTCGACGGACAGGGTGTGGGGAGCTCGGTGCGGCAATGGAGAGCAGTCGGAGCGGGGTCAGGGCACGCCGCCGGAATGATGGCCGGAGTCGGGGTAACACAGTGGAGGGGTTGGGAGATGAACAGTATTCCCTCCTTTTCTCTTTTAGTTCAATTTCAAAAATAGTTAAAAGAGAAGAAGAAGAAGAAAAGGAAGAAGAAAGGAAGAAGGAGAAAAATAATTACATACGTAGGAGAGAGGGAGGTGGAGGCTTGCTTTTTGGGATTAGGGTTTTCTAGGAAAAAGTGTTGATGTGACAAGACATTATATAGGGGAGAGGGTTTGATGAAGGGTGAGGATTTGACCCCTAGAATGAGGGGTCCAGATTTGTCATGAGAGAAAAATTAATTCATGTAGGAATGAGGGTGAGGGCTAGTTAAATAATATTAGGTTCCCTCATTGCTTAAACAATTGGGTGTTGACATAAAAATGCAAATTTGTAATTTAGCCCCCTTAAATTTGGGTATTTGCACAAACGCATGAAATGACAAAAATTTGGCGGACGATTCGGTGTCCGATGTTTTGTAGGGTCAGGGGGCGCTGTATGATCGGTATGGGCTCAATTTGCAGGGCACTGGAATTAAATTAGGATTTTCAGAATTGGTTTAAATAGTATCCTCAATTTAATTAGAAATAAAATGCAAGTTGAGTTCAAAAATTAATTAGGAGTACATGGGGCCAAAATTAGGTCAGGTCATCAATACCAATAATGAAGAAGACTCAGAACAGAATATTACCCTAATTTGGGCCGCACGAAAAATAGGTCAAGATTGTCTCCAATTTAAATTGGAACGCACAACGATACAAAATAGGGATTTATTAAATAACGTCCGCGACGATTTTTGTGCGGCCAGAAATAATGTACAGAGAGCATAATTATGAGTTGCAAAAATAGCAGAATGGAAGGCGGGCATGTCTAGGGCAAGATTGTGAATTTTGTTGGAAGACAAAAGTCAGGATACTGCTCCAATTATCGAAGCAAAGGCAATGCGCAATAATTAAATAAAAATACGGTAATTAATTACAATCTCCACTAATTAAATTCTAAATAAATAATTAAATACAAAATTCCAAAATTCCTGACAGGTGTTCGTATACTGGCTTCTAGGTCAAGTCTGCTAGCTCAAAATAAATGAACACTGCATCTAATACTATATTTAATTACACACCACATAACTATTTAAAAATCAAATATACTATCATGCAGTTAATTAATGGTAACTACAATAATATTAAAAATTATGAAAAGTCGAAAATACCCCTGTTTTCGGAATGTGGTAGTGACAAGTCTACCCTCCTTAAAAGAATTTCGTCCTCGAAATTTAAATCCTCATAGTAGCGTTTAATCATACATATTATTATTTCCCTCCAATTTAAATTCATCATCCATGAAATCAGGTAATAATCCACAATGTCCTTCCATAATTTTCAAAATTTTGAATTTATTGCATTCCTGAAAATCCTCGGAATAAAATCAAAGTCCATTTTTATCAAGATTTCCCCAAGATTTTAGTTAATAATTCAATACCCAGAATTCAATATCCACTCCTCTAATTTGATTTTTAATCAATGCATATATAGAAATATAAATCTCGTCCCACAAAGTTTAAATTTAACATTAATCCATCAATGATTTTTTAACTCAATTTTCTCAATTTTCTCTTCCTCAAAATACTCAATAATGCGATACTCAAGGATTCTCTAAATGCAACATCCAAATATAACATTCTAAAATTCTTAACTTGCAATCAAATAAATATATTGATAATCCCCCAAATTTTCCAAATTTTATAACCCGTTTAATCATGTCATAATCTTCCTGGAATTAATAAATCATAAATTCTGCCATGTTAAATTCTTGGCCCTTTATTTAAATCGATGTTTATCCTTGAATTTTTAATCATCTTGTTAATCATCTTGTCTCTCCTGTCAAGTCATAACTCCTTCATGAATCTTCGTCATGGTTAAACCCCACAATCATGGTCTAAGAAAGATCTTCCTACAATCATACAACATGCAACCTAAGGGGATATGTACGGTCAGGGTGTCTTGTCATGGTATTGCAGTCTCTATATCAGGGGTACCATTAACTACATTCTAACAAGAAATTATGCATACAAGCTACGGTACTAAGGTATCAGTCAATCAATCAAATAGATAGGAACAGAAGGAAGGAAAGAACAGAACCTGCTAACACATTACCTGCAGTATCGGTCTCCTCGACCGTTATCGCAAATGCCCCGCCCTGCTTGGGTGGTTCCCTTCGCGGGTGCTGAGCATTATATGGTTCCACAGGTAGCCTAACTGGATTTCTATACTCTGAAGCTGCGCGCTGGCCGGGGAGATAAGGGGCTAGAAGACAATCCTTTACTCGATGTCCTGCAGCACCGCAGTGCAAACAAAGTCCTAGCCTCGTTCTACAGCTCTCCCAAAGGTGACCTGGCTTCTTACAGAAATGACAAGTCTGCCGTGTCTCTCTTGGAGACGGTTGCTGATTCTGCTAAACACGGACTGGTGCCTGGTACTGTTGTTGATACTAATACGCCCATGGATGTTGTTGGATAGGAACTGTTGCTAGGTACTGCGGTGGATGCTGAAATGTCCATGGTTGTTGCTAACTATGAAATGGTACTTGGTACTGCTGTTGGTGCTGAATACGGGGATGCTTGGCTGGTCCTGTGCTACCATTCGTATCTCCAAAGGTATTGTGACTCCTCTTAGGCCTGAGATCCAGATCCTCTTCTGCAATCTGAGCATCCATCAAGATACCCTCAAAGGTAGCGGTACGACGACCAGAAGTGCGTGACCGAATCTCTCTCGTCAGTCCCTTTCTAAATTTTCGGGCTCGATCTCCTGGGTCCCGAATCATAGATGATGCAAAACGGCTCAATCTACAGAATTCTGCAGCGTACTCGTCGACCGACATGTTTCCTTGAACTAAGTCATGAAACTGACTCTCCAAGGTTCCCAATGCCACGTCGGGAAAGAACTTCTCCTTGAAGAGTTCTTTGAAGGTCTCCCAAGTAAGTCCTTGTACAGTAATTCTCGGTTCCGTGCGATACCACGTGAGTGCGATATCGAACATCTGACTGCCAGCGGCTTCTATCTGTAAGTTCTCCAGAATCTGGGTCAATCGGAGGCTCCTCTCTATATCCTCTAGCCAGTCGTCAGCGTAGAGTATCCCTTCGGTGCCTTTAAACTCTCGAGGCATCATCCTTTTGAAGTTCACTATAGTGCCTGATCTCTGTTGCTGCTGGCCAGGAAACTGCTGGTACTGTGCTACTCTCTCCAAAGCTTGGAGAGTCACTTGATGAGCATTCTCCATGTTTTCTCTTATCAGCTCGATTTGTGCCTAGTGCGCTTCTGCTTGCACCCTCTGAGCCTCAGCTTAAACTCGCTGAGCGTCTACCGTCACTCTTTGGGCATCTACCATGCCCTGGATCAAGGTAAACATCTGCGTCCCGTCAATGGGCAAACCTCCGGGAATTGGAGTCGGTGGAGGAGGAAGGTTGTCCGTCATAGCTGCGGTAATCTTCTGAACAGGTGGGGGAGGAGGATCCCCGAAAATTGCAGATACTCCTACGGGCATCGGTGATGTAGAAGGAACTACGGCTGTCTGTCCCTCAGGTGGAGAGGTGGCAGACCCCTCTAAAGCTGATGTTCCCGCTCTCATAGACCGTGTCTGCGGCGACATCCTGAAGACAGATCCCAAAGAATCAATTTAGGCAAAAATGCGATATCATCAAGGAAGGAAAGTACAGTTCTAAAGAAGCAACATTCAAGATAAAAGATTGGGAATAAATATTCCTAGTTGTGATTGCATAGGTCAAAGATACATCCAAGGTTGATACTTCTATCCCTCTAAGTACCACAGTTCTACTATAAGCACACTCACTGCTAGCTTTCTTACCTACTGCAATCGCTGAAACTAGTTATCCTTGTCACTCAAGTGCATATCAAATGCAACACACTATACTAAGTACTGCTCTCTCCAATATAATCTTAGACGAACACCTAAGCCAGTTGGCAGTGAAATCTCAATCATGCTCAAGCCAACAGATCCTTACACATGCATCTTATATACTTATATACTAATATATCTCTCTCACTATAAAATCCTTTCCTCAAATAAAATTCCTCAAAATAACTCCTCGAATAAATTTACAGTAAAAATGCATACACTTTCCTCAAGGTTAATTATCTAAATACTGAAATAAAAATTTTATCAATCAAAAAATCCTTACAGCTTGTCTAGGTTCATCAAATTGAATCAGAATTCCTCAGAGTTTTAATGACAATATCTCAACTTCTCAAAATTCAAGAATTTGAAATTCATTTTCAATCCTTAATTTAAAATTTAAATCCACCTTCTGTAGTCCAATAGCTCTAATGTTAATCATTTTACTGTCCTCATCGTCATGCGTCATCAGTTAATACCATAAATTAGTCTGTAAACTCATCTTGATATGAAATCAAACCCTACAATGGAACCAAAATCCTAACTTAATAACTAATCAATAATCAACAAGTGAGAATGGACGGAACAAGGGAATGATTTTAAATTGGAAATTTTAACAAGATTCTCAAGGGTCATCCCAGGAATCTTTCAAGGAATTGTGATTGAGTATTCGCTCTCGTTCTAGTATCCTATGTCCTAGAATCCTATCACAGGTACGCAGTAGTATAAAAAGGATGCCACACTACTACGACATCGTACAACTCGCGAAGTCTGACCTGTATGGGCCACCACTAAAAATGTGTCACGACCCACACCCGGTTTAGGGGCACGAGTGCGTGGGTACGTCCAGCCTACGCCGCAGCATCGGCGGTAGAATGCTGTCAAGGTCTTGATACTATCTAGCCAATCTCACACAAGCATCCAATCTTCGCACTGCGGGACATCGAGTAAAGGATTGTCTTCTAGCCCCTTATCTCCCCGGCCAGCGCGCAGCTTCAGAGTATAGAAATCCAGTTAGGCTACCTGTGGAACCATATAATGCTCAGCACCTGCGAAGGGAACTACTCCAGCAGGGCGGGGCATTTGCGATAACGGTCGAGGAGACCGATACTGCAGGTAATGTGTTAGCAGGTTCTGTTCTTTCCTTCCTTCTGTTCCTATCTATTTGATTGATTGACTGATACCTTATTACCGTAGCTTGTATGCATGATTTCTTATTAGAATGTAGTTAATGGTACCCCTGATATAGAGACTGCAATACCATGACAAGACACCCTGACCGTACATATCCCCTTAGGTTGCATGTTGTATGATTGTAGGAAGATCTTTCTTAGACCATGATTGTGGGGTTTAACCATGACGAAGATTCATGAAGGAGTTATGACTTGACAGGAGAGACAAGATGATTAACAAGATGATTAAAAATTATGAAAAGTCGAAAATACCCCTGTTTTCGGAATGTGGTAGTGACAGAAGCAATCATTCAGTATAGCATTGTGAAGATCAGAAATTTTCTAGTTGTGATTGAGCATACTCTCATCCTAAATCCTATTTCCTATATCCTATCGTAGGCTCACAGTAGTACAACTAAGTTGTCGTACTACCACGATATCGTACAACTTGCAAAACTAGATCTGCATGGGCCACCACTAAAAACGTGTCATGACCCACACCCGGAATTTAGGCATGAGTCATGGGTACGTCCAGCCTACACCACAGCATCGACGATAGAACATTGTCTAGGTCATAATAATATACTAAACAATACTCATAACCTGTCAATGATATCAACTCCATAAGGAGGACAATATACATCTCACAATAGCTGATAATGCAAACTCAATCACAACAACTATAAGAGTATAAGGCACGATAAAAGATAAGAAAAATGACATAGTCAAACAAAAGGTTTCAAATAGAGATAAACTACAGTCTAGCTGTCCAGCATAAGAAGTCTCCACAAGTCTCAAATTAAATTAACATAAGTCTCAACATAAACTAAAATAAACCTCAAATAAGTTTCAGTGCATGAGATAAATACTGTCTAGATAGCTGCAGGTAATGTCTTCTCTAAAGGAATAGTCTTCTCTAAGATCTCTGGTGTGTAGTCTGCATCTATACCTGGTCCATAATGTGTGGGACAGAAGTCCTCAAGATCCTCTGGAAAAAATATCCAGTCAGGATTGGAGCGAAGTACAAGCACTAACAATATTTCCACATATATTGACAAAACTATAATACAGTATAAGAAATACAAGATAGATATGAATACTGGCAATAAATAATACTGGAATAAAGAAATACTGAAATAAAGGAATACTGGAGCATATGTCATCATCAATGTACATCTAGCAATGAATAGAATACAAGTACATGCTAGAAGAATGAATTAGAATATAAGTGAGTACTAGAATAATAACTAGACCATGTAGAGATGCTAGATCAATATACTAGAGATACATGTAAAGAACATCTAGCTAAGTGTGTAAAATATTAGCATACCATGTGATTGGGCATGTAAAAGATTAGCCTCACTATAATGCGAGGAATAGTGAGGCTAATCATATATAACAGGCTATAAGGCATGTAATGGTCAGACTGCACTGACGTAAGGTGTGGGTGAGTTATGATGCAAGTAGAGTTGGGTATGATCACATAAGCTACTAATATTTCCCCGTTTCCCCGGCTAGCACGATGGATTCCAAATCACGACTCCTCGTGACAGGTCTCGATGATGCCAACTGGTATAAACAACAGTATCAGAATCATGTACGCTATACAACTAGAATTATAGAGATAATCAACATAATAAAAACTGTCAGAGAATATACTCGCCTGTGGTCCTTAGCTAGCAATATCAATATCTTGTTTCCAAAGTATCGTCTGAATGATCCAACAGTCCTATAGACATATTATATAATACAATATTGCATCAGACATTACACTAACACACACAATCAAAACACAATGAACTCAGAGACTACGCTAGGTGGTGACACTTGTCATCTATAGGGTCAAGTGTGCGTCTATTTGCACGGTGTCACGTCTGTAATTATTGTGCATAACAGACAGTCAATATAATATGGGTCTTGCCAGTACGTCAGTATACATAAGGCAGTCTGCTAACTGTTCACATGGTCACAGGTCAATGTAACTACGGGATATCCGTAATTAATACTAGGGTCTCATAGTACATGTATAAATATACATATAGTCTTAACTAGCATATAACATTAATTACATATAATATATATGTACACCAATTAAATACATATACAATATATATATATATGTGTGTGTGTGTGTGTGTGTGTATGTGTGTGTGTGTGTGTGTGTGTGTGTGTGTGTGTGTGTGTGTGTGTGTGCGTGTGTGTGTGTGTATATATACTAATTAAATTCATATACTATATATATATATGTATATATATGTACCAATTATACATATTAACATATACTAATGGAATACATATACTATACATATATATACTAATTATACCAAATATACAATACACGTATATTAAACCATAACTAAAAATATGTATGCATACTAATGAGAAATACGCGTATGAGTGAACGTGTACATGTACGCCAGAAGAAGAACTCGAACCTCTGTACGCGGGACGAGGCGTTCGTGTCGAGGTTGTCGAGAAGGGGTTCTCGGTTCAGTCGAGCTGGTCGACTCTGGCGTGTTCTGGTCGGTTGAGCAGCGTTGGGTGGCAGCGGCACTCCGGCGGGTTCAGGCGCAGTCAGTGGCAAGGATGGCGAGATGACAGCATCGGGTTTAAGCTCCGGCGGGTCTCTAATAAAGTGCAGTGAGAGAGGGGGTGGCGAGGCGGTCAGTCCAGTCGATGTGGTGAAGGAGAGACGGGCTGACGGCATCGGGTTTACTCCTGTCGGCTTGCAGGCGGTGAGATGGGGAGAGAACGGCGGGACTGGGCTGCTCCGGCGTTCAGTCGTGGATTCACGGTCGGGTCTAGTCAGCTCAGGGTTGCTCGGTTCCGGCGGATGAAGGAGAGGTGAGCAGTAAGGGAAAGAGGGGGGATGTCGGCTGGGAGTTAGGTTAGGTTTAGAAAATAAAAAGAAAAAGTAAAGAAAGGAAAAGAATATTTATATGTGTATGCAAGATGTTGGGTTGACCTAGAAATAGGGCATGGTCAATACTTGGAAAAAAAAAGGGCTTGTCATGGAGATATTTCAAGGGCTAGGATTCAATGGATTCAAAATGGATGGCTATGATTGCATTTGGTTCAAAGTTTGGAGGGCTATGGTTTGAGGAGGTTGATGTTAAGTTACATACTCCCAAAAATTATAGAAAAATTCACATGAAGGAGAAATGGATTTTTTTCACGTGTTGTGTCAAACGGGGTAGACACCTTAATGCATTTTTGTATAAAAGTGCCCAACAATTGAAAAATTGCACAAAGTTGGGTTTTGGGATTAATTTAATTAAAATCAATATAATTGGTGTTCTAAAATTAATTAAAAGTACACGGGGCTAAAAATAGGTGGGACACAAGTGTCATAAATGAAGTAGACTCAGAATAGAATATTACCCTAATTTGGGTTACACAAAATGGGTTGAGATTGTGTCTCTAATTTTGATTGGAACGCACAAAGATACAAAGTTAGATTTATATTGAATTAAATATAGTCGGTTGCGATGAATGTTGTAAGACTAAAATAAAGCACATCAAGGCATAGTTATGAGTTACACAAGGATCACAATAAAAGACTGGCACATCTAGGATAAGAGTATGAAATTAGTTGGAAGGCAGTGGCTAGTGTAGTGCTCTAATTATCGAAGCAACGGTAAAGTACAACACTCAAACAAAATCACCATAATTAAATATAAATAATTATCATGCAGTCATTTACACATTAAATTAATTAATAAAAAGACAAAAATAACCCTATTCTGAAATATGGTAGTGACAACCCAATAGGTACATTTCAATTTTTTCCCTTCTAATAGACTCTAGATCTAAGATTTAACCATGAGAAACTAACCCACATGCATAGGCTACCCAAAGGAATTAGTTTTATGTTCATCGAAGACCTATGGTAGAAGTTATATCCAATTTGGTGCCAATTTTGGGAGAATTCTGATATTGGCACATGTAGTGCTTGTCATTGGGTCTAATAGATCAAAATAATATTTGATTACTTGTTTGTAACTAGTGTCGTGTCCATAATTGGATACGTGTAGGTCGTATCTCATTAATTTGACGAAACGGGTTAATTTTGGGAGATTTTCTCCGATATGGGGCCTTGTGCATATCACATTATGACACGGATATGTAGATACTCTAATTGCTATATGTATTATTCATAAATAATATATTAGACTTGCTCGTATCCTCCGAGATGTATTTGATTGTGTGTTGGAGCCGTATCACAAGCGTATTATAGAGAAAGTGTGATACGGGTGCGGTGCACTCCACGTGTTTGTTGTTTGGTTCTTTTACTATCCATGCATGTGTATTTACATATATATATATGCTCTCTATGTAATATATACTGTATCTTATGATTAGTGTATATGTGTGTGTTTATGTTATTATTTATAGTTATGTTTAGATCTATATCTATATATATATATATGTGTGTGTGTGTGTGTGTGTGTGTGTGTGTGTTATATAGATTGTGGCTGTGCAATTGGGAGAGAAGTTGATGTGCACTCGGGCAGCCCTGCAGGTTGTGGCTGTGCAATATGTATATATATCTATCTATATATATATATATATATATATATATATATATATATATATATATATATATATATATATATATATATATATATATATATATATATATATATATATATATATATATATATATATATATATACTTATCTATGTGTGTGTGTGTGTGTAAGTGTTGTGTGTGTGTGTGTGTGTGTGTGTGTGTGTGTGTGTGTGTGTGTGTGTGTGTGTGTGTTGTATATAGATTAGTGTATATGTGTGTGTGTCCTACTGTATAAAATAAGTAAAGATGCTGTGCACTCGGGCAGCCCTACAGGTTGTGGCTGTGCAATAGGGAGAGAAGTTGGGCATTCGAGTATCAGTAGGATGGTTAACTCGTACACACGAGGTGAGTGCACAGGTATTCAGTATATCCATGTTCAGTATCAATGATCACTGTGCAGTAGAAATATTCAGGTATCAGTCATTGTGCCTTGTAGTTTCAGAAATTTCAGTTGGGCTTTGTATTGAAGTATTAGTATTGGATTCTCAATTTAGTGTTAGTTGGGTATTTTTGGGTTTCGGTTAGCTGTTAGATTGTTTAGTTAAGTGTTGACTTATGGTTTAGGTTTCAGTAACCAGGTATGCATTTTTTGTTAAGAGTTAGTTATATATAAATACTTGTATTGGTTGTTAGTTTAGCAGTAAGCCTATATATGTATATTATAGTATAGTTTGTATTGTTAGTATATAGATGGTATGTTAGTAGTTATAGTATTTAAATAGCTAGGAGTAGCATATGGTTTAGTATTGGGGATTAGACATATATTAGCTATATGCAATAGGATTTGGTTTACCTTGGGATACCAAGGTATTTCCAAAGTTTTGAGGTTGGGTATCAAGTTGGTGCGATACGCATTGGTGGAAGGCCAAGGTATCCTATTTTAATTGATTTGATATAATATTATTATATTTGACTCGAATATATATCTAAAACACTATTTTCTTATTCGAAACTTGAGTATCTTGGGATACAGCTCTTTGAGTGCCTTATTATTTCTTAGTTTAGCTAGTATAGCATAGTTTTATAGTGTATCAACTTAGTGACTTAGCATTTAACTCTTGCAACCTAGATTTCATCAGTTTGACTTAGAAATGGTGTATCGACCTAGAATTGCATCAACTTTACTTATTTTTATTCTTGAACCTTGTATTGATGCAACATACCATATATAGGTTGTGAGATACTGGCTTGGGCATCGAGAGACACAACTTGCTCAGGACGTCAGGCGACTACATTTCTCTGATAGTTTTCAATTCATAATATTGTATATATGCATGTTTTAGAATTGTATACATTGATTCCGACACAGTAATTTCATGGACTGGTACTATATGGATCCCGTCAGGAGATGTTATCCCCTACCGTGTTCAGCGGGTACTCATATACATTGTATCTTATCGTGTATATTGGGTATTAATTATATTTCGTGTTCACACACTGCTCATGTTCAGTGTGCTTATTCGTATACACCCACCGCTCGTGTTCGGTGGTTATGATATCCATGTACACCCATGGCTCGTGTTCAGTGGTTATATTTTGTGTTCGTAGCGTATCGTGATTGGGTCCATCGGTATTAGTTGGGGGTGGAGAGTAAGATTTGATTATGTGATCAAAGCCATTGTTACATCATGTACATTCTTGTTACATACCTCACTTGTAATCATCTTACCTGATCATGTTCACCCAACCCGATCACATAATGAACTTGTATTCTGAGGCATATTAGTTAGTTAGATTGCAGTTATTCATTATATTTTAATATTCATATTGTTGATCTATATTCTCGTACATTACATATATATCTTGTTCATTCATTCATATATTTAGTAATCTTGTATTTTATTTTTATATCTGTTTATATGCTCGATTATGCTATTGAAACTGCTTTAAGAGGTATGTACTTTACTCCAATCCTGACTGGATATATTTTTCTAGATGACTGGCTTATAGAGCAGTGTCCCATATTCTACGGGCCGCATGACGGTATACCTTTAGAGGATACTCCTATTGACCAGGAGGACTTAGTTGCAGAGCACGAGGAGGTCTAGATTATCTGTTTTGGATTGTATTAGACTATTCTTTTGGTGGATTCACAGTTTGTATTATTATTTTGGATTGTGGCTTGTATCTTATTCTTTCCTTCGTTATTCCATTCGTGCATTATCTTCCTTAGTTTATTTTGTGATTGAGATTAGTTATTCATGTGAGATACCATATTGCTCCTCCGTTTGGAGTTGAAATGATTGACAAGTACCATATTATATTGTTGAGATGTTAGATAGTTAGAAATAACCCAGACAGCGTTCTACCACCGATTCTGCAGCGTAGGCTGGGCGTAACCACATATTCATACCCAAATATTCGGGTGCGGATTATGACACATTTTTAGTGGTGGCCCATGTAGGTCTAGATTTGTAATTAGTGCGATCTTGTAGTTGTGCTCGTTTGGAGTACTGTTACGAGCCTACTTTAGGAAATAGGATTTAGGCTAAGAGTTTACTCAATCACACCTATGAAAATTCCAATATCTATTTTGCAAATCCTTGTCTATTGAATATTGCTTTACTTTGAATACAGTTCTATCCTTCTTTGATGGTATCGTATCAAATCCTTGTGCTCATCTTCAGGATGCCACCGAAGACGCGTTCCCAGCGATCAGGTGTCGTGACAGCGCGATCAGTCACTTCATCACCCATGAGGGTAACACCCTCAGGCGATGGTCCAGCACCTACTTTCAGGAGGTCAGCTTCACCGGTCCATGTGGGCGTATCGGCAGCAGTTTTCAGAGGTGCTCCACCTCCAGTGCCGAGGACAGGGCAGACAGCTTCAGAGGATCTTCCACCTCCACCACCTGTGGTTGATCAGACGCAGATGTTTGTACTCTTCCAGAAGATTATGGAGATGCAGCAGTGACAGTCAGAGGTCCTATGATAGAGCATGGATAACGCTCACCAGATCGCACTTACAGCAGTTGAGAGAGCTACTACAGCCAAGCCACAGACGGCACCAGCTCAGTTTATTCCGCATCAGCCGAGGCCGGGTAGCATCATCGACTTTAAGAGGATGGGCCCGAAGGACTTCAGGGGCACAGAGGGGATTATATATGCGGACAAGTGGATCGAGAACATTGAGCGGAACCTGCGGCTGGAACAGATTCTAGAGATGCTACAGATAGAGGCAGCGGGTTGTATGATGTTCGATATTGCACTGACATGGTTTCAGACAGACCCGAGGATTACAGTACTAGAACTCTCCTGGGAAGCCTTCAAAGAGCTTTTTAAGGAGAAGTTCTTGTCGGACGTGGCTCTTACATCTTTGAAGAGTCAGTTCCAATATCTCGTCCAGGGAGGTATGTCAGTGGACGAGTATGCGACGGAGTATTGCCGTCTAGGTCACTTCATGGAGGGTCAGAACCCTAGAGGTAGAGCAAGGAAGTTCAGAAAGGGCCTGAACTGGGAGGTCAAACCCCACGCTAACGTAGATCCTACTGCCACCTTCGAAGAGATACTCAGGCAGGCGCAAAGAGCAGAGGATGACTTAGAGCTTGGCTCTAAGAGGTCAAGGGGCACAGGAGGATCCAGCAACTACACAGGTCCAGCAAAGAGGTCTCACTTCCAGCAGCAATACCAAAGGCCTTACCAGAATCAGATACAGCAGTATCACAGGCCAGCTAGAGCGCCGGCTCAGTAGATGTATCAGATCCATAGGGCGGCAGTTTCTTACACTTTCTGTAAGAACCAAGGACACGGATGGGACGCATGCAGGATGAGGCTAGGCCAATGCTTATTCTGTGGATCAGGAGATCATTAGTTGTGAGCTTGTCCCAAAGTCCCAGCTCAGGGTGGAGGACAGGCGCAGAGGGAACCCACTAGACCACCAGCGGGCCAGCAGAGAGGACCTCTTCCACCACAGTAGCAGCAGTTAGCCCAACATCATCAGCAGAGTGGAGCGCAGCGACAAGAGTGAGATTTTGCCTTGATTGTCGATAAGTAGGAGCCGATTGGCGATGTCATTTCAGGTTCAGTTTATCTTAATTCTTTTCCAGCTCATGTTTTGTTCGATTATAGTGCTTCTTATAGCTTTGTATCTGTATCTTTTGCTTTGAGGCATCGTCTTGAGTCTGAACCGTTGGCGAGGACTTGCAAGATCATGACCGGGGGTGGCATTATCATGGTCAGTGATGTTTGCAAGAATCAGAGAGTTTATTTGGGAAGCCATGAGCTGAGCGTATGTTTACTCATAATGCCACTTCCGAGTTACGATATAGTACTCGGGATGGATTGGTTGAGTAGACATCATGCTAGTATTGATTATCGTAGAGGCAGAGTTTTATTTCAGTCGCTAGGAGTGCCAAAGTTTGAGTTCATCGGAGAAGCAAAGCAGAGCGAATGCGATTTCTGTGGAGCTTTGGTAGAAGAGCAGGAGCCGCTACATCCGTTGATTGCAGAATTCTTGGATGTCTTTCCAGAGGAGTTGTCGGGGTTGCCGTCGGACAGAGATATATAATTCTCTATAGATTTAGTGCCAGGTACAGAGCTGATCTCTTAGCACGTCTATAGAGTAAACAACAGCGAACTGACAGAGTTGAAGAAGCAGGTGGATGAGTTACAAGACAAGGGCTTTATCCATTCCAGTTCATCACCATGGGGTGCTCCAGTACTTTTTATACCAAAGAAGGATGGGTTGGTACGTATGTGTATCGACTACAGGGTACTTAATAATCTCACTATCAAGAACAAATACCTGTTGTCGTGGATTGATGACTTGTTTGACCAGTTAAGCGGAGCGAAGGTATTCTCCAAGATAGACTTGAGGTCAGGGTACCACCAGGTAAAAGTGAAGAGGGAAGACATCCCGAAGATAGCTTTCAGGACTCGCTATGGGCAGTTCGAGTTCTTGGTGATGTCGTTTAGGTTGACCAATGCCCCGGTGGTGTTCATGAACCTGATGAATAAGGTATTTCATCAGTACCTGGACCAGTTTGTTGTAGTCTTCATTGTTGATATTCTGATATATTCGAAGACCCCAGAGGAGCATGAGCAGCACTTGAGGATTATTCTGGAGACCCTCAGGAAGGAGAAGATGTATGGCAAGTTATCGAAGTACAAATTCTTTCTTGATAAGGTTGAATTCCTTGGGCATGTTATTACAGGAGATGGAATCTCGGTGGACCCAAAGAAGATCTTAGCAGTTGAATCATGGTCTACCTCGAGCTTAGTAGCAGAGATCAGGAACTTTCTTGGATTTATGAACTACTACTGAAGGTTTGTTCAGGACTTTTCCAAACTTGCAGAACCAATGACTAGGCTGACTAGAAAGGACGTAGAATTCGTCTAGACTGAGGATTGCCAGTCAGTATTTGAGGAGCTGAAGAGGAGTTTGACTATAGCTCCCATCTTGACACTACCATCAGGAGCATGCGGATTTTCCATTTACAGTGATGCATCAAGAAAGGGTTTGGGTTGTGTGTTACTGCAGCACGGAAAGGTGATTGCCTATGCTTCCAAGCAATTATGCCCGCATAAGAAGAACTACCCTACCTATGATTTAGAGTTGGCAGCGGTTATCTTTGCTCTCAAATTATAGAAACACTATTTATGTGGAGAGAGAGTAGAGATATTCATAGACCATAAGAGCTTAAAGTATGTGTTTACACAGAAAGAGCTCAACATAAGGCAGTGATGATGGATGGAGCTGATGAAAGACTTTGACATATCTTTATAGTACCATCCAGGGAAGGCCAACGTAGTCGTGGATGTTTTGAACAGGTATTCCATGGCTATGTGCTTGACTAGAGACAGATATTTATTGGCAGATCTTGATAGTTTGGACATTGAGGTACTAGTTTCGGGAGTCGCAGCACAGATATGGGGACTTCAGGTTCAGTCAGAGCTGATAGACCGAGTCAGAGTGGGATAGTATGAGGATAAGTCTCTGAGGAGCATCAGAGTACAGGTTCAGATCGGGCTGGCAGAGGACTTTATCATCGCAGATGATGGATCATTGCGACACGGTACCTGGTTATGTGTATCGAGAGGAGCATTGCATGAGGAGATTCTACAGAAGGAGCATCATTCCCAATACTCTATACATCTAGGTGCCAACAAGAGGTATAGAGACATGAGGGAGCATGTATAGTGCTATGGCATGAAATGGGAGGTAGCTAGCTTCGTGTCCAGATGCTTAGTTTGCCCGCAGGTCAAGGCAGAGAGACAGAGGCCAGGAGGATTGCTTCAGCCTTTACCCATTTTGGAGTGGAAATAGAAGCATGTGACTATGGATTTTGTATCAGGGCTTCCGCGTTCTCCAGGAGGCAAAGATGCAATTTGGGTTATCGTGGATAGGTTGACCAAATCAGCCCACTTTCTGACATTTAAAGTGGGTACATCTACGGAGAAGCTAACGGATATGTATGTGCGTCAGAATATCAGATTGTACGGTATTCCAGTAAGTATAGGCTCATATCGGGATAGTCACTTCATGTCCCATTTCTGGAGGAGTTTGCAGGCTAGCTTGGGCACTCAGCTCAAGTTCAGTACCGCTTATCACCCTTAGACGGATGGACAGTCAGAGAGGACTATTCAGACTCTCGAGGATATGTTATGCACCTGTATTTTTGATCATGAAGGTTCTTGGGAGGATCACATTTACTTGGTAGAGTATTCATACAATAACAGCTACCAAGACAGCATTGAGATTTCACTGTTTGAGGCGTTGTATGGACAGAGGTGTCGTACCCCGTTATCTTGGGATGATGTTGGTGATAGAGCTTTATTGGGACCAGAGATGGTAGTAGATACAGCAGAGAAAGTGAAGCTTATCAGGGACAGACTTTGAGTGGCGCAGGACAGGCAGCGGCATTAGGCCGATAGCCACCGGAGACCTTTGGAGTTTGAGGTATATCGTTAGTTTTGTCTTGCTTGTGTTTGATTATTGTTTGTTATAGTGCTAAGGTTATGTTTTGTGCTAGATTAGCGGTTTGGTTTTCTTAAGAATTTCTCCGACACGTGGCACGATTTATTTCGGTGGAGGCGGCAAGCTTAGTCTGCGATTCATCGAACCTTTCACTATTCTTGAGAGGGTCGATGCAGTTGCATACAGACTAGACTTACCACCTGTACTGGAGGGAGTGCATAAAGTATTTCATGTGTCATAGCTGTGATGGTACGTGGCAGATCCCAATCATGTATTGGATCACTCGGAGATAGAGGTGGGCCCTTCTCTCAGCTATCCAGAGCAGCCAGTAGAGATTCTGGATCGGAGAGAGAAGGTACTGAGGAACCAGACGATTTCTTTGGTGCACGTTGCTTGGAGGCTTCACTCGCCAGGAGAGAGTACCAGGGAGCGAGAGACCGAGATGCGCGAGCAATATTCATATATGTTCGAGCCGTAAGGTATAATTCTTTCTTGCATTGTATTATTATTTTTGGTAGTTAGTTTCTTCCTTAATTTCGAGGAAGAAATTTTTTTTAAGGTGGGTAGGATTTTCACCCTCACTTTTTCATTCAAGGGTAGTTTAGTAATTGACATGGGTAATTTTAATTTTTGGATTTATTGTATTTAATATTTGTGCATGCATGATTATTTAGTTATTGTATTAATTATTATTTGTTAGTTATAGATTTGTTTTAGACTTGTATAGTGAACCTAACTCATTTATTAGAATATATGAACCCAACTTTTAGATTGAGCCCATGAATTAGGCCCATGGATTAGGAGGTTTAATTAATTAGAGAAACCATTATACTAGAACCTTTCCTCCCTAATTAAATTCTTCATGAGAGGCCCCAAGGGGTATTTGTGACATTGTACATTGCTTAGGAAGGGGGTTACATGACCGGCCACAAGGAGGAGGAGAAGAGAGAGTGCTCTTATTTCTTTTTTACTTTACCAAATTTCTAAATTCTAGATCTATAATTTTCCCTCTTCTATTTTCCTCCATTCCCTCATTAATTCTCCACCAATTCTTCACCGATCTCTTTCTAAATTTATCATTGAGGTTTCTACACCAAGGATCTACAAGAAGGAAGTAAGGAGCAAGGAGGAGGATACCAAGATCTACAAGGATATGAGCTACTTGGCAATTGGGGACTTTTTATTGGAAATCCATCTCCCAATAGGTATATTTCAAAAAAAAATTCCTTATAATAGACTCTAGATCTGAGATTTAACTATAAGAAACTAACCCACATGCATAGGCTATCCATATAAATTAGTTTTAGGTTCATCAGAGACCTACGGTGGAAGTTATATCCAATTTGGTGCCAATTTTAGGGAAATTCTGAGATTGGCACATGTAGTGCTTGTCATTGGGTCTAATAGATCTAAATGATATTTGATTGCTTGTTTGTAACTAGTATCATGTCGACAATTGGATATGTGTAGGCCGTATCTCATCAATTTGATGAAACGGGTTAATTTTGGGACCTTGTGCATATAACATTATGACATGGACATGTAGATACTCTAATTACTATACGTATTATTCATAAATAAGGTATTAGACTTTCTTGTGTCCTCCGGGATGCGTTTAATTGTGTGTTGGAGCCGTATCGCAAGCGTATCATAGAGAATGTGTGATACGGGTGCGGTGCACTCCACGTGTTTGTTGCTTGGTTCTTTTCCTATCCGTGCATGTGTATTTACATATATATATATATGCTCTTTATGTAATATATAGTATATCTTATGATTAGTGTATATGTGTGTGTCTATGTGTGTATATTTTAGTGTTTATAGTTATGTTTATATATATATATATGTGTGTGTGTGTGTGTGTGTGTGTGTGTGTGTGTGTGTGTAAATTCTCATATGTTTATGAATATGGAGAAGTATATATGTCTACTTAGATGTGTCTAAGATTATGTGTTTGTGTGTATAAGTGTGGTTGCATGTGTATGGATGTGTGTTGTGAGGACTCGGGACAAGGGTTATATCAGTCCATCTCTTGCAGTCAAGGCAGTATCAACAAACATCAACAGGAAGAGCCATTGCACTGCAGCAGTGTACAGCACAGTGCTCAAGAAGAGGAGGAACCATCAACAATTCAAGACAGGGAGTTCCTGCAGAGGAGTCCACTGCATAGCAGCAGTATTCAGCAAAGGAGGAAGAGCCGAGCAAGTATCAGTATCTGAAGCTATTATGCAGTTTACACTGCAAGTAACTGTGCATGATTCTTCCTGTGCAGCAGTACACTTGCAGCAGGGATGTCAGGCTCTGCTTTGAAGGGGGGTAGCAGCTAGCTGCTGAAGATGTCGTACACTCGGGTAGCCTTGCAGGTTGTGGTTGTGCAATAGGGAGAGAAGTTGGGCATTCGAGTATCAGCAGGATAGTTAACTCATGCACACGAGGTGAGTGCACAGGTATTCATTATATCCATGTTTAGTATCAATAATCCCTGTGTAGTAGAAATATTCAGGTATCAGTCACTGTGCCTTGCAGTTTCAAAAAATTTAGTTAGGCTTTGTATTGAAGTATTAGTGTTGGATTCTCAATTAAGTGCTAGTTGGGTATTTTGGGTTTCGGTTAGCTGTTAGATTGTTTAGTTAAGTGTTGAGTTATGGTTTAGGTTTCAGTAACCAGGTATGCATTTTTGTTAAGAGTTAGTTATATATAAGTACTTGTATTGGTTGTTAGTTTAGCAGTTAGCCTATATATGTATATTATAGTGTAGTTTGTATTATTAGTATATAGATGGTTTATTAGTTGTTATAGTATTTAAATAGCTAGGACTAGCATATGGTTTAGTATTGGGGGTTAGACATATATTAGCTATATGCAATAGGATTTGGTTTACCTTGGGATAGCAAGGTATTTCCAAGGTTTTGAGGTTGGGTATCAAGTTAGGTACGATACGCATTGGTGCAAGGCCAAGATATCTTATTTCAATTGATTTGATATAATATTATTATATTTGACTTGAATATATATCTAAAATACTATTTTCATATTCGAAACTTGCGTATCTTGAGATACGGCTCTTTAAGTGCCTTATTATTTCTTAGTTTAACTAGTATAGTATAGTTTATAGTGTATCGACTTAGTGACTTAGTATTAGACTCTTGCAACCTAGATTTTATTGGTTTGACTTAGAAATGGTATATCGACCTAGAATTGCATCAACTTCGCTTATTTTTATTCTTGAACCTTGTATTGATGCAACATACCATATATAGGTTGTGAGATATCGGCTTGGGCATCGAGAGACACAACTTACTCAAGACGTCAGGCGAGTACATTTTTCTGATAGTTTTCAATTCATAATATTATATATATGCATGTTCTAGAATTGTATACATTGATTCCGACACAGTGATTTCATGGATTGGTACTATATGGATCCCGTCAGGAGATGTTATCCCCTACCATGTTCAGCGGATACTCGTGTACATTGTATCTCATCGTATATATTGGATATTAATTATATTTCGTATTCACATACTGCTCATGTTCAGTGTGCTTATTCGTGTACACCTACCGCTCGTATTCGGTGGTTATGATATTCGTGTACACCCACTGCTCGTGTTCAATGGTTATATTTCGTGTTCGTAGCATGTCGTGATTGGATCCATCGGTATTAGTTGGGGGTGGGAGAGTAGGAGTTGATTATGTGATCAAAGCCATTGTTATATCGTGTACATTCTGGTTACATACCTCACTTGTAATCGTCTTACCTGATCATGTTCACCCAACCCGATCACATAATAAACTTGTATTCTGAGGCACATTAGTTAGTTAGATTGCAGTTATTCATCATATTGTGATATTCATATTGTTAATCTATATTCTCGTACATTACCTGTATATCTTGTTCATTAATTCATATGTTTAGTGATCTTGTATTTTATTTCTATATTTGTTTATATGCTCTATTATGCTACTAAAACTGCTTTCAGAGGTATGTACTTCGCTCTAATCCTGACTGGATATATTTTTTTAGATGACTAGCTTATAGAGCAGTGTCCCACATTCTTCGGGCCGCAGGACGGTGTACCTTTAGAGGATACTCCTATTGACCAGGAGGACTTAGTTGTAGAGTCTGAGGAGGTCTAAATTATCAGTTTTGGATTGTATTAGACTATTTTTTTGGTGGATTCACAGTTTGTATTATCATTCCGGATTATGGCTTGTATCTTATTCTTTCTTTCGCTATTCCATTCATGCATTATCTTCCTTAGTTTTTTTTGTGATTGAGATTAGTTATTCATATGAGATACGTGTCACGACCCGCACCCGGATATTCAGGTACGAGTACGTGGGTACGTCCAGCCTACGCCGCAGTGTCGGCGGTAGTACGCTGTCTAGGTCATAATCACAGGTAATCAGAATCTATCTCATCCATAATAAAGTAAATAGACAAGGAAAATCACAGGAAATAAGAATGCTAAGATTTTATTAATTTGTGACAACCAAATCCACAGTTAATACAAAACCAGAAGATAAATCGGGGACAAACCCGAGTACTATGCTGAAAGGGAAAAACTAGCTAGCTGGCTACTACTCCTCAAAAGTAGTCTCCTGAGTAGGAACCGGCTTCTCAACTGTATCACCTGCTATCTCATAGGGGCCATAATAGGTGGGGGCAAGGTTCTCATCATCGCCTAAAACAACGGATCCAGTCAGGAAAGGAGCAAAGTACACAATGCACAACAAGATTTAAACTAAATATTTGTGACAGGTAGAAAATAACTGATTAAGCATTATGTTGAGAATATGCATAAGTAAGTAGTGAAATTAACTGAGAATTAATGTTATAAATCAGGACTATAAGTAAAACATGATTAATTTGCTATAAACCAGGAATATGAGTAAAACAGGAATAAAATGTGACAGGAAATGTAACTGTAACAAGACAACAAGAACTGTAACACGACAAGAACTATGTGCGTGAACTTGTGTATTTAGAATACATAATTGGCATGTAGGGGTTTATAAGGCTAATAAGGCACGCCATAGGCGGCTAGCAGTCAGGAATAACAAGTATAAGGCTGATGGTACAGTCACGTACCAACAGCTAGCAGTCACGACAGGGGGAAGGGTAAACTACATGCCTCCTAGTATTCTCCCACCCGACACGAAAAGCAAGACATAAAAATCCAGTATTCAAGACATGAAATCTAGTGTTCTAACACTACATGTAAACATCAATGTTACTAGTAGAGCAAGGAATTAATCGTCACAATATAAAGATTAAACTTGAAGTGCAGGTACTTGCCTGTTGTTTGGATCCAATTATAGTTTGTATCTCGAGGAAATTTCCAGAAATGTGTCCAGATGCTAAAATAAACATTACCATCATGCTCAGAAGATATCAAATAGCTAGAAACGCCTGTCCTTGGGTCCAATTTGGAGACAAGGGCAAAAACGGCAGTGTCGGGTCAAAACGAGGTCCGTATGTGGGCCCGCTTTGCACCAAAAAACGTGTCAGGGTCAAAGGTCTCCAAATTCACTAAACTTAGTGTCAACAGGTCAGGAACGATGATACGAACCCAACGGAACTTCCAGAATTGGATTCCGATGAGCCGATCACAAAATCGCCCGTCGAGCGGAGCCTGTGGGGCCCACGACACGAGATTTTGTCAACGTTCTCAGAATCGAACCAAACTTGACCCATAGGACCAGCGTATTACTACGATTCCGATGGCATAAGTTTCGTTTCGATCCGACGTGTGTACACAAAGTTAGGGTGAATTACAGAAAAGTCGAATACGGGACGATGTCCGCGGATACGCGTTGTTTTCGGTGTGCACGCACACCCGAATCAGCTTCCGCAAAATCTCACACGTCTGTATCAACGCTGCGCACGTATATGTGAAGACCGTGCGTGACCAAGTCGTCCTGTTTGGCGGGGCATACCCAGTTCCGGGGTGAATCGGGTCGATATTTTTCTTATTTTTGGATCGCGGTGTGCGATCACCACAGGACGCGATGCCCCGAGCGGTTTGTCCGGGCACCGAGAGGGTCATACAGGCTTCATAACGCAATTTACGAAATTGAAAATGGAGCTACGAGGTAAAAGTTACAAGTACCTGAACATGACCGAAAAACCGAGGATTCGTCATGTCCGACTCGACACGGACACTGTGTCCCGTGTCCGTGTCCGACGGTGAATTAGGGTTAGGGTTTGGGCTTGGTTCGACGGAGACGGCGGCGCTGAGGCGGGGAGGGGCTGGCCGGGGGCAGTGGGGGCCGGGGCAGCACGGCGAGGCGGCGGCCGGGCTTGCGGCGGCGCTGGAGGCCGGCCGAGGCGGCGCTGGGAGCTGCTGCTGTCGGCTGCTGTCGGCCGCGGCTGTGTCGACGAGGGGAGGAGAAAGGAGGGGCTGGCCGGCTGAGGTGGGCCGGACGGTGGCAGCGTCGGACGGGCGGTGGATGAGGCGGGCGGCGCTGGACGGAGAAGGAGAGGAGAGGGGGTGGCGGGTCTGGCCGGAGGGGAACTCGAGGGGGTTTAAGTAGCTGAGAGCGAAGGAGAGAGGGGAAGTGGCCGGGAAGGGCGACGGAGGGGTCGGAGTCGTGGCGAGGGTCGTGGGCGCTGGCCGGGCGGAGCGGCGGCGGCCGCGGGCGGCGGCGCCGGACGCGGGGGGGAAGAACGGGTTAGGGGCTGGGGTTTGGGTTAGCGATGCGGGTCGGGTTCGGGCAAACCCGACCCGACCCGATAGGGTGCTGGGCCGAAATGGGCCGGGCTGAGGATTGGGCTAGGCCGGGTTTGTTATTTAAATAAATAAATAAATAATAAATAATTAAAATAATTAAGTAATTAATAAATGTTTTTAGGAGATTAAAAATAGGTCCGGGGTCCAATAAATTCCAGAAAAATTGCCCTAAGTCCAGTTTTTCATTTTACACCCAAAAATATTATTTCCATAATATTTTAATATTATTAATTATCAATTAAAAATCATTTAAAACTTAAAACCTTGATTTTAATTACAAAAAATTCCCAGAAAATTCCAGAAAATTGTGAAAAATCCCAATTTTAATATTTTTGAAAAAAAATCAGGGGCTAATAATACCATATTGCTCCTCCGTTTGGAGTTGAGATGATTGACAGGTACCATATTATATTGTTGAGATATTAGATAGTTAGAAATGACCCAGACAGCGTTCTACCGCCGATTCTGCGGCGTAGGATGGGCGTAACCACGTACTCGTGTCCGAATATCCAGGTACGGGTCATGAAAATATCGGATGGGTATAATTACGGATCACTAGTACAAACTTCTTTTGAAATAATTATAGAAAATTACCTAGTGTGTGTTTACTCCTCCATCTGAAGAATTACATTACGAAGTAATAATCTTAGTATTGAGTAATGGTGTATACTTAGATACAAATAATGATATCATCCCCATCGAAGTCACTACTATTATTTGTAGGACCAAAGCAAAGACCAACTAATTAATTTTATTTGTCATAAAGTTAGGTTGACATGATCGTAAAATTAATAGGAAAAATCTCCTTGAAATACTGAATTAGTATACGTCCACACTATCGTGGCATATTAAATTCATGGTGTTTAAGGTGTTGATAAACTTTTTATTATTGTTTTGAGGGAATCAAAATATTTTTAGTTCAAAAAAGTTTTTGCCCTACATAATTATTATTTATATGATTCTCAGAACTTCAAAAATGGGTTCATTCAATCCACTTATGGTGATTCTTAGAGAAAACAAACTTACTGGCCCTAATTACATCGACTCGAAACGTAACTTGGATATTGTATTAACTGCTGAAGAGTACAAATATGTACTCCATGAGGAATTTCCTCCTAAGCCAGATGCTAATTCTGATAAAGAGGTCAAATAGGCTTATAAGAAGTGGATCAAGGCAGATTAGATGGCACGGTGTTGCGTTCTGGCATTTATGTCAAATGTACTGCAATATCAGCATCAGGCCATGGCCACAGCTTATGACATGATGTACAATCTCAAGGAACTTTTCGGACATCAGAGTAGGACAGCTAGGTAGTTTGCTATGAAGAGCTTGATGAATATGGCCATGGCTGAAGAGACGCCAGTAAGGGATCATGTTCTCAAGATGATGGGTGATGGATCATCTGAATGAGATAGAGATCCTTGGAGCTGAAATCGATGGAAAAATCTAGGTCAATATTATTCTCGGGACTCTGGCTAAAAGTTTTGACATATTTTGCCTTAACTATAACATAAACAAAAGGTTATACAGTTTGGCAGAACTTGCGAAAGAACTGCAAGATGCTAAGGCTCTCATGTAGCAGAATGGTCATATTTATGTTACTGAAAAGGCTTCAAATTCTGTGAGCACCCTAATTTTTTTACATAGGGTTAGTTCGATAATTAATAATTATTATTTTTATTTTAATATTTATTCGATAATTTAATCGATCTTTGGAAACCAACCCCCATAGTTTTAAGATCTTGAGTGCAACACTAGCATTTCCCTTCCAACCAACCTAGCATGCTCGACTTAGACGAGTCAAATTAGGCTTCTGCCATGACTGTCCCTCACAAATTCACAATCCCATGCCTTATTTTGGTCGCACAACTTTAGCGACACAATTATGAGAAAACGATGATTTAATTAACCCTTTTGTCGTGGAGTACAATTTTAACACGTCACACCAACCCATTGATCCCAACTAAATTCATGCTATGAGCCTAACTGGTCATATTACGCACATGACCCTCAAGTTGCATTATTTGAACCCCCTACATGCTCTTATTTAATATTATATAGAAAATATAATTTATGGATTTATTTAATTATTTTAATATTCATTAATATTTAGTAAATATATTTTTTAATTAATATAAATGATTGTAGATTATTTATTGGAGAAAATTTAAATTTTCTAGAATTTTTACAAGTGCCTAACTATTTTTAAAAAAATTACATTTATTATTGGATAAATAAAAGAATAAAAGAAAAGAAAAAGAAAATAGAAATTAATCCTAAACCCTACCCAAACCCAATAACCTAAACCCTACCCAAACCCAAAACCCAAATCCTAATTCTAAACCAATCCCCCCCCCCATTTTTCCTTTCCACGCACAGCAAACCCACCCACCCCACCCCACCCTGCGCGCACAATAGCACAGCTGCGACCCCTCCTTAGCACGCAACCACCGTCCTCCTCGCTCGTCTGATTCGTGTCATGTCTTTGTTGGTATATTCACAACCTAACCTTCTAGGATTCCCTTCAAGTGGATCGAATTTAGGCACCCCGTTTTGATCGAAAAATTGACTAAAAGTTGGCCGAAAATTATTCGAAAACAGTTCAGAATTTTAGTCCAAGTACCCATGTTCATGTCCAATTTGCCACCAACTCGTCAATTATTTTCAAAATATAATTTAAGGAACTTCTTCATAATATAACCAAGATTTTTACTGTTCTTTTAGTTTTTATTAGTTTGCTATAATGGTAAAATTATTCTTGTTCCAAACGACCAAAAATTTATTTTTAAAATACCCAAAATCTCGCGATACGGGGTGCGTTCCGCCAAACGAGATGACTTCATCGTATGCGAGTTGCATCAAAAGATGCGTAACGTAAACACAAAAGTGTGGGATTTCGCAAAACTTGATTTAGATGTGCGTGCACACCGGAATCAACGCGTATCCGTCAAAAAATATCGTATTGGCCTTTTCTGACACTCGTTGTAACTTTGTGTGTGCTTATCGTTTCGCAACGAAACTTGCGCCATTGGATTCGCAGCATTATGCTGGTCTTGTGACCCAAATTTGGTTCGATTCTGAGAACGTTGATGAAACATCATTTTGTGGGCCCCACGGTTCCACATAACGGGCGATTTTGTGATCGGCTCATCGAAATCCAGTTCTGGATATTCTGTTGGGTTTATGCCATTGTTTTGGATTCATAAATACTAAGTTTGATGAATTTAGAGAACTTTTTCATCGACATATTTTACTGTGCGAAGTGGGCCACATGTGGACCCCGCTTTGATCCAAAATTGTCAATTTTGTCCCTGTGTCCAAATTGGACTTATGGGTAGTCAATCCTAGCTATTTAAAGTATTCTGAGAATATTGGTGATGTTTGTTTTAGCATCTGGAGGTGTACGTGTATATTCTACTTTCCCAGGAGCAGTTGACGGAGTTCAGAACCCAGGCAAGTGTACCTAGCCAAACTTGCAGAGATCATGTTATATTGTTTGCCTGTGTTCTTTTATTATATATACTTCTGTGATGTATCTGTTCAACCTATGACCGTGAGATGTTGCTTAGCGTCCGAACAAGACTCGGGTGTCGACGCCGTATGCGGAGTCTTGCAACGTTATTTAGAGAGTTGATTCTATGATCTATATTTTTACGTGCTTGGTTTACCAAGTACGCCATACCATAGGACACTTGACACTACAGAATATTTTCTGAGATATTCATGGTAATTCTGTATAGGCTTACAGGATTCGTGACATGAGACTTACATATTACATGGTTATTACTATGACTCGTTGTACTAGCTAGAGGTCATGATCTAAGATGTTATGGACATGAGACATCGTGGACATGAGACATGAGGTTACATTAGGTGGGGAGAGACACACAGGCTACAGGTTGATTACATATATATTTATTATTGCGGTGCTTTAGCCTATTCCAGAGCTTGGCCCATCACTTGATATTCCTGCTATCGGCTCCCCGACACAGAGCATGTAGTGGTTTCAGCCTGAGTACTAGTGATGATCTCATTTGCATTTCACTTAGCTGGTTAGATAGCTTGCCCTGAGGATCTGTTTATATTTACTTGCTGTATTTTATTTGGCTTGAGTGTTTATTATACCTTGCTATGTCCCCTGAGGACCTAGATCCGGATTATGTTCCCAGGTGTAGATGATGAGAGCTATTCCGAGGTTTACGGGACAGGTGCTACTATTGGAGACGTATAGGTTACAGAAGACGAGGTTATTTCGGAGGACTTCTTTTGAGGACACAGTATTCTTACCATTCATTATTTATGCTTAGTATTCTTGGATATTTGATCTTGTAGTGACTTCTGGATATTGTACTTGGATTTATTTTCCTTTCCATTTTGATGACGGGTTATTCTCCATGACATTATTTATATTACTTTGATTGGACAGATCATTTTATATTATTGTGACTGGATTTGTCTCTTTGTGATTTTGTTACTTATTATGGATGAGATTAGATATATAAACTTTGACGGGTATTCGTAGACCACATTTTTATGTATTACATCTTAAGTGCACTCTAACGGGTCCATTAAATTGGGTTTGTCCATTAGAGTTGTACTGCTAGCCATTGCCATATGGCTAGTGCCTCAATATTTTGGGACTAGGTCGTGACATAGTTTTTGTGGTGGCTCACGCAAGTCTACGAATATATTATTTTGGTTTCAACTAAGGGACCGTGCAAGCCTGCGATTAGGATAGAAATAAATTTATAGGATCTCATCTATATATTGACACGTCCTTGACCTCTATATCAAACTCGAACTTAATTTCTTGACTTGCATCTTGCTTGATTCAACTGTTTAACCTTACACTGATCCCGATAGAAGAAGAGAAGACGGAGAAATTCTTTGACGGACTTAAGCTTGGAGTTATAGAGATTGATTGGTACAATTGCACCTTGTAGCAGCTCAACGCATGGAGCACATCCACAGGAGGGAGTCCAGCCAGAATAGACCGTATACATTAGTACCAGCTCGAGCACCACATGGGGAGCCTGCAAAGCGATCCCAGATGAGCCCACCACAGAGAGCAGCATCACGAGCCCCGTCCCTTTCTACTTGTCACTATTGTGGCAAGGTAGGCCATATTGAGAGAGAGTGCAGACACAAATTGGGATTATATTTAGCTTACGGATCCAGTCAACATTCATTCAGGTATTGCCCTGAGCGCCGGAGAGGAACACCAATGGTTCACCGACTAGCTTTACCAGCACCGGAGTCAATCCAACAGCTACATCGACCAACTTATCCAGTTCCAGGAGCATCACAGGCAAAAATTCGGAGGATTCAGACCACCAGCACCGGGAGAATATCAGTCGAGGCCACCCTTGGCACCATAGGTAGCACTCTTCCAATAGGTCCAGTAATAGCAGAGGGCACCACCACAGGAACGTGGACAGGATTTTGCGATGACAGTGGAGGAGGCACGGACTCGAGGATTAGCGAGTATGGGTAAGATTTAGTCTTATCATAGCCATCTATAGTAACGAATATTCCTAGTAGTACTTTAGCATGTGCCTATTAGTCCCATTCCCTAGCCTATACCTAGTGTTATGTTAGCATAAACTTGTTAGTCTAGATTAGTAATATGTAAGTGGTACCCAAGTTTTCAGAAGCTATAGTTGATCCTCGCTCTAATTAGACTCATTTACTCTTGAGTTACTCATCTCTCATTGCCTAGGAGAAGTTTTTATTGCTTTCCTACGTGTTTTGCTTGAACAAAACCCTCACCCTTCCTCTCGATTTCTTTTATTGTTCATTGTCCTTTATCCTTTATGTCGTGCTTTAACAAATGTCATACAACCGTGTCATCTCTTCTGGAGAAAACCTTTCCTGACCGGTTATATTTTATTTTTTTTAATTGCGAGGACACAATTCTTTTAAGGTGGGTAGATTGTGAGCAACCTGATTTTTTTACATAGGGTTAGTTCGGTAATTAATAATTATTATTTTTATTTTAATATTTATTCGATAATTTAATCGAACTTTGGAAACCAACCCCCATAATTTTAAGATCTTGAGTGCAACACTAGCCTTTCTCTTCCAACCAACCTAGCATGCTCGACTTAAACGAGTCAAATTAGGCTCATACCATGACTGTCCCTGACAAATTTGTAATCCCATGCCTTGTTTTGGTCGCACAACTTTAGCGACACAATTACGAGAAAACGATGATTTAATTAACCCTTTTGTCGTGGCGTACGATTTTAACATGCCATACCAACCCATTGATCCCAACTAAATTCATGCTATGAGCCTACCGGTCCTATTACGCACATGACCCTCGAGTTGCGTTATTTGAACCCCCTGCATGCTCCCATTTAATATTATATAGAAAATATAATTTATAAATTTATTTAATTATTTTAATATTCATTAATATTTTTTAAATATATTATTTAATTAATATAAATTTGTTGTAGATTATTTATTGGAGGAAATATAAATTTTTGAGAATTTTTACAAGTGCCTAACTAGTTTTAGAAATTTTCTGTATTTATTATTGAATAAATAAAAGAAAAAAATAAAAGAAAAAGAAAATAGAAATTAATCTTAAACCCTACCCAAACCCAATAACCTAAACCCTACCCAAACTAAAAACCCAAATCCTAATTCTAAACCAACCCCCCACCCTTTTTTCTTTCCACGCACAGCAAACCCTCACCCTCTTCTCTCATATATATATATATATATATATATATATATATATATATATATATATATATATATATATATATATATATATATATATATATAACTAAACACAAACCCTAACCCATCCCATACCAGACCTTCGCCGCCGCCTCCGACCGCACACAGCCGCACCACCCTCGTCGTCGTACAGTCAGGCACCGACCCCCCCCGCAGGCACAACAACACAGCTGCGAGCCCTCCTTCGCGCACAGCCACCATCCTCCTTACTCGTTTGATTCGCGTCCCGTCTTTGCTGGTATGTTCATAACCTAACCCTCTAGGATTCCCTTCAAGTGGATCAAAATTAGGCACCTCGGTTTAATCGAAAAATCGACCGAAAGTTGGCCAAAAAACTGTGTAGAAATAGTTCAGAATTTCAGTCCAAGTACCCCTGTTCATGTCCAATTTACCACCAACTCGTTAATTATTTTCAAAATATAATTGAAGGAATTTCTTCATAATATAACCAAAAAATTTACTGTTTTTTTAGTTTTTATTAGTTTGCTATAATGGTAAAATTATTCTTGTTCCAAAACGACCAAAAAATTATTTTTAAAATACCCAAAATCTCGCGATACGGGATGCGTTCTGTCAAACGAGGCAACTTTATCGTATACAAGTTGCATCAAAAGGTGCATAACGTAAACGTGGACGTGTGGGCTTTCGCGAAACTTGATTTGGATGTGCATGCACATCGAAATTAACACGTATTCGCCGAAAAATACCGTATCTGCCTTTTCTGACACTCGTTGTAACTTTGTGTGTGCTTGTCGTTTCACAATAAAACTTACACCATTGGATTCACAGCATTACGCTGGTCCTTTGACCCAAGTTTGGTTCGATTCTAAGAACATTAAAGAAACGTCATTTTGTGGGCTCTATGATTCCACATAACGGGCAATTTTGTGATCGGCTCATCGGAATCCAGTTCTGTACATTTCATTGGGTTCGTACCATAATTATGGATTCGTAGACACTAAGTTTGATGAATTTGGAGAACTTTCTCTTTGGCATATTTTACAGTGCGAAGTGGGCCACATGTGGACCCCGCTTTGACCCAAAACTGTCAATTTTGCCCCTGTGTCCAAATTGGACTTATGGGTAGTCAATCCTAGCTATTTCAAGTATTTTGAGAATATTGGTAATATTTTTTCAGTATTCGGAGGTGTACGTGCAGATTCTACTTTCCCAGGAGTAGTTGACGGAGTTCAGAACCCAAGCAAGTGTACCTTGCCAAACCTGCAGAGATCATGTTATATTACTTGCTTGTGTTCTTTTATTATATATACTTTTGTGATGTATCTATTCAACCTAGGACCGTGAGACGTTGCTTAGCGTTCGAACAAGATTCGGGTGTCGATGACGTACGTGTAGCCGTACAACGTCACTTAGAGAGTTGATTCCGCGATCCTATATTTTTACGTGCTTGCTTTAATAAGTACGCCATATCGTAGGACACTTGACACTATTTTATGTGACAGAATCTTTCCTGAGATATTCATGGTGATTCTGTATAGTCTTACAGGATTCATGACATGAGACTTGCATATTACATGGATATTACTATGACTCATTGTACTAGCTAGAGGTCATAATCTTGCATGTTATGGACATGAGACATCGTGGACATGAGACATAAGGTTATATTGGGTGGGGAGAGACACACAGGCTACAGGTTGATTACATACATATATATTTATTATTGCGGTACTTTAGCTCTGTTCCAGAGCTTGGCCCATTACTTAATATTCCTGCTACCGGCTCCCCGACATAGAGCTTGTAGTGGTTTCAGCCCGAGTACTAGTGATGATCTCATTTGCATTTCACTTAGCTGGTTAGATAGCTTGCCTGAGGATCTGTTTATATTTACTTGCTACTTTTCATTTGGCTTGAGTGTTTATTATACCTTGCTATGTTCCCTGAGAACCTGGATCCAGATTATGTCCCCAGGTGTAGACGAGGAGAGCTATCCCGAGGTTTACGGGACAGGTGCTACTATTGGAGATGTAGAGGTTACAGAGGACGAGGTTGTTCCGGAGGACTTCTCTTGAAGACACAGTATTCTTACCATTCATTATTTATGCTTAGTATTCTTGGATATTTGATCTTGTAGTGACTTCTGGATATTGTACTTGGATTTATTTTCTTTTCCATTTTGATGATGGGTTGTTCCCCGTGATATTATTTATATTGCTTTGATTGGACAGATCATTTTATATTATTGTGACTCGATTTGTCTCTTTGTGATTTTATTACTTATTGTGGATGAGATTAGATATATAAACTGTGAGAGGTATTCGTAGACCACATTTTTATGTATTACAGCTTAAGTGCACTCTAACGGGTCTATTAAATTGGGTTTGCCCATTGGAGTTGTGTTGCTGGCCATTGCCATGTGGCTAGTCCCTCGATATTTTGGGACTGGGGCGTGACAACTTCCAAGCTGAAAGGTAGTAAAAAGAAGAATAACATTCATAAACAAGCAAATTCAACAAAGAAGGGCATGGGACCTCAAGGCAATATGAAAAAGTTGAAAGGCAAGTGTTTCAAGTGCAAATGGTCAGGACATTGGAAGAGTGATTGTCCACTTCTCAAACAAAGGAATAAAGAAGGCATATCTTATTTACTAATTGTTGAAACATATTTAGCGGTGTTATCTATCGGCACCTGTTGTGTAGATATATGAGCTACTAATCATGTTTGTAATTCATTCTAGGGGTTCTAGGAAACCAGACGGCTTAGTGATGGAGAGATATGCTTGTTCATGGGTGACGCTACAAAAGTTGAAGCCGTTATAGTAGGAGATGCTATTTTATCTTTTCGTAGAAATAAGTCTTTGACATTGAGAGATTGTCTTTATGCACCTTCACTTAGAAGAAATTTAAATTTTGTTTTTATGCTAGTTAAGGATGGATATTCAGTTAATTTTAATGACAATATTGTTATTAGAAAAAATAAGTATTTTATCTGTTCTGGTGCATTAGTTGATAATTTGTATGTCATTAATCCTATTTCACCCATAATGCAACTTATGGAAATGAATAACACGTTTTCTAACTTAAATAAGAGAAAAGAACCTTCATGTATGAACCAAACATATCTTTGGCACTTGCGGTTAGGATATATGTAGAAGCATAGAAAAGATGTAGCCATACGACCGACGTACATGGCCCCCAAAATAAAAACTCAACAGATAGATCGCACGTATACCATGCGGCACAGAAAAGGAACACCAATACGGTCCAAACAAGCGCCCTGACAACTGGCCGCAGAACTACCTAACATGACATCCTGACAACAAAGATAGCGTCTGACACAGAATCCTGACAAAAAGGATTTTTATGATCACCTCGAAGGATGAGAACACGCTAAGAGGCAGAAGTCCCAAGGAGGGTGCAGGGCCACGTGGATAATACGACAAAAAAAACCCATGCGGCTTTGGCCCATATATTCCAGACTCCATGCGGTCCATGCGTCTCTGGCCCACTCGTTCTAGACCCCATGCGTCCCATGCGACTCTGGCCTATGCGTTCCAGACTCCATGCCGTCCATGAGTCTCTGGCCCCGTGCATTCCAGACTCTGTGCGTCTCGTGCGTATTTGGCCGCATGTTTCCCAGATTCCACGACAACCAAGTCTTGCTATTACAACTGAGTGGTCCTCTCCAACCAAATAGCGACCACATGTCTATTTGACCAAGTCACGCCTACACAGTTGAGAATCGCCCAGATACTTAGCAAACAATAAAATTCTAACAAATATTCACGTGGCAGCGGAGCCCAGATTCCTGTGCATAGCTGTAGCACCCTTCCATTGAGAAGGGACACATGGCCAACCCCGCCATCTATGCGACCCAAAATCCATACGACCACTAAACGACTATAAATAATAGGGTATTACTCCTATGCAAAAGGCTGGCTGGCTATCGGAGAATCAATACTCAAGGGAGAGAGAAAAGTTTTTGCACCTGATCGTCCACGGAGTAAAGAGATTTGCTACACTCCTAGTGAGGATGGTGTACATGGACGGAGACGACCATGAAGGTCCCAGTGATCGGCAGCACCTCAAGATGCTTGAAGCCATGATACATATAATGAGTGCATCAATGCAAGCCTTGACCCAGACAATGTTGTAGATCAAGGAAAATATGGAACCCCAGCTAGCAAGAGCCTCCGAACAAGCAAAACTGGACCCCGGGACCAACGAAGATTTAAATATGACCGCTCCACCTGCGGGCGGTGATCCTATCCTACCTGGCTCATACGTGCCTTCGGCAAGAGATGAAGCTAAGAAAGCAAGGAGGGAGGTTCAAGAACTTCGGGCTCGCCTAGACTCCATGAGCAATCAGGACTCACTATGTGATCTCGGAGTGTGGCAACCATACCCGATAGAGTGGAGGGATGTACCGTATCTGCCCAAGTATAAGCCCATCAAGATTAACATGTTTGACAGGAAGTCCTCCCCTCGCCGCTTTATGAGATACTTCAAAATCACCATGGGACACTTACCCCGCAGCAATGTTATCCTTACCAGGCTCTTCGTTGGGTCATTGGCAGGGGTAGCTTTCGATTGGTTTTGCAGTCTCGAAGATAACTATATCTCATCATTCGATGACCTCAAGCATATATTCCTTAACACATTCTTTAAGGCAGAAAATAATATGACGATGTCTTCTTTGATGGACGTCACCCATGGGAAAAAGGAACTAACACGAAACTATATCGAACGATTCCGACAGGATATACTAAGGCTACCTCCTGGAAATCCTGAGGCCATACTCATAGAGATGTGCTGGAAGAACATGCTCCTGGCAGTCCACCTCTAGATGGACGAGAACCAGTTCAAGGACTGGACGACGTTCATTATAAAGTATTGTCAATGCTGAGAAAAAGCTTAAAGACTCTTGGCACTTGGGGATCCATATCCCTTCTGCTGAGGAAAAGGGCAAGCGTTACAACAACAACAACAATAATGGCAGCAATAATAGCTGCAACGGAAAGGGAAAATAGGCTATGGTCGCTACCTTGACCAAGAAGCCTGAGGAAAAGTTGGCAGAACCTCCAAAACCAAAGGAGACTTACTCTTTCGAAGATGCTGATGTCAAACCCATCTTCGACATGCTGATGCAGGGAGGTAAAATTTGGCTCCCCGACGTCAGACGTTAGCCTGAGAAGGCGGAGATTGCCAACCCGAAGTACTGTCACTTCCACTACTACGTCCATCACCCAACACAAGAGTGATATACCCTAAAGTGGTATATACAACGTCTCATAGACACCAAAGCTCTTTCTCTGGACTTTAATGAAGTGACGGTAGCCTCCAACATGGTGTCCCTCCAGTTCGGTAACTTTTTACCGACAGAAGCCTAAGACGGAGTAGTTCCGGTCCCAAGACGAGCATGGAGGTGGTCAACTTTCCACCAGCTCAAGACCAGATGGCCGGTCTAATACCTTTTGCCACACCACGAGAGGTCATGTAGGTTCATCCCGACCTCGTGTCAGACTTGACACATCCCGCAGCATCCTCCACCTCCAAATCCAAAGGCATAAAATCTAAGACCTGTTACACAGTTTCCTCCTTGGCTGAAGAGCTGAAAGTAGGTGCAACAAGGTTAGGTGCAATATACCAACCAATGCATGACGATATGCCCCTTATTCTCACACCTACTACCAAGGGTCCCGAGCCATCTCAGCCCCCACTGGTAGATAAGTCCAAACCGAAGGAGACGCGCTTTGATAAACCATTGCGCAAGGATGCAACGCAAGGGCTGGAGAGGCCCTATAATTTTGATATCTTATCATAATTAGCCCACACTCTGATAAAATTGTTATTATTTGAGATTTTGCAACTCTCTAAAGATATTCGGGTTGCCCTGAGTGAGGTACTATAGAACACCGATGTCTACCCGACGCAAGTCAAGCCACCAACCGAAGATCCTGCTGCTTGTCCATATTGTAACAATGCCATAGATGCGATACCCATTATCGTCTTCTCGCAACATGACATGTTGCTCAAGAAAAAGAGGTACGATCAGCCCATGTACTACACCGGGTATATTGGCAATATCAAGATGGGCTGAATGTATATTGACCCAGGATCATCGATCAGCAGCATCCCAAAAAGTTTGATTCAGACTCTGGGGATCCCGATGCATCGTCTGGCGGCCATCAAAACCGCTATCAGTGGCTTCAACAAGGGGAGAAGCTACCCACTGGGCAAAATCTGCCTAAATGCCATATCAGCGACTTAAAAACAGAGGTCACCTGCTATGTCATAGACGTAGATACATCCTAAAATGTCTTATTGGGGCATCTGTGGATACATGAACACAGGATCGTGTCATCCACCCTGCACCAGTGCCTAAAATATGTAGACGATCACGGTTTCGTCAAAATAGAGTTTGTTGATGTTGATCCATTTAAGGGTATCAAGATCTATTACTCTAACTCGATCCTCTACAAGAAAGTCTGCCAAGATAAAGGGGCAACGAAGCCGACGATGAAGCCGAGTCCACAATAGCATCTGAGGAGCCTATGAGAATATTCCTCAAGGCTCGCACTCCCGATGCAGCCGCACCTCTCATCAATAAAATAGACGGGAAAGCACCTAAATCTCTGGTACCTTCAACATTGCCAAAACTAATGGTCGTCCGCCTTCGAAGGCTGAATCGACCACCAAGAGGAGATTATGCCCTATCTACACCTTCCAAACCAATGGTCATTCGCCTTCACAGTTCGAGTCGGCCACCAAAGGGAGACCCGGCCGAGGCTGCAACCTCCGGATCTTTGGTGATAAAATTACGCAAAAAATTATCAAAGCCTTCGATTATACTAGGGTTAGCCGAGGAGAAGGATAAGCTGGAGGAATATATATCTGCCAATGTCAACATCCTTTCCCTTGACGATATAATCCCGCCGGAAGAGATACCTTATTTACTCAATAAAGGACTATCTTTGAACGACTCAGAGCGTATGCATATAATTACACTCTACTCCCTGGAGTACGGTCTGGGCCTTTATCTGCATACACAAGTGACCACTACCTGCACCGTGTACCTGCTTCGCTCTAGCCAAGATTCTTATTTCTTAGTCCCACCCAGGAAGCAGGGAGATAAGATCATCATCTTCGGCAGAGTGGAATGCCCTCGGTCCTTCATCCTAGAAGAAGAAGAACCAGAATCCCAGACAGGGAGAATGCCACTCTACTGGTACAGCATGCAAGCCTGGCATCTCATCCAAAAGATAGGATACAACCTGGAGGTCACCAAAGGATTAAACTAGGGCAAAGGTCGAAGGGTGCCATTACGACTTTTTTTACCTGCGGGCAAGCCCGAGAATTACTATCACAAGACTAAGCATGGCTGAGGATATGTAATGTATCCCACAACTGTCACGACCCGCACCCGGTTTAGGGGCACGAATGCGTGGGTACGTCCAGCCTACGCCGCAGCATCGGCGGTAGAACGCTGTCTAGGTCAAGTACTATCTATAAAATCTCACGCTAGTATCCAACTCCATAAGGAGACTCGGATAACACTATGAAAATATTAACAACATACTCAATCACAACTACAGCACGATAGGAATTTGAAGAAATAAAAGAATACAACACTAGTCTAAAGACAACATAATCATACCTGCAATCATTAACTTCCAATCCCCAAGTGTCGGAACCCAGTCTACTAAGGTCACGGTCTGGAAAAAATATTTCCAGTCAGGAAGGAGCAAAGTACATCTCTAAATAGCAGTTCTATATAAATGACATAAACTATGTAGCAGTTCTAGATGGAAAAATATACCAGATGCATGTACAGGTACGAGAAATGTACAATGAAGAAATACTGAAAAAAATACTGTAAGTAACTGCAGGAAAAGAAACAATATGTCCATGAGCAAGAACCTATGACTAAGTGTGTGAGTACTAGCTTTAACATGTGATCGGCTTGGGAACTTGATCAGGCTGGTTACATGTGATTAGCTATGATTCACGAAGGTCAGGCTAACCGTTGGTTAGCTATGATGCATGTAGAGGTCAGGCTAATCACACGTAACAGCTATGAGGCACTGAGATGGTCAGGCCGCACCCGACGTGAGATGTGGGGTGAGCTATGATGCATGGAAAGTTGGGTATGATCACATATCTACACTAAAATACTCCCTAAACCCCCGACTGGTATAGTAGATCCAATCATGGTACGCTATGGCACGGGATTCCCTAGGAAGGTAGCAAATCTCCCCGGGAATCAGTGTTTGTACATGCACAAGATATCAAGGAAACAAGTCTTGTACAAGCTACACCATGAATAAGGAATAACATCTCATGACGAGATCCGTGTATACCAATCCGTGTAACCAATGTGTCAAGAACATGGATATTTACACTAGATACAGTGAACATAGGAGATATCATAAATTAGAAACTAATCAGAGAATGTACTCGCCTTGGGTCCTTAGCTGGTAATTATTGATGTCCTGTTCCAGAGTGTCCCCTGGGTAAACCAACAGTCCTATAAACATATCACAAACAAAACCACATTTGCATCAGATGCTACACTAACATAGTCTAAAAAAAAATTGGCCTCAGGGCCATGTCAGGCAGGGCACTAGTCAACTAGGGTTATCTAGTAGGGATACGTATATAAATACACACAACCCCCGAGGGCTCAGATTAAGAAGATAAAGAGTGCTCTCACTCTTCAGAATCTTCAGCATATGACTCTGACGTTAGCATCGAGAATATGCTCAGACAAACACTGTCCTGCAACATGGTGTCTACCGACCTTGAGGAAGATAATGAAGATCCGCCCAAGCTCTTTGAGATGGAACCTTCGGCCCAACACCTGGGTTCACAAAAGGAGATACGATTTGAGTAGCGGGAACCTTCTACCGAGGACAAAGTCGTTCAAGTCAATCTAGGTGATGAGACCTCCCCAAAGCCTATCTTCGTCAGCAAAACTCTCCCCAACGAAGACCGGGAATTCCTATTACAACTCGTCAGTAAATACATTGATGTCTTTGCTTGGAGTTACGAAGATATGCCAGGATTGGACTCCCAAATCGTGGTCCACAAACTCAACATTCGGCCAGACGTCAAACCACTCAAGCAACAGCAGCGACTGTTTCGGCCAGACGTGATGGATTCTATTAAAGTTAAAGTCAACAAGCTGATAGCTAGCGGCTTCATCCGCGAGGAACAATACCCCGACTGGGTAGCCAATATTGTGCCTGTCATTAAGAAGAATGGGAAGATCTAAGTCTGCATCAACTTCCATGATCTAAATGCGATATGTCCCAAAGACGAATTTTTGCTTCCAATCACCGACGTAATGATCGACAACACTTGTGGCTTCAAGCGGATGTCCTTCATGGATGGTTTCTCAAGCTACCACCAATTATTTCGGACCCCGATAGGCATATACTACTATACGGTCATGCCTTTCATCCTGAATAATGCAGGTGCTACATATCAGCGAGCCATGAGCACCATTTTTTGTGAGCATCTTAGCAAGGTAATAGAATACTACATTGACGACATTGTCGTCAAGAGTCGCTCCAAAGAAGATCACCTCCAAGATCTGAGAACTATGTTTGACTTAATGTGCGCACACCGCCTCAAGATGAACCCTACCAAGTCCTTTCTGGGAGTCTCCAGCGGTAAATTTTTGGGTTTCGTCATCACTTTCCGGGGTATTTACATAGACCCCGACAAGACCAAGGCTATCCTGGAGATGAATCCGCCAAGGAACCTCCGAGAACTCTGCGGCCTCCAAGGAAGGTTGGCATACATTAGGAGGTTCATATCAAACCTCTATGGATGTTTCCGGCCGTTCACACAGCTCATGACGAAAGGTGTCTCCTTTGTTTGGAATGAAGAATGCCAACGAGCGTTCGACAACATCAAAGAATACCTATCAAACCCTCATATACTGGTGGCCCCAGTTATGGGAAAGCCATTCATGCTCTATGTACACGCAATGGATAACTCTTTCGATCCTATGTTAGCCCAGAATAGAGATTCAAGTCACAAGCAGGCCATATACTACCTCAGCCGGATGATGGTCGGCCCAGAACATAGATATACCGTCGTCGAGAAAAATGCCTTGTGCTGGTATTCGCCATCCAGAAAACTCGATACTACGTGACTGGACAGACCATTCATGTAATCTTGCGAGTCAACACCCTCAGGGTCCTCTTAACCAAACCTGGGGCACTCAGTTCCTGTTTAGCTACCTGGGCAATAGTATTATCTCCATATGATATGGTATTCATCCCACAGAAGGCCGTCAAGGGTCAAGCATTGGCCGACTTTCTGGCAGTCTACCCGGGGTCAGAAACCTTAAAGCTCTATAAAAATATTCCAGACGAAGCAGCAGACGCTAACGTTACTTCACACGAAGCGGTTTGGAGAATATTCTTTGATGGTACTTCAAGAACGGGTCCAAAGGTAACATCATCGGAAGGGTCAGGATAGTGTTGATCTCCCCATACGGCCTCGTCATCAATCGTGTATACTCACTTACAGAGGCATGCTCTAATAATATGGCAGAGTATAATGCCTTAATCATCGGACTCCAGCTCGCCAAATAAGTCAGAGTAGAGTACTTGGAAGCCTACGGCAATTCTCAGCTAATCGTCAATCAAGTTCGGGGAGTATATGAAGTCTGAAACGAAGACTTGATCCCCTACCACCAAGATGTACACAGCATCATCACAATATTCAAGATATTCTTTATTGAGCATGTCCCTCGGTTGCAAATATTGAGGCAGACGCTTTAGCCGGCCTTGCTGCCTCCTTGGCAGTCCCAGACAATACCCATCAGTTAATCACAGTAATCGGTCAAGAGCTGGTCTGTTCCAAAAGCAACCTATGCTTAAGCCTCAGCTATACAACGAAGGTTGACATCGATACTCAAGATTGGAGGCTTCCATTTATCGACTACGCAATCTATAGAATTCTTTCTGAAAACCCAAAGGAAGCTACTTCAATCAGAAGATGCTCCCTTCGTTTCTATTACGACACGGAGACCAAAATATTGCACCATCGGTCCTACGACGGCCTTCTGCTACAATATTTGTCGAATACAGAAGCAAAATAAGCCCTCCGCGAAGCTCACGACAGCATCTGTGGGGCACATCAACCCGGTCCAAAGCTACAGGACCGTCTTCGGAGAATGGGCTACTATTGGCCGATGATTATAGTAGATGTTGTCGATTACCCAAGAAAATTTCAAGCATGCCAAATCCATGCAAACTTCATCCACCAGCCATCCGAGTTTCTACACCCAACGGTAGAATCTTGGCAATTTAAGGCATAGGGAATGGACATCATCGGACCAATCAGTCCACCTTCATCAAAGGGACATCGGTTCATCCTGGCAATCACCGACTACTTCTCCAAATGGGTGAATGATGTTCCGTTCGCTGAAGTCAAGACATCCAATGTGATTAATTTTGTCAAGCATCACATTATATATCGCTTCGGCTTGTCGCGTAGGATCATCCACGACAATAGTTCACAGTTCACAAGTCACGCCTTCTATCAGTTTTGTGACAAGAACCAAATCCAAAACATAACCTCCACGACATACAACCCCACCGCAAATGGTCTGGTTGAAGCATTCAACAAAACCATCATCAAGCTCCTCAAGAAATTTGTGTCTTCCAAAAAATACGATTGGAACGAGAAGTTGGGTGAATGTCTCTGGGGCTACCGAACAACAGTCCGAACAACTATTGGGAATATGCCATTTTCTTTGGTGTACGAAGTAAGGTGTTGCTCCCGCTTGAGATCCAAATCCCTTCACTATAGGTAGCTCTCTCCAACCAACTAACCATGGACGACAACTACCGCCGACGGTTATAGGAGTTAGAAGCACTCGACAAAAATGGCTCTTAGCCCAACAATTCATAGTGTTGTACCAAGCGTGTCTCTCTAGAGCCTTCAATAAATGGGTAAAATAGAGAACGTTTCAAGTGGGTGACATCGTTCTAACAGTAAGAAGACCAATGGTTATGACCCACAAAAACTGCCACGGTCATATTACCTCTGGCAAGGCTTGTCTCAAACCTATTACTTACACTAACGTACGCAAAAAGTAATGGGTCCACAAAACTTATCACGTCCATATTACCTCTGATAGGGTTGATTTCGAATCTATTATCCGTACCCCAAAGTGCACAAAAGGGTAATAGGTCCACCAAAATCCCCCAACGGGATGTCCTTACAGTCCACAAAAACGGCCACGTCCATATTACCTCTGGCAGGGCTTGTCTCAAACCTATTACTTGTACTAATATGCGCAAAAAGTAATAGGTCCAAAAAATCTTTCACGTTCATATTACCTCTGATAGGGTTGATTTATAATTTATTACTCGCATCCCAAAGTACGCAAAAGGGTAATAGGTCCACCAAAATCCCCCAACGGAATATCCTTACAATCCACAAAAACTGCCACGTCCATATTACCTCTGGCAGGGCTTGTCTTAAATTAATTACTTGCACTAACATGCATAAAAAAGTAATGGGTCCACAAAACCTATCACGTCTATATCACCTCTGATAGGGTTGACTTTGAATCTATTACTCGTATCCCAAAGTGCGCAAAAGGGTAATAGGTCCACCAAAACCTCTCAGCGGGATGTCCTTACAATCCACAAAAACTACCACGGCCATATTACCTCTGGCAGGGCTTATCTCAAACCTATTACTTGCACTAACGTGCCCAAAAAGTAATGGGTCCACAAAATCTATCATGTCCATACTATCTCTGATAGGATTTGTTTTGAATCTATTACTCGTACCCCAAAGTGCACAAAAGAAAAATAGGTCCACCAACATCCCCCAGCGGGATGTCCTCACAATCCATAAAAACTGTCACATCCTTATTATCTCTGGCAAGGCTTGTCTCAAATCTATTACTTGCACAAGTGCAAAAAGTAATGGATCCACAAAATCTATCACGTCCATATTACCTTTGGTAGGGTTGGTTTCGAATATATTACTGGCACCCCAAAGTGCACAAAATGGTAATAGGTCCACCAATATCCCCAAGCGGGATGTCCTTACAGTCTACAAAAACTGCCACGTCTATATTACCTCTGGCAAGGCTTGTCTCAAACATATTACTTGTACTAACATGCGCAAAAAGTAATGGATCCACAAAATCTATCACGTCAATATCACCTCTGATAGGGTTTTTTTTTTAATCTATTACTCGTACCCCAAAATACGCAAAAGGGTAATAGGTCCACTAAAAATCCTCCAGTGGGATATCCTTAAAAAGCTATGGTATGGTACTACATGCTCCAGTATAATACCCAAAAGTCCACAACATACAAAAATTCTGAAAAAAAGAGAGACTTCATTAATCAATATTCATGATCATGAGTACATATGATGGAAATCTATTACATTCAAGGGATCTCATTAGTATTCAAGGTTATGAGTACATACGATAAAAACCTATTTTAAAGAGGTTCTCCATGAAGTCTCGCTGATTCAAAAAAATTTCATTAGAAGCGCCCCTCTATGTTGTCATCGTTATTGACACAAGTCGGGCGCAACAGCAGAGCTCAAGATTTTCTCGCTCACTACTCCACAGTGCAAATCTCAGTATATAAAAAATCTATACTGATAGATAATAAGAGATGAGAAGGAGCAGACGCTCTACAACCATGTGGGAAGATCGATGACATGAATGATAATTCATCTAAATCCTGTCATCGACCCTGTAGTCTTTCGGCCGATAGCGAACCACATAAAAGAAAGAAAAGCAGCTGACGCGCTACATGAATAAAGGCAGCTCAGCGTATGATACGGGATGTTCATCCTCGTCTCCTGGATTAGTTTTTGCCAAACTGATCACTTCTTCTGGAGAAATACCGTATAAGGTTTGTTTTTATTCCGAACAATGGGTGTTATGATATGCTTTCATTCTCCATCATAGGCAACACGAGCAAAGACAAAACCTGCATAAAGAAGACGCATTAGTCTTAGCGAAGATTATAAAAAGGTGTAACCATCGCATACCGCTGCCAGGCTGCAGCCACGTATAGTTAAGTCTGTACAGACGAGCAAGATGAGACCTCACTCATGCAGCCAAGCCACATACAGGCTCTGCACGCATAAAATCGATGATTTCTCATCCATGTGGCCTTGCCAAAGCTTGGAGCATATGTCAGACAGGTTTTGCGCGTGTGCCATAAAGGAGTGCTCACCCATATGACAAAGCTCTGTGAGGAGGTCTGTACATGTCCGATGGGAGCCTTCACCCATGTGGCAGAACTTTGCTAAAGCTCAGCTCACGAGAGACCTAGTACCCTCTTACCTAGGAGTAGAATTCCTGCATCAGGGGCTACGAATCAATCATGCTTTTAATCGACTCCTCGGTGAAAGAGACAGCAACATCCAGCATTTTCATGAAGAAAGGGGAACTGAAGGTAAAAGTTCTCTCTCTCCCCCTGACTGCCTATTTATAGGCTCCAAAACTACATAAAGTGATCAAAGCAGTGAACCAAGCGGTTAATAAGATAAACATGATACCTCAATCCACGTGATCCTCTTTAATCTCCTCAAAAATCGATGCCTCGAGCCCAGTGTCAGAAGAAGGTACAGAATCCTAACAAATCTGCACAAAGATCGAAACAAATATCCTCATTCACTGTTGACAGCCTAATACCATTTGCGTAGGCGGCTCAATGACCATTCATGCTTCTTATTCAAAGTATTTCAAACTTATCAGTTTGAAAACTTTGAAGGGGGTCTTGTAGAAGCATAAAAAAGATGCATTCATGCGACCGACATCCATGCGCCCCCCAAATAAAAAACTCAACAGATGGATCGCACGAATACTATACGGCCGAGAAAAGGAACACCCATGCGGTCCAAACAAGCATTCTGATAAATGGTCGCAGAATAACCTGATATGATGTCCTGACAACAAAGATGGCGCCTGACATAGAATCCTGACAAAAAAGATTTTTCTAATCGTCTCGAAGGACGAGAACAAGCTAAGAGGCAGAAGTTCCAAGGAGGGTGCAGGGCTACGTAGAAATATGACAAAAAGAACCCATGCGGCTTTGGTCCATGTGTTCCAGAATCCATGTGGTCCATGCATCTCTGGCCCATGCGTCCCAGACCCCAAGCGTCCTATATGACTCTGGCCCATGCGTTCCAGACTCCCTGTGGTCCATGCGTCTCTGGCCCCGTACGTTCCAAACTTTGTGCATCTCGTGCATCTTTGGCCACATGTGTCCCAGATTCTACGACAACCAAGTCTTGCTGTTACAATTGAGTGGTCCTCTCCAACAAAATAGCGATCACGTGTCCATTTAACCAAGTCGTGCCTACATAGTTAAGAACTGCCAAGATACTCAGCAAACAACAAAATCCCAACGAATGTTCATGTGGCAGCGGAGCCCGGATTCCTATGCATAGTTGTAGCACCCTTCCGTTGAGAAAGGAAACGTGGCTAACCCCGCCATCCATGCGGCCCAAAATTTATACGGCCACTAAACGACTATAAATAACAGGGTATTACCCCTATACAAAAGGCTGACTGGCTATCGGAGAATCAATACTCAAGGAAGAGAGAAGAGCTTCAGCACCAGATTATCCATGGAGTAAAGAGAGTTGCTACACTCATAACCCTCTATCGTCACCCCTAAAACATAAATTTGTACTTAGATTGTCTCATAGGACTATCTTAGTTTGTTAAATCAAATCCAATTCTCTCAGTTCTTATTTTGATATAAAATGGCAACAACATATTAATCTAAGAAGGATTGAAAGACTTGTTAAAGATGGACCTTTGAGTTCATTGGAAGTAGAGGTACTTCCATTCTACGGATTCTACTTGGAAGGTAAAATGACCAAAAGGCCTTTCACGGCAAAGGGGTATAGGGCCAAAGATGTGTTGGAATTGGTTCATTCTAATTTGTGTGGGCCCATAACTGTCCAGGCTAGAGGTGGCTTTGAATATTTTGTCACATTATTAACGATTATTCAAGGTATGGATATATTTATTTAATGTGCCATAAGTCTGAGTGCTTTGAGAAATTCAAAGAGTACAAGGCTGAAACGGAGAAATGTCATAGAAAATGTATCAAACCATTACATTTAGATCGTGGTAGCGAGTACCTCTTTAGAGAGTTTAGGGAATATTTATCAGAAGCGGAGATTATATCCTAATTGACTGCACCTGAAATACCCCAATAGAATGGTGTAGTAGAAAGAAGGAATATGACTCTTATGGAGATAGTTAGATCAATGATGAGTTATTCAAATTTACCAGATTTATTTTGGGGATATGCCTTAGAGACTGCAGCTTATATTTTGAACTTGGTACCTTCTAAGTCAGTACCTATTACTCCCACAGATTTGTGGACCGAACGTAAGCCTAGTCTGAAATATGTTAGGATTTAGGGTAGTCCAGCACATGTGCTGAATGGAAAGGTTAGAATCTCGTACAGAAGTAAGCTTGTTTGTAGGCTATCTAAGAGGGAAAATGAGGTTTATTTTATAGTCCTAAGGATCAGAAGGTCATTGTTAGAACTAATGCCCAATTCTTAGAGGAAGACTATGTGATGAACCATAAATCCATGAATAGAGTTTTTCTAGAAGAACTGAGAGATGAGAAATCAAATACTTCAGTACCAATAATACAAAAGGAGGAACCACAAGTAACTGCACAACGTGTCACAAATGTTACACCATAACCTATCATGCCTCATCGTAATGGGAGGGTTATTGTACAACCTGACAGATTCATGTTCTTGGGAGAGTTATCAGACTTTGTCCCTGAGGAACAAGATTATGATCCATGTACCTATAGTGAAGTACTCCAACATAAAGATGCAGAATCTTGACAAAATATAATGATATTTGAAATAGAATATATAGATTTTAATCAAGTCTGGGAGCTTATAAAATCACCCACTAGTATAAATGCCCTTGGATGCAGGTGGGTTTATAAGAGAAAAAGAGGATCAGACGGTAAGGTTGAAACCTTTAAAGCTCGGCTTGTTGTGAAACGTTTTACTCAGAAAGAGGATATTGATTATGAGGAAATATTTTTGCCAGTAGCCATGCTTAAGTCTATCCGGATTATTTTATCTATTGTAGCTCATCTCGATTATGAGATTTGATAAATGGATGTCAAGATAGCTTTCCTTAATTAAAGTCTTGAGGAGAACATATATATGAAGCAACCAGATGGATTCATTGAAAAGGGCAAAGAGCATCTTATTTGTAAGCTCAAGAAGTCCATTTATGGACTTAAGCAAGCTTCTAGATCTTGGAATATCCATTTTAATCAAGTGATAAAATCTTATGGATTTGATTAATGTCCGGATGAAGCATGTGTATACAAAAAGTGTAATAGAAACATAGTGGTATTCCTAGTACTTTATGTGGATGACATCTTGTTCATTGGAAACAGTGGGTATGGTTATCCAAGCAGTTTGATATTAAGGACTTAGGAGAAGTAGATCACATCCTTGGGATTAAAGTTCTATGAGATCGCAAGATAAGGATGTTAGGCTTATCCCAAGCTACCTATATCAATACTATACTAACTTGTTTTAGCATGCAAAATTCTAAGAAAGATTGTTTACCTTTTAGGCATGTAATTGCTCTATCAAAGAAGCAGTGTTTGAGGACACCTAAAGAGATAGAGGATATGAAAGCAGTTCCTTATGCTTCAGCAGTAGGAAGCTTAATGTATGCAATGTTATGTACGAGACCAAACATCTGCTTTGCTGTTGGCATGGTTAGCAGATATCAGTCTAACCCAGGACAAGATCACTGGACTACGGTAAAGCATATTTTGAAGTACCTGAAAAGCACTAAAGATTATATAGTGGTTTATTATGCAGATAGTTTAGTGCCCTTAGGGTATACAGACTCAGATTTTCAGTCAGATAGGGATGTTAGAAAATCTCCCTCAGGTTATGTATTTACTTTAGGAGGTAGAGCCATAATATGGAGGAGCATTAAGCAAAAATGTATTGTTGATTCCACCATGGAAGCCGAGTATGTGGCAGCCTCTAAGGCAGCCAAAGAAGCAGTTTGGCTCAGAAATTTTCTATTAGACTTAGATGTGGTACCTAGTTTGCCTAAGACTATTACACTTTATTTTGATAATAGTGGTGCAGTTACAAACTCGAAGGAACCACGAGCCCATAAGACAGGTAAACACATTGAGCGCAAGTACCACCTGATACAAAATTTTGTAAAGAGAGGAGAAGTTGTTGTGATAAAGATAGCATCAGCAAACAACAAAGCTGATCCCTTTACAAAGAGCTTACCAGCTAAGGCTTTTGATAGTCATGTTGAGGGAATGGGAGTCAGATGCATAGCAGCATGGCTCTAAGTATAAGTGAAAGATTTGTAACAGTAAACTAAAAAGCAATGCTTTGACTATAAGTGGGAGATTGTTAGGGTTATATACTAAAAGCATCACTTTGTATTAACGATATTTCCTTATTTTAAAATGAGAATCATATGGGCAAATATTTGTATGTTGTATTTGTTATAATGTTAATGTAAGTGTCTGATATTCTATATGTAGATAATATGGTGTGTGGAGTCACACAGAAGATCATATTATCAGTTCTCTGTGGAATATATAAATAGTTCACAACCTAAATAGACTTGGACAAACCATTAGAAAGGTAGTAGTATAATTTGGTATTAGTCTATCTTGACTATATGTTTACACTAGTACACTTTGTGTGTATTGAACATGACCACTTGAGATTGTTCTCTTTGTACTGACTACATAAGAGAACAAATACCTCTGTTATTATGGATGCTTGTGCTCTTAATCCAGATATAATAACAGACATGTATATGTAGTGTGCATTACTTTGACTCATAAAAGGGTGAGATTATGGGTCAATAACCTCTATGAATTAGGTAATGATATTGTGTGTATGATGGACTGTTGATTATAAAAGAATCTATGTCGCGATATATCAGGTTGATGATGTCCCCTTAAGGAACTCATAATGTTTGTCATATAAACCCTGCAGGTGGATTATATCCGACATGACAAATAAAGTTGAGTGGTACTACTTAAGGATAAAATATGTCGATCAATATAGTTGTCAGTAACTTAATTTGATCAAGGGATATTAGATATCTTAACATGGGGAGACAAATAAGCATATAATAAAAAGGAGCCCATAATCATAATTTAGGATTAGGAAGGTAGTACAATAATAGCTCTTTAGTGGACCGAGTTATTATTAATGGGCCAGGGTTGTGTGTTCAGGCTGAACATGGGATACCCAGATCTAACCTTAATTATTTCTCATGGTCCATGTCGTAGCCTATATATATCCTTTATTCTCAGGCCGTCATAGTGATATAAAAGCAAGCAGCTTTCTCTAAATTTATTTTTCACGTAAGAAAAGAAAGAGGTCGGCCAAGGAGAAAAAAAGTTGGAAGATCGTCGCACACACGACGTCCAATCCGAGGAAGAAATACGTGTAAAAGATCTTGGGGTCGCTAACTGATCAAGGTTGTTGAAAACCTTCATCTTCTTCTCGTTACTTCAGGTATAATTCGTGAACCCTAGTTTCCGCCTTTGAAGGGTTAGATCACGTATTAAACTTGTTAATCTTCTATCGATCGATATGCACACCAATCTGCGGTTATGGGGATCCCCAGTTCTATTTTAAAAATAAGGAAATATATTTAATACAAAGTAATATTTTTAGTATATAACCCTAACAATCTCCCACTTATACTCAAAGCATTGATTTTTAGTATAATATTATAAGTATATAGGGTTATACCAAGATACCAAGTTTTCTTAGGATTGATTGGGTATCATGATACTTTGAGCAAAGGATTTGACTTCATTTAAGGGTATATGAGTTATAAATACTAGTAGTATATAGTATAGCTATAATTATAAGTATTAGTTAGTATAAGACTAATATTGACTATATTGACCTAGATTAACCTCAATATGACCTAGAAGTGGCCTAGAACATCAATATTAGTTAATTAAGCATATTTATCGTTCCATATCACTTATTAACATTAATATACCTTATTTAGGACTCTCGGACTCTAGTGTGAGCACTTTTAACTGTTTCTTACTTTGGATGTTAGGCGAGTATATTCTCTGATAGTTTCTATTATTTTGATGATTACTATATGATGATTACTATGATTACAGTTTTGTAGTGTTATACTTGATTCCTGACACGATGGATACACATGCTATTATATATAGATACCTGTCATGAGGAGTCGTGATTGGATCCATTGTACTAGTTGAGGGACGGAAGAAATATTAGCAGGTTATGTTATCATACCCCACCTTTATATGCATTTTAGCTAACTATGCACCACATGTATGGTTAGCCTGATCTTATTACATGCCTTATAGCATGCTATATATGATTAGCCTAACTTTTTACTCACATCACCGAATGGTTAGCCTGATCTTACATGTATCATAGTTAATCATATATAGAAATCCTGATCACGATCTCAAGTCGATCACATAACAAACTAATATTTCACTCACATAGCTAGTTTATTTCTATCCTAGTTCATACTTGCTCTATTTATATTTACTTGCTTACTCATTGCTAGTTGTGTCCTTGTGATTTGATTATATATCTCTCCAATTTTCTTATATTTTTAGCATTTTATATCCATCTTGTATATTCATTTCTTACTATTTTATAATCTTTATTAATATAATTGGAACTGTTGTTAGTTTATATGCTTCGCTCCAATCCTAACTGGATATATTTTTCAGATAATTTAGTGGACTTCTGTCCTACTTTCTACGGACCGAAAGTAGATGAAAGATACATCCAAGAGCCTCAGGAGGATCCCGTTCCAGTAGAAGGGGCACTAGTACTGACTTATCTAGTTTAGCATTTCATATTGTATTGGATTGTTCCAACTTTGAGACTATAAATTATATTATATTTGAGACTTATATTGTGTTGAGATAGCTAGACTCTTAGACTCTGATATTGGTTTAAGATGTATATTTCTAGACTTTTCTTGATTCTTTTATGTAATGACCTATTCCGTTCAAGCGGACAGCCGATTCAAATGGCGCAAGTGCAATGACCCGACCCGCTTTGCTCAGCGAGAAGACTCGTTTAAGGCAAAGGATTCCAGACTTGGCCCTTCAGGAGTTTAGACTTAGACTTTAAAAGGCTCGCTTGGAGTATCGACCGAGGTGAATCATCTCTAAGGTGAGTGGATACAATGAACTTGTCTTTGCTTAGCCAGCACACTTAAAATATGGACGATACATGTTAGTCGCTAGGTGAATCACCCCATGCATGTTAATAAAGAATACAACGCACCTAGATAAGGGAATAATTCCATCTTGTATTGCTTGTGTTAGAACATGAAAATAAAACTTTGCTTATAACTTGGACCCTCCTCGCATGCTAATTTTGCATCGTGCAAGTAGACCCCGCTATGCCTCGAGTAGATCATTATGGACCCTTCGTAATGCAATATTTTACTTGTTTACACTATACGCCTTATATTTTATGTCGCTCGATATGTGCATGTACGGTTGCACTCCTCGCACTACCCCTTAGACCATACAAACTTAAAGGCTTATGTTATAAAGTAGACTATACCGCTCATTTCCTTATGCTTATGTTCACACAAGTAAAATGCTTGCCTACTTATATGCTAACTTGTACTCGTTGTCTCGATTTAATGATTGTTACTTATATGCATGCTATAATTTATCGTACTTTACTATCTGTGATTTACTCAGTTGAGGCAGGAAGGCTATCGAGATAGTCATTCTGAGTCAAGTATAGAACATTGAAAGTATTCGGGACTGTTAGGTCACCAAGGTATTTTTTGAACTAGGGAACTGCATCAATGGACAGTTAAGCAAGATAACATTACAATATTTTTGAAAATCAATACTCATCCTATACTAAATCTGACGGCTCAGAGAGTCAATACTATACTGACTGAACCTGAATCTGTAACTGTATTTGTACCTGCGAGAATCTGGAAAACTTGAGGATACGCTTGGTCACGGACAACTTGTGCACAAGGTAGATTTTTGAATCTAGTTCACGGACTGTCGCCGAGACAATGGGGCCAATCCGATCTAGACGGAGCCGCTTGGTAGTCGTCTGTTATGGACGGGATGGGTGCAATACCATCTGTAACTTGCTTGCATACCATCTTTGCCTCGAGACTACACCGTCATTTATGGCGTCATGCCAGTGACCTTCTGTCATAAAGATTAAGTTGACTCGATTGCGGCAACCCGTGTGCGAGTCATTGCATTGTAGGTGACCGCTCTGTATAACACCCTTGTACCTATAATTGTATCTGAAATACCTGAACAGATATGAGTATAACATACTTGTACATAATTGAACACTTGAACATCTTCTGTAATACTTCTAGATAATACGTGTAACTCGTGTACCCGAAATAGTACCTCGCTCGCGACATTTTTGTTTGTTTATACAATTTCCCTAGATTTATTATATATGCTCGTACTTGGTTTAACTTAATTTGCCTTGGACAGGGAAGGACGAATGGTTAATTGGTAAGTCTCACCGTGTTCCTTTATATCGTACGGTGCACCGCCATACGAGTTAGGCTTTATATTATGCCATAAAACTAATCCTAAGGCAAGACTAGAAAGATAACTTAATAGATGATGCACGGAACTTATATAACTTATTTAGATTTATCGAGCGGGCGATAAGCCTCTTCACCAGTACATTCATGTACAGATAACCTACCAGATTGCTTGCAGGGTATAGAAGAATCTCGTTCGGTACAGAAACCCCCGCCGTGAGTGCTAAGGCATGGAGTTCGCTCTGGAGCCTTGGAGCGTTACATCCGAAATTGAAGCACATATACAAGACATAATGTTGGAACATCACCTATGTATTATTCCATAAATGTAGCCACTTGGCATATTTTTATTGTTTCATGAGAGAGAGACTTGTAATCTTTGACAAGCGCCATTTGTAACACTTGTTTAATATCAATAAAGAGCTTATTTTACTTCTATACTTGTGTAATTTAATGCTTTCGCTATTGAAGACTTTGTGAACTTGTTACCAATCGTCTGTTCATTTCTTATTTTGCTGCACTCGGACTATCTGTGCGACTATATGGCTTAGATACTTTACCACCTATTTGGATCATGGCCTTGTATGGGCGCAGCTTACGCTCGTGCGGCATCACGTCCAGATAGGAAAGATCGTCCTGCGGGAGCACTGGCACTGTGATTCGCGCCTAGTGGGGACAGCCGATTGCCTGCAGGAGATCGAGACATGACATATTGGTATCAGAGCATGGATTACGCCTTTGGACTTCATATCAATTTTCTCAGTTATGAAAACTCGTTCGTGGGTTATGTGTATACACTCTCTCTCGTTGACCCGATTGGGATATTCTATACAATGAGTCTAAATAATTTAAAAGTGCATATGAATGATATGATTGCTTATACAAAATTATAATACGAAGGCCTTTGTGCCGACCTGTGCTAGACTTTATGGGAATAGACTCATGCTAGAATTTGTAAGTTATGTGCGAACCCAAATACCAAGACGTGATTACCCAGCTGGTTAGTGTGCGAAATAGAATATTATTCGGACGGTTAGCTATGCATGTAGCCTTTCGGCTAAGTTGTGTAAAGTATCGCGCGCCAAGGACCTTTTTTGGTGTAAGCTACTTGCAAGTGAGATTGGAATATCGTTCAGGAAAAGATAAGTCAGACTTAGAATGGCAACCAATAAAAACGTAATCAGTTTATCACTAAGGCAAATATAGAGATCATGCTTGAATTTTAAGAAATAGCTTGGACGGTAATTCCTGTCGGCGGATACAAATCAAATATTGTTTACTTGGATGACTATCAATAGGATATATACGAGACTAAGATTTATCAAGCGATGCTTAGGTATCATGCAAAAAATTTAAGAAACGACTTGGTGAATATGCTAGCGAGTGATGCGAACACGATTGAGGATTTGATTGGGTGACTCAATTCCTGAGTAGTGTATGAATTATTTTGAAAATATTCAAACTAATTCATAGGTCTCGTACGATAGTTGGTTTGAACAATCTGGGAATATCTTGAAAAAGTGATAAGGCATATATCGAATAGGGATTCAAGGTAATGAAATAAATATCTTGGTCAAGAAAACTTATTGGAAACTTGGAGGATTATGCGAACGATTTTAAATTGAATCAAACGGATTAAACTTGAAGAGAATATCGCTCGAATAGAAGTTAGTCCGAGAATGAATATTGTAGTTCGATAAAAGAGGTAAGTGATAATGGATTTGACCTGGAGTTTGGAAGAACGAACCTGAATCTAGTTCAAAAAGATAACCTTCAAAATCAGTCCCAATGAGAACGATTATCCTATGGAAGCGCCGGCATGGTGATTTTACGTACGGCGGAGATGATCGAACTCATGAAAATATGTTCGATAATTATTCTAAACGAACTTGATGAATAGAACGTATCAAAAGTGGATAGACTTTGGCTTAAATATTTGAACTTAGTTGTTTGAGGAATGCCAGAAGTAGATTATGGATTTATCAAACGGTAACATTGAAGTTGGATAATTTTGCTAGACGAATTACAATCATGGCATGAACGGACATGACTTGATGGATTTTTTATATATCTTGGATGGAGCAAGGTAAAATGATAATGTGTCTCGATTGTTTCAAAGATAACCATAATATTCGACGTTCTTATCTTGTGCAAGCGTAACTCTATGCTCGTACATGCGCCACACCAGGATTAAGATAATTATCCAGTGGAAGAGTTAGCATGGTGATCTCATGTCCAATGAGGATGATTGAACTTGTGGGAGGCCAGAGCGTGACAACTGATAGATCGTCTTGACTAGTAGTTAAACACGATAAGACGAATTTGGGAATACAAGTGAATCAAAAGTATTTCATGGATAAGTTAGTCTAGAACCTGGAGTAAGTCACGCTTGATGGTTTCGTGAATGGATACATAAATCTTGTTGGACAACTTGGAGTTATAATCAAAGATTTATAATTAAATTATGGCTTGGTGGTCTAGACTCAGAATGGATATATGGGTTCTATCAAACATGATTAAGGAGATAGACTATGTGAATTGCTAGGCTTGTCATGTGACTTGGTTATACCATGGATTCAATTGAACGGACTTGAACCCTGTACAAGCGAACATGTTAATATGTATAGGATAATATGTGCTCGATGTTTAAAAATCTGAGTAAAATGAGCTTTGGTAGAATATCTCGTACAAACGAATAATGATTTGACCTTAGGAATTGCGGTGAGCATCATAAGACAAATTTGCATGATGAATCGTGTGCTTAAACTTGTACCTATGACCTTGTGAGCTGACCTAGAAATTAGGCAGACAACCCTATGCCGAGTGAAAGAACTTGTGTGGCCGACTTTAGCATATTTCTTGAACAAGCCATAGAAGTGGGACAGGAAGACTTAGTGTTAGACTTGGAATGGTAAGTGTGAGCTATGTTTGACACAAACAGAATATAGGATAGGACATGGACACTGGTCGTTGATCAGATAGATCATGCTTAATGGTAGTGCAATGCTTGATTTGAGTGGGATTGGAATAACTTAATATTTTATTGACACCTGTTAAAGGTATCATCATGATTCATAAGACGAGAACTCTTGAGATTTTTGCAAGTAGCTTATCCGATTTTACTATCTCTAAGCTTGGTTGAATGTGTATGTTTAAGGGATGCCTTGAATGTATGCATGATCCAAGACTCAATAATATGTTAAACTCGAGTACAAAGACTTCGCTATCGCAAAGTTGGTTGACATGCATATTTTTTAGGGACACTTTGAATAGGTGCACGAATCCAGACTCGCAATATGCTAATCTCGAATGTTAGTACAAGTAAATATGTTAGATTCACATGGACGAGCATAATAATTTGGATAAGTTTGCCTCAGCCTTAGATCATCATTCAAGATGGATTGTAACGTACACGCATTAAGCGATATATTATGTTCTAAGATGTAGTAGAGACTGAGTCAAAGCTTGGATTGAATGGTAGAGTCATTCAATGAGACCGACCCAGCATATATGCGATACGGTAATAAGAAACGAGTAGAAAATTATGTTCGAACGGATCTAGTGGTACCGATAGTTATGCTTAAGATAGATTTGATAGTATACGATAGAATGGCTTACACTCCGAAAGCCTCGAGAATGAGACTTTTTCTGAGTGGTGTATAATATAATGACCCATTCCGTTCAAGCGGACAGCCGATTCAAACGGCACAAGTGCAATGACACGACCCGCTTTACTCAGCGAGAAGACTCATTTGAGGCAAAAGATTCTAGACTTAGACCTTCAGGAGTTTAGACTTAGACTTTCAAAGGCTCGTTTGGAGTATCGCTCGATTGAGGCAAATCATCTCTAAGGTGGGTGGCTACAATAAACTTGTCGTTGCTTAGCCAGCACACATAAAATATGGACGATACATGCTAGTCGCTAGGTGAATCAGCTCCTGCATGCTAATAAAGAATATAATGCACGTAGCTAAGGGAATAATCCTATCTTGTATTGCTTGTGTTAGAACATGGAAATGAAACTTTGCTTATAACTTGGGCCCTCCCATGCTAACTTTGCTTCATGCAAGTAGACCCCACTATGCCTCGAGTAGATCATTATGGACCCTTCGTAATGTACTGTTTCACTTGTTTATACTACAGCCTTTATATTTTACGTCGCTTGATATGTCCATGTACAGTTGCACTCCTCGCACTACCCCTTAAAGACCGTTCAAACTTAAAGGCATATGTTATAAAATAAACTATACCACTCATTTTCTTATGCTTATGTTCACAGAAGTGAAATGCTTGCCTGATTATATGCTAAAGTGTATTTGTTGTCTCGATTTAATGCTTGTCACTTATATGCATGCCACAATTTATTGCACTTCACTATCTGTGATTTACTCAGTTGAGGCAGGAAGGCTATCAAGATAGTCATTCCGAGTCAAGTATAGAACATTAAAAGTATTCAGGACCGTTAGGTCGCCAAGGCATTTCTTGAACTAGAAAACTGCATCAATGGACAGTTAAGCAAGATAACATTACAATATTTTGAAAATCAATACTCGTCCTGTACTGAATCTGATGGCCCGGGGAGTCGATACTGTACTGACTGAACCTGAATCTGTAACTGTATCTGTACCTGCGAGAATCTGAAAAACTTGAGGATATGCATGGTCACGGACAACTTGTGCACAAGGTGGACTTTTAAATCTAGTTCTACGGACGGTCGTCGTGGCCCTGGGGCCGATCCGATATAGACGGAGCCATCTGGTAGTCGTCTGTTATAGGCAGAATGGGTGCAATACCATATGTATCTTGCTTGCACACCATCTTTGCCTTGAGACTACACCATCCTTTATAGCGTCATGCTAGTGACCTTCTGTCATATAGATTAAGTTAACTCAATTGCGGCAACCTGCGTACAAGTCATTGCATTATAGGCGACCGCTCTGTGTAACACATATGTACCTATTATTGCATCTGAAATATCTGAATGGATATGAGTATAACACATTTGTACATAATTGAACACTTGAACATCTTCTTCAAAACTTCTAAATAATCCGTGTAACCCGTGCACCCGAAACAGTACCTCACTCGCGACACTTGTGTTTGTTTATATAATTGCCCTGGATTCATTATATATGCTCGTACTTGGTTTAACTTGGTTTTCCTTGGACACGAAAGGACAAATAGTAAGTTGGTAAGTCTCGTCGTGTTCCTTTATATCGTACGATGCACTGCCACATGAGTTAGGCTTTACATTATGCCATAAACTAATCCTAAGGCAAGACTAAAAAGATAACTTAATAGATGGTGCACGGAACCTATATAACATGTTTGGATTTGTCGAACGGGCGAGAAGCCCCCCAACCAGTGCATTCATGTACTGATAATCCACCAAATTGCTTGCAGGGTGCGAGAAAACCTCGTTCGGTGCGAAAATCCTATTTGTGCGTGCTAAGGCGTAGAGTTCGCTATGGAGCCTTGGAGCATTGCCAAGTCTAGAGAAAGAGGAGAGAGTGCTAGATGATCCCTTAAAACTTTGCCAAGCCTTTTTAGAAGCCATAATGCACCATACTCTGTCAAGGTCAATCTACAGGGTCCCCTGACCAGTTCTCTCCCCAAGGCGGTGCTACCGGCACACACTCTTCTCCGCTAAAGCCTCCTACCATTGTCTCATCTATTCAGGATCTTTACTCAAGGCTGGTCATGCTTCTACTATTCAAAGTATTTTTAAAGATCCCTTCGAAAAACTTTGAAGGGGTTTTGTAGCAGCAAGAAAATTTTCCAAGTCTACACCCGATGCTAGAAAAAAAGTAACTCCAAGAGGTTCTCGCGAAAAGCCTAGACCAAAAGACACCAGCGAAAGACTCAAGCCACGTCACCTTCGCGGAAGACTCCAGCTAACGCCCTCCAACTGAAGAAAAGGGCTCAATACGTCATCACTACGTGATATAGCCATCAAGTCATCATGCGCTACAGGTGCGTCATTTTAAGGGAATTATCAACTATCAGGCCACGTTAGCCATGTCAGCCTATCCTACAAATGATGAGATTTTATTTCTTCTAATGAAGGAAAATTAATTCTATGGGTCTTCCACCTGCGAAAAGGGACCCAACACATTCTATTTTATCAGTGGAACACGTAAACAAGAGTCCTCGCTCCATGATCTGCATGACTCCTACAACTCTCGTCAAAAGTTGATAACATAGGAAGGTGGTTTATCCACTCACCCCACGGTCGCCACTCCTCCTCCAAGAGCTCATGCTTAACCATGTACATGGACAACCATTCACCAACCGTCAGCCACCATCCTTCTCCTACGATTCTTATGTGGGGCATAACTTATCTAACTGCAAGCCACCTGGCATCTCCACAAGGAATCGCTCTTTTCTAAGGCTATGATCCCTACCGGTTACGTTGGAATGTGGGTCACGCACTCTCCGTTATATGCCATGATCGTGCCTATAGAAGCTCCCCACTCAGCGGCAATAACCAGACGATCATCCTTCTTTAAATACTCTGCACTTCACAACTTTTCAAAGGACCGCCAATATGACAGCAGTCAGCAGCTTCAACACCAAGCAGCTGCTCGTCCCCAACTACATTTATCATCCCATAGTTGTGTCCGATAGTAAATGAAGCAAATGAATGCTTTGATCCGACCTCCACCATCCCTCTTCCCCAAAGTCTCAGATTTATTTTTAAGCTATTGAACTTACATACTCTGTGTAATCCGGTATAACGATGAGTTCAATAAATTTTATTTTGAATCTCTACACATGTCTCTTGAGCATGAAAATATTTCTAAACAAAAAAATAAAAACTCCAACACTTTAATCTGAGAAAAAAATCAAAAGAGAATGTCTTGGAAAATCTTGGAACATAGGGGATCGTCTCGTGAAATCGGTTATCTCCAAAATAGTATACATAAGATCATCAACTTGGATTAGATTAGTCTCCTTTACTTGCTTACACAAATTTTATTCCTTAATAACGTTGGTAGGAGCACGATAGTTACAAGACCAATCGTCTATTCTACCACAACGGTAGTACAAGTTGGTGCTAGAAGAGGTAGTGTTCCTATTCTTGAAGTTTTTAATCTTGGGACCGAAATGAGCATGCTTTGGACCATGGTTTCTTTGGGTGGGCCTTTATCTCTAACTCTTTCCACGGGCATATGATTGCCTCTCTTGTTGTGACCCATATTATTTCCTCATCGATTTTTGAATATGGAATATCCCATATTTGTTTTAGGTAAGGTAAGAATGATAATTTTTCACCAGGAGACATTTGTTCTTTAAGTAAGTAATAAGGTAGTAATCATATCTGATAACTTGGTAAAATTTCTTTCTCTATATTGTTGTTGGAGGAGCTATCACGACCACTTCCAAATAATTATATATGAGTACTTCTAGCCTACACCATGATATTTGCAGTAGTACATTGTCTATACCTCAATTCCTATACCATCATTATTATCAAGATATCACATGACTTATCTGGATCCTATACCAACATCATTATCAAGATATCAGATGACTAAACAAGATCATTCGTAATAACAAAAAACTATAACAAAAAATGATAATAAGAAAGAGATAGTCCAATGGCCTTTAATCATAAAAAAAAAAGAACAAAATAACAAAGAATCCAACTAATAAACAAATGTTCAAACTTGGGAACAAATATGCAAAAAAATAAATGACTTAAATGGAAACTAAGAAGTAAGAACGACTACTACTAAGCTAAGATCACTAGTGGCATCATTGCCTACAAAGTTTGGCTCAACAAAACCATCCATATCGACCTTGTAGGCACCATGATAGGTAGACAATCCTCCTTATTTAAAGTTGTCAAAGTTAGTGATCCAGTCAGAATTGAGCAACGTATAAGTAATATAAAAGAGTTACACGATATGATATAAGTGTCGATAATGTATATGACCAAGAGAATATATAACAACTAGAATACAAAAGTAAGAGCATGTACAATATGCAAAACTGACTATACTTAACACTGAAACTACTATGTGATATAAGAATTAAGAAAGTAAGCAAACATGTAGTCATGTTTTTTTTAATATAAACTTTCAACATATGGACGACCATGGGATATATGACATTAATGCATGAGGTGCATGACTATTATCATGTTAGACTAGACAAGTAAAAGAGTGATTCAATTTGTTGACCACATGCATACTCATAATATTCCCCTACCCACCACTTACTAGCAAAACATGATCACAACTTGATAGATACAAGTAACACGATAAACATATAAACATGGTAAAGAAGTAGGATGTACTTAAACGTGAATCTAGAAACAATAACTACCTATCATGCACAAGTCAAGTAAACTTGAACCTAGTACTACTAACATTAAAGTAATACAACAAATATATGATAAAGGTAACAAATCGTAATACATGTACTTGCCTAAACTTCCAAATGAATTAGTTACTAAAATTGATGAGTAGCTCATTACTTTATCCTACAAAATACCCTCTAGCTATCCACAATAATCATCGATAAACACACCTACGTATCAATAGTCCTGATAAAACACAAAGTAACGTAACCAGTTAGTTATAATCTTAATTGCTAAATAATATCTTTTTAGGTCTAGATTACTTATACTACAAGTTAACAACCAATATATGGTTTCCATAGGTCTAACCTAAACTATAATAGTAGGATACATCATCGGTATCCTAAAATAACAAAGGAAAATCTTAGGTTTTATAATTTGGAGTTCGGAGCCATTAGCACAAAAATCTAGGCTAGAAATATAGTCAAAATATTATTTTTTCGCAAAATTGGGATTTGCGATGTCATGTTTGTATATTTCATTGGTACGAATGTGCTAGAATTGACATATTCACAAAATAAGGCCATGACTTATCTTTATTTTACAGTGTTTTAACCAAATCAATTTTGATTTCGAAAAGTGTGTTCTTAGTTTTTAAAATATAAAAAAATTGTTTGAGAATTTTTTTAGAAAAATTATCAAAGAAACTACAAAATTCATAGAAGTTGCCTTTCGGGGTTTTGAGTTATGCTATGAACAAGTTAAACGATCTAACAACCTCTAATCAAAATTATTCCAAAAAATACTTTCGTTGTGCTAAAGTCAACTAAAATATAATTAAAATACTAGACACAAAAATAAAGATTTAAAAATATATTACATGATTTGGAGTTCGTATGAAGAAGAAATGTCTCGAAGAATATCAATTAGGGTTACTTTTCTCACGACCAGGAAAATATGGGAAAGAAAATAGGGTTTTTGGAAATCCAAAAAGAAGTTGTTTAAATATGCAGCCTAGTCGCAGCCCCCTAGTTTGTTAGGACTCCTAATCCTATGACTAATAGTGATCCTAGGCCGATCTCGTAGACATGAAGTGGCCATGTAGGCTCAGGGCTTAGTCCGTGGGTTGCTAACTATGGGTCCATGCGATATATGTAGGCGCACACACGCGGTTGTGTTGACAGCCGCTAACTTGCTGGGCCCTATATCTGTTGTCCACTTACTGAAGGTGGGCCAGGGTGTCACGACCCGCACCCAATGTATGGATACAAGTCGGAAACAACGCCCAGCCTACGCCACAGAATCGGCGGTAGAACGTTGTCCGGGTAACCTATCTAGCAATATAATGAGCCACCAACAAAATAATATACTCAATCACAGGTCTAAGATAGAAACGAGCAAGGGTAAGAAAAAGAATCGAAATAATCACATACAACTCATGAGTCTAAAATAATATATCAATGAGTCTGAAAGAATATAAACCCCCTGATTTTTTCAAAATTTTTAAAACTAGATTTTTCACAATTTTCTGGAATTTTCTGGGAATTTTCTGTAATTTAAAAACAGGATTTTAATTATTCAATGATTTTTAAATGATAATAAATAGTATTAAAATATTATAAAAATAATATTTTTGAGTGTAAAATGAAAAACTGGACTTAGGGTTATTTTTTTGGAATTTATTGGGCCCCGGACATATTTTAAAACACCTAAAAAGTATTTATTTATTTATTTATTTATTTATTAATTAATTGTATTATTATTATTTTTATTTATTATCCAAAACCCATTACCCTCAGCCCGCGGCCCATTCCCTAGGCCCAGCCCAGCCTAGCCTAACCCGGCCCGTGGGCTACCGGGTCGGGTCGGGTCGGTCAGAGACCGACCCGACCCGCATCCGCCCGACCCGCAAACCCACGAACCCAGCTCCCCTCCCACTGCCCACTTCCTCCGCCGCGCTTCCCGGCCGCTCCGCCGCGCGTCCCGGCCACGTCTCCGCCCAGGCCGCCCCGCACGCCCCCACGACCCCCGCGAGCTCCGCCTTCTCCGCCTCGCTCTCCACCTATAAATCCTTCCCCCCGCCGTCTCCCAGCTCCACGAACCGCCACCACCCGCTCAGCCGTCCCCGCCACCACGCCGCTCCGGCCTCACCTCGCCGCCGCCCGCAGCGCCGCTGCCCAGCCCGCCAGACGCCGCCGCCTCCTCTTCTCCCCCGTCGACAGCAGCCACAGCAGCAGCGGGCAGCTCCTCGAGCCGCCTCCGGCCGCCCTGAGCCGCCGCCGACGAGTCCCCAGCCACGCCGCGCCGCCCTCCGCCGCGTGCCCCGAGCCCGGCGACGTTGCCCCGGCCGCCCTCCGCCCTGAGCTGCCGGATCCGAAACCCTAACCCTAATTTCTTCGAATCTGACACGTGTCGGACACGTGTCGGACATAATTCGAACCCCGGTTTTTGGGCCCCGTTCAAGTGCGTGTATCTCTCTACTCGTAGTTCGGATTTCGATTCCGTAAATTACGTTGCGAAGCATGTATGACCCTCTCGGTGCCCGGACAAACTGTTCGGGGCATCGCGTCCTGTGTTGATCGCACACCGCGATCCAAAAATAGGAAAAACCAGACCCTGTTTCACCCCGGAACTGAGTACGCCCCGCCAAACGGGACGACTTGGTCGCGTGCGGTCTTCACAGATATGTGCGCGTCGTCGATATGGACGTGTGAGATTTCGCAGAAGCTGATTCGGGTGTGCGTGCACACCGGAATCAACGCGTATCCGCGGACATCGCCCCGTATCCGTACTTTCTGGAACGTGCTCTAACTTTGTGTACACACGTCAGATCGAGACGAAACTTATGCCATCGGACTCGTAGCAATACGCTGGTCCTGTGGGTCAAGTTTGGTTCGATTCTGAAAACGTTGACGAAATTGCGTGTCGTGGGCCCCACAGGCCCAGCTCGACGGGCGATTTTGTGATCGGCTCATCGGAATCCAATTTTGCGATTTTGTGATCGGCTCATCGTTCCTGACTTGTTGACACTAAGTTTGGTGAATTTGGAGACCTTTGACCCTGACACATTTTTTGGTGCAAAGCGGGCCCACATGTGGACCCCGTTTTGACCCGAAACTGCCGTTTTTGCCCTTGTCTCCAAATTGGATCCAAGGACAGGCGTTTCTAGCTGATTAATATTTTCTGGATCTGATGGTGATGCTTGTTTCAGCAACCGGAGTATCGCCTGCAAATCAAACTGAAGTCAGAGCCAAAATCAGAGCCGGAACCACAAGCAAGTGTACCTTGTCAAACCCTGCAGCTTGCTACTTATTTTCTTGACTTGTTTATACAGCAGTGGGCAAGTAAAGCTTGCCAAATCACAGTAATTCCTGTTATAGAGCGTTGCCTGAATTCTTACTTAAAATACATATAATCTTGTTTAATTGTTCAACCCAGGACCGAGTGACTTTACTTAGTGTCCGATCATAGTCGGGTGCCAACTCCGTACGCGGAGTTGTGTAACGTCACATAGAGATGGATATCGAGACCCGATAATGCTCGTACTTGTCTTATCAAGTACTTCTGAACCCAGGACACTTGACACTATTTCACGAGACAGAGTCTTCCTGAGACATTCAAGGTAATTCTGTATAGGATGCATGTTTTATGACATAGACTTTACATTCTTAGGCATTTGATTCATAGCTATCAGACTTGCTGCATTAGTTATAATCGTGCGTGACATGGACATGAGGCATCGTGGATATGAGACGTGGGATTACATTGGGTGGGGAGAGACACACAGACTACAGGCTGATATTATATATATAAAACATAGTATATAATATAGTGTAGTTCATAGTTATTGCCGCTACCGGCTCCCCGACACAGAGCTTGTAGTGGCTTCAGCCTGAGTTCTAGTGCTGCTCTCATATTGCATATCACTTAGCTGGTTTACATATTTACCCTGCTGTTTCATTATTGCTGCACTGCATATATTTTGGCTTGTATTTTATGTACCTTGTTATGTCCCCTGAGGACCTGGAATGGACTATGTCCCCAGGTATAGCCGAAGAGATCTACCCCGAGGTGTACGGTACAGGAGCACTTCTCGGAACAGAACAGGAACCTGAGGACGAGATCGTGGTAGAAGACTTCTCCTGAGCACCGGCTTCATACACTCAGTATTTTATTTCCATTTTCAGTATTTTATTTCCTGTCTATTTTCCTCTGAATGTAACAGACTGATTCTCGGATTATTTCCCGAGATAATCTTATTTAAGATTTGTTTAGTTATTCTATTGCATTATTTTTGGCAATTAATCTGTGTTTTTGGTGGATGAGATTAGAAATACCTGAGACTGGTACATATTACTGCTAGACTACAGCTTAAGCATGCCCTGATGGATCTATTAAATCGGATTGTCCATCGGTGCGTGCTGTTGGCCATTGCCACGTGTCCAGTCCCTCGGTATTTTGGGACTGGGGTGTGACAAAGAATACTAACAAAATAAGCTGGAGATAAATCCAGTACAAAAATACTAAGAAGGTACTAATCCCGGGTCATCTGTCTCAGTCGGGATAAGTCCCTCCTGAGCCAGGGTCTCTAACTCTAAGCATACAACATACTGAGGTCCATAATGTGTAGGGTACCAGTCCTCAGTGTCATCTGGGAAAAATATATCCAGTCAGGAAAGGAGCAGAGTACATCTCTAACATCAGTTCTAATCAATGATAAAAACTATGTAAAAGTAAATAGATGTGAATATACAAGATGCACAATAGATACGAGAGATATACAATAAGGAAATACTGGAATGAATACAATAATGAGCAATATGTCAATAAACAAGAATACTAATGACTAAGTGTGTGAGTACTAGCTTTAACATGTGATCGACTTGGGAACATGATACAAGATTTATGACCTGGCTAATCATACGTGTGGTGTATGATTAACACTATTCAATGTAAGACTTGATACAAGGAGGGTATGATCATATACCTACACTAAAATACTTTCCACCCTCGACTGGTATAATAGATCGAACCATGGTACGCTATGGCACCAGATTCCCCAAGAAGATAGCTAGTCTTCCAGAGAATCAGTATCTGTACATGTACAAGATAATCAATAAAATAAGGTTTACACAAGATACACCATATTCCAAGGAATAATATCTCATGACGAGATCCGGATATACTAATCCGTGTAACCATCGTGTCCAAAAAATATGGATATCTACACTAGATACAATGAACAAAGAGGATATCATAAATAAGAAACTATCAGAGAATGTACTCGCCTGAATCCGAGTGAATAGTCTCACAGATGTCTGATACGGTGCCTCAGAGACCTAGATATGGAATACAACATCAATACAAGGTTCCGAAAAGAAAATAAGTTAAACTAGTCAACTTCTAGGTCAAAAAGTCAATTCTAAGTCAAAAGTCAAACTAAGTCAACTCTAAGGTCAACTATGGTCAACTGTGGTCAAACTATGGTTAACTATGGTCAAACTATGGTCAACTACTTATTTCTAGCTTGCACAAGTCTAACATAAAGATATTGGGTTCAAATACTAAAGTCTATGTCACCAAAACCTATATCTTAAAATATTAGGATACCGTATCTCCGGATACGTAAATCAATAGGTAAAATATTACATATATAAGTCAAAAAATTAATAATAAAATAAAATTCTAATTGCAAATATTAAATAGGTACCTTGGTTTTGAACCAACTTGGTATCACAACACTAGACCATAATATTGATACACAAATCTAATACCTTGGGTATCCCCAATTACCTTGGTACTTACCTTGGTATCACAAGATAATATCCCAAAACTTGTTTATACTAACTACCCGTAATTATATACATGCTATACTAATTATTATACATATAGTATACTATAAATACTATTAGCAATTTAGGAATATATATACATATATATTAAATAACATATATATATATATATATATATATAATGATAGAAAATTTTGCCAATTTGTCGCTAAAAATCCTGCCTGCTGTCGCTGAAAACTGTTGTTGATGCTGATACTCTGTTGTTTTAGTGACAGATTCCTGGTGTTGTCGCCAAAGCCATCGCTAAAGCCCCTGATACGGCTGTTGATACTGCTGTTGTTTCAGCGACAGATTTCTGCAATTATTGCTAACTGTTGTCGCTGTTTCTTATGTTGCTGCTGTTGTGTGTTACTACTGCTGCGACGCTTCCCGCCGTCGCTACAGCGGCTGCTGTTGCTGTTAGTGTTGTTGCTGATGTGTTCAACGACACACGTTGTTGTCACTATATCTCGGCTCTCCATAACTCTAATATATATATATATATATATATATATATATATATATATATATATATATATATATATATATATATATATATATATATATATATATATATACACACAATATAATATATATACTAAATATATATACATATAATTAAACTAATACATACATATACCCACACACACATATATATATGTACACATTATCTACATAGCAATATACACCTATATACATAGTAACATATTTGTAACAACATACATACGTATATGTAAATATATATACAATATAACATACATTATATAATTATAATATAACCATAATAAATATCTATTTATATATGCATATCTATACATGTTACCATATATAATTATATATACATATATAAGAATAGCTACATATAATATATACACATATAATATATACATAGATACATAGATCTAAGACACAATATTACATAAATATGTATATATATATATATATATCATATTATATATATATATATATATATATATATATATATATATACAATTACATTCTCCATGAAATAAGAACACAAGAGAATAGATCTATAATTAAATTGCACACACATGGAACGTATCACTCTGTATCCCACTAGATCTAGGATACGCATGTGACACGAGTCCACCAGACATCCAAACGTACCCCGAAGGACACGAACAAGTCATATATATTATTTATGAATAATACGAAGAGTCAAATACAAATCTATGTATCCGTGTCAAAATGTGACATATACAAAGTCCCTTATCGGAGGAAAAACCCCCAAATCAACACGTATCACCAAATTGTTGGGATACGACCTACACGTACCCAATTTTAGATATGACACTAGCCCCAAACACACAAGCACATACCAAATTGATCTATAGGACCAATTGACACACACAATAAATGTCAATCTCAGAATTCCTCCAAAATTGACACAAAAAGTACCATAACTTTCTCAATAGGCCTCCTATGAACACAAAACCAAATTCTATGGGTAGGCTATGCATATGGGTTAATTTTTTATGGTTAAATCTCAGATTTATAACTTAAATTAAGGAAAAACTGAATTGTACCTATTGGGAGATGGATTCTTAATGCAACCTCCAAATATGATGAAATTGGCCTCCAACTTGTTGATCCTTGCTCCTCTTTGTAGATCATTGCTTCCTCCTTCTAGATTCTTACTCCACTAGCCTCCAATGGTAATTTGGAAAGAAATTGGGATGAAATTATGATAGAAAAATAAAGTTGGAATGAAGGAATTTGGTTGAGAAAAATTCTAGATCTAGTTTTGAAATAAAAAGAGGAGAGAGAATAATTTTTTCCCTCTCTATATAGGCCGGCCCCCCTTTCCCCTTTCTCAAGCTACTATGAATTATCCAATATACCCCTTGGGGCCTCTCATGAAGAAATAATTAAGGAAGAAAGCTTCTAGTCTAATGGTTTAATTAATTTAATCCATCTCCTAATCAATGAGCTTTCTAAATGGGCTAAAATCTAATAATTAATACATGTTGGTCCATGAGTCTAAACTAAACTAGTTAGGTCCACTAACACAAGTCTAAAATAAATAAATAACATCTAACAATAATTAAATAATACAATAATTAATTAATTATCATGCATAATATTTAATTAAATATAAAATTACTAAAATATCCTTTCCTAGAAAATGTGGTAGTGATAAGTCTATCCTCCTTAAAATAATTTCGTCCTCGAAATTCAAAGACGAAAACTACCCCCAAAAATACAGAACTTAACAAAAGAATATAACTAAAGAACATAACTAACTATGAAAGAACATACCATAACTAAGAAAGAACATATCTCAAAGCACAAACAAATATGGATAGCGCTCTCGCATTTCATCCTCTCTCTCCCAGGTAGACTTCCCAGGAGAGTGATGCCTCCATGCAACGCGCACCAAAGAAATAGTCTTGTTCCTCAGCACCTTCTCTCTTCGATCCAAAATCTCAACTGGCTGCTCTGGATAGCTAAGAGTAGGGCCCACCTCTATCTTCGAGTGATCCAATACATGACTAGGATCTGCCGTGTACCGTCTTAAATGGGATATATGAAACACGTTGTGCACTCCCTCTAATGCAGGTGGCAAGTCTAGTCTATAAGCAACTGCATCGACCCTCTCTAGATTAGTGAAAGGTCCGATGAATCACGGACTAAGCTTCCCGCCTCCACCAAAGCGAATCATGTCTCGTGTCGGAGAAATCCTCAGAAACACCAAACCACCCACCGAGAACAAAATACCACCTTAAGAACTTAATCTATAACAAACAACCAATAACAAGCATAAAACAAAAATCTAAATATACCTCGAACTCCAAAGATCTCCGGTGGCTATCGACCCAATACCGATGTCTGTCCTGCGCCACACGAAGTCTGTCTCTGATCAATTAAACCTTCTCCGCTGCATCCACAACCATCTCTGGCCCAAGCAAAACTCTCTCTCCAACATCGTCCCAAGATAAGGGAGTACGATACCTCCGACCGTACAGAACTTCAAAAGGTGACATCTCTATACTAGCCTGGAAGCTGTTGTTATAAGCAAACTTTACCAAATCGAGATGGTCCTCCCAAGAACCCCCAAAATCTAGTAGACAAGTGCACAACATATCCTCGAGAGTCTAAATAGTCCTCTCTGACTTCCCATCTGTCCGGGGATGATATGGAGTACTGAACTTGAGCTGAGTGCCTAAACTCTCCTGCAAACTGTCAATACCATAAATAGAAGAATTTTGTCATTTTATATGTTATAGGTATGTGTGTATTTATTTTAAAATAATTGCATGATATGTGTATATATATATATATATGTGTGTATTATATATAGTGTTCATTAATGCATGAGTTAGTAGACTAGACCTAGATGCCCACTAGATGGATCCCTGATCGAAATATAGTGTTATGGATTTAATTTGTAATTATTCGGGATTAAATATTGAGGATTATAATTATTATTGTGATTTTATTTAATTATTACACCCTACCATTGTTGCAATATTCGGAGCCCAACATTAGCCCATAATTTCCAACAAGTTGTTGCATTCTAGACTTGACACGCCAACTTAGGCGCTGGACTTTTCCGTCACTCAAAATCTTAATCCTTTGTGCTCTAATTTAATTGCACAACTTTATGTATCTAAAATCTATTATTTAATCATGTGTCGCGCACCTGTGTCGTTGTCATCAATTTTGAGACACCAACTCAATCCGTTTAGCCAGACCAATTAAAGGGTCCAAGACTGACACCAAGCCTACACCTTTTATGACCTTTGTGTCACTGTAAATTGAGACCCCATGTGCCCCCATTTAATTTAAGAGCACATGATAATTTATTTTAATTAAATTGGGGATACCAACTTTGACTAATCCCAACTTAACCCCAAATTAACCCAATCCCTTTAATTAAGCCCATAGAAAACACACAACACTCCCTCACCCTACAAAACACCAAACACCAAATCTTTCACCAATTTTTCATCATTTTATGTGTTTGTGCAAATACCCAAATTTAAGGGACTTATTTGCAAATGTTGCATTAGGTGTCATCACCCCATTGGTTCAAACCAAATGGAGAAGCCCTCAACTTATTGACTAGTCAACCTCACTTCTCTCCTCCCTCCTTTGTATGTATATTTCTCCATGATGAATCTGAGCCACCCATTCAAATGGGGACTCATCATCACCACTCACTCCCCATCACCCTTCCATATAAAATGTCTCCTCAAACACATTTCCCCAAGCAGGCCCTAATCCCCAAAACCTAGGAAAACTTCTCACTTTTTCTCTCCTTCCTCCTTCTCCTAACCGTAGCCTCTTCCATTTTTTCTTTCTTCTTTCTTTCTTCTTCACCTCTTCTTCATTCTTGGTTCAAACCGAGCCAGCCACCGCCTTCCGGCTAAGCACACCCGCCACGGCTGCACTCTCCACCGTTCCCGTTGCCATGAACCCCTCGTTCCCGCTGCCATGAACCCACTGTTACCACTGTCCTGATCGCCTCAGCACATCCCCGACCCCGCTGCCATCTCGACGATGACCTCCCCCACCCGTTGTTCTTCCCTAGACTCTACTCCGTCGATCTCCCCGACTATGCGACCATCCCCCACCCACCTGTACTCGACCAGAGCCCCCTCGCTGAGCCGTCGAGCAGCAACCCGCTGCCAACCCGTCGGAAATCGACCAGTCCCGAGCCGGCCATCTCCCTCATCATGACCGGAGCAACTTGCCACCCTCTCCCACTGCACGACCTGCTGCCCAGACCCGATGAACAACAGCACGACCGCCGGAGGAGCCGCAGAGACCGTTGTCCATGCCTGGACTCGACCGGAGAAGCCCCAAAAGTCCCTGTCCACTCCTCGACAACCTGTTGTCCACCTGAACGCAGAACACGCTGGATCGATGACCCGCCTGCACGATTACCTGCACACGTCAGAGTTCGACCCGCTCGACTGAACCGAGCACCCTGCGATGACCTCAACACGAACGTCTCGTCCCGTGTACACAGGTTCGAGTTCTCTCTTGCGTACATGTACACGTACACGCATACGCGTAGTTCACTTTTGTATGCCTTCGTATTTTGCTATATTTATATATGCGTATTGTATTTTGGTATATGGGTAGTATGTATGTACGTATTAGTATTAGTATATATATATATTTAATATGAATATTGGTATATATATATATATATATATATATATATATATATATATATATATATATATATATATATATATATATATATATAAAGTATATGAACTCAATTAGTATGCGTATATTATTCATTTAGTATATGTATAAATATATTTAATATGTATAATTGGTATATATATATATATATATATACATATATATATATATATATATATATATATATATATATATATATATATAGTATATGATTTCAATTAGTATATATACACATGTATATGGTATATGTATTTATTTGGTGTACACATATATTATAAGTATTAATGTTATTGCTAGATAATAATATGTATATTTATATATGTACTAGGTGACCCGAGTGTAAATACGGATACCTCGTAGTTACATTGACCTGTGACCATGTAATTTGTTAGCAGACTACCATTATGTACACTAACGTACTGGCGAGCCCCGTATCATTTTGACTGTCTGTCTTGCACAGCAATTACAGATGTGACACCCGTGCAATTAGACGCACATTTAACCCTAGTTGACCAGTGTCATACATAGCGTAGCCCCTGAGTTCAGAGTATTTATGGTTATGTATGTGCTAGTGTATTGGCTGATGTTGTATTGTATTATATTATATGTATATAGGACCATTGGATCGTCCTACGAGACTTCAGGAGCAGGACATTGGTATTGCCAGCTAAGGACCCCAAGCAAGTACATTCTCTGATAATTTTTGTTATTTGATAATTTTAATAATTCAAGTATTTAGAAATGTTACATCTGATTCTTGACACTATGCTACACGAACTAGTATATAGATTGGATCTTTAGTCATGAGATGTTACATTAGTTATCGTATTGACATTGTACACAACATTGATATTAGACATTGTATATGATATATTGGACATTAATCGTGTATCGTGACGTGTCATGGTTGGATCCACAATACTAGTTGGGGGCGAGGAAATTGCTAGTAAGAGATGTGATCAAATACCTATCGTACAAGTGTATATATCGTTAAGTGTTAATCATACACCTCACGTATGATTAGCCAGGCCATATAGCTATCGTACAAGTTCCCAAGCCGATCATATTTTGTAACTACGATTTTAAATACTTAGAATAGTTACAGTTCTCCATTTTAGTTCATATACTACATTACCCGTATATGATATTGTAGTTATTTCTTTTTATTTCATATATGCACTGACTGTACCATATTGCCTATTTTGCCTGTCTCTTTATATTATCATTGCATTTATTTATTGCCTTCTCTCAGTATATAGCATCATCTATTTATTGTTTTATAGTCCTTATCAATTAATTAGAACTGTTATTTGGGTTGTACTTTGCTCCATCCTAATTGGAAATATTTTTTTAGACTGCGCCTTAGAGGACTGGTGTCCGACATATTATGGACCACAGGGAGAGTAGCTGCATCCTTGGATCTTGTAGTTCAGTTGTGATTCCGGAAGGTCTAGCCGGGATTACTAGTTATTTAGTTAGTTTTTTTTAGCAGTTTATGGTATCGGATTTATTTTCGGCATACTTTGAGACTTGGGTGTTATTATTTGAGTTAGACTATTTTGTTTAGACTTGTGTTGCATTTTAATTTATTTATTTCTTCGATATCTTATCGTGCTTTAGCTATGTGATTGAGTATTGTTCATATTATATTGTGATACCTGTGACTCCTTATGGAGTTGAATACTCGTGTGAGATTGACTAGATAGTATTGTGACCTAGACAGCGTTCTACCGTCGATGCTGTAATGTAGGCTGGACGTACCCATGTACTCGTGTCCCTATTTCGGGTGCGGGTTGTGACACATTTTTAGTGGTGGCCCATACAGGTCAGACTTCACAAGTTGTGCAATGTCGTGGTAGTGTGACGTCTTAGTTATACTACTACGTGCCTGCGATAGGATATAGTACATAGGATACTAGGATGAGAGCGAATACTCAATCACAAAATTCCTTAAGAGATTCCTGGGACGACCCTTGAGAATCTTATTATAATTTCCAATTTAAATCATTTCCCTTGTTTCCGTCCATTCTAACTTGTTGATATTGAATTTGATTCTTGTTGATCAGTTATTAAATTAAAATCTTGGTGTCATTGTTGAGTTTGATTTTATATCAAGATAAATTTTATGAACTAATTTACGGTATCATCTGATGACATATGTTGATGAGGACAGTGAGAAAGATTAACATTAGAGCTATTGGACTACAATATGTGGATTTAAATTATAAATTGAAGATTGAAAATAAATTTCAATTTTTTTAAGAATTTTGAGGAATTGAGATATTATGTTATTAAAAATTTTGAGGATTTAGATTCAATTCAATAAACATAGACAAAGCTGTGAGGAATTTTGGAAGTGATTAAAATTTTGTTTCAATATTTGAATATTTGACTTTGAGAAAAGTATATACATTTTATTTTAAATTGTTCGAGAAGTTAAATTTTGAAGATTTTATTTTGAGGATAAAATTTTATGGTGGGTAAAAAATATATATTTGTATATGAGTAGATGAAGTACATGTGTAAGGTTCTGTTGGCTTGAGCGTGCTTAAGATGGCACTGCAAACTGACTTGGGTGTCCATCTAGAGTTGTATTAGAGGGAGTAATACTTAGTATGGTGTGTTACACTTGGTGTGCACTTGAGTGATAAGAACAACTAGTAGAAACAATTTCAGTAGATAAGAGAGCTAGCAGTGGGTGTACTTGTAGTAGAAATTATGCTACCTAAAGAGATAGAGGTATCAAACTTGGGATGCATCATTTGACCTATGATTGTGTTAGAGGTCCTTGGTATCAGATTTTGGTATTAATAGACATGTGTGTGTAATGTGAATGTATCCATGGATATCTTGTGGACTGGTGATTAGTTGATATGGGTATCAGTGTATAAGGATAGGAACTAGTGAGTGAATATGCCAGAGTTAAGTATATGTTGGAAGTTGAAGATGTCCAGGTGATGTGTTAGCAGGTTCTATTCTTTCTTTGCTTCTGTTCCTTTCTATTTGATTGATTGATTGATTGATTGATTGATTGATTGATTCCTTAGTACCGTAGCTTGTATTCATGATTTTCTTGTTAGAATGTAGTTAGTAGTACACCCTGACAGAGACTGCAACACCATGACGAAAGACACCATCACCATATATGTTTTCCTTATATTGCATATTGAATGACTGTAGGTAGAGTTTTCTTATACCTTGATTGTTGGGGGATTGACCATAGTGAAGATTAATGAAGAAGTTATGACTTGACAAAGAGAGACAATGTGCCTTCAATTTCAAGGATAAACATTAATTTAAATAAAGAGTTGAGAATTCAATGTGGCAGAATTGACGATTTTGTTAGATCATTGATTTTTATGAAGATAATGATATGATTGAATTTGTCATTAAATTTTAAGAAATTTAAGAAGATTATCATTATATTTATTTGATTGCAAGATATAAATTTTAAAACTTATAATTTGAAAGTTGTATTTGAAAACTTCGTAACCATTGCATTGTTTGAGTTTTGGGTGGAAAAAAATCAAGGGATAAGAACACAAATGGATTAGTGTTGAATTCAAATTTTTGTATGAGATTCAATTTTATAATATACATTGATTGGATTTAAAATTTGAGGATTGGTTATTAAATTTTGTATTTAGTTTAACTTAAAATTTTGGAGGAGATTGTGATAAGAATTGAATTTGATTTTAAATTTGAGGATTCTTCAGGAATATGATATTCATAGAATTTTGAGAAATTTTGTGAAATAACAATATGGATTTACTTCATCATTATATGGTTAAATGAATTTAATTTTGATAAAAAAAAATTAAGTAAATACAATTATTGAGGATTTTAAATTTCGAAGACGAAATTCTTTTATGGGGGGTAGACTTGTCACTACCACATCCTGAAATAGGAGTATTTTTGTTATTTTATATATTATAGGTATTGTGTGTATTTATTTTAAAATAATTGCATGATATGTATATATATATATATATATATATATATATATATATATATATATATATATATATATATATATATATATATATATATATATATATATATATATGTGTGTGTGTGTGTGTGTGTATTATATATAGTGTTCATTAATGCATGAGTTAGTAGACTAGACCTAGATACCCACTAGATGGAGCCCTGACCGAAATATAGTGTTATGGATTTAATTTTAATTATTCGAGATTAAATATTGAGGATTATAATTATTATTGTGATTTTATTTAATTGTTATACGCTACCGTTGTTGTAATTTTTGGAGCCCAACATTAGCCCATAATTTCCAACAAGTTATTGCATTCTAGACATGACACGCCAACTTAGGCGCTGAACTTTTTTGTCACTCAAAATTTTAATCCTTTGTGCTCTAATTTAATTACACAACTTCCCGTATCCGAAATCCATTATTTAATCCTGTGTCGCGCACCTGTGTCGTTGTCATCAATTTTGAGACACCAACTCAATCCGTTTAGCCAGACCAATTAAAGGGTCCAAGACTGACACCAAGCCTACACCTTTCATGACCTTTGTGTCTCTCCAAATTGAGACCCCATGTGCCGCTATTTAATTTAAGAGCACATGACAATTTATTTTAATTAAATTAGGGATACCAACTTTGACTAATCCCAACTTAACCCCAAATTAACCCAATCCCTTTAATTAAGCCAATAGAAAACACACAACACTCCCTCACCCTACAAAACACCAAACACCAAATCTCCCACCAATTTTTTATCATTTCATGTGTCTGTGCAAATACCCAAATTTAAGGGACTTATTTGCAAATATTGTATTAGGTGTCATCACCCCATTGGTTCAAACCAAATGGAGAAGCCCTTAACTCATTGACTAGTCAACCTCACTTCTCTCTTCCCTCCTTTGTATGTATATTTCTCTATGATGAATCTGAGCCACCCATTCAAATGGGGACTCATCATCACCACACACTCCCCATCACCCTTTCCTATAAAATATCTCCTCACACACGTTTTCCCAAGCAGGCCCTAATCCCCAAAACCTAGGGAAATCCCCCACTTTCTCTCTCCTCCCTCCTTCTCCTAACCGTAGCCTCTTTCATTTTTCCTTTCTTCTTCTTTTCTTCTTCACCTTTTCTTCATTCTTGATTCAAACCGAGTCGGCCACCGCCTTCCGGCCAAGCACACCCGCTACGGCTGCACTCCCCACCATTCCCGCTGCCACAAAACCCCCGTTCCCGCTGCCATGAACCCACTGTTCTCGCTGTCCTGATTGCCTGAGCACAATCCCGACCCCGCTGCCATCTCGACGACGACCTCCCTCACCCGCCGTTCTTCCCTCCACTCCACTCCGTTGATCTCCCCGACTGCACGACCATCCCCCACCCGCCTGTACTCGACCAGAGCCCCCTCGCCGAGCCGTCGAGCAGCAACCCACTGCCAACCCGCCGGAAACCGACCAGTCCCGAGCCGGCCATCTCCCTCGTCACGACCGGAGCGACTTGCCACCCTCTCCCACTGCATGACCTGCTGCCCAGACCCGCTGAATGACAGCCCGACCGTTGGAGAAGCCGCAGAGACTGCTGTCTACGCCTGGACTCGACCGGAGAAGCCCCTGAAGTCGTTGTCCACTCCTCGACAACCTGCTGTCCACCTGAATGCAGAACACGCCGGATCGACGACCCGCCTGCATGATCACCTGCACACGCCGAAGTTTGACCTGCTCGACTGAACCGAGCACCCTGCGACGACCTCGACACGAACGTCTTGTCCCGCGTACACAGGTTCGAGTTCTCTCTTGCGTACATGTACACGTACACGCATACGCGTAGTTCTCTTTTGTATGACTTCGTATTTTGCTATGTTGATATACGCGTATTATATTTTGGTATTTGGGTAGTATATATGTTCATATTAGTATTAGTATATGTATATGTTATATATATATATATATATATATATATATATATATATATATATATATATATATATATATATAAAGTATATGAACTCAATTAGTATGCGTATATTGTTTATTTAGTATATTTATAAATATATTTAATATGTATAATTGGTATATATATATATATATATATATATATATATATATATATATATATATATATATATATATATATATATATATATATATATATATATATATATATATATACTAGAGACTGCTGTCTACGCCTGGACTCGACCGGAGAAGCCCCTGAAGTCGTTGTCCACTCCTCGACAACCTGCTGTCCACCTGAATGCAGAACACGCCGGATCGACGACCCAACTGCATGATCACCTGCACACGTCGAAGTTTGACCCGCTCGACTGAACCGAGCACCCTGCGATGACCTCGACACGAACGTCTTGTCCCGTGTACACAGGTTCGAGTTCTCTCTTGCGTACATGTACACATACACGCATACGCGTAGTTCTCTTTTGTATGACTTCGTATTTTGCTATGTTGATATACGCGTATTATATTTTGGTATTTGGGTAGTATATATGTACGTATTAGTATTAGTATATGTATATGTTATATATATATATATATATATATATATATATATATATATATATATATATATATATATATATATATATATATATAAAGTATATGAACTCAATTAGTATGCGTATATTGTTTATTTAGTATATGTATAAATATATTTAATATGTATAATTGGTATATATATATATATATATATATATATATATATATATATATATATACATATATATATACATATATATATATATATATATATATATATATATATATATAGTATATGATTTCAATTAGTATATATACACATATATATATAGTATATGTATTTATTTGGTGTACACATATATTATAAGTATTAATGTTATTGCTAGATAATAATATGTATATTTATATATATACTAGGTGACCCGAGTGTAAATACGGATACCCCGTAGTTACATTGACCTGTGACCATGTAATTTGTTAGCAGACTGCCATTATGTACACTAACGTACTGGCGAGCCCCGTATCATTTTGACTGTCTGTCTTGCACAGCGATTACATATGTGACACCCGTGCAATTAGACGCACACTTGACCCTAGTTGACTAGTGTCATACCTAGCGTAGCCCCTGAGTTCAGAGTATTTATGGTTATGTATGTGCTAGTGTATTGGCTGATGTTGTATTGTATTATATTATATGTATATAGGACCATTGGATCGTCCTACGAGACTTCAGGAGCAGGACAATAGTATTGCCAGCTAAGGACCCCAGGCAAGTACATTCTCTGATAATTTTCGTTATTTGATAATTTTTATAATTCAAGTATTTAGAAATGTTACATCTGATTCTTGACACTGTGCTACACGAACTAGTATATAGATTTGATATTTAGTCATGAGATGTTACATTGGTTATCGTATTGACATTGTATACGACATTGATATTAGACAGTGTACATGATATATTGGACATTGATCGTGTATCGTGATGTGTCATGGTTGGATCCACAGTACTAGTTGGGGGCGGGGAAATTTCTAGTGAGAGATATGATCAAATACCTACCGTACAAGTGTATATATCGTTAAGTGTTAATCATACACCTCACGTATGATTAGCCAGGCCATGTAGCTATCGTACAAGTTCCCAAGCCGATCATATTTCGAAACTACGATTTTAAACACTTAGAATAGTTACAGTTCTCCATTTTAGTTCATATACTACATCACCCGTATATGATATTGTAGTTCTTTCTCTTCTTTTCATATATGCACTGACTGTACCATATTGCCTATATTGCCTGTCTCTTTATATTGTCATTGTATTTGTTTATTGCCTTCTATCAGTATATATCATCATCTATTTATTGTTTTATAGTCCTTATCAATTAATTGGAACTGTTATTTGGGTTGTACTTCGCTCCATCCTGATTGGAAATATTTTTCCAGACTGCGCCTTAGAGGACTGGTGTCCGACATATTATGGACCACAAGGAGAGTAGCTGCAGCCTTGGATCTTGTAGTTCAGTTGTGATTCGGAAGGTCTAGCCGGGATCACTAGTTATTTAGTTAGTTTCTTTTAGCAGTTTATGGTACCGGATTTGTTTCCGGCATACTTTGAGACTTGGATGTTATTATTTGAGTTAGACTATTTTGTTTAAACTTGTGTTGCATTTTAATTTATTTATTTCTTTGATATCTTATCGTGCTTTAGCTATGTGATTGAGTATTGTTCATATTATATTGTGATACCTGTGACTCCTTATAGAGTTCGATACTCGTGTGAGATTGACTATATAGTATTGTGACCTAGACAGCGTTCTACCGTCGATGCTGCGGCGTAGGCTGGATGTACCCATGTACTCGTGCCCCTATTCCGGGTGTGGGTCGTGACACAAACTCCTCTAGAAATGAGAAATAAAACAACTATCCCGATCCGAGACTATATTGACAGAAACTCTATGTATCCTAACGATCTGCCTCACATACATCTTTGTCAGCTTCTTCGTAGACAAACCCACCTTGAAAGGCAAAAAGTGGGCCGACTTGGTTAACTTATCAACGATGACCCAAATCGCGTCATTCCTTCCTGGAGATCGTGGAAGCCCGGACACAAAATCCATAGTAATGTGCTCCCACTTCCACTCTGGAATGGGTAATGGCTGAAGTAAACCTCTTGGCCTTTACCTTTCAGCTTTCACCTGCTGGCACACTAAGCATATGGATACAAACTATGTCACTTCCCTCTTCATGCCAAACCACCACACACTCTCTCGTATATTCTGATACATCTTGTTGGCACCTGGATGCAAGGAATACTGAGAGCGATACGCTTCCTGCAATACCTCCTCACGCAGCTCCCCACTAGGCATACACAACCTAACTCCATGCCTCAAAGATCCATCCTCAGCAATGGTGAAATCATCCTCCAATCCTGCTCTCACCTGAGCTCTGATGCTCCTCAGAGATACATCCTTATATTGTGCTGCCATGATCTTGTCCATCAAATCTGAGTGTATTTGCAATCCCCACATCTGTATAGCACAACCAGGAACTATCACCTCGATGCCTAAGCTCTCCAAGTCCCCCAGCAAATATCGATCCTGCGTCAAGAACGTAGCTACCGAATACCTACTCAAAGCATCGACAACTATATTAGCTTTCCCAGGATGATATTGCAAATATATATCAAAATCCTTCATCAGTCACAACATGCCCCAAGAACTCCACATTGTCCAGAAAAAACTCATACTTGGACAACTTTCCATATAGCTTCTCCTTCCTCAGCACATCCAACACAATCCTTAAATGCTCCTCATGCTCCTCCGGTGTCTTCGAGTATATGACTATGTCGTCGATGAACACCACCACGAACTTGTCAATGTACTGGTGGAACACCTTGTTTATCAAGTTCATAAATACCGTCGGTGCATTAGTCAAACCAAACGGCATCACCATAAACTCGTACTGACCATACAGAGTTCTAAAAGTAGTCTTCGGTATGTCCACCGGCTTCACCTTCACCTGATAGTAGCATGATCTCAAATCTATCTTAGAAAATACCTTAGCACCACTTAACTAATCAAACAGATCATCAATCCATGGCAAAGGATACTTAATCTTGATGGTGAGATTATTCAAAGTCCTGTAATCAATGCACATGCGCACCAATCCATCCTTCTTCGGTACAAACAATACCGGGGCTCCCCACTGTGAAGAACTCGATATGATAAACCCCTTATCCTGTAATTCGCCCACCTGCTTCTTCAGCTCGACAAGCTCGCTGTTGTTTACTCTATAGATATGTTACGAAATTGGTTCTGCACCTGGCACCAAGTCTATAGAGAATTCAACATCTCGATCTGGCGGCAACCCTGGCAATTCCTCAGGAAACACATCCAAGAACTTTGCTATCAACGGATGGGCAACTCCTTGTCTTCCATCATTGCTCCACAAATAATGCCTTCTCTCTGCTCCGTAGCTCCTCTAGCAAACTCGAACTCTAGCTCTCCTGACGGACCAAACAAAACTCTATCTCCTCTAAAATTTATGCTAGCACTGTGCCTACTCAACCAATCCATCTCGAGTACAATGTCATAGCTCGAAAGTGGTATTATAAGTAGACACGCACTCAACTCCCGGCCTCCTAGAGTAACTCTCCGATCCTTATAAATATCATTAACCAGGATAATGCCTCCCCCAGTCATGATCTTGCAAGTCCTAAGCAAAGACTCAGCTTAAAACCATGCTTCAGAGCAAAAGAAACAGATACAAAACTATGGGAAGCAAAACTATCAAACAAAGCTAAAGCTGGAATAAAATCAAGAAGAATAGAACCTGCGATGACATCTCCGGTGGGTTCGTCCTCCTTGACGGTCATAGCAAACGCTCATCCCTGACGTGCACCTCCCTGCTGTTGATGCTGGACATAATGCTACTGCTGTGTCGGAAGGGATCCCCTCGTCTGTACTACAGGTGATCTCGCTTGTGCCCTCGGAGCTGAAGATGCTCTCTGAACTGTACAACGAGGATTGGAAGGACACTCCCTCAGCTGATGCCCTTCAGTACCACAAAATAAACAAACTCCTAGCCTCCTCCTGCAAACTTTTCAGATGTAGTCGGGCTTCTTGCAGTAGTGGCAGAAAGTTTGCTGTAACTGTCTCTGCTGCTGTGGTGCCTGGTGAAACGGCGTCCTAGCTGGAGTCTGGTGCTGCTATAGCTGTTGGAAAGGCCTGGACTAGAAATGAGAACGTTTGGCAGATACTGTACTGCTATTGGCCCCCAGAAAAGAGTCATGGTCACTCTTGGACTTCAAACCCAACTCCCGCTCAACCTTGCGCGCCTCCGCAAGTATCTCCGAGTATGTCTCATAAAAAGACAGAATGAGGATCTTCACTTTCCAGTTTAGACCCTCACAAAAACAAATAGCCTGAACCTTCGGCTCTCTCACTAAATACTCTACAAATTGGCTCAACCCGCCGAACTCCGCAGCGTACTCCTCCACAGACATGCTCCCCTGAATGAGACTCTCGAACTGCCTCCCCAAGTCTAGCCTGTCTGCAAGGGCAAAAAACTTCTTCTTGAAAAGGTCCTTGAATACCTCCCAAGACTGTCCTGCGTCAACAAGAATCGGCTCATTCCTGAACCAAGTGCGAGCGACATCGAACAGTTGAAGTCCTACCGCCTCAACCTTTAGATCCTCAGAAAGATGGGACACCCTCATAAGACGCTCAATGTCCTTGAGCCAATCATCAGCATAGACGATGCCCTCCGTCCCCTTGAAGACCCTAGGCTCTAGCTTCTTGAAGTCCTGAGTGTTGCCTGGCCGAAGCTAAGCAACCTGAGGAGCAACTTGCTTCTGGACCGAAACTCCTCTCTCGACTACGGAACAAGCAAGCTGATGAGCACTCTTGATATCCTATCGTAGAACTTCGGTCTATCTCTGATGTGCCTCAGACTGAGCCCTCTGTGCCTCGAGCATCTCATGAAACAATGTAAATATCTGTGTCGCCTCTGCTGGCACATGAGGTAGAGGTGGAAGCCCCTCAGATACAGCTGGCATAGTCCTCTGAGTAGTTGGTGGACCTCCAAAAGTAGCTGACACTCCAATCAGTGGAGAAGTGACTGTTGTAGGCCCTCGGGATATCGCAGACCTCTCAGAAACTGCTCTCCCCTATTGCGATCTAGTCTTAGGCGGCATCCTGATACAAAGCAAAAAAAAAATCAATATGGCACAAGATGTAAGACACTCAAGGAAAAGATAGATTAAGAGATCAAGTATCAATATCAAAGAAGAATAGTTGAATGAATCAAAAGAATTTTCCTAGATGTGATTGAGTATTCTCAGCCTATAGCCTACATCCTATATCCTATCGCAGGCTCGCAGTAGTACAACTAAATCGTCGCACTACCACGACACCGCATAACTTGCGAAGCTTGACCTGCATGGGCCACCACTAAAAATGTGTCACAAACCGCACACGATGTAGGGATGCAAGTCGGAAACAACGCCCAGCCTACACTGCAGAATCGGCGGTAGAACGTTGTCCGGGTAATCTATCTAGAAATATAATGAGCCACCAATAAAATAATATACTCAATCACAGGTCTAAGATAGAAACAAGCATGAGTCAGAAAAAGAATCAAAATAGTCACATACAACTCATGAGTCTAAAATAATACATCAATGAGTTTGAAAGAATACTAACAAAATAAGCTGGAGACAAATCCAATACAAAAATACTAAGAAGGTAATAATCCTGGGTCATCTGTCTCAGTCGGGATAAGTCCCTCCTGAGCCAGGGTCTCTGACTCTAAGCCCACAATATCCTGAGGTCCATAATGTGTAGGGTACCAGTCCTCAGTGTCATCTGGGAAAAATATATCCAGTCAGGAAAGGAGTATAGTACATCTCTAACAACAGTTCTAATCAATAATAAATAAATGTAATAGTAAATAGATGTTAATATACAAGATGCACAATAGATATAAGAGATATACAATAAGAAAATACTGGAATAAATACAATAATGAGTAATATATCAATGAACAAGAATACTAATGACTAAGTGTGTGAGTACTAGCTTTAACATGTGATCGACTTAGGAACATGATACAAGATTTATGGCCTGGCTAATCATACGTGCGGTGTATGATTAATACTATTCAATGCAAGACTTGATACAAGGAGGATATAATCATATATCTACACTAAAATACTTCCCACCCTCGACTGGTATAATAGATCCAACCATGGTATGCTATGGCACCAGATTTCCCAAGAAGATAGCTAGTCTTCCCAAGAATTAGTGTCTGTACATGTACAAGATAATCAATGAAACAAGGCTTATACAAGATACACCATATACCAAGGAATAACATCTCATAACGAGATCCGGATATACCAATCCGTGTAACCATCGTGTCCAGAAAATATGGATATCTATACTAGATACAATGAACATAGAGGATATCATAAATGAGAAACTATCAGAGAATGTACTCGCCTGAATCCGAGTGAATAGTCTCACAGATGTCTGATTCAGTACCTCGGAGACCTAGATATGGAATAAAACATCAATACAAGGTTCCAGAAAGAAAATAAGTTAAACTAGTCAACTTCTAGGTTAAAAAGTCAATTCTAAGTCAAAAGTCAAACTAAGTCAACTCTAAGGTCAACTATGGTCAAACTATGGTCAACTATGGTCAAACTATGGTCAACTACCTATTTCTAGCTTGTATAAGTCTAACACAAAGATATTGGGTTCAAATACTAAAGTCTAGGTCACCAAAACCCATATCTTAAAATATTACGATATCGTATCTCCGAATACGTAAATCAATAGGTAAAACATTACATATATAAGTCAAAAAATTAATAATAATATGAAATTCTAATTAAAAACATTAAATAGATACCTTGGTTTTGAACCAACTTGGTATCACAACACTAGACCATAATATTGATACCCAAATCCAATACCTTGGGTATCCCCAATTACATTGGTACTTACCTTGGTATCACAAGGTAATACCCCAAAACTTATTTATACTAACTACCCGTAATTATATACATGCTATACTAATTATTATACATATAGTATACTATAAATACTATTAGCAATTTAGGAATATATATATATATATATATATATATATATATATATATATAATGATAGGAAAATTTGCCAATCTGTCGCTAAAAACCCTGCCTGATGTCGCTGAAAACTGTTGTTGATGCTGATACTCTGCTATTTTAGTGACAGATTCCTGCTGCTGTCGCCAAAGCCGTCGCTAAAGCCCCTGATACGGCTGCTGTTTCAATGACAGATTTCTGCAATTGTTGCTAACTGTTGTCGCTGTTTCTCTTGCTGTTGATGTGCATTACTGCTGCTGCGACGCTTTCCGCCGTCGCTACAGCGGCTGCTCCTGCTGTTAGTGCTGTTGTTGTTGTGTTAAACGACACACGCTGCTGTCGCTATATCTCGGCTCTCTATAACTCTAATATATATATATATATATATATATATATATATATATATATATATATATATATATATATATATATACACACACACACACACACAACATAATATATATATACTAAATATATATACATATAATTACAACTAATACATACACATACCCACACATATTATATTATGTTGTGTGATGTTGTGTGTGTGTGTGTGTATATATATATATATATGTGTGTGTGTGTGTGTGTGTGTGTGTACACATTATCTACATAGCAATATACACCTATATACATAGTAACATATTTATAACAACATACATACGTATATGTACATATAAATATATACACAATATAACATACATTATATAAATATAATATAACATAAATATCTATTTACATATACATATCTATACATGCTACCATATATAATTATATATACTTATATAAGAATAGCTACATACAATATATACACATATAATATATACATAGATACATAGATCTAAGACACAATATTACATAAATATATATACACCATATTATATATATATATATATATATATATATATATATATATATATATATATATACACACAATTACATTCTCCATGAAATAAGAACACAAGAGAATAGATCTATAATTAAATTGCACACACATGGAACGTATCACTCCATATCCCACCAGATCTAGGATACGCATGTGACACGAGTCCACCATACATCCAAACGTACTCCGAAGGACACGAACAAGTAATATATATTATTTAGGAATAATACGAAGAGTCAAATATAAATGTACGTGTCCGTGTCAAAATGTGACATGTACAAAGTCCCGTGTAAGAGGAAAAACCTCCAAATCAACACGTATCACCAAATTGTTGGGATACGACCTACACGTACCCAATTTTGGACACGACACTAGACCCAAACACACAAGCACATACCAAATTGATCTATAGGACCAATTGACACACACAACAAATGTCAATCTCGGAATTCTCCCAAAATTGACACAAAAAGTACCATAACTTTCTCAATAGGCCTCCTATGAACACAAAATCAAATCCTATGGGTAGCCTATGCTTATGGGTTAATTTCTCATGGTTAAATCTCAGATTTAGAACCTAAATTAAGGGCAAAAATTGAATTATACCTATTGGGAGAAGGTTTCCCAATACAACCTTCAAATATAATGAAATTGGCCTCCAACTTATAGATCCTTGCTCCTCTTTATAGATCCTTGCTTCCTCCTTCTAGATCCTTGCTCCACTAGCCTCTAATGGTGATTTGAGAAGGAATTAGGATAAAATTTTGGTAGAAAAATGAAGTGGAAATGAAGAAATTTGGTTGAGGAAAATTCTAGATCTAGTTTTGAAATAAAAAGAGGAGAGAAAATAATTTCCCCCCTCTCTATATAGGCCGGCCCCCCTTTGACCTTCCTCAAGCTACTATGAATTGTCCAATATACCCCTTGGGGCCTCTCATGAAGAAATAATTAAGGAAGGAAGCTTCTAGTCTAATGGTTTAATTAATTTAATCCATCTCCTAATCAATGGGCTTTCTAAATGGGCTAAAATCTAAGTATAAACTAAACTAGTTAGGTCCACTAACACAAGCCCAAAATAAATAACTAACATCTAACAACAATTAATTATTTATCATGCACAATATTTAATTAAATATAAAATTACTAAAATATTCTTTCCTAAAAAATATGGTAGTGACACAGGGGGGTAGTTAGAGTTTTAGTTTATTTATTTTGAGGAATTAATTTTATTTTGTATGTAATTAATTTTAATTGGTTTCTAGCTAATTAAATACTAAAAACTCTCAAACTTTTTAGAAAAAACATGAATTTTTTTTGCTAAATCATTAGAGCTATTTATAGGTTGGGATAAAATTTTGGAGTCATTTTAATGTTGGATTTCATCACAATAAAACCTAGAAGTAAGCTACAATTTTTTAATTAATTAGAAATTCACTAAATTAGTTTTAACCATTTTAAATTACCAAACATTGATATAGAATTATAAGAAAATTATAGAACAAAATTTAGGTACTTACCAAGTTACGTGTAAAATTTGGAAACATTCTATGCTCATGATTTCCTATAGTAATTCCTAGGGCTTATTGTTTACTAGTTTTCTTTAGGACCTAATAATTCCTAAAAATTCTTACTAATGCTAAAATACCTAATAAATGTTAATTAAGATATTTTAGGATTATAGTGCACCATTTCTAAGTTATAGTTCATATTATCAGTTATAGGCTTTAGTATCCTGAATTGTAAAATGGTCCAATTTTAGACGTAGTTAATGGTTTAATTAAAGTTCCCCGATTAAAAATAAAATGAAAAAAATGTATTCAATATTTAATTAGATTTTTTATGGAAGCGGATGCTACGTGAGCATATTAAAGGTATACAAAATTAAGAAAGTCTTTCCAGTAGCTCAACCTTAGTTAAGTCCTCCTTACGAATTTAAGGAGTGATAGTATTCTGCAAGCTTCAAAGTTATACACATTCACGGACTTAAAATCCTGAAATTAAAATATTTTCCTATCATTTCTTGCTTCAATCATGTAAAACAACTTTTGATGATCAAAACGATCCTTAAGTGCAACCCAAAGAGTCAAACGATCCTCTTCAGCAATGTATTCCATTTGCATTGCATTATGCATATACTTTCGGGTAAAAATTATAGAGGTTTCCCTATCATCTTCGTCCGCTTGATTGTCGGCCTCAACGATGACCCTTAGTTTCTTAGCAATGAGGTAGAGTTTTACATCTTAGATCCACTTCAGTTAGTTTTGCCTGATACTTCTAATACAGTCAATTCGAGCTTGTTCAGATTTAATATCGTTTGAAGATAAATTGAGTAAATGTTGGGTTTGTCAATCCCTCTTTTCAAGATCTCCAAGAAAATCAACAGAGCGTGCTGATAACATGATTGTAAAAAAGATTGACTAAAGATTTGTTGTAGTCAAAAGATTAACTAAAAGTATTAAAAGAAATGTTTGGTAACTCTATATGGGATCTCCATACTTGCCTCTATTTTTAATAACCATAGGCTTAACCAACAAACAAATATATATAAGGATCAATGATTATGATATGGATAAGGATAATACAAAAGGAAACCAATCATTATCCTATCTTCTAGTTGACACAATCATAGCTAACTACAATACGTTATTCCATTCTATATGATTATTGTTTTTGTTTTCCTAAAGATCTGAAGGTTTATCCGGCTATATGATATAGTGCATTTGCAAAACATGATTTCTCTAGCTAAAGTCACATTTGAAAAACGTGACCTATAAACTATTGTATTCGGATAACATGAAAATCTTTAAATTAAGACATTTGTAAGTTGATATTCTTTACTATGATATTAATTTATGATGCAAGTCAATATACCAAACTTTATGTTCCTTACTATTGTCCTTTTGCAACACATTAGATGCAAAATTTGTTTGTCCTCACCCTAATTCCAACTCAAATTTACAAACTTGCATTAGGTATGGAAGACAAATCACGAAGGAAGAGAGGAGATCAGTGAAGTGTGGGATAGTGTGATTGTGCCCAAAGATGCATATTGGCATTAGTGCTCGTACGATCGCATGTGGTCTTCGGTGTGTGTTCGACCATACACGTTGATTGCATGACACATGTCGATAATCACTTACTTTGTATAGGACTAATTATATTACAAATGATAATTAGATGCAAAACTTTAATGTTCATAATAACGGGTTGGGCCATCAACAAATAGGGTAGGCATCGACAACTAAAAAATAATAAAAATTAGTAGCAGGTTGCATACTAAAATAATATATCCTATTATACAAGTGGTACTTGAAGGTATTAAGAATATCTCTACTATTATAATGCGTCAGGAAAATGGTTCAAAAATGAGCCGTCTAAGCCGTTTGTATATCCTCCAATAATTAATAAAACAACTAATCCTTCTAATTACTGCCGTATTTACATCCCTCAGGTTCGAGCAAAGGTTAAGTACATTTAATTTCCTGTGGAAAAATTAACGTGAGTGCAGGCCGAATGCAGATACAGGTGTGGTGCGGTCCTACAGGCTGGAGTGTGGCCTTCGAGCCGAGTTTGAGGCCTTCGGGCCAGGAGTCTGTAACACAATTACCATATTCCAATTATATATATATATATATATATATATATATATATATATATATATATATATATATATATAATGTCATTTTGGATGTCATAATAAACATCCCAAACCGGTAAATTTTGAGAGATTTTATTATTTTATTCTATTTATATCCTCACAAAAAATATAATTACAACTACCAATATCCTACCCTTTTTATCTTTCTCATCTTTGTTTCTCTTCAACTTCTTCCAAACTACGACTACTTCTTCCAATAATTTTATTCTTGTAAAAAACTTTCAAAATCGTTCGTTAATGAATTATCAAGTATGTGTTGAATTTAAAAGCCGCTACTTAAACACCACCAAAAAATGGATCCCTCTCGTAATCGTTCATAACTGATAATCTCACTACCAGAATAACACATATTAGCGACGCCTAAAACGTCGCTAATAGGTAAACTAATGTCGCTAAAATAATTTAGCGACATTTTTATCGTATCGCATATTTTATGGTCGCTGACAACAAAAATGTCGCTAGTCGTCGCTGTAGCGATGTATATTTGCGATGAAATGACGGCGCAGAATATACGATGATTAGTGGCATATCATCGTTAAATGATGACGTAATATTTGGTCGTAAAACGTCGCTACATTAGCGACATTTTGCTACAACAATGCTGATATGGCAAGTTTTGTCATACCAGCATGTTAGCGACATTTTGCGACATACTAGCGACGTCCTTGGTATCAGGTAGCGATGTTCCGATACTTTTTAGTGACGTAAATGTACGTTAATGTATTGCAACACGTCGCTAAATTGAATTTTTTTAAAACAAAATGCATTTTGTAAAATATTTCCCAACAAAACTCTACCTACAGTTATAAAATCACAGTTTATATAAATAGACCCGGAGCAACCCTCCGTGGAATTTTTTGGGTTCGTCGACCCCTTCGGTAGAACACTCAACACCGATAAATTTTGGTGTACAGTTAATATGAATAATAAACTAAACTCACATAGAAAGAAATCTACAAAGTTATATTATACTAAATATGTCCCAAGAAGTAGATAAATAAATTTAAAATAAGTGTCACATACATCTCAGAATATAATAAAAAGTATGAAATAAATACATCAAAGACCCAAGAATGGGCCAATACACACAACCACACTAAAACATGTCCAAACAAGGACTACTACTGATCAGGAGGAGCACCGTTGCGCATATGGGATAGAAGAAACTCATACTACTCCTGTGAAAGCGTCACCGATGGTGATGGAGGAGGCAGTGATGGAGTTGGTGTTGATGCCGGCAGACCAGAAGGACGTATCTGCTCCAATGCTAGCAGTCGAGCATTGTATGAATCCATGGCAGATACCACCCTCGATGTGTTCTCCGCCACCGATCGGCTCAACAAATCCTGCGCTGCATAGATCCTCGTAAGTAAGTCACTCATGGCCGTATGTGACCCCTCCAGCTCCGTCTGTCTGTGCTCCGTAGAAGCAGGCAGAGTTGCCAAATCGCTCTCTGTCGTCTGGCCCATAGTCCTGAGCTCCATAAGGCTGTGCTCTGTTGTATGGCTCAGAGTCCTGAGCTCCATAAGGCTTTGCTCGAGAGAATCAAAATGTGCGATGATCGTCGCATCATCCAAATGTTGCGTAGACTGTGGCCGCTCCTAATCATCCGTAGCAACTCATCACGCAAGTCAGCAATCTGATGGTCAAGGCTCTCATAGGCTCGTGTCGATGCCTGCAAAGGCTGCGAGAAATGCACACTGAAAAAGGGGGCCCTGGATGACTGCGTCGCAATATAGGCGCCATAGGATCCCGTACCGTAGTACGTATCCCTCTGAAGACCACCAACGACGGTCATCCAGAGCACGTCCGCAGATGGAGCTAGAGAGGGCTATGAGAAAGTACCAGCGCCTTCCTTTGTAGGTGCACTAGCAGTCGCTTGCTCACATAGTTTAAGATACTCATCCAAGAAAAGTGGTTGCTAACGTCTAAGTGTCACGCTCCAGTCCCAAAATATCGTGGGACTAGCCACGTAGCAATAGTCAGCAGCACAACTCCAATAGACAAACCCAATTTAGTGGACCCGTTAGAGTGCACTTAAGCTGTAATACATAAAAATGGTCTACGAATACCTGTCATAGTTTATATATCTAATCTCATCCACAATAAGTAACAAAATCACTGAGAGACAAGTCCAGCTACAATAATATAAAATGATATGTCCAATCAAAGCAATATAAATAATATCACGGGAAACAACCCGTCATCTAAATGGAAAGGAAAATAAATTCAAGTACAATATCCAGAGTCACTACAAGAATCAAATATCCAAGAACACTAAGCATAAATAATGAATGGTAAGAATACTGTGTGCTCAAGAGAAGTCCTTTGGAACAATCTCATCCTCTGTAACCTGTACGTCTCCAATAGTAGCACATGTCCCGTAAACCTCAGGATAGCTCTCCTCGTCTACACCTGGGGACATAATCAGAATCCAGGTCCTCAGGGGACATAACAAGGTACAATATACACTCAATCCAAATAAAATACAGCAAGTAAATATAAACAGATCATCAGGGCAATCTATGTAACCAGCTAAGTGAAATACAAATGAGAGCATCACTAGTACTCAGGCTTAGACCACTACAGGCTCTGTGTCGGGGAGCCGGTAGCAGGAATATCAAGTAATGGGCCAAGCTCTAGAATAGAGGCTAAAGTACCACAATAATAAATATATATGTATGTATGTAATCGGCCTATAGCCTGTGTGTCTCTTCCCACCCAATGTAACCTCATGTCTCATGTCTACGACGTCTCATGTCCATAACACGCAAGATCATGACCTCTAACTAGTACAACGAGTCATAAAAATATCCATATAATATGCAAGTCTCGTGTTATGAATCATATAAGCCTATATAGAATCACCATGAATATCTCAGGAAAGATGATGTCACATAAAATAGTGTCAAGTATCCTACGGTATGGCGTATTTGGTAAAACAAGCACGTAAAAATATAGGATCGCGGAATTAACTCTCTAAGTGAAGTTGCACGACTCCGCGTACAACATCGACACCCAAATCTCGTTCGGACGTTAAGCAACGTCTTACGGTCCTAGGTTGAACAGGCACATCACAAGGATATATATAATAAAAGAATACAAGTAAGTAATATAACAGGATCTCTGTAGGTTTGGCAAGGTACACTTGCCTGGGTTCTGAACTCCGTCAACTACTCCTGGGAAAGTAAAATCTGCACGTACACCTCCGGATGCTAAAACAAACATCATCAATGTTCTTAGAATACTTGAAATGGCTAGGATTGACTACCCATAAGTCCAATTTAGACACAGGGACAAAATTGACAATTTTGGGTCAAAGCGGGGTCCACATATGGCCCATTTCGTATCATAAAATGTGCCGAAGACAAACTTCTCCAAATTCGTCCCACTCGGTGTCTACGAGTCTAGAACAACGATACAAATCCAACGGAATATCCAGAACTGAATTTCGATAAGCCGATCACGAAATTGCCCATTATGTAGAACCGTGGGACCCACGAAACGATATTTCGTCAACGTTCTCAGAATCGAACCAAACTTGGGTCACAGGACCAGCGTAACGCGGTGAATCCAATGGCGCAAGTTTTATTACGAAACGACAAGCACACAAAATTACAACGAGTGTAAGAAAAGACCGATACGGTATTTTTCGGCTGATACGTGTTGATTCCGGTGTGCACGCACATCCAAATCAAGTTTTCTGAAAGCCCACACATACGCGTTGATGATACACGCCTTTTGGTATAACTCGGACACGACGAAGTTGCCTCGTTTGGCGGAACGCATCCCGTATCGCAAAATTTTGGGTGTTTTAAAAATAAGTTTTTGGTCATTTTGGAACAAGAATAATTTAACCATTATAGCAAACTAATAAAAACTAAAAGAACAGTAAAAATCTTGGTTATATTGTGAATAAGTTCTTTTAATTGTATTTTGAAAATAATTAATGAGTTGGTAGAAAATTGGACATGAACATGGTAGTTTGGATCAAAATTCTGAACTGTTTCCGAATAATTTTTCGGCCAACTTCTGGTCGATTTTTTTGATCAAATCGGGGTGCCTAAATTTGTTCCACTTGAAGAAAATCCTAAAGGATTAGGTTGTGAACGTACCAGTAAAGACGGGACACAAATCGGACGAGCGAGGAGGGCAAAAGCTATGCGCGAAGTAGGGGCCGCGACTGTGCGTTGTGTGTGGTCACGGGGGGGGGGGACGACGGTACGGCGGGCAGCGGTCGGAGGTCGGCCGGAGGCGGCGGGTGGTATGGGATTAGAGTTAAGGTTTGGGTTTTGTTGTATGTTTATATATAAGTATATATAGGTAAAGGGGGTGGTTATCCTGTACGTGAAAAAGGGTGGGGGGGTTAAGTTGAATTGGGTTTGGGTTTTAGTTAAGGTTAATGGGTTTGGGTTTGGGTTTGGGTAGTGGTTAGGTTTAATTTCAATTTCAATTTTCTTTTGTTTTATTATTTTGTTTTATTATTTTTTTATTCAATAATTAAACACAGAAAATTTCCAAAAATAGTTAGGCACTTGAAAAAATTCTAAAAAATTTATATCTCCTCCAATAATTAATCTACCACAAATTTATATTAATTAAACAATGTATTTACTAAATATTAATGAATATTAATTTAATTAAATAAATTTATAAATTATATTTTCTATATAATATTAAATTGGGAGAATGTAGGGGGGTCAAATAATGCAACTCGAGGGTCATGTGCGTAATAGGACCAGTTAGGCTCATAGCATGGATTTATTGGGATCAATGGGTTGGTATGGCGTGTTAAAATCGTATGCCACGACTAAATAGTTAATTAATCATCGTTTCCTCGTAATTGTGTCGCAAAAGTTGTGCGACCAAAAAAGGTATGGGATTGCGAATCTGTGAGGGAATGTCATGGCAGGAGCCTAATTTGACTCGTCTAAGTCGATCATGCTAGGTTGGTTAAAAGAAAAAGGCTAGTGTTGCACTCAAGGTCTTAAAACCAGGTGGTTGGTTTCCAAAGTTCGATTAAATTATCGAATAAATATTAAAATAAAAAAATAATTAATAATTACCGAACTAATCCTATGTAAAAATTAAGGTGCTCACACTAAGTTACTTATTACTAACTATATAGATATCTATTTGCATATTTTTTTAAGTTATATTAAAACTAACACAGGGTAGTAAAATGTACATAGGTCTGCGTGGCCTTCTCATCGATGAGCTTTTCGCCCTTCCGATGGGTGGCCCGGAAGACTGTTACCATGTTGGCGTCCTCACCTCTCTATACATGTTAAAAATTATATTATTTGTTATTTAAATTAAACATCTTATCCTACTTGCATTAAAATAATATATAGTCAATAGAATACATACCAGACGACAAAAACGTTCCGTCATGGGAATCTAGCCAACACACCACTTTTCTAACTTCGACCTAGTCACCTTTGCCTTCTCCGACCGTTTCTTATACTTGAGTTCGTCGAATCTTGCCTTCATCGCAGTCCACTGCTCAGACGTGATCCAACCGTGGATCAGTTCTCCGTCGTGATCATGGACCGTTTGGTCATTGATCACATTACGGATCAACTTGGCAGCGACGGCAAAAAACTACTACTCTATCTTCTCAGCCCGGTGTGGTAGATAGAAATAGATTTTCTATAAGAAGTAAAATAGAGAGTTGCATAATATGCATAAATGATTATTGATATTAAAATTAAATATATTTTTACCTTTAAGTGGGAAAACCAAAATGCCATTATTATCTTCAGGAGCATCTGAGTAGTTGATCTAAGGCCCACCATAGTTCTGCCTCCGAAAATATCCTAGTGCCCTCTATACCGCCAAGGGACGATATCTATACAACGATAATTAAATTCATGAATATATAGATATAATTATTTGGAAAATATTAACTATTTAACTTACTTGATAGGCCCGTCCCACCAAATCTCCATCCTCATCTCGTCCGGAGACGTGCATGGAGGATCGTTCTGATCATGCGCAGATAGAGTCGGCTCGACCTCCTCCATCTGCTCCTTTGTCTCCATGGTGTCGTCAGCAGGAGGAAGGCTGGACGGGAGAGTAGTCTCAGGCATAGAACTGCTAGTCCCAGGAGTACTACCACATACCGTCGACGGAGTCGGAGATGTGACTGGTCGGTATATTGGAGTACTCCAAGATTAGGATCCGAAACCAATAGCTGGTACCGGAGGAGCACTCCGTCTAGAGGATCTACCTCCGTATGATCCTCATCGTTCTGTCATACCTAATAATAACATATGATGATAAAACAAATATGCATACTTATAACAGTTCATCAAAATATACAGACCCTGAGCAACCCTCCGTTAAATTTTTTAGTTAAAAAATATCAAAATAAAAAACTATCACATTCACACAATAAGCATAATATAAAAGTATAACAATCACATAATAAGCGTAATATAAAAGTATCACAGTCATACAATAAGCGCAATATAAAAGTATAACAGTCACACAATAAGCGTAATATAAAAGTATCACAGTCACACAATAAGCTCAATATAAAAGTATCACAGTCATACAATATACACATTCCACATTAAAAATAGATATTACATTCCATATTAAAAAAATAGTATATGGCTAGAGTTCTAAATAGATTTCATTTTACTTTCAATCCTCTTCTGAAATTCATCTTCTTCATTTTCCTCGTCCTCCTCTTCCTCTTCCTCTTCATTTTCGTCCTCATCTTTACTTTTATCTACTTCGTCTTCCTCTTTAGATAATTCTACCTCTTCTACATGATTAGACGTATAATGAGGAACTTTCGTTGAGTTCACATCTACAATATTTGTAATAATAGGTAGCTCATCCTCCTGATAAGCTATTTCGTTAACGTCAAATATATTTCTAGCTTTCGTCTTGCATACTGTCCACCAGTCCGACCTTCTTGTTCCCCATTTAGGATAAGTTATGAAGTACACGAGCTGAGCCTGACTTGATAGGACAAATGGTTCATAGCCTTGATATCGACGCCGGTAGTTTATATTCACAAGATCATTCTTGTCTATTTTTTAACCTTGATCTTGGATCAGATCGAACTAATCACACCTGAATAACACGATCTTAGCAGGCTCTGTTCCATAATTATATGTCAACTCCACAATCTCTCGTAAAATACCATAGAAATTATTGCCTGGATCGACATCTTTGTAGCTCGAAGACCCGACACACAAACAACTATTTTTCATAGAATCAAGATCCAAGAAGCTCTCTTATCAGGACTTTTGTTGACTTGAACCTAAACCCATTTACATAGTAGCTTGGCCAAAATTTGACGACATAAATTGGTCCCTTGGATAAAGTTCTAATAGACTCATTCTCGAGTGTTGTGTGGGGACGATCGACCTAAATACCAAGAAAACGATATTAAGTTCAACATTATGTTAATTATTGTGCATAGTGCATACACAAAAAGATTCTTATATATGCACTCAACTAAGAAGAAAAATAAAGTTTCATTTTTTGCTCTACTTCTTCATCTGTTATGTATGGTCTCATCGACCTCACCTCATCATAAAATGTGCTAAAAAAAATATCGTCTGATTAGTGTAACAATATTAGCATATACTATTATATTAAGATGACTTAAACGTTGACATATTAATTATTTACCCCTCTAGCTTCTCCACTTTATCCTTTTCGCAGTTGAGTAATATATACAACTGAGCAGCCCTTAGCTCATCGTCATTCAGATATCTTTTATTCATTTTGTCCGAAGGCTTACCGAAAGTATTGAATACTTTTAGTATTGCATCATTATATTCTTGATATTCGTCATCATTTCTGGGAACTCTTATTCTATTAGTAGCAACATGCGGCTTGAAATACATCGAGCAAAAGTTTGTAATCTCCTCAAGAACATAGGCTTCATAAATAGAACCCTCGACACGTACCTTATTTTTTACCTTTCTTTTTAGGTGGTTCAGTTGATGCTCAAACGAGTACATCCACCGATAACCGACATGTCCACCAACACGTGCCTCGTAAGATAGATGAATTGCCAAATGCTCCATGTAGTCGAAGAATCCATAAAGGAACACTCTTGCAAACTTGCATAGTGTTACCGCAATGTTCTTATCTTGCTTTTCTAGACGGTCGAAGATCAACTTTGTAGAACAAAGATTCCTGAAGAATATGCTAAGCTTAGTCATTAGATTCCAAACTATCTACGGTAAAAATTCTCGAAATGCAATTGGAATTAATCTCTCTATGAATACGTAACAGTCGTGGCTCTTCATACCTGTCAGTTTATTCTCCTTCGGGTCAACGCATCTTCTCAAATTTGATATGTACCCATTTGAAAATTTTAGCCTATGAATCCACCTACAAAGTCTACCTTTATCCTCATTGTCCAGTAAGAAAATTGCCTTAGGCTGCTTATACTTTCCATTCCCTTCCTCTATCAAATGCAACGCAGGGCGTCTGCATATTTCTTTCTAGTCCAACCTGGCATTGGGATTGTCTTTCATCTTTCCCTTTACGTCCATCACAGTATTAATTATGTTTTCAAACACATTCTTCTTGATATGCATGACATCAAGGTTATGTCTGATCAGATTGGTGCTCCATTATGGTAGATCCCAGAATATGCTCCTCTTCGTCCAATTATGAATGTAACCAAATCTATCGTACTTGTACCCCATAGTAGGCTCTTCGATAACACTTGGTAAATCTTTAAACTCTTCCCATATTGTATCTTCGGGCTACCTTGGAGGTGGATTTGCCTTCTACATAACGCCGGCACAAAATGCATTCATGTTCCTCCGGAACGGATGATCCGACGACAGAAATTGTCGATGACAATCGAAGAAGCACAGTTTTTCTCCATGTTTCAAATAAAAAGCCTTAGTACAGTCCATACAATACGAACATGTGAGACGACCATGAGTGCTCCATCCTGATAACATGCTATAAGCCAGAAAGTCGTTGATGGTCCACATAAGTGCTGCCCTCATCTGAAAATTCTACTTTTTTGAAATATCGTACGTATTGGCACATACTTCCCACAGCTGATTCAACTAATCTATCAACGGTGGCAAGTACACATCAATGTTCCTCTTCAGATTGTTTGGACCCAGAATAATGACGGTTAAGAACATAACCAGAGTCTTCATGCACATACAAGGAGGTAGGTTGTACGGAGTAACGATCATAGGCCAACACGAATACTGAGAGCCGGGAAGTCCGAATAATGTAAAACTGTCGGAGGAGAGCCCTAATCTTACATTATGCGGCTCCAAAGCAAAATTGGAATACTCTCGATTAAAGTTCTTCCATGCTTCTCCATCGGATGGGTGATCCAATATTTCTTCAATTTGTTCTCATCTGTGCCAACTCATATTTTTGGCAGTCTCCTTCACCATAAACAACCTCTGCAACCGCGGCATTAAAGGCAAATAGTGCATCAAATCGGTCGACTTTCTTACACCGACAGACTTTCCTGTACCAGTTGCCTTGTAGCGATCAGCACCACAAAATCTGCACACATCTTCATCCTTATCGTCTTTGTAGTACAACATGCACCCGTTGCGACATGTATCAATTTTCTCGTATCCCATCTAGAGCGATCTAACCATTCTCTTAGACCGGTAAAAGTCTTTAGGTAACTTAGCACCCGCCGACAAAATCTCTATAATCAACTCCATCAGTCGGTTGTAGCATTCTTCCGACATGTTAAAATCGGACTTGATGCTCAACAGTCTTGTAACCACCTCCAATAGTGAATGATCCTCACAACCAGGATATAATAGAGTTCTTGCATTCTCTAGTAATTCCATAAACTTTACAACATCTGTATTCGGTGCCTCCTCAGCTGCATTATAATTTTTTGGATCAAAACTAGGTCCGGCAGTATCGAAAATCATGTTCACGCACCCGTCGTCATAATCAGCGTGGTCATGGACACCCATATATGGCTCCACATAAGGCTCCGGCTCTGATGCTAAAGACACAAGTTCTCCATGTGAGGTCAACTGATAGTAATCCGGCTTGAAACCCTTCGAGTATAAATAATATGTCACATCTACTTCTGAGTGATATTTCAAGTTGCGACATCTCACACACGGACACTTAATTTTGGTGTCGTCCATGTACTAAGGGAACACCTTGACGAACTGCAGGAACTGTTCCACCCCCTGTATGAATTCATCCCGCACACCACACATGTCATCAGGATGACATTTGTACATCCACGAAGATGAAGCATGTAGTAATTCAGATCTATTTCTAGATACTTCTGAAAAGATAAATAGACATTGTTTAAGTATATTATCCAAATAGATGCAAAGATCGATACACATATGAACACTAATAAAGGATATGCGTGATGTCACGTATTCAATGTGAGACATTCTCTGAAAAGAAAATTTACTTAGGAGCATCTGGATTAGAATTTGGGTATGGGAGTGTGGGTCCTTAACAAAAGAGCAGGTTGTGCAAAAACAAAGACATATTTTATCTTTAGTCGTCTATAGTTAGCAATACTGAATCTATGTTATTTTCTTTATATCATACAATTTACATTCAGTTCATGTTTCGTACATACTTATCACATTCACTAGTTTTATTTCAATATTTATGTTACTTTAGATTTTATATTATTTTGATGTAATTGTGAGATGTAATTGTACTTTACTCAATCATGACTAGATATTGTTGATATTTAGGCGAATAGGATTATTCTTCCCTTATGGACCTTCTGAGGATGAAACTGAGATTCATGCCGCTGTCACATGACTAGATGGTGTAGATGTCTAGGGCGATGCATAGTCCTGTCATAAGTTATCTTAGGTGCTATTAGCCCTAGAGTTTAGAACTCTTTATCATTTCATTTTGATCGGGTTGTTCCCGAGATATACTATGGATTGTACTTCTTCTAAGGATAGTTAGGCTTCTAATCCTATGTTGAGATGTGGATATAGATATATTTTATTAGTCTATTTTCTGATTCATTCTCTGCATATATTATTTTTAACTGTTATTGAGTTGGATAGTATACTGTGATATTATATGTTTGAAATTTATATTTGGTGGATAGATACATATATATTGAGATATAGACAATGTACTATTATCAATACCATGATGCACACTAGACGTATACTCACGTATTCGTGTCAGATTATTCGAAAACATGTCACATTTCTTGTGCATAGTAGGAAGAAATCTTAGAAATATACATTTCTTGTGCATTGGCGTCCTCGGCTGCTTACATATTTTCTAAGTCTAGGTGGATTTTTTGCAATACTTTTCACTACTTCCTGCTATATTTTGGTATGGGACATTACATATTTTTTAAGTTATTTATAAAAGCATAATTGTTAGAAAATGTCACAATTTTTTTTTAAAATTACTCTCCAAAATATTGTTTTAAATTGTTAGGGGACATTATATATTTAGATAAGTATAAAATTCAATTTATTCTCTATTAGATTTTAGTTTATATGTGTCTGGGTCCATGTGTTGGGGTTAGGGTTGTGTCCTGTGTGTGTGTTCATGTGTCCTGGTTGTGTCCTGTGTGTATCCTGGTTGTGTATGTGACAATGTGTGTGTCGTGTTTGTGACAGTACGTGTGTCGTGTCGTGTCAGTGTGTTTGTCGTGTCGTGTTTGTCAGTGGAGTCCTTGAAAACCCGAGAGAGAGAGAGAGAGAGAGAGAGAGAGAGAGAGAGAGAGAGAGAGCGAGAGCGCTCACTTAGGGACGAGAAGGGGAGCCAGAGGGAGGAGGGACACCGACAGAGGGAGGTTACTTCGCTGGAGGGAGGAGGAGCACGCCGGAGGGAGAAGGAAGGGGGGAGGCGCCGGGAGGGGTGTGTGTGTGTCTAAAAATACCATATAACCGCTACTCTCAAGGTGTGTAGTGGGCCGGGCAGCCCGAAACCCTACCCGGACCCGGTACGGTCAAACCCTGGCTAGGCCGGCCCGGTCAACATGTCGACTCGTTTAGGCCAAATACTGTGGTGGGTTCAAGTTGGATTTGAATTTTTGGCCCGTAGGCTCGATCCATACTCCATACCAGGTCGGGACTGAGTTTAGTTTTTCAGGCCTGACCTTAGGTTCGGTAAAAATCTGGTTAATATCAAAATACATATATAGATTAAAAAATATATTTGTAAAAAAGATAAGGGAATTTAAATCCGATTAGGCTCAAATTATTTTATGTTATAAATACATATAAATATAGTATAAATACAAATTTTAATATGTATATAATTTTTTTAAAAATTTGGATAGCCCGCGGGCTAGTCTGGATTTAGTCCGAATTTGCTCCGGTCCGAAGCTACCAAGGTCTGGAGCCAAACTGGATTTAGAGTTTACACATTTAAAAGTCCGGTCCGATCATTCTTTATTTTTTGGGCTGATCCGATCCAGTCCAAAATCAGTCAAATCCGACCAACTTTGAGCCCGGTCCAGACCGATTGACACCTCTTACGATATTCCAACTTTGAGTTCCTATTTTTAAAATCTCGTTCCCGATAGGCCCTTAATCACCCCTCCAGTTCTCACCATCGACTACACGCCATGGAAGCTGCCGCTGATGGGGCCGCCGTCTCCGCCGCCGACGCCACCTCCACCACCGCCACCTCCACCGCCGATGGGAGCAGCAAGCCGAGGCGTTCTTCGAGCCGGCAGTGCTCCGTCTGCAACGAAAGGAAGGCCGCTCTCAAACGCCCCAAAACCCTAGAACAGGTCTTTCTCTCTCTCTCTCTCTCCATTTTTTTCGAAAGAGAGTAAAGTTTGACCTAAATTTACGATTCATTCCAGAATCCATCGAATAAATCACTAATTACGCTATTTTTGTATTAACATCAATCAGTTCTTTCTTGTAATTAACAAAACCCTTCATTTCCATTTTTCTGGCAAAGCACATAATTAAGATGGGTGCGCTTGTCTTCAGATTTGCAGGGAATGCTTTTATGTCGTCTTTGAGGAGGAGATTCACAAAGCTATCGTGGACAATTATTTGTTTAGGCCTGGTGAAAGAGTTGCCATCGGTGCTTCAGGAGGGAAAGGTGCGCCCTTTATTCCTTTAGGGTTTGGCTCTCTTGTTCTGGACATCAATGGATCTTATGCACTGTTCACTAGTTTACTTTTTGTTTGCTATTTTGCTCACTTTAACTTGCTATGCTTGCTGCTTTATACCGGTGAGTTGCTTATATTGTTTGTTAAGTGTAAACTTTTTCAGCTTCTTTCTCAGTATTACTTGGTTTGTATATGCACTGTTCACTTGTTTAGTTCCTATTTGCCGTTCAACTTGTAATGTCTGCGACATCTAACATATTTTTGTTAGTGTACTTGCTAGGTTAGAACTTTTTGTACAATTAAAATTCATCCATTTTGATTATATGGGTTTATAAACTATATGACCCGATTGCACAGTTATTGTGTTTCAGTGCATCACATTGGCTATTTCATTATGTGCTAGGTCCAGGGCAAGGACTGAATATTCGAGTTATGCACAAGGTAACCGGATTATGCAGTACAAAGCCATTACAAATATTTTGCAACAAACAAAAACAAAGGGTTTATTTCATTATGTGCTTGATCTAAGATTGAGTACCAATAATCAGATTGCATTTATGAGCTAATTGGATTTTGCTTTACACAACTTAACTACTCGTTTATTTCTCGGAAAACAGAAACAGATGGCAAATGAGAAAATTCTGAAAGTAGGACATTGAATAAAATTAGGATATGTGGCAGCATATGCAGTAGAGCATGTCCATCTTCATCTGATCACTTTCCATTTTTCGAATAGACAGGAGAGAAACATGGCTCCATTTGTAGCGTAGAGCACTTGATTAGTTGACAAAAAATAGAGGGGAGGGGATTAACAGTTTGAATCGATGACTCACCATAAACTAGACCTGCGAAGTAATTAAGAAGGTGATTAATTACTTGCTTCATAATTGCTTGGCCACTTGATTTTTATGCAGTTGTGAGGAGAATTACATATTATAGTATTGAGTAAATTTTGGGCCCTACTTACCTGATTAAGATGCTTGATTGTTATGGTGCCTGTTTAAGCATGTTTTTTTGATTCATCCACATAAAGGTATTCTTTTAAGGATCATGGGTAAATATCAAAGTTGGTCAAAGACCAACGTAATCTTAGTTTTAGAACATTAATGATATTTATACCAGTCTATACAGATACAATTATATGGTAAATATGTATCTGTTAAGAAGTTGGCTCAACTTAAATGATTTAATTCATTGAAGTGCTGGAGAGTACATATTTATAGGCAAGGGTGTGCTCCCCTTTTATTTTTCCGATGTGGGACTAAAGCAAGAGTAAACTAGAAAGGCTCTAGGCCATACAAGAAAATGAGAACAAACTATCTTCTATACTCCCCTGCAAGTTGGAGTGTACATGTCATGAGTTCCAAGCTTGGACAAGAAGCAAAGATAAAGTGGGCGAGGCAAGGGCTTGGCGTTAATGTCTACGATCTATGATGCATAAAAAACATGCTGGAGCTGAACCTCACGAAGCTCGATCTTCTCTCAAATGAAATAACTATTAACCTCAATGTGTTTGGTATGCTCATAGAACACTGATTTTTTCGCGATATGAATAGCGGCTTTGTTATCACAATAGAGAACCGTATGGGAGGAAAGAGCAACATCAAGATCCGCAAGAAAACTCTTCAACCATATTAACTCGGAAAATGCATGGAGCGACAACCTCGACAAATGATCTAGTAATGACAGTCTGTTTCTTATATGCCACATCACAAGGTTACCTCCAAAATAAGTGTATGAGCCACTTCTAGAACGAGGATCATCCACTGAACCTGCATAATCAACATTGACATAAATTGATAAATGAGTCCTTGGTTATCAGATTTCTTTAGGTAACGAAGAATACACTCAATAACTTGAAGATGAGATACTCGAGGAGAATGCATATACTGGCTCACAATATTCACAACAAAGGAAATGTCTGGACAAGTGGCAATCAAATATATCAGCTTCCCAATAAGATACCAATAGTAATCAAAATTGGGCAGTTGCAAGTCGGAAGCATAACCAATAGAAGGGAGCTTCAAATTTGCTTCAATAGGAGTATTAATTGGTTACACCCAAAATAGCCAGCATCATGCAAAAGATCTATACACTACTTCCGCTAAGGCGAGATAAGGAAATCGTCACGCCTAGCAAACTTGATTCCGAAGAAGACCCAAATCTTTGGAATGATATTGAGAGGACAATTGCTTTTTTATCATAGAAATCTCGACAATATCATCACTAGTAATAAGAATACCATTAACATAAACTAAGAGAATCACTATCCCTTGTTATCGGCGATAGACAAATAAAGAAAAGTCGACGGTACTCCGAGTAAAGCCAATCGCCTGAACTACTCCAATTGAATTTGTCAAACCAAGCACAGAAAGTCTGCTTGAGACCATAAATAGACTTGCATAAGTGACACACAATTGCCCAACAATCTCATAACTAGGAGATTGCTGCATGTACACTATCTTAGTCAAATCATCATTGAGAAATGCATTCTTGATATTCAACTAATGTAATGGCCAGTGTAGGTGTATGGCTAGATAAATCAATATGCGAACAATGTTATGCTTAGCAACCCGAGAAAAGGTCTACGCATAATCAATCCTATGCTTTTGAATAAAGCCTTGTGCAATAAGGCACACCTTCGATCGCTCAATGGAACCATCTGGATTGTGCTTATCCGTAAATACCCACTGACAACTAACACGAGAATAACTAGGTGGTGGAGGAACATAATCCCAAGTACCATGAACCCAAAGGGCATGCATCTCCTCATCCATGATAGTCCGCTACCCCGGATGCCGAAGGACGTCATATACAGACGAATGTGTAGAAATAGAAGAAAGTGAACAAATAAACTTGCGCATGGAAGCTGGATGATGATAAAAAACAAAATTACGAATAGTATGCATAGTACAAGTACATCGCTTCTTATGAATAGTAATGAAAAGATCGTTCATAATAGCTATATCATCAGTAGGGGAAGATGGTTTTGTAGTATCCTGGCCATAGGTAGGTAGTGGCGGCGGTCGTGTAGCGGAGGACGATGGTGGTGCTGGAGATGGCGTGGGTGATGCAGGGGGAATAAATGATCCATCGATAGAAAAGTATGGCCGTGGAGGCTCTGGTCTGGCGGTAGTGGTGGAGTAATAGGTGAAGAGGGGTAAAAAAATTGATTCTCAAGAAATGTAATATCGGTAAAAACAACAAGCTTCCGGTCAAACATAACTCCTCTGTGTAGATGAATACCCCACAAATGTAAAGTTACAGCATGAGGAGCTATCTTATTGACAATCGATCCAAGATGGTGAACAAAATATGTATAACCAAATACCCGTGGGACCACCAAGAAAGGTCCCTTACTAGCAAAAATATAGAGACGAGATTTTCGATCCATAATCGCACTGAACGGAGTTCCAATAAGCCTTAGGAATATTCATCTAAATAAGGGCCTGTTTGGTGCGTTGAAGTGGGAATTTTTAAATCGACATTTTGCGTACCCATTGCATATGAACGTAATGCGTACGCATATTTTTTTACTTCCTCCGTTTGGGTACTTTGAAGAAGAGGTTAGAAGTGAAAAATCAAAATATTTGATGTTTAGATGTTTGTTGAAGTGATTTGGAGAATGTAATTTTTTGTACTTCCTATGTTTAGTTTGTAAAGAAGTGGTAGTGGAGAAGCGATATAGTTTTTCACTTTTGGTAGTAGATGAAGTTCTCTTTTGATAGTAGGATTTTCCACTTCAATGCAAGATGAACGAAAGATTTTCCACTTCAAGAAGCCCAAATCATTCTAAAAAATGAGAATGTCAAAATAAAGAAGCACCAGGAGACAAGATATACTATTCATGTCATTCAAGAGACTTTTTCCATTCTCCTCCAAACCAACCAACCAACCAACCAAACACATGAAATGACTTCCTTTTGGCCCAAATTCTAAAAATGACCCACTTCACTACCTAAATCATCAAACCAAACATCCCCTATGCAATAACCGTGCAACGTCAAGAAGATGACAATTGTTATGTTTCGTCATGCCATTTTGTTGTGGAGTATATGAGCACGAGGCCCGATAAATAATGCCATGAGATGCACAAGTATCTTGAAAATACTTGCTAATGTATTCACAAGCATTATTGGTGCAAATAATTTTAATCATAGTAGAAATTTGTGTATGAATGTAAGCAACGAAAATGCGAAATACTTGCATAATTTTGGAACGATTGTGAAGAAGAAATAGTCACGTCATGCGAGACAAAAATCAAGTAAGCTTGTGGTCTTATAAGGCTCCTAAATATCAGAGTGTACCAGAGAGAACGAAGTACTACTTCTAGGAAAGGCAGGTAGGCGAGAATATGGAGCGAGTTTGTTTGCCAAAAAAACGTCTTATAAGAGAACTTTGAGAAGAAAAATGGATGCACTTTTTGAAGAATAAACAATGTGACATGACTAAGTCATCGATGCGAGTTGTCAGCAGAAAAAAAATGCCAGAAAAGTTGGTGAAATATCTAGGAGAGAGAATCCATTGGCCTCTTTATCTATGCTAATAACTATCTGTGTTTGAAGATCCCAATCTCAAATGACGAAGGAGATAAGGTAATAAAGCAATTGTGATCTTTGGTAACTCGACTAATAAAAGTTAGATTAAAGTGTGCACTAGGAACACGAAGCACATGCAGAATATGAAGTGTAGAAGTAAGGGGTGCTCTTCTTGATCCATGAACTGAAATGATATCCCTATTAGCCACAATAATAAACTTTGGAAACGTCACATCTGTATAATGTACCGACCACGAAGTTATATGATTAGTCACATTGGAATCAAGAATCCATGAAGCACCATGGGTAATGCATGATATAGCCATGGTTGAAGCAAAATGCACATATCTAGATAACTGAGAAATAAGACCACGTAATCTCTGCAACTCATCTTGTAAACTTTGCAACTCGTCAGATTTGGAGCGACCAATAGGTGAAGTAGCAGGAGCATCCACTGGTGCAAGATAGTGAGGTGCATAATAGAAGAGAGGAAGAATCCTAAGTAAGGCCACGAAGACACTGCATCTCCAGTGATGAGAACCAAGAGTGATGAGAAACAATCAAGAACCATAGACGAGGATAATGGAGTAACTCACTCTGTAATCCCTAAGCCAAAAGGGGGTTCTCCTCCGCAACCATGAACCTGAGATAAAGAAGTTGCTATAGTATAGAATCCCGAGTAATATGCAAAGTAAAGAAACCTGAAAGTAAAGAACACAACGCAATAGCTGAGATAGTAGCGAAAACCCGTAAACCAATCCAAGAAATCATATCACACTCGCAAGAGTCTTCCAAAGTAGTCCAAAGTATAAGAATAAACGAGAAAAGAAGCACACACTATCTAGATGCTAATCAACTATTAGAAGAAGAGAAGAAAAATCTAGAGCCAAGCAATCACCAATATAGAAGCGTAGCCACCAAGTTGGAAGTCCCAAGTATTAAGCATGAACCATACACGAAAAAAATATACCACAAACAAGCTCCATAAATCGTGTCGTAACAAGCTCCGATAGCCCAAGCCTACGTCATCACAACAAAGGAAGTCGTACCGCAAAAGAAATCAACAAACAATCATAAAGCTAGAGCAAAAACTCGTGTAATCGAAACAATACCTTACAAACTAGAGCAAAATCTCGCAAGCTGAGGCAAGAACTCATGGCCCTGAAATGCAATATCCTAAAATATTGCGACAATATGTCACGAGTTAGATAAAAAAACACGAGAAAATGCAAGTTTATATGGATATCCCGCAACAAGATGCGAGTTGAAGGGCATATTCAAGAATTTTCTAAAGCAACGCAACTAGGGTTCAACAAGAGAGGTGGCGACTAGTCCTCGATCTATCCGTCGTATACTGAACCATGATCGACGTGCACCTTAAGCCTAACGGAGGTTGTGGTCGTCGACTGATTGGCGTGTATCTCAAATTCGGTAGTGGTCGTGGCTGTCGACTGATCTATGGTTGCATAGACTAAAACAACTTAAATATGGCTTTCGAGATAGTGCGAGATGGCATGAGAATAATTGATGAGTTCGAACATGGATCGACTGTGGACTAGAGATCCGATGAGAATACCAGAGATTGGGGGGGGGGGGGACTAGATTCCAGCAAGTCTGAAGTGGCGGCCTGTAGAACTGGGTTAGAGTTAGGGTTTTGAGAGTGGTAAAGGTGGGGTGGCGGCTACAAGAGTAGAGCTAGGGTTTTCGGAAGGAGTATTAGGGTTTCGGGAAGGAGATGACAATAGGGTTTTGGTAGGAGAGTTAGATAAAAAAAGAGTCCTTTTTGATACTTGACTTAATTCATTAAAGTGGTGAAGACTAAAAGACAATGATATGGTTCCCTTTCTTATGTTTTTCCTATGTGGGATTAAAACTTGAAAGGTTTAGGCAATACACGAAAATAAGAACAAATATCTTCTACCGTATCCTAGATGAAATTGGTTTGCACTTTGTAAATTGTGATCAATATATAATAAATTTTGCCAAGAGTTAAGCATATATAAATATCCTACTGTTTTACTTAAAAGGACTTTAGAGGACAGGTTCTATTATTATTGAAGCCAAACCGAAGCATATGAAATGTAGGCTTTGTAAAGGCCATTCAAAATGAGGAGCTTTTGGCAATAAGGCAGCCAAAGTGACTATTGTAGCTACTCTCACTTTACTATCCCAAATAACTAAGCCAAATATTTAGACTAACAACAGGAGGAGAACGCAAAAAGGGGAGGATGTTTTATCATTATATATAGCTAGCTCACGAGAAAATTGCTAAGTTATGTTGTGGGTTAGGATATCTATCAATGAGTAAAATGTGTGCGAAAAGATTGAATGAAGCAGATGGGAAATGCTGGAATATATCATCAGTTAATGAGTGACAATGAGGACAGTAAAGCAACTAAGAATGAATCATGAGAACATAGTTCTGGGATGCATAAACTATCTTATGGAAAAATGTGTAAAGAAAGGAAGTATTTGGAATATGGTTCTGGGCTGCATGAACTACCTATTGAAAGAAAGGGAAGTAGCCTGTGGAGAACCGACTAAGGGTCAATGTTTAGTAAGAGGTTGGATTGTCTTGTCCAGTCCTTCATCAATTGTAGTTTTCCAAAGCCCTACTTAATTACAAACCACCCAGCACAAACTAAACCTCACCACATAATCTCATAACCATTTTTTGACCAAACTGTATTAGTAATTCGATTATGTCAGTTTTAACTGTAAACCCCATAAGCATTTGAAATGAAAAAAAAATCTAGAAGTCAGGACTCAAAAATACTAAGAAAGGGCCATGCTAATAGAGGAAGACTAACAAGTAATGAGAGTGCAGATTGGAGGGAAGGCTGTGGATATGTTAGATATAGCGTTGGGTTAGAGTTATTAGATATATAGGTATGACATAGTTGTAATATGGTGCGGTTCGATACTATAACTGCAAACCTAATCACAAAGTCAAGGTTCGCAGTATCAATATCAAAATCGGTATTGGACCCCTTCCCGTGAGTATCGGTATCGGCAATATTGGCTTTTTTTTGGATTCGAGTATCAGCTTTTTTGGTATTAGAAACTAAATAATTACTAATAAATTATTAAAAAATTTAGAAAAAAGATTTTATATATTTAGGTATAGATTTAAGTATTTACTATGTTGTTTCTTATTATTTTTGAAATTGAATAAATAATAGTCACCCTTGTTGATTGGTTTACCATGATAGATAAGTTTTTTCATTTGCATACTTTTACAACCTTATTATCCTTTTACACCCTTGTTGATTAGTCTTTTTTCGTTCAATTTTTTCTGCCAAATTGATTAGAAAAGAGAGCCCCAACGTCTCTATCGGTCAATATCGATAGCGATCGGTATTGAATCTGGACATACCAAACCTGGACATACCAAACCGTATCGGGGTTTGTTTAGACTTATTAGACATATAGGTATGACATAATTGTAATATTGTGCGGTTTGGTTCTATAACCGCAAACCGAATCGCAAAACCACACTTCTACAAATCCAAAACTGCAAACTGGACCGTCTCTCCAAAAATGGAACCAAATAGTCTAATTCGGCTCGGTTATGTTCGGTTTGCGGTTTTTAATCCCATACTGCTCACTCCTAGACCACCATTCAGTCTTCTCTGGACATAACTGATGGTGGATGGTGTCGAACTTGACCTGCAGGGAAGGGGCATGTCGCTATTGATCCCTGCCTGTAATTAGGAGTCCCATTCTAAGGTTTTTGGCAGCCTCTCAAGCTCATACAATATACATCTCTTATTCTCTTAAATTATGATAATTCTGCTTTCAATTGCTTATATGGCCACCTGATTTGGGCTTCAAGATAAACTTAGATCCTAACCAAATAAAAGTATAAGTAATCCTAAACCAACCATAAAATCAAAATAAACCAATTCTCAATGAACCAAATACAAATAAACCCAATGTTTAGTCAGTCCCAACTGGACTCAAAGTTAAATCAAACCCGCTAAACTGGTTTTCATTAGGCCTCATTTGGGTTTAGTAAAGTTTTGGGCATTTGTGGTATTTATGCCTAAAAGAGGAACTATGTGCATAATACTTATAATAGAGGCTTATTTGCACTTAAATACCCTTAACTATCACACTCAAACTTAATACCGTCCTATTTTTATAGGCACTTTAATATAGTATAATTTCTTTTTGCACTAAAATACCCTAAACTATCTTCATATAGCAGTTAGATATTAAAGTTGGATGTTAACTGTTTTTGTAAAAAGAAGATATTGCCCTTTCTATTCAAAACCCCCAACTCTATCATCTTCCTCATCCTTTATCCCGAACTCCCTACCACCACACTACCCACTGTTGTTGCTGGACTCCCTTCCCCGCCGACCCAACCTCCTTGCTTACTCAGTTTACAGTCTTGGCCCTTGCTTGAGCAACCCCCCCCCCCCCCCCCCCCCCCCCCCCCTCTTCCTAACCTCAGCTGAAGTCAGATTAACTTCTATGGCTCTTAAGAAACGTTAAGACAAACACTTACTGTGCAATATACATAAATAAGCACATAAAGAAGAGTAGGGACTTTCTTACCAATTAACAACTCAAATAAGAAGGCATTTAGTTGGAATTAGGCAACAAGAGTACATGATGCATTTGGTGTAGCAAGTGAAGGGCTTACCAAGCCATTCCATCAAGTTAACATCAGGGGACTTATCAAAGGTGATGAGTTAGCATTAAAGCTACTTTTCATCATCTCTCTTATTAGCTATAGCTGTTTGAATGTCCCAAAGATCCATCCATTTGCAACTCCATTTGAGAGTTGTTGCAACTGTTTTCAAGCAATTCAAGAATCATTAAAAAAAAAAAAATCAATTTCATCTCAATTTTTTCTCATTTGATTCATTTCTCATAATTGTGCCTAAATTCAACCGATCCTAACACCAAAATGCTTCCATCGTAGTCACCTTAGCAGTGCCCCTTGACCTCCTTACCTGAGCAGCCCCTTCATCATCGTCTGAAAAGCGCTCTGACCTTGTTATTTCCTAAGTAGCACCTACAAGCTTGTCTTCTGAGCACACCCACAAGTTTGTTTCCTGTCACCCGCAAAAGACGAGAAAAGACTACTTTTTTATTTGGAAAAAGTAACTTTTTATTTTTCTAGGGGAAAAAAAGTCCAATATAATCATATGTAAACAGTAGCGCAACCAGGATTTAGGTGTAGCAGGGTCAAAATCGACTAGTAAATTTTTAATAAAAAAAATTGTAAAGGAAAAAATTAAATTAGTCACAAAATCATAATTTCTATACCTAACCTTGGTCTATCCTAGTTCTCATTATTGTAGCTACTCATTTGATTCGGAGAGATTTTGTTAGTAGAAATATATAATTTATGGTCATATAGTATTACACTGACCAAATGTCACCTTAGAACATCCACAATAGATGGAGCTGAAGGACTAAATTTACAATAAAATAATAAATCTATATGGGTTGGGTCAGTGTGGAAATGATAGAAAATGATCTAGCAACATAAAATGACCTTTGGTGACAAATGTCAAAAAAATATGTAAAATATAGAATCTAAAAATTGGGCTCCAAATTGAGCCTTAATGTTCTACGAAATGAGTTTCTACATTCTGAATGTAGAAATTCTCAAGTCCAGACTATAGCTCTTATGGTTGGACGAGATCATCATGAGCCTTCAATTGAACTATACTATTTTATAAAATAATCTCTTACATTCTAAATTAATCTAGAATCTAGAAATTGAAATGAACCTTATTAGTGATGCTCTTAGGATTAAGTTCTATTCCAACCAAAAAAAAATCTTGTCCTACTAAATCTAGGAAGCATATGTTATATTGTCCATACTAGCATTTGAAAGCAGACTTAAAATTTTGTATATACATGTGCCTATTGACAATTGAATTATTGTAGAAGTGCACTAGGCATATTTCTTGTTCCTCTTGGAGCTTCTTGTCTAATAGCTCCATTCGTGCATCAATCATCACCAATAGAATCTATAGACAGTTTGTCTTATTTGTGTTGCTCATTGGGTGCTTTGTTTACCAAAAAAATTTTTTTTAACAAATTTTCTTTTAGGGGGGTCATGTGATGACCCCCCTGGCCCTCTTCTCCTTCCCCCACTGTCAGTAAAGCACATAACCCTTAAGTTGGATGGAGGCTAACAGAGGGTAGCAACTTGCAAAAGTGCGATAGTTCATAATATTTAAGTGCCTATAAAAATAGTACAAGGTAGTTAAGTACGGAAGTGGTAATAGTTGAAGGTATTTGACTTGCAAATTAGCCTATAATATAATTAACTAATATATGAAGTAGAATGTGTTTATTTGTTCTATCTAATATTATGTGTTCTCTAGTTGTCACCTACTTTGCCATTCTATTTTAGCATTAGCTCATGTGGTTCAACTTGGAAACTGATTTCATTAATGATGACATTTCTTTTGCAGATTCAACCGTGCTTGCTTATGTATTATCACACTTAAATCGGAGACACAACTATGGTCTGGACCTCTTTCTTTTATCCGTTGACGAGGGCATTACTGGTTACAGGATGATTCACTAGAAACTGTTAAAGGAACGAAGTTCAGGTGCGTTGATTGGAAATAATATATCTTGTTGGTATTGTGTGCCTCATATATTCTAATGGTATATTATGTTATTTCACTTGACTTCTTTTTGAAATTGTGCAGATTTGCTGGATCATTATTAGTTCTTCGGCTGTTATGCCCTTATATTAACATATCTGTTTGATACTTTTAGTGACACTTATATTAAGTTTTTATTGTTTAGATTTGTAACAGAACCAAAAAAAAAATCTTTTGTCCAATATTTTAGTCAGTTTAGGAATGCATAATGCCTTAATCTATCACTAAAAACTACCGCAAAATCTCTAATGAAGAGAAATGTACCCTTATATAGCTGGTTTGTGTTTTTTCTGACATAATATTACTTAATTAGCATAAAATCCCCAGTCCTTGCATTACGAGAAGACTCATGGTAGTTAGATGCCCTTTTACTTGTACAAGGAGAATAAACATCTTCTTTGGGACTTCCATATGGGATTGGTAATAATTTTTTCATATTATGCAACCATCAATTGAGGGTTACTTTGTGTTTTGATCTATTGAGAGTATTTTGTATTGTGAAATGATACATAACCAAGGAAATTGATAGATTTGAGTTTATTTAATCTCCTAGGAAGCAAATATACTTCTAAGTATGGTTCCAAAGACACTTGAACATACCTCCAATATGTGTTAAACACTTGAAAATCATGTCAAGATCCTGGATGAGCTAACGAGTCCATGTCAACACTTGTCAAATGCATTTCTAAAGCATGCTAGACGTAACGCATTTTTGAGTTCATTATGGGCTGGTATGAACATTTATCTGACTATCATCTGATATTATGGGTTTAGACCTTAACTGCGGTGATATGCCTATATGGTACATAAAAAGCGCCAAGGGGAATAGAGACTAATATATTAGTCGATACTGCATTACATAGACAAAATAGCGGGAAAGTTATCTGGTATTGAATTATGTCCCAATGCAGAAACTATGAGCATAGTTGAAATAAACCATCAGATTGTGGACTTGCCATGTGGATCCAATCCCATCCTCTATAGTAATTCCTAGCAAAAAAAGAAGCAGCTAAAAAAGTATGTTAGAAGCCACAAAGTAATATAGTCAAAAAATGTATGGATTAACATGCGTCTAAATTTACTATATAATATTGTTATAATTCCTTAGAAATTCTAAATGCTTATGTTTATTGAATTAAAGTTGCTTGACATGATGTCTTGGAATTCCATTAGTAGTTTGCAATATAACATAGAAAGCAATAGGAGGAAATTGAGACTAATATATTAGCCTATATAGACCAAATAGCAGGAAATTATCCGGTATTGGATTATGCCAGCTTACTTCAAGTTTTTTCCCCTAGGAATATTTTGGATACTTATGACGGATTGCTTGTTACTAGGTTGGATCGGAGGTCAACCTGTGGAGGCACTATTTTCGACTATTGGACAAATTTCTTCTTTCTTTTTCTTCTTGTTCTTAATCATAATGCCTGTAGTAGTCTTTTTCCCTATCTAGGCTATATCAACAAGGTAATGTCAATGAAACTCATCCGCTCACTCGTAACTGAAAGAAATGATTGGTGTAATAGTTTTTCGCGGATCAGGTGTGGTCAGTCTCATCCGTGTAGGAATTTGGATTTCCTAACTATGAGCACAATTGAAGTAAACCATCAGATTGTGAACTTGCATGTGGTTCTAATACCATCCTACATAGTTATTCCTAATCAAGAAAAACTTAAAAAGTACCTTAGAACCACTAAGTAATATAGTAAAACAAATGGAATAACATAATCACTTCAAAACTTAAGTTTTAGTAGTATCCAAAACAAATGTTACTTCCATTCAGAGTCAAACTTTTGTTTTGGATACTACGACAATTATAATACCCCGTACCCTACCATTGTAAAACAAGTGTACAGACCCGAAAGCTGATCGAATCAGTCCCTATGATGCCTACTATTCTGGAAAATATTAAGGACAGACGGTGAGTTCCCAACTCAGTAAGAAAGTAAACAAGACTATCTATGCAACACTCATATGAGAAATCGGGTAATAGTAGAGGCGGTCAATTAAACATATTGATAACGATATGATCAATATTCCAAGATCTACTAATAGCAGAAAGACAAATGGATAAACAAATAGCAGACGTCAGTCCAGTGTTCCGTATTGGATATATAGTCTACAGACAAATAATCATTTAGTTGTGAATCACTATTTAGTGATCGGTAACAATAATATTTGACCATGCAAGCGTGAATATATATGATCATCTTGCGTTAAGTATGAAAAGCTTAGTTGGTATACCACATGGGATAAGTCATAAGCTATGAAGCATGAGTACACCATTTAAGAAGGCATACCTGTACCGGACACTGGTACTCCTCGGTACTAATCATATACGTACCAAAATTGTATTACTTTATATTTTCAATTTTAATTTTAGGTACTTTGATGGTACTTCTTTGGTACTTTATATGTACTTCTAGTGCAAACCATTGGGCATCATGTTATACTTTAAAATATTTTATTACAAGGTCCAAATATTTTATTGAATGATCAAACTTTACTTATTTGTAAACTTTACATAGTTTTTAAACTAAAATTTGACGACTATGATAGTTTAAAATTTGACGACTATGATGAAGAAATTTAAATTCTTTGTTTTACTTATGCAGTCACGAAGATGCATTCTTTATTGCATTACTAGTCTTTGGTCTTTATAATATATATACCCCAACCTTACCCGTACCATGAATTTTAGAAATTGTTGTATCGATGTACCGGGTACATACCAGCACTTATGCTTCATAGGTCAGAAGCACTAATTGGTCATATGGGCTATTATAGTCAGTCGAATCATGAACACTATTCACAAAATCTCCAGGGACCTCTCCTATAGAGTGGAATCGGAAATCCTCATTAGGTCTGCGTAATACGATTGATTACTTCTCATAGTTTTGCCAATGATCTGGTCGGTTCAATTTGATTCATCAGTCAGTATGACTAGAGACATATCCACAATTTCTGAGTTCCATTGTCAACACAATGAACATATTGCAAGTGTATTCTAAACAATTGGATAAAACTTGAAAGACAGTATTTGACCAATTACATTTTTATTTGACCATGACCTCGAGTTAATGACTAAGTTTGGTAGTTCATCTGATACCGATACGTATGATCGTATGGCTTTTGAGTCTTGACGTGTGCCAAACGAATTTTGACCTCCCATGGTACTAAGCTATACCGAAATTGGGACTCTTTCCTGATCAATTCAAAAAAGGAAAAGGAAAAGGAAAAGAAATAAGTACGGCAAAAAACAATGTTGACATAAATGATTCGATCATGCCGAAGATCAACATGCTACATGGGTCGGTAAATATCTAGCATGGCACTTTTGTCTAAAAGCAAGTAAATATAAACATCTACTGGCAGTGAGAGTGAACGATTCGGCAATGTTGAATATTATTCCATTCAAAAATGACGGGAACAAAAAATAATACATACGATTACTCCCAAATGTATCAAAATAATACATAAGATTACTCCTAAATATATCAATTATTCTTTTTTTATAGTTTTTTGAGAATATCATATCTTTTTTTGGCTTTTTGAAACCAAGAACTCAGAAACTTCGAGTTGAACAAAATATTGATACTCATAAGGACACAACATTGATTTAGTTACCAATACTATGAACCTTGCAATAGACATACTTGAAGGTAATTGGGGATGATATTAAATGGAATCTGTTGATGGTTGGTACCAAAAGGGCTATCCAAAATAGACAAACATGGGTAACAAGATACTTGTAGGAATTGTAATCTCATTTCTAGAAACTGTTACCAAGTGACAATAATTTAATTCCTAAGGAATATTAACAATAGACTATTGAATTTGATTCCCAAAAGTTAAGAATGAACATTAGTATGACAGTAGGTTTTGTAAAGTGCAAGGCGCACAACGCACTTAAGGCACAATGGTTCGGTGGAGCCTACGCGTGAGGTGTACGACGAGGCATAGATTGTCAGAAAATTGTGCTTATATATATATATATATACTCTTTTAATGAGGCTTGAAAATGGCTCAAAATTGAGCCGTTTAAGCCGTTTGTAAATACTCTACTATTTATTAAAAAATAAATATTACGTAAAAAAAATTGTTGAAAAAATTAAATTTGTTATAAATTACTCCATGGGGAATCTAACCTAACCAACCAAGGCGAATGCCTCTCACCTTACACCTTAACCACATGAGCTAGAAGAGGTGTTTGGCTATAGTTATAATATTACGTAGTTAAACAATTAGTTATTTTTTTTAATTTTTAATTACGTGAGGATATACATACAGCTTAGACGGCTAGTCTTTTCAAGGCTTTTTATAAAAATGCAAAAATATATCCATAACAAATTATAATTAAAATATAATCAAATCTATAACAAATTGTAATTAAAATGTAAACATATATATAATGAATTTTAATTCAAATATATTTAAATATTTAAACTACTTTACAATAATATTAGAAATTTTTTATTTTACGTGCAACACAAATGTATATATATATATATATATATATATATATATATATATATATATATATATAGGTAAATGGGATATGAGCCATACTGTTCATATTCCTACATGAGCCATGCATATGTGGACCAATAGGAATAGAGTGTACTAGTGCACATGGGTGCACATGAGATGCGGAAGTCTATTCCTATTGGTACATATGTGCATGGCTCACGTAGGAATGTGAGAACTATGGATCTCGTTTACCATATATATATATATATATATATATATATATATATATATATATATATATATATTGAGAGAGAGAGGGAGGGAGGAGGGATCGGGATCCCGACTCTTATGTATCCTCAAATTTTTTATTCAAATCAACGATTGATATTATATGACTTAAACAAGATCCAACATCTGTGATCATGGAAATGCTTTGGGGATGCAAACATGCGGGAGATACTGATCCCTCCTCCATATATATATATATATATATATATATATATATATATATATATATATATAAGCAACAAAATATGAGTAAGAAAACAAAATATACAAAAAGGGGGAAAACTTCCTTCTTTTAGAATACTAATAATAATTTCATAAACGAAAACAAAGAAACAAAACAATAACAAAAATAATTGCAAAAACAAAAATTAAATTCAAATGTTACATGGTGGAGGCTGAAGGTGGTGGCAGAGGCAGCGGCAGCGATGGCGTCTGACGACAACAGGGGACTGTTGGCTCCAGCAAAGAGGGAGTTGGATGAGAGCAAGAGACGGAGGGGGGCTGGATGAACAATGTGGGGTTAGAAGGGTTATTTTTTTTAACTTAATATCGGGTCGGGTCAGGGAGGGGTGGGATCGGGCTTCACTTCAGACAGGCATGCTCATCATGGACCATGTGCCTTGGGCTTTCTCTGCGCCTAGGAGAGGGAGCTGCGCCTCCTTGGTTTTGAGGTGCAAGGATTCACCTGGCTCCTGAGGTGCGCCTGTTAAACCACTGGTATGACATGGTTAGCTATAGTTATAATGAATGGGTTAAATCCTATTGAGTAAACGATGCCTAGATTCATGTAAGGGCCATGTCCATGAGCTTCCTACAGCTTAGAATGCCAAGTTTAGAAACTATTGAGATCCAATTCCTGTGAGATCAACAAGTTGGCTGAAGAAAGACATAATATTCAACATCAGTTAAGAGATTTGTATACAATAAAATTGACTTAGTGCTTTTGTTTAGTAATATGTCTATCAAAGGATAAGAACCAAATAGTGATCAACTGAACCAGGACCATATTGGAGTTGTGACCAAATAGTGATCAACTGAACCAAGTAATACAAGAAACATATGCTGACCAGAGTCGGTGACTACTTCGTGCTGTGAGTCTACATCTAAGATAAAAGGATGAAAATTTCCTTGTCATCTTTCAGGACGTGGTTTACGATCAGTACTAATTTTCTGACATGTATCTTAATTCCCAATACACCGAGCCATAAAGCATGGCTGAACTTATAGCTGTCTATAGAATTTTCATTTCTTCAATGGTATCTTGCAATCACAAAGTTTTCAGAAGCACTCCAATCAAAAATCATGTTTTAGTTCTATGCACAATATCCTTATCAATCTATCCATCGTGCTGAGTGATTGATCCGAAACACCGAAAATTATTCTTCTTGGTATCTCTTGTCCATCTATGTACTCTCTCATTTGTTTGACTTTTGGTTGAAGTTTCCATGTACTCTTTCCTTCTATTAAATTTTAATCCCTCGCATTCATTCTAAAGTTTCTATCCACACTTGTATTAAATGAGAGCACATTTCTTACTCATTATTTCAGTTTGCAAATTATAGACACGACATAATAGTTTCCACACATCTCAATGACAATAAGATTATATTATTGACCATATGCTGATTTAGGGGAGCCAATCCTCTAGCTATAGTCCACATCTTACTTCTAAAGCAGAACTTCAATTTTCAAGATGATACATTCACATTACATTGTGGAAATTTTCTAGTTACCTAGGCTGATCTTTGAATTTCAAGCGCATTTTTCTTAAAAAAAACTAAACATCTATGATATGGATTAACTCACCTCTTATTGAAGTGTAAAATTAGGACCCAAAAGAAATATTAAACTTCAATTTATATTTTATCAAGAAATATACTAAAATCAAATCCTTGTCTAAGACCCAAAGAGAAATGATTGTGCGCTGACCTCAATGTTCTCCAGGATCTTCGTCGCCATGCTACCTCTGTTGGCGTCGCTCGAAGCCTCTTCACCTTCTCTCTCTTCTTATGGTACATAGTGGACATGAAGAATAAATTGAATACAAAAGGTTCCTAATTCCTAAGCACATTTGCAAGCCAAGGCTCACCTGATTGGTCAATACACAAATTGTACAAATCTAACTCCAATGAGGTGGAGAGTTTTTATAAAACAACAACAATCCTGCGATATTATTGGAACTTCATATCTTTGTTCTTACAGGTCCTGATTGGATGTAAAATTTACAAATACTCCTGGCTTAATAATTAATATTTGTATCCTCCTCGGTGTTGGAATTTATTCCATACCCACCCGCAGACTCGATGTCATGCTCATAATACAAATAGATTGAATTGGATTCAGTATTACATCCACTTCTGTATCGAAAATGGCACACACTTCCAACCCTAGTATGCTTCTGGCAGCAATTTCACTGTTAATATTAATATAATAAAGGATTTATTACCAATTCCCATTCTGATCTAACATACACATTCACTAGAATCTAGCTATAAAGAAAATTTTGTTCTATGAAATTTTAGAAGAGCATAATTCCTTAACTTGGAAGACGGGGTATTACCTCTCTTCTTTTTTGATGTTAAAGAGAGAGTGATATTGCCAATTTGCACAAAGTGGTGCTTGAAGTCCATCAATTTTAAAGATATTATGTTTTGCTCTGCTTCCTTTTTACAATTGATAATAAAAAGTTTTCCATAGCTATTATAAGTTTGTAATTGAGTTGACTCTTCAAAGAGCTGAATGTGTGAAAGGGCCTATGTAGCTGTCACAAAGATTTGGGATTAAAAATTTGGTTGTTGACACACTATGATCTAAAGCTTTTTCTGATTATAACTAATAAAATATTTTAAACTTTTGTTTCAGATGTTGTCAAATAAGTTGCTGTTGTAAAGTAGTCGTGTTTTCTGTAGTTACACATCATTTTATTTATACATATTTGCTCTATTCTAGTTGATCTGTATACCTTCCGATGCTTGCAGTATGGATTGCCACTAAAAATAGTCTCGTACAAGGACTTATATGGTTGGACAATGGATGAAATAGTGAAGGCAATTGGCATGAAAAATAACTGCACCTTTTGTGGTGTTTTTCGCCGTCAGGTATATTATCTCATTACTATCTAGTAGAATGTGTACACATTATTATCCGGTTATTAATGTTGCACAGGCTATAACTTTTTGGAGTTTGAGTTTGAACAATCCAAAATACTGCATATGAGGTGACAGCTTTATCACACGGATGGACGTAGAATATGTAAACTAAAGGAATTGATCTTGATTAGATTATGGTTCATGCTTCATTCGCTTGGAATATAAATTCTTATACATAATTACTAAATTACTCTTTCAAAAGGAGTTTAGAAACTAATCCACCAGGATTTCCAGACTATTCCACAACCATGCCTGATCCTTCCTTTTTGAACCAATCGGATGAAAGTTTCTTGGCAATCCTAGAGGCAGGGAATAGGGTTCTTTAGTGAAATTTTGCGCTAACGATGAATACAAATACCGTTAACGAGATAAACTATATTAAGGATGAGATAAACAAAGCAAGAGAAAATAAATGAGGCATATATATCCTTGATCAGTCACAACTAGTCTAGTCTGATGTTCCGCCACATATGTTTTCTACTGAACTCGTCCTGAAGACATGGATGACCTCATCCAAGTCGTATTCCCGATGTCTCCTTGGTAATGATACAATGCATTCCCTCCATATCCAAGAGTAATAACAATCAACAAGAAATAAATAGAATGAGTTGAGCTGCTTTATTGCTCTAGAAGATGTTTGTATATAAATATCGCCTGGTTAAATGTTTCGAAGGAAGTATTTTCTGGAACGTTATGTTATCCTGAAGTCGGTGCTAATGGCTCAACTCAAGTAGTATATGATGGTTCATGGTCTATATAGGTTTTCAAAACAAGTATATCTATTGGAAACACTATTTTGGTTATAAAAAGTTGGAAATTTGGCAGGACCAAAAATATTTTCATTTAGATGGAATAAGCTAAGCAGTAATCTTTAAAGTAGTTATGATGACAAATTTCTGTCGGACTTATGTTTGGTTGGCGACCATTCAGTATACCTACCTGAAGACCTATGACTGTGAAGATGCACTCTCGTTATTTTTAGAGATCCATGGTGCATGAAAGACATCAGCCTAGCACTAGATGGGGAGATATAGATTGAGATAGGCAATTACACAAGTTTTCTTGTTCTTCCTGGGAAAGGGTTCCCAAGAAAGGGAGGAGAAATACTCTGTTCTTAATTTGTTTGTAAAGGGTTTCTCTTCCGAATTCCTTTGGTCCTCGATCGAGGTCCAAGATATGTAAATCTTTAATTTGTAGTGTAGAAGACCCATGGTCTTTGGAGATATCATCTTTAGTTCTTGGGACAGATTGGCCCATAGCCATTGGAGGGGGGCAATCTCAATAGAATATATCCCATTTGTTTCAATACAATTTTAAAATGGATATGGGCATCTCCCCCATATACCAAATAGTATGTGAAGCCCCTTACTATAGTGGATGGCAAAAGGAAGCCAGGAAACCACAAGAGGAAGCCTCACATCCCTTTTTCCCCCAAACAAAGCATCCCCTTCAGACTCTTTCACATGCATGTTAGACCTTGAAGAAGAGTGGTATTCCTGCCTGTTAAGAATTTGAATGTGGAGGATACCACCCCCCGTCTTTATGTGATGAAGATGAAACAACATACCACATCCTTCTGAAGATTCATTGAGGATAATTCATGTATTGGATATCCAATGCAATTTCTTTTTAATGTTTTATAAATTAGCCTTGTGGTTTGGTAAGCTAAAAGCTATGATAAATGATGGAGCAAATCATGTGTACCTTGTATAGTGTATCCGAGTCAGAAAGGGTGCAATTTCCAGTTTTTGTTTCATCATGGGAGTTCACGAATAAAAGTACATCTAAAATATGTTTTTTCTCTGGGACTTGAGTTGCTTGTTTTATGCGATGGATTCATTCTCTTCCTTGCTGGGCTGACAATTTACGTTCTTGTGACCTATCCCTGATACTGCCAAACATGGGCTGATAGCTTAAGAAAACTGGTGAGATTGACTGGCCTACTGGGAATGAATACAATTTGTTTTGAAGTAGTCAAGTACACAGAGTTGAAGTAGAACTAGATGATTTTGGCTGGAATCGGACTAGGAATCTTGCAGTTAGAAAGAAAGGAACACATCCATTTGACAGTCCTTGCCTTTGTTAAACCTAAGATTTTTGTCATCTTCTTTTTAGTATGGAAGAAATTTAGGTAGGCTATATCAAGGCCCTTTATTATTTGTGGCCCAGGGTCTAACCAGACCATACTTCTGATCTAGACCCCTAGTGAGGGCCTGATGTGTGAGCCCCAATCTACAAAGGGGTGAGGCACCAGCAGTAGCAACTAGTAGTGGCAAAGAGTCAGACCAGGCTTATGCAAGGAGTTTGAGCCTCCGGCCTGTTGCCACTTCTACTTCCTATGGTTAGTATATGCATTTGTTTCCTGTACTTAAAACAGTGACTTCTGCATTTTCTTGTAGTTGCATCACTTTCTTGCAAAATTTGCTCTTTGTTCTTGTCTTCTACATCTATCATGATCTCATACCAGTTCTGTTATATATTTATAACTTATTTATATCTTACACTAGTGTGTAATTGTTTTAGGCTCTAGACAGAGGTGCTGCATTAATGAAAGCAGACAAGATTGTTACTGGTCATAATGCAGATGATATAGCAGAAACTGTTATCTTAAATTTACTACGAGGTGACATAGCAAGGTATCATAAAACAAAACTTGTTTTTTCCTCTCTTGATCGACTTCTATTTTTCTAGGGATCAAGTTAATGCTTTACTATTCATTATTGTAGATTGAGTAGATGTACTTTAATAACTACTGGTGAAGACGGACCTATCCCAAGATGCAAGCCCTTCAAATACACATATGAGAAGGAGATTGTCATATATCCTTGTCATTAGCATTATTATTCTTGTCCTAGTTTATTTTATTTTATTATAGTAAATACTTCTTTGTTGAAAATATGATTCCTTAACAGAGTATCACGTATGCTTATTTCAAAAAGCTGGACTACTTTTCTACAGAATGTAAGGGTTTATTTTTTGCTCTAAAATTTCAATTCTTATTCAGTCATTTTTTGTTGTTGTTATTGTTCTTTCTGTTAGAATGGCTACTGGGTTGACAATTGTAGCTCGTATTATTGTGCTAACAAGAAATTTCTACTTCAAGTTCAAATTTCACTAGAATTACTTCTCTCCGGTTATCAATTTGTGCAGTGTTATTAAAGTCGGATTACTTTCCTAGTAATAGGTAACAGCCTAGAACGAGTAGGAATCCATGTACTCGGGCCAATTAATCGTTCAGGGTGATTACTGGTCCACTAATGATTAATCAGGACGGATTTTGTTAGTTGGCATGTTTTAGCATTAGTGGGTCGGATTAAAATTTTTGTTTAGTGGAAAAACCAAAGACATGCAATTGAAACCCAGTGAAAGTAAAGTAGCCGTCTCTTCTTTGTCATCATTTCTTTTTCTATCCTTTTCAAATAAAATAATAAAAGATAGTATTATCTACTATGTTCTCCTATTCGGTTACAATATTGTTGAATCACTGGACTGCAGTTCTCCTCCTTTCTTTTTTTCTTTCTCTGTTGTTTCTTTTTTGGGTCAAATTTAAGCTCTTTCTATCAATATTAGTTCCTTGTTACTTATTCCAATAAAGAGCATCCATCGGTTGAGATAAAATTGTATGTCCACCTTTATGTTGTTACCAACTAGAGGTGCTTTATGAGTATTTTACTGTGTTCTGTTTTACAATCATTAATAAATTATAATTGTCTACTATATAGTTTTAAGCTAATCATATTTCTCTTTTTGATGACATACTAAATCTTAGGCATAGACTTTAGTTGTAATGTATTTTACATGTCCATGTTTGCTGTATGATTCTCTATATTTTGTTAGAGACAGAAGTACTACTGTATAGTCCCACATCGGTCACAAGGCAACACTGCCATCAACTGTTGGATAAATATACCCATGGCCTCAGGCCCAATATATCCATTCCATTCTCTCTAAACATTGATTCTATCAATTTTATTGTAATGAAATGTTCTCAAACTTCCCCATAATTACAAATGGGAAAGAATATTTGAACACAAATATATGTATATAGCTTACTCCATTGATTGCAAATTGCATAATGAATCAGGATCAAGGGCTCAGATTAGATGTTTCCTAATTCATATAAATTTTCTTATGATTATTATGAAATTCTAGAAATATGTATTTTTCTACAAGTTATTTGAAGAAAAAAAAAAATATAATGCAGGTCAAATTTCTATCTCAACTTGGTTTGTAGCTTGGTTTATTAAGAATCTAGGCAACTGTATCTGATAAGATTAAACAAGAAACTTAGGAGAATAAACACATTTCGATGAAAGGCCAGATTTGAGTATATCTATAACGGAGAACTTACCTACTTGTTGCAAATGCCCCAACGAAAATGTATTTTTCTACAAGTTATTTGAAGAAAATAAAAAAATAAAAATATAATGCAGGTCAAATTTCTATCTCAACTTGGTTTGTAGCTTGGTTTATTAAGAATCTAGGCAACTGTATCTGATAAGATTAAACAAGAAACTTAGGAGAATAAACACATTTCGGTGAAAGGCCAGATTTGAGTATATCTATAACGGAGAACTTACCTACTTGTTGCAAATGCCCCAACCTAACACTCCATAAGATATTAGGAACTAGGAAGTTTATACCAACTGCATGAGTAAATGATAATAGGAGTAACTGATCGAAAATTGGCCTACTACTTTAATGTGATAAGATTTCATTTATCGAGTTCTCCACTTGACCCACTTCACAGTTCTTTCAAAGTAATTAGAAGTTGATATCCTAAATAGAGGTTTTTTTTTTTGAAGTGAAAGGTTTTATTATATTGAATAAAGCTAGAAACGAACTTTTCACATGCAAGAAAGGGTTATATGATTAGTAACACCAAATTTCTACTGGATGATCTACTTGGTCTCAAAGTTACTGTAGAATCTGGATCTATATCACGCTAATTATTGATTTGTTGCTCTTGATATTGTATATAGCTCTGTGTGCTATACTCCTGCTGCCACCTTAGAGTGTGTCACATCCACTTGATTGATGGGGCAGGCTTGGAGTAACGTTTAGTCCCTCATTGTTCTTTTGATACAGTGGAATATGTTTGAAACATTACTATGTAGGGTTGGTCCCATATATCTCAACCCCCTTGTGCCTCAACCCGGTGCTCCTATGTGGTCAACCATCTTAACTCGTCACATAGATATAATAGGCAAGTTTAGCTACAAGAAAGGTTTGGGTCACCACGTCTTTGTATGGTGTTTAAGGATGCTCCAGATGCGATGCTAGTATAGCATGCTAGTCATTATCCCCCAACTGAAATTTTACTGACATGACTGAAATAGGTTGTGTGCCTGTGAGGCTACGGCTGCTAGGAAGTAAAATGAATGAAATTAGATTCTAATCCATTACCAATGATGGATTTATATACTTTGTAGAATTGATGAAATATGACGTCGTTAAATACATACGACCGACACACAGATTGCCTCAGAGGCATCTGGCCTATCTTGGTAATGTAATGTATATGTACATTGAATCATGGACTCATAAAGTTCTTTACTTCTACTAGTTTGTAGTTTGAGGATTTATTTCTTTTATCTCCGAGTTTTGGAGTGTAATATTGTCCTTTCTCATGCAGGCATATACTCTCCTAATGCATATCGTGGATTTGCTCGTGAATTCATAAAAGATCTGGAAAAAATCAGGTAATAATGTTTATTGGCTTTAGCTGCAGAAACTTTGAATTGGTTTTACTCTCCAACCTCTTCCATATGTATTTTCTGATTGAATGATATGTTTTCGGTGTAGACCAAGAGCTATACTTGACATCATCACATCTGGTGAGAATTTTAGAATATCTACATCAACAAAGATGCCTGAGCAAGGAACATGTGAACGCTGTGGTTATATTTCCAGTCAGGTACCACAGAATCAATTCTGTGTCTTTGTTCTTGCTTCCTTATATGAGTGGGAAGGGATAACTACCATGGCTAGAATTGGGGTGGTGTATTTTCTGTTAGGTGTTGGTTGGTTTGCTGTGAAGGGAAACACGTATAACATTTGTTGCACCATTTACACCATTTTCAATCTTTGGTCTGATGTAAATGATGAAATTGGTGGAACAAATGTTGCATCCACTCCTTCGACTACCGTCTTTTTGTTGAGACTAAATGACCGTAAACTAAAGTCACACATGACATCATTTATTACACCATTTACTCTCTTTTCTTAATTCAATGTCATAAAGTCACAATCCAACAACGAATTTGTAACAAGCATGGCAACTAAACATCCTAATGACATCATTCTAAATAGTAGATTATCCTAACGACATCATTCTAAATAATGGATTTGTATACAGTGTTTTAAAAGCTATTGTCTCATCATTTTAGGCATCTTCATAGGCGTTTTAGATCCTTTATCGTCTAGCTGTTTTAGGCAACCGCTTCGACTCGTCTTGACTTAAATGTGACTCGATCCTTACAATTTTTTTGAATTTGGAATTTAACCCAAATCAGTAACTTAAAACTATGTATATTATTAAATATTTTGAAATATACTACAAAAGAGGAGGTACGATAATTTTGAAATATACCCGAAGATGCTGGATCTGGGCGGAGGAGGAGGTGGAGGACGCGAGATGGCGGAGACAGGAGGGTCCGATGCCGGCGATTCTCCGACGGGAGGAGAAGGAGAACGAAGAAGAAGAAGAAGAAGAAGAAGTGGAGATAGAGAATCAGAATTTTGAAAAAAAATATCGGTGGCAGTGAATGTATATATTTACATTTTTTTGTTAATTTTATTCCCAGGCAAAAAAAAAAATACCTACCTACTTGTTAGGGAATAGGTTTCGATGGGCTATATTATTTTCTTGGCTCATTTGGTTACATTTAGGGAGATTTGCATCTTTGAGCAACTTAAGAAAAAAAAGTGAGACGACGCAAATACATTTACCTAGTAGGCAGTTTTCTCCCTTTACTGTAATTTATAGGCAGTTGACAAAAGAAAAAAAAAAGAAAATGTTTGAACGTTTGGCGCATGTGAACTTTTGCATTTCTGCTTGACCAAGTGTCCGGGATAAGGCCCATGCACCGTGTGCACCACGAACCCACCTGTTAGACAGCACATGCTGCTTGTTTATAATGAACTGCTCTTTGGGAGAGAGTTGTGTGGATGGGCTAACATTATTTGCTTGGCTCATTTAGTTACATTTAAGGAGATATGCATCTTCTGTACGGATAAGATATCTCATTATATCCGAATAATAACATTGCAGAAATTATGCAAAGCATGTGTTCTACTGGAGGGATTGAATAGGGGAATGCCGAAACTTGGTATTGGCCGTGTTCGAGGCGAGGATGGGAGAAGAAGACAATCAAAACAAGAGAATGATGCTTCAAGCTTACACCGCAAACAAAGTGGAACTCTAGAGTTCTGAAGGCGCCAGTCTCAACCCTGGAACGAGGGAGGTTACGAATTATCTTTTATTTTGTATATGTATATATATTCCTTGTAACTATACATAATTTATTCCATATCCATTTTAATGGACTTCCCCAACTTTTTTATTTCTTTGTTGCCTGTTGTTGAAGTGAATCGTTCCACTGGAAATCTCGCGTATGATTGTCATCTTGGCTTGGGACATCACGGGATGTACCGCCACAACATGCCAAAATAATCTTGGTTGAGATCAAGTGAGACCCCGCGACTTCTTTATTCTTGCAAAGAGTACTCGTGTAATGCATTGTCTTGAGTGCCTCTTAAATGGGATTTGATGTTTTATTTCATTGAACCACAGGTGAGTTGGACTTGTTTGGTTGAGAATATAAATCAGCAAGAGTTGGAGTTGTTTATGAAAGTTCCCTCTTAAACTATTGGCCCTATTTTTATTTTTTATTTTTTGCATATTCCTAATTCCTGACAGCAAACGACCCGAGCGGCAGTAACAGGGGTTTCTGGTGTAGGTAAGCATGCGTTTGTGCTGGTTTTTACTGGCAGTTTCCCTCGCAATGCATACATATATCTAGGAAGCTCTAATCAAACTGCCAATCAATCATTATGAAAGGGGGGACATGGAAAGGGCATGAAATGAAGGAATTGGTGCCCAAGGGGATTGATTTAGTCAATTGGATTAAGAAACATAATTTGATGGGTTTTGTTAACATGTGTCCTAAGGGTACATGTTAAGGATAATTAATGTATAATTTTTTGTTTTAAAAATTGTTATCTACGTCCAATAAAGATTAAAAAGTAAATTTTTTGCTTTAATTGTCATCTGCATCCATAAACATTAAAAAGAGTAACTTTTTGTTTTGAAAATTGTCATCGATATCAAATAAATATTTAAACAAGTAACTTTCAAAAAAATTATCCTCACATGTGCCCCTAGGGCACATATTAACAAATTCCTATTTCAAAATGTTAACAAAACCCTTGCTTCAAAACCACAATCAAAGTTATTTCAGATAAACCAAAACAATACCAAAGTATTCTAAAAAATTCAGTATTTTAGAATAATGGCTAGGTAAAGGTTAGTCATTTATGACATTATTCCAGTTCTGTGCTTCTAGCACCAAGAATCCCTCCTATTTAATTATTGTCTGAACCAGAATTCGAATTTCATCTATACTATCGAACTCGAGTGGCTCTTATGGTTATCGAGGAGAGATATAAGACTCTGGCTGGATGGTAGGAGATCAGTGGATCGAGCCACAAAGACGTATTATTTTTTCCATTTATAAAATGATGGAAGTTGAGAGGCAGTGGACTCAAAGGCATGCAATGCAGTATGCACAAAGTCCCGAACGTTACGTTGGGCCCCGTTATTCCGGGAACTAAAAAAAAAAAATTTCATCTATACTCTTCTACTTCTTATTAGTGTTACCACTAGACAACCACTTGCTGGTGTGATTTAATTTATTTATAAATTTTAATGTAAAATTATGCTCTAATTATAAACTAAAAAGTACAATCAAATTAAGCATTATGATAAGAGAGCTCAAGCCTTCCTCAAGAGCAGCTAAATCTGGAGTCGATATATATGGCAATAGACCTTATGAGATCATCACATAGGTAAGCAGCAGGCAAGGCCGGCCCAAAGGGTGGACACCGTCCTAGGCCCCTCAATAGGTAATGTTTCCAAACGGAACCAATATTACTTACTAGTCCAGTCAGTCATTATAATTTGAAGTTCAAAAAGCTCTAAACCCACTAAGTTGTACGTCGTAGTAATGACTTTAGTAGGAATACGATTCAAAAGGGACATATACCCACTTATACATAATAATCAAAATGACAATAATAGAGTTTGAACCATAGACCAAGAAATGCATTGAGAGAGCTATTACCACGGGACTAACTAATTTACTTGTTATTTTTTTCAAATATCTTTTATCATTCTAATAGTTACTTTTTTCTTTTGTCTCAAATGATCTTGTTTTTATTTGCCTTGTTTGTCTGTTAGAAAAAAAGACACAGTAAGATTACTCAATTATTTTTTATTTTATTTTATTTTTTTATTTGTTATTTTTCTTTAGAATATTTCTAATTGATTAAACTGGTATCCATTAATAAAATTTATTTTGAAAAACTAAATGTTTTCCATTTATCCGTTCAAAAGATATTCCTTTGTCCTAGACCCCCAGAGTTCTCGCCTTGGCAGCAGCCGCCCCACTGTCACACAAAAGTCAAGATAATATACCATACTAGTTACTTATAACAGTGATTGTTGGCATACAATTAATTCTCTGTTTAAGGATTTTTTTTTCATCATACATCTGATATCTTCTATAATATAATGAGATTTCAAAATATATATATATATATATATATATATATATATATATATATATATATGGTAAACGGGATATAAAACATAGACTCATATTTCTAGATGAGCAATGCACACGTTGGATCAATAGAAATGGATTTCAACATCTCATGTGCATCCATGTACACTAGTACACTCCATTCATATTGGTCCACATGTGCATTGGCTATGTAGGAATATGAGTCTATGACTTATATCCCTTTTTTCCATATATATATCATCAATTTATTATTTATAAAAAAATTAATATTACATAAAAAATTATTGAAAAAAATAAATATGTTAAAAATAACACTATAAAAATTCGAACACAGTCAACTAGGGAGAATACCTCCCACCTTTACCACATGAGTTACAAGTACTATTTGTTTATAATTAGATAAGATTACATAGCTAACCGTTTTCAAGACTCTTTATGAAAAGTAGAAATATATCCATAACTAATTATAATTAAATTATAATCAAATATATAACAAATTATAATTAAAATATAAAAATATATATAATAAATTTTAAATTAAATATATTTAAATATAAAAATAATTTTATATTAATATCAGAAGGAAAAAAATATTTTACGTGCAACGCACGTGAATTTACTAGTACTATTATAATGCAGCTTAGAAACGGTTCAAAAATGACCCGTCTAAGCCATATGTATATCATCAACTGGTAATATATAAAAAACTAACTACCGCGTGGGTTCTTACGTAGTTGAAGAAAAAAATTAAAAAATACCTAAACATATAATCCATCATAAAATATATTCAAAATTTAAATTAAATTTAAATTAACTACAAGATATTATCTAATTAAACACATATCCAAAAATTTTAAAAAAATATTATAACAAATTATAATTCAAATATATTCAAATCATATTAAAAATATTCTAATATAATTTAAATTTCTATCTAACTTTTTTAATAATATCATAAAAAATTATTTGATACGTGCAACTCACGTGAATTTACTAGTAGTAATAATGATCAAGATCAGGTAACACAAGAGGATGGTGCAACAAGAGCTTTCTGTTAACCAAAAGCTATAAGGAACATGAACATTCCAAAAAAAATGTCGGCAATGTCTTTTTTTTTTGGGTTGGACATCATATAAACACTTCAAAATATACTAAGAAAGATGTCGTGCACACGCCCCCCACCTCGAGTATTTATTGTATGTATCCATTTTCGTGCAAGACACCTCAAGGGAGCATAAACAGTTGACGCAACATGTTGGAAATGACTACGAAAGAAAACTACATTACTAAAATACAGAGGAGTAGCGACGTCCATATCCGTTGCCAAATTGTCGCTATTAAGTATTAGCGACTACCTGGCGACGAAAATTAGAAAGAAAAAGACCATATGTAAACGCCACGTTGCTAAAAATATCCGTCCCCAATTAGTCAATTCCTCGACCATTAACCGGCGTAATGGCGATGTCGTTTTAGTTGACGTTTATGCGACACTTCAGCGACGGATTTATGTGGCGGCGCTTTAGCGATGGATATGCGACAATAATTTAGATTATAAAGACGTCTAGATAGTGAGGGATTTGCGTTAATATTAGCATCATTTTAGCGACGTTTCAGCGACATTAATTAGGTTTTCGATACTGAACAAAAGTTTGATACTCAAGTTGGCGACGGAATAACGACATTACTTACTGTCGAGAATAGGTCGCCTTTCCATCGACGTATATCGGTAATCCGTCGTCCAAGGATGGAAATTTACTTAGCGACAGTTTTATCCGTCGCTAGATAGTTGCAAGTACGTCGCGGGTAGTTGCTAAGACGACGGATATTCGTCACTAATATGCACATAACTGCAAAAAATAACTTTTAAATACAGATATTCCAGCATATATGATTTATATGAAACCTGTTAGGCACTATCAATATACCAACCACCCAACGCAACCCGCTGTAGAATTTTCGTCCAATCGGACCTTCAACGTCACAAACATACGCTAGAAAAACACACAAGACATAATTCAGAAAAGATATATAATTAACATAATAAAATTAATCGCATACATGTCCAAATAAAATACTCAAAGTACATGCATGTCGAAAAAAAATCAAAGTACATAAACAACATCCATAAGTCCACGAGTACTACAATGAAAATAAACAATATCCACAACTTCGTGATTACTACAACACAAATAAATATTAAATATAAAGAAAACCACCGATATGGCTGTGTTTCCTGGTCACGCATACGTTTGAGGACGTTCGAAGAAATTTCATTCACTAATTCAGATGTTAGTGAACTTAACGCCTCCGGCGACAATAAACTTAGGAGCCTTATTACTGCGCCAATAGATAGAATATGGCAAGAAGCAGCAGCGGGAGGAGCAGAGGCACTAGAAGGACCATATGTCGTGGTGCCAGGGACAACAGCGGGAGGAGCATGAACACCGGAAGAACCATACGTCATAGAGGCCTGCATACTGTTGATCGACTCCTGCATACCCACCATTGTGGCCTGTGTAAACCTCCTCACCCAAATTTAGGTATATATAGTTTAGTGTGATATTATAATTTATTTTGGAATAATTAGGGTTAGGAAAATGGAGTTATTATATATACTTCAATTATGATATCTTTGATGCACCTTACTATAGTTTCAATATTTGGAACACTACACTAGCCCTTGCTGACCAACAACTTTCACACTGTTAATCCAGACAGACCAATCTTGAATCTTGACCCTAGTGTCACTCTCAAACTCACACTTTTGTATTCTATTTTTATCTACACAACATTCTCGACACTTATGCGTCATAAAATCTTAACTTTTCACCTAGTGACCGTAGCTTGAATTTCTGATGCAGAACACTGACCGGATTTCTACAACCAAATGTCTGACACTAACCTACATTGAGACTACCCTAACCTAATCCTTTGGGTCACATCTATTTTTATATATTTTATATGTTAATTTAATAGATATGATACATTTGAACCCTTTGAACTTAATTGACTCAACCTAGAGCCACCCCAGAAATCCAACCTTAAAAATCTAATTAAGTGGTCAAGTAGAACACCAAACACCCGCTCTAAACTCACAAAATACCAAACACAATAGTCTATACACCAAAACCTATTTTTAGAAGAATAAATTCAGCATATCACCCCCCTCTCCTTTCATCTCTCCACTCACACCAAAGTATGTAACCCACAAACTCTTCCTCTCCCCACTAGCAAAAGTTGTGACTCCAAACTCTTTCCCTCCCCACTAGGCTATCCATAACACCCCTCTCTTTACCTCACCCATTCAAACTATCTGAAGAACACTTCTTCCTAACTCTCTTCCTCACATTTTCTCTTCACAAACCATCTCCAAATTCCTTTTCCATCTCCCTCCACACCTCCATCTATCCAACCCTACCCAGGCTGAATTCGAATTCAGCAACAGCCCCACCAATCTGGCCCTATCTCCCTCCAAAGTAAGTATCTTTCTCTACAATTTTGTATGCTTCTTCCTATCCCTGTCCTTATCACTTTCTATTCACAAAACTTCCACCAAAACTCAATCTATTTTCTCAAAACAACCCTCCATCAGAAGTGTCCAGGCTGAATCCGAATTCAGTGTATCCTCTTCTCAGGCCACTCCACCACCTCGATAGCCTCCAAACCACACCACAACACCCAAATATCCTTCCCCTACCTATCCTTAAAAAGTTTTATTTATAACTCACTACCTAAATCATCCCATAACTCCCCCAAACACCCCCCTACAAACCGAAGACACCCTGTTGAACCCGCCAATAATAACACCACTTCAATACCTTGTTGCTACCACTTTTAGCACCAAAACCCCTTTAATAATTAACCTATCCTCATCCTCTACCTCTACCCTAATCTCTCTAATCCCCACAATACTTGGAGAAATATTTTGAAGCCCCAGACAGCAGCTACGAGCCGAAGTGTCCAAATATGGACATATTTGTGCAAGCAGTGCACAGTCCTCTTTTGCCTTCCCATTTCACTTTGGTAAGAGCTCAAACTCCACCTACTCAACCCTCTCTATATTTAATTCATATCTCTCTTAAATTTCACCAACTTTCTATTCATATTTTTTATGATATTACACCAAGAACACTTACTACTTCTCATGTCTAGACTTGAATGTTATTTATGCACTTGTTGTCCTATTCACTTTGCCATGATCTAAAACCCAAGCAACCACTTGCAAAACATGATTTTTACTCCAATTGTCACTAAATTTTAGAATATATAATTTTTTTAAGGTATTATATATAAATAAATGCATGGTTGAGACATGATTAAATGTTGTGCAACTAGTAGTGCATTTTGCCTAGGTTTTGTGCTAGCTAGTTTTATTGTTTATAAACACTATGTTAGAATGTAGAAGATGAAATGCTAGGGTTGTGCACTAGTTATAGTAGTATTTTCACACATGTTTCATGACAAATGCAAATTAGGAATGAGGTATATGCCATGATCTTATTATAAATTCAGATTTGAATTGGCATTGTATACTTGATATTTTGTAGTACAAAGAGAGTTGTATATAGTTGGATGAATGAATATACTTGAGGAATAGAGTATGTGATGACCCTAACTTGACCTATTGTTAATGCTCATGTGTTCATGTTTTAATAGACAAAATAAACCCTAGGTTAGCTGACATAGTATGACACTTAGTGAATAACAAGGTTGATGATATATTGTATATGGAAACCTAGTGTTGGGACACCTAGTACCTACATGAACATTCGTTATAACCATATTTATGTTATATGAGAAGTTGTACATTTAGAGAACTTAATGATGTTATGTGACTAGTAGGCTTGGTGTTTACACACTTTCTTGGTCCTTGACTAGTGAACCTTAGACTACCTACTTAGTTAGAACCCCTAATTAATTTAGACTCTAAATAACTGATGGAATTGTGTAAATTATACCCTTGATTAATTTAGACCCTAATTGTCTAATGATTAATGACGTAGAGTAGTTGTACTCTTGTGCATGCTTAGTGAACCGTGTCATAGTGACTGATGTGATATTACTATATATATATAGGCTCTTGGGATTGTTCAGACTTGGATGCCGGAACAAGTTGTTTTCATTGTAGCTTGGAGTTTCAGGAAAGATACCTTGCCACCTTATTTTACTGTACAAATTAAATTGTTTGCATTATATGATTCTGTCACGCCCCAGTCCCAAAATACCGAGGGACCAGATACGGGGCAATGGCCAGCAGCACGCACCGATGGACAACCCAATTTAATGGATCCATCAGAGCATACTTAAGCTGTAAAACAAAGTCTACGACATTCATGGCACAACTAATCTCATCCACACAAGATATAAAATATGATCCACAGAATACATAAGGAATGTAAATCATCAGCTAGTCTCAACAAAGTGCTTCGGGGAATAACCCGACAAATATCTGATACATTGGTTCAACAGACCAAAATATAAATGACTGAAATAAAGTAAATACCGAGCACAAAACATGGATGCTCAAAAAAAGTCTTCAGCTAACACCTCGTCCTCGGATGGCGGTACAGCTCCTAGATCAGCTCCTGCTGCGGTCCCGTATACCTCGAGATAGATCTCGTCTGTAAATCCTGGGGACATAATCCAGATCCAGGTCCTCAGGGGACATAGCAAGGTACAAGAAAGCTCAAGCCAAAATAAATGCAGTGCAGAAAATAAATAGAATAAATAGGGCAAGTATGTAAACATCTGTGTGAAATGCAAGAGAAAACATCAATAGTACTCAGGTTGAAACAACTACAAGCTCTGTGTAGGGGAGCCGGTAGCAGTGGTATCATGAGGTGGTCTAGCTCAGCGGGAGACTGAGTAGTCGGCATAACATAATCAACCTGTAGCCTGTGGGTCTCTCCAGCAATAGATGAAACAATAAGGGAATACTAAATAACCAGCTAAGTGATATGCAAGATGAGAGCAGCACTAGAACTCAGGCTGAAGCCACTACAAGCTCTGTGTCGGGGAGCCGGTAGTAGCAGTAATAATGAGTAATGGGCCAAGCTCCGCTTTAGAGTCTTGTGCCTCACAATAATAGGGGTGTATATATATATGTTCAGCCTGTAGCCTGTGTGTCTCTCCCCACCCAATGTAACCACACATTTCATGACCATAACGTCTCATGTCCATGTCAGCGGGATCATAACTAATGTAATAAGTCATAATGTATCTAGAATATAGCATCTCTGTCAAGTCCTGTATCCTATACAGAATCACCATGAATATCTCAGGAAGATCCTGTCTGATGAGCAGTGTCAAGTATCCTGGGTCAAAGTGTACTTGGTAAGACAAGTACGGGAAGATAAAGTGTCGCGAATATCCATCTCTAGATGACAATACACAACAATGCGTATGATGTTGGCACCCGACTAATAATTGGACGCTAAGTACATCACACGGTCCTAGGTTAAGCATGCACAGTAAAATAAGAAAGCAAGGAAAATATATAACAATACTACAGAGTTTGGCAAGGTACACTTGCCTGGTGCTTGATTACCAACAACTGTCCCTGTATCAGTGGATCCGATGGGTACTCCTCCAAAAGCTATAATAAACATCACCAACAGTCTCAGAAGATATCAAATAGCTAAAAACGCCTGTCCTTAAGTCCAATTTGGACACAAGGGCAAAAATGACATTTCCGGGTCAAAGCGGGGTCCACATGTGGGCCACTTTGTACCGAAAAGCGTGTCAGGGTCAAAGGTCTCCAAATTCCTCAAACTCAGTATTTACAAGTCAGAAACGATGATATGAACCCAAAAGAACTTCCAGAATTGGATTCCGATGAGCCGATCACGAAATCGCCCGTCAAGTGGAGCCTGTGGGGCCCATGATACGCAATTTTGTCAACGTTCTCAGAATCGAACCAAACTTGGGTCACAGGACCAGCGTATTGCTACGAGTCTGATGGCGCAAGTTTCGTCTCGATCCGACGTGTGTACACAAAGTTACAGCGTGTTCCAAAATGGACGGATACGGGACGTTGTCGGCGGATACGCGTTGATTCCGGTGTGCACGCACATCCAAATCAGCTTCTGCAAAATCTCACACGTCCGTATCAATGTCGCGCACGTTTCGGTAAATACCGCGTACGACCAAGTCGTCCCGTTCGGCGGGGCGTACTCAGTTCCGGGGTGAACCAGGGCATTGTTTTTCCTGTTTTTGGATCGCGGTGTACGATCACCACAGGACGCGATGCACCGAGCGGATTGTACGGGCACCGAGAGGGTTATACAGTCTACGCGTTGCAACCGACGGAAACTAAAACGGAGTTACGAGGAGGGAGAAAACGGTACCTGAATAGGGCTCCGTGAACGCTGAATTCCACGTGTCCGAGTGTACTATTCGTGTCCTGGACGTGTCCTCCGTCTCCTATGCGTCCATGCTAGGGTTCCGTCCGAGATTGCGGCGAAGGCTTCGCCGGAGGGAGTCGGTCTCGGGGTAGGCGAGGTCGGCTAGGCGACGACTGTGCACCGACGACCGGAGCGGTTCACGCGGCCTGAGATTCTGCGTCGGGGAGCGTCTGGATGGACTCGGTTGGGTCGGGTCGACGACGGGAGCGGGGCCGGGTCGACTCTGAGGCAGAGTCGAGCAGAGGGGCGACGACGTGGGTCGGTGAGGGAGGCTGTCGTGGGGGAGGTCGACGGGCCTGGCGGAGATGGGGGTCGAGCGGCGGATGCGGGCGGCGCTCGCAGGAGAGGGGAGAGTCGACGGTTGGTCATCGGGTTGCTCGAGGCGGGGTGTCACGAGGAGAGGGGCAGCGGCCTAGGTTTTCGACGAGGCGGGTTGACGGGAGACGACGGTGCGGTAAGGTCGGCGGCCTGGGCACGCTTCACGAGGATTTATAGCGCTACAGTAACCACGGTCGTTAGGGTTTACCTAATGGATTTCGGATCCGGGTCGGGTTTGGCTCGGATCCGACCCGACCCGACCCATTATGCGGTGGGCTTGGTTCAGCAGCGGTTTGGTTCATCCAAAATGGTTCGGTTCAGTTTAATTTGGGTTTGGCTCGGTTAAATTATTCCAATAGTTTTTAAGGCTTTAAACGCGACTCCGGAGTCCAATAAATTCACCGAAAAATACCACATGTTCGGTTTTCCATTTTACACCATAAAATATTATTTCCATAATATTTTAACACCAATAAACTACATTTAAAATTCCTTAACTCATAATTACCTTGCTTCTTCGTCCAGAAAATACCAAAAAATTGGGGGAAAATATATTAAAATTATTCTGAAAATAGGGTATTTACAATCTACCCCCCTTAAGAGGATTGCGTCCTCGCAATCAAAGAATAAGCTACTAAAGGAAGAACTAGGAAATACAAGGTTGCTTAGCTTACAACTGCATCCGTGAATAAGTGGGGATAACGCTGGCGCATACTGTCTTCTCGTTCCCAAGTTGATTCTCCAGGAGAATGATGCTTCCATGCTACACGAACCAGTCTGATTATCTATCCCCGCAATGTCTTCTCACTGACGTCGAGGATGCCAACTGGTTGTTCCTCATATCTCAAGCTAGGGCCCACTGCGATCTCTGAATGATCGACTATATGACTTGGGTCAGTCACATACCTTCTCAGCTGTGAGACGTGGAATACGTCATGCACTCCCTCTAAGGATGGAGGTAATGCAAGACGATAAGCCACCTCACCAATACGCTCTAGAATATCAAATGGCCCAATATACCTTGGGCTCAACTTGCCTCTGCTCCCGAATCTGATAGTACCTCGAGTGGGCGAAATCCTCAAGAACACGTGCTCTCCTTCTTTAAACTCTAGGGGACGTCTGTGCGTATCTGCCCAATGCTTCTGTCTGTCCTGAGCTGCTCGAAGATGATTCTGAATCTGTTTCACCTTCTCCACTGTCTGCGTTACCAATTCTGGACCCAGTATTTGATGTTCACCAACGTCACTCCAACATATAGGCGATCTGTACTTCCTTCCGTATAATGTCTCGAATGGTGCCATCTGAATGCTGGCCTGATAACTGTTGTTGTAGGAGAACTCTACTAAGTGCAAATGATCTTCCCAAGATCCTCCAAAGTCTAGCATACATGATCACAATATATCCTCCAAGATCTGAATGGTACGCTTCGATTGACCATCTGTCTGCGGGTGGTAAGCTGTGCTGAATTTGAGTCTGGTGCCAAGACTCTCTTGCATGCTTCGCCAAAAATGAGATGTAAATCTCGAATCTCGATCCGATACATTACTGACCGGCACTCCATGTAATCTGACGATTTGTCGCATATACATGTCGGCTAGTACCTCTATGGACTGTCCAACTCTAAATGGCAAGAAGTGTGCCGATTTAGTGAGTCTGTCCACGATAACCCATACCGCATCTCTTCCGCTGGGGCTCCTTGGAAATCCTGTGACAAAATCCATCGTAATATGTTCCCACTTCCATTCTGGTATAGGAAGCGGCTGTAACATACCTGCAGTCCTCTGATGCTCGGCCTTTACTTGCTGACAGACTAAACATTTAGCCACAAATCTTGCAATTTCCCTTTTTATTCCATGCCACCAATAATACTGTCTCAAGTCTCGGTACATCTTGGTTCCTCCTGGGTGAACAGAGTATATAGAGCTATGTGCTTCAGTCATTAACTCCTGTCTTAATTCTCCATTTGGAACATACAGGCAATTTCCAAACCTCAATGTCCCGTCTTCGTGTATGCGAAGTCCTGTCTGCATGCCTGCTTCTGTCCTCTCTTTCAGTCTTCGAAATCTAGCATCGGTGGGCAATGCCTCTTTAATTCTTTCCACAAGTGATGACTTAATTTCAAGATTAGCCAGCAATCCACTCTGTCCTGGTAAAACAACCTCTATCTGAAGCTCCTGTAGATCTCTTAATAACTCGGGCTGCATCGTCAAAAAATAAGCCGTAGGCTTCCTGCTGAGTGCGTCTGCTACAACATTCGCCTTTCCTGCATGATACTGCAGATCTATGTCAAAATCTACCATCAGTTCAAGCCAACGTCTCTGCCTCATGTTAAGCTCCTTCTGAGTATATACATACTTCAGACTCTTGTGATCGGTAAAGATGTCTACCTTCTCCCCATAAAGGTAGTGCCTCCATATCTTCAATGCAAATATAACTGTTGCTAACTCCAGATCGTGTGTGGGGTAGTTCTTCTCGTGGACCTTCAACTGTCTCGATGCATAAGCAATGACTTTGCCATGTTGCATCAAAACACATCCTAGTCCGCTCCCTGATGCATCACTGTAAACAACAAAACCTCCTGACCCCGAAGGAAGAGTCAAGACAGGTGCTATTGTTAATCTTCTCTTCAATTCTTCAAAAGCCTTCTGGCAGTCTTCTGTCCATGTAAACTCCTGGTCTTTGCGTGTCAGCTTCGTCATTGGTTCTGCAATCCTTGAGAAATTTTCTACAAACCTTCGGTAATATCACGCAAGTCCGAGAAAACTTCTCACCTCTGCAACTGATGTGGGTATAGGCCAAGTCTCTATTGCCGCAACTTTCTCTGGATCCACTGAAAGTCCTTCTCCTGAGATGATATGTCCCAAGAAAGGCACTTTGTCCATACAAAACTCATACTTACTGAGTTTGGCATATAGCTTCTCCTGTCTCAAGGTCTCTAACACGATTCTGAGATGCTCCTCGTGCTCTTCGTGGTTCTTGGAATATATTAGTATGTCGTCAATGAGCACAACCACAAATTTATCCAAGAACTGATGAAAGACTCTGTTCATCAAACTCATAAACACTGCTGGCACATTGGTTAAACCAAACGGCATCACCAAGAACTCATAATGTCCATACTTGATCCTGAAAGCTGTCTTCTGTATATCCTTCTTCCTTACTTTGATCTGATGATAGCCAAATCTAAGGTCAATCTTCGAGAATACCCTAGCACCACTTAATTGATCAAATAGATCATCGATGCGTGGTAAGGGATACCTGTTCTTGATGGTCATAGCATTCAGTGCCCTGTAGTCAATGCACAACCGTACTGTTCCATCCTTCTTCGGCACAAATAATATGGGTGCTCCCCAAGGTGAAACACTGGGCCGAATGAAACCCTTCTCCAAAAGATCATAAACCTGTTCTTTCAACTCTACTAACTCCTTAGGTACTAGCCGATATACTGACGAAGTGATAGGCTCTGCTCCTGGAGTTAAGTCTATTGTGAATTCTATTTCCCGATCAGGCGGTAAACCTGGAAGATCATCAGGAAATACATCCACAAACTCTGATACGACTCTTGGGTAACCTGTCTCCCCTTCTACAGATAGTACCCTAAGAGTAGGCTGAACTCCTTGCTCTACTGCTCCTCGAAGAAACTCAAATTCTGGATGTCCTAGTTGTCTAAATATAACCCGCCCAAGTCGGCAATCAAGAGTCGCATGGTACTGACTTAACCACTCCATACCAAGTACAACATCATAATCCGGCATAGAAAATATCAGAAATTGAGCTCGCATTTCTCTCCCACAGACTACTACAGAACATGATCTACATACGTCACTAACCGGAATAATTCCACCTTCCGTAAGAATTCTCTTCATCTTCGGAAGGGGTGCGGTAGCTACTCTATGGGTGGCTACAAAGCTAGCTGCTATAAATGAATGCGATGCTCCAGAATCAAATAATGCTACAGCTGGTAATGAAGCTACTAAAATAGTACCTGCGATAACCTCGCCTGCAGTAGCCTCCTCCTCAACAGCTAATGTGAATGCCTGTCCTCGCCCCTGAGCTGGACCTCTCTGCTGCTGCAGAGTCTGCTGAAATAAAGCTGCCTGCGGTGCCAGGGGTGGTCTCTACTGATTTCCTCCTAGGGCTGGTGGCCTGACGCCTCCAACTCCTGTCTGTTGTGCTCCTACTGCTGGATAAGCTGGTCGTGGTGCAGGTAAAGCTAGTCTCGGTGCTCCCTCTTTGCGCTCGGTGCAGTCTCTGGTTCGATGCTGGTCGGATCCACAAGCCAGGTAGAGTCCCAACTTGCGTCTGTATTCTCTCTCAATGTGTCCTACCCTGCTTCTGTCCTCTCTTTCAGTCTTCAAAATCTAGCATCGGTGGGCAGCTGCTCTATCTGGCATACTCCTCTGGGATCGTTTTGCTGAATCCCTATGTGCTGTCCTGGATGGTGCTGAGGTGATAGGCCTCTTCAGGTTCGACTCCCTTCTAGTGACGCGCTCCATGCGTCGTGCTGCTGCAAGAACGTCGGTATAAGATGTAGGTACGACCGATCCAATCAATCTCTGGAGCTCGAACTTCAGGCCGTCAAAGAACTTCTCAGCTTTCTCTTCCTCTGTCGCAATCAAGGTTGGGGCAAAGCTACTTAGGCGAATAAATTCTGCGTTGTATTCTTCCACTGTCATATTGCCTTGGATAAGGCGGTTGAACTTGTCTCTGAGCTCTGACCGTGCAACTACTGGAATGTACATCTCTTGGAAGAGTCTGGAGAACTCTTCCCATATGACTCGGTCCTGTCCGAGCCTCCTTTCTTCTGCTAACCATCAGTGATGTGCATTTTTAGTTAACTGCATTATGACTGCAGTCATCCATTTCTTTCTTAGAAGTTCAGCGGCTTCCAACTGATGCTGTATGTTTGTGAGCCATTCATGAACATCTGTTGGCCCCTCTTTACTAGAAAATGTACGAGGCTTGAGCTAACAGAAATCGGAGATAGATCCCGTCGTTGATCGTCTCGCTGGTGGATTCGCCTACTCCAATACGGATACCAGGCTGGTTCTCAGATACTCTGCCTCTTGACGATGGGCCTCTTGCTGAATCTGTTGCTGTGCTTGCATCATGGCATACATCATCTGGAATATCTGTTGCCCGTCCATGGCTTATCCTGGCTGGAAAACTGGCATCTGGGGAGTGAACTGTGGTGGAGGTGGGATGTTATCTCTCCGGAACCTTGGATTAGGCTGACCGGCCTGATCGCTCTGCGATGATTGTCCTCCATTCCCTAGGGTCACTCCGTCTATATAAGTAACCACAGCGTCGTGTGGCGTATCCAAAGGAATCTCGTCTCCGTTCCTGGGATCCATTACTCTGCAACCAAAAGATAAACTATAAGAACGCACAGAGGAATCAACACATGATGCAAATCAAGTAACAATTTCGAGTTCGATATAGAGTCCAATAATGGTTCAAATAATGGATGAGATCCTATAACTTATCCTATCCTTAGGGCAGGCTGGTTCAGTCCCTAAGTTGAAATCGAACAATTTAGTCGTAGACCTATATGGGCCACCACAAAAACCATGTCATGTCCCAGTCCTAAAATACCGAGGGACCAGATACGTGGCAATGGCCAGCAGCACGCACCGATGGACAACCCAATTTAATGGATCCATCAGGGCATACTTAAGCTGTAAAACAAAGTCTATGACATTCATGGCACAACTAATCTCATCCACACAAGATATAAAATATAATCCACAGAATAAATAAGGAATGTAAATCATCAGCTAGTCTCAACAAAGTGCTTTGGGGAACAACTCGATAAATATCTGATACATTGGTTCAACAGACCAAAATATAAATGACTGAAATAAAGTAAATACTGAGCACGAAACATGGATGCTCAGGAAAAGTCTTCAGCTAACACCTCGTCCTCGGATGGCGGTATAGCTCCTGGATCAGCTCCTGCTGCGGTCCCGTATACCTCGGGATAGATCTCTTCTGTAAATCCTGGGGACATAATCCGGATCCAGGTCCTCAGGGATATAGCAAGGTACAAGAAAGCTCAAGCCAAAATAAATGCAGTGCAGAAAATAAATAGAATAAATAGGGCAAGTATGTAAACATCTGTGTGAAATACAAGAGAAAACATCAATAGTACTCAGGTTGAAACAACTACAAGCTCTGTGTAGGGGAGCCGATAGCAGTGGTATCATGAGGTGGTCTAGCTCAGCGGGAGACTGAGTAGCCGGCATAACATAATCAACCTGTAGCCTATGGGTCTCTCCAGCAATAGATGGAACAATAAGGGAATACTAAATAACCAGCTAAGTGATATGCAAGATGAGAGCAGCACTAAAACTCAGGCTGAAGCCACTACAAGCTCTGTGTCGGGGAGCCGGTAGTAGCAGTAATAATGAGTAATGGGCCAAGCTCGGCTTCAGAGTCTTGTGCCTCGCAATAATAGGGGTGTATATATATATATATGTTCAACCTGTAGCCTGTGTGTCTCTCCCCACCCAATGTAACCACGTATTTCATGACCATAACGTCTCATGTCCATGTCAGCGGGATCATAACTAATGCAACAAGTCATAATATATCTAAGAATATAGCATCTCTGTCAAGTCCTGTATCCTATATAGAATCACCATGAATATCTCAGGAAGATCCTGTCTGATGATCAGTATCAAGAGTCCTGGGTCAAAGTGTACTTGGTAAGACAAGTACGTGAAGATAAAGTGTCGCGAATATCCATCTCTAGATGACAATACACAACACCGCGTACAATGTTGGCACCCGACTAATAATCGGACGCTAAGTATGTCACACGGTCCTAGGTTAAGCATGTACAGCAAAATAAGGAAGCAAGGAAAATATATAACAATACTGCAGAGTTTGGCAAGGTACACTTGCCTGGTGCTTGATTACCAACAACTGTCCCTGTATTAGTGGATCCGGTGGGTACTCCTCCAAAAGCTGTAATAAACATCACCAACAGTCTCAAAAGATATCAAATAGCTAGAAACGTCTGTCCTCAAGTCCAATTTGGACACAAGGGCAAAAATGATATTTTCGGGTCAAAGCGGGGTCCACATGTGGGCCACTTTGCATCGAAAAGCGTGTCAGGGTCAAAGGTCTCAAAATTCCTCAAACTCAGTGTCTACAAGTCAGTAACGATGATACGAACCCAACGGAACTTCCAGAATTAGATTCCGATGAGCCGATCACGAAATCGCCCGTCAAGTGGAGCCTGTGGGGCCCACGATACGTAATTTTGTCAACGTTCTCAGAATCAAACCAAACTTGGGTCACAGGACCAGCGTATTGCTACGAGTCTGATGGCGCAAGTTTTGTCTCGATCCGACGTGTGTACACAAAGTTACAGCGTGTTCCAGAATGGACGGATACGGGACGCTGTCGGCGGATACGTGTTGATTCCGGTGTGCACGCACATCCAAATCATCTTATGCAAAATCCCACACGTCCGTATCAACGTCGCGCACGTTTTGGTAAAGACCGCGTGCGACCAAGTCGTCCCGTTCGGCGGGGCGTACTCAGTTCCGGGGTGAACCAGGGCGTTATTTTTTCTGTTTTTGGATCGCGGTGTACGATCACCATAGGACGCGATGCACCGAGCGGATTGCACGGGCACCGAGAGGGTTATACAGTCTACGCATTGCAACCGACGAAAACTAAAGCGGAGTTACGAGGAGGGAGAAAACGGTACCTGAACAGGGCTCCGTGAACGCTGAATTCCACGTGTCCGAGTGTACTATTCGTGTCCTGGATGTGTCCTCCGTCTCCTGTGCGTCCAGGCTAGGGTTCCGTCCGAGACGGCGGCGGAAGCTTCATCAGAGGGAGTCGGTCTCGGGGTCGGTGAGGTCGGCTAGGCGGCGGCTGTGCACCGACGACCGGAGCGGTTCACGCGGCCTGAGACTCTGTGTCGGGGAGCGTCTGGATGGACTCGGTTGGGTCGGGTCGACGAGGGAGCGGGACTGGGTCAACTCTGAGGCGGAGTCGAGCAGAGGGGCGGCGGCGTGGGTCGGTGAGGGAGGCTGCCGTGGGGGAGGTCGACGTGCCTGGCGAAGATAGGGGTCGAGCGGCGGATGCGGGCGGCGCTCGCAGGAGAGGGGAGAGTCGACGGTTGGTCGTCGGGCTGCTCGAGGAGGGGTGTCACGAGGAGAGGGGCGGCGGCCTCGGTTTCCTACGAGGCGGGTTGACGGGAGACGACGGCGCGGTGAGGCCGGCGGCCTGGGCATGCTTCACGAGGATTTATAGCGCTACAGTAACCACGGTGGTTAGGGTTTACCTAATGGGTTTCGGATCCGGGTCGGGTTTGGCTCGGATCCGACCCGACCCATTATGCGGTTGGCTTGGTTCAGCAGCGGTTTGGTTCAGCTAAAATGGGTTCGATTCAGTTTAATTTGGGTTTGGCTCAGTTAAATCATTCCAATAGTTTTTAAGGCTTTAAATGCGACTCTGGAGTCCAATAAATTCACCGAAAAATACCACATGTCCGGTTTTCTATTTTACAACATAAAATATTATTTCCATAATATTTTAACACCAATAAACTACATTTAAAATTCCTTAACTCACAATTACCTTGCTTCTTCGTCCAGAAAATATCGAAATATTGAGGGAAAAATATATTAAAATTATTCTAAAAATAGGGTGTTTATAGATTCTGCTCTAGATAATATAGTTTAAGTATGAGCGTTTGAGTATGACTCGGATACAGTCGACAAATGTGTCGATGAGTATATAGTGCATAAACCAAGACAGTGACATTACCAAAGTTTTGGGAGGTATTCTGATATTTCTCCAGGACCCTGACACGTCTTACTCACGACACAATCATGATTGGTGCGTGTTATCGTATCCGACTGGCCATCGGTGCATTCGATAGGTATGTCGGTACCGTACATAATTTTGGCATTAGAATAATTGACTGGCATAGTAGTTACGTGATGTTTATGTTGTGTATACGACTTGGACATATGCATTGGACGGGGAGAACAACTAGTAGGCGTATGGAATGTCATAACCCGATTTCATAGAATCATTTAAGGCGTCCCCCAAATCGTGACCGCCGTGCGGGCCTGGGGTTGCGCCCGCACAAGGCTTTAATGATTTGTATAGCAAGCACATATTCAGAGTACGCAGATAAATTGAAACACAGATTTAAAACATGGAAAAATTCTCTTTATTGATAATGAACATCTATTATAAACTCTTGAACGAGTTAGCTAATTTGCCGCACGGGCTTAAAAAAGAGTTGACTCAAAATGAGATAGCAGTCCTGTACATTACATCCCTTTATAAACTTCAAAATGATAAAGACCTCCAGGCTGGAGGACGGCTTTGCTACGAAGCTGCATTTGTGTATGAAGAGTTGCAAGCTTCAGTCTTCAAAATGCTTCAAGGGGCGCGATGAAGATGCGCCAACAGCTAGACTAGATCGGGAAGACGACTTCGGCTCCTCGCTCGGTTCGCCTTGGTACGGAGAACCTGTTTCAACGAGGGTCAGCATGTCGAAACATTCTGGTGAAGGCAAGCTAACCGAACTATACCAATCAACACGTTGTTTTAATGAAGCATGCATATTTGTGGGTTTCTATCTTGCCTTAGTTTATTTACAAGTAAAGCAGCATATAGAATTTACTGAAATGAACGTGCCACCATTCGGTAGATTTTTACCTGACCGTCTGAATTACCTGCACAATACTTACCATGTCTTCCCTGCCATGAAGACACAAGTTAGTTTGCAACAGGTTTAAATATACACGATGATCACTGGCATGGTTGCCATAATGGACGATATAGTCTTGACGAGAATGGTTTGCAACAAAAGTACAAGAGGTGCTGCAAGCCATTCCGCCGAACAAGAGACTAGAACAATAGGTCTCGCCCGGACCGGATCGATGCCAGTGCCCCAGCATCGTCCGCGAGACCGTGACCCTGTGCACAAGTTGTCCATGATCGAACAATATACAAGTAACAATTTATTGTAGTCGAGGCAACAAGAGTGCAATTTGAGGCAACAAGATTACAAGACAAGCAATTGTACAAGACAAGCAATAATTCATGATTTATTCCCAAACGAACAAGCATGCAGTTCAGTATCCGTTCATGAAGTTATTGACAAGCATAATGAACCAAGCCTATTCTCTTTTATCTTGGTTTCTTTTATTATTACTTGGTATCGTTTGATCGGGGCAATGAAGAATGCAAGTTTTAGGGTGTGAAGCTTGGAAGCAGGGCTAGCTAATCGGGTTGGTAGCCACTCACTTAGATTTGGAAGGGAGAAGAAAAGAGGTGCTTCACGACTCCGTTCGCAAGCCGCCTACTGCTCGTTCACCTGCATTACGAACAGCTCGATCAATACCTCTTCCACTTTTCTAATCTCGGAATTGAAGTGCAGTTCAATGAACGAAAACAATAAAAACCATCAAAACCGTTCAAGGAAAATAAGCAAATCCCAAAACCAACTCAAAGCACGAAAGCAACAAGCGACATCGAAATCCGAGGCAATAAAAGATAGCAGCGGAGAGGTCCCTCCTGACTCTGCCGCTAAGTCGATCCCGGGGGCATGGTCCACTGAATATGGAAATCGATTTCGAAGAAACAAATCCATAACGAGGACGAGTTCTTGTTTCAATCTATCCCGATCGAACGATACCGTTTGTGTTTCTTAGCCGCGCTCTCCGCACCGGGAGAACGAGACGCTACATCCTACCCAACTTATTGGAAGTTTCGTCCCGAAACTTAAGAATGGGACCTACCGTTAGGGATTATTGTGTTCGGGATGGCGATCATGACTCAAGGAACAATCACGAACTGAATGGTTTGATTCACCACAGGCTAGGCATAAACCAAGTTTCATACGACATTTGTCGATTGTATGCCCCGGCTTTTTGCAGAATTTACAAGGATGGTTTGCTTTCTATTTTTCGTCGTCATTGTGACGCTTTGCAGTGTTGTTTCCTCTGTCGTTGCTTTGGCGTTTGTGATTGTAGGTATGCACAGCGCCGGGAGGAACGTGAGGATAATGTGGTTCGAGAGATAGGGCATGATTCATGACTTCACGCATTGTACGATACTGATGAACGACTATGTGCCCATGAATGGCAGGGCGCAAACCGCCTTCAAACCTTCTAGCTCGACTCGCTGCATCAGGTAAATAGGCCCTAGCAAATTTGGAGAGTCGGTTGAATTCAGCGGAGTACTCTTTAACTGTCATGCTGCCTTGCCTCAGTTGCACGAACTCGTTCTCCATTTGACGTTGTACTAGAGGGGGTACGAACTCCTCTTCGAACGCGGCACGAGAAGTCGTCCACGAGATCGCCTCCTCTCCGTGATCAAATTGGAGAGATCGTCGATGCACGTCCCACCAATCGTGCGCGTTGAGGCGGAGCTGTAGTTGCGCGCAGGCGACGCGCTTCTTTTCGGGGACCTCTAGCAGAGTGAAGTGATCTTCAAGTTCGGCTAACCAATCTAGAGCTACGACTGCGTCCTCAGTCCCGTTGAATGGGGTGTTGCAGACTTTCTTGAAGTGGCCAAAGTCGAAGGCAGTCACGTCCCTCGTCCTTGGAATTTGCTGCGTCTCTACTTCAAGCACTGGATGTTCCATCGGAGTCGGCGCTCTTGCCGTGGAATGGTTGGAAGCCAAAGTCTGAACGATCTGTTGTAGGGCATCCACCTGCTTCTGTTGGACTGAGAATCGTGCTTCTATATTGTCTTAAAACTTGAGCTGACTCTCTTCCGCCCGCTTCTCGGCCCGTTCATAGCGAGCCTCATCCCTTTGTTGGTTTGCCTCCAACATCTGCAACATTCGTTGGATGGGATCGATGCTTGGCACGGCTCGCTGGCTCTCTGAACTTCCCGAAGTGCTCGAACTACTTCCTTGGCCTTGCATTTCGTCCGGTGCTTGCACTGCAGATTGTGCTGGAGCCATTCCTCCAAAAGAAGGTAAATTACATTAGGATCATAATGTATTATGGACTTATTGCATGAACGTATCTCATTTTGGCCTAGCGAGTTCAAGAGTTCGTACAGGAATTTGATCGTTAAAGAAACTTTTCCAGTGCGAGAGTCTAAGGAACTTGAATCTGTGCTCTGAGACCATTATGTCAAGACCCGATTCCGTAGAATCGTTTGAGGCGTCCCCCGAATCGTGACCGCCGTGCGGGCTTGGGGTTGCGCCCGCACAAGGCTTTAATGATTTCATAGCAAGCACATATTCAGAGTACGCAGATAAATTGAAACACAGATTTGAAACATGGAAAAGTTCTCTTTATTGATAATGAACATCTATTACAAACTCTTGAACGAGTTAGCTAATTTGCCGTACGGGCTTACAAAAGAGTTGACTCAAAATGAGATAGCAGTCCTGTACATTACATCCCTTTATAAACTTCAAAATGATAAAGACCTCCAGGCTGGAGGACGGCTTTTCCACGAAGCTGCATATGTGTATGAAGAGTTGCAAGCTTCAGTCTTCAAAATGCTTCAAGGGACGCGGTGAAGATGCGCCAACAGCTGGACTGGATCGGAAAGACGACTTTGGCTCCTTGCTCGGTTCACCTTGGTGCGGAGAACCTGTTTCAACGAGGGTCAGCATGTCGAAACATACTGGTGAAGGTGAGCTAACCGAACTATACCAATCAACACATTATTTTAATGAAGCATGCATATTTGTGGGTTTCTATCTTGCCTTAGTTCATTTACAAGTAAGCAGCATATAGAATTTACTGAAATGAACGTGCCACCGTTCGGTGGATTTTTACCTGACCGTCTGAATTACCTGCACAATACTTACTATACCTTCCCTGCCACGAAGACACAAGTTAGTTTGCAACAGGTTTAAATATACACGATGATCACTGGCATGGTTACCATAATGGACGATATAGTCTTGACGAGAATGGTTTGCAACAAAAGTACAAGAGGTGCTGCAAGCCATTCCGCCGAACAAGAGACTAGAACAATAGGTCTCGCCCGGACCGGATCGATGCCAGTGCCCCAGCATCGTCCGCGAGACCGTGACCCTGTGCACAAGTTGTCCATGATCGAATAATATACAAGTAACAATTTATTATAGTTGAGGCAACAAGAGTGCAATTTGAGGCAACAAGAGTACAAGACAAGCAATTGTACAAGACAAGCAACAATTCATGATTTATTCCCAAACGAATAAGCATGCAGTTCAGTATCCGTTCATGAAGTTATTGACAAGCATAATGAACCAAGCCTATTCTCTTTTATCTTGGTTTCTTTTATTATTACTTGGTATCGTTTGATCGGGGCAATGAAGAATGTAAGTTTTAGGGTGTGAAGCTTGGAAGCAGGGCTAGCTAATCGGGTTGGTAGCCACTCACTTAGATTTAGAAGGAAGAAGGAAAGAGGCGCTTCATGACTCTGCTCGCAAGCCGCCTACTGCTCGTTCACCTGCATTACGAACAGCTCGATCAATACCTCTTCCACTTTTCCAATCTCGGAATTGAAGTGCAGTTTAATGAACGAAAACAATAAAAACTATCAAAACCGTTCAAGGAAAACAAACAAATCCCAAAACCAACTCAAAGCACGAAAGCAACAAGCGACATCAAAATCCGAGGCAATAAAAGATAGCAGCGGAGAGGTCCCTCCTGACTCTGCCGCTAAGTCGATCCCGGGGGCACGGTCCACTGAATATGGGAATCGATTCCGAAGAAACAAATCCATAACGAGGACGAGTTCTTGTTTCAATATATCCCGATCGAACGATATCGTTTGTGTTTCTTAGCCGCGCTCTCCGCACCGGGAGAACGGGGCACTGCCACACAATATCGATAGCTGTAGTGTCTATGGATATATAGAGATTGATGACTACCCTTTAGAAGATGCCACTTCCGACAAAAAGTTAGGCTTGTTTATATATATATATATATATATATATATATATGCAGTCTACCAACATTCTTCGGAGCGTTGGTGTTTATTTAGCAGAAGCTGCGTTCGATGAGACATTTTGGCAGTTATCTATGCCTATGTCTACCCATACGTACCAAAGTTGTCCTCAAATTGCATTCATATAGATGGTTAGGTTACCCTATTTATTTTGCATAGTATTATATTTTGGCATGTACCATTTGTATCTTGTTACGTCCCACTAAGGACCTGGTCCCCTACCAAGTTAGCTGTGTTGGACACAAAGATCTTTTTCTGGATGGTTGATGAGTGCTCATTTCCTTACAGGTATTATCCTTTCGTGTATATGTATATGCTTTGTCCTGTTATTTGTATCCGCTTAGTTTTTGTAGACTCATGCTATTTACTTCGAGTATATTCGGAAAGTATGATTATTAGGCTACAGACTAGTAGTCATATTTATCTTTCTTTTTTATTCCTGTCATATGGATTGAGAGATAGATAGTTGATAGATATAGATAATTTGTTTGATTACTTGACCATGGACATCGTAAGTGCACTTCGTCGGGTCCATTAAATTGGAAAGCCCTACGGAATCATACCAGCTGGCTATTGCCACGTGTCTGGTCCCGCATATTTTGGGACTTGGGTGTGACATAGTTTTTGTGGTGGTCCATGCAGGTTAGAGCATATCGTTTCAGTTACATTACTGTACCGAACGAGCCTGTGATTTATGATTAATGTTGAATAAGATCTGTCATGCCCCAGTCCCAAAATACCGAGGGACTAGACACGTGGCAATGGCCAGCAGCACACACCGATGGACAAACCCAATTTTTTTGATCCATCGGGGCACACTTAAGCTGTAATACAACAATAAGGATCTAAATATACTAATCACATCCACAGAAATGAATATAACAATATCAGAATCAATAAGCAAGATCAATCTCAATAAATATCATACTTGAGAAATAATCCGGTAATGAGTCTGATACATCTGTCAAGCTACAAGAATAAAGATAACCACAACAAATACTGAGTATGGAACAATAGATACTCAGAAGATACCCTCGATGATCACTCGTCTACTGGATCTGGTACTGGTCCAGTGCCTGCTCCTGATAATGCTCCTGCTAATGCTCCTATCCTGTATACCTCGGGGTCGATCTCGTCTGCTAATCCTGGGGACATAATCCGGATCCAGGTCCTCAGGGGACATAGCAAGGTACAGATAATACAAGCCAACATAAATGTAGTGAAATAGTAAATGAAATAAACAGGGTAAATATGTAACCATCTATGTGAAATGCAATTTCAGAGCATCACTAAACTCAGGCTGAGACCACTGCAAGCTTTGTGTCGGGGAGCCGGTAGCAGCAATAACTATATATTTTACTATGTAGTTTACTATGTATTATATATATGAAATCAGCTTGTAGCCTGTGTGTCTCTCCCCACCCCATGTAATCATACGTCTCATGTCCACGGTGCCTCATGTCCATGTCACGCACGATCATATCTAATGCAGCAAGTCATCTAATATCTATGAATAGAATGTCTATGTCATAAAACCTGTATCCTACACAGAATCACCATGAATATCTCAGAAAGATTCTGTCTCATGAATAGTGTCAAGTGTCCTGGGTTATGATGTACTTGATAAGACAAGTACGAGAAATATAGGGTCTCGGTATCCATGTCTAGATGACGTTACACAACTCCGCGTACGGGGTTGGCATCCGACTATTAATCGGATGCTAAGTAAGTCACACGGTCCTAGGTCAAGCATGTACCACAATAAATATATATAAGCCAAGGAAATAAGTAACAAGTACTGCAATGTTGGCAAGGTACACTTGCCTGGGGTTTGAATACCAACAGTTGTCCCTGTATCAGTGGATCCTGCAGGTACTCCTCCAAAAGCTGTAATAAACATCACCAACAGTCAAAAAAAATATCAAATAGGTAGAAATGCCTGTCCTTAAGTCCAATTTGGACACAGGGGCAAAATGACATTTCCGGGTCAAAGCGGGGTCCACATGTGGGCCATTTTGCACCGAAAAGCGTGTTAGGGTCAAAGGTCTCCAAATTTGTCAAACTTAGTGTCAACAAGTCAGGAACGATGATACGAACCCAACAAAACTTCCAGAATTGGATTCCCATGAGCCGATCACAAAATCGCCCGTCAAGTGGAGCTTGTGGGGCCCACGATACGCAATTTTGTCAACGTTCTCAGAATTGAACCAAACTTGGGTCACAGGACCAGCGTATTGCTACGAGTCTGATGGCGCAAGTTTCGTCTCGATCTGACATGTGTACACAAAGTTACAGCGTATTCCAGAATAGGCAGATACGGGGCGTTGTCGGCGGATACGCTTTGATTTCGGTGTGCACGCACATCCAAATCAACTTCTGCGAAATCCTGCACGTTCGTATCAATGACGCGCACATTTCGGTAAAGACCGCGTGCGACCAAGTCGTCCCGTTTGGCGGGGCATACTCAGTTCCGGGGTGAAACAGGGCGTTTGTTTTCCTGTTTTTGGATCGTGGTTTACGATCACCACAGGACGCGATACACCGAGCGGGTTGCACGGGCATCGAGAGAGTTACACAGTCTATGTGTTGTAATAGACAAAACAGGAAACGAAATAACGAGGAGAGAGAAAATGCTACCTGAATAGGGCTCCGTGAAATCTAAATTTCACGTGTCCGCTGTACTGTTCGTGTCCTGGTCCTGTGTCCGCTGTGTCTCCTTGACACGAGCTGTGTCCGGGTCGAGGGCGACTGTACGTAGGGCTGCTGGAGGCTGGCCGGGCTCGCTGGAGGGTTGCTAGGCTGGGCGGCCGGTTGAGGCGATGCTAGCCGGGGCGGATCTGGCCGGAGGCGGCTAGGGGGAGAGCCGGAGGAGGAGCTCGGGGTCTGAGGGGGTCGAGCGACGGATGGAGAAGAGGAGGTTGATGGTGGCGGTGGTGTTCCAAGCGGGGCCGGAGGGAGCGGTTGGTCGATGGGGGTTGTGGAGTTCGGGTCGGCGGCGGAGGAAGAAGATGGTGGCTGTGGGGGATCGTCGGCTTGGGAAGGCTGTGGGATGGTCGTGGTGCGGCGCTGCGGATCGGGGTCGGGTGGAGCAAGGAGGAGGTAGGCGGCTGGGGAGATGAGAGAGAGAGAGAGAGGTCTGGCGGCGGGGCGGGGCTTCCGAGGGATTTATATACGCGCGCCGCCGGGTCGGAACAGTGATTCCGACCCGAATTAGGATTAGGGTTCGGTGTGAGTTTCGGGTCCGGGTCGGGTTCGATTTGTATCCGACCCGACCCGACCCGTTAGGTCTGGGTTGGCTTGGTTCGGTTCAGCGATTTGGTTCAGTTGGTTTGGTTTATTTCAAATAAACCGGGTTTAATTCAGGGTTTATTTAGGTTTAATTATACATTAGTTTTTAGGGCTTTAAAAATATTTTCGGAGTCCAATAAATTCGCAGAAAATTACCCTATGTCCGATTTTCCATTTTATACCATAAAATATTATTTCCATAATATTTTAATATCAATTAAGAGCATATAAAAATCTTTTAATCACAAAATTCCTTAGTTTTAATTCCAGAAAATTTACCAAAAAATTAGGAAAAATTATATTAAAATATTCTGAAAAATTAGGGTGTTTACAATCTACCCAACTTATAAAATTTTTATCCTCGAAATTAAAATTAAGCCACGGTAGAAGACAAGGATGGTATAAGATTTGCATTGGTTAAAATGCAAGGCTAGGTTTAACGGAGTGGGCGAAGTTGCACGTTGCACATTCCGAAAATCATGGAAGAAATCCACATGAGCGAAAAATAGGTTTCTTCATGTGTCATGTCCAATAGTGTGGACACCTAAATGCTCTTTTGCATAAAAGCGCCAAACAATTGAAAAATTGCACAAAAATAGAAATTGGGTGATGGTCACGTCTAGGACAAGGATGTGGAATTTGTAGGAGGACAGTGGCTAGTGAAGTGCTTCGATTATCGGAGCAATGGTAAGGTGCGCCAAGGGATTCCATGTTGTAAAACTAAATAAAATATCGTGTTCTAATTCTAAGTGGATTCGAGCTAGCCTCAGCCTCACTATCTAAGCCAAGTAGGTCTAATTCTTAGGTGAGGGGGTTTCACAATTAAGCCAACTTAAAACAATGTCGTCCTCAAAACTTCAATGCCGATTATATCACATATGATATATTCTTAATTATGAAAGAATAATCCTCGAGTATGTGATCGGCCTATGGGGTATATCTAGTATTCTCTGTGTATCAAACTTATACCAAGCACGAGGTTTCGTCTTTCCGAAATAAGGGAAGACGGAGACCAATAATAAAGAGTTCAAGGGCAGCGTAATAGAATAGAAGTATCGGGATCAAGGCGTTTTAAAGAATTCAAATGGGAATTGTCAAAGAAGTTGTGGATTAGAATCCTATTTTGGTAATCCTTTGTTCGCCTGCTCGTATTTGTACAGTTATGTAACCGATACGATATGCTCAGACATATCTAGAGGGCAAGTATACTAGTCAACTATATATCTCAATCCACGTAAAGTAGTCGTGCGAAGAGCGAACCAAAATGCACTAAGGTTGATCAGACCGTAATACATTGATTCTGAATAGACAATTGTATTAGTGGGGTTGATCAGGCCCCAATAACACATATGTCATGAACAAGCTTGATAAAGAATAGGCTTGCAAAAACTAGGCTATAATATAGCAGCATAAGTCAAAGTAGTATATGAAATATAAGTACGCTAGATGATGATGAAAGGAGGTACAAATTAATTTAAGTTCACAAAAACAAAACAAAATAAGTAATAATAATAAAAGACTACACAATCTCTACGGTCATCATACAACCTCCTTGTCTAAGTCGCTAGTCGACCAAATAGGGGCAAGGACCTCTAAATCCTACAGTCTGAATAAATACTATCTTCTTATGCAAGTCTAAAGTTGTGTCATCCCAGTTCACTTTATCAATGGGTCAATAGGGCTAGGTGGTACTATGTTGTGAGGCATACTACCCAACTTAAAACGACAAACTAATACTGAAATCGTCTTAAGGATACCGTGGAAACTCTTGTTAAGGTCTACGAGAAGGGGTCTTGGTACTTATTAGGGTATCTTCCTATATTACATAGGTTATGGTCGTTTTAAGTCTTAGTCTTAGTGCCTATAGAACAAGTGTCGATAGTGAGGATAGAAGAGTTATTGGCCGTTAAGGGTAAGGGATCTAACTTGCATCGAGGTGGGGGTACTAATTACGCGACTTAAAGCTAAGGGGTAATCATTAGGTCATAGTCTACAATAATAACTTAAACTGTCAAGTTCTAATTACCAATCACATATTAAAAATTTTAGAGTAACAACCAAAATAAACAATAAGAGGCGCACAGGAATCAAGGCAGGATGCAAGTCAAGAAATTAATTTGAATCCGATATAGATGTCAAGAACGTTTCAAGCAAGTGGATGAGATCCAAAAACTTATTCTATTCTTATTGCAGGCTTGCTCGGTCCCTAAGTTGAAACCAAAATATTTAGTCGTTGACCTGCATGGGCCACCGCAAAAACCATGTCACGCCCCAGTCCAAAAATACCGAGGGACTAGACACGTGGCAATGGCCAACAGCATACACCGATGGACAAACCCAATTTAATGGATCCATCGGGGCGCACTTAAGCTGTAATACAACAATAAGGATCTAAATATACTAATCTCATATACAAAAATGAATATAATAATATCAGAATCAATAAGCAAGATCAATCTCAATAAATATCATACTCGAGAAATAATCCGGTAATGAGTCTGATACATCTGTCAAGCTACAAGAATAAAGATAACCACAACAAATATTGAGTATGGAATAGTAGATACTCAGAAGATACCCTCAATGATCACTCGTCTACTGGATCTGGTACTGCTCTAGTGCCTGCTCCTGATAATGCTCCTGCTAATGCTCCTGTTCTGTATACCTCGGGGTCGATCTCGTCTGCTAATCCTGGGGACATAATCCGGATCCAGGTCCTCAGGAGACATAGCAAGGTACAGATAATACAAGCCAACATAAATGCAGTAAAATAGTAAATAAAATAAACAGGGTAAATATATAACCATCTATGTGAAATGCAATTTGAGAGCATCACTAAACTCAGGCTGAGACCACTACAAGCTCTGTGTCGGAGAGCCGGTAGCAGCAATAACTATATATTTTACTATATAGTTTACTATGTATTATATATATGAAATCAGCCTGTAGCTTGTGTGTCTCTCCCCACCCCATGTAATCACACGTCTCATGTCCACGATGCCTCATGTCCATGTCACGCACGATCATATCTAATGCAACAATTCATCTAATGTCTATGAATAGAATGTCTATGTCATAAAACCTGTATCCTACACAGAATCATCATGAATATCTCAGGAAGATTCTATCTCATGAATAGTGTCAAGTGTCCTGGGTTATGATGTACTTGATAAGACAAGTACGAGAAATATAGGGTCTCGGTATCCATGTCTAGATGACGTTACACAACTCCGCGTACGGGGTTGGCATCCGACTATTAATCGGACGCTAAGTAAGTCACACGGTCCTAGATCAAGCATGTACCACAATAAATATATATAAGCCAAGAAAATAAGTAACAAGAACTGCAATGTTGGCAAGGTACACTTGCTTGGGGTTTGAATACCAACAGTTGTACCTGTATCAGTGGATCCTGCAGGTACTCCTCCAAAAGCTGTAATAAAACTCACCAACAGTCTCAGAAAATATCAAATAGCTAGAAACGCCTGTCCTTAAGTCCAATTTGGACACAAGGGCAAAATGACATTTCCAGGTCAAAGCGGGATCCACATGTGGGCCACTTTGCACCAAAAAGCGTGTTAGGGTCAAAGGTCTCCAAATTTGTCAAATTTAGTGTCAACAAGTCAGGAACAATGATACGAACCCAACGGAACTTCCAGAATTGGATTCCGATGAGCCGATCACAAAATTGCCCGTCAAGTTGAGCTTGTGGGGCCCACGATACGCAATTTTGTCAACGTTCTCAGAATTGAACCAAACTTGGGTCACAGGACCAGCGTATTGCTACGAGTGGCGTAAGTTTCGTCTCGATCCGACGTGTGTACACAAAGTTACAGCGTGTTCCAGAATAGGCAAATACGGGGCATTGTCGGCGGATACGCGTTGATTCCGGTGTGCACGCACATCCAAATCAACTTCTGCAAAATCCTGCACGTCCGTATCAACGACGCGCACGTTTCAGTAAAGACCGTGTGCGACCAAGTCGTCCCGTTTGGCGAGGCGCACTCAGTTCCGGAGTAAAATAGGGCGTTGGTTTTCCTGTTTTTGGATCGCGGTTTGCGATCACCACAGGACGTGACGCACCGAACCGGTTGTACAGGCATAGATAGGGTTACACAGTCTATGTGTTGCAACAGACGGAACAGAAAATGGAATAACGAGGAGAGAGAAAACGCTACCTGAACAGGGCTCCGTAAAATCAGAATTTCACATGTCCGCGGTACTGTTCGTGTCCTGGTCCTGTATCCGCTGTGTCTCCTTGACACGAGCTGTGTCCGTATCGGGGGCGACTGTGCCTAGGGCTGCTGGAGGCTGGTCGAGCTCGCCGGAGGGTTGCTGGGCTGGGCGGCCGGTTGAGGCGATGTTAGCCGGGGCGGCTCTTGCCGGAGGCGGCTAGGGGGAGAGCCGGGGGAGGAGATCGAGGTCTGAGGGGGTCGAGCGGCGGATGGAGAATAGGAGGTCGATGGGGGCGGTGGTGTTCCAGGCGGGGCCGGAGGGAGCGGTTGGTCGATGGGGGCTGTGGAGTTCGGGTCGGCGGCGGAGGGAGAAGATGGTGGCTGTGGGGGATCGTCAGCTTGGGAAGGCTGTGGGATGGTCGTGGTGCGGCGCTGCGGATCGGGGTCGGGTGGAGCAAGGAGGAGGTAGGTGGCTGGGGAGATGAGAGAGAGAGAGAGAGGTCTGGCGGCGGGGCGGGGCTTTCGAGGGATTTATATACGCGCGCCGCCGGGTCGGAACAGTGATTCCGACCCGAATTATGATTAGGGTTCGGTGTGGGTTCCGGGTCCGGGTCGGGTTCGATTCAGATCCGACCTGACCTGACCTGACCTGACCCGTTAGGTCTGGATTGGCTTGGTTCGGTTCAACGGTTTGGTTCAGTTGGTTTGGTTTATTTCAAATAAACCAGGTTTAATTCAGGGTTTATTTAGGTTTAATTATACATTAGTTTTTAGGGCTTTAAAAATATTTTCGGAGTCCAATAAATTCGCAAAAAATTACCCTATATCCGATTTTTCATTTTACACCATAAAAATATTATTTTCATAATATTTTAATATCAATTAAGAGCATATAAAAATCTTTTAATCACAAAATTCTTTAGTTTTAATTCCAGAAAATTTACTAAAAAATTGGGAAAAATTATATTAAAATATTCTAAAAAACCAGGGTGTTTACAAGATCTCAATCCATAAATTATTTTTAAAACTCCTCTTGTATTCGTTTGTCGCCCTTGAACTTCATAATTGCATTCATTCATTCCCCTCGATATCATTATCATTTTTTCTCATCTCCCCCTATTTCGGAGAGATGGATGTTCGTGCGCGGAGATTCCCTCCAGAAGTAAATCCTCGTCAAGGCAGAAGAAGGCATGCTTGATATAAAGTTTTGAGAAGATGGATACCTATAGTAGAGAAAGTTGATAGGTTTTTCCTAGATGTTAGAACTAGTATAGATTGGTTGGCATAATAATTAGACGTAGAAGTAGAGGCCTAGAACTAACCTTACCCATTGCTTAAGGTAGCAGTAATTTGGAAGTATTAGAAATTAGAAAGATAATTTGGTTCTAATGCTCTAGAATACTTTATGGAATACATAACTAGATGCTAGGAAATAGTTGTGGCAAATGGTGGTGATACAAGGAATGATATTATGACCTTAAGAAAATAGAACTTTACGTGGCATGCCATAGTGGTTAAATCTCTAGTTACCTTATGACTGTCAGTATCAAACCTAGATCTTACTACCTTATTAATGACTTTAGGGATGGACTAAATAGATAAGTAGATTGCTAGACCTAATAATTGAATAATTAGATAACTTGGGTACTATGGTATAGTTTTCAAAATCAAGTTAGATGTACTTGACTTATTTGGTTTGCCAGTATTAATTGGACTCGTGAGTTTCACCATTGATAACTTAGGTAGATAAGCTAGTATCTATGATAGAGCAAATATGTTGAAGGATGAGAGTTTTGATAGAGGTTATAGTCTTGAGCTAGATATAGTGAATTGCCTATAATGGATGGCAAGTTATAACAATATGGTACCAGTGTAGTTTTGATTGTGGGTATACATGAAATAAACTAGAAGAAACCTCAGGTTCAAGGTGAAGAAGGTAGAATGGTAACAAGAAGAGATTCACGAGGAGTACCTGATCTTGAGAATTTTAAATTAAGAGAATGATCTAAAAATGACTAAAAATTTAATCACTCGGTAGTTGCCTAGAAGATCTATACTACGAAACGGAAAGTACAGAGCCATGATTGGTAAAGCTTATAGTGGAAAACAAGATTAACATACTAGAAGGATATGAAGGATATGAAGGTATGTAGGAAACAAATGATAAGGAAAAGATATTATGGTCGCATAATCCAAGGAGAATGAATTATGATATGGATTTGAGGGATAATAATTTTAGTATTTATGAATTATAATTCTTTTAGAATTTTGAGGATTTGGTGCGAATAGAAATTGTTGATCAGACTCGAAGTGATACAAATTTCAGGGAACTAAACACAGGTTCAGATCACATACTGACTCGTTGGTCATTCTATATAGGAGACCCTCTTCTGAACAATATGGAGACATAAGTGTAAATTTTGATTATTATACAAGACTCTAAAGCTAAATAACCTAAAAAAAATATATACCATTAATTTGACACACTTGCTAGTATCTTTTGGAATAATATAGCACATAGTTTTTTCTTAATTTTTTTTCTTTTTCATATAAAATAATAAATTAACAACAAAGTTGCTAGTAGGGACATCCACTGTATCAAACTTTGAATTGGTTTTACTCTCTAACCTCTTCCATATGTTTATGGCATGAGTGGCGCTCTCAGTCTGTAGAGACTGGAATGCAGCCTATCTAATGACCCGTCCTTAATTTCCTAATGGACTTCTAACTTGTAATATAAATTCTAATCCTCATATTATTATAACTTATAATATAAATTGAAATACTTACAACAGTCTTGTTGGCCTTCTCATCCACGTAGCTTCCGTCCTTCCTCATTTTGTGCGTATACTCAAAAATATCGGCGAAGCTAATACTAGTGGGATCTCCCCCCTCATTCGCTAGCTTCTCCGCTTGTGTATAAAATATTATGGAAACATTTTAGCTTGATAATTAATGTTATTTAACTATATAATAAAAATATTTAATTACTTCGAGTCATCTTACCAGGTTTCGATGGTGCATAGCAATGGGAATCGATCCACCAATATGCAGACTCGCACGAGATCACACCTTCCTGTGAGACCCGTATCACAATGTCTGTATTGGTATATGGATACATATTTTATATTGTATTTATATCGTACTTTATTGGGTCTCACGATATCTTGAATTTCTCCCTGACCGGATTACCGCCGGCATACCGCGACATACCGACAAAAAATTCGTCCGACAAATATTCTTTTCACTTTTGAGATATTTTTGAGATATTTTCTTTTAGATATTTTTGTGAATAGTATTCAATACTTTCTATTATCCATTGGTTTCTTAGTTTTTCATTGTACGTTCGAGATTAATTTAATCTCGTGACTTCGATTGCTAACGTTGCGGATCAAACGATCACGATTAAATCACCTCTTATATATATATGAAATTATTTTCTCTCTTCTTTCTCTTTTATTTCTTTCTCACTTCTTTATTTTCTCTCCATTTCCCACAGGAGCTAGGAGCTTGGTCTTGAGGATTAAGAGTGTGGTTTTTGAACCCCTCTTGGTTGTGGAGTTAAAGGTTTAGGCTGGGAGCTTGGCTTTAGGCAAGTACATTGTAACGACCTGTTCCGTTCAAACTGACTGCCGATTCAAACAGCGAAAGTGCAACATCCCGACTCGCTTTGCTTAGCGAGAATATTCATTTGAGGCAAAAGGATTTTTTGACTTGGCCCTTCAGGAGTTCCGTCTTAGGCTTTCAGAGGCTCGCTCGGAGTATCGCTCGACCGAGGCGAATCACCGCTAAGGTGGGTGGCTACGATGAACTTGTCTTTGCTTAGCCAACACACTTAAAATATGGACGATACATGCTAGTCGCTAGGTGAATCACCTTCTGTATGCTAATAAAGAATACCACGCACCTAGCTAAGGGAATAATCCTAACTTGTATTGCTTGTGTTAGAACATAAAAATGAAACTTTGCTTATATACAGACCCTCGCATGCTACCTTTGCCTTGTGCAAGTAGACCCTGCTATGCCTCGAGTAGAATGATATGTATGTACTCTCGTAGTGCACTGCTTTACTTGCTGCACTACACGCCTATATACTATGTCGTTCGGTGTGTCCCTTTACGGTTTCACTCCTCGGCTTACCCTTAGGCCCGAGCCAACGTAAATGCTTATATTTTTATAAAAATGCATGCTTGCCTGCTTATATTTTAACTTGTAATGTTGCCTCGATTCATTGTTTGCTACTCAAAATCATGCCACAATCAAGTAATGCTATCCATATCGTGCATGCATCTCGTTAACCAGAAGACTAAAATAGTTCTTCTGTGCAATATGAACCTGCAATTATCTGGGATCGTTGGGTCGCCAAGGTAGTCCCCGCACCAGGGGAATGCATCAAGTCAAGTTAAACTCTGAACGAGAATCATATCAAGTTTACATTTGAAAAAGAATCATGTCAAGCAAATCAAGAATCATAGCTCGTGGAGCAATGCTCGTTCAGAATAAAATCATGGATTGTCTTGTCAAGTTGGTAAATCTGGAAGACCCAGACTTGCGTGTCGTGGACAACTTGGAATCAAGGGGGATCTTCGGATCTCGTTCCATGGACGGTCTCCGGGGCACTGGGGCCGATCCAATCCGGATAGAACTATTGTTTAGTCTCTTGTTCTGGATGGGATGGCTTACAGTCGTTGTATTCCATCTTTATTCAAGACTATAACTCGTCCTTATGGCTATGCCAGCGACAATTATTCATATAGATAAGTCATCCTCGCTTAGCGGCTATCCGTGTGCGAGTTATTGCATCGCATTGAGAACAACCGAAACACCCGAACGATCATGGGTATGACACACTTGTACATATAGAGCACTTGAATATCTTATACAATACACTTGAGAAATCCTTATAACTCGTGCACCCGAAACATAATCTCGCTCACAACACTTGTATTTGCATATGCTATTGCCCCTGGATTCATTATATATATACTCGTGCTTGAATTAACTTGGTTTGCCTTGGACAGAGAAGGACAAATGGTAAGTTGGTAAGTCTCACCGTATTTTCTTATATATCGTACGACGCACTGCCATACGAGTTAGGCTATTCATCATTGCCATAAAACTTATCCTAAGGCAAGACTAGAAAGATAACTTAATAGATGGTGCACGAAACCTATATAACGTGTTTGGATTTATCGAGCGGGCGAGTAGCCTCCCCACCAGTGCATTCATGTACTGATAACCTACTAGATTGCTTGCAGGGTACGGGAGAATCTCGTTCGGTGCGGATGCCACCTTCGTACGTGCTACGACATGTAGTTTACTCTGAAACCTTGGAGCGTTGTGTCCGGAACTGAAGCACATATACATGACATAATGTTGGAATATTACCTATACATCATTCCACAGATGTAGCCACTTGGCACGCTTTTACTGTTTCAGAGAGAGAGGCTTGAGCGACTTATAATCTCGGCCTAACGCCGCCTGTAACACTTGTTCAATATCAATAAAGAGTTTGCTTTACTTCTATACTTATGTTATTCAATGCTTCTGCCATTGACGACTCTGTGAACTTGTTACCAATCGCCTATGCGTTTATTATTCTGCTGCACTCAGATAATCTGTACGACTCTGTGGCTTAGACCTCTTACCGCCTGTTTGGACTTCGGCCTTGTACGGGCACGACTTACGCTCGTGCGACATCACGCCCATATGGGTCTAGTGATCGTCTCGCGGGACCGCTGGCTCAGTGATTTGAGCCTAGTCGGGATGACCGATTAGCCTGTGGGAGATCGGGGCGTGACATTTGGTATCAGAGCATGGCTTTACGCCTTTGGACTTCGTTTTAATTTTCTCAGTTTTGAAAGCTCATTTGTGGGTTATGTGCATATACTCTCTCTCAATGTCCCATCGAAATATTCCAAACAATAAGTCTAAATACTTTCAAAAGTGCATGTGAATAATGTGATTGCTTGTACAAAATTATGATGCGAAGGCCTTTGTGCCGACCTGTGCTAGACCCTTTGGGATTAGAATCGTGCTAGAAATTGCAGGTTATGTGCGAATCCGAATGCCTGTACATGATTATCCAACTTGTTAGTATGCAAAATAGAATGTCGCCTGAACGGTTAGCTATGCACACAGCATTTCGACTAAGTTGTGTAGAGTATCGTGCGCCAAGACCCTTGGTGCAAGCTAAGTTGCAAACGAGAATAGGATATCATTCAGATAAGAAACAAGTTAGACATAAGAATGGTAACCAATAAAAACATTATCATATTATCGCTTAGGCGAACATAGAGAATCGTACTTGTATTTTGGGAAATAGCTCGAATGGTATTTTCATGTTGCAAGATACAAATTAGATATGGTTTGTTTGGATGCCTATCAAAATGATATATATATATATATATATATATATATATATATATATATATATATATATATATATATATATATATATATACGAGATTAAGATTATCAGGCGATACCTAAGTATCGTGCAAGAATTCTAAGAAAAAAGTTGGTAAATATGCTAGCGATTGATGCGAACACGATTGGGGGTTTAATTGGATGACTCAATTTCGAGTGGTGTATGGATCATTTAGAAATGTCCAAACAAATTCATAGGTCTCATGCGATAGTCGGATTGAACGATTGGAGAATGTCTCGAATAAATGATAAGGCTTATATCGAATAGGGATTCATGGAAATGGAAATCGATATCTTGGTTAAGAAAAACTTGTTGGAAACTTAGAGTATCGTGCGAGCGATTTCGAATTGAAATAAATGGAGTGAACTTGAATACAATATTGCTCGAACCGAAGTGTAAGCGATAATGGATTTGACTTAAGAGTTTGGAAGAACGATCTTGAAATCAAGTTCGGAAAGATAATATTCGAAATCAGTTCCAGTGAGAACGATTATCCTGCGGGAGCGTCGATATGGTGATTCACGTACGACGGGGATGATCGAACTCACGGGAACATGTTCGGTGATTATTCCAAACGAACTCGATGAATAGAACGTATCAAAAATGGGATAGACTTTGGCTTGAATAATTGAACTTAGTTATTTGAGGAATGCCAAAAGTAGACTATAGATTTACCGATCGGTAATATTAAAGTTGGATGATTTTACTAGACGAATTATAATCACTGCATAAACAGACATGACTTGATGGATTTTATATAACTCGGATGAAGCAAGGTGAAATATTAAGGTGTCTCGATCATTTTGAAGATAACCATAACATTCAAATGTTCTTGTCTTGTGCAAGCGTAACTCCACGCTCGTGCATGCGTCACGCCCAGATTATGACGATTATCCAGCGGGAGAGTTGACGTAGTGATCTCACGTCCAACGAGGGTGATCGAACTTGCTGGAGACCGGAGCGTGGCAACTGATGGATCATCTTGACTTTTGGTTCGATACGATAAGACAAATTTAGAAATGAAAGTGAATCAAAAATGTTTTAGAGATACGTTAGCCTAGAATCTGGAATAAATCATGCTTGATGGTTTCGTGAACGGATATGTGAATCTTGTTGGATGACTTGGAGTTATAAACAGAGGTTTAGAATTGAATCTTGGCTTGGTTGTCTAGACTTGGAATGGATATGGATTCTATCGAATATACTTGGAGAGATAGACTATGCAAATCACTAGGCTTGTCCTGTAACTTGAATATTATAGATTTGACTGAACGGACTCGAACCCTGTACAAACGAACGTGTTATTAAGAGTAGGATGATCCGTGCTCGATGTTTAGAAATCTGAGTGAAACGAGCTTGGGTAGAATACCCCGTGCAAATGAATAATGGTTTGACCATAGGAATTAGGGCGAGCATCATGCGACAAATTTGCATGATGAATCGTGTGCTTGAACTTGTACCTATGACCTTGTGAGCTGACCTAGTAATTAGGCAGACGACCCTATGCCGAGTGAATGAACCAGTGTGACCGACTTTAGCATATTGCTTGAACAAGCTATAGAACTGGGGTAGCAAGACTTAGTGTTAGACTGAGAACGGTAACATGTGCTATGTTTGACCCAAATGGAAGGACGCTAGTCGGTGTTTGATAATAAACGGAAGAAATAAAACTAGGTTTATACAAAACCCTTTCTTAGGTTTACAAACAAGAAGTACTATTAATCCTATACGAGGATGTTAAGTACAAATTTTAATCTGGGTAAATATTACTATAGGAGTCTGATCTGCAGTCGATCACTTTGTCCCTTGGACCACACGATGATGAAGAAGTGCTGTAGAAGACGAAGAAGCTTCAAAGATTGCAAGAAGGAGTGGATGCTCGATGCCAAAATTGTCAATCACTACTCTCTGTCTGTGCTCTGGATTCTTCTCTCTCAAAAATCAATTTCCGACCTTTCAACCCTGGACCTCTGCCGCCGGAGTAGGGCACGCTGGGTACCGCTGTAAGTAAGGTCTTGTTGACGGCGATGAGAGAGCAAAAAGAAATGATTAATGAAAGCTCTGAGGTGCTTACCGACTACAAGAAGTGCTTTGTTCCTCGCGTGCCAACCCCGAATTCAAGAATGCCCGCCGTACTTCCTTTGACTACTCCTGAGATATGGTAGAAAAATGGGGTTATGGTGGAGAGTGGGGAGTAAAAACACCAATATAGATTAGATCCACCGGACGAGAAACTCAATTCTGCACTGCTGCTGAGTCGTCGGGCTTATCCACCTCAGGGATTCGTAGAATTTCAGTCAATACAGGTCTCTATTTATAAGGTTTTAGTGACAGTAACCGTCCAGTCGGCGTAGAAGCCGGACAATGGAGAGTGTGGCACTTTTACGCGACGGTTATAATAACTGCCACCCACGTATAAATGATCTTCTGAATCTGCGTGTGACGCGTCCCCCATGATGAGGTAACGCGTATAACCGTTACGAGGATCACGTCATGCAAGCCACGTAGGTAACTGTCCCTTGCGTAGAAAAGGTTGGCATAGAAGCCAATAACTGTCACCATGTCGTAGAAGCCAAATAGTTGTCAAGTTGGCGTAGAAGCCAAGTAGTTGTCGAGTCGACATAGAAGCCAAGTAGGCGTAGAAGCCTGATGCTGCATGGATAGGTAGCTAGCATAAAAGATAGTTGGTCCTCCTTTCTTGACTGAGGCCTTGAGCGTATTCTGGACAAAATAGCCTTATCACGTACAGATGCAAATATAGCCTGAGTTGGCAGATTTCAAGGGGATAACGTACATCGTGCTCCTTATAGCTGAAAGTAGCCCGGTGGCGTATTCCAAGGAGATAGCGTACAACGTGCTCCTATAGCTAAAAATAGCCTGATGGCGTAATGTGCAGGTGTAAACTCCCTCACCCAAAATAGATATTTTGTGTATATTTTATATTATTATATTTATTATATATGTTGAATTTATTTAGAATATACTCTTAGTTAATTAGAAAATAAATTTCTTGATATATTTACTTATATAAATATTCATTTAGAATTATTTTAGGTTATTTTAGATTTTTGGAGATTTTTCTAGAATTTTTGGTAATTAAAACTTAGAAAACATAAATTTCTAGGACTTCTATGATTTACTATACGACCATACTTGCATGTCGTTCCTACCAAATATTTATTTTAGTTTAAAATATTTAATTATATTTTTTTATAATTTATTTAGAATTTTAAGAAATTTATTTAGATTTTAAAATTATTTAGGATTTATTTGGATATATATAGTCTTAATATTAGATAGATACTAATTTAGTGTTAATAGATATTAATAAGATTTTATAAATTATTTGTATTATCTTTAATTATATTTAAGATTATAAATTATTGAGATAAATTCAAACTCTATTTTAAATTAATTCAAATCCTGAACCTACTAGGAAATTAACTTCATGCATATCCTATCCTTATTTAAATTCATCATAATCCTATCCAAATTAACCAATCCTATTCGTATTTAATTAAGTAGTGTCCACCATTATAAATACCTCATCCTTCATATTTTTCTTTCCCAAATTCCTCTCTTTTAAGTCCAAAAAATAGTCAAAATTCGTCAAAAATTCAGCCTCATTTTCTACTAGTTATGACGAATTAAAAAGACGATCTCCTAGCTCCGGACTCCAAACATGCTCCAATTTTTTTTGTTAGAACGGTAATGAGGTTAGCTTTATGATAATATAAATTGTTTTTGTAAATTATTAGTATTAAATTCTGGAAAATTCGTACAGCACAGCATATCCAAAAATAGACATGTTTCGATGTTTTCGTAATTTCGGGAGAACCAGGAATCAGAATCACGAACCGTTTAAAGTTTCGGAAAGCTAATGTCGAGATCATCGACATATATTTTTCCCAAAATTTATTTTGAAGTATTTACATACTGTTAATTCTGTAGAACTTCTAGGTTAGAATTTAACCATCGCTGCACAATACAAAATTTGTATGTGCCATAATTCCCAAACGAATTTGAATTCAGACGAGCCATAAATTCCAGTATATTTTTGATGCTGAAATCTACAAAAAATCATGCATGAAAGTCGAGTTTGTATCGGTTAACTTTTTGGTCAACAGATCGCCTCGATTTGCGTGCCATGAGTCTCGAGTTGATAAAATTCAGTTTCTTTGGACAAAATTTAGGAATTAACATAAAAATCAGAATAATAAGATTAAAATAGGATTTTAGAGTAATTATTCCAGAATTAAATAAATTAAAATAAATTAATGATTATATTATTATATAGTTATATGAATATATATGTAAGTAAATGCTAATTGATAATTATGACTAAATATTCAGACTGTATGACCCTAGGACATCGTGGACTATCCCATACTTACCTTGACCATGTTGACACTAAGAACTTATGAATTTGTCTGCCTTGCGTACACTAACGTACTGGAATAGATACCTGTCAGTTGACTGACTGATTTCGTACAGTACTTGAAGATGCGACACCCGCGTAATTCAATGCGTAATTGACCGTGTTAGATGACTAGTGTTACCCCTAGTATACCCACTGATTCCAGTGTAAATATGGTTGAGTATGTGCTAGTGTAATGACTAATAATTCTATTATATTATATTTATGTGTACATAGGATATTGGATTGTTCTGCGCGATTTCTGGAGCAGGTTATTGGTACATTGCAGCTTCCTTGTCAGGCAAGTATACCTTGCCATTGTACTGTTATTTTTATTTCATATGTTGCATGCATCTTTATATTCTGTCTTTTCATATGTTTTAACTGTTATATAAAATACGCGCGACGGTGTCGTCGCGGTATATTTTTATTTATGTATTTGCATTGACCCTGTTTATGAGACCACCCCATCATCATGTAGCATCTTTAGGTTCATTGGCCGTGACACAGTTGTTACACGAGTTGTGAGTCTCATGTAGATCACGGACTTGCGTGCAGGTTGGCCTCCTGTATGTGTGGGCCGTACGTTAGGAATAACTGCTGTTAGAAACTTTGCATGCTAGTAGACTTGGCAGTTATTAGAGGTATTATCGTGTCATAGATGTGACATGCTTAGAGCATGGGGTGGGGAGAACAACAAGTAAGGCGTGTGGGCTCCGTTGCACTTTCCTTGTGTAACCCGTACGCTCCGCCGGAGATGCGCGGTCATGATGACCCCTATATATACTACTTGGCGGGCCTCCGGTGTTCGAAAGACGTCGTGCCTTTGTAGGCCCCTGGATCTCCAAGAGAACTATGCCAATCCTATTTTAGCCAGATAGCCCACGCGTTAGGAAAGTTGTTCTTAAACTGCATTCACTTTAGACGGTTAGGCGACCCATTGGATATTTATTTCAGTACTTTATTGGCATGTGTTTAAGTATCTTGTTATGTCCCTCTGAGGACCTGGTCCGCTGTCAGGTGTACCTGTTCTTGAGTATTTGCAGGAGCGCGGATTTGGATGGTTGGGTATGCTTCGTGGATGTCTTCTCTTCGAGCCGTGATTGATAGCTGGTACTTATATTATTTGAGTGAGTGGTACTTATATTATATTTACTTTCCCCATTTGAGTTGGTAGTGGATTTGTTTCCATCCAACTATCATCCTTAGATACTTCTTATTGAGATCTAGTTTCATAGATACTGTTTATTTATTTCTATATGATTTTCATGGATGAGATCTAGATTATACCCTGTGACTTGTGACATATGTTTATACCACTTGTGGATTGATATTCATATTACAGCGTACGTGTGGATTTGGTTTCCATATATTGGAGTTGCCATATCCATGCGGCTGGTATGCGTACGTGTTCTAGTCCTACGTATTTTTGGGACTGGGGCGTGACATGTTTTTGTGGTGGCCCATGCAGGTCGAGAGCATATTGTCTCGGTTACGTTACTGTACCGAACAAGCCTGCACATAGGACTAGAGTATAGGATCTCATCCACAATTAACTATGATTCACCTTCCTCCTCTATGATCTATTCGAACAATTGTATCCTGCTTGATTTCTGTACTTCCCTAATAAGTTCCTTGAGTATATATGGCCTTCTGATAGAATATAGGAACCCCTGTTATTAGGATGATAATTAGAGTAGCACACCTATTAAGAATACAACGAGAATATAGACACACCACTAAGTTTAGAATATCTAGTAAACCCTAGAATTCCTTATCTTTAGAATTGATTTACCATTATCCCCTGATGTATTATGAAGACTTGAGAGTAGTATAGACACTACTAGAGTTAGTTAGAAGTTTTACCATAATGTTTGACCCTAGTATTGAGGAACCAATGGAGAACCAATATTGAACATTAGGACTGAACCTAACCCTCATAATTGGATAGTATTAGAGAACTATAAAACTTATTTCATTGTCTTGTTACTAGTAGACAATACCCTAGGAAGCCTAGAGGAATGTAATCAACCCTTTCCCTTGATTATACCCCGAACATGGCAACTAGCATGCCACCCCCTTAGAGAACCATGATGCTATCTAGAGCCCTCTATTTTTGATTTCATAACTTGTCCCCCTGCAACCTTAGCGTTCGCTAATTGTGTGACGACTAAATTATGATTCTTCTTTCTTCATCATTTAACTCGTGCCACATAACTCGTATGATTGAAGGCCAAGTAATCTTATTCTATGTTAGGACATGTAGTTTGCTAGGGTATAGCTTGGTAATTTGAACTTTGAATTTTGTGCGTGATAGTTGGAATTTGATAGTTTGCGTAGTTCCCTTAGGTTGTGACCTAATGATTACCCCTTAGCTTTAAATCACGAAATTTGTACCCATAGCTCGATACGAGTTAAATCCCTTTCCCCTTAACGGCTAGTAACTCTTCTATCCCTACGATTGACACCTGTTCTATGAGCACTTGACCCTTACCTATATAATGCAATAGGAGACCCTAATAAGAGTTTCTGTTCTATGTACATGTGCAAGGTTATTTTTGTAGGTATCCTTAAGACAATACAATAGTAGTTAAATTATTTTAAGTTGGATAGTATACCTCACCACCTAGTATCACGTAGTCCCTGTGATCCATTGATGAAGTGTAACTGAATGACATTAATTATATGCTAGCAAAGACGACAGTGTTTATTCAGATGATAGAATTTAGAGGTCCATGTCCCTATTGGTCGACTAGCGACTTAGACAAGGAATTAGTATAACAACTGTAGAGATTGTGTAGTCTTTCATTATTATTGCTTATTTTGCTTTTGTTTTTGTGAATTTGAATTGTTATGAACCTTCTTTCATCATAATCTAGCGTATTCATATTTGCTGTACTACCTTGACTTATGCTGCTATTATAGCCTAGTTTTTGCAAGCTTATTCTTTATCGAGCTTGTTCATGACATACGTATTATTGGGGGCCCACAATAATACATTTCAGAATCAGTGTATTAGGGTCTAGCTAACCTTAGTGTGCTTGGTTCGCCCTTCGCATAACTACTTTACGTGGATTAAGATATGTAGTGATTAGTAGACGAATATACTTACGCTCTAGATACGACAAAGCATATCATATCAAGTACATAACTGCACCGATGTGAGCATGCGAATAGGAAATTACCAAATTAAGATTTCAATCCACAACTGTCATGACAATTCCCATTTGAATTCTTTAAACCCTTTGATTCCCATACTTCCATTCTATTACCCCTCCTTGAACTCTTTTCTGTTGCTTTCCGTCTTCCCTTGTTTCGGAAAGACGAAATCTCGTGCTTGGATATAAGTGATATACGGATAGTACAAGATATACCCCATAGGCCAATCACATTATTTGGTGACTATCTTTCATAATTGATTAAGGGCATATCACATATGATATAGTTGGTGTTAAAGTTTTGAGGATTGAATAACATGAGAAAATAAATTGAGGAATATTTTTCTTAAGTGTAAGAGCCTTATATGATAGATGGGTAAATTCTAAGTTGGATAGAAATTACAGTATTAAACTTGAGGAGAATTCTTTTAGATTGTGATCAAGTAGGATTAGATTGAGAGATTAAGTCCTTTTAAATGTGGAGAATTTTAAAAGAGGGATTAAGATAATGATGATTTAATGAATTTTAAAAATCTTGATATTGAGGACCCAATATTTATACTTTAAGCATATGAGTTAAATTTTGAATATTGAAGGATGAATCATCGATTTAAATTTTGAGGATAAATATAGAATTTTAGACTTGAACAATTGGTTAATTAGATTTAAAATTTACAATTTGATGATTTGAATTAAAAGTTTAATTTTGATTGTTGGGTCACCTATTTGAAATATTGAGGATGTAAATTGAGTTTAAATATTTGAATAGTACAAAATTCTTAAGTTAAGAATAGGAATAAGATTTGATTAGAATTGTTTATTTTTCAAAGTCTAGAGGAGATTATGATAGTTGTAAATTATGATATAAATTTTGATGTGGGATGTCATATAGACTTGAGTCAGATTTGGATGTTGATTATTTAAAAATCGAGAAGAGATTACGACAGGTTGAATTTTGATTTAAACAGTGGTTATATTAATTTTAAAGTGATCGCGATAGATTCGAATAGATGTTGTTATTTAAATTTTTGGAAGAGATTGTGATTGACATGCCTTATGTACGAATGTGAAGGATTTAACAAATTATGTCTTATTTTTATTTCGAGGACGAAATTATTTTAAGTTGGGTAGATTGTAAACTCCCTCACCTAAAATAGATATTTTGTATATATTTTATATTATTATATTTATTATATATGTTGAATTTATTTAGAATATGCTCTAAGTTAATTAGAAAATAAATTTCTTGATATATTTACTTATATAAATATTTATTTAGAATTATTTTAGGTTATTTTAGATTTTTGGAAATTTTTCTAGAATTTTTGGTAATTGAAACTTAGAAAACATAAATTTCTAGGACTTCTATGATTTGCTATACGACCATACTTGTATGTCGTTCCTAGCAAATATTTATTTTAGTTTAAAATATTTAATTATATTTTTTTATAATTTATTTAGAATTTTAAGAAATTTATTTAGATTTTAAAATTATTTAGGATTTATTTGGATATATATAGTCTTAATATTAGATAGATACTAATTTAGTGTTAATAGATATTAATAAGATTTTATAAATTATTTGTATTATCTTTAATTATATTTAAGATTATAAATTATTGAGATAAATTCAAACTCTATTTTAAATTAATTCAAATCCTGAACCTACTAGGAAATCAACTTCATGCATATCCTATCCTTATTTAAATTCATCATAATCCTATCCAAATTAACCAATCCTATTCGTATTTAATTAAGTAGTGTACACCATTATAAATACCTCATCCTTCATATTTTTCTTTCCCAAATTCCTCTCTTTTTCGTCCAAAAAATAGTCAAAATTCGTCATAAATTCAGCCTCATTTTCTACTAGTTATGATGAATTAAAAAGACGATATCTCCTAGCTCCGGACTCCAAACACGCTCCAGTTTTTTTTGTTAAAACGATAACGAGGTTAGCTTTCTGATAATATAAATTGTTTTTGTAAATTATTAGTATTAAATTCTAGAAAATTTGTAGAGCACAACATATCCAAAAATAGACGTGTTTTGATATTTTTGCGATTTCGGGAGAAGCAGGAATCAGAATTATGAACCGTTTAAAGTTTCGAAAAGCTAATGTCGAGATCATCGACATATATTTTTCCCAGAATTTATTTCGAAGTATTTGCATACTGTTAATTCTGTAGAACTTCTAGGTTAGAATTTAACCATCGCTGTACAATACAAATTTTGTATGTGCCATAATTCCCAAACGAATTTGAATTTAGACGAGCCATAAATTCCAGTATATTTTTGACGCTGAAATCTACAGAAAATTATGCATGAAAGTCGAGTTTGTATCGGTTGACTTTTTGGTCAACAGATCGCCTCGATTTGCGTGCCATGAGTCTCAAGTTGACAAATTTCAGTTTCTTTGGACAAAATTTAGGAATTAACATAAAAATCAGAATAATAAGATTAAAATAGGATTTTAGAGTAATTATTCCAGAATTAAATAAATTAAAATAAATTAATGGTTATATTATTATATAGTTATATGAATATATATGTAAGTAAATGCTAATTGATAATTATGACTAAATATTTAGACTGTATGACCCTAGGATATCGTGGACTATCCCATACTTACCTTGACCATGTTGACCCTAAGAACTTGTGAATTTGTCTGCCTTGCGTACACTAACGTACTGGAATAGATACCTGTCAGTTGACTGACTGATTTCGTACAGTACTTGAAGACGCGACACCCGCGTAATTCAATACGTAATTGACCGTGTTAGATGACTAGTGTTACCCCTAGTATACCCCCTGATTCCAGTGTAAATGTGGTTGAGTATGTGCTAGTGTAGTGACTAATGATTCTATTATATTATATTTATGTGTACATAGGATATTGGATTGTTCTGTGTGATTTCTGGAGCAGGTTATTGGTACATTGCAGCTTCCTTGTCAGGCAAGTATACCTTGCCATTGTACTGTTATTTTTATTCCATATGTTGCATGCATCTTTATATTCTGTCTTTTCATATATTTTAACTGTTATATAAAATACGCGCGACGGTATCGTCGCGATATGTTTTTATTTATGTATTTGCATTGACCCTGTTTATGAGACCACCCCATCATCATGTAGCATCTTTAGGTTCATTGGCCGTGACACAGTTGTTACACGAGTTGTGAGTCTCATGTAGATCACGAACTTGCGTGCAGGTTGGCCTCCTGTATGTGTGGGCCGTGCGTTAGGAATAACTGCTGTTAGAAACTTTGCATGCTAGTAGACTTGGCAGTTATTAGAGGTATTATCGTGTCATGGATGTGACATGCTTAGAGCATGGGGTGGGGAGAACAACAAGTAAGGCGTGTGGGCTCCGTTGCACTTTCCTTGTGTAACCCGTACGCTCCGTCAGAGATGCGCGGTCATGATGACCCCTATATATACTACTTGGCGGCCTTCGGTGTTCGAAAGACGTCGTGCCTTTGTAGGCCCCTGGATCTCCAAGAGAACTATGCCAATCCCATTTTAGCCAGATAGCCCACGCGTTGGGAAAGTTGTTCTTAAACTGTATTCACTTTAGACGGTTAGGCGACCCATTGGATATTTATTTCAGTACTTTATTGGCATGTGTTTAAGTATCTTGTTATGTCCCTCTGAGGACCTGGTCCGCTGTCAGGTGTACCTGTTCTTGAGTATTTGCAGGAGCATAGATTTGGATGGTTGGGTATGCTTCGTGGATGTCTTCTCTTCGAGCCGTGATTGATAGCTGATACTTATATTGTTTGAGTGAGTGGTACTTATATTGTATTTACTTTTTCCATTTTAGTTGGTAGTGGATTTGTTTTCATCCAACTATCATCCTTAGATACTTCTTATTGAGATCTAGTTTCATAGATACTGTTTATTTATTTCTATATAATTTTTATGGATGAGATCTAGATTATACCCTGTGACTTGTGACATATGTTTATACCACTTATGGATTGATATTCATATTACAGCGTACGTGTGGATTTGGTTTCCATATATTGGAGTTGCCATATCCATGCGGCTGGCATGCTTACGTATTCTAGTCCTACGTATTTTTGGGACTGGGGCGTGACAGCAGGGGTGATGATGTAGACGTATTAGCCGTAATTATGACTTGCCCAGTCTTTGGAGATATAATCAAATCTCGTGCATTAAATGCAGAGATCTGCCACCATTCTGAGCATTAAATGCAGAGATGTATCTCGAGCTCTGTACGAAGATCTGCCACTATTCTGAGCATTAAATGCAGAGACGTGCCTCGAGCTTTGTACGAAGAGCAGCTTTTGATGTGGCAGCTCGTTTTGTCTTCTGCTGAGCGTTAAAGCTCACATCTGCCTATGTAAAACTAGGCAGCATATTCCCTTGTATGCGTAAAAGCACTTTGTATCAGGGAACCGTCATTAAACGACAGTTTGGGTCTCTGTATCGCACCATCATTACAGTCGTCGTCTGGATAGTCGTGCAGTACTTTTTGTCAGGAGTCAGGTTCACTGCATGATCTGACAGGTTCATTCGAGAAATATGAAGCGTTCCTCGTACACATCCATGCTGCATTAAAAGCGGATGAGTTTTACGCCATAAAGGCGATATAATACCCTTTTTACGCTGAAGCGGCCTGAAAATACTGTATTACGCGGATTGTTCTTGAGCTTATATTTTATGCTGTACTAGCGACAAAGCTCTGTTGTACGCCTATGGCTCTGAAGTTATATTTTGCCCAGTACTAAAATGCTGCGTATAACTCTACAGCGTATTTTTTATGCTTCTACAAGACCCCCTTCAAAGTTTTCAAATTCTTCGTAATTTGAAATACTTTGAATGAAGCATGAAACGGTCAAGTCTGACTCGTTCTTCGAGGCTGATTTCTAGACATATTTTTAGGGATTTGTTGGGATTCTGTGTGTTCTCTTTTGCCTATATAAAGGCTGAGGAGCTAACCTTTTCTTCCTATATTTCCTTCGCCATACAGAGATGATTGTCGGAGTTCGTCAGGTCGACTTGAGAAAGAAGAAGATCATGTTCTTCCAGCATGTAAGGAGCCAAAAAAAGGCATCTTCGAGCAAATATCCTCTGTAATGATGAATCATGGAAGGATATCATAGCTTTCTTTGCTCGGGATAATCAACAACTTCATATGGCAATTCGTCCAGGAGAGAGGAAGGGTCACATTAGACCACACAGCTTGCAAGCTGTATTTTCTTCCGTTGTTCGTGGACAAGAGCAGATAAACTAGCTTTGTCTTTCAGTACTGAGTTGGGTCTAAAACCTCAACTCAATCTGTCATGGCGTATGGAGGATGGGCTCTAAAAATTTTTCACAAGCCCAGTTTGTGTATCTTCTCGCCATTAATCATTTTCTTGTTAATCGGCCGCGAAAACCGACTAACTGCTGAAGAAGATGGAAGAAGATCTCCACCAATACGAGAACCTGGCAGAACAGATTCTGGGGGTGATCTTATAATGAAGATAAGAAATCCTTTGTAGACAGGATTTCCCTCATATGTAATCATGAAGATGAAAAAATCCTTTGTAGATTGGATTTCCCTCATATGTAATCATGATTTAATAAAATCGTCTTTTTTCGCGTATCTGATGATTTTGCAATATTCTTTGCTGTGATGAAGTCTGAATATGTGTAGCTTTGACACGTCTGAATAACTTTATGCTGACTCTGATAGAAAGAGTATTTGGTTCCGTCCTGTCTTTTACGCATAACTGAAGATGCGCAGAAAGCTTGTTTAGCATTTAAGTCAAATATTCGAACTGTCCTGCTGTTTGGAATAGAGAACTGCGTAGAATTCTGAACTGTCACTCTTTTGAGAAGGAGAATTATTGTTCAGACCGTCGTTTTCAAGAATGATTTCCCGAAAATCCCTTGAAATAGGGTTAGAAATGGCTGTCAAAAACTGAGGCGCCATCTTGAACTATAGAAGAAATATTCAGACTGGATTTCTAGATGAACTTCCAATCGACCCAAGAAGAAGAGTCATTTTTAATGCTGAACTCTATGCTTTGGGTACTTGAAATATTTTGAGGCCAAGAAGGAGCATCTTCTGTGTGAACCCTTGCAATTGACCGCCTTGAGATTTGTTCAGATATATGCATATTCTGGCCTGCGTATTTTCAGATATGCGGAAAGTCCTAGATCTGTAATGTAGATGAGCATAAAATTATAAGTTCGTAGCCTCTCGAGCGTAAAAGCTGCTGAGCATAAGAGCATCCGGGCATAGAAACTGTAGATTTGTAGCTTATGAAAAGAAAACTTCCGAGCGTGAAGTCGTAGATTTGTCGTCTCTGAGCGTAAAAATCTTCTGAGCTTGAAATCATAGATTTGTAGCCTCTGAGCGTGAAGTCGTAGGTTTGTAGCCTCTCGAGCGTAAAAGCTACAGAGCGTAAAAGCATCCGGACGTAAAATCATAGACTTATAGCCTCTGAGCGTAAAACTATTGATTTGTAGCTACCGAGCGTAAAAAGCTCCTTGGCGTAAAATCAAGAATCTGCTTTGCACGAAAACTTTTTGAATTCGCTGACTGTCCGTCTTCCCTGAGTAATAGGCTGATGTAGTCCCCAATCATAACCGAATATTAAATATCGAATTTGGTTAGGGATTCGAGGAGTCCATCTGAACTCTATATATATATCCCAAGATTTTCAGAGAGAAGACTCTCCACCTGTCTTTTGAAAAAGAAAATTTTCGTCTCTTTGAGTTCTCTCCTTCGTTTCTTCTCTGAACATTCTGAGTTTTTAGCAATGGCACCAAAACCAATTTCCTCCTCTAAGGGAAAGAAGGCTGCCTCCTCTTCTCGCTCCTCTGCCCAAGCAAGAGCGACTCCCGTCGGGCAGGGCGAACCTCACTCTGAATGAAGTGTCCCACCGACGAGCAGTGCACCGGGCGTTATAGGTAAAGCTTTTTGGGATGACAAGAACGAAGAAAACCCTTTGCACAAGTTGTACGTGAACGCGCTAGGTCATCTCCTGTGTTGATAGCCTCTTCGAGGAAGATGATACACAGAGATGTTGCATCTTTTACGCCCATATTTCTAATGTGTCAGCGTAAAAACTACACATTTTTGCAGTCTGGCGTAAACAGCTTTGACTGTCGAAAATTGGCATATACTACAAACTTTGAGTGTTACACTCTGGATGAGAATTCCGGCGTAATAACTCAAACTTTGGCAATCTGGCATAAAACACAGACTGTCAGATTTTTGTGTATACTGCCAATCTTGAATTTTATGCCTTGGAATGAGATTCCAGCGTAAAAAGTCAAGTTTTTTACAGTCTTGGCGTAAAAGCACAGACTGTTGTTTTTTAGCATAAGTTGCAAGATTACGAGGTCTAGTATAGAAACTGACATATTTTTCTTGCACTTTGTAATTAACTTGCATGCATCTCCGTTGGCTGAGGTGATGGGTTCTGCTGCTGGGATGCTGCATTCCAATTACCTGGAGGATTTGTCCCATGTGAAATTTCCTATTTCTGGACCCCAATATCCTAAAGGAAGGAGAATCCTGATATCATCTCAAGGAGAGCGAATGCTGTTAAGCATGATCAACGGAGATCCCCTGGCATATATAGACGGGGCACAATATATAAAATCGGCTTTTCTTTTCGGGGATATGATTGACAAACAATCCCAGACGAAGCCCAAGAAAGAAAACTGGGTTTTTCCTGCCGGGGGCTTGGTCCTGTATCTGCCCAAGATGCTGAGAGATTATCCTATCTCGGTATTCTTCCATGCCACACATCCCAGGAGGATGTCATGGACTCTGACTCCCAATCTCCACGGCCAGCCAGGGAAGATATTTTACCAGAAAGGATCCGACCAAGGGTCATTTGTAAGCTGCCCTTCCGGCTCAGTCATGCCGTTCAGGGGATTGTATCCGGACAGTATCCCGAGTGAAGACACTTCACTGCTCCAACCAGTTCAATTACCAACTTTCTACAATGACTTCATGGGTCATGGAGGAGTATACCCCAAGGTTAATCCTCGGACCAATGGGTGGGTTACCCCTATAAATCTTCGATGGCCTCGTTTAGCTGACTGGGCCCTGAAGCATTTTCAGACTGAGCTGGAGAGCATTGGTCTGTACGCGGCTGTGAGTGCCACCAGTGTTGGGTTATCTCTCAACTCGAACCTATTTCGGGCTTTGATGGAGCCATATATCTCGCTCACCGGGACTTTTGCCACTCCACTGGGGGAGTTGGGATTGGCCCTTCACGAAATGGCAGAAATTTCAAGACTGCTAATGGGGGATACTCCTTCTGAAGAGTATATTCCCATAAACCGAGAGCTGGGGGATACAGACCCTCGGGTAGTGGCAGTGTACCAGGAGCTGATGTGTCACTACCTTGCTTGCACCGCCTTTTATAATGAGCCCTCTGATTTGGCTTATACCAATAAATGGGCGTCCTACCTCTTCTTCCATCAGGCCAGGACTGCTAAGCCAAACAAAGTCGTGGATAGCAGGGATAGGCCTTTGAGCTTTCTGAGCGTGCTTAGTGCTCAGGTAGTCGATGATCTTATGGAAGACTCTGGGGCTTCATATCAGATTCTCGACGAAGGGATAGGAAAATATCCTGCAGGCACTAAAGACTACAGTTATTTGAGGCATTACCGTACGCCTCTGTCTAAGGAAGCTCAACTGGCTGGCTTCCTCTCTATATGGCTGCGCCGACTGGTAGTACCCGACATTGCATCTTCGGATCGCATTCACCGCAATACCATATGGCCTGCAGTACGTCTGGTATTCGGGGCAAGACTGGCTTGCTCCCTGCCATGGTATGCCGCATACAAGCTGGCCTGAGGGCCATTATTGATGGGCTGCTTGCCGATGAAACACGGCGTGACAGCTTTCCCAGGGTAGAATTACCATTCCTGTATTTGATGGGATGGTTAATTCTCCATAACCCCAGAGTGATGTCTTCCGGCTCTGGCAGTAGTTCGGGGAGTAATTTCTTGTTGAATTACAAGAATTCCACCTGGAACGTGACCACAGTTTTAGACTGTCGGCGGGCACTAAATTTTAGTCACATCTGGAAGCTCTTCTAGACTGTCCCCTCTGTACATCTCAATCAACAGGGGAGCAGGCTTCAGAACTCAGGTGAAGGGAAGACCATTCGTTCTCCTGAAGCTTTTAATTGGTTGGTCTGTATTAGACCTTCCCATTTATTGTACAGAAGTGAAGACCAATACTTCTTGGAGCCCTACCTGCCTAGTCGGTTCGCCAGGCAGTTTGGGTATGACCAATTACATATGGGCAATACCGTCACCAGCTTCAAGCCCAGGGGTGGACTTATTGATGGAGCGAGAGAATGGCGGTACTTCATAATGGGTTACATTGGAGCAGCTTTTACTGTGCCCGCGACTTCACTCTCCATGGAGTTGCGCATCCTCCATTCGTATGCCCAGTTTTATGTGGCAACCAATACCTTCCATCACGATTTTGATATGAGTGAAAGTTTTAGGATGCCCTCTTCTAAGTCAGCGGGAAGAGACGAAGTCCCATCAGTTTTCTCTGACGAGGGTGAGGATTCTGTCAATCTAGATGAGCCTTTGTTGGCAGTACCGAGAGGCAAAATACCTCCACCTGCAGGGCCTCTGGTTATCTCTGGTAAGCGAAGGGCTCCTATTCTGAACGAGACTTCCCCTCGCAAGAAGAAGAAGACGGTTGATGGTCCTGTCAGGACTTCCTACCCTGAGGTTCCTAGAAGTGAACCTGCTGTTTCCCCTGTTGGGGACGATCCTTTGATTAGAGGTTCCTCGCCTTTTAGAGAGGGAACCTCTACAGTTCCGGCTGGCAGTGCCAGAGAATCTTTGCTCGAGGCTGCTGTCGCTGCTACCGCTTCAGGTAGTGGTACGAGATCGCCTTCGAGGTCGAGCCAAATAATGATATCTTTATCCAGACCAGCAACGGGAGAAACCCCTGCCACGTCTGTAAGTATACCCAGCGAGATTCTACCTGATGAACCTCGATTGGATCTGGGTGAAGACTTGGATGAATACCTGCCAATGTCAGTTGGCACACTCCCTTCTCCAGGTGTGACAGCTCGTTTAGCATCATTAAGAAATGATTTAGCTGTACTGGCCGTCGACGCGACATATATACCATCGGCCATGGGTAAATATCGTCTTTATGCCTCTTTTAAAAAAAATTAATATCAGGTTGATATTAACTTTCTCTTGTCTTCTTTTCAGGGGAAGACATCTACGGGGAGGGCAGTGTTGACGTGCCTTTTGGCTCTGTTTCAGCTCCTGCCGATGACATGGAGGTGCCCGACTTCGAAGAGAAAATATTTTCGGGTGCAGGCTTGCCCGAAATGGTTCCGATATCTCGAGAGGAGGATGAGCCTGTCATTACGACAATGCCTCCTTTGAGTACGCCGACCACTTCATCCGTTGTTGGCGCTTCTTCTTTTGCCGCGCCATCTGTTGAGGCGACGACTGTGGCAACATCGTCTGCAGTCATTCCTGGAGGGGGATTTGCCGATATTGTAGCCACTCCCAGCGTCCATTCGGATCTAGCCATGCTGACTGAGCATTATACTAGTATTTTCTACACCACCTTAAAAATGCTGATATCAATGGTGCTGGAGAAGAATCTAGGCTTCGAGGCTCTGAGGAGGTCCTTCCAGTTTGTGATAGTGCCGATCAGAGATTTCAACGACACTGGGAGAGCTGATACACTGGAGCAGATAGTTAATGGTTTGGAACAACCCATTAACGATTATTTGCAGCTATCTCGAGGCAACATTGACGGTCTCGTTCAAGCTAGATATGACTCCTTAACTGCAGAGCTTGCTGGGCAATTGGAATCTTTGAACAAATCCGTCCAGGAACAGCAACAGGAGATGGATCAAGAGCGTACCGAATTGGAGTATGTCATTCTCCAGCTGACTCAGTGCGAAGCCGAATATGAGGAAGAGACCGCGAGGGTCCGCAGACTGAAAGATGAACTCGCTCAAGCAGAGGCGAAGGCTCTCTCTTTATCGGCAACCCGAGATGTACTGAAGGATCGAATGAAGACTGCTCAGCAGAACCTGACACATGTGGGTATCATCCACGCAGATTTTGTACGTGCTCGGTCCGAGCTATCTGCTTTGAACAATGATGTAGCAAGGTTGGAGTGGGCTCGCACCGACGTCTTGAACTCCAGGGATGAGAGAACGGTTGCTCTGGCACGGCAGATTCGCGACTTAACTGCTCCCCCCAAATAATGTACTTTTTTCTTTCATATGTAATTTTGCTCTTTTTGGGAATCATAAAGAGACTTTATCTGACTTTGTGGACCCATCATTTTGGAATATAAATGACAGGCTAGGGTGAAAGTGATATCAGAGGTAATATGGACGTGATATACTTTCGGTTAGCTTCAGCTGGATATATCTATTCAGAGGTTATATGGACATGATAGAATATGCTCCAACTAAAATTTGTACACAAAACACTATCAGAGGTAATATGGACGTGATAGGTCTTAAAGTTCTAAATTAGTTGAACATATCTATTCAGAGGTTATATGGACATGTAGAATATGATCCAACTAGGTTTGTTTTGGAAGTAGTATTGTCAGAATGAGATCTCCACCATACTCCGTTTAGCAAAGGAGATTAAGCATAGTACCTCTTCAGGAATTTGCCGTTGATAGAAGCCATTAACAAGTCTCCATTAGGCTTGGCTAATCTGTAAGCACCATTTAAGAACGTCGTCTCGATCACATAAGGGCCTTCCTATTTGGGTTGGAATTTACCCTTACTCTTGTGAGTAATAATCATTGGCCTTCTTACGGCTAGAACTAGCTCACCAACTTTGAACACTCTTTCCTTTACTTTTTAATTAAAAGCTTTGGAAATGCGTGCCTGGTAGAACGAGATGCGCTGTTGAGCTTGGAAGCATTTTTTATCTAATCCTTCTAGCTCTTGAAGCCTTAATAGGTCATTCTTTTCCTGAGTCAACTCATTAGCCACTGCTATCCTGAGTGACAAAATTTGAACTTTGATGGGGAGGACTGCTTCACTTCCGTAAACCAGTGAGAATGGGGTACAACTCGTCGGTGTTCGTACCGTTGTGCGGTAAGCCCAAAGATATTCTCCTAGCTTCTCATTCCAATCTCTTTTGTTCAAAAAAATGAACTTTTTTAAGAGTTTGATAATGGTTTTGTTGAAAGCTTCCGCCAAACCATTAGCCGCAGGATTGTATGCCGTAGAGGCCATATTTTGTATCCGATTTTTATCGCAAAATCGGTGGAATGCTTGGCTGATGAATTAAGGCCCGTTGTCATGAATTATCCTTCGGGGAATTCTAAATCGATAAATGACGTGATGCTTAATGAAGCTGATCACGTTAGATGTCTTCACCTCAACAAGAGGGATCGCCTCTGCCCATTTGGAGAAATAATCCGTGATAGCTAATATGAACCGGTGACCTCTGGAAGAAGATGGGTGAATAGGACCAATGATATCCATACCCCATGCTTCGAAAGGCCAGGATGCTACCGTAGGATATAAATATTCAGAAGGTTGATGTATAAAATCTGCATAAACCTGGCAGGCTTTGCATTGTCTTGCATATTTTATTGCATCTGTGATCATAGTAGGCCAGTAATAACCCATCCTCCTGATACGATCCTGTAGCTTAGGACCGGGTTGATGCCCTCCACATACGCCGTTGTGAGCTTTACGGATAATCCGCTGTTCTTCATCACCAGAGAGACATCGTAATAATAGTCTGTCATAAGTCCGGCGATATAGACATTGTGAAGACGCATCGAAATAGAAGCGTAATGATCGTCTTTTGACGGATACTGCTTCTTTAGGGTCTTCCGGCAAGATTCCGTATGCTACGAAATCTATAAAGGGACTTCTCCAGTCTCTCCTTGGAAGATCTATGTTCACAGCGTAGATGCATTCTATGTGAAAGTTGTTTTTCACACAGAATAAATCTCTGTTAAGAAGGATCACCGAATTCTACCTTCTTATAGGAATAGCTAAATCTGCAGCTAGACTGGCTAGGGCATCAGCTTTCAGATTCTGAGATCGAGACACATGCTCTAGGAAGAATCCTTTAAAAGATATGGCTATTTTGATCATTGCTTGGTGATAAGGGATGAGGTCTGGATTCCGAACTTTATATATTCCTCAGACTTGATTGACGATCAGCAGAGAATCACCGAAAGCTTCCAGGTATTCGACGTCTAATTCTTTAGCGACTTGGAGCCCGATTAGAAGGGTGTTATATTCCGCCACGTTATTAGAGCAGGGCTCGCTAAGAGAATATGCTCGATAGATGACAAGTTTCTCAGGAGTAACCAGGACGATTCCTACTCCTGAAACCACATTTCCCCTGGGACCAGTCCTAGAGGCGCCATCAAAGAATAGTTGCCATGCCTCACTCTCCATCACAGAATTACATTCTACAACTTCGTCGGGAATGTCCTCGTATAGTTTGGAGGTTTCTGGAATCGGATGAGCAGCTAGGAAATCAGCCAATGCTTGGCCTTTAATGGACTTCTGGCGGACGTACACCATATCATACGGTGTTAATAACATCGCCCAAGTCACGAGTCAGGAATTAAGAACGCTTGGCTTGTTCATCAGTACCCGAAGATGATTGATCCTGGAGATGATATGAATAGTCTGGCCTGTAACATAGTGTCGCATTTTCTGAATAGCGAACATTAGGGCCAAACATTCTTTTTCTACTGGATTGTACCGGTGTTCAGCTCTGACCATCATCTTGCTTAAATAGTAGATAGCCTATTCATGACCCTCATCGTTCTTCTGTACGAGGAGAGCTCCCAGAGAATTATCCATTGCTCGAACATACAGCAAGAATGGTCTTCCTATGACGGGAGGCACCAGAACTGGAGGATTAGTGAGGTAGTGTTTGATATCATTAAACGCTTGCTGACAGGCTTCGTCCTATACAAAGGATACACCTTTCTTCATAAGACGAGAAAAAGGCTGACACCTCCCAGAGAGGTTGGATATGAATCTCCGAATATAAGCCAGATGACCTTGAAATCCTCTGAGTTCTCTCAGATTACGGGTTGGTAGCATTTCTAAGATGGCCTTGACTTTATCAGGGTCCACTTGAATGCCTTTGGCGGTTATGACAAATCCCAAAAATTTGCCACTGGATACATCCAGAAAGGACTTTGTAGGATTTATTTTGAGTTAATGTTGGCGCATCAACTCGAACACTTTCTTCAGGTCTTGGATATGATTATCTTTGTGGCAACTTTTGACAGCTATGTCGTCTACGTAACATTCCACTGTTTTGCATAAATGCTCGTGGAATATGTTACTCATAGCTCGTTGGTACGTAGCTCCGGCATTCTTCAAACCGAAGGTCATGACCGTATAGCAATATACCCCCAATGGTGTCCGGAAGGCAGTATTCTTTTCGTCTTTAGGATGTATCTTGATTTGATTGTATCCTGAAAATCCGTCCATGAAGGACATGTGTTCAAAACCGCATGTATTATCGATCATGACGTCTGTAATGGGAAGAGGAAACTCATCCTTGGGGCAGGCTGCATTCAGATCTCGGTAATCGATGCAGATGCATACTTTCCTATTTTTTTCATAACCGGGACAATATTGGCGACCCAGTCGGGATGTTGTTCTTTTCGGATGAAGCTGCAGGCTATCAACTTCTTGATTTTAGCTTCAATGGCGTCCATCATATCCGGACGAAACCGGCGCTGATGTTGCTTCACAGGCTTCGAATTGGGTAATATATTGAGCTTATGAGTAGCCAATGTTGGATCGAGACCTGGCATATCCTCATAATTCCACGCAAAGATGTCGATATAGTCTCTTATCAGCTTGGATCATTTCTTTTCTTTCTTTTTCGGAAAGATTGTTACTGATAAATATCGGCTTTGGCAAAAGTTCATCTCCAACATCAATCTGGATAACTTTATCTTCAGTGGGAGGTTCTCTTTGTTCGAACCGGAGTTCCCACCGTGTATCCATTTTTTGAGCCCAAGAGTCATTCTCAAATGGTTCAGATTCTTGTTCGTCTGCTTCGAGAGAATCTGTCCATACCATATTTACTGATAATGCTCGTTCGAGATCATCATATGATGAGCCGGAGGACGGTGAGCCATCTTGAGAAGAGAAAAAGATATCCTCATTTGACTCAGAAGTTGCAAGGGAGGTGGTATACCCTAACCCAAAACGAGTTCGTTGACAGTAGGGATCACCGTGCAATGGCATTCGCCTACCTTTCCCGTAGTTGAGGCCTGGTTCCAGCTTTAAGTCATAACCCATACTTTGCATAATCTTCAAAGCTTGCGGGCTATATCTGTGAACCTGTATTTTACCAGCATCATCATCGGGAGAATCTTCTTGTACAGTCGGTTCATTGCGCATGCGACCGAAGACTATTGAACGCTGACCGCTGCGAGTAGGCGGGACAATGAAGATAGAATCCTCATGTGGTCCATATGTCGTGATGACATTAGATGATGACTCTACTTCCCACACATACGGATGATAGGAATTTATAGCTTTCAAGAATCTTTGTGCTATAGGTTCTATATCGTCATGGGGAGAGGATTCCCGATCAGGAATTTGAGCATCAATGTGCTGGAAAAGAGGATCTTTATTATCATCAGAAACCATGTTCCTGGTTGTATTTACATCAATCGGCTGCTTGTTGCACCGAAGGTTGATGACCAATGGTGGAGGCTTCTGGTTCAAAGTGATCACTAGAGGATCACCTCCTTTTCCTGACCTAGTTTTGTTCAGGTGGATAGCCATGGGCTCCATGGCTTTCGAACGAGTAGTTCGCCTTTTTACCTTGATTGACAGAGGTTGCTTGGCAGAGGGTTCTTCTGGCTCCCGGTGGGATTCCTCCTCTACTTTGTTTGACAACTCCTCCATGTAGTCTTGGGTGTACAACATGGCATCAGAGTAGTAGGATTCTACTCCTTTAAATGGGTTAAGGTCAGCAAACTCCGTTTGTACTGTTCCTTGGGCATCTACATATTTAAAGCATTAATGTAGAGTCGAAGGAACGATGTTGTGGTCATGGATCCATGGTCTGCCCAGCAGAATATTGTAGGACACCTCTGAATCAATGACATAACATGTAGCCACTGATCTGAGGTCGCCAATCTGGATCCTTAAATGAATCTTTCCCAATGGCTTACTTTTTCTGGCGTTGAAACCCACGATTGTAGTGGTGGTGTAAGCCAATTCGCTGGTAGGAAATGGTCTGAGCAGACTATGAGGGATGATGCTGATCGATAATCCCGGATCTATGTGAATCCAGTTAACCTCCATAGAACCGACATATCCAGTGTAATAGAGGGGTTTGTCATGCTTGTTGTGTTTCAACAGCACGTTATTTTGAGTGAAAGTGATATTCGGGACCACCTTCATTACACTATGGCATTGAGGACATGCCACGGGTTCTTCGTCAGGGGACTTGAGCTGGGTCAAGTATGCATCCGCCTGCATTAATGCTTCACTCAGGGCTTGACGAGTGTCTTTAGAGAGCCTGAGTAATTCAAAAATGGACAATCTGGCTGGTGTATGAGCCAACTGGGCCAGGATGTCGAAGTTATACGGCTTCTCTAAACCTTTGCTTTGGATATTCTTCAAAGGTTTATTGAAGCGTACTTCCTTTTGCTTCCCCTTGTCTGCCGAAGTTGGTCTCGAAGGACCGGCCTCTGGTATGACAGGTTCCGGTTCTGAAGGCTTGGCAGCTGGAGTGTCTGCAGATGCTTCTTCCTGACTTCCTCTATAGTCCTTGAGGTAGGCTTTTCCTGAACGGGCTCCAGTAGCCAAAACCTCATCTTCTGATGTCGAGTGTACCATAACCATGTAACATGGTTTACGTTTCAAGTTCTTCTTAGACTTAGCCTTAGCAGCTTGAGTCTCTTCCTCGATCTCTGACACCAGATCTGGATGAACCCACATAATCTCGCCTCGCTGGGTAGTTAGTGGTACCAGGTCATGATTTTGATCTCTGGTTGAAGGAAGATTAACGATGTTCATCGTTGTCCGGGAAATAGGTACAACACCATCCGAAACTTCTTGGGGAGGCAGATTGCCAAATTGTAGAGAGATCATGTTGGCTGTGACCGTCTTCTCGCTGTTATGCAGAGTGATGGCCTTAGCATCGATCAGCTCCTGGATCTTCCTCTTCAGTACATAATACGCCTTTGTGGGGTGATGTATGTACCTATGGAAAATACAGTACTTAGGGTTATTAGTACTGCCGACTTTATTGGGCCGCTTCACCTCAGGGAGGGTAATCTTGTCGCTTTTGACGAGACACTCGAATATGCTCGGAATATTGTCGTCGTCGAAAGAGTACACTTTAATGGGCCTGGAAGTCCCAGGTTTTGTCTGTGTGGTTGCCGCAGTCTTTGGCCTGGACGTATTGATCGCCATAGCTTCTTTTCTTTTGGAACTACGGAGATGGTCGCTGTTGGAAGATGACCTTTTGCCTTTATCAGAGGTAGATATCATAATCCCATTATCACGCGCCTTCCGACTGTTGTCTTCAGCGACTACCGCTGAGATGATGAACGAGGGCCAATCATGGAACTGATATGGACCTGTGAACACCGAGATCACCGGAAGAAGGTTCTTCCTTCAAATGTCCACCAATGCCGAGTCTGGAACTCCGGGAGGCATTTGCAAAGTGGCTTGACGAAAATATTCGATGTAAGTGCGAACGTTCTCTTTTTTTCCTTCTGCTTCACTTCGATGAGAGAGGACATAGACATGTCCATCCCTCCTTCGTAGAATCGCGCGAAGAATAAAGTCGTGAAATCTTCAAAGAAAGTAATGCAGTTGTCTGCAAGACTACGGTACCACTGATAAGCCACTTCCGAGAGACATCCTTTGAATACTCGAGTGAGAAGGGCGTCATTCCCTTGCAATAACACCGTCATCATACTAAAGTAGTTCATGTACTGGCTCGGTGATGTTTTTCCCTCAAACAAAGCCATAGTCTGTGGTTTGTATTTAGGAGGGAAAGGGACCTCATTCCAAATAGCGGGGTAAGGTTGGTTGATTCCCAATTTCTTAAGCTGATCTTTGTGCTTCAAGGCATCAAATTGGGCTTTCAACTCCCGTACTGCCTGTATTGGATCTTCAGCCGATAGCGGGACCACGGAGTGATGAGAGATCAGTTGTACTGCAACTCCAACAGTAGGCAGTACATTCTCTGCGTTAGGAAGTGGGGGAGCTGCAGACTCTTGATCTAGAGCAGGCTCCTGATTCGCGTTGGATGGTGGTAAGTCCATCCCTACACGTATCTGAGTCGGAGGGATCGATGTTTGAGCTATAGCAGCTGTGTGTTGAGTCAGCATCATCTGGTGCATATTCTCCATCATGGACTGTATCTCCTTCAGAGATGTCTCCAACACAGCGATACGTTGCTCAGTGCTTCCTGATGAGGAAGCCTTTTCGTGTTTATCTTCAATGACATAGACCCCCATTTCTCTGGATGTCATTGAAGGGCTAGTATAGTCTCTGTAGAGAATGACTCTATACTTTCAGCATCTGATTCGGGTGTCACGACCCACACCCGAAATTAGGGCACGAGTACGCGGGTACTTCCAGCCTACGCCGCAGCATCGGCGGTAGAACGCTGTCACGGTCTTGATACTATCTAGCCAATCTCACACAAGCATCCAATCTCCATAAGGAGGCACGGATGACACAAATAAAATGAACACATACTCAATCACATGACTACAGCACGATAAGATATCGAACAAAAATTAAATACAACACCAGTCTAAAGTAATAATCTAACTCAACAATAATCAAATCTCAACAAATCATGCCGGAGATAAATCCGGTACCAAATAGTCTGCTAAAAGAAACTAACTAGAAGATTAGCGATTCCGGCTAGACCTCCCGGAATCACAACTAAACTATCAAGTCCAAGTTGCAGCTACTCACCACATGGTCCATAAAGTGTCGGACACCGGTCCTCTAAGGCATAGTCTGGAAAAATGTTTCCAGTCAGGAAGAAGCAAAGTACAAAATCTCAAATAACAGTTTCATTTAATTGATAAGGACTATAAAGCAATAAACAGTTGATGCTAGATACTGAGAAGACAGTGAAATAATGAAATGGCAAAATAGAGAGACAGGCAATAGGCAATATGATACAGTCAGTGCATATATGAAAATGAAAAGAACAAGATACAGTATCATATACGGTGATGTAGTATATGATTTAAAATAGGGAACTGTAATCTATTCTAAGTGTTTGAAATAGTAGTTTCGAAATGTGATCGGCTTGGGAACATATACGATAGCTATAGGGCCTGGCTAATCATATGTGAAGAGCATGATTAATACTTACATTGTTCTATACTTGTATAAAGGGTATGATCACATTTCTTACTAGCTACTTCCCCGCCCCCAACTAGTACTGTGGATCCAACCATGACACGTCACGATACACGAGCAAGTCCAATCTATCATGTACGATGTCTAATATACATGTCGTGTACAATGTCAATACGATAATCAATGTAACATCTCATGACTGCAGATCCAAGCTATACTAGTTTGTGTAGCACAGTGTCAAGGATTCAGATGTAACATTTCAAGATTATTGAAGTTATAGAAATTATCAAGGAATTGGAAATTATCAGAGAATGTACTTGCCTTGGGCACTTAGCTGGTAATTATTGATGTCCCGTTCTAGAGTATTGCCTGGATGAACCAACAGTCCTATAGACATATCACAAAGCAAAACAATATTTGCATCAGATGCTACACTAACACACAGTCTAAAAATACTGAATTCGGGACTACGCTAGGTATGATACTGGTCACCTAGGGTCACCTAGTAGATAGACCAAAAATATATATATTAATTATAAATATCAATACTCAAAGCATACATAATATAGATAGTTGTACAATATATACATATATATACATCACATTGAATGATGTACTCATATTAAATATATGTACATACTATACATACCAATTGAACAATAATATATATATATATATATATATATATATATATATATATATATATATATATATATATATATATATATATATATATATATATATATATATATATATATATATATATATATATATATATATATATATATATATATATATATATCATATGTATGCCAAAATACAATTTAAAAAATATATATATATTGTCAACATTATTATTAAATATACTAATACTAATACCAAATTAAGTTCATACTATATATTAAGGGTATACTAAAAGCATATATAAGATATATATTTTTATACATATATACAAAATTATATATATACATATTGAAAATATTAAGTATATATAAAATATATATATATATATATACATATCAACAATACACATACTAAAATACGTATTTATATATATACCAAGTAGATTAGATATATACATATACATATATTAAATACACACATTACATTATACTAAGGTATATATATATATATATATATATATATATATATATATATATATATATATATATACTATACTTATACATGTATTAAACATTAATTAAATAAATGCTATTCCATAATTTAAAAAATATATATATATACGTATGAGTATATATATATTAATATATGTATATGTATAGCATTTATTTAATTAATGTTTAATACATGTATAAGTATAGTATATATATATATACCTTAGTATAATGTAATGTGTGTATTTAATATATGTATATGTATATATCTAATCTACTTGGTATATATATAAATACGTATTTTAGTATGTGTATTGTTGATATGTATATATATATGTTTTATATATACTTAATATTTTCAATATGTATATATATAATTTTGTATATATGTATAAAAATATATATCTTATATATGCTTTTAGTATACCCTTAATATATAGTATGAACTTAATTTGGTATTAGTATTAGTATATTTAATAATAATGTTGACAATATATATATATATATATATATTTTAAATTATATTTTGGCATACATAAGATATAAATATATATATATATATATATATATATATATATATATATATATATATATATATATATATATATATATATATATATATATTATTTTTCAATTGGTATGTATAGTATGTACATATGTTTAGTATGAGTACATCATTCAATGTGATGTATATATATGTATATATTGTACAACTATCTATATTATGTATGCTTTGAGTATTGATATTTATAATTAATATATATATTTTTGGTCTATCTACTAGGTGACCCTAGGTGACCAGTATCATACCTAGCATAGTCCCGAATTCAGTGTTTTTAGACTGTGTGTTAGTGTAGCATCTGATGCAAATATTGTTTTACTTTGTGATATGTCTATAGGACTGTTGGTTCATCCAGGCAATACTCTGGAACGGGACATCAATAATTACCAGCTAAGGGCCCAAGGCAAGTACATTCTCTGATAATTTCCAATTCCTTGATAATTTCTATAAGTTCAATAATCTTGAAATGTTACATCTGAATCCTTGACACTGTGCTACACGAACTAGTATAGCTTGGATCTGCAGTCATGAGATGTTATATTGATTATCGTATTGACATTGTACACGACATGTATATTAGACATCGTACATGATAGATTGGACTTGCTCGTGTATCGTGACGTGTCATGGTTGGATCCACAGTACTAGTTGGGGGCGGGGAAGTAGCTAGTAAGAAATATGATCATACCCTTTATACAAGTATAGAACAATGTAAGTGTTAATCATGCTCTTCACATATGATTAGCCAGGCCCTATAGCTATCGTACATGTTCCCAAGCCGATCACATTTCGAAACTACTATTTCAAACACTTAGAATAGATTACAGTTCCCTATTTTAAATCATATACTACATCACCGTATATGATACTGTACCTTATTTTTTTCATTTTTATATATGCACTGACTGTATCATATTGCCTATTGCCTGTCTCTCTATTTTGCCATTTTATTATTTCACTGTCTTCTCAGTATCTAGCATCAACTGTTTATTGCTTTATAGTCCTTATCAATTAAATAGAACTGTTATTTGAGATTTGTATTTTGCTCCTTCCTGACTGGAAACATTTTTCCAGACTATGCCTTAGAGGACCGGTGTCCGACACTTTATGGACCATATGGTGAGTAGCTGCAACTTGGACTTGATAGTTTAGTTGTGATTCCGGGAGGTCTAGTCGGAATCGCTAATCTTCTAGTTAGTTTCTTTTAGCAGACTATTTGGTACCGGATTTGTCTCCGGCATGATTTGTTGAGATTTGATTATTGTTGAGTTAGATTATTACTTTAGACTGCTGTTGTATTTAATTTTTGTTCGATATCTTATCGTGCTGTAGTCCTGTGATTGAGTATGTGTTCATTTTATTTGTGTCATCCGTGCCTCCTTATGGAGATTGGATGCTTGTGTGAGATTGGCTAGATAGTATCAAGACCTTGACAGCGTTCTACCGCCGATGCTGCGGCGTAGGCTGGACGTACCCATGTACTCGTGCCCCAATTTCGGGTGCGGGTCGTGACACGTTTTTAGTGGTGGCCCATGCAGGTCAGACTTCGCGAGTTGTACGATGTCGTGGTAGTGTGGCATCTTTGTTACACTACTGCGTGCCCGCGATAGGATATAGGACATAGTATACTAGGACGAGAGAGGATATTCAATCATAATTTAATTGAGAGATTTCCTGGGATGACCCTTGAGAATCTTATTATGAATTCCAATTTAATTCCTTCGCCCTTGTTTCTGTCCGTCCTCACTCGTTGATATTGAGTTTGATTCTTGTTGACCAATTTTTAAATTTAATTCTTGGTATCATTGACCAGCTGTTAAATTTAATTCTTGGTATCGTTGTTGAGTTAATTTTATATCAAGATGGACTTTACGGGCTAAAATTTATGGTATCACCTGATGACGTATGTTGATGAGGACAGTGAGAAAGATAAAATGTCTACTTTGGTTATGGAACCTAGAGTTTATCGCAGCCATACTAGCTGTCGTGAGAAGAACGTAGGAATCTAACTTAGATGAACATAGTATAGTTATGAAACTTAGAGTCTCTCGCAGCCATACCGGTTGGCGTGGCGAAGATTCTAGATGACATGATTATAGGGTTGCATACTTTAGTTACGGAACCTGTCGTTTATCGTACCTATGCTTACTGGCGTGGCAAGGATTCTAAGTGTCATAATTTCGGACAGACGTGTATGATTATCAGGTTGTATCTTAAATTGGTTCTTAAAGTATCATCTCAACACTTATCTATTTCTGTTATTACAGGACTTTATTCCATCGTTCTTTTGTTGCTAGCAGTAGAAATACCTTCAGTCCTCAATCTAGTTCTTTTGAGCTTCTATTCCTTGAGGATTCCATGTTAAGTATGATAATTAGTGACTTGTAATTATGTCTGTGTCTTGAGTATTAGTATTGACTGAGTGTTGCTTGTGAGTTTGTAAGTGTTTCCTAGTTGGACATGTGAGCAGTAGGCATTAATCTAAAGTAACCCATAGCGTAGTGCCTTGTAGCAATAGTTCTATGATAGGTGTGTTATAGTTAGTATTGGTACTATAGATAGAGGAGAAAGAGTATCAGTAATGATGATCATTTGGAAGTAATAGTGCAAATAATTCGGGCAGTACAATTTTCGTACACAGTTGGGGTTGTAAATAATTAGTGTATTAGTGTGCACCTTGAGTATTAGAGACAGTGAGTATTTATATGTATACTTGCGCATTCAATTTTATCGTTTGAAGAGTGGAAATGAATTGCAATTTTTAAGAATTTTAAGGAGTTGAGGTTTTTATGTTATTAAAATTTTTAAGGATTCAGATTCGATTCAATGAACCTAGACAAAGCTGTAAGGATTTTTGGAATTGATAAAAATTTTCGTTTCAGTATTTGAATATTTGACCTTGAGGAAGGTATATGCATTTTACCTTAATTTATTCGAGGAGTTAGTTTTGAGGATTTTAATTTGAGGATAAAATTTTATAGTGGGAGAGATATATTAGTATATAAGTAGATGAGATGCATGTGTAAGGATCTGCTGGCTTGAGCATGATTGAGATTTCACTGCAAACTGGCTTGGGTGTTCATCTAGGATTGTATTAGAGGGGGCAGTACTTAGTATGGTGTGTTGCATTTGATATGCACTTGAGTGATAAGAACAACTAGTATCAACAATTGTAGTAGGTAAGGAAGCTAGTAGTGAGTGTGCTTGTAGTAGAACTGTGGTACCTAAAGGGATAGAGGTATCAAACCTTGGGTGCATCTTTGACCTGTGCAATCACAACTAGGAATATTTTTCCAATCTATTTATCTTGAATGTTGCTTCTTTAGAACTTTACTGTCCTTCCTTGATGATATCGCATTTTGCCTTAATTGATTCTTTGGGATCTGTCTTCAGGATGTCGCCGAAGACACGATCTATGAGAGCGGGAATACCAGCTTTAGAGGGGTCTGCCACCTCTCCATCCGAGGAACAGACAGCCGTAGTTCCTCCTGCATCTCCGATGCACGTAGGAGTATCTGCACTTTTCGGGGATCCTCCTCCCCTACCTGTCCAGAGGATTACCGCAGCTGTGATGGACAACCCTCCTCCTCCACCGACTCCGATTTCCGGAGGCTTGTCCATTGACGGGGCGCATATGTTTACCTTGATCCAGGGCATGGTAGATGCCCAGAGAGTAACGGCAGATGCTCAGCGAGTTCAAGCTGAGGCTCAGAGGGTGCAAGCAGAAGCGCACCAGGCATAAACCGAGCTGATGAGAGAGAGCATGGAGAACGCTCACCAGATGGCACTACAGGCAGTTGAGAGGGTTGCCCAGCATTATCCTGGCAAGTGGCAGCCATGGGCAATTCAGTATCAACAGCAGTACCCGACACCAGTTCATGTACAGCAGGATCAACGGACTTGTCATTTTTGTAGGAAGCCAGGTCACCTTTGGGAGAGCTGTAGAACGAGGCTAGGACTTTGTTTGCACTGCGGCGCTACGGGACATCGAGTAAGGGATTGTCTTCGAGTTCCTTATCTTCCCGGCCAGCGTGCAGCTTCAGATTATAGAGATCCAGTTAGGCTACCCGTGGAACCGTATATTGCTCAGCACCCGCAAAGGGAACCACCCCATCAGGGCGGGGCACTTGCGATGATGGTCGAGGAGACCGATACTGCAGGTAATGTGTTAGCAGGTTCTATTCTTTCCTTCCTTCTGTCCCTCTATGTTTGATTGATTGATTGATTCCTTAGTACAATAGTTGTATGCATGATTTTCTTGTTAGAATATAGTTAGTAGTACACCCTGATACAGAGACTGCAATACCATGACAAAAGACACCATGACCGTACATATTCCCCATGGGTTGCATGTTGTATGATTATAGGAAAGATTTTTAGACCAGGATTATTGGGGTTTGACCATGACGAAGATTCATGAAGGAGTTATGACTTGACAAGAGAGACAAGATGATTAAAATTCGAGGATAAACATTGATTTAAATAGAGGGTTAAGAAATTAACATGGCATAATTGGTGGTTTATTAATTCCAGGAAGATTATGATATGATTAAATTGGTTATTAAAATTTGGAAATTTTGGGAGACTATCATTATATTTATTTGGTTGCAAGTTATGAATTTTAGAATTTTATATTTGGATGTTGCAATTAGAGAATTCTTAAGTATCGCATTGTTGAGTATTTTGAAAAAAAAAATCGAGAAATAATATTTTGATGGATAAATGTTTAAATTCAAACTTTGTGGGACGAGATTACATTTTATATTTGTGCATTGATAAAAATCAAGTTAGAGGAGTGGATATTAGATTCCGAGTATTGAATTAGTAACTAAAAAATTTTTGGGGAATTTTTTTGATAAAAATGGACTTGATTTTTATTTCGAGGATTTTTCAGGAATGCAATAATTTCAGAATTTTTGAAAATTGTGAAAAGACATCATGGATTATTACCTAATTTCGTGGTTGATGAATTTAAACTTTGAGGAAAAATAATAATGTGTATGAATAAACGCTACTTTGAGGATTTAAATTTCGAGGACGAAATTCTTTTTAGGAGGGTAGACTTGTCACTACCACGTTCCGAAAACAGGGATATTTTTTAACTTTTTATAATATTTAATATTATGGTAGTTACAATTAAGTAATTGCATGATAGTATATTTAATTTAAATAATTATGTGAGGTGTGTAATTAAATATAGTATTATATACAATATTCATTTATTTTGAGTTAGTAGACTTGACCTAGAAGCCCAGTAGATGAACACCTGTCCGAATTATGGAATTCTGTATTTAATTGTTTATCTAGAATTTATTTATTGGAGATTTTAATTAATTACCGTATTTTAATTAATTATTGCGTATTGCCTTTGCTTCGATATTTGGAGCGCTACCCTAGCTTTTTTCTTCCAACAAATTTCACAATCTTGCCCTAGACATGCCCGCCTTCCATTCTGCTATTTTTGTAACTCATAATTATGCTCTCTGTACCTTATTTCTAGCCGCACAAAAATTATTGCGGACGTTTATTTAAAATTCCTATTCTGTATCGTTGTGCGTTCCAATCGAAATTGGAGGCAATCTTGACCTATTTTTCGTGCGGCCCAAATTAGGGTAATATTCTGTTTTGAGTCTTCTTCATTATTGGTATTGATGACCTGACCTAATTTTGGCCCCATGTACTCCTAATTAATTTTAGAACACAACTTGCATTTATTTTCTATTTAAATTAAGGATACTATTTTAACCGATTCCGAAAATCCCTGTAAATTCTAATGGCCTGCTATTTGAGGCCATACCAACATACAGCGCCCCCTGACCCTACAAAACACCGGACACCGAATCGCCCGCCAAATTTTCGTCATTTTATGTGTCTGTACAAATACCCAAATTTAAGGGGGCTAATTTGCAAATTTGCATTTTTGGTGCCAACATCCATTTGTTTAAACAATGAAGGAATCCCTAATATTTTACTAAACCTCACCCTCATTCCCACATGAAAATTCTCCATGTCAAATCTGGACCACTCATTTAAAGGGTCAATCACCACCCTTCATTCACACACCCTCTCCCCCTATTTAATGTCCTATCACCTAGCCCTAATCCCCAAAATTCCTAGGGAAGCACACCTCCCCAAGCCCCAAACCGTAGCCCCATTTCTTCATTTCATTTTCCTTCCTCCTTCTCCTTTCTTCTTCTTCTTCTTCTTTTCTTCTTCTTCTCTTTTATTTGATTTGAAAAGAGAAAGAGGGGGGAACACTGTTCACCCCTATCCACTACTGTTCACCCACCCGACTCCCTCTGCACTCCGGCGGCCCTCTCTGCTCCGGCGGCCCGCTGGCAGCAGCTCCCCGCTGCTCAGCCCTCCGGCGACCAAGCTCAGCCGATCCCCTGCATCCTTCCTCCGTTCCAGCCTACCCCTATCCACTCTACTGTCCATACCCCGGCCGACGGAGCCCCATCCCCGCTGCTCAGTCTTCTTCTCCTCCTTCCGCTGTGACAACCACCACCACCTCCGGCTGCATCCTCCTATCACCACCTCCACCACAATCATCATTCAGCACTACCACCATCATCACACAGCCGACCATCCCGAGCTGTGCTCCGGCGAGACTCCGGCCAACCCCCCGCAGTGAGCTCCCCCTTCCTCTCTTCCTCTTCCTTCTTTATATATATATGTATATTAATATATATATACTCATACGCATATATATGAAGAAGGAAGAGGGAGACTCCGGGGGGAGCTCACTGCGGGGGGTTGGCCGGAGTCTCGCCGGAGCACAGCTCGGGATGGTCGGCTGTGTGATAATGGTGGTAGTGCTGAATGATGATTGTGGTGGAGGTGGTGATAGGAGGATGCAGCCGGAGGTGGTGGTGGTTGTCACAGCGGAAGAAGGAGAAGAAGACTGAGCAGCGGGGATGGGGCTCCGCCGGCCGGGGGATGGACAATAGAGTGGATCGGGGTGGGCTGGAACGGAGGGAGGATGCAGGGGATCGGCTGAGCTTGGTCGCCGGAGGGCTGAGCAGCGGGGAGCTGATGCCAGTGGGCCGCCGGAGCAGAGAGGGCCGCCGGAGTGCAGAGGGAGTCGGGTGGGTGAACAGTAGTGGATAGGGGTGAACAGTGTTCCCCCCCTCTTTCTCTTTTCAAATCAAATAAAAGAGAAGAAGAAGAAAAGAAGAAGAAGAAGAAAGGAGAAGGAGGAAGGAAAATGAAATAAAGAAATGGGGCTACGGTTTGGGGCTTGGGGAGGTGTGCTTCCCTAGGAATTTTGGGGATTAGGGCTAGGTGATAGGACATTAAATAGGGGGAGAGGGTGTGTGAATGAAGGGTGGTGATTGACCCTTTAAATGAGTGGTCCAGATTTGATATGGGGAATTTTCATGTGGGAATGAGGGTGAGGTTTAGTAAAATATTAGGGATTCCTTCATTGTTTAAACAAATGGATGTTGGCACCAAAAATACAAATTTGCAAATTAGCCCCCTTAAATTTGGGTATTTGCACAGACACATAAAATGACGAAAATTTGGCAAGCAATTCGGTGTTCGGTGTTTTGTAGGGTCAGGTGGCGCTGTATGTTGGTATGGGCTCAAATAACAGGCCATTGGAATTTACAGGGATTTTCGGAATCGGTTAAAATAGTATCCTCAATTTAAATAGAAAATAAATGCAAGTTGTGTTCTAAAATTAATTAGGATTACATGGGGCCAAAATCAGGTCAGGTCATCAATACCAATAATGAAGAAGACTCAAAACAGAATATTACCCTAATTTGGGCCGCACGAAAAATAGGTCAAGATTGCCTCCAATTTTGATTGGAACGCACAACGATACAGAATAGAAATTTTAAATAAACGTCCGCAACAATTTTTGTGTGGCTAGAAATAAGGTACAGAGATCATAATTATGAGTTGCAAAAATAGCAGAATGGAAGGCGGGCATATCTAGGACAAGATTGTGAAATTTGTTGGAAGACAAAAGCTAGGGTAGCGCTCCAAATATCGAAGCAAAGGCAATACGCAATAATTAATTAAAATACGGTAATTAATTAAAATCTCCAATAAATAAATTCTAGATAAACAATTAAATACAGAATTCTACAATTCGGACAGGTGTTCATCTACTGGGCTTCTAGGTCAAGTCTACTAACTCAAAATAAATGGACATTGTATATAATACTATATTTAATTACACGCCTCACATAATTATTTAAATTAAATATACTATCATGCAATTACTTAATTGTAACTACCATAATATTAAATATTATAAAAAGTCAAAAAATATCCCTGTTTTCGGAATATGGTAGTGACATCGGGAAACAGGAGACCCCCAGTATCGGAATCAGAAGAGTACGAAGCCGGTTGTCGCGACTTCGAACGGGTATTTCGGAACACCCTAGCTTCAGTGTTCTTAAGGAGCTTGTTGAATCTTCTTTGGCTCAAAGTTCTAGAGGGATGACGTCTTGAGTTCGACCTTCCTCTAGGTACGTGTGAAGCCATGTTCACTGATACATGTGCGGGCTCTTCTTCCTGGAAAGATAGAGAGTAGTTCAACCGGTCAAAAACTGACCGTTTTGCTTCAGAACAACAATAATTAACTACAATCCTATGACTATTACAATAGTGCTCGCTAGGAGGCGTAATAGACATGCTGGAAGATCCCCTATCATTGCGTTTCTGGATCAGATACTCACGCAAGTCAGGAGGATTTACAGAAGAAGAAGAAGAAGATGGCTTGTTCCTCTTTTTTACATCAGTTGGCATGCGAATATTGGGAACCATAACTTTTTTCCTGCCACCTGTGTACAACAGGTTAGCCATCTGAGTAGCAGATAATCCCCGAGGAGCGTGTTTCTCCGCCAATCAGATTTTCTTTACGCTGAGAGGTTTAACCTGGCATAATTTAGAAATCTGCTCAGGTTGGCATAAAATTGAGGAGGCCCTCAATCGGCCATCCGCTTTTCGCATAATCTGGAGAGCGGGCAGATTCTTCTCTTGCTGGCGTAAAGGCCGAGAAGTTGAGTAGTCCGCCATTTGTTTTCCCTTGCATAGATTGTAGGGACCATCTGCTTTTTCGCGGAGGGCAGATGTATTCTTACGCGCAGAGCACGTTTGGAATTTCTGATTTAGTGCTGAGGCATTATAAAAAATCTTGTCTGCCACGTCACAGACGGGAGACAGTGTTTTACGCGCGGAGCGCGGAGTAGACTTCTGGACTAGCACTGAGGCATTGTCAAAAGTTTTGTCAGCCACGTCATAGACATAAGACAGAATTTTATGCACGGAGCGCGAAGTAGACTTCTGGACTAGCACTGAGGCATTGTCAGAAGTTTTGTCTGCCATGTCACAGAAGGGAGACAGAGTTTTACGTGCGGAGCGCGAAGGTTGCGCAGCTACAACCTGGCTGGTCGGAGAAACCGGAGAGTCGGCAGGAATGGTAGGGGATGTCCTGGACATCCAGACCTTACGCAGTTTCCTATTATCTTGAACAGAGAGAGAGTGAGAGCTACCCCGTGCTCGAAGCATATCTTCGTAGACAGACTGGTCGAACTGGACGACCAAGGTATTCTTCTTTGATCCTACTGATACTGCATCGTGTTGAGCAATTGCTTTCTCGTTCGATGAGAAAGAGGTCCCCAACAGAGTCGCCATCTTGTGTTTGATAATAAACGGAAGAAATAAAACTAGGTTTATACAAAACCCTTTCTTAGATTTACAAACAAGAAGTACTATTAATCCTATACGAGAATGTTAAGTACAAATTTTAATCTGGGTAAATATTGTTATAGGAGTCTGATCTGCTGTCGATCACTTTGTCCCTTGGACCACACGATGATGAAGAAGTGCTGTAGAAGATGAAGAAGCTTCAAAGATTGTAAGAAGGAGTGGATGCTCGATGCCAAAATTGTCGATCACTACTCTCTGTCTGTGCTCTGGATTCTTCTCTCTCAAAAATCAATTTCTGACCTTTCGACCCTGGACCTCTGTCAATAGAGGTCTCTATTTATAAGGTTTTAGTGACAGTAACCGTCCAGTCGACGTAGAAGCCGGACAATGGAGAGTGTGGCACTTTTTACGCGGCGGTTATAATAACGGCCACCCACGTATAAATGATCTTCTGAATCTGCGTGTGACGCGTGTCCCATGATGAGGTAACGCGTATAACCGCTGCAAGGATCACGACATGCAAGCCAGGTAGGTAACTGTCCCTTGCGTAGAAAAGGTTGGCTTAGAACCCAATAACTGTCACTATGGCGTATAAGCTAAATAGTTGTCAAGTTGGCGTAGAAGCCAAGTAGTTGTCGAGTCGGCATAGAAGCCAAGTAGGCGTAGAAGCCTGATGCTGCATGGATAGGTAGCTAGCATAAAAGATAGTCGGTCCTCCTTCCTTGACTGAGGCCTTGAGCGTATTCTGGACAAAATAGCCTTATCACGCACATATGCAAATATAGCCTGAGTTGGCGGATTTCAAGGAGATAGCGTACAACGTGCTCCTTATAGCTGAAAGTAGCCCAGTGACGTATTCCAAGGAGATAGCGTACACCATGCTCCTATAGCTGAAAGTAGCCTGATGGCGTAATGTGCAGGGGTGATGATGTAGACGTATTAGCCGTAATTATGACCTGCCCACTCTTTGAAGATATAATCAAACCTCGTGCATTAAATGCACAGATCTGCCACTATTCTGAGCATTAAATGCAGAGACATGTCTCGAGCTCTGTACGAAGATCTGCCACCATTTTGAGCATTAAATGCAGAGACGTGCCTCGAGCTCTGTACGAAGAGCAGCTTTTGACGTGGCAGCTCGTTTTGTCTTCTGCTGAGCGTAAAAGCTCATATCTGCCTGTGTAAAACTAGGCAGCGTATTTCCTTGTATGCGTAAGGGCACTTTGTATCAGGGAACCGTCATTAAACGATGGTTTGGGTCTCTGTGCCGCACCATCATTACAGCCGTCGTCTGGATAGTCGTGCAGTACTTTTTGTCAGGAGTCAGGTTCACTGCATGATCTGACAGGTTCATTCGAAGAATACGAAGCGTTCCTCGTGCACTTCCATGCTGCATTAAAAGCGGATGACTTTTACGCCATAAAGGCGGTATAATACCCTTTTTACGCTGAAGCGGCCTGAAAATACTGTATTACGCGGATTGTTCTTGAGCTTATATTTTATGCTGTACTAGCGACAAAGCTCTGTTGTACGCCAATGGCTCTGAAGTTATATTTTACGCAACCCAGCACTAAAATGCTGCGTATAACTCTACAGCGTATTTTTATGCTTCTACAGTCGGTAGACCGGATAGATCGTTCTTAACGGTAGTACAAATATTGAATTGAGTTGGAAAAAAATGACTTAAAATTTGATTAACCCTGTCGAAAGTATCCTTAAGATTCACAAAACGAGAACCCTTGAGATTTTTGCAAGTAGCTTGTCCAATTTTACTATCTCTAAGTTTGGTTAAATGCATATGTTTGAGGGATGCCTTGAACGTGTGCACGCTCCAAGACTCAATGATATGTGAAACTTGAGTGCTAAGACTTCGCTATCGCTAAGTTTGTTGGCGTGCATATGTTTGAGGTACACTTCGAATATGTGCACGATCCAGACTCGCGATATGTTGATCTCGAATGCTAGTACAAGTGAATATCCGCATGGACAAGTATAACGACTTGTATAAGTTGCCTCAGCCTTAGATCGTCATTCACGATGGATTAAAAATGTATCCCATGTTTAGCAGCATGTTCTGTGCTAAGGCACAATAGAGACCGAGTCAGAACTTGGATTGGATGATAGGGTCGTTCAATAAGACCAACCCAGCATATACGCGATACGGCGTAAGGAACGTGTAAGAGATTGTGTTTGAACGGATCTATTGGTACCGATTTGCTATGCTTGGGATAGATTCAATAGTGTGATAGAACGACCTGCGCTCAGGAAGTCTCGAGGATAAGACTTTTTCTGAGTGGTGTATAATGTAATGACCCATTTCGCTCAAGCGGACTGCCGATTCAAACGACAAAAGTGCAACATACCGACCCGCTTTGTTCAGCAAAAATATTCATTTGAGGCAATAGGATTTTCCGACTTGGCCCTTTAGGAGTTCCGGCTTAGACTTTCAGAGGCTCGCTCGGAGTATCGCTCGACCGAGAAGAATCATCGCTAAGGTGGGTGGCTACGATAAACTTGTCTTTGCTTAGCCAGCACACTTAAAATATGGACGATACATGCTAGTCGCTAGGTGAATCACCCCCTGCATGCTAATAAAGAATACTACACACCTAGCTAAGGGAATAATCCCAACTTGTATTGCTTGTGTTAGAACATAAAAATAAAACTTTGCTTATATACAGACCCTCGCATGCTACCTTTGTCTTGTGCAAGTAGACCCCGCTATGCCTCGAGTAGAATGATATGTATGTACTCTCGTTGTGCACTACTTTACTTGCTACACTGTATGTCCATAGACTATGTCGCTTGGTATGTCCCTTTACGGTTTCACTCCTCGGCTTACCCTTAGGCCCGAACCAACGTAAATGCTTATATTTTCATAAAAATGCATGCTTGACTGCTTATATGTTAACTTGTAATGTTGCCTTGATTCAATGTTTGCTATACGAAATTATGCCACAATCAAGTAATGCTATCCGTATCGTGCATGCATCTCATTAACCAGAAGACTATAAAATTGTTCTTCTGTGCAATATTAACCTGCAAGTATCCGGGACCGTTGGGTCGCCAAGGTAGTCCCCGCACCAGGGGAATGCATCAAGTCAATTTAAACTCTGAACGAGAATCATGTCAAGTTTACATCTGAACAAGAATCATGTCAAATAAATCAAGAATCACAGCTCGTGGAGCAATGTTCGTTCAGAATAAAATCATGGATTGTCTTATCAAGTTGGTAAATCTGGAAGACCCAGACTTGTGTGTCATAGACAACTTGGAATCAAGGGGGATCTTCGGATGTCATTCCATGGACGGTCTCCGGGGCACTGGGGCCGATCCGATCCGGATGGGACTATTGTTTAGTCTCTTGTTCTAGACGGGATGGCTTGTAGCGCACCTTGTACTTTTGTTGCATTTCATCTTTTTTTAAGACTATAACTCGTCCTTATGGCTATGCCAGCGACAATTGTTCATATAGATAAGTCATCCTCGCTTAGCGGCCATCCATGTGCGAGTTATTGCATCGTATCGAGAACAACTGAAACATCCGAACGATCATGGGTATGACACACTTGTACATATAGAGCACTTGAATATCTTATGCAACACACTTGAGAAATCCTTATAACTCGTGCACCCGAAACATAATCTCGCTCACAACACTTGTGTTTGCATATGCTATTGCCCCTGGATTTATTATATATATACTCGTACTTGAATTAACTTGGTTTGCCTTGGACAGGGAAGGACAAATGGTAAGTTGGTAAGTATTGCCGTATTTCCTTATATATCGCATGGCGCACTGCCATATGAGTTAGGCTATTTATTATTGCCATAAAACTTATCCTAAGACAAGACTAGAAAGATAACTTAATAGATGGTGCATGGAACCTATATAACGTGTTTGGATTTATCGAGCGGGCGAGTAGCCTCCTCAATAGTGTATTCATGTATTAATAACCCACCAGATTACTTGCAGGGTGCGGAAGAATCTCGTTCGGTGCGGATGCCTCCTTTGTGCGTGCTAATGTGTTGACTTCACTCTGAAACCTTAGAGCATCGCGTCCGGAACTGAAGCACATATACAAGACATAATATTGGAATATTGCCTATACATTATTCCACAAATGTAGCCACTTGGCACATTTTTACTATTTCAGAGAGAGAGGCTTGAGCGACTTGTAATCTCGGCCTAGCGCCGCCTGTAACACTTGTTCAATATCAATAAAGAGTTTGCTTTACTTCTATACTTGTGTTATTCAATGCTTCCGCTATTGACGACTCTGTGACCTTGTTACCAATCGCCTATGCGTTTATTATTACGTTGCACTCGGACAATCTGTGCGACTCTGTGGCTTAGATCTCTTACCGCCTGCTTGGACCTTGGCCTTGCACGGGCGCGGCTTACGCTCGTGCGGCATCATGCCCAGATGGGTCTAGCGATCGTCCCGCGGGAGCGTTGGCTCGGTGATTCGAGCCTAGCGGGGACGACCGATTAGCCTGCGGGAGATCGGGGCGTGACATACATCTTGCCAAAATACTGAACGATATTGTTTTATTGTAGTTTTCGTTTTCCTTGAGATTTTGTTCTTAGAATTTCATGAAACTTATTTTATTAAAAATATTTCTCTAGTGATTTTCAATCTTGTGCATATTTTAGAAAGTGGTTTAGGCTTGGTTTTGACTTTTTCTTGTAGAAATTCTGGTATTTATGTCACGACCTGCACCCGCTTTTCGGATACGAGTACGTGGCCAAGCCCAGCCTACCCCGCAACATCGGCGGTAGTACGCTGTCTATGATAACAATGGTCCATCAATCAAAATAGATAATATTTATCACAAATTCTCATCTAATGCTCATTCACAACATTTACATAGATTTACAAGATTCTCAATTTATTATTAAATCATAATTCGGGAACTAACCCGCTAAACATCAAATTTAAGAAACTACTTAACTATCTAACTTCTAATATTGGCCTCCAAAGCATCTTGATCTCTAACGAATGTCCAAAGAGCAAGATTGCAAGTCACCTAAAAATGTTTATCCAGTCAGGATTGGAACGAGTACAATTCATTGCATGCACTTCCAAATATATGATAGCGACTATAAAAGCAGCAAAAAGTCATGGAATACAAGATAATCAAGTAAAAATAGAATCAGAATATAAACTTGAATCAAAGTATGGCAAATAGAGTGAAATAAGTAATCATAGCTAAACATGGCATATGACAACAAGTATAGAAGAAACAAATAGGAATAAACTATTCTATGTGATTTGAAATACCGCGTCGACATATGAACTATTATGGGTAAATTCGGCACCCCACATATGTGTTGTGCGATTGCTATTATTCCAGTAAGACCATATGATAGTTCTGGATATGTTCACACGTCTAATAAGTATTTTTCCTCCCGACTAGTACAACATGGATTCAGAACAAGACACGGAATAGTAAAAACAGTCTAGAAAGTCATATATCTCATACAAAAATCCATCATTTACTGACCCGTGTAACGAGTGTGTCAAGCATCAGGTATCACATTACTATCATGCAAAAATAGTAACTAACAATACTGGAAACAAACAAGAACTGTACTCGCCTCAGTCTTCAGAAGTATGAATGCAAGGATGGACAGTTGACAAGGAAAACTCATGCCCTTTGCTATCCCAAATTCCTTGCAAAATTTAGATGCCTGGAGGACTTGGTGTCGGCCACAAGAGGTGCCCAAGTCGACGAGTTGGTGATTTGGTACTATCAGTGCCGTCGTGGTCCGGATCGCAGGGATCCGGCTCTGGGACGTTGACGCGGGAAGGTGACCGCGATTGTCGGTTGGCGTAGTCGACCAAGGGTTGGGATCTGCCACTAGTTGCCGGAATCGCGGGTGTCCTTGACACCGGAGGTGGTGGGAAAATTATGATGATGGCCGATCCTTCCATGGAGAAGGGAGCTGCTGCTATCATCCAAATTGAGCGAGAATTACTTCTGATGCATCTGATCAAGCCAACGCGAGGAATTCCGGTGGCTCGGGTTTGGAATGCAGGCTCGAGGAAGGCTTTGTTGTTGTTGACGACGACAATGCTAGGAGGCTGGGATTCATTTGGTGGTTTGCAATGGTGCGACACGAAGCTTGCATGCGCGATCCACCATGGAGTCATCGGCATCCAAAGTCTTGGGAAGCTTAGGGGTGCTAGGCTTTTGATTATTTATTGGGAGAAGATGGTTTACATGAGCGAGAGGATGGCTGAGAAAAATAAGAGAAAGTCTTTATATAGTGGCTGATTGTCTATATGGATGCACATGATATTGAGATGGTTAGAAATAGACAAGGATAAATTTAATTACTTAGATACGCTTATATTTAGTTAGGATAAGATATGATTAGTATTAAGATTTCTTAGCTGCTGGTCTATTATAGAATCCTTTGAATTGTTTATTACTATATTTTAATAGAAATTTGGTGCGTATTTCTAGAAACTGATAGTAAGTAGTAGTAGTGTTTGTTTTAGAAGTCAACATATTCCGATATTGAAATCTTGGCCGGCTACATATATGCCGGACTACAAATAGTAGTTGTAGGAGGTTTTGAATAAAATAATATTAGGAAAAGTTTTGGATCCTAATTGAAAGTTGGATTGGAAACAAATAATTAATATACTTATAGTAATTTAAAACAAATAGTCAATATGCTTATATGATTTAAGAATATTTTTATTAACCAGTAATTTGAAATTAAACTAACTAAACCATTATACTTCTAAAATCTTTTTTTTTTTAAATATACCCAAAATTTAAAATGCTGGAGAGGGAGCTTATAAATTACCCGTTATAAAACTCGGTGTCGAAAATGATAACCGGAGTGATTGCCATGAGACATATTTTATATGCTACTTGAGACCCGTGCCTAGTTTCTATTTTAGTATTTTTGAGTTTTGTGGATCCGGACAAGTTTTAATTTTTCTCGTAAATCACTTGTATGGTATTTCTCGGAATCGATCTATCAAATCTCAAAGTTGGTGAATTCGAATATCCCCAGGTTGTTGGAAATTTGGTCCTATACAATTTTGAACTTTGAAAATCCAAATTCCGAATTAGAATGGAGTTTTTACGGCCCGAACAAGTCACGAAAATATTCCAAGTCCGGGTTTCTGTGACCACTCGGAAGATCCGACGGTGATCCGCGGCAGTCCGACGGATGATCCTCTTTTTGGCCCACAAACTTGCTGTGATCAATCGGATGATCCGACGGTGATCCACGACAGTCTGGCGGATGATCCGTTTTATGACCAATTTACTTGCTGTGACAAATCAGATGATCCGACAATGATTCGAGGAGATCGGACGGATAATCCGAATGACCCTGATTTTGCCTATCGTCTTTTTTTGATATTTTATTTAACTTTGATACTTTCTTATCTCAACTTTATGTATAGTTTGGGACACCTACCTATTATACACCAGTTCTGACTTCATGTATAGTTTGGGACACCTACCCATTATACCCTGACCTGTACATTCCTGATAGTGACCCGTCGTGGTGCACTCTTGTTCATTGCTTTGTATCAGTCTCGTCCTGACATCATGTATAGCTTTGGGGCCACTTACCCATTATACACCTATCATGTATAGTTTTGGGGACATCTACCTATTATACATATATTTTGACCTGTCCCGGTATAGTTTAGGCCATCTACCCATTATACACTTGACTTGTATATTACTTGTTGTGGCTTGTTATAGCGCACGCTCGTCATGCCTATGACCGTGTGGTTGTTTTCTTGTCTTATCTTGTGCTTGACAAATTATTGTCTTATCTAGTTCATCCCTACGGGGACCATCAGGTGTAGGATGGATTATGTGGAATGCCACACCAAAAATCCTAAAATAAACAGCTAAGGATTAATGACTATCTTTAAATGATTAGAGCATCGGGAGGAGAGAATCTCTAGGTTGCATGCAGTCCCGTTATCTTGAAGTCATCCTGAATAAATTTGTAGCATGCCGTCGAGTAGGGCACAATTCTAGCATACTGTCGAGTGGGGAACCAATACATCTTTGATTATTTTGTGGTACGGATAGCTTGGATAGACTACAGGGCATGCAACCATAGAAATTCTTGAATATTGCATCTTGTTAGTAATTCGGACTTGTGATAACCCTAGTTAGCTAACGTAGCATGCCGTACTTCTTGCTTGGTCGTGATTGTTAGATGGAATCCATTATTGTCTTATTGTACATTGCTCTGGCTGCCTAATGATGACCCGTCATAGTGCACTCCTATCTATTATTCTGTATGCCATTTTACTTTATATGCACTGTTACTTATATGATTCCCTTGCCATGACCATGACCCTGTACATGCACCAGTTCAAGTTATTTGACATGACCTTGTATCCGTTTACATGCTTTAGTCTACTTATATGATTCTGTTCACCTTGAAAGATCCCGTATATGTTTGCCTTGCATGATCCCGTACATGACAACCGTCCAATTTTCTTTACATGTTTCCCATTTTATTTTCTTATTTGCCCGATGCACCATACATTATTTCTGGTAGTTACATGATGCTTAGGATATTGTAGCTCTGTGTCGTATTGATGGTTTTAGTTCATAGTTAGGCCTCCTTTATGGTAGTTGCTATTTGAGGTCTGATCCCACTGGTTTTGTTTGGCTAGATCCGGTAGTGGAGCCATAGGATCTTTCGTACGTTCTCGAGGATGGTGACCACACGGAGCACCAGACCGATTGAGTGGGTTCCTATCCTGTTCTCCCACTTATTATACATCTTCTTTTGTGGCATTTAGCCCCGAGCACCTGTTAGGTTATATTTTGGACTTGTTATATCGCCTAGTGGGCATGACAAGATTAACATATTCTAGACTCTAGCTAGAGTTGATCATGTATGACTTACACTCTGGCTAGTTCTTTATTTTGTATTACTAGCTTCATGATCAGCTATATATATATGGTTTGTTACGCTTTACTATTTTGTTTCTAATGATCATATTTTCTTGTACATTGTGATTTCTTGCTTGTGATTGAGATGCTAGGATTGCTTGACCTAGGTTGACTGATATTTTGTAGTATTAACCCCCCATGTTTATTAACAACCATGACCGTCTATTGTGGTTCTGGAGTACTCTGATATACGTAGTTGGCTTTGTAGACTTTCGCTCTCCAGTATTCTGGGCCCGGGGCCTGACACTTCTTCCCTTGCTCGGAGTTCTTCTTGAACTCAGGAGTATCGAGCTCCTTCTGCATCTTCTTCCAAAAATTATCACGGATCCAGAATTTCTTGCCCTTTCCAGCATTTACCTTTTTTGCAAATTATCCTTTGCATCCCGCATCTTCTTGCTACAGGTGCCGCAATATGTCTTCCTAATCTCCGCATCGATGCTCGGGCCACCAGTGTCACGCCCCGGACCCGCCCGGGCCGCCTCTCCGCCCTTGCCTCGCCCCCGTGTTGCCGAATTATCGAACCGGGCACGAATCACCGTGCCTCGGCGCGCCGAACGTGAATCACCGCGCCCATCCCGTGGGTGCGAGGAAGGAAAGGATATTGTGTGGCCCGCACGAGTGTATCGCGGACGTGATGCCATGCGGGCCTGGGGTTGCGCCCGCACAAGGCCAATCGTTTAAGTTAATTTGTTGGCTATCATCGCATCAATCGAGTAAGCAGCGGAAAGGGACATTGTTGCAATGCAATGAATTTAGCCAACTGAGTATTCGGGACAATCGAGGGACTTGGGTTCTCTTATGCAAAGGCATTCGTTTGTTCCATACATTATGCCCCCTTATACGATAGCATCTCGGGGCAACAATCAAAACCAGGATTCTGGGTCTTAGGGACTGTGGCACGCCTATCGTTCCCTCGGACGATCCAGTACCTGCAAGCAAGTAAACTATTGGTGGGTCAGCACTTTTATAAGTACTAGTGAGATAACACAACTGAACAGAAATAAGCATTCACTAAAACCAACACTAAGTAATCATGTTATAAAATATTACATTACTAGTGATCTTTCTAGTTTTACCTAGGTTAGTTTCATGCAGTGCTAGCAGAGTCATATTACATTATTTGGAAACATGTTTGAAAACAGAGTTTCATATGCGATATATAAGCAAGCAAGACGTTCGTTCATGTTTCAGGGTGTGCGCAGCGTGTCTCGTGAGACTCCAGGGTCAAATATATAGCTAGACATACATGCACGATCTTAGGGGCAGTCCTCTATCCAAGCCAACACAATGACTTAGCTATATGCAGGGCGGTCCCCGAGTATCTCAGGATCGGCAGCTGGTTGTACAACATACCATTGACTCATTCATCTGATGCTAATGGCAGCTGCGGGCCTGGGGTTGCGCCCGCACAAGGCCAATCATTTACGTTGATTTGTTGGCTATCATCGCATCAATCGAGTAAGCAGCGGAAAGGGACATTATTGCAATGCAATGAATTTAGCCAACTGAGTATTCGGGACAATCGAGGGACTTGGGTTCTCTTATGCAAAGGCATTCGTTTGTTCCATACATTATGTCCCCTTGTACGATAGCATCTCAGGGCAACAATCAAAACCAGGATTCTGGGTCTTAGGGACTGTGGCACGCCTATCGCTCCCTCGGACGATCCAGTACCTACAAGCAAGTAAACTATTGGTGGGTCAGCACTTTTATAAGTACTAGTGAGATAAAACAACTGAACAGAAATAAGCATTCACTAAAACCAACACTAAGTAATCATGTTATAAAATATTACATTACTAGTGATCTTTCTAGTTTTACCTAGGTTAGTTTCATGCAGTGCTAGCAGAGTCATATTACATTATTTGAAAACATGTTTGGAAACAGAGTTTCATATGCGATATATAAGCAAGCAAGCCGTTCGTTCATGTTTCAGGGTGTGAGCAGCGTGTCTCGTGAGACTCCAGGGTCAAATACATAGCTAGACATACATGCACGATCTTAGGAGCAGTCCTCTATCCAAGCCAACATAATGACTTAGCTATATGCAGGGCGGTCCCCGAGTATCTCAGGATCGGCAACTGGTTGTACAGCATACCAATGAATCATTCATCTGATGCTAATGGCAGCTGTGACTCATTATTGCTTTTCACTATCATGTTAGCAGCCGTGATACATGCATTTCAGCTCTCCACCAAAAGCCATTATCCGACCGCTTGCGAATGCATGGAACACTATCAAATAAACTCTAGTATGCAGACGAGACGAACCATCAGAACAGTTATCATTGTTGCGGGGCAATCCGACTTATCACTTGAACACATTCAGGCACAATATGGTTCTCTCGAAGCATAGACGATAGTGAACATGTTCATGCACTCTAGGCAAGCATTTTAGGATTCTCGTTTAGCAAACTTATCGTTTCAAAGACAAGCTAGGTGAGTTCGTTCATTAACATGCAAGGCAGGTTCTATCATTCTCTTATGAAAACATTGCAAGCAAAAACTCAGGTTATTATTAAGGCGTGCAAGAATCAGAGAACGAAGTTCTGTCCACTCACCTGATACATAATGCCAACGCGGAGTGGGGCATTACATACTTACCAACCAACAAAAAGTTTCGTCTTCGAAACTTCAAGGATAAACTTCTCAAAATTCCGAGCAGCGATAGTGCCATCCCTCGCCGTACTCAATCGAAACAATCAAGAAATTCAAGTTCAGAAAACATTTGCACTTTGAGAATATCTATAGACTTATGATATGGAACGCTCTATTGCAATACCATATCGATATAACTCAGAGTTATAGCAACGATTTGGGCCAGAAGATCGATTCTGCTCTGATACCATTCTGTTACGCCCCAGACCCGCCTGGGCCGCCGCTCCGCCCTTGCCTCACCCCCGTGTAGCCGGATTATTGAACCGGACGCGAATCACCGCGCCCGTCCTGCGGGTACGAGGAAGGAAGGGATGTTGTGTGGCCCGCACGAGTGTATCGGGGACGTGATGCCGTGCGGGCCTGGGGTTGCGCCCGCACAAGGCCAATCGTTTAAGTTGATTTATTGGTTATCATCGCATCAATCGAGTAAGCAGCGAAAAGGAACATTGTTGCAATGCAATGCATTTAGCCAACTGAGTATTCGGGACAAACGAGGGACTTGGGTTCTCTTATGCAAAGGCATTCGTTCGTTCCATATATTATGCTCCCTTATACAATAACATCTCGGGGCAACAATCGAAACCAGGATTCCAGGTCTTAGGGGCTATGACACACCTATCGCTCCCTCGGACGATCCAGTACCTACAAGCAAGTAAATTGTTGGTGGGTCAGCACTTCTATAAGTACTGGTGAGATAAAACAACTGAACAGAAATAAGCATTCACTAAAACCAACACTAAGTAATTATGTTATAATAACTAGTGATCTTTTTAGTTTTACCTAGGTTAGTTTTATGCAGTGCTAGCAGAGTTATATTACATTGTTTGGAAACATGTTTGGAAACAGAGTTTTATATGCGATATATAAGCAAGCAAGCCGTTCGTTCATGTTTCAGGGTGTGCGCAACGTGTGTCATGAGACTCCAGGGTCAAATTCATAGCTAGACACACATGCATGATCTTAGGGGCAGTCCTCTATCCAAGCCAACACAATGACTTAGCTATATGCAGGGCGGTCCCCGAGTATCTCAGGATCGGCAGCTAGTTGTACAACATACCAATGACTCCTTCATCTGATGCTAATGGAAGTTGTGACTCATGGTTGCTTTTCACTATCATGGTAGCATCCGTGACACATGCAGTTCAGCTCTCCACCAAAAGCCATTCTCCGACTGCATGCGAATGCATGGAACACTATCAAATAAACTCTAGTATGCAGACGAAACGAACCATCAGAACATTTATCGTTGTTGCGGGGCAATCCGACTTATCACTTGAACACATTCAGGCAGAACATGGTTCTCTCAAAGCATAGACGATAGTGAACATGTTCATGCACTCTAGGCAAGCATTTCAGGATTCTCGTTTAGCAGACTTATCGTTTCAAAGACAAGCTAAGTGAGTTCGTTCATTAACATGCAAGGCAGGTTCTATCATTCTCTTATAAAAATATTGCAAGCAAAAACTCAGGTTATTATTAAGGCGTGCAAGAATCAGAGAACGAAGTTCTGCCCACTCACCTGATACATAATGCCGACGCGGAGCGGGGCATTACAACCAGTAGATTTTTTGACATACAAATTCAATTAACAATTAATATAAATAGATAAAAATAATAATTAATAAATGCAATAACGAAAAAGATCAAATATACCTTCATCTGATTGAGCCATACATACTGCATGTCGGGCGACACATTAGAGAATTTAAGGTAGGGGCCGGAGTAGTTCCCCCTAATTATTTCTCCAAGTGCTGGAGTAGCACTGTAGAAGAAAAATTCTTTAAAAAAATAACAACAAATTATTTAGTTGAATAAATAAATGAGACATATGAAATTAACTACATCAGATGAAATATATGAATTACTTATAGCTCGTGGGTCACAAGCCAAATCTCCTTTCTGAACTTCCCCTCCAGTCTCTCTGGTTGTGTCAGGGGACAAACAGGTCAGGGGATATACTAACTACTAGCATCACACTCTAAGTCCTGATACTCCGTGGTCCATCATACAACTGGCGAAGTATCTGTTGGACGAATTGACGATGGGGTGCCAGAATCTGCATCAGATGATGACTGGAGCATAGATGCAGATGCTGGAGCACCGGGGTATACGACAAATGGCGGAGTGTCTATGCCTGTAGAAGATGATAGAGTGGAGGTGCCTGCGACCAGCAAGGGGGTGTCGGGATCACATGATCGAGGGGGTAATCCATTCCCGAGTAGTATAAGATCACTAGGACCATGACCACGATCACAACCATGACAACCTCGACCATGACCACCAGCCATCTATGATCACGATTCACATATATAATAACAAGTATAATAGACATCTTGTCACGACCCACACCTGAATATTCGTACACGAGTACGTGGAAACGCCCAGCCTACGCCACGTCAATGACGTAGAACACTGTCTATGACAATAATGACTAGCTATCATTCTCACACAAATATAAACTAAATCTGTCAATGATATCTCAACTCAAAAAAGGTGAAAAATATGATTATAATAGACAAATACAAAATTATAATAATCTATAAGGAAGAAATTATACGATAAGATATAAAACAACAGAAGTCACAAAGTCACAATACTAGATAGTCCTCAACGTTAACATCAATCTAAATAAGTCTAACAAATACCAACATAAGTTTAGGAGTCATAATAATACATCTCAAAAGTCTAGATGCTGGAGACAAGTCTAGTACCAAAATGCTAAGTAAATATAACTAGGACAACTGGTGACACCGACTAGACCTTCCGGTAATTACTCATGAACTAAGGGGTCCAAGGCTGCAGCTGCTACCTCCTATGGTCCATAATGAGTCGGATACCAATCCTCCAAATATACTAAAAAATGTTATCCAATCAAGATGGAGCGAGTACAACCCAATAACAGTTCCAAATTAATTGATAATGACTCTAAACAGTAATAATGAATGTAATATAGGACGAGAAAAGCAATGAACATATATGAAAGTATAGTAGAAAAGAGAGATAGGTAATCTAAAACAATAAGGAAAATCGGGACATAATGAAATAGAATATAGAGAAGAACTGTAACTACACTAAGAATTTTGAAATACTAGTTAGATATGTGATCGGCTTGGGTTAAACATTGTTTACTTTAACGAGGATAAACATTGGCTACTTTAAGGAGATAAATATTGTCTACTTTAACATTAAACATTGGCTAGGGTATTGATCACATATCTATCTAGTACTTCCCCCGCCCCAACTAGTACAATGGATCCAATCATGAAACATTATAATACAATATACCCAAGGAATTGTCTAATGTTAGCATGGTAACTTTAGCTAATGTCCATACGGAAATATGAGAAATAGTGTAAACATGAAATAACATCTCATGACTGAAGATCCAATATGTGTACTAGTCCGTGTACCGACGTGTTAGAAATCAAGTAAAATATTTCATAATACTTGTATTATAGTAATTATTAAATAATAGAAACTATTAGAGAATGTACTTGCCTAAAACCTGGTGCTGAATCTCAATCAGTATCCGAAACGGTGCCTCGAAGACCTAAAAATGAAATTCCATGTAAAAGCAGTATTTCAGAATCAACAAGAAGCTTTAATAGGTTTAAACCATGTTTATAAGTCAAACTAGGTCAAATAAGTCAACTCTAGCTAAAAATGAGTTGTCCTTAGGTTTTTAGGTCAATACCTTGCTAATATCAAGTTTCTAGACTATACTAGTTAACATAATATACTATATTTCATAATACACTATATGAACTTCTATATATTCTAATATATTAATACCTTAGTTATATTGGCCTATAAACCCATTACCTAGCTGAAACCTCAACTCTAGCTATTAACACTTACCTTGCCATTATCTTACCTTATCTGAAGCTAATACCTTAATATAATCTATACCTAGGCATTACTCTAATATCTTGACACAACCTTAATTCTTACCTTGATACTACCTCACAAACTTTACTCCCTTCTCATCTTTACTGCTACTGCTAGTGTTGCTTTCACTGCTGCAACACTCATACACAAGTCTCACACCCCGGTCCCGAAGGTCTCCCGACCACCGCCCCGCCCGGGCGTGAATCACCGTGCCTTGGCTCTCCCGTGGGGCGTAAAGCCGTTTGCCACCGAGACGTGATGCCGTGCGAGCCTGGGGTTACGCCTGCACAAGGCAACATCGTTAAAGTTTGGCTATCATCGCATCTATCGAGTAAGCAGCGGAGGGACATTGTTGCAAGCATTTATCCATCTGAGTATACGAGGTAATTGAGGCAACGGGTTCTAATGGCATCGTTCCATACATTATGCCCCTCTATACGAAAGCAGCTCAAGGCAAACGAAACCAGATTTTCGGGTCTTGGGGATGAGGCACGCCTATCGCTTCCTCGAACGATCAAGCACCTGCAAGCAAGCTAACTATTGGTGGGTCAGTACTTTTATAAGTACTGGTGAGTATAAACAACTGAATAGAAGCAACATTCACTAAAACCAACACTAAATAAACATGTTATAAAATATTATATTACTAGTGATCGTTCTAGTTTTACCTATATTCGTTACATGCAACACAAGAACGGAGTCATATTACTTCTTTTGGAAACATCTTTAAAAATAGAGTTCATATTCGATATAAGCAAGACAAGCCAATTATTCTATTAGGGTGTGCGCAACATGTCTCGTAAGCTATACTCAAAGACTCTAGGAACAATGCACCATCTAGAAACTATCCTCTATCAAGCCAACACAATGAACTATCTTATATGCAGTTCAGTCCCCGAGAAACTTAGGATCGGTAGCGGTAATCCAGCTAACCAATAACTCCTTTATCTTATGCTATTAGCAGCTGTAACTCATGGTTGCTTTTCACTATCTCTGTAGTAGCCGTGACCAAGGTTCATCTCTACACCAATAGCCATTATCCGACCGATGAAAATGCATAAAACACTATCAAATAAACTCTAGTATGTAGACGAGAAGAACCAACAGACCATCTATCTCTGTGAGGACTAGCCGCCCTCTCTCTGAACAAGTTCAAGAACACGATATGGAAGCACAAGAGATAGTGGAACATGTGTCACGCCCCAGTCCTAAATTACATAGGACCAGGAATACGTGACATGCCAGCTATGCATTCGAACAGACTCTGGTCTGACTCGAATACGTATAAGCTGTAATATAAAAGGACACTATCTCGATATCCCATAAATGTAAACCTCTATGTCTCAATCCACAATGTACAACAGTATACAAGAAAGAGCTATATGTGCTAGAGTCGGCCACCCAAAAACACACTAATTCGAATAAACTCGAAAAGAAGTATGAGTCTATAAAAACTAGGCTACAATAGCAGATAAAATAAATAATGTAAAATAACTATAATGCCGGTAAATATAATGTGAGTACCTGGTACCATGCCCGCAAGACATGCAACTCCAACAGCAACTCCAATTACTCCGTAATCATCTATGTTGCAAAACTGGCAGGGAACCAGGTCCTCAGAGGGACGTAACAAGGTACAAAAATACAACATGCCAAGTAAACAGGAAGTACAAGTGCTACAACAAGGTACTCTATCATAACCAAACAAGTGTGACACAGTTTAAAGACAATATTCGACACGTGGGCTTTCTAAAATAAAATCGTAGCTCCGGACACGAAAACACACGGCACGTACCACAGCTTCGGGCAAAGAGTCACACGGGTGATACAACTACACTAGATACATGATCACTACAGAAACAATACATACATACATACATATATATATATATATATATATATATATATATGTATATATATATATATATGTATATATATATATATATATGTATATATATATATATATATATATATATATATAAGCGCGTACAGAGTAGCCCAAAGGCCTAGTAACTGTCTTCCCTATTCCAAGCGGTCAACGATTGTGCGCTAAACCTGAACCTCTATTTACAGTCTCGACACACAGAAATAACTCAACAGACGCGACCCTAAGGTCGTCCCAGTCTCTAGTCATGATGTCAGTATCAGGATACAGGAATCTGGCATGATCACAGTGTATGAGTGTCCTGGGGTGTCGATATACTCAGGTACGCGTATCGAGATGCTACGAAACATCCAACAATCTTTCTAAGACGTTACGACGTACGTCTTCACCCGGTTGTGAACCGAACACGAAGTATCGAACGTCAACATAAATACGTGCACAATGTACATAAAGAAATAATAAATAACTGTAATATAAAATACAGGGTGGCAAGGTACACTTGCCTGAGTGCGGCTGCTGATGACGGGGATCCGGTACCGCATCCAAGTCCTCAGGTCCCACAGTACCTAGAGATGAGATATAAAGTAAAAATCAATAATCTAATATACGACAGGAAGGGATGCGACACACATCTACACCTAAACTCAGTCTCAGCCATGACTCACAGGGACAAGACGCTAGAGGGTTGACCAAGGTTGACTCGGAGTACGTCACATCTATACATATTAAACATCTGTACCATATCATAAATCAAAACCTCAATCTTACTATGTTTGTCACGATATTCCGTGGTCTACCACATGATCCAATCCTCGGTTTCACCCCGGGTCTTCACAGACGTTAACATGCATATTCAGATATCCTCCTCGAACAAATTAATCATTAATTATTTAAACCGTCATTATACAACCATCAATATTTTACCTTAAAACTACTCCTCGATTAATTTCATTATTATTTCTCAGTCTCCAATCACTGACTAACGGTTTGATATTACACCCTTTTCCCAATCCATCACCGGCTCCACCATGTCCATCAATATTCCACTATCCTAGTATTATTCGTCCACAATTTAACTCTGCCCATCGTCAATGATAAAAATGCATATATTAAAACGAACACCCTAATTGCTTCATGCTCTTAAAAACCACCCTCAGCATTATCATATTTCCAACAGTCTCATTTATATATTTCATGTCCACACACACGATCACCAATGTAAATTTAAACCAAAATTAATCAATTAGCACTTTTATCAATTGTGTATTATAATATGCATTATCCTAAAATCTCTCCTGCATATAAAATCCCATAATTCCCAATGCATATAAGTAATCTTTAACTAGAACCGTTTCATTCTCAAACCCCAAACTCAATGCATGTCCAAAAATTCTTATTTTTAAAAACTTAGATTAGTAGACTCTAAACACTACCATAAACCCTAGTCACACCTCATTAAACACCAAGTTAAATGAACTACACTTAAAATTATACAACAAAATATACAACCTATAATCCTAACTATATACACAAGACACTATATATATAAAAATAGAGAGAGGGGGAGAAATGGTATACCTCGTCGGCGAGGGGGTTGTTGGCCGGAGCGAGGTGGTGTAGGGGGTGGCCGAAGAGCGGCTGTCGAAAGGGTGTCAATGATGGTGGTAGTGGTGGTGGTGATGTAGCCGGACAGGGAGGAGATATGGAGCTGAATGGGGCGGCCGGAGAGGCGCTGTCGAGCTCAGCCGGAGCAGTGGCGGAGGATTCGGGCACAGCCGGAGCGGGGGAGTCGGCCGGACGAGGGAGTCAGGGGAAGTCTGAAGTCGGAGAGGGAGCTGCTGTGTTGGCAGCAGGCGGTCAGGGGGAGCTGCTCTGCCGGAGTCGGGGGACTGCACCGGAGCTGCATGGGGGGGAAAATTGACAGCATGGCCGGTCGGCTGCACTGGCCGGAGCGGCGCGGTCGCAGCTGGACAGCGGTCGAAGGGAAATAGCTGCACCGTCGGCTGCGCGGGGAGTAGCCAGAGCGTTGCGGAAGTTGCACGGTGGAGTCGGGTGGGGGAGTAGCGCTGGAGCCGCCGGCAGCAGGCCGGAGCCGCCGGTGGTGCACGATCTGGCCGGCCGGAAGTCTACAGGAAGAAGAAGGGAAGAAGTAAGGAGAAGGAAAGAAGAAGAAATTTTTTGTAGGAAAAAAAATAATATGGAGGAGGGAGGAGAGAGAGAGGGAGGGGGTTTTTCTAGACATGGGGATTAGGGCCTGCCTTGGGGGAAGGGATGTGATGTAGATATTAAATATGGGAGATGATGGGGGAATGTGTGTTAGGATTTGCCCATTTCAAATGGGTGGATGTGATTACATATGGAGAAGTAAATTCTTCATCCAAATGAAAGGGAGAGGGAGGTTTGACTTGGTCAAAGGAGAGGGGGGCTTCTCCATTTGGCCTAGACCAATGAGGTTAGGACACCTATTTTAATAAATTGCAACTAAGCCCCTTAAATTCGGGAAATTGCATGAACACATAAAATGACGCAAAAATTGTAGAGAAAATTGCGGTTGATGATTTGCATGGCGAGTGGGTGTTGGGGGTTTGGTACGGGTTTTAATTTAATGGCCATTGGGATTAATTTAGGATTAAAATATGATTAAGAAAAATTGGTATCCTCGATTTAAATAGGATTTAAAGTGTCCCGCGCTTTTAAATTAAATGGGGGTACTTGGGGTCAAAATCCGGAAATGACACAAAAGTCAAAAATGGTGGGGGCTTGGAGTCAGTCTTGAACCCTTTAGTTGGTCCGGCTCAACGGGTTAAGTTGGTATATCAAAATTGGGGGTAACGACACAGGTGTCCGACACGGAATTAAATATGGATTACGGTTTCAAAAAATTATGCAATTAATCTAGAGCACAACGAAATCTGATTTTAAGTGACGGGAAAGTCCAGTGCCTAATTTGGCAGGTCAAGTCAGAAGTACAATAATCCGATGGAAATTAGGGGCTGATATTGGGCTCCGAATAATTAAGCAATGGTAGGGCGCGCCAAGGGTTTTAATTTAATAAATTAAAATAACAGTCAGACTCAACTCCACTCTAAACCTCAACATCTGCTGCTAAATCCAAAATTTTTCAAATCTAAACCTGACTATCTATAGAATAAATCGAGGGGGTTTACATTCTTCCTAACTTAGAAAAATTTTGTCCCCAAAATTAAAAGTAAAGCACGATAATATCTAAAAGAATTTAAAAACAACTAGTAATCAAATGCTGTACGTAAATTCGTACCTTGCTCCTCAAATAAGTACGGGAATCGCTGCCGAATAGAATCCTCATGCTCCCAAGTAGACTCGCCTGGTGAATGGTGCTTCCATGCCACTCTGACCAGTCGAATCGTCTGCCCTCTCAAAGTCTTCTCGCTGCGATCGAGGATCTCAACTGGCTGCTCTTCGTAAGACAGACTGGGCCCGACTGTAATCTCCGAATGATCAAGTACGTGGCTAGGGTCTGCGACATATCTTCTCAACTGCGATACGTAAAATACGTCATGCACTCCTTCTAATGATGGAGGTAATGCAAGATGGTAAGCCACTTCGCCAACTCGTTCCAAGATGTCAAAAGGTCCGATGTACCTCGGACTCAGCTTGTCTCTGCCTCCGAATCTGATGGTACCACGAGTAGGCGATATTCTCAAAAATATATGGTCACCCTCCTTGAACTCCAATGGCCTGCGATGAGCATCTGCCCAATATTTCTGTCTGTCCTGTGCTGCACGCAGGTGGCTCTGAATCTGCTTGACCTTCTCCACTGTCTGTGTCACCAACTCTGGACCAAGTATCTGACGCTCTCCCACGTCACTCCAACAAACTGGCGACCTATATTTCCTACCATATAGTGCCTCATAAGGTGCCATCTATATGCTGGCCTGGTAACTGTTATTGTAGGAGAATTCTACCAAGTGTAGGTAGTCCTCCCAAGATCCTCCAAAATCAATCATGCATGCTCTCAACATATCCTCTAATATCTGTATCGCGTGCTCTGACTGACCATCAGTCTGTGGATGATATGCAGTGCTGAACTTGAGTCGAGTTCCTAGGCTCTCCTGCATACTCCGCCAAAAATGCGATGTGAATCTGGAATCACGATCCGATACGATGCTGACAGGCACTCCATGTAATTGTACTATCTGCCTCATATACATGTCAACTAAAATCTCTGTGGATTGCCCAACTCTGAAGGGCAAGAAATGTGCAGACTTGGTGAGTCTGTCTACGACAACCCAAACTACATCATTCTCGCTAGGGCTTCGCGGGAATCCTGTGACAAAGTCCATGGTAATGTGTTCCCACTTCCACTCGGAAATGGGAAATGGCTGCAATAATCCTGCAGTCCTCTGATGTTCAGCCTTGACTTGCTGACAAACTAAACACTTTGCCACGAATCTTGAAATCTCTCTCTTCATCCCATGTCACCAGAAATGCTGCCTCAAGTCTCGGTACATCTTCGTACCCCCGGGATGAATGGAATAAATCGAGCTACGAGCCTCGGTTATCAACTCTTGGCGTAGCTGGCCACTCGGAATATATAGACGATCTTCGCACCTCAACGTTCCGTCTTCATGAATCCTGAGTCCCGTCTGCATGCCGGCTTCTGTCCTCTCTCGTAGACGTCAAAATCTCGCATCTGTAGGCAAATCTGTCTTGATCCTCTCGATTAAAGTAGACTGAACCTCAAGACTGGCCATCTGTCCATCCATGCCTGGCATTACAATCTCTATCCCAAGCTCCTGGAGATCCTCTAGCAATTATCGCTGCGTCGTCAAAAAGTATGCCATGGGCTTCCTGCTTAAGGCATCTGCTACGACATTTGCCTTGCCAGGGTGGTACTGCAACTCAATATCATAATCTGCATCAATTTTAGCCAACGTCTCTGCCTCATATTGAGCTCCTTCTGTATGTAGACGTACTTCAGGCTTTTATGATCTGTGTAAATCTCAACACGCTCACCATAAAGGTAATGTCTCCATAGCTTTAGTGCAAATATCACTGCAGCTAGCTCCAAGTCGTGCGTCGGATAGTTCTTCTCATGAACTCTCAGCTGTCTCGATGCGTAGGCTATCTAGGCCACATCTCAACTGTAGCTATCTTCTCTGGGTCAACTGTTAGTCCATCTCCGGTGATTTTGTGTCCCAGGAAGGGTACCCTATCCAAACATAACTTACATTTGCGGAGCTTGGCGTACAGCCTCTCTTGCCTCAGTGTCTCCAACACGATCTTGAGATGTCTCTCGTGCTCCTCCTGGCTCCTGGAATATATCAAGATGTCATCTATAAATACCACCACGAACTTATCCAAGTACTGGTGGAAGACATTGTTCATCAAACACATAAATACAGCTAGCGTGTTGGTAAACCAAATGGCATGACTAAACTCATAGTGGCCATACTTCGTCCGAAAGGCCATCTTCTGGATGTCCTCTTTCCGTACCTTGATCTGATGATAGCGTGATCTGAGATTGATCCTTGAGAATACACTTAGCTGATCCAAATAAATCATCGATGTGCAGCAATGCGTACTTGTTCTATATCGTTACAGCATTTAGCGCCCTGTAATCGATACACAAGCGTACCGTCCCTGAAATTAATACGCAAACGTACCGTCTCGTCCTTCTTCGGCACCATACAATGGGTACTCCCCATGGAGAAATACTAGCCCGACTGAAACCCTTGCCTAAGAGATCCTCTACTATGGACCTCCAACTCAACCAAGTCTATCGGTGCTAGTTTGAAGACGAGAAAATAACTGGCTCGGCTCTGGGAGTCAACTCTTTAGCAAACTCTATCTCTCTGTCAGGTGGCAGGCCTGGAAGATTCTCTAGTAACACATCCTCAAACTCTGATATGATACGGGGGTACACTGGTTCACCTTCTACAATGTGTGCCTCTAAGGTAGATGGGCACCATGCTCCCGGGCTCCCTGAAGTAACTCAAACTCAGGGTAATCTGGTGGCCTTAAATAATGTAATCACGTCGACAACTCTCGCGTCGCGTGGTATTGGCTCAACCAATCTATGTCTAGGATAAGGTCATAGTCTAGACTAAACCTCAAAATAATTTCTCCCGTTCTGTTTCCAACATCAATCCTCAAAAGAAAAATTTTCCTCGCCTAATGTATAATTCTTTTGTCCTCAAAGTTTTCCCTAAAATTTTATTCCTCAAATTCCTTATTTTCGTTATTTATCTCTCCAAGTCATATAGTGCGATTATAATAATGATGTCACCCAAGCACATACTAAATTTCTGCTATTAGATCATCATCTTCCAAGTGAGAGCTTGAAATTTTATCTCCTCTAGTCCGTAATATCATTCCTGGTATTGCTATCATATACAACCACTAGTTTCCATCATCAGGCTATGCATTCCCATAAATCATTCTAGGTCATGATCAACAATCCTTCTAGCTCTTAGTACTCCTAAGATCACTGTTACCTCAAGCACGGGTAGGGTACTACTGGGTCCAACTCTCTTGCCAACCTTCCACACTAGTTCTAGAATCCAAAGAACCCATCAATCTATCATGATAAGGTAACAATCTCCTCAGAGAAAGGTATACGAATTCTGTCTTCGGTCGTCTGGTCTTCGATCTTCTTCTGGAGGGAAATCATCAGTCACAAGCATTCGTCTTCCCGAATAATAGGGGACGAGAAACAAGGATAACGATATTGACGAAGATTGAACGAATGCAAATTGGAAGTCCAAGGGCGGCAATCACATACAAACAGTTTTTAAAATCGATTATGGATTGAGATCATATTCAACAATCCTAACATATATTCCTAATTTGCAGGCTCGCTTGGCACAGTCAGGTGACCAAGACAATTTAAATCGGACCTGATTGGGCCACCACAAAAATATGTCACGCCCCAGTTCCAAAATACATAGGACCAGGAATACGTGACACGCCAGCTACGCATTCGACTAGACTCTGGTCTGACTCGAATACGTATAAGCTGTAATATAAAAGGGCACTATCTAGATATTCCATAAATGTAAACCTCTATGTCTCAATCCACAATGTACAATAGTATACAAGAAAGAGCTATATGTGCTAGAGTCGGCCGCCCAATAACACACTAACTCGAATAGACTCGAGAAGAAGTATGAGTCTATAAAAACTAGGCTACAACAGCAGATGGAATAAACAATATAAAATAACTATAATGTCGGTAGATATAATGTGAGTACCTGGTACCATGCCCGCAAGACATGTAACTCCAACATCAACTCCAAATGTTCCGTAATCATCGATGCTGCAAAACTGGCAGGGAACCAGGTCCTCAGAGGGACGTAACAAGGTACAAAAATACAACATGCCAAGTAAACATGAAGTACAAGTGCTACAACAGGGTACTCTATCATAACCAAACAAGTGTGACACAATTTAAAGACAATATTTGACGCGTGGGCTTTCTAAAATAAAACCGTAGCTCCGGACACGGAAACACACGGTACGTACCGCAGCTCCGGGCAAAGAGTCACACGGGTGATACAACTACACTAGATACATGATCACTACAGAAACAATACATATATATATATATATATATATATATATATATATATATATATATATATATATATATATATATATAAGCGCGTGCAGAGTAGCCCAAACGTCTAGTAACTATCTTCCCCATCCCAAGCGGTCAACGATTGTGGGCTAAACCTGAACCTCTATCTACAGTCTCGACACACAGAAATAACTCAACAGACACGACCCTAAGGTCTTCCCAGTCTCTGGTCATGATGTTAGTATCAGAATACAGGAATCTGGCACGATCACAGTGTATGAGTATCCTGGGGTATCGATATACTCAGGTATGCATATCGAGATGCTACGAAACATCCAATAATCTTTCTAAAACATTACGACGTACGTCTTCACCCGGTTATGAACCGAACGCGAAGTATCGAACGTCAACATAAATACATGCATAATGTACATAAAGAAACAATAAATAACTGTAATCTGAAATACAGGGTGGCAAGGTACACTTGCCTACGTGCGACTGTTGATGACGGGAATCCGGTACCGCGTCCAAGTCCTCAGGTCCCGTAGTACCTAGAGATGAGATACAAACTAAAAATCAATAATCTAACATACGACAGGCAGGGATGCGACACACATCTACACCTAAACTCAGTCTCAGCCACGACTCACAGGGACAAGACGCTAGAGGGTTGACCAAGGTTGACTCGGAGTACGTCACATCTATACATATTAAACATCTGTACCATATCATAAATCTAAACCTCAATCTTACTATGTTCATCACGATATTCCATGGTCTACCACATGATCCAATCCTCGGTTTCACCCTGGGTCTTCACAGACGTTAACATGCATATTCAGATATCCTCCTCGAACAAATTAATCATTAATTATTTAAACCCTCAATATACAACCATCAACATTTTACCTTAAAACTACTCCTCGATTAATTTCATTATTATTTCTCAGTCTCCAATCACTGACTAACGGTTTGATATTACACCCTTTTCCCAATCCATCACCGGCTCCACCATGTCCATCAATATTCCACCATCCTAGTATTATTCATCCACAATTTAACTCTTCCCATCGTCAATGATAAAAATGCATATATTAAAATGAACACCCTAATTGCTTCATGCTCTTAAAAACCACCCTCAACATTATCATATTTCCAACAGTCTCATTTATATATTTCATTTCTACACACACGATCACTAATGTAAATTTAAACCAAAATTAATCAATTAGCACTTTCATCAATTGTGTATTATAATATGCATTATCCTATAATCTCTCCTGCATATAAAATCCTATAATTCCCAATGCATATATATAATCTTTAACTAGAACCGTTTCATTCTCAAACCCCAAACTCAATGCATGTCCAAAAATTCTTATTTTTAAAAACTTAGATAAGTAGACTCTAAACACTACCATAAACCCTAGTCACACCTCATTAAACACCAAGTTACATGAACTACACTTACAATTACACAACAAAATATACAACCTATAATCCTAACTATATACACAAGACACTATATATATAAAAATAGAGATGGGGAGAAATGGTATACCTCGTCGGCGAGGGGTTTTTGGCCGGAGCGAGGTGGTACAGGGGGTGGCCGGAGAGCGGCTGTCGAAAGGGTATCAATGATGGTGGTAGTGGTGGTGGTGTTGTAACCAGACAGGGAGCTTGTGGTGGTGGTGATGTAGCCGGACAGGGAGGAGATGTAGGGCTGAATAGGGCGGCCAGAGAGGCGCTGTCAAGCTCAGCCGGAGCAGTGGCGGAGGAGTCGGGCACAGCCGGAGCGGGGGAGTCGGCCGGACGAGAGGGTCAGGGGAAGTCTAAAGTCGGAGAGGGAGCTGCTGTGTTGGCAGCAGGCCGTCAGGGGGAGCTGCTCTGCCGGAGTCGAGGGACTGCACCAGAGCTGTGTGGGGGGGGGGAAATTGACCGCACGGTCGGTCGGCTGCATTGGCCGAGCGGCGCGGTCGCAGCTGGACAGCTGCCGAAGGGAAATGGCTGCACCGTCGGCTGCGCGGGGAGTAGCCGAAGCGTTGCGGGAGTTGCACGGTAGAGTCGGGTGGGGTAGTCACGCTGGAGCCGCCGGCAGCAGGCAGGAGCCGCCGGGGGTGCACGATCTGGCCGACCGGATGATCCACAGGAAGAAGAAAGGAAGAAGTAAGGAGAAGGGAAGAAGAAAGAAATTTTTGTAGGGAAAAAAATAATATGGAGGAGGGAGGAGAGAGAGAGAGGGGGGTTTTTCTAGACATGGGGATTAGGGCCTGCCTTGGGGGAAGGGATGTGATGTAGACATTAAATGTGGGAGGTGATGGTGGAATGCGTGGTCAGGATTTGCCCATTTCAAATGGGTGGATGTGATTACATATGGAGAAGTAAATTCTTCATCCAAATGAAAGGGAGAGGGAGGCTTGACTTGGTCAAAAGAGAGGAGAGCTTCTCCATTTGGCCTAGACCAATGAGGTTAGGACACCTATTTTAATAAATTGCAACTAAGCCCCTTAAATTTGGAAAATTGTACGAACACATAAAATAATGCAAAAATTATAGAGAAAATTGCGGTTGATGATTTGCATGGCGTGGGGGTGTTGGGGGTTTGGCACGGGTTTAATTTAATGGCCATCGGAATTAATTTAGGATTAAAATAGGATTAAAAAAAATTGGTATCCTCGATTTAAATAGAATTTAAAGTGTTCAGTGCTTTTAAATTAAATGGGGGTACTTGGGGTCAAAATCGGGAAATGACGCAAAAGTCAAAAATGGTGGGGGCTTGGAGTCAGTCTTGGACCCTTTAGTTGGTCCGGCTCAACGGGTTAAGTTGGTATCTCAAAATCGGGGGTAACGACACAGGTGTCCGACACGAAATTAAATATGGATTACGGTTTCAGAAAATTGTGTAATTAATCTAGAGCACAACGAAATCTGATTTTAAGTGACGGGAAAGTCCAGTGCCTAATTTGGCGGGTCAAGTCAGAAGTACAATAATCCGATAGAAATTATGGGCTGATATTGGGCTCCGAATAATTAAGCAATGGTAGGGCGCGCCAAGGGTTTTAATTTAATAAATTAAAATAACAGTTAGACTCAACTCCACTCTAAATCTCAACATCTTCTGCTAAATACAAAATTTTCCAAATCCAAACCTGACTATCTATAGAATAAATCGAGGGAGTTTACAACATGTTCATGTAAACTCTTACTCTTAGACAAGTGTTACAGGTTCTTTTAGTTAAGCAGACAAGTTCGTTTCAAAGATAAGCTATATGAGTTCTCTTATTAAGAATGCAAGGCAGGTTCTATCATTCTTCTTATGAAACTATCTTCTTAAGCAAATAAGCATTCAAAACTCAGATTCATTATTAAGGCGTGTAATAATCAGAGAACGAAGTTCTGCCCACTCACCTTGATCAGTCATCTCCTGCTTCAACAAGGAGCTCTTAAGGAAGATATCCTTTTGAGTCAGCAAATCGATATCTTAAGTACATAGTGCCAACGTGGAGTGGGGCACTACATACTTACCCACCAACAAAAAGTTTCGTCCTCGAAACATCAAGGAGAAACTTTTCGATATTCCGAGCAGCGATAGTCCTCATCCGTCGCCATCCTCAATCGAAAACTCTAGCAAAACACAAGCACGAAGGCACAACTCTCAAGCAGCAAATCAAATTCAGAAAACTTTTGCACAACTTTGAGAATATCTATGGACTTATTGTATGGAACGCTCTATTGTAATACAATATCGAGCATATCTCAGAGTCATAGCAACAGAATGTGTCACTACCACATTCCGAAAACAGGGGTATTTTCGAATTTTTACAATATTTAATATTATGTTATTTATAATTAATTAATTGCATGATAGTGTATTTGATTTAAATAATTTTGTGCGATGTGTAATTAAATATATAATTATATGCAGTGTTTATTTATTTTATTTTAGCTAGCAGACTAGACCTAGAAGCCCAGTAGACGAACACCTGTCGGAATTATAGGGTTCTGGATTTTATTATTTTATCTAGAATTTAATATTTGGAGATTGTAATTAATTACTGTATTTTATTTAATATTTTTGCGCATTGCCTTTGCTTCGATATTTGGAGCACTATCCAGACTTTTGTCTTCCAACAAATTTCACAATCTTGCTCTAGACATGCCCGCCTTCAATTCTGCTATTTTTGCAACTCATAATTTTGCTCCTTGTGTATTGTTTCTGGCCGCACAAAAAAAAAATCGTCGCGGACGTTATTTTTAATTTCCTATTTTTGTATCGTTGTGCGTTCCAATCGAAATTTGGAGGCCATCTTGACCTATTTTTTGTGCGGCCCGAATTAGGGTAATACTCTGTTCTGAGTCTTCTTCAATATTGGTATTGATGACTTGATCTGATTTTAACCCCAAGTACTCCTAATTAATTGTCGAACACAACTTGCATTTATTTCTATTTAATTTGAGGATACCATTTTATCTGATTTTAAAATCCCAAATTAATTCCAGTGCCCTGCAAATTCAGCCCATACCCATCTTACAGCGTCCCCTGACCCTACAAAACATCGGACCCCGAATCGCCCGCCCAATTTTCGTCATTTCATGTGTTTGTGCAATTTCCCAAATTTAAGGGGGCCAAATTGCAAATTGGCATTTTGTGGCCTCACCCAATTATTTTAATCAAAGAGGGAGCCTATTAATTTTAATTAAGAACCCTCATTCCCCATGAATAATTTTCTCATGTTCAATCCTAACCATTCATTTGAAATTGACCCATCACAACCCTCCATCACACCCTCTCTCATCCTATTTAATGACATGTCTACCTCAACCCTAATCCCTAGAAACCTAGGTTTTCCCCCACCTCACAAGCCTCCAAAATTCCTCAAGCCCCTCTCCCCAACGTAGGTTAATTCTTCTCCTTCTCCTTTCTTCTTCTCTTTTCTTTCTTCTTCCTCTTCTTCCCTTCTTCTTTTCTTCTTGATTTTGAATTCAAATAATTGTTAAAGGGGGGAAACTTACTGTTCACCAACCCTTTCCCTGTGCACCGGCGGTCCCTGCCCTCTCCGGCGGGCCGGCCAGCGGCTTTCCCGTGCGTCCGGCGGCTCCTCCCTCTGGCTGAACCCGCTGCCCGCAGTCCGGCGGCTGCTCCGGCGCCGAGTTCCTGTCCGGCTGCTCCCCTTCCCTTGCTGCGGCTGCTCCTCCACCGGCCAGTTCCCCCTCCGGCCGGCGGCCGGCGGCAACCCCCTCTCTGTAAGACTCCTCTCCTCTCCTCTCTCTCTTTTTATATATATATATATATCTTTATATATATATATATATATCTTTATATATATATATCTTTATATATATATACGTATATGTATATATTAACATGTAAATTGTATATGTAATTGTAATTTTAAATTAATGTATACATGTATGTGCTTAGTATAGTATATGTTTAATATATATTGTATGTATTTAAAATATGTATACGTATATTATTTATTTTATTATTAATGTATAGTATAGTGTATATATGTATATATGTAAATATATATATATATAATGTATATATATATGTTTGTTATATATTTAAGTAATGAGAATTAGTATATGTATATATAACCAATGTATATTTTGTATATATATTAATAAATGTGTATAGTATTAAATTAAATTAATGTTTAATATATATTGGTATGGTATATATATATAAATACCTTGTATAATGTATTGTGGGTGTATTCACTAGAATGTATATATATTTTGTAAATATATTTTGTCTATTTAATTCAATGATGGTAAATGTATACATACATAAGTAATTAGTATATGTAATTAATTTAATCTGTATATATAATGTAAAGTATTTATATATTTAATTAATGTGAAATTGGCATATGAATATATTATTATCTAATTATATGAGTATAGTAGGTACTTAAATAAATTCTATAATTAAGTTTGGTATATATATATATTTTGTATATATATATATACTTGATATAATTTCAAATATATATTTTGTGCATGTAATAAAATGTTTAAATAATGTATTAGCATAGTATATATATTTCAGTATATGTTGGTAATTGTAATTTAGTAAATATATAATTAGTATACATATATATATTCTTTTGTGTGTTATATATATATGTACATGTATATTTTATTTTTCATTAAATGTTAAACATGTATTAAAAATGTGTTTTAGTATTTAATAATATATCTATAATGTATTGGCATATATATATATATGTGTATATATATTTTATAAACCCTTGGCATGTTTTTTTAAAATATATACGTATACATTGTATATGTGTTTAATTTGATAAATATAAATACGTGTTCTACTATAAGCATTTTTAATATATAAACACGTAGCATATTTTCAAGGTATGTTTAATTGGTATAAATTAGTATATAAAAATAATAGTATACGTACTATTTTTGGTGTGTATATATATATCTTTATTGTTCAATTGACATAGATATATATGTGTAGGTATATTTTGTATAAACCCTTAGTACATTTTTATAATATATATACATGTATATTTTGTAGTTGTATTTAATTTGAGATATGTTGTATGTACATACAAGTATTAGTTTTATTTAAAGTGTATAGATTTATACTTATAACTATTATTGTAATTAAGGGATATTAATATATATGTAGTTGGCCTATCTAGTAGATGACCCCTACCGTACCTAGCGTAGCCCTAAGGCCAGTGTATTTCTATTGTGTGTTAGGATAGCTTCTGTTACCAATGTTATATTGTAATGTGTTGATAGGACTGTTGGTTTTACCCAGGGGATACTCTGGAACAGGACATCCATAAATACCAGCTAAGGACCAAGGCAAGTACATTCTCTGATAATTTTCAATTCTTGATAATAGCTATAAGTTCAATGATCTTGAAATGTTACAACTGAATCTTTGACACTGTGCTACACGGACTAGTATAGCTTGGATCTGCAGTCATGAGATGTTACCTTGATTATCGTATTGACATTATACACGACATTTACATTGACATTTACATTGACATTTACATTAGACATTGTACATAATACATTAGACAATGTTGTGTATTCGTGACGTGTCATGATTGGATCCACAGTACTAGTTGGGGGCGGGAAAATTGCTAGTGAGAAATGTGATCAAATACCTATCGTACAAGTTTATATTATTGGTGTTAATCATACCCCACGTATGATTAGCCAGACTGTAGCAATTGTACATGTCCCAAGCCGATCACATTTTGAAACTACAATCTCAAACCACTTAGAATAGTTACAGTTCCCTATTTTAAATCATATACTACATCACCCGTATATGATACTGTTCCTTGTTCTTTTTATTTCCATACATGCACTGACTATATCATATTGCCTGTCTCTCTTAGAAATTGCCATTGCATTTATTTCACTGTCTTCTCAGTAGCTAGCATGACATGTTTTATTGTATTATAGACATCATCAATTAATGGAACTGTTATTTGAGATTGTTGCTTTGCTCCTTCCTGACTGGAAACATTTTTCCAGACTATGCCTTAGAGGACCGCTGTCCGACACTTTATGGACCATATGGTGAGTAGCTGCAGATTTGGTAGTTTAGTTGTGATTCCAGAGTTCTAGCCGGAAATCATTAGTTTCTGTTTATTTTCTTTTAGTAGACTATTTGGTACCGGATTTGTCTCCGGCCTTTTGATGATTCTTGGATATTGTTAAGTTAAGTTATTTCTTGTGGACTTGTGTTGTCTTTAATTTTAGTTTTATTATTCGAAATCTTATCGTGCTGTAATCCTGTGATTGAGTATATGTTCATCTTATTTGTGTCATCCGTGCCTCCTAATGGAGATTGGATGCTTGCGTGACATTAGTTAGATAGTATCAAGACCTTGACAGCGTTCTACCGCCGATGCTGCGGCGTAGGCTGGACGTACCCACGCACTCGTGCCCCTAAACCGGGTGCGGGTCGTGACAGAATGGGCAAAGAATCGAGTCATTCTGATACCATTATGTCACACCCCGATCTCCCGTAGGCTAATCGGCCGTCCCCGCTGGGAACGAATCTCGTTTCCCGCGCTCTCGCGGGATGATCGCCTGACCCATCTGTGCATGATGTCACACGAACGTAAGCCGTGCTTGTGCAAGGCCGTGGTTTTAGTTGGCGGTAAGAGGTCTAAGCCACAGAGTCGCTCAGATTATTTTGCGCAGCAGAATTATAAACGCATAGGCGATTAGTAACAAGTTCACTGAGTCGTCAATAGCGGAAGCAGTGAATAACACAAGTATAAAAGTAAAGCAACTCTTTATTGATATTGAATAAGTGTTAAAGGCGGCGCTAGACCGAGATTATAAGTCGCTCAAGCATCTCTCTCTGAAAATAGTAAAAGCGTGCTAAGTGGCTATATTTGTTGAATGATACATAGGCAATGTTCTAACATTATATTCTATATATGTGCTTCAGTTCCGGACACAACGCTCCAAGGCTCTAGAGTGAACTCCACGCCTTAGCACGCACGAAGGAGGCATCCGCACCGAACGAGGTTCTCCTGCACCCTGCAAGCAATCTGGTGGGTTATCAGTACATGAATGCACTAGTGGGGAGGCTACTCGCCCGCTCGATAAATCCGAACACGTTATATAGGTTCCGTGCACCATCTATTTGGTTATCTTTCTATTCTTGCCTTATGATCAGTTTCATGGCACTGATAAATAGCCTAACTCGTGTGGCAGTACGTCGTGCGACATAAGAGAAAATACATCGAGACTTACTAACTTACCATTTGTCCTTCCCTGTTCAAGGCAAACCAAGTAAATTCAAGCACGAGCATATATATGACAAATCTAGGGCAATAGCATATACAAATACAAGTGTAGTGAGCGAGATTGTGTTTTGGGTGTACGAGTTACATAGGTTATTCGAAAGTGTTGCTTTGGATATTCAAATATTTCAATTACTCACAAATATCTCATATTCATATCGTTCAGCTGTTTCAGAATTATTGGATACGATGCAATGACTCACACGCGGATTGCCGCTAAGCAATAATGACTTATCTATATGAACAGAAGATCACTGGCATAGCCATAAAGGACAAGATCTATAGTCTCATGACAGAACAGGGTGCAACGCTTGATACAGAACGAGCAACTCACAGGTGAACAGAGAATACCGAAGAGCCATTGCATGCCGTCCCACACCAAACGACTATCATGGGTAGACGGCTAGTCCAAGGTAGTATACCCTACCAAGGCCCGAATACCATGTATTGCCCGACCAAAGCCGGCGTCGCATACCATAACCGACTTTGCCCTGCAATACACCAAACATTCCTCCTAGGCCGGTACGATCACAGTGCCCTGCTAATCGTCCGAGGAACCACATAGACCATGCAAGTCTTGGGTCATTCCAGATTCACAATATGACATAAAAATTCGAATTCTTTTGCTGAACAAATATTGCTCCACGAGCTGTGATTTATGCTTTACTTAACATAATTTCCGTTCAGATTTAAACTTGACTTGATGCATTCCCCTGGGTCAGGAATTGCCTTGGCGACCTAACTGTCCCGGATACTTACATGTTCATATTGCAGAAAAGAACTATTTGATAGTCTTCTGGCTAATAGGATGCATGCACGACACAAATGATGTTACTTGTTTGAGGCATAATTTCATAAGGCAAATATTGAAACGAGACAACGAGTACAGGTTAACATATAAGCAGGAAAGCATTGCATTCATAAGAAAACTTAAGCATTTAGTTTGGCGCGGGCCCAAGGGTAAGTCGAGGAGTGAAACCGTAAAGGGACATACCGAGCGACATAAACTAGGGTCGTGCAGTGTAGCAAGAGAACAGTAAACTACGAAGAATACATACATATCGTTCTAATAGAGGCATAGCGGGGTCTAGTTGCACAAGGCAAAGGTAGCATGCATGGGTCCAATTATAAGCAAAGTTTTATTTCCATGTTCTAACACAAGCAATGCAAGTTGGGATTATTACCTTAGCTAGGTGTGTTGTATTCTTCTTAGCATGCAGGGGATGATTCACCTAGCGACTAGCATGTATCGTCCATATTTTAAATATGCTGGCTAAGCAAAGACAAGTTTATCGTAGCCACCCACCTTAGCGATGATTCGCCTTGGTCGAGCGATACTCGAGCGAGCCTCCGAAAGCCTAAGCCAAAACTCCTGAAGGGCCAAGTCTGGAAATCCTTTTGCCTCACACGAGTATTCTTGCTAAGCAAAGCGGGTCGGGACATTGCACTTTTACCATTTGAATCGATAATCCGCTTAAGCGGAATGGTTCGTTACATTATACACCACTCAGAAAAAGTCTCGTCCTCGAGACTTACTGAGCGCAGGCCATTCTATCGCACTATCGAATCTATCCCAAGCATAGCAATTGGTACCAATAGATCCAATTTGAACACAATCCCCTACTCGATCCTTACACCATGTCGCGTGTCGTTGAGTCAGTCTCATTTGTGCCTTGGCACAGGACATATTTCTTAACACGGGGTACGTTATAATCCATCGTGAATGATCTAGGGCTGAGGCAAACTATAAAAGTCGTTATACTTGTTCATGTAGATATTCACTTGTACTAGCACCGAGATCAGCATATCACGAGTCTGGATCGTGTGCATATTCGAAGTGCACCTCAAGCATGAGCACGCTAACCAACTTAGCGATAACAAAGTCTTAGCACTTGAGTTTCACACATCCTTTAGTCTTGGATCGTGCACACGTTCAAGGCGTCCCTCAAACATATGCATTCAACCAAATTTAGAGATAGTAAAATCGGATAAGCTACTTGCAAAAATCTCAAGGGTTCTCATCTTATGATTCACAAGGATACTTCTGATAGGGTCAATCAAATCCAAGTCATTTTTCATTCTAACTTGATCTCAAGTATTTGCACTACCGTTAGGCATGATCTATCCGATACCAACCAGCATCCATCCATTCGGGTCAAATATAGCACACGTTATCGTTCCCAAGTCTAACCCTAAGTCTTGTTGCCCCAGTTCTATAGCTTGTTCAAGCAATATGGTAAAGTCGGTAACACAGGTTCATTCACTCGGAACATGGTCGTATGCCTAATTACTAGGTCAGCTTACAAGGTCATAGGTATATATTCAAGCACACGATACATCGTACAAATTTATCGCACGATGCTCGTCCCAATTCCTAGGGTCAAACCATTGTTCATTTGCACGGGGTATTCTATCCAAGCTCGTTTCACTCAGATTTTTAAACACCGAGCATATATTTTTCCTATACTTAATAACACGTTCATTTATACGGGAGTTTGAGTTCGTTCAGTCTAGTGATTTGCTAGTCTATCTCTCCAAACATGCTTTAATAGAATCCCTATCCATTCCAAGTCTAGACCACCAGGTCAATATTCGATTCTAAACCTTTAGTTATAACTCTAAGTCGTCCATCCTTATTCACGTATTCGTTCACGAAACCATCAAGCGCGATTGTTCCAGGTTTTAAGCTAACTTATCCTCGAAACATTTTTGATTCACTTGCATTTCCAAATTCGTCTTATCGTGTCGAACCAAAAGTCAAGACGATCCATTAGTTGTCACGCTCTGGTCTCTCGCAAGTTCGATCACCCTCGTTGGACGTGAGATCACCACATCAATGCTCCCACTGGATAATCGTCCTAATCTGGATGTGACACATGTACGAGCATAGAGTTACGCTCGCACAAGGCAAGAACGTAAAGCGTTATGGTTATCTTCGAAACGGTCAAGACTTTATAATCATTTAACTTTTGCTTCATCCAAGTTATATATAAAATCTATCGAGTCAAGTCCGTTCATGTAGTGATTTTAATTCGTCTAGCAAAAGTATCCAACTTCAATGTTACTATTCGGTAAATCCATAGTCTTACTTCCAACATTCCTCAAGCAACTATATTTCAAATATTCAAGCCCAAGTTTATCCATTTTGATACGTTCTATTCATCGAGTTTGTTTGGAATAATTACCGAACATGTTCTCGTGAGTTCGATCATCCCCGCCGCACGTGAGTCACCACGCCAACGCTTCCGCAGGATAATCGTTCTCATTGGGCCTGATTTTGAAGGTTATTATTACAAATTAGATTTCAAGATTGTTCTTACGAACCCCAAGCCAAATCCATTATACTTACACTTCTATTCGAGCGATATTGTATTCAAGTTCAATCCGTTTGTTTCAATCCGAAATTGCTTGCACAATCCTCAAGTTTTCAACAAGTTTCCTAACCGAGGTATCGATTCCTTTTCATGAATCCCAATTCGATAGAAGTCTTATCATTTATTCAAGACATTTCTTAATTCATTCAATCTGACTATCGCACGAGACCTATGAATCCGTTTGGACATTTTTAAATAATCCATACACCACTCAAAATTGAGTCATCCAATTAAATCCTCAATCATGTTCGCATCAATCACTAGCTTATTCACCAAGTCGTTCCTAAAAGTCATATACGATACTAGTTATCGTCTGATAAATCTTTTAGTCTCGTATATATATTCTATTGATAGTCATCCAAGCCAACCATAGTTGATATGTATCTTCCGACACGAAATATTATTCGAGCTATTTTCCAAAATTCAAGCATGATTCTCTATGTTCGCCTAAGCGATAATCTGATAATGTTTCTATCAGTTGACATTCTAAGTCTGACTTAATTATTCTTGAACGAGCTTTCGAAACTAAAAAAATCGAAACAAAGTCCAAAGGCGTATAGCCAGTCTCTGATACCAAACTGTCACGTCCCGGTCCCAAAGGTCTCCTGACCACCGCCCCCACCGGGCACGAATCACTGCGCCTCGATGCTTCCACGGGGCGTAAAGCCGTTTGCCATCGGGCATGATGCCGTGCGAGCCTGGGGTTACGCCTGCACAAGGCAACATCATTAAAGTTTGGTTATCATCGCATCTATCGAGTAAGCAGCCGAGGGATATTATTGCAAGCATTTATCCATCTGAGTATACGGGGCAATCAAGGCGTCGGGTTCTAATGGCATTGTTCCACATTATGCCCCTCTATACGAAAGCAGCTCAAGGTGAACGAAACCAGATTTCTAGGTCTTGGGGATGTGGCTTGCCTATCACTTCCTCGGACGATCCAGTACCTGCAAGCAAGCAAACTGTTGGTGGGTCAGCACTTTTATAAGTACTGGTGAGTATAAACAACTGAACATATGCAACATTCACTAAAACCAACACTAAGTAATCATGTTATAAAATATTATATTACTAGTAATCTTTCTAGTTTTACCTATGTTCGTTACATGCGACACAAGAACGGAGTCATATTACTTCTTTTGGAAACATCTTTAAAAACAGAGTTCATATTCGATATAAGCAAGCAAGCAAGACAAGACGATTGTTCTATTAGGGTGTGCACAGCGTGTCTCGTGAGCTATACTCAAAGACTCTACGGATAATGCACCATCTAGAAACTATCCTCTATCAAGCCAACACAATGAACTATCTTATATACAGTTCGGTCCCCGAGAAACTCAGGATTGGTAGCAATAATTTAGCTAAACAATGATTCCTTTAACTGATGCTATTAGCAGCTGTGACTCATGGTTTCTTTCTACTATCTCTATAGCAGCCATGACCAAGGTTCAGCTCTTCACCAATAACCATTGTCCGACTGATGCGAATGCATGAAACACTATCAAATAAACTCTAGTATGCAGACGAGAAAAACTAACAGACCATCTATCTCTGTGCGGACTAGCCACCCTCTCTTTGAATAAGTTCAAGCACACGATATGGTTCTCTCGAAGCACGAGCGATAGTGGAACATGTTCATGTAAACTCTTACTCTTAGACAAGCATTACAGGTTCTCTTAGTTAAGCAGACAAGTTCATTTCAAAGACAAGCTATGTGAGTTCTCTTATTAAGCATGCAAGGCAGGTTCTATCATTCTTCTTATATAAATATCGTCTTAAGCAAACAAGCATTCAAAAACTCAGATTTATTATTAAGGCATACAAGAATCAGAGAACGAAGTTCTGCCCACTCAGCTTGATCAGTCATCTCTTGCTTCAACAAGGAGCTCTTAAGTAAGATATCCTTTTGAGTCAGCAAATCGATATCTCAAGTACATAGTACCGATATGGAGCGAGGCACTACATACTTACCCATCAACAAAAAGTTTTGCCCTCAAAACTTCAAAAAGAAACTTTTCGATATTTCGAGCAGCGATAGTCCTCATCCCTTGCCATCCTCAATCGAAAACTCTAGCAAAACCGAAGCACGAAATCATAACTCTCAAGCAGCAAATCAAATCCAGAAACCTTTTACACAACTTTGAGAATATCTATAGACTTATTGTATGGAACGCTCTATTGCAATACAATATCGAGAACATCTCAGAGTCGTAGCAACAGAATGGGCAAAGAATTGAGTCGCTCTGATACCATTATGTCATGCCCTGATCTCCCATAGGCTAATCGACCGTTTCCGCTGGGAACGAATCACCATTCCCGTGCTCCGGTGGGACGATTGCTTGACCCATATGGACGTAATGTCGCACGAGCGTAAGCCGCACCCATGCAAGACCGTGGTTCTAGCTGGAGGTAAGAGGTCTAAGCCACAGAGTCGTACAGATTGTTCGAGTATAGCAGACTTATAAATGCATCGACGATTGGTATCAAGTTCATTGAGTCGTCAATATAGAAAGCTTTGAATAACACAAGTATAGAAGTAAAATAACTCTTTATTTATATTGAACAAGTGTTACAGGCGACGCTAGGCCGAGATTATAAGTCGCTCAAGACTCTCTCTCTGAAAATAGAAAAAGCGTAACAAGTATCTACATTTGTGGAATGATACATAGACAATGTTCCAACATTATATCCTGTATATGCTCTTCAGTTCTGACGCAACGCTCCAAGTCTCAAGAGTGAACTCCATACCTTAGCACGCACGAAGGAGGCATCCGCACCGAACGAGGTTCTCCCACACCCTGTAAACAATCTGGTGGGTTATCAGTATATGAATGCACTGGTGGGGAGGCTACTCGCCTGCTCGACAAATTCGAACACGTTATATAGGTTCCGTGCACCATCTATTTGGTTATCTTTTTATTCTTGCCTTAGGATCAATTTCATGTCAATGATAAATAGCCTAACTCATATGGAAGTGCACTGACTCGCACGCGAATTACCGCTAAGTGATAATGACTTATCTATATGAACAGAAGGTCACTGGCATAGCCATAAAGGACAAGATATATAGTCTTATAACAGAACGAGGTGCAACGCTTGATACAGAACAAGCAACTTACAGGAGAACAGATAATACCGAAGAGTCATTGCACGCCGTCCCGCCGATACAAACGACTATCATGGATTGACGGCTAGTCCAAGGTAGTATGCCCTACTAAGGCCCGAATACCGTGTATTACCCAACCAAAGCCGACGTCGCATACCATAACCGACTTTGCCGTACAATACACCAAACATTCCTCCTAGGCCGGTACAATCTCGGTGTCCCGCTGATCATACGAGGAACCACATACCTCGTGCACAAGTTTTCCGTGACCATGCAAGTCTTGGGTCATTCCAGATTCCAACATGACATAAATTTTTTGATTCTTTTGCTGAACGAACATTGCTCCACGAGATGTGATTTATGCTTTACTTAACATGATTCTCGTTCAGAGTTAAACTTGACTTGATGCATTCCCCTGGGTCAGGAATTGCCTTGGCGACCTAACGGTTCCAGATACTTACAGGTTCATATTGCACAGAAAAACTATTTGATAGTCTTTTGGCTATCAGGATTCATGCACGACACGAATAATGTTACTTGTTTGAGGCATAATTTCGTAAGGCAAATATTGAAACGAGACAACGAGTACAGGTTAACATATAAGCAGGCAAGTATTGCATTCGTAAGAAAACTTAAGCATTTACGTTGGCGCGGGCCCAAGGGTAAGCCGATGAGTAAAACTGTAAAGGGACATACCGAGCGACATAAACTAGGATCGTGCAGTATTGCAAGAGAACAGTGCACTACGAAGAATACATACATATCATTCTACTCGAGGCATAGCGGGGTCTAGTTGCACAAGGCAAAGGTAGCATTCAAGGGTCCAATTATAAGCAAAGTTTTATTTCCATGTTCTAACACAAGCAATGCAAGTTGGGATTATTCCCTTATCTAGGTGCGTTGTATTCTTATTAGCATGCAGGGGGTGATTCACCTAGCGACTAGCATGTATCGTCCATATTTTAAGTGTGCTGGCTAAGCAAAGACAAGTTTATCGTAGCCATCCACCTTAGCGATGATTCGCTTTGGTCGAGCGATACTCCGAGCGAGCCTCCGAAAGCCTAAGCCGAAACTCTTGAAGGGACAAGTCTGGATATCCTTTTCCCTCATATAATTATTCTCACTGAGCAAAATGGGTCGGGACATTACACTTTTGCTGTTTGAATCGGCAGTCCGCTTAAGTGGAATGAGTCGTTATATTATATACCACTCAGAAAAAGTCTCGTCCTCAAGACTACTGAGCGCAGGTTGTTCTATCGCACTATAGAATCTATCCCAGGCGTAGCAATTGGTACCACTAGATCCAATTTGAACACAATCCCCTACTTGATCCTTATGCCGTGTCGCGTGTATGCTGAGTCAGTCTCATTTGTGCCTTGGCGCAGGACATATTGCTTAATACAGGGTCATTATAATACATCATGAATGATCTAGGGCTGAGGCAAACTATAAAAGTAGTTATACTTGTTCATTTAGATATTCACTTCCACTAGCTCCGAGATCAGCATATCGCGAGTCTGGATTGTGCGAATATTCGAACTGTACCTCAAGCATGAGCACGCCAACCAACTTAGCAATAGCAAAGTCTTAGCACTCGAGTTTTACATATCCTTTAGGCTTGGACCGTGCACACGTTCAAGGCATCCCTCAAACATATGCATTTAACCAAACTTAGAGATAGTGAAATCGGACAAGCTACTTGCGAAAATCTCAAGGGTCGTCTTTTGATTCACAGGGATACTTCCGATAGGGTCAATCAAATCCAAGTCATTTTCTATTCTAACTCGATCTCAAGTATTTGCACTACCGTTAAGCACGATCTATCCGATACCGACCATCGTCCATCCATTCGGGTCAAATATAGCACACGTTATCGTTCCCAAGTCTAACCCTAAGTCTTGCTTCCCCAGTTCTATAGCTTGTTCAAGTAATATGGTAAAGTCGGTAACACAGTTTCATTCACTCGGCACAGGGTCGTCTGCCTAATTACTAGGTCAGCTTACAAGGTCATAGGTATAAATCAAGCATACGATACATCGTGCAAATTCATCGCACGATGCTCGCCCCAATTTCTAGGGTTAAACCATTGTTCATTTGCACGAGGTATTCTATCCAAGCTCGTTTCACTCAGATTTCTAAACATCGAGCACATATTTTTCCTAATCTCAATAACACATTCATTTGTACGGGAGTTCGAGTTTGTTCAGTCAAATCCACAATATATCTAAGTTGCAGGACAAGCCTAGTAATTTGCATAGTCTATATCTCTAAACATGCTTTGATAGAATCCCTATCCATTCTAAGTCTAGACCACCAAGCCAAGGTTAAATTCTAAACCTTTAGTTATAACTCCAAGTCGTCTAACCTGATTCACATATTCGTTAATAAAACCATCAAGCGCGATTATTCCAGGTTATAAGCTAACTTATCCTCGAAACATTTTTGATTCACTTGCATTTCCAAATTCGTCTTATCGTGTCAAACCATAAGTCAAGGCGATCCATTAGTTGTCACGCTCCGGTCTCCCGCAAGTTCGATCAGCCTCGTTGGAAGTGAGATCACCACGTCAACGCTCTCGCTGGATAATGGTCCTAATCCGGGTGTGAAGCATGTATGAGCATAGAGTTACGCTCGCACAAGGTAAAAACGTGAAGCGTTATGGTTATCTTTGAAATGATCAAGACTTCCTTATCATTTAACTTTTGCTTCATCCAAGTTATATATAAAATCCATCGAGTCAAGTCCGTTCATGCAGTAATTTTAATTCGTCTAGCAAAATCATCCAACTTCAATGTTACCGTTCGGTAAATCCATAGTCTTACTTCCAATATTCCTTAAGCAATATGTTTCAAATATTCAAGCCCAAGTTTAACCATTTTCATACGTTCCATTCATCGAGTTCGTTTGGAATAATTATCGAACATGTTCCTGTGAGTTCGATTATCCCCGCCGTACGTGAATCACCACACCGGCGCTCTCGCATGATAATCGTTCTCATTGGGACTAATTTTGAAGGTTATCATTTCGAATTAGATTTCAAGATCGTTCTTCTGAACTTAAAGCCAAATCTATTATCTCTTACACTTCTATTCGAGCGATATTGTATTCAAGTTCAATCCGTTTGTTTCAATCCAAAATTGCTCGCACAATCCTCAAGTTTCCAACAAGTTTCCTACCGAGGTTTTGATTTCCATTTTCATGAATCCCAATTCGATATAAGCATTATCATTTATTCAAGACATTTCTTAATTCGTTCAATCTGACTATCGCATGAGACCTATGAATCCGTTTAGATATTTCTAAATGATCCATACACCACTCTGAATTGAGTCAACCAACTAAATCCTCAATTATGTTCGCATCAATCACTAGCATATTTACCAAGTCAATCCTAAAATTCATGTACGATACTAGGTATCGTCTGATAAATCTTTTAGTCTCGTATATATATTCTATTGATAGTCATCCAAGCCAACCATATTTGATTTGTATCTTCTGATACGAAATATTGTTTGAGCTATTTTTCAAAATTCAAGCACGATTCTCTATGTTCGCCTAAGCGATAATCTGATAGTGTTTCTATCTGTTGACATTCTAAGTCTGACTTACTTATTCCTGAACGATATCCCAATACGTTTGCAACTAGCTTGCACCAAAGGATCTTGGCGTACGATACCTACACAACTTAGTCGAAAGACTGTGTGCATAGCTAACCGTTCGACAATATTCTATTTGTACACTAACAGTTGGGTAATCACGTATAGGTATCGGGTTCACACATATCTTGCAAATTCTAGCACGAGTCTAATCCCAAAGGGTCCAGCACAGGTCGGCACAAAGGCTTTCACATCAAAATTTTGTACCAACAATTACATCATTCATATGCACTTTTAAAGGTATTTAGACTTATTGTTTGGAACATTCTATCGGGACATTGAGAGGGAGCGTATACACATAACCCACGAACGAGCTTTCAAAACTGAGAAAATCGAAACAAAGTCCAAAGGTGTATAGCTAGGCATTGATACCAAAATGTCACGTCCTGGTCCCAAAGGTCTCCCGACCACCGCCCCCGTCGGGCGTGAATCACCGCGCCTCGGTGCTACTGCAGGGCGTAAAGCCGTTTGCCACTGGGACGTCTTGCCGTGCGAGCCTGGGGTTACGTCCGCACAAGGCAACATCGTTAAAGTTTGGCTATCATCGCATCTATCGAGTAAGCAGCGAAGGGATATTGTTGCAAGCATTTATCCATCTGAGTATACGGGGCAATCGAGGCACCGGGTTCTAATGGCATCGTTCCATACATTATGCCCCTCTATATGAAAGCTGCTCAAGGCAAACGAAACTAGATTTCCGGGTCTTGGGATGAGGCACGCCTATCGCTTCCTCGGACGATCCAGCACCTGCAAGTAAGCAAACTGTTGGTGGATCAGCACTTTTATAAGCACTGGTGAGTATAAACAACTAAACAGAAGCAACATTCACTATAACCAACACTAAGTAATCATGTTATAAAACATTACATTACTAGTGATCTTTCTAGTTTTACCTATGTTCGTTACATGTAGCACAAGAACGGAGTCATATTACTTCTTTTGGAAATATCTTTAAAAACAGAGTTCATATTCGATATAAGCAAGCAAGCAAGACAAGCCGATTGTTCTATTAGGGTGTGTGCAACGTGTCTCATGAGCTATACTCAAAGACTCTAAGGATAATGCACCATCTAGGAACTATCCTCTATCAAGCCAACACAATAAACTATCTTATATGCAGTTCGGTCCCCGAGAAACTCAGGATCGGTAGCAGTAATCCAGCTAACCAATGACTCCTTTATCTGATGCTATTAGCAGCTGTGACTCATTGTTGCTTTCTACTATCTCTGTAGCAGCCGTGACCAAGGTTCAGCTCTTCACCAATAGCCCTTGTCCGACCGATGCGAATGCATGAAACACTATCAAATAAACTCTTGTATGCAAACGAGAAGAACCAACAGACCATCTATCTTTGTGTGAACTAGCCGCCCTCTCTTTGAACAAGTTCAAGCACACGATATGGTTCTCTCGAAGCACAAGCGATAGTGGAACATGTTCATGTAAATTCTTACTCTTAGACAAGCGTTACAGGTTCTCTTAGTTAAGCAGACAAGTTCATTTCAAAGACAAGCTATGTGAGTTCTCTTATTAAGCATGCAAGGCAGGTTCTATCATTCTTCTTATGAACTATCTTCTTAAGAAAATAAGCATTCAAAAACTTAGATTCATTATTAAGAAGTGCAAGAATTAGAGAATGAAGTTTTGCCTACTCACCTTGATCAGTCATCTTCTGCTTCAACAAGGAGCTCTTATGGAAGATATCCTTTTGAGTCAGCAAATCGATATCTCAAGTACATAGTGTCGACATGGAGCGGGGCACTACACAAGTGTCTTAGTAAAACACAACTGATACCTCTCCTTCACTCAACACACACCAAGTACAACTCACACACACTCATACACCATCACTGTTGCTTACACAGTTATACACACTATCTCACCCCCTTAGCTATTTTATACTCTCCAAGTAACTGAACTCAAGTGCCTGTGTCACACCCTAGTCCCAAAATATGTAGGACTAGGACATGTAAGCTTTCCAGCCATATGTATATGGTACTCCAATATATGGAAACCATAACACATGCGTACGCCGTATAATGAATAATAATTCACAAGTGATAAAACTATTACAAGTCATAGGGTATAATCTAAATCTCATCCACGAAAATCATATATAAGTACATAACCAATATCTATGAAACTAGATCTCAATATAAAGTATCTCAAGATAACAGTCGGATGGAAACAAATCCACTGCCGAACTGGAATATAGAATAAACAAGACGAATATAATATAAGTACAACATCCAACAATAACTGGGACTCGAAGAGAAGACCTCCTCGAAACATAAGTAACCAGTTTGGATCTGCGCTCCTACGAATACTCATGAACATCCACACCTGGAAAGGGACCAGGTCCTCAGAGGGACATAACAAAATACATATAAGAATGCCATAAAGTAAATACTGTAAAAACTCGAGGGTGACCTAACCAGCTAAGTGAAATGCACTTTGAAGACAACCTTGGTACGTATGAGTAGGTGAAAGGTATAAAGCATAGCGTCGAGCCAGAGGCTAAGTACCTGACATTAGCTGTAAACTGGATGCCAGGAATATATTCTGACTACATCACCGATCATGATAGTGAGTAGCTAGTAACCTCTGCCGGATGTATCGACAAGCATATCGCCCTTAACCGGGTAACACTGTCCCATAACCGGGTATCATTGGCCCATAACCGGGTAACACTGGCCCATAACCGGATAACACTGAGGCTTATGGCCCCGCAGTTTACTCTGAAACTACGACAACCAAATGTTTATCCCATACGCCTACTAATTGTCTTTTCCGCCCAATGATCTATGCATATTGTATCCACAACACGTAGTAGCTACTACACCGAGACGGAGTGCAAGTATTGGTGTCGTAACTCTGGTTCATAGTCTATCGTTAGAACGATAGTCCAACCTCACAACCAAACAAGGACAAGGATTGGACCTTCGTACTACAATAGTCTATGCTCCGACTACTAATAACTTCTAAGTCTCTAACATACATCATTATTAGCAGTTATACCCTATCCGTCGCACGACCTACGTGTACAGGTGGCCAACCGCATACGCAAGTCCGTTCCCTACATGAGACTCACAACACGTGTAAGAAATGTGTCAAGGCCTGGGGAGTCACACCGATAACTCCACAACTTTAGGTGGGTCTACTAGACACTAGGTCAGACACAAGTCCTAACGTCAATGCCTTCGTTGACTGCACCCGAGTCTCCCTCGGACGCGCATAAATATAATAATAAAAATGCAACTAATAATACAGAATTTAAATAGTACAACAAGCAAGGTATACTTGCCTGGCAAGAAAGCTACAAAGTACCAATAACCTGCTCCTGAAGTCATGCAGAATGATCCAATGGTCCTCGGGGTATGCGCATGGGAACGACGATGAAGACGATGAGGGTGGCGATGATTGAGGTTGCTAAGGGTGATGGTTAAGGGTGATAATGACTATGGTGATTAGGTGATGAGGTAAAGATGATACTGTAGATGGTGACTAGGATAATGGTGATGATATAGATGGTGACTGGAATGATGGGGTGATGATGGGGATAAGACAATGATGATGGGGTGATGATGATTGTGTTGATGATGGAAGGATGATGATGATGATGTGGACGATAGTGATGATGAGGATGATGATGTGGATGATGGTGATGACGAGGATGATGATGGTATTTATATTGATGGTGGTGGGGTTGATACTCCGGCCAGTGGGGGGGAGGTTCGGCCAGTGGGGGAGGTGCTGGTCGAGGTCAGGGATAAGGGGAGGTGGTGATGGTGTTACCCAGGGAGAAGGAAGGACAGGACAGGACAGGACAGAAAAGAGGGGACAAGTCGTTCGACAGGGAGGAGAAGAGGTGGTGGCGATGCTGGTGGTGTAGTGGTGTTGGCCGGGGTGATGGGGGGATCCTGGCGGACAGTGGTGGTGGTGGTGGTGGTGGGAGGAGAACGGGTGGAGAGGAGGTCAAGATCGACATGGGGGCTTCAACGGGCTGTGTTGGTGCTCGGAGGATCCCGACGGGGTGATGTCGACGGAGGAGGAGAAGTTCTCAGGGATGAGGTCCGAGGTGGAGTAATGGTGAGGGGAGGAGGAGAGGGGGGTCCGGCTGTCGTAGATGGCGGAGGAGGATGGTCAATGGAGGGAGGTTGAAGGAGATGGCAATGGTGGCGGGGACTGCTCATCGCTGTGCAGTCGGGGTCGTCGACTAGGTCCGGTGGGTTGGATTAGTCGAGAGGGGAATAGGGACGGGTGCAGTCAGGGACCGGAGGGGATATTCGTGCTGGTGGTGGCTGCGCTGCATGGAGGTGGTGGCGGTGGTAAAGAGGACCGTGGGGGAAGTCGTGGTCCGTTGAGGCATGGTCGAGTAGGGTGCTCCGGCGAGATCGGCTTGGGGAGGAAGAAGGTGAATAGTATATGGGAGATAGGGATTCGGCTGAATTTTAGTTTTAGGTTTGTTTTGATGTGGGAAAAATAAGAAAAAGAAAGGAAGTGGTGTATTTATACATGTGGAATATTTAGGTTTAGGGTTGGCCTAGGATTAGGGCTTGGTCAACGCTCCTTGGGATTGTGCCTTGGGCTTACATGAGGATGTTTAGAGGTCCATAATTGCATTGTTTAAAAGCAAGGATATGTTTAAAGTAAAGGGAGCAATGTTGTGCGTTGCACATTCCAAAAATTATGGAAAAATTCCTATGAAGGGAAAAGTTGAATTTCTTTATGTATTTTCCAATGGGGTGGACACCTCAATGCAATTTTGTATAAAAGTGCCCAATAATTGGGAAAATTGCACAAAGATGGAAATTATGTTTTAATTAATTAAATTGAATGCGCAAGGTGTTCTTGAATTAATTCGAAGTACATGAGAATAAAATTAGGTGGGACACAAGTGTCATAGACGTAGAGGATTCAATGTAGAATATTATCATAATTTTGGGTTGCACAAAATGGTCAAGATTGTGTCTCCAATTTCGATTGGAACGCACAAGGGTACAAAGTCGTATTTTATTTAGAATTAAATAATAATGTCTGCGACGAATGTTGTGCGACTAAAATGTAGCACAAGAGAGAGTGGTCATGAGTTATACAAAGGTCAGAATGGTAGGCGGGCACGTCTATGACAAGGTTGTAGAATTTGTAGATAGGCAATGGCTAGTGTAGTGCTCCAATCATCGAAGCAACGGTAAGGTGCGCTAAGCGATATAAATATTGTATAGTTAAATCAAATGTCGTGTTCTATTTCTAATTGGGTTCAACTAGCCCTAATTTCACTATCTAAGCCAAGTAGGCCTAATTTTAGGTGAGGGAGTTTACAATCTACCCAACTTAAAAATAATTTCCTCCTCAAAATTAAAATAAGGCATGGTTTCTCTCTATTTAATCTCACTTGATCACAATCTAAAAGAATTTACCTCAAATTTTAACAAATGCGGTTTCTATCCAACTTAGAATTTACCTATCTATCATCTAAGGCTATACATCTAAGAAAGCTATTCCTTAAATTATTTAATCATGTTATTTAATCCTCAAAGTTTTAACACCAAGCATATCATCTATGATATGCCCTTAGTCAACTATAAAAGGGACCCACCAAGTCATATGATTAGCCTTATGGGGTATATTTAGTACTATCAGTGTATCAACTTATACCAAGCACGAGGTTTCATCTTTCCGAAATAAGGAAAACAATAATAAAGAGTTCAAAGGGGAAGGTAATAGAATAGAAGTGTGGGAATCAAGGCGCTTAAAAAATTCAAATGGGAATTGTCAAGGAAGTTGTGGATTTAAAATACTATTTAGTAGTTTCTTATTCACATGCTCATATCGGTACAATTATGTAACCGATACGATATGCTCAGACATATCTAGAGGGCAAGTATATTCGTCCACTAGTCAACTATATATCTTAATTCACGTAAAGTAGTATTACGAAGGGCGAACCAAATATACTAAGGTTAGCTAAACCTTAATACGCTGATTCTGATTAGACAATGTATCATGATCAAGCTCGATAAAAGAATAAGCTTGCAAAACTAGGCTATAAAATAGCAGCATAAGTCGAGGTGGTACCGAAAATATAAGTACGCTAGATTATGATGAGAGAAGGTACACAATAATTTAAGTCACAAAAAGATAAGACTCTACAGTTGTCATACTAACTCCTTGTCTAAGTCGTCAGTCGACCAAATAGGGATATGGGCCTCTAATTTCTATAGTCTAAACACTATCTTCTTATGTAAGTCTAAAGTTGTGTCATTCGGTTATGCTTCATCAGTGGGTTAAGAGGACTATGTGATACTACATTATGAGGCATACTACCTAACTTAAAATAATTACTAATATTGTATTGCCTTAAGGATACAGTAGAAACTCCTGTTATGGTCTACTAGAAAGGGTCTTGGTACTTATTAGGGTATCCTCTTATATTATATATTATTGGTCATCCTAAGTCTTAATCATAGTGCTCATAGAACATAAGGGTTAACATTAAGAATGGAAGCGTTAGGTGGCACGACAGAAGAACATACTTAGTCGTTGCACAAATAGCGAGCGCTAGATTTCGGAGGAACAAGATGTAAATTAAAAGAGAGAGACTCTTGATAATATCATTTCCTAAAGGAATATGCTATGCTAATATCTGTGTTTGAGGTATGATCAAAAAAATATTCTAAGCATTGCTCTTGGCTTTCTAGGGTATTGTCTGCTAATCTCAAGACAAGAATCTAATTGTATAGTTCTATAATACTATCCCACTATGAAAGTTAGGTTTTAGTCCTAATCTTTATTCTTGGATTTCTACTGGTTCCTCAATACTATGGTCAACAATATGATCAAACTTCTAACTAATTCTAGTAGTGTCTATACTACTCTCAAGTTATCCCTAAATATATAAAAGGCTAATGGTAAATTAATCTATAGGTAAGGGATGCTAGGGTTTATTAGGTATTTCTCATCTTAGTGATGTGTCAATATCCTAGTTGTGCTCTTAATAGGAAGGTTACCCTACTTATTATCTAACAACAGGGACTTTTATATTCTAGCAGGGGCCATACTCAAGGAACTTTTAGGGAAGCACATGAATCAAGCAGGATACAACTATTCAAATAGAACATATTGGAAGGAAGGTGAATCATAGTCAAATGTGGATGAGATCCTATATTCTAATCCAAGGTGCAGGCTTGCTCGGTATAGTAACGTAACCGAGACAATATGCTCTCGACCTGCATGGGCCACCACTAAAAAATATGTCACGCCCTAGTCCCAAAATACGTAGGACTAGGACACATAAGCATGCCAGCCGCATGTACATGGTATTCCAATATATGGAAACCATAACACATGCGTATGCTGTATAATGAATAATAATTCACAAGTGGTAAAACTATTACAAGTCACAGGGTATAATCTAAATCTCATCCACGCAAATCATATATAAGTACATAACCAATATCTATAAAACTAGATCTCAATATAAAGTATCTTAAGATGACAGTCGGATGGAAACAAATCTACTGCCAAACTGGAATATAGAATAAACAAGACGAATACAATATAAGTACAACATCCAACAATCACTGGGACTCGATGAGAAGACCTCCTCGGAACATAAGTAACCAGTCTGGATCTATGCTCCTGCGAATACTCGTGAACATCTACACCTGGAAAGGGACCAGGTCCTCAGAGGGACATAACAAGATACATAGAAGTATGCCATAAAGTAAATACTGTAAAAACTCGAGGGTGACCTAACCAACTAAGTAAAATTCACTTTGAAGACAACCTTGGTACGTATGGGTAGGTGAAAGGTATAAAGCATAGCGTCGAGCCAGAGGCTAAGTACCTGGCATTAGCTGTAAACTGGATACCAGGAGCATATGCTGACTACATAACCTATAATGATAGTGCGCAGCTAGTAACCTCTGTCGGATGTATCGACAAGCATATACGCCCATAACCGGGTAACATAGTCCCATAACCGGGTATCACTGGCCCATAATCGGGTAACACTGGCCCATAACCGGGTAACACTGAGGCTCACGGCCCCGCAGTTTACTTTGAAACTACGGCAACCAAATGTCTGTCCTATACGCCTACTAATTGTCTTCCCCGCCCAAAGATCTATGCATGTTGTATCCATAACACGCAGTAGCTACTACACCGAGATGGAGTGCAAGAATCGATGTCGTAACTCTGGCTCATAGTCTATCGTTAGAACGATAGTCCAAACTCACAACCAAACAAGGACAAGGATTGGACCTTCGTACTACAATAGTCTATGCTCCGACTACTAATAACTGCTAAGTCTCTAACATACATTACTATTAGCAGTTATACCCTATCCGTCGCACGACCTATGCGTACAGGTGGCCAACCGCATACGCAAGTCCGTGCCCTACATGAGACTCACAACACGTGTAAGAAATATGTCAAGGCCTGGGGAGTCATACCGATAACTCCACAAATTTAGGTTGCTCTACTAGACACTAGGTCAGACACAATTCCTAACGTTAACGCCTTCGTTGACTGCACTCGAGTCTCTCTCGGATGCGCACAAATATAATAATAAACATGCAGCTAATAATATAGAATTTAAACAGTACAACAAGGTAAGGTATACTTGCTTGGCAAGAAAGCTGGAAAGTACCAATAACCTGCTCCTGAAGTCGCGCAGAATGATCCAATGGTCCTCGGGGTATGCGTACGGGAACGATGACGATGACGATGAGGATGACGATGATTAAGGTTGCTAAGGGTGATGGTTAAGGGTGATAATGACTATGGTGATTAGGTGATGAGGTGAGGAGGATGCTGTAGATGGTGACTGGGATGATGGTGATAATATAGATGGTGACTGGAATGATGGAGGGATGATGGGGATGAGACGATAATGATGGGGTAATAATGATTGTGTTGATGATGGGAGGAGGATGATGATGATGATGTGGACGATGGGGATAACGAGGATGATGATGTGGATGATGGTGATGACGAGGATGATGATGATGTTTATATTGATGGTGGTGGTGTTGATACTCCGGCCAGTGGGGGGGAGGTCCGGCCAGTGTGGGAGGTGGTGATCGAGGTCAGGAATGAGGGGAGGTGGTGGTGGTATTACTCAGGGAGGAGGAAAGACAGGATAGGGAAAAGGGGACAGGTGGCTCGGGAGGGAAGAGAAGAGGTGGTGGCGGTGCTGGTGGTGTAGTGGTGTTGGCCGGGGTGATGGAGGGATCCCGGCGGATAGTGGTGGTGGTGGTGGAAGGAGAACGGGTGGAGGGGAGGTCGAGATCGACGTGGGGGCTTCAGTGGGTTGTGGTGGTGCTGGGAGGATCCCGGCGAGGTGATGTCGACGGAGGAGGAGAAGTTCTCAGGGTTGAGGTCCGAGGTGGAGTAATGGTGAGGGGAGGAGGAGAGGGGGGTTCGACTGTCATAGATGGCGGAGGAGGATGGTCGATGGAGGGAGGTTGAAGGAGATGGCAATGGTGGCGGGGACTGCTCGGCACTGTACAGTCGGGGTCGTCGACTAGGTCCGGCGGGTTGGATCAGTCGAGAAGGAAAAAAGGACGGGTGCAATCAGGGACCGGAGGGGACATTCGTGCTAGTGGTGGCTGTGCTGCACGGAGGTGGTGGCGGTGGTGAAGAGGACCACGGGGGAAGTCGTGGTCCGGTGAGGCGTGGTCGAGTCGGGTGCTCCGGCGAGATCGGCTTGGGGAGGAAGAAGGTGAACAGTATATGGGAGATGGGGATTCGGCTGAATTTTAGTTTTAGGTTTGCTTTGATGTGGGAAAAATAAGAAAAAGAAAGAAAGTGGTGTATTTATACATGTAGAATTTTTAGGTTTGGGGTTGACCTAGGATTAGGGCTTGGTCAACGCTCCTTGGGATTGGGCCTTGGGCTTACATGAGGATGTTTGGAGGGCCATAATTGCATTATTTAAATGCAAGGATAAGTTTAAAATAAAGGGGGCGATGTTGCGCGTTGCACATTCCGAAAATTATGGAAAAATTCCTATGAAGGAGAAAGTTGGATTTCTTCATGTATTGTCCTATGGGGTGGACACCACAATGTAATTTTGCATAAAAGCGCCCGACAATTGGGCAAATTGCACAAAGTTGGAAATTAGGTTTTAATTAATTAAATTGAATGCGCAATGTGTTCTTGAATTAATTTGAAGTACATGGGAATAAAATTAGGTGGGACACAAGTGTCATAGACGTAGAGGATTTAGTGTAAAATATTATCATAATTTTGGGTTCCACAAAACGGTCAAGATTGTGTCTCCAATTTCGATTGGAACGCACAAGGGTACAAAGTCATATTTTATTTAAAATTAAATAATAACGTCTGCGAGAAATGTTGTGCGACTAAAATATAGCACAAGAGAGAGTGGTCTTGAGTTATACAAAGGTCAGAATAGTAGGCGGGTACGTCTAGGACAAGGTTGTGAAATTTGTAGATAGACAATAGCTAGTGTAGTGCTCCAATCATCGAAGCAATGGCAAGGTACGCTAAGCGATATAAATATTGTATAGTTAAATCAAATGCGTGTTATATTTCTAATTGGGTTCAACTAGCCCTAATTTCACTATCTAAGCCAAGTAGGCATAATTTTGGGTGAGGGGATTTACAGCCTGCCCTACCAAGCTATTGTTTCCTCCCTTTTAGCAGACCTGGACCTGGATCTTCCTTACCTGACACTCACAATCCCTCATTTCAAACACGAATTACCTCATAACTAGTTATCTCTAATAACTTGCACAAGCTCCAACCCTTACACCATCACACCATCACAAACCCTAAGACACATTGATACATAGAAGGTTGGCACTGAAACACACTCCCAGATACACTGATGCAGCCCCCCCTCAAGTTCTGCAAACCCGAGCCCTTCTATACCGTGTTGCTGCTACTGCTGCTCTGTTGTACTGCAAATGGGCAGTAACTGCATGCTACTAGGCAGTCCCATAATACCCCATCTTCACACAACAACAACCAACATTCCTCGACCCATAACTGCTAACAACAACAATAGCAACTGATCCTTTCACAAGTATCAACACAGGCACAACACCATCCTACTCCCTTATCGCAACAACAGCTACAACATCATTCTATTGCCATAGTACAACACAACCCCATATACAACTCAAACTCACAACACATTCACACACTAAGCCACACAAATATATATATATATATATATATATATATATATATATATATATATATATATATATATATATATATAACATAAGTATGTATATAAATATCACTCAAAATAGATATACATACCCACCTACACCAATTAACAAGTACTTAGTGTGCATTTGAGATACGTACCCGTATCGACTCAGATACGCAGTTCAAACCACCAAGATATTCTCTCCCAAGCTCAAGCAACACAACTAAATCACCAAATATAACATAAATAACATATCAAATAGATATTCTCATGCAAAATGGAAAAATTGACATGCTAGAACCCAATACACATAGAAATACCCTTCCTATAACTCCATATCATGGCGTATCATGATACGCACCAATGCATCCAATTGTGGACACGTACACACTTGCAAAACATGAATATCACTCTAAAATCACCAAAGAATCATTCCATCAAATACTTGATGGCCCAAATTCGGATTTCGTCTAATTTGGCCACAAAAGTCAAAATAACTATTGTCACGTCCCGATCTCCCGCAGGATCTATCGTCCCTGCTGAATGTGAATCACCGCACCAGCGCTCATACAGGATGATCATTTTCATCGGGATGTGATGTCGCGTAAGCCTGGAGTTACGTCGACATAAGACAAATACCAAAACGGTCGTTGATAACTAGTTCGCAGAGTCGTCATAGCGAAAACATAGAATAAACACAAGTAATGAATCCAAAATAAGCTCTTTATTGATATGAATTAAAGATTACAAGCGGCACTAGGCCGAGATTACAAGTCACTCGTGCTCTCTCTCTCTCTCTCTCTCTCTCTCTCTCTCTCTCTCTCTCTCTCTCTCTCTCTTTATAATGAATATGCCCTTAGGCTTACAACTGAATCAAACACTCTGGATGATGATGTTCCCATATATTATGTCTCATATATGTGAGCTCCAAGTTCGTGTGCCACGCTCCAAGATACTAAGTGCGGCCGACGCCTCAATGCGTTATCCGTACGAGTTCTCCCTGCATCCTGCATACAATCTGGTTGGGTATCAGAACATTGTATAGATGTTCTTTCAAGTGTTACGTTTGTGTCTCTGCCTCAGACATATTTTCCTTGAACTATGTTATGTGTCGTGCATCCATTCTAAATGTGCCAAGTGCCGCACAAATATACTCTTTCATGTTACTCCTCTTCTTAATGCGGATAGCCGCTATGCATGGATGACTTATCTATATGAAGGTCACTGGCTCTGTTAGCCATATTAGACATAATCTGGGATGGAACAACTATCTTTCTAGCTCGGTTGTGAGCCTTATTAGGCATCCCGAACCATCCGATGAGTCGACTGTCTTTCCAGGTCGGTAGCAAGCCTTGATGGATATCCCGTACTCGCCTACTAGTACTTCAGCTAGCATATTACCAGGACTACACTGGCATTTTCCTCCCGGACCGACACTATTCGGATGCCATAGCAATCGCGTTGAGGACTCTTTCTCTACCTGGTGCGCAACCAGTTGTCCGCGACCATGCAACTACTCCTCCACTTTCAATCCTAGCCGAGAACTTTCTGCTCGGTTTTTTTTATCCGAGCACTTCAGCTCGGTTCAATCAAGCCGAGGACTACACTCGGATCCTTCTTATTTGCGCAGCTGCCGAATTAGAGACTGCCTCGGTGATCTGGATATCCTGAGTACTTTCTTTTCTTTTCTTCTTCTGACTCGGAACGACAACTTGATAGTTTTTCTCGTTTATGTATGCAATATGATTATACCCTATCCCGTGTTTCTTTTTATGCAAATACGATACACCAATATTGTAACGAGATCTACTTTGTTGCATAGCATATGAAACTACTCCATTTGGATTAATATTCTAAGTTAAGCACTAGCAAGGCATAGTTTCCATATTCTATACACAATGGTAAAGCATGATTATTCCCTTAGCTATGTACATTTATCTATCTTTTTATTAGCATGCAAGGGTTATCACTTAGAAACTAGCATGTATAATCCATTTTTTTAAGTGTGCAGCTAAGTAGAGACAGGTTCACAAGCGATGAATCGTATCGGCCGAGCGAGACTCCGAGCACGCCTATGAAAAGTCTATGTCTGAACTCCATTCAAAGGTCCAGTTCTGAATGCCTTTGCATCGAACGAGTCATCTCGCTGAGCAAGGTAGGTATGTTCGCTATACTTGTGTCGTTTGAATCGGCCCTTCGGGTTGAGCTACGCGGTTCGTTACATAATACACCATTCAGAACAGTCTCGTCATCGAGACTTCCTGAGCGGAACTAGTATTATCGTACAACTTCTAAACCAAACTCTATACTTCTCGTCTAACTTCCAAAGATTGTTTCAACACTGTATTCATTTATTTTCTCACTCGCGCTACGCACGCGCTTAGCCAATCTTATCGAACAACTTTATCGTTCAATGCTATCGAACTATATTCAATTTAATTATTGGATTCCCCGACTAAAACTCTACTACGCCTAGTGCAGGGCTATATTACTCAAACATGGGGTATTCTATAACTCGATGCGCACTAGAAAACTCAGGCTTAGGGTAAACTTACCCAATTATTATATTCTTTCCATGCGAACCCAAAATATATTCGATCGATTACCCGATGCCGCCTATCGAAACCCAGCATTACGCCTAAACCCAATCTAGAAAATCTTCAAGACTTGTAGTTTGAATCTCAGCTAATCTTCCAATCTCGTCTTGCATCAAGATCTATCTCGAGCCACCGCCTATTCTTGCTATATAAATTTACTATCACCCAAATTTGTCGTACTGAATTGCCTACATTTTTTGACTCCATCTTTATTGCGCTTTAGCGAAGAGCTAATTTTCCCAACATAGGGTACATTCTAATCCTTCGCATCTTAGGTCCGTTAGAACATAACTTCCTATTAGTTTTCTTATTCCATTTCGCACGTGTGCTTAACCATTTTAATTGAATGACTCTATCATTCAATTATTGCATTCCTGACCCAGTCTCTTACTGAGTCTTAGCGCAGAACTATCTCGTTCGTATGGAACACGTTACAATCTTCTGTTTATGAAAGTCTAGGCTGAGGCTAACTTACTTTAATTGTCATACTCATCCATGCTAGTCTAACATTTTTACTTTGCAGCTGCATTCGAGTTATGCATATCGCTAAGTTTGGATCGTACCCATATTTAAGGCATCTCCCAAATATGTGTATTTCAACCAAACTTAGTTATAACTAAGTCAGACAAGCTACTCGTAAAAATATTTCGAATCGTCGGTCGTTTCGCTACTCGACTAACCAAACTCTGGTTCATTTAGTCATCGTCTACCCCCAATACTACTCAAATCCAAGTATTGTGTTACTAGCAAAGCACATCTTCCAAACAATGATTTAATTCGTTATGCCAACTTATTTGAATATCACCAATTCCAATCATAAGAGTTCTGTCCGACAATTTCTTAATATCGTCTTATTTCTCTCCATCACATAACCTATCCAATCAATCAATTATCATCCAAGTCCTATCTCCCCTTGCGTTCGTTTTAATGCCAACGTCGCTAGCGTACACTCCCAGTTCCAAGTCATAACTCTAAGTCTCATTTTCCCAGTTCTATCATTTTTCTCGAACGATACTCTGGAGTCAGTCACTCTAGTTTAACTCACGGCATAGGATCATTTTCCTAGCTACTAGGTCAGCTCACAAGGTCATATGTACAGTTCTAGTTTGTGACTCGCTGTACAATTCTGTTGTACGATGCTCGCACCAAGATCCTAAGGTCACATCACTTTTTGTTTATACGGGAAATTCTACCTAAGCTTGTTTCACTCAGATTTCTAAACATCAAGCACAGATCATCCTATTACATCAACACCTTCGTTCAACCGAATCCACGATACATCCACATCACATGTCAAGCTTAGTGATTCGCATAGTCTATCTCCTTAAATACATGATAGGATCTACATATCTAATCTTTTCTATGTCTAGACCACCAAGTCACGATTCAATTTTTACCTTTTCGATCTCAATCAAAAATTCAAAGTCGTACAACATAATTCACGTATACGTTAACTAAACCATCGAGCGTCTTACTTCATGTTCTAGTCTAACTCATCCCCAAAATACTTTCGGTTTACTTGTATCCTAAGACACGTCGTATCGTGTCGAACCACAAGTCAAGACGATCCTTCATTTGTCATGTTCCGATCTCCCGCAAGTTAAATCATCCCTGCTGGACGTCAAATCATCACGCCAACGCTCCGGCGGGAAGACCGTTCTAATTCGGACATGACACATGTGCGATCAAGGAGGTGCACTCGCACAAGACAAGAATATCAAATTTTATGGTTATCATCGAACGAAAAGACACCTTATCGTCATACTTCGTTTCATCCAAGTTATATATTGATCCATCAAGTCATATTCATCTAATAATTGTTTATTTCGTGATCAGAATTTGTCTAGCCAAATCGTCCAACTTCAAGTTTACCGTTCGATCAATTTGTAGTCTTTTTCAAGCATTCCATAAAATATTTGAGTTTAAATCCACTAGTCAAAGTATATTCACCTCTATTACGTTCTATTTTATCGAGTTCGTCTGAATAATCATCGGACATGTTAGGCCCTGATCTCCCGCAAGTTTGATCATCCCCGCTGGACGTGAATCACTATGCCAGCGCTCCCGCAGAATAATCGTTCTCATCTGGGCCTGATGTCGACTATGATTTTTCAAACTCGATTCAAGATCATTCGTTCAAATTCAAGATTAAGTCAGTAATCGCGTACCATAATTATTGAACCACAAGTTTGCTAACTTGCATCAATCAATGCTATCTTCCAACTATTGATATGATATCAAGTCTTCCAAATTTGAAATAATAATATTCGTACTCAAGCTAAATTCTATCGAGCGATATCCTACTCAATCAAAATTTTTCGTGCACGCTTTCTTCCATCGCGCTAACTCCTGATCACATCCTCGATTATTCTATTTTAAACTCAAATTTTAATCCATTTGACTCAATTCAAAATCGCTCGTACGATCTACTAAGTTTTTTTTGACCCAGATATTAATTCCAGCACTCTGAATTCCTAGTCGATATAAGTCTTGTCCATTGTTTAACTTATTCTAACTCGTTCAAATCAAATCTCGCACAATTCCTTCAAATTTGCTTACTTTTTAGACATATAATAAGTCTTTGCACAATCACGTCACTTGCTGCTAGGCTTGTTTTCTATCCCGAAATCCATGATTCGTTCAAACATTTCTAAGATGACCAATACAACACTCAGGGTTCGAGCTATACTTTATGAATCTTTTAGAACTCACTATATTCTCAAATCTCTTATTCGATCCTGAGACTATCTCATACACCACTCAAGAATCGAGTCATCATATTAACTCCTGAATTGGGTTCGCATCGTCCACTCGTATATCCAATTCGTTCCTTAGAACTCTATCACAATCCCTATTCGCTGCCTTGATAATCTTAGTCTCGTATGTACCTCTATCAATAGTCCTCTATACAAACTATATTTGAGTCGTAACTTATCGATACGAATAACCGTCAAAATAATATCTCAAAATCCAAACACGATTCTCATTATTCTCCTTACCGGTACTCCAATAACGTCTCTATTAATTATCATTCTATGTCCAACTTTATTCTTATCCGAACAATATCCAAATCTCGCTCGTAACCTGCTCGCACTTAAGGGTCTAGGTGTGAGATACTCAACACAACTTAGCCGAAAGGCTGTGTGCATAGCTATCATGTCCGAACGATATTTTAGTCTCATACACAAACCCGCTAGCATTAGGGTAAGGTCATTCTAGTTCGCACATAACTTGCAAATTCGAAGCACGATTCTATTCTCATAAAGTCTGACACAGTTCGGCACAAAGGTCTTCGCATCACAATCCTGTTCAAGCAATCATATTATTCACATGTACTTTCAAAAATATTTAGACTCATTGTATGAAAAATTCATCGAAGCATCGAGAGCGAGCGCTATCACATTATCAATAAACAAGTTCAAAAATTAAGAGAATCGATACGGATTCCAAGGACATAAAGTCGTACTCTGATACCAATATGTCACATCCCGATCTTCCAGATGATCTATCGCCCTCGCTGAATGCAAATCCTTGCACCAACGCTCCTACAGGACGATCGTTCCCATCGGGACGTGATGTCGCACGAGCCTGGACTTGCGCCTGCGCAAGGCAAATACCGAAACGGCCATTGGTAACTAGTTCTCAGAGTCGTCATAGCGGAAACATAGAATAAACATAAGTATTGAATCCAAAACAAGCTCTTTATTGATATGAAGTAAAGATTACAAGGGGCGCTAGGCCGAGATTACAAGTTGCTCGTGCTCTCTTTCTCTCTCCCTCTCTCTCTTTACAATGAATATGCCCTTAGGCTTACAACTGAATCAAACACTATGGATGATGATGTTCCCATATTATGTCTCATATATATGAACTACAGGTCCGCGCACCACGCTCCAAGACACCAAGTGTGGTCCGTCGCCTCGACGCGTTAAGCGATCTTCGAATCTGTATGAGTTCTTCCTGCACCCTGTACGCAATCTGGTTGGGTATTAGTACATTGAATGCACTGGTAGGGATGCCTCTCGCCCACACCACAAAACAAGTATGTTCATTAGTTATGTGCACCAACTGATTATGTTGACTTTCTAGTCTTTACCTTAGGATCATTTTTAAGGCAATATAATGAAAGTAATACCCGTGTCTAAATCAAGAGTGTCATACTATAAATAACTGAGTTCGTCTTGCCATTTCTTACCATTCGGCCTTCCCTGTCATATGCATTAATATAACCAATAATCTACTAAGTAGCGAAGAACATCTATGCAATTCAAGTGTTACGTTTGTGTCTCCGCCTCAGATATATTTTCCTCAAACTATGTTATGTGTCGTACATCCATTCTAAATGTGCCAAGTATTTTACAAATATACTCATTCATGTTACTACTCTTCTAAATGCGGATAACCACTATGTATGGATGACTTATCTATATGAAGGTCACTGGCTCTGTTAGCCATATTAAACAAAATATGTGATAGAACGACTGTCTTTCCAGCTCGGTTGCGAGCCTTACTGGGTGTCCCAAACCATCCAATGAGTCGGCTGTCTTTCGAGGTTGGTAGCAAGCCATGATGGACGTCCCGCACTCGCCCGTTAGTACTTCACCTAGCATATTACCAGGACTACACTGGCATTGTCCTCCCGGACAAACATGATTCAGATGCCTCAATAATTGTGTCGAGGACACTTTCTCTACCTGGTACGAAACTAGTTGTCCGTGACCATATAACTACTACCCCACTTCCAATCCTAGCCGAGAACTTCCTGCTCATTTTCTCTTATCCGAGGACTTCATCTCGGTTCAATCTAGCCGAGGACTACAATCAGATCTTTATTCTTTGCGTAACTCCCAGATTAGAGACTGTCTCGGTGATCTGGATATCCCGAGTACTTTCTTTTCTTTTCTTCTCCTGACTCAGAATGACTACCTGATAGTCTTCCTCGTCTATGTATGCAATATGATTATATCCTTTCCTATGTCTCTTTTTGTGCAAATACCATACATCAATATTGTAACGAGATATACTTTGTGGCATAGCATATGAAACTACTCCATTTGGATCAATATTCTAAGTTAAGCACTAGCACGACAGAGTTTCCAAATTCTATGCACAATGGTAAAGTAAGATTATTCCCTTATCTATGTGCGTTCATCTCTCTTTTTATTAGCATACAAGGGTTATCACTTAGAAACTAGCATGTATAATCTATTTAATTAAGTGTGCATCTAAGTAGAGATAGGTTTACCGGAGCCACCCACCTTAGCAACGAATTGCATCGATCGAGCGAGACTCTGAGTGCGCCTCTGAAAATTCTAAGTCTAAACTCTATTCAGAGGTCTAGTTCTGAATACCTTGCATCGAACGAGTCATCTCGCTGAGCAAGGTAGGTCGGTTCGCTATACTTGTGCTGTTTGAATCGGCCCTCCGGGTTGAGCGGAGTGTAGTGTCCCGTTCCCCCTATTCGGAGAGCGCGGCTAAGAAATACTTGGTATCGTTCGATCGGGACAGATTGAATCAAGATCCTTTCCTCGTTATGGATTGGTTTCTTCAGAATCAGGTCCTATATTCAACGGATCATGCCTCAAGGAAGGACTCGGCGGCAGAGTCGAGAGGGGCCTTTCCGTTACGTTGGATTTCTTTGCCCGTTTTTTATGCCGCTTGGTTGCCTTCTTGTTGGTTTTATGACTTACATTTTTTTTGAACGGTTTTGATGGATTTCATTGCCTTCGTTCTTAGGATTTTCGCATTTTATATCGAACCTTTGGAGACCGAAGTAGGAGATATTGACCATCTGTTGGTGCATGCAGGTGATCGGGTGGGCGACGCGCAAGCGAAGTCTTAAAGATCTTTTTTTTTCTCTCCTAGTTCATCAACTCGTTAGTGGCTTTACTTCGATTAGCACCCTTCTTCCAAGTCTTTACTCTTAATAAATTGGCTCATCTGTGCATCCCACTCCAACGATACCAAAATAAAGAATAAATTGAGTCAAATAAAAGAAGAGTTATACTTGAAACACTTATAATGCTTGTCACCTAGAATTTTCAACGATCACATTGACGCGTGCTTGTCCGTTATGCATTTATATATATTCATGTTTCAGTTGTAGCTAGAACTTATTCTATATAACTATACAGATGTATTGTGCAAATAAATGAAATACAATCACTTGGACCGGTAGACTATGCCAAATGCACTGTGCTAAAGTAGATATGTACATTCTTTTGGCTTGAAATGCTTGATTTATTAACTTAGTGTCAATGCGTGGTTCGGTCGGGCACAAGGTTTAGTTCCTGCAAAAGGTGCCCGGGGCACTGGGGCCGATTTGTTTCTGTCAGAAATCGGATAGCTACGCTAGCAAGCCTAGCACGGGTTATGCGGGGCCTTGTAGCGGGGCTTGCTACCCGGGCTGCAAGAGTCACCATCTTACTGTAGCTATTGTACACATTGACAATGATGTGTCATGACCCAATATATATATTTCTGCATTGTTTGCTCAAATTAATGGTATCTTCATGGTAGGGAAGGACATAGTAAGTATTGTGCAGGCAGTTCAGACGGGAAGGTAAAAGTCGCCAAACGGTGGCATATTTATTTCTGTAAAGTTGCATACTCAATGCTTGCTTGTAAAATGAATTGAGGCAAGATAGAAAGACTACAAATAATTTGCATGCTTCTTATAAACAAACTATGGATTTGGTTAGTTGGGTTTGCTCGCCCTCACCGGTACTTTTTAAAGTACTGAACCTTGAAGTTTATCGAAAAGTTTATCCTTGAAGTTTCGAGGATGAAACTTTTTATTGGTGGGTAAGTATGTAATGCCCTACTCCGCGTCAGCATTATGTATCAAGGTGAGTGGGCAGAACTTCGTTCTCTGATTCTTGTACGTCTTAATAATGAATCTGAGTTTTTGCTTGCTTGTTTTCATAAAAGAATGATAAAACCTGCCTTGCATGTTAATAAGAAAACTCACCTAGCTTGTCTTTGAAACGAATATGTTTATTTAACTAAGAGACCCTGAAACGCCTGTCTAAGACTAAGTATTTGCATGAACATGTTCCACTATCGCCTATGCTCTAAGAGAACCATATCGTGTGCCTGAATGTGTTCAAAGATAAGGCAGCTTGCCCCGCAACAAAGAAATATAGTCTGATGGGTCATCTCGTCTGCATCCTAGAGTTTATTTGATAGTGTTTCATGCATTCGCATTGGTTGGACAATGGCTATTGGTAGAAAGATATCATGTGTCACGGCTGCTACAGAGATAGTGGAAAGCAACCATGTGTCACGGTTGCCAATAACATCAGATAAATGAGTCATTGGTTAGCTGGATCAACCGTTGCCGATCCTGAGTTACTCGGGGACTGCACTACATATAAGCTAGTTCATTGTGTTGGCTTGTATAGAGGACTGCCCCTAGATATGCATTGGTGTCTAGATATGCATTTGTCCCTAGAGTCTTTGAGTATAGCTCACGAGACACGCTGCGCACACCCTGAAACAGAATAATCGGCTTATCTTGCTTATATCGCATATGAAACTCTGTTTTTAAAGATGTTTCCAAAATAAAGTAATATGACTCCGTTCTATGCTGTATGTAACGAAGATAGGTAAAACTAGAAAGATCACTTGTAATGTAATATTTTATAACATGATTACTTAGTGTTAGTTTTAGTGAATGTTTGCTTCTGTTCAGTTATTTATACTCACCAGTACTTATAAAAGTGCTGACCCACCAACAGTTTACTTGCTTGCAGGTACTGGATCGTCCAAGGGAGCGATAGGCGTGCCTCATCCCCAAGACCCGAAAATCTGGTTTCGATTGCCTCGAGCATGCTTTCGAATAGAGGGGCATAATGTATGGAATGATGCCTTTGTAATCAAAGAACCCAGTCCCTCGATTTGCCCCGAATACTCAATTTGCTAAATGCATTGCATTACAACAATGTTCCTCCGCTGCTTACTCGATTAATGCAATGATAGCCGAACAATCTTTAACGATGTTGCCTTGTGCGGGGGCAAGCCTAGGCTCGTACGACATCATATCCCGGTATCAAACGGCCATACGTGCCCCGTCGGGAGCGCCAAGGTGAGGTGATTCACGTCCGGTGCACCGAGGTGCGGTAATTCACGTCCAGTTCTGGTGGGGAAAGCTGTGGTCGGGTGGCCCTCGGTGCCAGGGTATGACATCGCCCATGCGAGGAGTTACCAGATTCGGGATAAAAGGGAAGTTAAGTTCGAGATTTTTTGGCCCGTTTGAAATTCTCATACGAGTCACTTCTGTTGCCTATCAAATTGCTTTGCCACCAGCCCTGTCAGAAGTGCATGATATTTTCCATGTGTCATAGCTTAAAAAGTACATGTACAACTCAAACCACGTGGTAGACATCGGTCAGTTAGATCTGCAGGCGGACTTGTCGTACATCGAAGAGCCCGTTCAGATTTTGGATCGTAAAGAAAAGCAGTTACGGAATCGGGCAGTCTCGATAGTGCGCGTTCTTTGGCGAAACCACTCGGTCGAAGAATCGACCTGGAAACTCGAATCTGACATGAGGGAAAAGTTTCCCTTATTATTCCTTAGGGGTAGGTGCTATTCCTAAGTTTCGAGGATAAAACTTTCTATTAGATGGTTATGATGTAGTGCCCCGTTCTCCCTATTCGGGGAGCGCGACTAAAAAATACATGGTATCGTTCGATCGAGAAAAGATTGAATCAAGATTCTTTCCTCATTATGGATTGGTTTCTTCGGAATCAGGTCCCATATTCAACGGATCGTGCCTCAAGGAAGGACTAGACGGCAGAGTCAAGAGGGGCCTTTCCGTTGCGCTTGATTTCCTTGCCCGTTTTCGATGCCGCTTGGTTGCCTTCTTGTTGGTTTTATGACTTGCATTTTTCTTGAATGGTTTTGATGGATTTCATTGTCTTAGTTCTTAGGATTTTCACATTTCGTATCAAACCTTTAGAGACCAAAGCAGGAGATATTTATCATTTTTTGGTGCGTGCAGGTGATCGGGTAGGCGACGCGCAAGCGGAGTCTTGAAGATCTCCCATTTTCTCTCCTAGTTCACCAACTTGTGAGTGGCTTTACTTCGATTAGTGCCCTTCCTCCAGGTCTTCAATCTTAATAAATTGGCTCATCTGTGCATCCCTCTCCAACGATACCAAAATAAAGAATAAATTGAGTCAAATAAAAGAAGAGTTAGACTTGAAACACTTATATTGCTTGTCACCTAGAATTTTCAATGATCACATTGATACGTGCTTGTCCATTATGCATTTATATATATTCATGTTTCAGTTGTAGCTAGAACTTATTCTATATAACTGTACATATGTATTATGCAAATAATTGAAATGCAATCACTTGGACAGGTAGACTATGCCAAATGTACTATGCTAAAGTAGATATGTACATTCTTTTGGCTTAAAATGCTTGATTTATTAACTTAGTGTCAATGTGTGGTTCGGTCGGACAACTTGTGCACAAGGTTTAGTTCCTGCGAACGATACCCGGGGCACTGGGGTCGATTCGTTTCGAGCAGAACTCGGATAGCTACGCTAGCAAGCCTAGAACGGGTAATGTGGGGCCTTGTAGCGGGGCTTGCTACCCGCGCTGTAAGAGTCTCTATCTTACTGTAGCTATTGTCCACGGTGGAAATGATGTGCCATGACCCAATATATATATTTCTGCATTGTTTGCTCAAACTAATGTTGTCTTCGTGGCAGGGAAGGACATAGTAAGTATTATGCAGGCAGTTCAGACGGAAGGTAAAAGTCACCAAACGGTGGCATATTTATTTCTGTAAAGTTGCATACGCAATGTTTGCTTGTAAAATAAACTAAGTCAATATAGAAAGACCACAAATAATTTGCATGCTTCTTATAAACAAACTATGGATTTGGTTAGTTGGGTTAGCTCGCCCTCACCGATACTTTTCAAAGTACTGACCCTTGTTGCAGCAGGTTCTCCGAGCCCAAGCAACGTGGCAAGGAGCTGAAACTTTCTTCCCCCAACTAGTCGAGTACTCGACGTGCCCCGTTCGTGACTTTTGGAATTTGTACAAGCACTCGGAGCCCATGCAACCCTTTTATGCAGCTCCAAGGAAAGGCGATAGTGTCATGCCCCAATCTCCCGCAAGCTCGATAGTCCCCGCTGAACATGAATCACCACGTTTACAGCTCTCCCGCAGGACCATCGTTCTCATCGGAACGTGATACCGTACGAGCCTGGAGTTGCGCTCGTACAAGGCGATGTTGTCAAACACCAAATATTATCATTGAAACAACCAAGTTGCAGCAGAAGTCAAGTATTGTGTACCAAGCACACAATCAGAGTAATACGCAGCGAAGCTCACGATAGGGCCAAATAAAATGCCTCATCGAAGACAAGGCCACGAAGGCGATGCCACGAAGGCGATAAAATACTCTTGCTCTTTTCTCTAGCCCACAAAGGTACTTACAGTTCATGCATCACGCCTTGTATATCCAAGCAGTGCCACTACGCTTGCGTACCTGAAATATGCCCACAAACATGGGTCAGTACACAACCGTACTGGTGAGCGGGGTAACCCACTCGCCTAAGCCGACACTAAGTAAAATAGTGAATGCAAACAGTTATATGGTGATCTTTCTAGTTGAATCCTAGATTTATTTCATGGCATATGGATGATATGTTAAGAAAAGCTGTAAAGCAGTTTAAGCATGCAAGCACTCAACTCAAACCAAACGACAAGCACATATATAAGCAACCCGAAGGATTCTAGCATGCAAACCATCATGCTCAAACCCAAGCAACGCGACTATCGTATCGAACCATCAACCAAGCCTCAATATCTATCCTCAACCAACACTTACAATCCAATCTCAAAGTGCACACTCTTGCCGAGGTAAGGTGGCTGCGCCTACACGAAAGCCAAACCAACAAAAGAAAAGCAAGCCAACACTATACTATATGAAGTCACTGGCCAAGCCATAAAGGACTTTGATCGGACTGATCAAATGCGGTTCTCCTCGAAACAGCGCTAAGTAGCTAACCCACCTGGATCGATTCCAACCGCTGGCACCGCGCCCAAGACGCGTTACCCAAATTGTCTCCTCCATGGCCGAACGGTCCCGGTGCCCCGGAGTACCCGTTCGAGGAGACCAAACCCTGTGCAATACAGGTTGTCCGTGACATGCAGACACCAAGTAGGTATGACGAGAGGATCGAACATTCTCGCCCCACCAAGCGATCCTAGACTCGTTCCACCAATAATCCAACCAACACATCCATAACCATTCTTCCAACATATAGCCCAAGGCACCATTCACAAGTTATTCCCATAGGCACAATGCCTCTTCTCAACACAGTATTTTTAATGGTGCAACACCCATGCTCAAAGCAATCCCATAGCACAATGCCGTTTCAGTGGCACAATGCCCCATTCATGGCACGATGCCCCCATCAAGCGGCACAACACCCTCGCCGATGCAGTTGTTCGGTTTCGAGCCACAACTGCTCGCTTTGCAAGACAAAGCGACCAAGTGATACTCGTGCACGGATGCACGCTCGCTCGTCCAAATCCTAATGTTCCCAAAGCATCAATGACTCATTCCAACTGTCCAAGCATAATCCCAATTATCCAACCAACTGCCTCAAATATAATATCACCCAACTCTAGCTCCAACTATCCAACGCACAAACCAAATCAAGCCACAATCCTACCAAGCCAATGGCGTACACTCTATGTACGCCTCAGTATAGTGATTTCCAATGTTTCAGCCCAAGTGTTCAAGCCTTTTACGTGTTTTCCATATTATTAGGCATAAAGGAGTAGAGGAAAAAGGAAAGAGCCCACTCACAATATTTGATCCTGTAAAGCATCATGTCCTGCCGATACGGCCAATCCCTTGAACCTGTGGTCCGATGCAAGCGCGATCTACTCAACTGGTATGACCGTGCGAGCAGGCCGTGCTCTATAAATCATCCGACTGATCGGACTAAGGAAGATGGCATTATCATTCCAACTCAGCTATCTCAGTACTGCTCTGAACGAACACTTATTTTCCATCGAACCCGCTAGCCATCTGCACATGAAACAACTCAATCAATACTTCTTCCCAAAATCCAACAAATCAAATGTAATTCGCATTTGTTTCATTCAATCCGACTCAGCGTAACGTACCGTACGGTTGCGGGTGTTACATAATATACCACTTAGAATCAGGTTCGTCCATGAACCGTGCTGGTACTCATTCCTATCACATGTCGCTAGTCCAATTCCATGGATCTGCCCTATACAACTCACATATTCACGATTCTAACTCAACATCTCGCACTGCTGAATGCTCGTACAAATTCTATATTCCCACATCCTCCTTGTAGCTCAATACGAATTCCTCGTATCGCTTAGTTTTGGATCATACACATATTTATGACCGTCCCTAAAATACATGCATTTCAGCCGAGCTTTGCGATAGCGAATTTGGACAAGTTACAAGGTTATCTTTATGTCCGAGGCATCCATTTGCTTCACTCCCAAATCGAACCAATCCTGATTTCCATTCCAACATGTTCGCTTGAGCACTATTCTCGATATGATGATTTTCCACCGACTCAATCAGTTCTTGTTCCAACTCAATCCATCCAACTATTTCTGAATCTGCACTAGCAACATCTCCAAATATATCTCATGCACCGAACGATCAACTCAAATGATACTACCCCAGCTATGCGACTTACCTAAATATCAACTTTGCTTTCATCAGCTCAACCAAACACCTCTTCCTCAATCTCAATACCTCGCTGGGTGAACATCTATATTGAGGTTCGTGTGATCTACGAAGATTTCGCCGCCACACCAAAGGGATAGTGTCGCCACGATTTCAACGTGGACACACTCGCCATAATTCTTAGGTTGCGCATGGAATAGTTCTTCGCGCTGCTTCCACTGCCTCGAAGCATAGGATATCACCTTTGCCTTCTGAACGAGCACGCTTCCCAGACTAAGTTCCGAGATATCTTATAAATCTGGGGCACATCTGTCCCTTCCAGTATTTGTAAAGATTTGATTTGAACGAGCCGCCACAGTCGTCCATTCATATAAATGCTATTCCCTTCCAGAGCACGATGAGTCAGAGGCGATGCCATCTACAAAAATCTGTGACTCTGAATCTCATCAGTTGACTTAGGCCAATCCCACAATCGCTTCGGTCTTCCGGCTGCATCTTCACCTGAAGGCTATCCCAAGGATCTCTCAAATCCAACTCTCAGTCAATAGGCCAAATCTCATTGCTCACATCTGCCCTCGACGCATTCCCAAATACGCCGCCTCAAGGGTCTTTCTATGGGTCTACCATATTCAATCTCTGATTCAGCGGACAAGTCGCTAGGGTCAGCTGTCCCGAAGCTACGCTCGACAATTATAATCATCACGATGGACAGTTACTATGAACCATGCTATATCTCATCTGCAAATCCGAATCAAAATCCAATAATTCCATCCGAGCAAACTTCTGAATCCGAGAACTACATGCACTACCTCTGCTAATCTGTCAACCAATGCTGCTTAACCACCTAGAGTCTTGCTATCTATCCAAACCACAATTCGAGAACTGTGCTCGTTTGAAACCATCTTCCATCAATCCGCCATTATGCCCTGAATCCATCAAATTTTCCGAACTGCCATGTTCGTCTTCTCGCACTACCACTGCAATAATTTCCGAAACTCAAGACTTGCTCCAATTCTTATCCCTTTGCCGCGTTCCATAATGCACGTCCATCTTGCTCAAACTGCATAGTGATTTGCTCTGACGTTGCTCCCACGTTTTAGCTATCTTCAAAAGTCTGTCCGCCACAAATTCTTTGCCTTCTGTTGTTGCCTCAATCCGTCCATGTCTTCCGGAGGATCCGTCTACCATTGTTGTAATATCTTGCCCAAAATTCCACTTCGCTAAACCTGAGTCGACTTCTCGATCAGCAATATCCAAAATCCTTCCAGTCCTTTCAAGTCCATTGCATTGTCCCTCCAAACCAAGATCGTGTTTCATTGCTCAACCAATATCTCAAATGTGTTGCCCAAAATCGTAGTCCGTGCTCGCTATCCTCCGATTTACCAATTGCTTCACTCAAGCGTCTCCCAACTGTTTATTCCGATCTCGTCCATCTCTTAAGCTCAATGATACTTCCATTGCACCAGTCCGTTCTCGATATACTCAACTCAATATTCACTTGCTCCATTTTCATTCTTCCCAACACAATCGACTTGCACCAACCAACATGTATTCTCAATATCCGAGTTCGTTCAGGCAATTTCTATTTGATGTCCAACCAAAACATTTTCTAATGCCTTGCTCACAATGTGGTATCCCATATACCACTCCGAATCGAGTCGCTACTCACATTACGATTTCCTTGCATGGATCCAAGATCCGTTCGAACCATCCAAAATGTGTGATCATTCCTTTCCCAATTCGAATTTGACACAAAACTCAGGCAATGCTTGAATTATCCAAATATTTCTATCAATCTTATTATGCAACTCGTGCTATGTTCCATTCTCAATGCTTGCAGCTATTCTCAAACCGTCTGATACTTTCGTAATACGAGCAACTCGTGCAACGATCTCTCTTCCAAGTAATCCAGCCCAATACTCAACGGTTTCACACATTTGTTATACGAGCAACTCATGCCAACTTATTCTGATATTCTCGAGCCAAACTCAAACCTGCTCAACTGATGCGCCACAGCCAAAATTCTAACTTATACCCAACACAATCGCTAGACGAGCAACTCGTGCAAGGATCCATTCCCATCGAATGCTTCTATTCACAACTTGCTGCATAACCAAATCTCGTATGCCAACCAACTGATCCACTGATGCAATCAGAAACTCCCTGAATGATAAGCCAAGCCAACCCAACGGCAGCTCCCAACTTGTTGCACAAATGCAACAACGCCAACCAACTTGCTGCACGAATGTAATAACGCCTAACGAGGCTAAGCGATCCTACGAAAACCAACCAAAGAGACACAACGAAGCACAACATGCAGCCACAAATAGCAATAAATAGACTTATTGCATGAAACATCCAATGCGGCACTGAGTAGAGTCAAGAGCTAGACGACACGCGGAAGCTATTTAGAGTTTGTGATGAAGCGAAGGACCAAGTCCGAGAAAATGAACCAGGCGCTCTGATACCAATTTGTCATACCCCAATCTCCCGCAAGCTCGATAGTCCCCGCTGAACGTGAATTACCACGTTTACAGCTCTCCCGCAGGACCATCGTTCTCATAGGGACGTGATGTCGTACGAGCCTAGAGTTGCGCTCGTACAAGGCGATGTTGTCAAATACCAAATGTTATCATTGAAACAACCAAGTTGCAGCGGAAGTCAAGTATTGTGTACCAAGCACACAATTAGAGTAATACGCAGCGAAGCTCACGATATGGTCAAATGAAAGCCTCATCGAAGACAAGGCCACGAAGGCGATACCACGAAGGCGATGAAATACTCTTGCTCTTTTCTCTAGCCCACAAAGGTACTTACAGTTCATGCATCATGCCTTGTATATCCAAGCAGCGCCACTACGCTTGCGTACCTAAAATATGCCCACAAACGTGGGTCAGTACACAACCGTACTGGTGAGCGGGGTAACCCACTCGCCTAAGCCGACACTAAGTAAAATAGTAAATGCAAACAGTTATATGGTGATCTTTCTAGTTGAATCCTAGATTTATTTCATGGCATATGGATGACATGTTAAGGAAAGCTGTAAAGCAGTTTAAGCATGCAAGCACTCAACTCAAACCAAACGACAAGCACATATATAAGCAACCCGAAGGATTCTAGCATGCAAACCATCATGCTCAAACCCAAGCAACGCGACTATCGTATCGAACCATCAACCAAGCCTCAATATCCATCCTCAACCAACACTTACAATCCAATCTCAAAGTGCACACTTTTGCCGAGGAAAGGTGGCCGCGCCTACACGAAAGCCAAACCAACAAAAGAAAAGCAAGCCAACACTATACTATATGAAGTCACTGGCCAAGCCATAAAGGACTTTGATCGGACTGATCAAATGCGGTTCTCCTCAAAGCAGCGCTAAGTAGCTAACCCACCTGGATCGATTCCAACCGCTAGCACCGCGCCCAAGACGCGTTACCCAAATTGTCTCCTCCATGGCCGAACGGTCCCGGTGCCCCGGAGTACCCGTTTGAGAAGACCAAACCCTGTGCAATACAGGTTGTCCGTGACATGCAGACACCAAGTAGGTATGACGAGAGGATCGAACATTCTTGCCCCACAAAGCGATCCTAGACTCGTTCCACCAATAATCCAACCAACACATCCATAACCATTCTTCCAACATATAGCCCAAGGCACCATTCACAAGTTATTCCCATAGGCACAATGCCTCTTCTCAACACAGTGTTTCCAATGGTGCAACACCAATGCTCAAAGCAATCCCATGGTACAATACCGTTTCAGTGGCACAATGCCCTATTTATGGCACGATGCCCCATCAAGCGGCACAACACCCTCGCCGATGCAGTTGTTCGATTTTGAACCACAACTGCTTGCTTTGCAAGACAAAGCGACCAAGTGATACTCGTGCACGGATGCACGCTCGCTCACCCAAATCCCAATGTTCCCAAAGCATCAATGACTCATTCCAACTGTCCAAGCATAATCCCAATTATCCAACCAACTGCCTCAAATGTAATATCACCCAATTCTAGCTCCAACTATCCAACGCATAAACTAAATCAAGCCACAATCCTACCAAGCTAATGGCGTACACTCTATGCACGCCTCAGTTTAGTAATTTCCAATGTTTCAGCCCAAGTGTTCAAGCCTTTTACGTGTTTTCCATATTATTAGGCATGAAGGAGTAGAGGAGAAGGGAAAGAGCCCACTCACAATATTTGATCCTGTAAAGCATCATGTCCTGCCGATACGGCCAATCCCTTGAACCCGTGGTCCGATGCAAGCACGATCTACTCAACTGGTATGACCGTGCGAGCAGGCCGTGCTCTACAAATTATCCGACCGATCGGACTAAGGAAGATGGCAGTATCATTCCAACTCAGCTATCTCAGTACTGCTCTGAACGAACACCTATTTTCCATCGAACCCGCTAGCCATCTGCACATGAAACAACTCAATCAATACTTCTTCCCAAAATCTAACAAATCAAATGTAATCCGTATTTGTTTCATTCAATCTGACTCAGCGTAACGCACCGTGCGGTTGCGGGCGTTACAGATAGCATCGCCAACAAGTGTCTATAATATTTTGAAGTTTTAGTAAAAGATTTGATGTATGGAACGACTATCTCATTTTGTATCCAAGTTGTAAGCCCGTGTGGCATCCTTATCGCTTTTGGGTCAAGGGTCTGTAACCAGATGTTCATTATCAATAAAAAAAACTTTTCTATGCCTCAAATGTGTGTTATCTTATTTGTGTACTCTTATGCATGTGTTCTAAAGAATATCATTATGCCTTGGCCTTGTGCACGCGTGCCCTACGCGTGCACGGCATCACGCCCGGGGGACGATTATCGATTTAGTGAAATTAGGGCATGACACGGAGTGGGTCGTTACAACTATCATAATAGGTCTCACTATAACTTATTTCTTCTTCCTATGGCTAGTCCTTAGCCATGGAAGGGTCCCTATAGGTCTAATATAATAATTAGAATAAAAATTGATGGGGAAATAGAAGTTTTACCTATTGGGAGATGTATTCCTAATGTATCACCACCAAAGGGACACAAATGCAAGGTTGGATATAATTCCTAGCCAATGCTTTACTCCAAAGCTTCCTCTAGCAACACCAAGCTCCTTAGCCTCCTTGAGAATTAGAAATGAGTGGATTTAAATGTTGATTAGATTAGTGTTGATGCCAATTTGGAGAAAATTTGGGGATGAACTAATTAGGAAAGAGAATGGGACTATTATGAACTAATAAAGGCCTATATACCCCTATGCTAGGGCCGACCACCCCCTCCTTAGGGTTGTGTGCCATTCAAAATGTCTAGAATGCCCCTCATTGCTTGTCATGAAGGAATATTTAATTATGGTAAGGGATCAATTCCTAATGAGAAGAATATTCAATTCTTTTAACTAAGGAAATGACTAATTAACTAGTCTAATCATGACTATTTTAATTAATTAAACAAATATATGAAGTCAAGTCTAGTTGGGTCTACTTAGGCTCACTAGAACTAGTCTAACTAATAGGCTAACTCATTAATCATTACAACTACATCAATACTTTATATAAATATTTAACAATACAACAAATATAAATAACAAAAATACCCCTCCCATAATTAGGTGGTTACACATCTAATAAATAGAACTAAGAAACATAATAAACATCTAATAAATAGAACTAAGCAAGAAAACAACTATGAAAACTGAGATAGAAGTATTTTTAGTAAGAGATAGAAGTATTTTTAGTAACAAAATTAAACTCCATCTCTAAGTATAATATGCAGACAACATAGGTAATCTAATCATCGTCATCGTCATCGTCATCATCATTATTATTATCATCCTCATCCTCATCCTCATCTTCTTCAAGTTTGTATTCTTCTTCTTCTTCTTCTTTAGAGATATCTTTCTGGTTGTGGACAAGGCCAATTATCTGGTTGTGAGCTAAGTGTCATGCCCCAATCTTTCGCAGGTTCGGCTATCCCAGTTGGATACGAATTAACGCACCAGTGCTCCCGCGGGACAATCGTTACCATCAGGACGTGATACCGCACGAGCACAATCAGTGCCCGCACAAGGCCATGATCTGAACAGGCGAAGAAATAGCTAAGCCACAAACTCGCACAGATAGTCCGAATACAGCAAAATAAGAAACCGAACAGACGATAGATAACAAGTTCACAGATTCGTCATAGCGAAAGCATTGAATGAATACAAGTATGAAACAAAAACAAGCTCTTTATTGATAATCAAGAAATATTACAAGTCGCTCAAGCTCTCCCTCACTCGAAACATAAGGCGTGCCAAGCGGCTTACAACAGGGGATGATACATAGACGATGTTCCAACATTATGTCATGTATATGTGCTTCATCTCCGTAAGCAACCCTCCAAGGCTCCAGAGCAAACTCCACGCATTAGCGCGCACGAGGGATACTCCGCACTGAACGAGGTTCTCCAGTACCTTGCAAGCAAGCTGGTGGGTTATCAGTACATGAATGCACTGGTGGGGTGGCTTCTCACCAGCTCAACGAATCCAAACATATTATAATATTTCCGTGCACAATCTATTAAGTTGTATTTCTAGTCTTGTGTCACACCCGATGCCAGATTTAATATTTTTTGAATTTCTAGAATTTAATTTTTTTGATAATGTATTCCTACTATATTTTATATGTTGGTTCTTGTCATTTTATTATTGTTTTATTCTTATGTTGTAGAGAGAGACAACCCGAGACCAGTAGGATATCCATTTGCGTTGCCATAGACCTGGTTTAGGACCTGCATGTAAAATGGATACTTGGTTCTATTCATTTTGGGTGAACCCATGACTAAACCCTCTTTTCACCTCTCTTAGTATATATATGAGCTTTCTCTCTCCTCTCTTTCTTCTTCTTCATTTTATTTTCCTTCTTCCTCCTCTTCCTCAAGCCCCTCCTAACCCTAATCCTAGGAAGAAGTTGTTGTGACTTGGACCGTGAGAGATAGAGGCTAGGAGCCACCCAAGGCAAGTACATCTTGATCAATAGTAAAGTTATAAATTTTTAGATTTTTATATATGTTGTTGTATCAAAAATATATTTGATAGAAAATATTATCCTTGAGTTGCTGATCATATTTAGTTCTTGGAGTTTTTGATTTTGATGTATAGATTTTTGTATATCTGAGTTTTAAGTTTTGGATTTTTATGTGTGTTCAATGAGTTTTTCTTGGTTTTGATTTATTAAAACTTAGTGTTTTCGAAAACTAGTTGTTCCTTATGTTAGAGCATTTTATTTTGTGCAATTTAGCTTTTGTTTCACTTAATTTGGAGTTAAAATAAAGTTTTTTGAAGAAAATAAATTTTTGGTTTTTTAGAGTTTCGGCCATGGCTGAACTTGCTGTTGTAGAAGAGGAAGTCTTCATACAGCCAGCGAGCCATGCGGTCGAGAGTGCCATGCATCCCGAGAGGGTTATGCGGCCTGAACTCTTATTCTTGTTGGACGCATGACTGCTTATTTACACAAGTATCTTTTTACACCTTATGTTTTCACTCGTTGAACGTATGAAAAATTTTCTAAAGTCCAAGAGTGACTGTAACCCCCTGATTTTTCAGAAATTTTTAATTTGGATTTTTCACAATTTTTTGTAATTTTCTAGGATTTTCAAGAATTTATTTTAGATTCAAATATAATTAAAATTATCCCAAACTTTTATTTTAGGTTCTAAATAATAAAATATATTTTCTAGAAGTTTTTGGGAATTTTTTGAGTATTTTTAGTATTTATTGGGAGTTATTTAGGCTAATAACTAATTTTTAGGACTTGTAGAATTTATGGTGCAAGCCCAGGAATATAGAATGGACCCACGTTATTTTCTAAGGTTTATAATATTATTATATATTTTCTGGAATTATTTCAGAATTTTTGTAATAATGTTAGTATTTATTTTTAGTTTTATGGCAAAACTAATTTTTAGAGCTTCTCCTAATTATAGTAGGAAATATATTAATATATAATTATCCCAAATATTTTTTTAGGGTTTTTAGGTTCAAAATATATTTTCTGTAATTTTTCCAGATTTTTATGATTATTTTTAATGTTTATTTTGAGTTAATTAGATTTAAAACGACTTAAATAATGTTTTGATAAAGGCAAATAAAAAAACAAATAATATAACCAAAACCATCCAATCAAATCATGATACGTGTCACCCTATCAACTTTCATTTAGCCTCTCAACATCCCTATATATATTTATATATATATATATATATTATTATAACCCTAATTATCCATTATTTTTTAGAGAGAGAGATTTTGGAGAATTGCCATTTAGGGTTCCTTCATCTTCCAGAAGCCATTGCGCATAGCTCCGAACTCCAAACGAGGCCTAGTTTCTTGAGTTAGAACGATATTGAGGTTAGATTTCTGATTATATAATTTTTTTTACAAAATTATGAGTATTAAATTCTAAAAAATTCGTAGAGCACAACATGTCTGAAAAATAGACGTGTTTCAATTTTTTTGCGATTCCGGGAGAACCAGGAATCAGAATCATGAACCGTTTAAAGTTTCGGAAAGATAATGTCGAGATAATTGACATATGTTTTTATCAGAATTTAATTCGAAGTATTTTCATATTTTTAATTCTATAGAACTTTTAGGTTAGAATTTAACCATCGGTGCACAATACAAAATTTGTATGTGCTATAATTCCCAAACGAATTTGAATTCGGACGAGCCATAAATTATTGTATGTTTTTGATGCTGAAATCTACAAGAAATTATGCATTAAAGTCGAGTTTGTGTCAGTTGACTTTTTGGTCAACAGATTGCCTCGATTTGCGTACCATGAGTCTCGAGTTGATAAAATTCAGTTTCTTTGGACAAAATTTAGGAATTAACATAAAATCAGAATAATAAGATTAAAATAAGATTTTAGAGTAATTATTCCAGAATTAAATAAATTAAAATAAATTATCTTTTGACGTGATAAATTTGTAATACATAGGCTATTTGGACTGTGACTTGGACTCTGATTCATACTAGCAACATGACCCCAGGCAAGTGTACCTTGCCAAACTTGCAGTATTGTTAAATATTTTTCTTGCTTCATTTATATTGTTGTGCATGCTTAACCAAGGACCGTGTGACGTACTTAGCGTCCGATTATTAGTCGGGTGCCAACACTGTACGCGGTGTTGGGTACGGTCATCTAGAGATGGACATTCGTGACACTTTATATTCTCGTACTTGTCTTACCAAGTACACTTTGACCCAGGACACTTGACACTCCTCATGAGATAGGATCTTCTCGAGATATTCGTGGTGATTCTGTATAGGATACAGGACTTGACAGAGATATTATATTCTTAGATACATTATGACTTGCTGCATTAGATATGATCGTGCGTGACATGGACATGATGCATCATAGACATGAGACGTGTGATTACATTGGGTGGGGAGAGACACACAGGCTACAGGCTGATTATATATATATATAACATAGTAAACACATAGTAAAATACATAGTTATTGCCGCTACCGGCTCCGAGACACAGAGCTTATAGTGGTCTCAGCCTGAGTACTCGTGATGCTCTCACTTGCATTTTCACATAGATGGTTACATACTTACCCTATTTATTTCATTATCTGCTGCACTGCATTTATTTTGGCATGAGCTTTCTTGTACCTTGCTATGCCCTCTGAGGACCTGGATCCAGATTATGTCCCAAGGATTAGCTGACGAGATCTATCCCGAGGTATACGGGACCGCAGCAGGAGCTGATCCAGGAGCTGTACCGCCATCCGAGGATGAGGTGTTAGCCGAAGACTTCTCCTGAGCATCCATGTTTCATGCTTAGTATTTATTTATTTCAGTCATTTATATTTCTGGTCTGTTGAACCATTAAATCAGATATTTATCGGATTGTTCCCCGAAGCACTTTGTTGAGACTAGCAGATGATTTATATTTCTTATTTATTCTGTGGATCATATTTTATATTTTGTGGATGAGATTAGTTATGCCATGTTGTCGTAGACTTGATTTTACAGCTTAAATATGCCCTGATGGATCCATTAAATTGGGTTTGTCCATCGGTGCGTACTGCTGGCCTTTGCCACGTGTCTAGTCCCTCGGCATTTTGGGACTGGGGCGTGACATGGTTTTTGTGGTGGCCCATGCAGGTCTACGACTAAATTGTTCGGTTTCAACTTAGGGACCGAGCAAGCCTGCAAATAGGATTAGAGTATAAGATCTCATCCACAACTGACTATGGCTTCTCCTCCTCCTCCTTCCAATCTATTCCGTTGAAAAAATTGCATCTTGCTTGATTCATGTGCCTTCTCATTAGTTCCTTGAGTGTAGCTTTCTTCTATAATATAGAAGTCCCTGTTGATAGAATGATAGGTAGGGTAACCTTCCTACTAAAAGTACAGCTAGGATATTGACACACCCCTAAGTAGAATGCTTAATGAACCCTAGCGTCCCTTACCTATAGAATAATTTACCATTATTTCTTATTATAGTCATGAATGACCTAAGAGTAGTATAGGCACTGCTAAGAGCTAGTTAGAGATTGGACCCTAATGTTTGACCCTAGTGGTTGACCCCAGTTTTGAGGAACTAATAGAAATCTGAGATCGAATGTTAGAACAGAACCTAGTGTGCATAGTGAGATAGTGTTAGGATATAGGTTCTTGTCGTGATATTAGCAGACGGTACCTCAGGAAGCCCAGAGCAACGAGTATGACATTCTCCATGAGATCATACCTCAAACACGGAGAATTGCTCGCCACCTTCACCTTAGGAAACTATGATATTATCAAGAGCCCTATATTTTAATTTCATATGTTGTTCATCTGCGACCTTAACATTCGCTAGTGCACAACGACTAAAATATGTTCTTCTTTTCTCCATCTTTGAACTCGTGCCACCTGACACTTCTAATAGTAGGCCAAGTAATTTTATTCCTTGTTAAGGACCCATAGTTTGCTAGGATTATAGTTGTAGTCTTGAATTTGAAAATTTTGTGTTGGTAGTTAGAGTTCGATAAGTTTGAATTAATCTTGTAGATTGTGACCCGATGATTATCCCTTAGTGTTAAATCACGTAATTTGTACCCCCACCTCGATACAAGTTATATTCCCTTTCCCTTGAGACTAGTACCACATAGTCCACTTGACCCATCAAGGCGGTGTAACTGAATGGCAATAATTGTATGCTAGCATAAGATGACAGTGTTTATTCAAACAATAGAATTTAGAGGTTCATGCCCTATTGGGTCGACTAGCAACTTAGACAAGGAGGTTGTATGATAACTGTAGAGATTGTAGAGTCTTTTATTATTGTTGCTCATTTTTGTTCGTTTTGTGAACTTGAATAATTTGTACCTCCTTTCATCATCATCTAGCGTGCTTATATTTCATATACTACCTTGACTTATTGTGCTATTTTATAGCCTAGTTTTGCAAGCTTATTCTTTATCGAGCTTGTTCATGACATATGTATTATTGGGGAGGCCCACAATAATACATTTCAGAATCAGTGTATTACGGTCTGATCAACCATAGTACGCTTGATTCGCCCTCGCAATAATACCTTACGTGGATTAAGATATGTAGTGATTAGTAGACGAATATACTTGCCCTAGACATGTCTGATATATCGTATCGGTTACATAACTGTACTAATACGAGCAGGCGAACAAAGGATTACCAAAATAGGATTTTAATCCACAACTGCTTTAACATTTCCCAATTGAATTCTTTAAACGCCTTGATCCCAATACTTCTATTCTATTACGCTGCCCTTGAACTCTTTATTATTGGTCTCTGTCTTCCCTTATTTCGGAAAGACGAAACATCGTGCTTGGTATAAATTGATACACAAAGAATACTAGATATACCCCATAGGCCGATCACATACTTGAGGATTATTCTTCCTAATTAAGGACATATCATATGTGATATAATCGACATTGAAGTTCAAGGATTGAATGACATGAGTAAACATATTAAGGAATATTCTCTTAAGGTATATAGCCTTATGTGATAGATGGATAAATTTTAAGTTGGGTAGTAGTGCATTGTCAACTCGAGAGGAATTTCTTTTAGATTGTGATCGAGTAAGATTAAATTGGGAGAGTTTCAAGCCATTTTAATTTTGAGAATTTTAGAAGAATGACTAAGATGATGAGGATTAATGAATTGATATTGAGGACCCGATATTTATACCTTAAGTACATGATTTAAACAATGAAGGTAAAATCATCAACTTAAAATTTAGAGGATAAAAAGATGGAATTTCAGACTTGAACAATAGTGGACTGCATTTAAATTTTTTTTTCAAGTTGATGATTTCAGTTAAAATAAAAAACTTGATGGTTGGACTACCTATTTGAAATATTAAGGATGTGAATGGAATTTAAGAAGTTGAAGCATACAAAAATTTATAAGTGAAAATAGGAATAATAATGGACTCGAATTACTTCTAGAGGAGATTATGATAATTGGAGATCGTGAGGTAAAATTGATATGCGTATTTAAATCTTGAAGATGATATATGGATTTAATTTAAATTTGGATATGGATAAATTGAAAAAGCGAGAAGAGATAACCATAGGTTGAATTTGATTGGATCAGTGGTCATCTTAACCTAGAAGTGATTGCAATGAATATGATTAGGATTTTAATTGTCGCAAGGAGATTGTGATTGACTTGCCTTATGTACACGAAGGATTAACAAATTATGCCTTATTTTAATTTTGAGGACGACATTGTCTTAAGTTGGCTGGATTGTGAAACCCCCTCATCTAAGAAGTAGACCTACTTGGCTTAGATAGTGAGGCTGAGGCTAGCTCGAATCCACTTAGGAATAGAACACGATATTTTTTATTTAGTTTTACAACATGGCATCCCTCGGCGCGCCTTACCATTGCTTCGATAATTGTAGCACTTCCCTAGTCACTGCCTTCCTACAAATTCCACACCTTGTCCTAGACATGCCCATCCTCCAATTTCCATCTTTGTGCAATGTTTTAATTGTTGGGCGCTTTTATGCAAAAGAGCATTTAGGTGTCCACACTATTGGATATGACACACGAAGAAACCTATTTTCACTCATGTGAATTTCTTCCATGATTTTTGGAATGTGCAACGTGCAACATCGTTCACTCCGTTAAACCTAGCCTTGCATTTTAACCAATGTAAATCTTAGACCATCCTTGACTTCTACCATGGCTTAATTTTAATTTCGAGGACAAATTTTTTATAAGTTGGGTAGATTGTAACCCCCTGATTTTTCAGAAATTTTTAATTTGAATTTTTCACAATTTTCTGTAATTTTCTAGGATTTTTAAGAATTTATTTTAGATTCGAATATAATTAAAAATATCCCAAACTTTTATTTTAGGTTCTAAATAATAAAATATATTTTTTAGAAGTTTTTGGGAATTTTTTGAGTATTTTTAGTATTTATTGGGAGTTATTTAGGCTAATAACTAATTTTTAGGACTTGTAGAATTTATGGTGCAAGCCCAGGAATATAGAATGGACCCACGTTATTTTCTAAGATTTATAATATTATTATATATTTTCTGAAATTATTTCAGAATTTTTGGAATAATGTTAGTATTTATTTTTAGTTTTATGGCAAAACTAATTTTTAGAGCTTCTCCTAATTATAGTAGGAAATCTATGAATATATAATTATCCCAAATATTTTTCTAGGGTTTTTAGGTTCAAAATATATTTTTTATAAGTTTTCCAGATTTTTATGATTATTTTTAATGTTTATTTTGAGTTAATTAGATTTAAAACGACTTAAATAATGTTTTGATAAAGACAAATAAATAAATAAATAATATAACCAAAACCATCCAATCAAATCATGACACGTGTCACCCTATCAACTTTTATTCAGCCTCTCAACATCCCTATATATATTATTATAACCCTAATTATCCATTATTTTTTAGAGAGAGAGATTTTGGAGAATTGCCATCTAGGGTTCATTCATCTTCCAGAAGCCATTGCGCATAGCTCCGAACTCCAAACGAGGTCTAGTTTCTTGCGTTAGAACGATATTGAGGTTAGATTTCTGATTATATAATTTTTTTACAAAATTATGAGTATTAAATTTTGGAAAATTCGTAGAGCACAGCATGTCCGAAAATAGACGTGTTTCAATGTTTTCGCGATTTCGGGAGAACCAGGAATGAGAATCATGAACCGTTTAAAGTTTCAGAAATATAATGTCAAGATAATTGACATATATTTTTCCCAGAATTTATTTCGAAGTATTTTCATATTTTTAATTCTGTAGAACTTCTAGGTTAGAATTTAACCATCGGTGCACAATACAAAATTTGTACGTGCCATAATTCCCAAACGAATTTGAATTCGGACGAGCCGTAAATTATAGTATATTTTTGATGCTAAAATCTACAAGAAATCATGCATGAAAGTCGAGTTTGTGTTAGTTGACTTTTTGGTCAACAGATCGCCTCGATTTGCGTGCCATGAGTCTCGAGTTGATAAAATTTAGTTTCTTTGGACAAAATTTAGGAATTAACATAAAAATCAGAATAATAAGATTAAAATAGGATTTTAGATTAATTATTCCAGAATTAAATAAATTAAAATAAATTATCTTTTGACGTGATAAATTTGTAATACATAGGCTATTTGGACTGTGACTTGGACTCTGATTCATACCAGCAACAGGACCCCAGGCAAGTGTACCTTGCCAAACTTACAGTATTGTTACATATTTTCCTTGCTTTATTTATATTGCTATGCATGCTTAACCTAGGACCGTGTGACGTACTTAGCGTCCGATTATTAGTCGGGTGCCAACACTGTACGCGATGTTGGGTACGGTCATCTAGAGATGGACATTCATGACACTTTATATTCTCGTACTTGTCTTACCAAGTACACTTTGACCTAGGACACTTGACACTCCTCATGAGACAGGATCTTCCTGAGATATTCGTGGTGATTCTGTATAGGATACAGGACTTGACAGAGATACTATATTCTTAGATACATTATGACTTGCTGCATTAGATATGATCGTGCGTGACATGGACATGATGCATCATGGACATGAGACGTGTGATTACATTGGGTGGAGAGAGACACACAGGCTACAGGCTGATTATATATATATAAAACATAGTAAACACATAGTAAAATACATAGTTATTGCCGCTACTGGCTCCCAGATACAGAGCTTGTAGTGGTCTCAGCCTGAATACTCGTGATGCTCTCATTTGCATTTTCACATAGATGGTTACATACTTACCCTATTTATTTCATTATCTGCTGCACTGTATTTATTTTGGCATGAGCTTTCTTGTACCTTGCTATGCCCCCTGAGGACCTGGATCCGGATTATGTCCCCAGGATTAGCTGACGAGATCTATCCCGAGGTATACGGGACCGCAGCAGGAGCTGATCCGGGAGCTGTACCGCCATCCGAGGACGAGGTGTTAGCCGAAGACTTCTCCTGAGCATCCATGTTTCATGCTCAGCATTTATTTATTTCAGTCATTTATATTTCTGGTCTGTTGAACCATTGTATCAGATATTTATTGGGTTGTTCCCCGAAGCACTTTGTTGAGACTAGCAGATGATTTATATTTCTTATTTATTCTGTGGATCATATTTTATATCTTGTGGATGAGATTAGTTGTGCCATGTTGTCGTAGACTTGATTTTACAACTTAAGTATGCCCTGATGGATCCATTAAATTGGGTGTGTCCATTGGTGCGTACTGCTGGCCTTTGCCACATGTCTACTCCCTCGGCATTTTGGGACTGGGGCGTGACAGTGACTCCATGCGCCAGTAGGTGCATGTGGCCAGTGTGTCCATCCGGTCAATAAGTCCATGCGGGCAGTGGGTGCATGCGGCCAACGAGTCCATGCGGCCAGTGAGTCCATGCGGCCAGTGAGTCCATGCGGCCAGTGGGCGTATGCGGCAAGAAATTCTTGTATGCATTTTGTGTTCCCTATTGTTATGTTCTCTCTGTAATTTCTTTTAGTGATTATTGTTATGTAATTCCTTATGTCGATACAAGTTTATGTTACCAGACCAGTTTATGTACTATTTTATAATCCTCACGACACCGTGGAAATATCTGTTTATGAAAATCTATTGCATTTGGCATCGAACAATCGAGTGTGAGTATTGCCCAATATATCACGATTCGTGGATACGATAACTCGTGAAAAACTCGTACCCGTGATCCGTCATTCTAGGAAAGTTCTCTAGTGTCCAAGACTCAAGAGCTTGAAATAATTTAGTAATGATTAAAAAAGATAATATTTACCTAGATCATTGGGAGGGAAGAATATTGCGCTATCGGCTACCCCGATCCCTAAGGACCCCATGCGGCATGGACAACCCTGCTAGGCAAGGGCTTCATGACTGACCAAGTTTACGCATGCTGAGGCACTACAAGTTGTTTTTATGCAATTATGTATATGCATTCCAGTATATGTTCCAGTTATGTTTCAATTTCAGTTATGTTACCAGACCATTTTTCGATAAGTTATGTTTACAAAAAAAAACAGTTTCACTTAAAAAAACCCCTTTATGTTTACAAAAATTAGTTTTCACTTAGAAAATCTCCTTTTGTTTACAAAATTAGTTCAATTTTTATAAACCCTTTTCTTTATAAAACTAATCTTATTTAGAAGAATTCACTTATATCTTCAAAAGCCAGTTTATGCTTACATTATGTTGTGTTATGATATCAGTTATCTGCTTTAATTCTTCATCCATCATTGTTTGTGATGTTTATTATAAGTATAAGATAAGTATACCCTTGGCCATCTGGGTTAACTCCAGTACCGGTGGTAGCGATATTCTTCAAAAGCATGCATTTGTTAGTAACTAGGATTGTGATAACCCTAGTTAGTTAATCATAGCAAGACGTAGGCATGTTTGGCCGTGGAATGAATGTTTGTCTATTTGTTTAGCTCGTCCCTTTAATTAATTCTTTCGGCATGTGATTATGGTGCTAAGTTCTGCTCGGGTGAAGGTCTGCAACTCCGGTCCTTATTTGGTTTAAGGGTTGTAGTCCCGATCTGTCACTACCATATTTTTTAGAAAAGGATATTTTAGTCTTTTAGTAATTAATTAAATATTGTACATGTTAAATATTTATTTATTATATTATTTATTTATTGTTAGCATGTTAGATTTATTTTTGGACTTGTGTTAGTGGACCTAACTAGCTTAGTTTAGACTCATGGACCAACATTTAATTCTAGTTAGAATTGAGCTCAATAATTAGAAGCCCAATTATTAGGAGGATGATTAATTAAGTTAAACCCATTAGACTAGAACCTTTCCTCCGTAATTAATTTTTTCATGAGAGGCCACAAGGGGTATTTTAGATTTTACATAGTAGCTTGAGGGAGGGGGCAAGTGATGCCTATATAAAGGGGATGAAAACTTTCTCTCTTCATTTTTTATTCCAAATCTAGATCTAAAATTTCTCTCAAACAAATTCCACCAAATCTCTACTAAATTTCCACCCAATTTCTTCCCAAATCACTATTGGAGACTAGTAGAGCAAGGATCTACAAGAAGGAAGCATGGATCTACAAAGAGGAGCAAGAATCTACAAGTTGAAGGCTCATTTTACCAATTTTGGAGGTTTTATTGGGAATCTATCTTCCAATAGGTACAATTTAGTTTTTTTTCTTTAATTTAGGTTCTAAATCTAAGATTTAACCATAAGAAATCAACCCATATGCATAGGCTACCCATAGGATTTAGTTTTGTATTCATAGGAGGCCTATTGAAGAAGTTATGGTGCTTTTTGTGTCAATTTTAGGGGAATTCCGAGATTGACATTTATTATGTGTGTCAATTGGTCCTATGGATCAATTTGGAAAATGCTTTTATGTTTGGGGCTAGTGTCGTGTCCACAATTGGGAACGTGTAGGTCATATCCCAATAATTTGGTGATACGTGTTGATTTGAAAATTTTTCCTCCGACACGGGACTTTGTGCGTGTCACATTTTGACACTGACACGTAGATTTGTGTTTGACTATTTGTATTGTTCATAAATAATATACTAGACTTGCTCGTGTCCTTTGGGGTATGTTTGGATGTGTGGTTTACTCGTGTCGCAAGCGTATCCTAGATCTAGTGGGATACGGATGCGATACATTCCATGTGTTGTGCATTTTAATTCTAGATCTATTTTCCATTGTTCTTAGTCTTGATGATGTGTGTGTATATATATATATATATATATATATATATATATATATATATATATATATAGTTGTGTATATATATTTATGTATTAGTGTGTCATAGATTTATATATCTAGGTGTTATATATTTATGTAGCTATTCTCTACATATGTATTAGCTTTTAAATATAGTAGTGTATTTATATATGTGTTGTATATATATATATATATATGTTGTTATATATATATATATATATAATTGTATAATATATATATACGTGTATGAATATGTGAAGTTATATATATATATGATACTTATATGTATGTATGTTAAGCTATATGTATTTATGGTGTACATATATATATGTATGTGGAGGTGTAGGTATGTACATATATTTTATATAGTCATAGTTATATAAGTTGTATGTTATATATATTAGTATCTATATATTATGTGTTATATATTATATATATATATATATTGTGTTATATAAGAGGAAGAGAGGAGGCACAACAGCAGCAATAGTGACACATCAGCAGCAATAGCGACAACAGTAGCAGTGCATTAGCAACAGCAATAATAGTCGCAACAACAGCAGCGGCTTCAGCGACATCAGCAGCATCGCATTAGTAACAGCAGCAGTAGTCACAACAGCAGCAGCGAAAACATTAGCAATAGCAACAGTGCTGCTACAGCAACAACAGTAATTGCAACAACAACGGTGGCAATTAGCGACGACAGCAACAGTTTACATTGACAGTTTTGCGGTATAGAATAATTATGTTTATATTATAAATAATAGAGATTATATATATATATATATATATATATATATATATATATATATATATATATATAGTATTAGCATGTATGTATATATATTCCTAATTGATATATATGTATTAGTATACTATATTTTAGTAGTTGTAAGTAAGTTAGTTGGTTAGTAATAGTTACTAATATTTATTAGTAGCTTGATATTTATCTAGTTAATTGTTTAGATTTATATATATACATATGTACTAGTATCTCTAGTTAAGTATTATATAGATAGATATGTGTACATGTATATATGTATTAGTAGTTAGTGATTAGTTAGTAGTTGTATTAGATTAAAATATATATTAGTCTTTAGTTTGAGTAGTTAAGGTATTGATATGTTATGGATAATAGTTAGTTAAGATATATATAGTGATATATATATAGTAGTTAGAAACATTATATTATAGTTAGTTCCTATGAATGGATATGCATACAATATAGTATTAGTTATATTTAGTATTAGTTGGGTTTATATATATGTATTAGTTATATGTTAGCATTTTGATTTTACCTTGAGATACCAAGGTAAATGCCAAGGTATTGAGGATACCCAAGGTATTAGGCTTGGGTATCAAGATAGAGGTTTAGTGTTGCGATACCAAGTTGGTTCGAAACCAAGGTATCCATTTAACATTTATAATTATGATTTATATATTTAATATTGCCTTATTATAGATATGTGATATTTATCTATTGTTTGCGTATCCTGAGATACGGTATCTTAGTATCCTAAGATTTACCTTGTATGACCTAGATTCACAGAATATGAGCCCAATATCATTGAGTTAGACTCATGCAACCTAGAAATAGGTAGTTTGACCAAGTTTGACCGATTTGACTTAGAGTTGACCTAGTTTGACTGTTTTGACTTAGAAATGGCTCCATGACCTAGAATTGTACTAGTTTAACTTATTCTTATTCCAGAACCTTGTATTAATGCAATATTCCATATATAGGTCTGTGTGACACCAGTTCGGACACAGTTTAACATTTATTGCTCTGGACCGCAGGCGAGTACATTCTCTGATAGTTTCTCATTTATGATATCCTCTATGTTCATTGCATCTAGTGTAGATATCCATATTTTCTTGACACGATGGTTGCACGGATTGATATATCCGAATCTTGTCATGAGATATTATTCCTTGGTATATGGTGTATCTTGTGCAAGCCTTGTTTCATTGATTATCTTGTACATGTACAGACACTGATTCTTGGGAAGAGTCGCTATCTTCTTGGGGAATCCAGTGTCATAGCGTACCATGGTTGGATCCACTATACCAGTCGGGGTTGGGGAGTATGTAGTATAGATATATGATCATACCCTTCTTGTATCAAGTCTTGTTCTTGAATAATGTTAATCATGTACCGCACGTATGATTAGCCATGCCATAAATCTTGTATCAAGTTCCCAAGTCGATCACATATTAAAGCTGGTACTCACTCACTTAGTCATTATTAGTTCTTGTTCATTGCCATATTGTTCATTCATAATTTCAGTATATTCTTTTATTGTGTATCTCTTGTACATGTATATGGTATCTTGTATATTCACATCTATTTACTGGTACATAGTTTATATCACTGATTTAGAACTGCTGTTAGAGATGAACTTCGCTCCATTCCTGACTGAAAAATATTTTTCAGAGGATCGAAGAGATTGGTGTCCGACATACTATGGACTTCGACTTATAGATGGTGCAGACTTGGACCCATTAGTTCTGGAGTGATTGTCGGTAGGTTTATCCGAATCACTAGTTTTCATAGTTAGTTCTCTTTAGCACTTTGGTACCGGATTTGTTTCTGGCTCATATTTGAGAGTTTGTTTATTGTTTCTTTTGGTGTTGTTATATATTATATGGATAGTTATGTTAGAATTCCTTGATATCTTCTCGTGCTTTAGAATATGATTGAGTTTTGTGTTAAGATATTGTTGGCAGAACTTATATTATTGTGAAATGTTTAGATAGTATAGTTAACCAAGACAGCGTTCTACCGCCGATGCTGCGGCATAGGCTGGGCATTATTTCTGACTTGCATTCCTACATCGGGTGCGGGTCATGACACATTTTTAGTGGTGGCCCATACAGGTCAGGCTTCGCAAGTTGTGCGATATCGTGGTAGTGCGACGCCTTAGTTGTACTACTGCGAGCCTGCGATAGGATATAGGCTATTGGATATAAGATATTAGGATGAGAGGATACTCAATCACAAATTTCTTGAGAGATTCCTGGGACGACCCTTGATAATTTTATTATAATTTCCATTTCAAATATTTTTCCTTATTTTTGTCCACTCTCACTTGTTGTTGTTGAATTTGATTCTTAGTGATCGATTATTGAATTTGATTCTTGGTGATCGGTTGATTTAAATTCTTGGTGTTCATTATTGAGTTTGATTTCATATCGAGAGAAATTTTATGGACTAAATTATGGTATCATCTGATGACATATATTGATGAGGACAGTGAGAAAGGTAAAACATCTGCTTTAGTTATGGAGCATAGAGTTTATCGCAGCCATATTAGCTGATGTAGCAAAAACGTAGGGACCTGACTTTGGATGTACATATCTTAGTTATGAAATTTAGAGTTTTTCGCAGCCATACCGGTTGGCGTAGTGAGGATTCTAGATGACATAATTATAGAGTTGCATACCCTAGTTATGGAATCTATCGTTTATCGCAGTTATGCTTACTGGCATGGCGAGGATTTTGGACAAACGTGTATGATTATCAGATTGAATCTTAAATTGGTTCTTAAAGTATTATCTCAATACTTATCAACTTGTTATTTTAGGACCTTGTTCCATCATTCTTTAGCTTAGCAATAGAGATACCTTTAGTTCTTTAGTCCAATTCCTTATAGAACTTCTTTCCATTAGGATTCCTTGTTAGTGCGTTAGTTGGTGACTTGCAATTAGGTCTGTGTCTTGAGTATCAGTATCGACTATTGAGAGTGTAACTTATGAGTCTGTAAGTGGTACTTGGTTGGGTATGGGAGCAATAGGCATAAATCTGGAGATAACCTATAGCATAGTACCTTGTAGCAATAGTATTATGATAGGTGTCATTATAAGTTAGTATTGGTACTATAGGTAGAAGAGGGAGTAGAGAATATCAGTAGTGGTTCCAGGAGTTAGTATCAGAGTTAGCATAGCAGTTCTGGATAGTCATGAATTCATGTAGTTGGGTAAGCCATGTAAACAATTAAGTATCAAGGAAATTGTGTTGAAAATCAATGGAGCATGTTATTCAATTGGGTGGATAATACTTGGGTGTGTAAAAAGTAAAGAAATATATATATATAAAGGGTATTAGTGAGTATGCCATAGTAGAATGGTACCCATAAATGTATATGAGAGTATGAGGGAATAAGAATACATTGTGCTAAAGTAGTAAGACTTGCATTACAGATAAAAGTAGAGCATTGATGTGAGTAGATAGGAGTATACCAGTATATAACTAGTGATGGGTATATCACCTGGTATTGAGGTTAGTGATGTGTTGGAAGCAATATGTGGGAGAAGTATTGAGAAATTGTGTGCATGATGCACAATAGGTGATGAGTGTCAGTGTGGAAGTTTATGAGTGGAAGCTTGAGTGTCATGGGTTGAAAGATATCAAGATTGGTATGGAAGATATTTAGTGTATCACTGATTTGTGTATCGGTCTGTAAAAGGTTTGAGGAGAGATACATATACATCAATACAGATATGGAACCATATGTCTGCCTATAAGAGTGAAGTGAAACATGTGTATTATAAAAGTTAATAACTAGTGCATTGGATGCAAGTGATCATGATTTCTAGTGAGTATGATGAGATAATCTAATGATTAAGCTAGTGTCCTAGAACCTTAAGGGACATATGTTGTGTAGTTAGGAAGCTAGTGTTACTATATCAAGAGTGCTAGTATTTATATATCAGGGATTAGTTGAGTAATGTGCTAGTAACAGTAAGTACCTTGTGTAATGACATTGGTTTGGTGTATCAGTTAATATGGATAGAAAAGTATTTGGAAGTAATGGTACAAGTGATCCAAGTAGTAGAGGAGGGAGACAATATATATATATATATATATATATATATATATATATATATATATATATATATATATATATATATAGAAGTAAGTTTAGTAGGTATAGTACCTTACTAAATTTGAGTATAGAGGCCGTATGTATCAGTAATAGTACACCAGCGAGATGTCATAGTGTTGTAATGACTAGAAGATAATTGTATATTTATTATGACACTAATGTATAGATGAGAACTTTAAGATGATTAACAAATGTTAGAGGATGAGTTACACCAAGTATCAGATAGAAAAAGATACCCTAGTAACAAGAGACGGAGTACCTCAAGTATTTTGAAAGTTTAGGCAAGCATTTTAGTAACTAGTATAATAATAGAGGAGAGACACGAGTAACTTGGTATGAGAATGTCATCTAAAAATACATATGAGAGCTGGTGCCTTGTGTAGGCAGTAACAAAATTTAAGTAAGACATCCTATTAGGAGTATTAAGTTGGACGAGGGTGTGCCAATAAAATACATGATTAAAAATGTATACAAGTATTCCTTGCAAGAGAATGATTAAAATTTTTTAGTGATTAAAACAAAACAAGGAGGTAGTATCTTATAGTATCCTAAGTAGCAAGTGCTAGTGAGTTAAGCATGTCCATGACCTATAATTAGAGTATATCACTAATATTGGTAACCATCAGTATTAAGAATATCTTGACTAGGTTGATGATTAGTGAATGCTTAGCGTGTGATGGAATAGGCCACATGTGGCATAGCAGGTTATTCTGCACCAATAGAGGGAGACACCCGGCAGAGCAGAGACTGATTTCATGATAGTTAAGAGACTATATCCAAGTATGATTTCTCTTTCAGTAGTATGGTAGGATGGTATAGGATATATACTATTTTAGACTGTGATTGTTGGGGTTTAACCATAGTAAGATTTGTATGAATAGGATATGACTGGCTTAAAAGAGAGGGTTGAGAGTTTTAATTTTGAGGAAGAAATTCTTCTAGGGGGTTGATTTGTCATTACCACATTTTCTAGGAAAGGGTATTTTAGTCTTTTGGTAATTAATTAAATATTATGCATGTTAAATATTTATTTATTGTATTATTTATTTATTGTTAGCATGTTAGATTTATTTTTGGACTTGTGTTAGTGGACCTAAGTAGTTTAGTTTAGACTCATTGACCAATATTTAATTCTAGTTAGAATTGAGCCCAATAATTAGAAGCCCAATTATTAGGAGGATGATTAATTAAGTTAAACCCATTAGACTAGAACCTTCTCTCCTTAATTAATTTTTTTATGAGAGGCACCAAGTGTCACGCCCCAGTCCCAAAATATCGAGGGACTAGACACTTGGCAATGGCCAGCAGCACACACCGATGGGCAAACCCAATTTAATGGACCCATCAGGGTGTACTTAAGCTGTAAAACAACAATATGGGCAATGGTACTAATCTCTTCCACAAAAATAAATACAATCAATATCATAAACATAAAGCAATATCAAGTCTCAATAAAACATAACTCGGGGAACAACCCGATAATGAGTCTGATCCAGCAGTCAAGAGACAAGAAATAAAGAGTATAACAACAGCATATACTAAGCATAGATAAAGCAGATACTCAGGAGATATTATCGGTGATCACCTCGTCCTCTGGTACTGGTAATGCTCCAATGTATGCTCCTGTCCCGTACACCTCGGGGTAGATCTCTTCTACTAAACCTGGGGACATAATCCGGATCCAGGTCCTCAGGGGACATAGCAAGGTACAAAAATATCTCATGCCAAAAATAAAAGAAGTACAATAATAAATGAATCAATAGGGTAAACTATGTTACCAGCTATGTGATATGCAAAATGAGAGCATCACTAGACTTAGGCGGAGACTACTACAAGCTCTGTGTCGGGGAGCCTGTAGCAGATATACTATGTAACTATACTATGTAATTTACTATGTATTGGGCCTACGACACCATAATAAATATATATATAAAATCAGCCTGTAGACTGTGTGTCTCTCCCCACCCAATGTAATCACACATCTCATGTCCACGATGTCTCATGTCCATGTCACGCAAGATCATATCTAATGCAGCAAGTCATTATGATAGCTAAGCACATGCAAAATCTATGTCACGAATCATGTAACCTATACAGAATCACCATAAATATCTCAAGAAGATTCTGTCTTATGAATAGTGTCAGGTGTCCTATGGTATGACGTACTTGATGATGCAAGCACAAAAATTGTATAGGGTCTCGATATCCATCTCTAGGTGACGTTACAGAACTCCGCGTATGGCGTTGACACTCGAATCTTGTTCGGACGTTAAGTAATATCACACAGTCCTAGGTTGAATATATATATCACAGAAATAGAACAAGAGAATAATATGAATCAATTTACTGCAAGTATGGCAAGGTACACTTGCGTGGGATTCAGACTCCAATTACTGCTCTGGTATCAGCGAGATCTGCAGGTATTTCTAATGTTGCTGAAATAAACATTACCATCAGGTTCAGAAGATATCAAATAGCTAGAATTGCTTGTCCATAAGTCTAATTTCGATACAGGGGCAAAAGTGACAGTTTTTGGTCAAAGCGGGATCCACATGTGGCCTGCTTCACACCAAAAAATGTGCTAGAGACAATGTTCTCCAAACTTGTCAAACTTAGTGTCTATAAGTCCAGAATGACGATACGAACCCAACGGAATGTCCAGAACTGGATTCCGATAGGCCGATCACAAAATCGTCCGTCAAGTAGAGTTGTGGGGCCCACGATACGAGATTTTGTCAACGTTCTCAGAATTGAACCAAACTTGGGTCGCAGGACCAGCATATTGCTACTTGTCCGATGGCAGAAGTTTTGTTTCGATACGACGAGCGTACACGAAGTTACACGAGTTCCAGAAATGGCCGATTTGGGGTGTTGTCGACACGAATACACGTTGATTTCGGTGTGCACGCACATCCAAATCAACTTTCATAAAATCCTACACGTCCGTATTAACGGCGTGCACCTTTCGGTGAAGTCCGCACACGACCAAGTCGTCCCGTTTAGCGGGGCACACCTAGTTTCAGGAAAATCAGGGTATTTAAATAACCAATATTTTGGTCATTTACACTCTCGAATAACATGCAATCTACAGCTCGATAAATTACACTAAAAATAGGATTAAAACTTGGTCATATGGTCTAATTTACTGTTCAAGCCAATTTTGAAAATATTTAACAGGTTGGTCGCAAAATAGTCGCGAACTGGGGAGTTCGGGACGATTTCTGAATTTTCAGAAATATGGTAATTTTTTTTTCTGATTTTGCCTCGTAGTTTGTGACTGACACAGGATGCGACAAGCTGAACCAATGGCACGGATATCGAGAGGGTCATGTAGGGAATGGGTTGTAACAGACTGCTCGAAAAATGGTACAACGAGGTGAGAGAAATGCTCACTGGAACGGGGAGTCGGAATCGACTATTCTGCGTGTACGTGGACGATGCGGCGGAGCTCGGCTGGTCGGAGGCGGCGCTGTGCTGCTTGGGGTCACCGGGGCTCGTTGGAGTGGGGGTGGCCGGAGGCTGCGTCGGGCTGAGGTCGCCAGCTGTGGGGTTCATCGATGGGCTGCTGGAGGAGGCGCCGGGGGAAACTCGACGGGGAGGAGGAAGGAGGCGGAGGCGGGGAGCTCAGCGGAGGGCTCGGGCGGAGGCGACCGGAGCTGGGGGAGCTCAGTTGCCAGAGACTCGGGTGGCCGGGGGACGGTGATGGTGGTGGCTGTGGGTTGCGGGGGGGATTTTATAGGGTGGTGGTGGCTGTCGGTTAGGGTAGGTGAGAGGTCGGGGAGGCGGAGAAGAGGAGAGGCTGGGAGGCAGAGCGGCGCGGGGCATAACCGCCGGCGGGGATCGCGGTGGTCGGGGAAGAAATGGCGGAGGAAGGAGTCGGCGGGGAGGGGAAAGGATAGGGGACTACTGTAGCAAGGGTTATCGGGTCGGGTGCGGGTTAGCGGGTTCGGGTCGGGTTTTAGATCTGACCCGACCCGCTAGGGTTGGTTTGGGTCAGGATTCTTGGTTTGGTTCGATTCGGTTTAATAAACCGGTTGGGTTCAGCTCGGTTTATTTTGGGTTTAATTAAAATATTGTTTTTAAGCCTTTAAAATTAGTTCTGGGGTCCAATAAATTCCAGAAAATTATCCTATGTCTAATATTTTATTTTACACCAAAAAATATTAATTTTATAATATTTTAATATTTAATAAAATCACAATAATCATTATAATATCAAAAATCATTTATTTTAACTAGTTAAAAATTTCAGAAAAATTCCAAAAATTCAGTTTTAAATTCCTAAAAATCAGGGGATTTACAATCTACCCCCCTTAAGAGGATTGCGTCCTCGCAATCAAAGAAATAATCGGTCAGAAGAGATGACACAATTTGCAAAACAGGTTCGAAGCACGACACAATAAAAAATCATGATCAAGAGGAATCAAAGGATGAGGGTTAAGCAAAACACCTAGGGAAGAAAAACATTATTTCCCTAAGCAATGAAAGTTTTGTAAATTCAAGAGTGAAGGAAATCTGGTTAGAGCAAAAAAAACTACAGCTTAGAAAAACTAGGTTATCAATTATTAATAAGTTCAAAATACTAGTTTTACGGCTTAGGTCATGAAATAACAGGCACGTGTTAAAGAAATGCTAGGAATAGATTGCTATGAATAACTTACGCGCATTCGCTACTCCACGAGTCTGCGCATCCTCCAAGGTCATCGCAAAAGCTTGTCCGCGTCATTGTGGTAGATTCCTCTGCTGCTGCTGGGCCTACTGGAAAAGTGCTGCTTGTGGTGCCAAGGGTGGCCTCGGCTGATACCCACCTGGGGCTGGTGGTCTGACTCCTCCAACTCCCGTCTGTGGTACTCCTAATGTTGGATAAACTGGCCTTGGTGCTGGTAATGCCTGTCTGTTTAACATTAGTGCTCCCTCTCGATGCTCAGGACAATCCTTGGCTAAGTGTTGGTTGGATCCGCAAATCAAGCATAATCCCAACTTGCGTCTGCATTCCCTCTCGCTATGGCCTACCTTGCCACAATATTGACAAGTAGGTAGTATCTGCGGAGATGCTCTGGGTGGCTGGTGTATATGAGATCTCTTTGCAGCTTCTCCCTGTAGTGCTCTGGCTAGTACTGATGTGAAAGGCCGCTTCAGGCTGGACTCTCTCCTGGTGACGCGCTCCATGCGACGTGCTGCAGCAAGGACGTCCGAGTAAGAAGTAGGTGCCACAGAGCCAATCTGTCTCTGTAGCTCAAAGTTTAGTCCGTCGAAGAACTTCTCAGCCTTCTCTTCTTCTGTCAGGATCAATGTAGGGGCGAAGCGACTCAGACGAATAAACTCCGTGTTGTATTCTTCCACTATCATACTATCTTGAGTAAGGCGATTGAACTTGTCCCGAAGTTCTGATCGAGCAATAGCTGGAATGTACTTCTCCTGAAAGAGTCTAGAGAACTCTTCCCAAGTGACTCGGTCTGGTCCGAGCCATGTCTCCTCAGATAGCCACCAGTGATGTGCATTGCCCGTCAACTGCATCCAGACCGCAGTCATCCAGCGTTCCCTTGGAAGCTCAGCTGCTTCTAATTGATGTTGAGTATTTGTGGTCCACTCATGAACTTCAATGGGCTCCTCCTTACCTGAAAAGGTATGGGGCTTCAGCTGGCAAAAATTGGTGATAGAGCCCGTCGTTGGCCGTCGTGCTGGTAGATTCGCCTGTCCAGTGTGATTACTAGGCTGTGACGCAGAGCCTCTTGCTGAATTTGCTGTTGGGCTTGCATCATTGCATAGATCATTTGAAATATCTTCTGCCCATCCATAGCCTGCCCTTGTGGGAATACGGGCATTGGTGGAGTAAACTGCGACGGAAGATCATCTTGTGGGATTCTCGAGGCATGCTGATTTGCTTGACTGCTTCAGTGAGTGGAGGGATCTCCACTTAATGATGTCACTTCATCTTCTTCGTAGGTGGCTACAGCACCTTGTGGTATTCTTACAGGAGTTTTATCGTTTGCTCGTGGATCCATTACTATGCATCCAAAATAAACTATAAGAGGTGCACAGAGGAATCAAGGCAGGATGCATATAAAGAATTTAATTCAAATCCTATATAAATATCAAGAACGATTCAATCAAGTGGATGAGATCCTAAAACTTATCCTATCCTTGTCGCAGGCTTGCTCAGTTCCTAAGTTGAAACCGAAACAATTTAATCGTAGACCTGTATGGGCCACCACAAAAACCATGTCATGCCCCAATCCCAAAATATCGAGGGACTAGACACGTGGCAATGGCCAGCAGCACACCCCGATAGACAAACCCAATTTAATAGACCCATCAGGGTATACTTAAGCTGTAAAACAACAATATAGGCAATGGTACTAATCTCATCCACAGAAATAAATACAATCAATATCATAAACATAAAGCAATATCAAGTCTCAATAAAACATAACTCGGGGAACAACCCGATAATGAGTCTGATACAGCAGTCAAGAGACAAGAAATAAAGAGTATAACCACAACAAATACTGAGCATAGATAAAGAAGATACTCAGGAGCAATCTTCGGCGATCACCTCGTCCTCTGGTACTGGTACTGCTCCAATGTCTGCTCCTGTCTCGTACACCTCGGGGTAGATCTCTTCTACTAAATCTAGGGACATAATCCGGATCCAGGTCCTCAGGGGACATAGCAAGGTACAAGAATATCTCATGCCAAAAATAAATCCAGTGCAATAATAAATGAATCAATAGGGTAAACTCTGTAACCAGCTATGTGATATGCAAAATGAGAGCATCACTAGAATTAGGCTGAGACTACTACAAGCTCTGTGTCGGGGAGCCTATAGCAGATATACTATGTAATTATACTATGTAATTTACTATGTATTGGGCCTACGACACCATAATAAATATATATATAAAATTAGCCTATAGCCTGTGTGTCTCTCTCCCAACCCAATGTAATCACACGTCTCATGTGCACGATGTCTCATGTCCATGTCACACAAGATCATATCTAATACAACAAGTCATAATGATAGCTAAGCACATGCAATATCTATGTCACAAATCATGTAACCTATACAAAATCACCATGAATATCTCAGGAAGATTCTGTCTCATGAATAGTGTCAGGTGTCCTATGGTATGGCGTACTTGATGATGCAAGCACGGCAATTGTATAGGGTCTAGATATCCATCTCTAGGTGACGTTACACAACTCCGCGTATGGCGTTGACACCCGAATCTTGTTCGGACTTTAAGTAATGTCACTCGGTCCTAGGTTGAATATATATATCACAGAAATAGAATAAGAGAATAATATGAATCAATTTACTGTAAGTATGGCAAGGTACACTTGCCTGGGATTCAGACTCCAATTGCTACTCTGGTATCAGCGGGATCTGCAGGTATTCCTTCGGTTGCCAAAATAAACGTTACCATCAGGTTCAGAAGATATCAAAAGCTAGAATTGCCTGTCCATAAGTTAAATTTGGATACAGGGGGCAAAAGTGACAGTTTTTGGTCAAAGCGGGGTCCACATGTGGCCTGCTTCACACCAAAAATGTGCCAGATCTAATGTTCTCCAAATTCATCAAACTTAGTGTCTACAAGTTCAGAACGACGATACGAACCCAACAAAATATCCAGAACTGGATTCCGATGAGCCGATCACAAAATTGCCCATCAAGTAGAGCCGTGGGGCCCACGATATGGGATTTTGTCAACGTTCTCAGAATCGAACCAAACTTGGGTCACAGGGCCATCGTATTGCTACGAGTCCGATGGCGCAAGTTTCGTTTCGATACGATGAGTGTACACGAAGTTACAACGAGTTCCAGAACATGGTCGATACTGGGTGTTGTCGACGGATATACGTTGATTTCGGTATGCACGCACATCCAAATCAACTTTCGTGAAATCCTACATGTCCGTATTAACGGCGTGCACCTTCCGGTGAAGTCCGCACATGACCAAGTCATCCCGTTTAGCGGGGCACACCTAGTTTCGGGAAAATCAGGGTATTTAAATAACCAATATTTTGGTCATTTACACCCTCGAATAACATGCAATCTAGAGCTCGATAAATTACACTAAAAATAGGATTAAAAACTTGGTCATATGGTCTAATTTACTATTTAAGGCAATTTTGATAATATTTAACAGGTTGGTCGCAAACCAATCGTGAACTGGGGAGTTCAGAACGATTTCTGAATTTTCAGAAATAGGGTATTTTTTTCCTGATTTTGCGTCGCAGTTTACGACCGACACAGGATGCGACACACCAAACCAATGACACGGGTATCGAGAGGGTCACACAGGGAATGGGTTGCAACAGACTGCTCGAAAAATGGCACGACGAGGTGAAAGAAATGCTCACCAGAATGAGGAGTCGGAATCGACTATTCTACGCGTACGTGGACGACGCGGCGGAGCTCGGCCGGTCGGAGGTGGCGCTGTGCTGCTGGGGGTCGCGGGGCTCGTCGGAGTCGGGGTGGCCGGAGGCTGCGTCGGGCTGAGGTCGCCAGCTGCAGGGTTCGTTGATGGGCTACTGGAGGAGGCGTCGGGGGAAACTCGGCGGGGAGGAGGAATGAGGCGGAGGCGGGGAGCTCAGCGGAGGGCTTGGGCGGAGGCGACCGGAGATGGGGGAGCTCAGTTGCCGGAGACTCGGGTGGCCGGGGGATGGTGATGGTGGTGGCTGTGGGTTGTGGGGGGATTTTATAGGGTGGTGGTCGCTGTCGGTTAGGGGAGGTGAGAGGTCGGGGAGGCGGGGAAGAGTAGCGGCTGGGAGGCAGAGCGGCGCGTAACCACTGGCAGGGATCGCGGCGGTCGGGGAAGAAACGACGGAGGAATGAGTCGGCCGGGAGGGGAAAGGATAGGGGACTGCTGTAGTAAAGGTTATCAGGTCGGGTGCGGGTTAGCGGGTACGAGTCGGGTTTTAGATCCGACCCGACCCGCTAGGGTTGGTTTGGGTCAGGATGCTTGGTTCGATTTGGTTCGGTTTAATAAACCGGTTGGGTTCAGCTCGATTTGTTTTGGGTTTAATTAAAATATTATTTTTAAGCCTTTAAAACTAGTTCTGGGGTCCAATAAATTCCAAAAAAATTACCCTATGTCTAATATTTTATTTTACACCCAAAAATATTATTTTTATAATATTTAATAAAATCACAATAATTATTTTAATATCAGAAATCATTCATTTTAACTAGTTAAAAATTCCAGAAAAATTCCAAAATTTTAGTTTTAAATTCCTAAAAATCTGGGATTTACACCAAGGGACATTTTAGAATTTATATAGTATCTTGAGGGAGGGGGCATGTGATGCCTATATAAAGGGGATGAAAACTTTCTTTCTTTATTTTTTATTCCAAATCTATATCTGGAATTTTCCTCAACCAAATTCTACCAAATTCCTACCAAATTTCCATTAAATGCCTAACTAAATCACCATTGGAGACTATTAGAGTAAGGATCTACAAGGAGGAAACATGGATCTATAAAGAGGAGCAAGGATCTACAAGTTGAAGGCTCATTTTACCAATTTTGGAGGTTTTATTGGGAATCCATCTTCTAATAGGTATAATTCAGTTTTTTTCCTTAATTTAGGTTCTAAATTTGAGATTTAACTATGAGAAATCAACCCATATGCATAGGCTACCCATAGGATTTGGTTTTGTGTTCATAGGAGGCATATTGAAAAAGTTATGGTACTTTTTGTGTCAATTTTAGGAGAATTCTGAGATTGACATTTGTTGTTTGTGCCAATTGGTCCTATAGATCAATTTGGCTTGTGCTTGTGTGTTTGGGGCTAGTGTCGTATCCATAATTGGATTCGTGTAGGTCGTATCCCAATAATTTGGTGATACGTATTAATTTGGAGATTTTTCCTCCGATACGGAACTTTGTGCATATCATATTTTGACACGGACATGTAGATTTGTGTTTGACTCTTCGTATTGTTCATAAATAATATATTAGACTTGCTCGTGTCCTTCGGGGTATGTTTGGATGTGTGGTGGACTCGTGTCGTAAGCGTATCCTAGATCTAGTGGGATACGGGTGCGATACATTCCATGTGTTGTGCATTTTAATTCTAGATCTATTTTCCATTATTCTTAGTCTTGGTCATGTGTAATTATATGTATGTATATATATATATATATATATATATATATATATATATATATATATATATATATATATTGGTGTGTATATATATTTATATATTAGTGTGTCATAGATCTATATATCTAGGTGTTATATATTTATGTAGCTATTCTCTACATATGTATTAGCTTTTAAATGTAGTAGTGTATTTATATATATATTGTATATATATATATATATATATATATATATATATATATATATTATATAATTATATATATATAATTGTATGATATATATATATATATATAATTGTATGATATATATATATATATATAATTGTATAATATATATATATATATATATATATATATATATATATATCATACTTATATGTATGTATGTTAAGCTATATGTATTTATAGTGTACATATATGTATGTGGAGGTGTAAGTATGTACATATATTTTTTATAGTCATAGTTATATAAGTTGTAAGTTATATATATTAGTATCTATGTATTATGTGTTATATATTATATATATTGTGTTATATAAGAGAAAGAGAGAAGGAGGCACAACAACAGCAATAGCGGTACAGTAGCAACAATAGCGACAACAGTAGCAGCGCATTAGCCACAGCAGCAGTAGTCGCAACAACAGCAGCAGCACATTAGCAACAGCAGCCGTAGTCGCAACATTAGCAACAACAACTTTGCCGCTAAAGCAACAGCAGTAACTGCAACAACAACAACAACGGTGGCAATTAGTGACGGTAGTAACAGTTTACAGTAACAATTTTGGGGTATAGAATAATTATGTTTATATTATAAATAATAGATACTATATATATTTATATATATATATATATATATATATATATATATATATATTCCTAATTGATATATATGTATTAGTATACTATATTTTATTAGTTGTAAGTAAGTTAGTTGGTTAGTAGTAGTTAGCTAATATTTATTAGTAGCTTGATATTTATCTAGTTAATTATTTATATATATATATATATATATATATATATATATATATATATATATATATATATATATATACTAGTATCTCTAGTTAAGTATTATATAGATTGATATGTGTACATGTATATATGTATTAATAGTTAGTGATTAGTTAGTAGTTATATTAGATTGAAATATATATTAGTCATTAGTTTGAGTAGTTAAGGTATTGATATGTTATGGATAATAGTTAGTTAAGATATATGTAGTGATATATATATATATATAGTAGTTAGAAACATTATATTATAGTTAGTTCCTATGAATGAATATGCATACAGTATAGTGTTAGTTATATTTAGTATTAGTTGGGTTTATATATATGTATTAGTTATATGTTAGCATTTTGACTTTACCTTGAGATACCAAAGTAAATGCCAAGTTATTGAGGATACCCAAGGTATTGGATTTGGGTATCAAGATATATGTTTAGTATTGCGATACCAAGTTGGTTCGAAACCAAGGTATCCATTTAGCATTTGTAATTAGAATTTATATATTTAATATTGCCTTATTATATATATGTGATATTTATCTATTATTTGCGTATCCTGAGATACGATATCTTAGTATCCTAAGATTTACCTTGTATGATCTAGATTCATAGAATATGAACCCAATATCATTGAGTTAGACTCATGCAACCTAGAAATATGTAGTTTGACCAAGTTTGACCGGTTTAACTTAGACTTGACCTAGTTTGACTATTTTGACTTAGAAATGGCTTCATGACCTAGAATTGTACTAGTTTAACTTATTCTTATTCCAGAACCTTGTATTAATGCAATATTCCATATATAGGTCTATGTGACACCAGTTTGGACACAATTTGACATTCATTGCTCCGGACTGCAGGCGAGTACATTCTCTGATAGTTTCTCATTTACGATATCCTCTATGTTCATTGTATCTAGTGTAGATATCCATATTTTTTTGACACGATGGTTACCCGGATTTGTATATCCGGATCTCATCATGAGATGTTATTCCTTGGTATATGGTGTATCTTGTGCAAGCCTTGTTTCATTGATTATCTTGTACATGTACAGACACTAATACTCGGGAAGAGTCGCTATCTTCTTGGGGAATCCCGTGCCATAGCGTACCATGGTTGGATCTACTATACCAGTCGGGGTTGGGGAGTATGTAGTGTAGGTATGTGATCATACCCTTCTTATATCAAGTCTTGTTCTTGAATAGTGTTAATCATACACCACACGTATGATTAGCAAGGCCATAAATCTTGTATCAAGTTTCCAAGCGATCATATGTTAAAGCTGGTACTCACTCACTTAGTCATTATTATTTCTTGTTCATTGCCATATTGTTCATTCTTGTATTTAATTCCAGTATATTCCTTTATTGTGTATCTCTTACACATGTATATGACATCTTGTATATTCACATCTATTTACTTCTATATAGTTTATATCATTGATTTAGAACTGCTGTTAGAGATGTTATACTTTGTTCCATTCCTGACTAGAAAATATTTTTTAGAGGATCCGAGAGATTGGTGTCCGACATACTATGGACGTCGACTTATAGATGGTGCAGACTTGGACCCACTAGTTCTGGAGTGATTGTCGGAAGGTTTATCCGGATCACTAGTTTTCATAGTTAGTTCTCTTTACCACTTTCGTACCAAATTTATTTCCGGCTCATATTTGAGAGTTTGTTTATTCTTTCTTTTGGTGTTGTTATATATTATATGGATAGTTATGTTAGACTTCTTTGATATTTTCTCGTGCTTTAGAATGTGATTGAGTTTTGTGTTAAGATATTGTTAGCATAATTTATATTATTGTGAAATGTTTAGATAGTATAGTTAACCAAGACACCGTTCTACCGCCGATGCTACGGCGTAGGCTGGGCGTTGTTTCCGACTTGCATACCTACATCGGGTGCAGTTTGTGACAGGATCCAGAGTAGTTTCTATGCTCTCTTGCCGCTCGTCGTCTTACTTTTATTTATGCACTTATTATCAGTTCTTCCAGTATTATTCTTGAGACAAGTACATTGGTACCGTACAAGCCTCAATCTGTATTTATTTCTTGTATGTCTCTTTTGCTTATATTGTTATGTGTTTGGTCTATCACCTCTAGCTCCTTTGTGGTAATTGTTGCTTGCCAACTTACCATTCGTCCTTCCCTTTCCAAATTTATAAAACTAATTTAACCAACATATAATATATAAAACAAAATAAAATAGTACACAAACAAAGCTTAGTGTCACGAACGAGTTTTGCCTCAAATTGTGTTATGCTTGCACTAAATAACATATTGTGCATCTATATCTCTAAATACAAAGTGGCATGCATCAAATTCTCTTATCACAGGTTCTACTCAAATTTACTCAGGTGTGTTCAAATGTACAGGTTACTCGTTTCAATGCAAATGAACTCGCATGCAGATTGCCCCAATCGAGCCAAACTTAGTCTATATGAACAAAAGGTCATTGGCATAGCCATAAAGGATGAGTTATAGCCTCAGAAAGGATGGCTAAAATGTTGGAACCGTGGAGCCATCTACACTATCAAGCCAGAAATGAACGACTGTCAAAATTATTTCATCCTGATCGGATCAGCCCCGGTGCTTCGACGCACCGTTCGCAGGAACACAAAATATACTGTGCACAGGTTGTCCGTGACCGCGCAAACACAAATCTTCCAAATCACATATCATGAACTTGCTCCAAATCACAAATCATATATCACAAACTTGATCGAATCATAAATTATATATCACAAACTTGCTCAAATCTTTTTCATATTCACAAACGAATTGGCTCCCAGAGCCACCTGATCTAGTCCTGAACTAATATTGCTCCACGAGCTGTCTGATCATAACTCATACTTAACTTATTGTGCTGCAGTCCTATAGTTTATAAACTTCCTTGGTGGCCTAACGATCCCGAATAGTTTTATGTTCAAACTTGCACTAAACAACTATTTGATAGTCTTCTGGCCAAATAAAGTGAATCATGTTCAGAGTCGTGTTTAGGCCGTGACACGAATCTACGAGATAAGCATGACACATATAAAGGTAAAATACTATACTTGATCATATAAAAGTCTACTTGAAACATAAGCAGTACGACTAGTACGAGCATGAAGGTGCCGTTGAATAGCGACATAATCTATAAGAAGAGCAAAGTAAACATGTGAAGTAGTATACTACGAAGAGTATATAATGATCTACTCGAAGCATTAGAAAAGTCTACTTGCACGAAGCTAAGGTAGCAAGCAAGGGTCCAACTATAAGCCAAGTTTTATTTCCATTATCTAACACAAGCAATACAAGATTCTGAGTTGCTTTAAACTTGAAGCCATTAATTAAATAGCCAGGCCAACTCCTTGCTTCCTTAATCGGTCCTAATACAAAATAATGAAGGCTCTCGTTTACGAATGTTGTTTTAGGCAAAAAACTTGTAAATACACATCGATAATGGACATGTTAGTAGCGACATATACAGAAATGGTACCGACAGTATATTTAACATATTATCTGAGTTTTTTACGAATTTGCTAAACCAGGAGGTAAAGTTATAATCGACCTCCCTTTGAAGTACTCTTCATTAATATTAGGTTTTCTCATTTTAACTTCATCTCTAAATACACTAAGAGATAGAATAAAAATGAGTTAGTATATTTTATTGACAGTATTAGAGATAACTGTCAAAGTCTAGTCACTTACATCTCCAAATCTCTCACTTCTTGTATGTCACAATTTAATAATACATATTGATGAGCTGCATCCAACTCATTGTCACCCAACCACCATTTCTTACTAGCCCCAATAGGCTTGCCCTCATATTGAATATCGATAAGCCTCCATTGTAGCGTGCATCTCCTACGTCTTTTTCATTCCTTGGAGCTTTATTTTGATTTGTCTTGACATGAGTATCAAAATAAATTAAGCAAAAGTTTGAGACCTCCTCGATAATATATGCTTCACATATCAAAGCCTCTATATGCGCCTTGTTTCCAACTTTGGTGTAGCTACCTAGAAAGACACATTACTTTGAATTAAGTTAGAGTGCAAAATCTACGTAATTTTTTAATCAAAATACGTCTTATATTGATATTTTATCTTTTAAATGAATACATCCATCGATACTGAACAGGTCCACTGACACGTGCTTCGTATGGTAGAGGAATTGGCAGATGCTCCATACTGTCGAAAAATACAGGAGGAAATACTTTCTTTAATTTATAAAATTTTAAGACAATTTTCTCCTCAAGTTCAACCATATGCTCCACCGTCAACTTACTTGAATAAAGATCCCTGAAGAATATAGATAGCTCGGCCAACGAAATACATACAACAGGAGGCAACAACTCTCTCAGAGCAATAGGTAATAACCTTTCCATGAACACGTGGCAGTCGTTAATATTTATTCACGTTGGCTTGCGTTCATTGAGATCAACTTATCTAGACAAATTTGATACATACCCATCCAAAAATCATAAACTGGCTATCAAGTTGCATATTATCAATCTATCTTCCCTGCTTAATATGAATGGTGCTATTGACTTCATAGGTCCACTAGCTCCCCTTTGTATTAAGTTTAACTAAGGATGCTTGTATATCTCGGCCATGTATTGTCTTTCTGTCACCACCACATTTTATAGAAAAGGGTATTTTAGTAATTTCCTATTTAATTAATTATTGTGCTTGATAAATAATTATTTGTGGTATTATTTAATTGTTGTTAGATATTATTTATTTACTTTGGACTTGTGTTAGTGGACCTAACTAGTTTAGTTTGGACCATTGATCCAACATGAATTAATTAGTTAAACTTAGCCCATTTAGAAAGCCCATTGTTAAGGAGATGGATTAAATTAATTAAATCATTAGACTAGAAGCTTCCTTCCTTAATTATTTCTTCATGAGAGGCCCCAAGGGGTATAATAGATATTACATGATTACTTGAGAGAGAGAAATAGGGGTTGGCCTATTTAAAAAGAGAGAAAAAATTCTCTCTCCTCTTTTTCATTCTAAATCTAGATCTAGAATTTTCCACTACCAAATTCCTTCTTTTCCACTTCATAAATTCATTCCAATTCTTTCCTAAATCACCATTAAAGACTTGAGAAGTAAGGATCTAGAAGGAGGAAGCAAGGATCTACAAAGAAGAGCAATGATCTACAAGTTGGAGGCAATTTCATCTCAATTGGAGGTTTCATTGGGAATCCATCTCCCAATAGGTACAATTTAGTTTTTTCCCTTAAAATAGCTTTTAAATCTGAGATTTAATCATGGAAAATCAACCCATATATATTTACTACCCATAGGATTTGATTTTGTGTCCATATGAGGTCTATTGAGAAAGTTATGGTGCTTTTTGTGTCAATTTTGGGGGAATTCCGAGAATGACATTTGTTGTGTGTTAATTGATCCTATAGATCAATTTGGCATGTGTTTATGTGTTTGGGGCTAGTGTCGTGTCCACAATTGGGTACGTGTAGTTCGTATCCAAACAATTTGGTGATATGTGTTGTTTGGGGGTTTTTCCTCCGACACGGGACTTTGTAAATGTTATATTTTGATACGGACACGTAGATCTATATTTGACACTTTATATTCATAAATAATATATGTGACTTGCTTGTGTCCTTCAGGGTACAATTGGATGTGTGGTGGACTCGTGTCGCATGCGTATCCTAGATCTAGTGGGATACGGTGTGATACTTTCTATGTGTTGTGTATTTATGTGTAGATCTAATTAATTATGTTTTAATTCTTGAGTTATAATTGTGTATATATATATAAATATTATATATGTATTATGGTATATTTATTATAGTGTTTATTATATCATAGATCTATGTATTATATATGTACTAATAAAATATATATTATGTAGATTTCTTCTACATGCATTAGTGTATATGTTATAATATATGTTAGGGATATAAATATATGAATATGTTTTATAAAATATATGTGTATGTTTAATTAAGTAATTTATTTATTTATAGTTATTATATGATTATTTATATATATATATGTATGGATGTATATTTATTATATATGTTGTATTTGTGTGTTGTTGCTATATTGAATATGTACATAATAATAGGAGAGGGTATGTATAGTTATTATTATTATTATTATTATATATATATATATATATATATAAGTTATATATATATGTGTGTTTTATATATTATATATATATTTTTAGGTTTTTAGCGACGGAGGTATTAATGACAGCAGTCACTGTCATTAATACAGCAGCAGCCGCTGTATCAGTGGTGGGCTATTAATGACAGCAGCCGCTATCATTAATACAGCAGCAACGGGAAACTTAATACAGCAACAGCGAGAATGGTGACGGTTACGAACCGTCACAAAAGCAGCAGCAGCAGTGCAAGGAATTCACCAGTAGCAACGACGGCGGCTTCAGTGACAGCCAGAACTGTCACTAAAATACTGGTTTTAGCGTATCAGTGTTTTTCAACACTGTTTTCAGCGACAGTTAGGCAGATTATTATATATATATGTGTTTATATATATATATATATATATATATATATATATATATATATATATATATATATATGTGTGTGTGTGTGTGTGTGTGTGTGTTGATATTGAGATAATATACTATTATTGCTATATTTCTTATTTGTATAATATTAGTATATATTTATATATTATATATGAGGGTATTTAGTATATCAAGGTATTGAGTATTACCTTGTGGAAACTAAGGTAAGTGGGATACTCAAGATACGGGGTTTGGGTATCAATATTGTGATTTTTGTTGAGATACCAAGTTGGTTGAAAACCACGGTACCTATTTGATATGTAAATTGATATTCTATATTATACATAATTGTTTGATATATATGTATTGTGATGTTTACCTTGGAATTTACGTATCTGGAGATACGGTATCCTAATATTTTTAAGATGTGGTTTTTATGACTTAGATTTTAATATCTTGACTCAAGATTTTTGTGTTAGACTTATGCAACCTAGAAATAGACAGTTGACCATAGTTGACCATAGTTGACTTAGAGTTGATCATAGTTGAGTTTTGACTTAGAATTGACTTATTGGCCTAGAAGTTGACTAGTTTAACTTATTCTCTTTTCGAAACCTTGTATTGATGTTGTATTCCATATCTAGGTCTTCGAGGCACCGAATCAGACATCTGTGAGACTATTCATTGGACTTCAGGCGAGTACATTCTCTGATAGTTTCTCATTTATGATATTCTCTATGTTCATTATATCTAGTGTAGATATCCATGTTCTCTTGACACTATGGTTACACGGATTGGTATATCCGGATCTCGTCATGAGATATTATTCCTTAGTATATGGTGTATATGGTACAAGTATTGTTTTATTGGTTATCTTGTACATGTACAGACACCGATTCTCGGGAAGACTAGCTATCTTCTTGGGGAATCTCGTGCCATAGCATACCGTGGTTGGATCTATTATACCAGTTGGGGGTGGGAAGTATTAGTATAGATATGTGATCAATATCCCTTTTGTATCAAGTACTGATTACTGAATAGTGTTGATCATACACCGCACGTATGATTAGCCAGGCCGCATTGCGTCTTGCCCAAGCCGATCACATGCTAAGCTAGTACTCACACACTTAGTCATTAGTATTCTTGTTTCATTGGCATATTGTTCATTATTGTATTTATTTCCAATATTTCCTTATTGTATATATATATCTCTTGTATCTATTGTGCATCTTGTTTATCCACAGCTATTTACTATTACATAGTTTTTATCATTGATTAGAACTGCTGTTAGAGATGTACTTTTCTCCTTTCCTGACTGGATATATTTTTCCAGATGACACTGAGGAGTGGTACCCTACCTACTATGGACCCCAGGATATTGTGGGTTTAGATTCTGAGACCCTGGCTCAGGAGGGACTTATCCCAACTGAGACAGTTGATCCAGGAGTTGTAGCTTCGTAGTATTCTTTTGTACTGGATTTGCCTCCAGCTTATTCTATATTTCTTCAGACTCATTGATGTATTATTTTAGACCCATGAGTTGTATTATGACTATTCTATTCTTTATCTGATTCGTGCTTTCCATCTTAGTTCTGTGATTGAGTATATTATTATTATTGGTGGTTCATTATATTGTTAGATAGATTATTTAGACAGCGTTCTACCGCCGATTCTGCGGCATTGGCTGGGCGTTGTTTTTGACTTGTACCCTTACACTGGGTGCGGGTCGTGACACGTTTTTGGTGGTGGCCCATATAGGTCCAGCTTTATAAAGTATGTGATATCGTAGTAGTACGACAATTTAGTTGTACTATTACGAGCCTGCGATAAGATATAGGCTGAGATACTCAGTCACATTTAGGAAAATTCTTTTGATTCAACTATTCTCCTTTGATATTGATACTTGATCTCTTAATCTGTCATTTTCTTGAGTGTCTTATATCATATACCATATTGATTCTATCCTTCTTGATTCTATTCCAGCTTTAGCTTTGTTTGATAGTGGTGCTTCCCATAGTTTTGTATCTATTTCTTTTGCTCTGAAGCATGGTTTGGTAGCTGAGTTTTTGCTTAGGACTTGCAAGATCATGACCGGGGGAGGTATTATCCTGGTTAATGATATTTGCCAGGATCGGAGAGTTACTCTGGGAGACCGAGAGTTGAGTGCGTATCTACTTGTAATACCACTTCTGAGCTATGACATTGTACTCGGGATGGATTGTTGAGTAGGCACCGTGCTAGCATAGATTGTAGAGGAGGTAGAGTTTTGTTTGGTCCGCCAGGAGAGCCAGAGTTCGAGTTTGCTAGAGGAGCTGCAAAGCAGGAAAAAGGCATTATTTGTGGAGCTATGGTGGAAGACAAGGAGTTGCCACATCCGTTGATGGCAGAGTTCTTGGACGTGTTTCCTGAGGAATTGCCAGGATTGCCGCCAAATTGAGATGTTAAATTTTCTATAGACTTGGTGCCAAGTACAGAACCAATTTTGTAACATGTCTATAGAGTAAACAACAGCGAGCTGGTCGAGTTGAAGAAGCAGGTGGACGAATTACAGGATTAGGGGTTTATCAGATCGAGTTCTTCACCATGGGGAGCCCCGGTATTGTTTGTACCAAAGAAGGATGGATCGATACACATGTGCATTGATTATAGGGCTTTGAATAATCTCACTATCAAGAATAAGTATCATTTACCATGGATTGGTGATTTGTTTGATCAGTTGAGTGGTGCGAAGGTGTTTTCTAAGATAGATTTGAGATCAGGCTACCATCAGGTGAAGGTAAATTTGAAGGACATACCGAAGACTGCTTTTAGGACTCGGTATGGTCAGTACGAGTTTATGGTGATGCCGTTTGGTTTGACCAATGCACCGACGGTATTTATGAACTTGATGAACAAAGTGTTCCACCAGTACCTTGATAAGTTCATGGTGGTATTCATCGACGACATACTCATATGCTTGAGGACACCGGAGGAGCATGAGGAGCATTTGAGGATTGTATTGGATATGCTGAGGAAGGAGAAGCTGTATGGAAAGTTGTCCAAGTGTGAGTTTTTCGTGGACAAGGTGGAATTATTGGGGCATGTTATGACTGGTGATGGTATTTTTATGGATCCGGAGAAGATTTCAGCAGTGGAATCATGGAAGACCCCGAGTTTGGTAGCAGAGATCAGGAGTTTCTTAGGATTGGCAGGCTACTACAGGAAGTTTGTGCAAGATTTTTCAAGGATCGACGAGCCGATGACCAGACTCACAAGAAAGAATGTTGAGTTTGCTTGGACAGACGATTGCCAGGTTGCTTTTGAAGAGTTGAAGAGGAGGTTGACGTCTACTCCTATTTTGACGTTGCCATCAGGGTCCGGAGGTTTCACTATTTATAGTGATGCACCGGGGAAGGGTTTGGGTTGTGTTCTTCAGCAGCATGGAAAAGTGATTGCCTATGCATCCAGGCAATTGCGTCCTCATGAAAAGAACTATCCTACCCATGATTTGGAGTTGGCAGCAGTCATCTTCGCTCTGAAGTTATAGAAACATTATTTGTACGCGAGCGTGTGGAGATTTTCACAGACCATAAAACCTTAAAGTACGTTTTCACGTAGAAGGAGTTGAACATGAGGCAGCGTCGGTGTTTGGAACTGATGAAGGATTTTGATATCTCTTTGCAATATCATCCTGGGAAAGCCAATGTAGTTGTCGATGCTTTGAGCAGGTATCCGGTAGCTATGTTCTTGACACAGGATCGATATTTGTTGGAGGTCTTGGAGAGATTGGGTATTGAGGTTATTGTTCCTGGTTGTGCTATGCAGATGTGGGGATTACAGATACATTCAGATTTGATGGACAGGATCAAGGCAGCACAGTATGAGGATGTATCTCTGAGGAGTATCAAAACTCAGGTGAGAGCAGGATTGGAGGAAGATTTCACTATTTCAGAGGATGGATCTTTGAGGCATGGAGTTAGATTGTGTGTGCCTAGTGGAGAGTTGCGTGAGGAGGTGTTGCAGGAAGCACATCGCTCTCAGTATTCCATGTATCCAGGTGCTAACAAGATGTATCGGGATATATGAGAGAGTGTGTGGTGGTATGGAATGAAGAGGGTAGTGGCACAGTTTGTATCCAGATGCTTAGTGTGCCAACAGGTGAAAGCCGAGAGGCAGAGGCCAGGAGGTTTATTTCAGCCATTACCCATTCCAGAATGGAAGTGGGAACACATTACTATGGATTTTGTATCCGGACTTCTACGATCTCCAGGAGGGAAAGACGCGATTTGGGTCATCGTTGATAGGTTGACCAAGTCGGCCCACTTTTTGCCTTTCAAGGTGGGTTTGTCTACGGAGAAGCTAGCAGAGATGTATGTGAGGCAGATCGTTAGGATACATGGAGTTCCCGTCAGCATAGTCTCAGATCGGGATAGTCGTTTCACTTCTCATTTCTGGAGGATTTTGCAGGAGAGTTTGGGCACTCAGCTCAAGTTCAGTACTGTATTTCATCCCTAGACAGATGGGCAGTCAGAGAGGACTATTCAGACTCTTGAGGATATGTTGCGCACTTGTGTACTAAATTCGGGGGTTCTTGGGAGGACCATCTCCATTTGGTAGAGTTTGCTTACAACAACAGTTACCAGGCTAGTATAGAGATGTCACCTTTTGAAGCTTTGTATGGTCGGAGGTGTCATACTCCTTTGTCTAGGGACGATGTTGGAGAGAGAGTTTTGCTTGGGCCAGAGATGGTTGTGGATGCAGCAGAGAAGGTTCAGTTGATCAGAGACAGACTTCGAGTGGCACATGACAGATAGCGGCTTTTGGCCGATAGCCATCAAAGACCTTTGGAGTTTGAGGTATAGTTTAGATTTTTGTTTTGTGTTTATTCTTGATTGTTTGTTATAGATTAAGTTCTTAAGGTGGTGTTTTGTTTTAGGTGGGTGGTTTGGTGTTTCTGAGGATTTCTCTGACACGAGGCACGATTCGCTTCGGTGGAGGCGGAAAGCTTAGTCCGCGATTCATCGGATCTTTCACTATTCTAGAGAGGATCGGTGCAGTTGCTTATAGACTAGACTTGCCACCTGCATTGGAGGGAGTGCACAATGTGTTTTAGGTGTCGCAGTTGAGACGATACATGGCAGATCCTAGTCATGTATTGGATCACTCGGAGATAGAGGTAGGCCCTACTCTTAGCTATCCAAAGCAGCCAGTTGAGATTCTGGATCGGAGAGAGAAGGTGCTGAGGAACCAGACTATTCCTTTGGTGCACGTCGCATGTAGGCATCACTCTCCGGGGGAGTCTAATTGGGAGAGAGAGGATGAAATGCAAGAGCGTTATCCATATTTGTTTGTACCTTGAGGTATGTTATTTCCTAGTTATGTTCTGTTCATTGTTATGCTCTTTCATAGTTAGTTATGATTCTTTAGTTATATTTTATTATTTTCTGGGGGTAGTTTTCGTCTGAATTTCGTGGACGAAATTATTTTAAGGAGGGTAGACTAGTCACTACCATATTTTCTAGGAAAGGGTATTTTAGTAATTTCCTATTTAATTAATTATTGTGCTTGATAAATAATTATTTATGGTATTATTTAATTATTGTTAGATATTATTTATTTAATTTGGACTTGTGTTAGTGGACCTAACTAGTTTAGTTTAGACCCATGGACCAACATAAATTAATTAGTTAAACTTAGCCCATTTAGAAAGCCCATTGTTAAGGAGATGGATTAAATTAATTAAATTATTAGACTAGAAGCTTCCTTCCTTAATTATTTCTTTATGAGAGGCCCCAAGGGGTATAATGGACATTACATGATTACTTGAGGGAGAGGAATAAGGGCCGGCCTATTTAAAAAGAGGAGGAAAATTCTCTCTCCTCTTTTTCATTCCAAATCTAGATCTAGAATTTTCCACTATCAAATTTCTTCTTTCCCACTTTATTTCCCTACCAAATTCATTCCAATTCCTTCCCAAATCACCATTAGAGACTTGAGAAGCAAGGATCTAGAAGGAGAAAGCAAGGATCTATAAAGAGGAGCAAGGATCTACAAGTTGGAGGCAATTTCATCTTAATTGGAGATTTCATTGGGAATCCATCTCCCAATAGGTACAATTCAGTTTTTTTGCTTAAAATAGCTTTTAAATCTGAGATTTAATCATGGAAAATTAACCCATATGCAGTACTACCCATAGGATTTGGTTTTGTGTCCATAGGAGGTCTATTGAGAAAGTTATAGTGCTTTTTGTGTCAATTTTAGGGGAATTTCGAGAATGACATTTGTTGTGTATGTCAATTGATCCTATAGATCAATTTGGCATGTGTTTATGTGTTTGGGGCTAGTGTCGTGTCCACAATTGGGTACGTGTAGGTCGTATCCCAACAATTTGGTGATATGTGTTACTTGGGGGTTTTCCCTCCGACATGGGACTTTGTACATGTCATATTTTGACACAGACACGTAGATCTATATTTGACACTTTGTATTGTTCATAAATAATATATGTGACTTGCTTGTGTCCTTCGGAGTGCAATTGGACGTGTGGTGGACTCGTGTCGCATGCGTATCCTAGATCTCGTCGGATACGGTGTGATACTTTCCATGTGTTGTGTATTTATGTGTAGATATAATTAATTGTGTTTTAATTCTTGAGTTATAATTGTGTATATATATAGATATTATGTATGTATTATGGTATATTTATTATAGTGTTTATTGTATCATAGATCTATGTATTATATATGTACTAATAAAATATATATTATGTAGCTTTATTCTACATGCATTAGTGTATATGTTATAATATATGTTAGGGATATAAATATATGAATATGTTTTATAAAATATATGTGTATGTTTAATTAAGTAATTAATTTATTTATAGTTATTATATGATTATTTATTTATATATATATATATATATATATATATATATATATATATATATATATATATATATATGTATGTATGGATGTATATTTATTATATATGTTGTATGTGTGTGTTGTTGCTATATTAAATATGTACATAATAATAGGAGAGGGTATGTATAGTTATTATATATATAGAGATATATATATTTATATCTATTTGAGTGATATATATATATATGTTATATATATATATATATATATATATATATATATATATATATATATATATATATATATATATATATATATATATATATATATATATATATATATATATATATATATTTTTAGCTTTTTAGCGATGGGGGTATTAATGACAGCAGCTACTGTCATTAATACAGCAGCAGCCGCTGTAGCAGTGGCGAGCTATTAATGACAGCAGCCCTGTCATTAATATAGCAGCAACGGAAAACTTAATACAGCAGCAGTGACAGCGGGAATGGTGACGGTTGTGAACCATCTCCAAAGCAGCAGCAGGAGTGCAAGAATTCAGCAGCAGCAGTGACGGCGGCTTCAGACAGCCAAACTGTCACTAAAAGCCTGGTTTTAGCGTATCAGTGTTTTTCAACACTGTTTTCAGCGACAGTTAGGCAGATTATTATATATATGTGTTTATATACTATATATATATATGTATTGATATTGAGATAATATAATATTATTGCTATATTTCTTATTTGTATAATATTAGTATATATTTATATATTATATATGAGGGTATTTACTATATCAAGGTATTGAGTATTTCCTTGTGGAAACTAATGTAAGTGGGATACTCAAGATACGGGGTTTGGGTTGCAAGATTCTAATTTTTGTTGAGATACCAAGTTGGTTGAAAACCACGGTACCTATTTGATATGTAAATTGATATTCTATATTATACATAATTGTTTGATATATATGTATTGTGATGTTTATCTTGGAATTTACGTATACGGAGATACGGTATCCTAATATTTTTAAGATGTGGTTTCTATGACTTAGATTTTAATATCTTGACTCAAGATTTTTGTGTTAGACTTGTGCAACCTAGAAATAGACAGTTGACCATAGTTGACCATAGTTGACTTAAAGTTGACCATAGTTAACTTTTGACTTAGAATTGACTTATTGGCCTAGAAGTTGACTAGTTTAACTTATTCTCTTTTCAAAATCTTGTATTGATGTTGCATTCCATATCTAGGTCTTCGAGGCTCCGAGTCAGACATCTGTGAGACTATTCATTGGACTTCAGGTGAGTACATTTTCTGATACCTTCTCATTTATGATATCCTCTATTTTCATTGTATCTAGTATAGATATCCATGTTCTCTTGACACTATGGTTACACAGATTGGTATATCCAGATCTCGTTATGAGATATTATTCCTTAGTATATGGTATATATGGTGCAAGTATTGTTTTATTGGTTATCTTGTACATGTACAAACACCGATTCTCGGAAAGACTAGCTATCTTCTTGGAAAATCTCGTGCCATAACATATCGTGGTTGGATCTATTATACCAGTCGGGGGTGGGGGGTATTGTCACTACCACAATTCCAAACAAGGGCATTTATGTAATTTTACTATTTTTAATAATTATGTGTTTAATTTATCTGCTGAGTTTTATAAAGTAATTATATGTTGTTAATAATATTTAGTTTTAGGTCTAACCCTAGAACTCATTAGGACAGACCCTAATGGCCAAACCCTAATTTAAAAACCTAGTTCTAGTGAAACCCTAGAATTCTAATATTAGGATTGGACCTCAAAACCCTAGACTGACTTAACCTGAGTCTATTAGGTTCTACATGAGAGGGCCAGGGGGTTTAACCTAAAAACTATGCATAGAAACCCTAAAACTAGGTTTAATATAAAAAGGAAGCTCCTCACAAAGCCATCCTTCATGTAGACAAGAGAAACCCTAGCCTCCACAAGAGAAAACCAATTCCCCACCCCATTTTCGAGATTAAACCTAGGGCTTCCGTTTTCTCCTCCTCCAAAGCAAGGAAAGCAAGGAACGTGGGTCAGGAAGCCTTGGAGAAGAAGAATCTCCATTGAGGAAGCCATCTCCCTAGGTAAAACCCTATTTCTATTCGTTTTAATTCTGTTTTCAGATGATCATGGTCATTAGGAACTCACCCTAAGGTGTAGAGTTTGATTTTTAGGGTTTTGTTTAGGATTAAGTACCCCAACAATTGTTTCCCCAATTATTAAGAACCCTAACCCTAGATTTTGGTATGTAGACTGATTTCATCTCATCTGTGTAAGTTGAACCCGAGTTTTAGGGTTTTTGGTTAGAGGGATTCATGGGTTGTATGTAAATTCGTGTTCTGCATGCTAGGTGTTTATAGAAATGCCAAGAAGGATGAATACCTATCTAATCTACCCTAATAATAACCTAATTCGATGTATGATGTTGATATATATATATATGCATAGGGGTAGATATGTGGTTGTTTGATTCCTGTGGAGTGAGCAGTTTTCTGTGCTGTGTGCATCGATGGGGAAGATGCTGTGTTCTTGCATCAGTGCTTCAGGTATTAGAGCAGGGGGATTAATCACTTAATAACAGTAAATCATATATGCAGGGAACAACATATCTGTATGCCACAATAGCCCTTTGTGCAATCTCTATATTTGGACAGAACTGATCAGCAGGCACATCTCTCCAGTGCAGGTCGACAAACTGCAAATTTGTAGAACGTGCCTCAAGGTTTAGTGTTCTAATGTGTCAAGTATGTATGCCTGTGCACACTCTGGCTAGGTCAGCATTGATACCTTGTATAAGTGCAGAGATAAGTAGTATGTATTTGGGGCACGGGTAACAAAAAGGATGGGGAAGGAGCAGTAGATAGTAATATCAAGAATTAAGGGTGCTCGAGTTGTGGCTGTGTTTATGTATCAGTCAAAATAAGTTGTGTGTGTGTATACTGTCAGTGTGTGTCTATGAAGGTGTAGTGTATCTACCTGTGTCAGTGAGAGCCAATGTGACTGTGTATAGGGGTGAGGGAGAGATAATTCCCAGGTTTAATGAGAACTAATGCTGTGTGTTTAAGTATCAGTGAGATGGGGGTTTGATGGCTGCTGTGTACACCTGTATGAGTGGTGAGAGTATGCATCAAGGTAGTGAAGGAGACTGTGCACAGTTGGGAAGTGTGTGGCTGGGTATTCTGTGCATAAAGGTTTAATTTCTGTGTGAGTGATCAAGGATCATAGTGCCTATGGATCCTGCCAGTAGCCATATTGTTTGCCTCAAAGCTTAAGCCATGGATGTGCAAGTCTGAACAAATTCCAGACTGTGAAACTGTGAATGGCTCATTAAATCTATATCTTGGACTGATGTATTCAGCAAATGTGTAAGGAAATAGGCATGTGTTGTGTGAGCACCCCAAAATATGTGTTTGTGTATCCTAGTCCCCTTAAGACTAGAGAACATGTGAGATATGGTTGTGTAGAGCATGTATAGCTGTGTGTTTTGAGTTAGGATATAGGGTGTTCTCAGTAAAGGTTAGGGAGAGTCTGTGTTCTCAGTAAATACCTGTGTGTTTTGGTTGTGTCTTAGTGTAGTGTATTAGTGTAGAGTTTCAGTTTCTGTGGGTAGGTTTACATGTGACTGTGTGAGAGAACTATGAGGGTAAGAAAGCAGGGTCCTGTGTGTTCAGTAGGCAAATCAGGGTGTATATTTATGTGTGTGTGTGCAGTGAGTATCCTAATAACTGTGTTTCAGTATTGTGAATGTTGTATCTGTGTCCATGGGTAATTAGGTGTGTGTGAGTGAGGGATTATATCATCAACTAGTGAAGTAGAGTTAGTATGCACTGTGTGTAGATAGCTAGGTGAGTGTTCAGTAAGGGGAAAAACAGAGTGCCTGTGAGTGATTGTGAGGACTGTGTGAATTGTAGTGTATGTTGTGTCTACCCTAGAGTATCAGTAAGGTAAGGTGGTTTGGGATATTGGGTTGGACTATAGTGTCAGTTAAGTAGTAGGTATCAGTCAAATGTGGGTAAATGCTAAGGGTGTTAGTATGGGATAACTCAGGATTGGTTTACCTTGGTGTCAGTTAAGATATATACTCAGTATATATATGTAAGTTATTTACACACTGATAGCATATAGTATAAGAAATAGTAACTAGTTTCAGCAAGATACCAATATACCACACTATATGAGTTATATATAATGATAATACCTAGTATAATGAATATTAGCTAGTATTAGTAGTATTACTAAATATAATCTAATATTAGTAAGTATAGAACATATAATATAGTGTATTTAACTAGTATTAGTTAACAATAGCTAGTATGAACCTAGAAGCAAGGTATTAACTAGTTTTGACCAAAAACCTAGAGTTGACTTAGTAACACCTAGTTTAGACCTAGAAATGGCCTAACACCCCATTTCAAATTAGCTAATCACTTTTATTATTCCAAACACCATTTTAATATTGTTATCTTATATATAGGTCATTGTGATCCTACTTTGGACATCGATCCCCACATTTTGCTCAGGACCACAGGCGAGTACATTCTCTGACAGTTTTCATGGTTGATTACTTCTATAATTTGTAGTGTATTACATACTTGATTCCGACACTGTGGATACACGGGTTAGCACCCTAGATCCCCATCACGAGGAGTCGTGGTTGGAATCCATCGTGCTAGCTGGGGGATGGGGAACTATTAGTAGATTATGTGATCATATCCAAACATTATATGTACCATAGCTCACCCCACTTCTCACGTCGGGTGCAGCCTGACCACTTATATGCTCCATAGCTGTTATATATGATTAGCCTGACCACTATATGCACCATAGCTAACCATGCGGTTAGCCTGACCTAAAAGAATCATAGCTAATCATATATAACCAGCCTGATCTAGTCCCAAGCCGATCACATAATAAGCTAATATTTCAACCACTTAGTTAGATGTTTTGTCTTTATTCAGATTTACTTGTTCTAGCATTTACTATTTATTGCTCATTGCTAGATGCTCTATTGTCTATTTCATTTCTCCAGTACTTCACATGTTCAGCTTTTATTTCCATCTTGTATCTCTTACATTGTTTATAGATTTTGTCAATTTAATGAAACTGCTGTTAGTGCTTGTGCTTCGCTCCAATCCTGACTGGATAACAAAATTTTCAGAGGACCTGGAGGACTTTTGCCCCACTTATTACGGCCCAGGTATAGAGGGAGATTGCACTCCAGAAATCCCAGAGGAGGTGCCTATCCTAGAGGAGAACTTACCAGCCTGTTCTTAGATTTTTTTTTTAGCATTTATTGTTTTTAGACTGAGACTGAGTTGTACTTATTATTTTATGACTTTGTGAGGTCATTTAGACCCAGGATTTGAGTTGGACTTCTTGTGGTTGGTTTAAATAGAACTCTTTTCAATTCTCATCGTGCCATTACGTTTATAGTTGTGATTGAGTATATTATAGAACTGTGGTTTATTTATCATTATCCTCCGTACGGAGTTGAGACTATTGACAGGATATACTATGTTTGTGACCTAGACAGCGTTCTACCGCCGATGCTGCGGCGTAGGCTGGACGTACCCACAACTCATGCCCAATTTCCAGGTACGGGTCGTGACAGGGTATTAGTATAGATATGTGATCAATATCCCTATTATATCAAGTACTGATTACTGAATAGTGTTGATCATACACCGCACATATGATTAGCTAGGCCGTATTGCATCTTGCCCAAGCCGATCACATGTTAAGCTAGTACTCACACACTTAGTTATTAGTATTATTGTTTCATTGGCATATTGTTCATTATTGTATTTATTTCCAGTATTTCCTTATTGTATATATATATCTCTTGTATCTATTACGCATCTTGTTTATCCACAGTTATTTACTATTATATAGTTTTTATCACTGATTAGAACTGCTGTTAGAGATGTACTCTGCTCCTTTCCTGACTGGATATATTTTTCCAGATGACATTGAGGAGTGGTACTCTACCTATTATAGACCCCAGGATGTTGTGGGTTTAGATTCTGAGACCTTGGCTCAGAAGGGACTTATCCCAATTGAGACAGTTGACCCAGGAGTTGTAGCTTCGTAGTATTCTTTTGTACTGGATTTGTCTCCAGCTTATTCTGTATTTCTTCAGACTCATTGATGTATTATTTTAGACTCATGAGTTGTATTGTGACTATTCTATTCTTTATCTGATTCGTGCTTTTCGTCTTAGTTCTGTTTTCATTATTGGTGGTTCATTATATTGTTAGATAGATTATCTAGACAGCGTTCTACTACCGATTCTGCGGCGTAGGCTGGGCGTTGTTTCCAACTTGTACCCTTACACCGGGTGCGGGTCGTGACACTTTCTTTGGGATTGTCCTTCGTCTTTCCTTTAATATCCATAATGGTATTAAAGACATTATCGAGCACATTATTTTTGATATGCATGACATCAAGATTATGCCTTACAAGATTATCTCTTTAATAAGGTAAGTCCCAGAAGATACTCCACTTGGTCCAATTATGTCTATGTCCAAATCCCTCAACATAATTGTTCGATATTGGATCTTCTGTCACGGTCGACAAATCCTTCACATCTTCCCAAATATCGTATCCGACAATCTGGTAGGTTGATGAGAAAGATCTTGCTTTCTAGCTCTAAATGCTTCCTTTTCTTTCTCCAAGGATATGACACGAGTAGAAATTAACGGTGATAGTATGTCACGCCCCAGTCCAAAAAATACACGTGACCAGGCCACGTGGCAATAGTCAGCTATCACGTCTCCGAGGACATCCCAATTTAATGGATCCTAATGAAGAGTGATATGTTGTCCTAAAATACTAACATGTCCAATATCAATCAACAATAGGTAATCTAATCTCATCCACAAATATAATCAGCAAGAAGTGCTAAAATTAATACTGGAACATAAACGCCAGTCTCAAATATCATAGTACAGCCAAGAATGTCTGATGGGAACAAACCCACTACTATGACAAAATAAAAGTACTGAATGACAGATAAAATGAATAATGACTAGGGCATCGGCTGACTAGATAATGATGCACCGAATCCTAGGCAGAAGGCCTACTAACTGATCACGAAAACTCTGACGATAGCACCTCTAGCTCCTCTGCGGTAGCGTACCTCATCTCTTGTCCTGGGCCGTACACTGTGGGTAATATGCCTCGTCCAAATCTGGAAAGATACCAGGTCCTCAGAGGGACGTAACAAGATACATAGAAGCATGACATATATATAAATACTGAATAAAATAAATAAAGGGTGTGCTAACCATCTTAGTGAATGTAATGTGAGGACAACTTTGGTACGTATAGGTAAGTGAAGGCATAACGTCCATATCGCTCCGAAGAACGTGGAAACTGCATAGTATATCGTCCATATCGCTACGAAGAACGTGGAAACTGAATAGTATAACGTCCATATCGCTCCGAAGAACGTGGAAACTGCATAATATATCGTCCATATCACTCCGAAGAACGTGGAAACTGAATTGGATCCGTGGCTCCTCCAGATACTATGGATTCCAATATGTATACCCCATACGCCTACTAGTGGTCCTCCCCGCCCAATGTAGACATACAAGTCAAATACTCGACGTGCATACCACATATCTATATGCCAAGTCTCTATAAATAAAATAATCCTGAATTACGTACTAACCGTGATGCATGTCACACAGCACCAATAGCTAGTCGAGTACGCGAACCCGCATCCCAATGTGAATTTGTCACTGTGAAATGTGTAGGAGTGTCAGGTCTCGGAAGATATCAGAGTATCCTCCCAAATGGGGTGAGTCTACTAGTGACTAGGTCAAGTACACTACTCATCGATGTATCGTCGACTGCACCTGAGTCAATCTTGGACGCGCATAATCATATGAAATAAAGCAACAAGATATCATACAACATATGAATAATTTAAATTAGACAGTAAATATGGTAAGGTATCTTGCCTGGGTCCTCAAGCTGTGAATGCCAATAGCCTGTTCCTGCAGTATCTCCTGGCTGGTCCAGTGACCCTAAACATACAATATAATATAGCAATCTAGCATCAGACACTAAAGCAATACATACACAAACTACGACGTTGCTCTTAGGTACTGACGCAAGGGTCACCGCTGGCCGACTACAGAGTCGTGTGTGCACGTAGCTAAGACGCACACGTACCCTATCCTCAGTCACTGTGTATCTTACGACAATGAAATACTAAAGTTATGGTTTTACGAAGCTACTTACCTTCTTATAACAAGATATATTATTAGGGTCATTTACTAATTTATTAATTACTAACTTATTAATTATTATCTAATCTAATTAAGCATACACACATTCATATATAGGGTTTAACATACTAGTCGTGTCCACACGACGCAATGCACGATGCTACAACGATACGACAATACAAGAAGGGAAGAGGGCAATACGCTATTACCTAATCGATGCTGAACGGGGGTCTGCTCGTCGGCGTGTACTCTCGCCGGCGGTCTGCGGAGCTCCAGCTTCATGCAGCAGTCAATGGCAGCGGCGACAGTAACTACAACAGGTGCAGCAGCAGCCTGGCAGCGGCGGCAGCGGCGTGGGCGGTGCTGGGATGGCGGCCAGGACGTAGGGAGGGTGGTGCTCCGCCTGACAGTGGTGGTTGGCGGTGCTGGAGGCGGTGGTCAGGGCTTGGAGCAGTCGGCTATAGGGTGATCTGGGTCGGGTTTGATGCGGATGATGGGGATGGTTGATGGCGGTGGTATAGGCGGCCTGAGGGGGGTGGTCCGGTGGCTAGGGGGGTGGCGGCCTGAGATGGTGGTGGTATTGGGAAGTTGGGGAAGGGAGAGGGGTACTCGGGTTGAAGAGGGGGTTGTCTAGAAGTATGATGGTGAGATGGTTTTTTTAGGGTTTCAATGTAGCAAATATGTATTTATATGGGAGAGGGATTTATGGGCTGACCTCGAAGTTTGGGCCTATCTGGACTCTTTGGGGTGGGGGCTGGTCCACATGAAATGGTGTATATGGGCTTGGTTAGGTCTTGCTTTGGGTGAAATTGGCCTCCAATTTAATTTTAATTAAAATAATGCACCAGTTGTTCTTTTGTAAATAGAAGACAAATGGGATTAAATTTGGGTGGGACACAAGTGTCATGGGCATAGGAGGTTCAGAATGGGTTAATACCCTAATTTGGGTTATAGGGAATTGGGTTGAGGTTGTGCCTCAAATTCAAATAGGAATGGGCAATTTAGAGAAATGGGGTTTATTGGAATTATATGTAGATGTTTGTAACGAATATTATGCAGCTCAAATAAAGCACAATATTGAGTATCTAAAAGTTACACAAGTGGAGATGGGTAGTCTGGCATGTCTAGGAGGTGTGTATGAACTTTGTTTGAAGGTAACTACTAGTGTAGCGCTCCAAACATCGAAGCAACGGTAAGGTATATTAAGTCACATATTTGTTGCATATTAATTCCAATTGTATCCAAATTAATCCTAGTCTCTCAATCTAATGATCCTAAATTGGTCGAGAGGGTTTACAATCTACCCTCCTTAGAGCATTTCGTCCTCGAAATTAAAACATACGTAAGGTAAGAACTACTGACTGAAATTAAAATGCTATTACGTACCGAGTCCTTCGAAGATATGGGGATATCGCTGTCGAATATCCTCCTCACGCTCCCAGGTCGACTCGCCTGGTGCAAGATGCCTACATGCGAAACAAACTAGGGGGATAGTTTGAACTCGCAATACCTTCTCGCTTTTGTCCAGAATCTCAACAGGCTTCTCTTGGTATGATAGACTCGGGCCGATTATAATCTCTGAATGGTCAAGCACATGACTCGGATCTGGCATGTACCTTCTTAGCTGAGATACATGAAAGACGTCATGGACTCCTTCTAAAGTAAGTGGTAAGGCTAACCTGTATGCAACCTCTCCGATGCGTTCCAATACATCGAATGGTCCGATGTACCTCAGACTCAGCTTTCCTCTGCCTCCAAATCTGATAGTCCCTCGAGTAGGTGAGATTTTTAGAAATACATGATCTCCAACCTGGAACTCTAAGGGTCGGCGGTGTACATTTGCCCAATGCTTCTGTCTGTCCTGTGCTGCTCGTAGGTGCCCTTGGATATTCTTCACCTTCTCTACTGTACGAACAACCAACTCTGGCCAAAGAATCTGTCTCTCGCCTATATCGCTCCAATATACTGGGGAACAACACTTTCTTCCATACAATGCTTCATAGGAAGCCATCTGGATGCTCGATTGATAGCTGTTGTTGTAGGAAAACTCGACCAAATACAAATGGTCCTCCCATGATCCTTCGAAATCAAGCATGCATGCTCTTAACATGTCCTCCAACGTCTGAATGGTATGCTCCGACTGGTCATTTGTCTGCGGGTGATACGTGTTTGATAATAAACGAAAGAAATAAAACAAGGTTTATACGAAACCCTTTCTTAGGTTTACAAACAAGAAGTACTATTAATCCTATACGAGGATGTTAAGTACAAATTTTAATCTGGATAAATATTGCTATAGGAGTCTGATCTACAGTCGATCACTTTGTCCCTTGGACCACACGATGATGAAGAAGTGCTGTAGAAGAAGAAGATGCTTCAAAGATTACAAAAGGGAGTGGATGCTCTATGCCAAAATCGTTGATCACTACTCTCTGTCTGAGCTCTTTTCTCTCTGTTCTTCGGTTTTTTGACTTCTCGAACTTAATTCTTCGACCCTTCGACCCTTTTCCCCTGGACCTCTGTCAATAGAGGTCTCTATTTATAGGATTTTAGTGACAGTAACCATCCAATCGGCATAGAAGCAGGACAGTGGAGATCATGGCACTTTTTACACGGCGGTTACAATAACCTCTACCCACGTATAAATGATCTTCTGAACCTGCGTGTGACGCGTGTCCCATTAAGAGATAATGTGTATAACTACTATGAAGATCATGGCATGAAAGCCACTTAGGTAGCTGTCCCTCGCGTAGAAAAGGTTGGCGTAGAAGCTAATAACTGTCACCATGGCGTAGAAGCCGAATAGTTGTCAGGTTGGCGTAGAAGCCAAAATAGGTGTAGAAGCCTTGTAGGCGTAGAAGCCTGATGCTGCATGGATAGGTGGCTAGCGTAAAAGATAGCTGATCCTCCTTCCTTGATTGAGGTCTTGAGCTAATTCTGGGCCAAATAGTCCTATTATGCACCAATGCAAATATAGCCTGAGTTGGCGTATTTCGAGGAGATAGCGTAAGACGTACCCCTTATAACTAAAAATGGCCAGGTTAGCGTATTTCAAGGATATAGCGTACAGCGTGCTCCTATAGCTGAAAATAGCCTGATGGCATAGTGTGCAAAGGTAATGATGTGGACGTATTAGCCGTAATGGTGGCTCGCCCAGTCTTTGAAAATATAACCAAATCTCATGCATTAAATGCAGAGATCTACCCCCATCCTGCGCATTAAATGCAGAGACGTGTCTCGAGCTCTGTACAAAGATCTGCTACTATTCTGAGCATTAAATGCAGAGACGTGTCTCGAGCTCTGTACGAAAGCAGCTTTTGACGTGGCAGTCCATTTTGTCTTCTGTTGAGCGTAAAAGCTCACGTCTGCCTGTATAAAACTAGGCAGCGTATTTCCTTGAACGCGTAAAAGTGATTTGTATCAAGGAAACGTCACTAAAAGATAGTTTGGGTCTCTGTGCCGCACCATCATTACAGCCGTCGTCTGGATAGCCGTGCAGTACTCTTTGTCAGAAGTCAGGTTCACTGCATGATCTGACAGATTCATTCGAGGAATATGAAGCATTTTTCGTACACTTCCATGTTGCATTAAGAGAGGATGAGTTTTACGCCATAAAGGCGGTATAATACCCTTTTTACGCTGAAGCAGACTGGAAATACTATATTACGCGGATTGTACTTGAGCTTATATTTTATGCTGTACTAAGCGAGAAATCTCTGTTGTATGCCGATGGCTCTGAAGTTATATATTTTATGCCACATAGCATTGAAATACTGCGTATAACTCTGCAGCGTATTTTTTATGCTTCTACAAGACCCCCTTCAAAGTTTTCAAATTTCTTGTAATTTGAAACACTTTGAATGAAGCATGAAACGGTCAAGTCTGACTCGTTCCTCGAGGCTAATTTCTTGGCAAATTTTTGAGATTTTTGTTAGGATTCGGTGTGTTCTCCTTTGCCTATATAAAGGCTGCTGAGTTAACCTGTTCTTCCCATATTTCCTTTACCACACAGAGATGATTGCCGGAGTTCGTCGGGTCGACTTGAGGAAGAAGAAGACCATGTTCTTCTAAGGAGCCGAAAAAGAAGGCATCTTTGAGCAAATGTCCTCTGTAACGATGGATCATAGAAGGATATCATAGCTTTCTTTGCTCGGGATAATCAGCAACTTCATATGGCGATTCGTCCAGGAGAGAGGAATGGTCATATTAGACCACACAGCTTGCAAGCTGTATTTTCTCCCGTCGTTCATGGACGTGGGCAGACAAACTAGCCATGTCTTCGAGTATTGAGTTGGGTCTAAAACCTTAACTCAATCTGTCATGGCGTACGGAGGGTAGGCTTACGAAATTAATACATGCCCAATTTTGTATCCTCCCGTCATTAATCATTTTTTTTTAATCAGTCGCGGAAACCGACTAACTGCTGGAGAAGACACGAAAGATCTCCACCATTACGAGAACCTGGCAGAACAGATTCTGGGCGAGATCTTTTAATGAAGATTAGGGAACCATTTGTAGACGGGATTTCCCTTATATGTAATCATGAAGATGAAGAAAAAACCCTTTGTAGACTGGATTTCCCTCATATGTAATCATGATTTAATAAAATCATATTCTTTTGCGCATCCGATAATTTTGCCATATTTATTTTGCTGTGATGAAGTCTGAATATGTGTAGCTTCGACACATCTGAATAACTTTACGCTGAATCTGATAAAAAGAGTATTTGGTCCCGTCCTGTCTTTTACGTATAACTGAAGATGCGCAGAAAGTCGCTTAGCATTTAAGTCGAATATTCGAACTGTCTTGCTGTTTGGAATGGGGAACTGCGTAGAATTTTGAACTGTCATTTCTGATAAGAAGAATTTTTGTTCAGACCATCATCTTCAAGAATGATTTCCCGAAAATCCCTTGAAATAGGGCGGGAAATGGCTGTCAAAACTGAGTCGCCATCTTGAACTGTAGAGGAAATATTCTGAGTGGATTCTGGATGAACTTCCAATCGACCCAAGAAGAAGAGTCATTTTCAATGCTGAACTCTGTATGCTTTGGGTGCTTGGAATATTTTGAGGCCAAGAAGGAGCATCTTCTGCGTGAACCCTTGCAATTGACCGCCTTGAGATTTGTTCAGATATACGCATACTCTGGCCTGCGTATTTTCATATATGTAGAAAGTCATAGATCCGTAGTGTGGATGAGCATGAAAATCATAAGTTTGTAGCCTCTCGAGCATAAAAGCTGCTGAGCATGAGAGCATCCGGGCGTAAAACTGTAGATCTGTAGCCTCTTGAAAAAAAAAATCTTCGAGCGTGAAGTTGTGGACTTGTCGCCTCTGAGCGTAAAAGCTACCGAGCATAAAATCATAGATTTGTAGCTTCTGAGCATGAAGTCGTAGGTTTGTAGCCTCTCGAGCGTAAAAGCTATCGAGCATAAAAGCATCCGGGCGTAAAACCATAGACTTAAAGCCTCTGAGCGTAAAACCGTAGATTTATAGCTGTCGAGCGTAAAAATTGGTGTAAAATCATGAATCTGCTTTGCACGAAAACTTTTTTAATTCGCTGACTGTCCGCCTTCCCTAAGTAATAGGCTGACGTAGTCCCAAATCATAACCGAATATTAAATATCGAATTTGGTTAGGGATTCGAGGAGTCCATCTGAACTCTATATATATCCCCAAGCTTTTAGAGAGAAGACTCTTCACCTGTCTTTTGCAAAAGAAAACTTTCGTCTCTTTGAGTTCTCTTCTTCGTTTCCTCTCCGAGCATTCTGAGTTTTTAGCCATGGCACCAAAACCAATCTCCTCCTCTAAGGGAAAGAAGGCTGCTTCCTCTTCTCGCTCCTCTGCCCAAGCAAGAGCGACTCCCGTCGGGCAGGGCGAACCTCGCTCTGAACAAAGTATCCCACCGACGAGCTGTGCACCGGGCGTTATAGGTAAAGCTTTTGGGACGAGAAAACTGACGAGAAAACCTTCGCACACGTTGTTCGTGGATGCGCTAGGTCATCTTCTGTGCTGATAGCCTCTTCGAGGAAGATGATGCACAAAGATGTTTCATCTTTTACGCCAACATTTCTAATGTGTCAGCGTAAAAACTCCATTTTTTTGCAGTCTGGCGTAAAAGCTTTGACTGTCAAAAATTGGCGTACACTACAAACTTTGAGTGTTACGCTTTGGATAAAAATTCTGGCGTAATAACTCAAACTTTGGCGGTCTGGCGTAGAACATAGACTGTCAGGTTTTTTTGCGTATACTGCCAGTCTTGAATTTTACGCCTTGGAATAAGATTCCAGCGTAAAAGATCAAGTTTTTACAGTCTTGGCGTAAAAGCACAGACTGTTACTTTTTGGCATAGGCTGCAAGATTGTGAGGTCTAGTATAGAAACTAACGTATTTTTCTTGCACTTTGTAGTCAACTTGCATGTATCTCCGTTGGCTGAGGTGATGAGTTATGCTGCTGGGATGCTGTATTCCAATTACCTGGAGGATTTGTCCCATGTGACATTTTCTATCTCCGGACCCCAATATCCTGAAGGAAGGGAAATCCTAATATCGTCTCAAGGTGAGCGAATGCTGTTGAGCATGATCAAAGGAGAGCCCCTGACGTATATAGACGGGGCACAATATATAAAACCAGCTTGTCTCTTCGGGGATATGATTGACAAACAATCCCAAACGAGGCACAAGAAAGAACTCTAGGTTTTTCCTGCCGGGGGCCTGGTTTTGTATCTGCCCAGGATGCTAAGAGACTACCCCATCTCGGCATTCTTCCATGCCACGCATCCGAGGAAGATGTCATGGACTCTGACTCCCAATCTTCACGGCCAGCCGGGGAAGATATTTTACCAGAAAGGATCCGACCAAGGGTCATTTGTCAGCCGCCCTTTCGGCTCTGTAATGCCGTTCATGGGATTGTATCCGGACAATGTCCCGAGTGAAGACACTTAACTGCTCCAACCAGTCCAATTATCGACTTTCTGCAATGACTTCATGGGGCATGGAGGAGAATACCCCAAGTTTAAACCTTGGACCAATGGGTGGGTTACCCCTACAAATCTTCGATGGTCTCGTTTAGCTGACTGGGCCCTGAAGCATTTTCAGACTGAGCTGGAGAGCATTGGTCTGTATACGGCTGTGAGTGCTACCAGTATTGGGTTACCTCTCAATCCCAACCTGTTTCTGGCTTTGATGGAGCGATATATCTCGCTCACTGGGACTTTCACCACTCCACTGGGGAGTTGGGATTGGCCCTTCACGAAATGGCAGAGATTTCAAGACTTCCAATGGGGGATACTCCTTATGAAGAGTATGTTGCCATAAACTGGGAGCTGGGGGATACAGACCCTCGGGTAGTGGCCGTGTACCAGAAGCTGATATGCCACTACCTTGCTTGCACCGCCTTTTATAATGAGCCCTCTTATTTGGCTCATACCAATAAATGGGCGTCCTACCTCTTCTTTCACCGGGCCAGGGCTGCTAAGCCAGACAAAGTCGTGGATGGCAAGGATCAACCTCTGAGCTTTCTGAGCGTGCTTAGTGCTCAAGTAGTTGATGACCTTATTGAAGACGCTGGGGCTTCAGATCAAATTCTCGACGAAGGGATAGGGAAATATCCTGTAGGCACTAAGGCCTACAGTTATTTGAGGCATTGTCGCAGGCCTCTGTCCAAGAAAGCTTAACTGGCTGGCTTCCTCTCTGTATGGCTACGACGATTGGTAGTACCAGGAATTACATCTTCGGATCGAATTCACCGCAACACCTTATGGCCTGTATTACGTCTGGTATTCAGGGCAAGACTGGACTTGCTCCCTGCCATGGTATGCCGCATACAAGCTGGCCTGAGGGCCATTATTGATGGACTGCTCGCCGATGAAACACGGCGTGACAACTTTCCCAGGGTAGAATTATTGTTCCTGTATTTGATGGGATGGTTAATTCTCCATAACCCCAAGGTGATGTCTCCTGGCTCTTGTAATAGTTCGGGGAGTAACTTCTTGTCGAATTACAAGAACTCCGCTTGGAACGTGACCACAGTTTTAGACTGTCGGAGAGCGTTGAATTTTGCTCACAGCTGGAAGCTCTTCTGCACCGTCCCTACTGTACATCTCAATCAACAGGGGAGCAGGCTTCAGGACTCAGGTGAAAGGAAGACCGTTCTTTCTCTTGAAGCTTTTAATTGGTTGGTCTGCATTAGACCTTCCCATTTATTGTACAGAAGTGAAGACCAATGCTTCTTGGAACCCTACCTGCCTAGTCGGTTCGTCAGGCAGTTTGGGTATGACCAATTGAATGTGAGCAATGTCGTCACCAGCTTCAAGTCTAGGAGTGGACTTATTGATGGAGCGAGAGGATGGCGATACTTTATAATGGGTTGCACTGGAGCGGCCTTCACCATACCTGCGACTTCTCTCTCCATGGAGTTACGCATTCTCCATTCGTATGCCCAGTTTTACGTGGCAATCAATACCTTCCATCGCAATTTTGATATGCGTGGAAGTTTTAGGATGCCCTCTTCTAAGTCCACGGGAAGAGATGAAATCCCCTCAGTTTTCTATGACGAGGGTGAAGATTATCAATCCATATGAGCCTTTGTTGGCAGTACCGAGAGGCGAAATACCTCCGCCCGCAGGACCTCTGGTTATCCCTGGTAAGCGAAGGACTCCTGTTCTGAAGGAGGCTTCCCCTCGCAAGAAGAAGAAGACTGTTGGTGGCCCTGTCAGGGCATCCAGTCATGGAGTTCCTAGGATTGAAACTATTGTTTCCCCTGTTTGGGATGAATTTTTGACTAGAGGTCCTTCGCCTATTAGAGAGGGAACCTCTACAGTTCCGGCTGGCAGTGCCAGAGAATCTTTACTCGAGGTTGCTGTCGCTGCTACCGCTTCAGGTAGTGGTACGAGATCGCCTTCGAGGCCAAAAAAAATAAGGATACCTTTATCCAGACCAATAATGGGAGAAACCCCTGCTGCGTCTGTAAGCACATCCAGCGAGATTCCACCCGGTGAGCCTCGAGTGGAACTTGGTGAAAACCTGGAGGAGTACCTGCCGGTGTCAGCTGGCACACCCTCTTCTCCAGGTATGATAGCTCGTTTAGCATCATTAAGAAATGATTTAGCTATACTGGCTGCCGACGCGATATATATACCATCAGCCATGGGTAAATGTCGTCTTTGTGCCTTTTTCTGAAAAATTAACATCATGTTGATATTAACTTTCTTTTGTCTTCTTTTCAGGGGAAGACATCTACGGAGAGGGCAGTGTTGAAGCACCTTTTGGCTCTGTTTCAGCTCCTGCTGATGACATGGAGGTGCCCGACTTCGAAGAGAAAATATTTTTGGGTGCCGGCTCGCCCGAAATGGTTCCGATATCTCAAGAGGAAGATGAGCCTGTCATTACGACAATGCCTCCATTGAGTACGCCGGTTATTTCTTACATTGTTGGCACATCTTCTTTTGTTGCACCATCTGTTGAGGCGACGACTGTGGCAACACCCTCTACAGTCGTTCTCGGAGGGAGATTCGCCAATATTGTAGCCACTCCCAGCGTCCATTCGGATCTAGCCATGCTAAATGAGCAGTATACTAGTATTTTCTACACCACTTTGAAAACGCTGATATCAATGGTGTTGGAGAAGAATCTGGGCTTTGAGGCTCTGAGGAGGTCCTCCCAGTTTACGATAGTGCCGATCAGATATTTCGACGCCGCTGGGAGAGTTGATACCCTGGAGCAAATAGTTAATAGTTTGGAATAACCCATTAAAGAATATTTGCAGCTATCTCGAGGCAGCATTGACGGTCTCGTTTAAGCTAGGTATGACTCCTTGACTACAGAGCTTGCTGGACAAATAGAATCTCTGAACAAATCTGTCCAGGAACAACAACAGGAGATAGATCATAAGCGTACCGAATTGGAGTATGTCATTCCCCAGCTGACTCAGTGCGAATTCGAATATGAGGAAGTGACAGTATGGGTACGCGGCTTAAAAGATGAGCTCGCTCGGGCAGAGGAGAAGGCTCACTCTTTGTCGACATCTCAAGATGTGCTGAAGAATCGAATGGAGACCGCTCAATAGAACCTGACGCATGTGGGTGTCATCCACGCAGGTTTTATACATGCTCGGTCCGAGCTATCTGCTTTGAACAATGAGGCGGCAAGATTGGAGCGGGCTTGCGCCGACGTCTTAAACTCCAGGGATGAGAGAATGGTTACTCTGGCGCAGCAGATTCGCGACTTAACTGCTCCCCCAAATGATGTACTTTTTTGTTTCTCCTGTAATTTCTCTGAAATAATAAAGACACATTTTCTGACTTTATGGGCCCATCATTTTTAGGATATGATAGGCTAGGGTAAAAGTGGTATCAGAGGTATCATTAACATGACATTCTTTCGTTAAGGTTTTGCTGAATGTAAATCTATTCAGAGTTAACATGAACCTGAAAGAATATAATCCAACTAAATTTGTATACTAAACACTATCAGAGGTATCATTAACATGATAGGTTTACAAATTAATTAAGGATATCTATTCGGAGGTCACATAAACCTGATAGAATATAACCCAGCTAACCTTTGTGCATGGTATCGTCAAAATAAGATCTTTGTCATACTCCGTTAAACGAAGGAGATCACGTATAGTACTTCTTCGGGAATTCGCAGTTGATAATAGCCATTTCCAAATTTCCATTTAGGCTTAGCTAATCTGTAAGGGTGATTTGCAATTATATAAGGGCCCTCCATTTCTTTATGATTGTTTTCGCGACTCTGGACATTATACTAGAGGTAATATGGACGTAGTATGATACCGTATTTGTTGAGGACATCCCTCTGGGGGATCTTTGGTGGACCTATCATTTGTTGTGCACGAGAGTGCAAATAATAGGTTTGAGACAAATCCTGACAGAGGTAATATGGACTCTGTGGGGATTGTGGAGAGACGTAGTTCAGAGGTAATATGGACATGAACTTACTTTTTCTCTGCTGACATTCCACAGAGGAATTTTTGTGGACTTATTACTTCTGGTGCATGTGAGTGCAAGTAGTAAGTTTAGGACAAGCCCTTCCAGAGGTAATATGGACATGGCAGTTTTTGTGGACTTAACACCACTGGCGTACTTAGAGTTAAGTACGGGTGCTAAGTTGAGATGACAACCGATATCAGAGGTAATATGGACGTAATAATCGGTAGCCAAATTAGGAAGGTTTGTTCAGAGGTAATATGAACATGACAAACTTTTGGGTTGTGACTCCACTGGGGGTGGAGGTATACATCTGCTCAGAGGTAATATGGACATGGCAGTTTTTTGTGGACTTAACACCACTGGCGTACTTAGAGTTAAGTACGGGTGTTAAGTTGAGATGACAACTGCTATCAGATGTAATATGGACGTGATAATCGATAGCCAGATTAGGAAAGTTTGTTCAGAGGTAATATGAACATGACAAACTTTTGGGTTGTGACTCCACTGGGGGTGGAGGTATACATCTGCTCAGAGGTAATATGGACATGGCAGTTTTTGTGAACTTAACACTACTGGCGTACTTAGAGTTAAGTACGGGAGTTAAGTTGAGATGACAACCGCTATCAGAGATAATATGGACGTGATAATCGATAGCCGGATTACTCGAAAAGTTTGTTCAGAGGTAATATGAACATGACAAACTCTCTGGGGAAAGAAATGAAATATTTGGACAATAGTTCAGAGATAATATGGACGTAAACTTATGTCCAAAAAATTCACTGTGGAGTGATTTTCCTGAGTGAGGATAGTCCTGAAGAATCCACTGGGGAAACTTTAGGGACTCATCATCAAGTATCTTCTTAAGGGAGCAAATGGTCACGTTTAAAGTAAAATTAATTTGCAGTGATCATCGCTTCGTTTACAGATGCAAAGTGATGACTTTGGCGTCGATCAACTGCTGAATTCTTCTTTTCAGTACAAAGCATGCCCTTGTGGGGTGATGAATGTAACGATGAAAGAGAATAATCTGGGTCATCGACTTTACCAGCCCTCTCAGGATACCTGATGTTGGGTAGACAAAGTTTGTGTTCCTTCATCAACATATTGAAGATTTCAATGATGTCATCTTCATTGAAGGAGAAAGTCCCTTTTGGTCTTCGGGCTCACGATGCCTGAGTTTTACGGTCTTCCGGGAAGATCGTCATCGTTGTATCCTCTTCGGATTTTGAGGGAATTCTACCCCAGCTTTGGATGCTGCCCTATTTTGTCCAGGTAGGCTACCCCCAGACATGTCATGGCGTTTGCCCACAGAAGCTGATTTAGAAGGTCCTGCCTCAGACTCTCGAGGTTGTGAGTTTGCAGGAGATGTTGTATACCCCAACCCAAAATGAGCTTGTTGACAGTAAGAATTACCCTGCAACGGTGTTCGTATGCCTTTTCCATAGTTGAGGCCTTGCTTCAACTCCAAATCATAACCCATGCTTTGTATAATCTTTAAAGCTTGCGGGCTATACCTGTGGATTTGCATTTTGCCACCATCAGACTAGCGAAATTCTTCTTGTAAAATTGGTTTGCTCCACATACGGCCGAAGACTATTGGACGCTGGTCATCGCAAGCTGGAGGAACAATAAAGACAGAATCTTCATATGGCCCATATGTCATGACGACATTAGATGTTGACGCATCTTCCCACATGATCTCCCCACGCTTGGTAGTCAGGGGAACAGAATCCTGGTCACGACTCCTGTCTTTGCATTTTTGGATCAGGTAGTCACGCAAGTCAGGAGGATTTACAGAAGTAGAAGAAGAAGATGGCTTGTTCCTCTTTTTTACATCAGTTGGCATGCGGATATTGGAAACCATAACTTTTTCTCTGCCATCCGTATACAATAGGTTAGCCATCTGAGTAGCAGAAGATCCCCAAGGAGTGTGCCTTTCCGCAAATTGAGCCTTCTTTACGCTGAGGGGCTTTACCTGGCATATTTTGGAGCTCTACTCAGGCTGGCGTAAAACTGAGGAGGTCCTCAATCGGCCATCAGCTTCTCCCGTAATCCGGAGGGCGGGCAGATTCTTCCCTTGCTGGCATAAAGGCCGAGAAGTTGAGTAGTCCACCACTTGTTTTCCCTTGCGTAGATTACAGGGACCATCTGCTTTTCTGTGGAGGGCAGATGCATTCTTACGCGCAGATCGCGTTTGGGATTCCTGATTTGGCGCTAAGGCATTATCAGAAACCTTGTCTGCCACGTCACCGACGGGAGACTGAATTTTACGCGCAGAGCGCGGACTAGACTTCTAGACTAGCACTGAGGCATTGTTAGAAGTTTTGTCTGCCACGTCACAGATGGGAGACAGAGTTTTACGCGCGGAGTGTGAAGGTTGCGCAGCTATAACTTGCTTGGTCGGAGAAACCGGAGAGTCGACAGGAATGGTAGGGGATGTCCTGGGCATCCAGACCTTACGCTACTTCCTGCTGTCTTGGACCGAGAGAGAGTGAGAGCTACCCCCTGCTCGAAGTATATCTTCGTAGGCAGACTAGTCGAACTGGATGACCAAGGTCTTCTTCATGGATCCTACTGATACTTCATCGTGTTGAGCAATTGCTTTCTCGTCAGATGAGAAAGAGTTCTCCAGCAGAGTCGCAATCTTGTGTTTGATAATAAACGAAAGAAATAAAACAAGATTTATACGAAACCCTTTCTTAGGTTTACAAACAAGAAGTACTATTAAACCTATACGAGGATGTTAAGTACAAATTTTAATCTGGGTAAATATTGCTATAGGAGTCTAATCTGCAGTCGATCACTTTGTCCCTTGGACCACACGATGATGAATAAGTGATGTAGAAGAAGGAGATGCTTCAAAGATTGCAAGAGGGAGTGGATGATCGATGCCAAAATTGTCGATCACTACTCTCTGTCTGAGCTCTTTTCTCTCTGTTCTTCAGTTTTTTGACTTCTAGAACTTAATTCTTTGACCCTTCGACCCTTTTCCCCCGGACCTCTGTCAATAGAGGTCTCTATTTATAGGGTTTTAGTGACAATAACCATCCAGTCGGTACAGAAGCCGGACAGTAGAGATCATGGCACTTTTTATGCGGCGGTTACAATAACCGCTACCCACGTATAAATGATCTTCTGAACCTTCGTGTGATGCGTGTCCCATTAAGAGATAATGCGTATAACTGCTGCTGTCACGCCCCAGTCCCAAAATATGCGGGACCGAGCCACGTGGCAATGGCCAGCTACGCATTCAAGCGGACTCATGTCCCACTCGAATACGTATAAGCTGTCTAATGTGAACTATAGTCCAAGAATCTACGAAAATACATATAAATGTCAAGTATCTAGATCTCATCCATAAGAACAGTATATGAACTAAATAGCAAACTGGAATAGATGCTGAAAGTAAAGGTACTGTCGAATATCCAGCAAAAAATAATACTAAGTCGGGTGGAGACAAATCCACTGCCGATAATCGGAAAAATAAAGACAAGAAAATATAACTAAAAACATGCTAGAAAGTAACTAAGTATAAGCAGGGCCATCAACTGCTATCGTACCCTCGTCTGTTGTCGGTCCGTAAAGTTGCGGGTACTCCTTGTCCCCTAAATCTGGAGAACAAAACCAGGTCCTCAGTGGGACGTAACAAGATACAAAAATACGAGCCAAAAGTACAGTAAATGAACATACAAGATAGACAAAAAAATAAACACAAGAGAAGCAAATAAGACACAAAAAAATTACTACATCTAAGATTGTGGCCTGCCGATGATGCTATCAAACATGACTACAAGCAAATCGGGATAACCGTAACTCAATGGGAGAACACGGTCCTATAGAAAGTAGGCCAATGGGGACTCCCAATCTATAGTATGGCTCTTTCGCAGCCCAATGGGAGCTCACGAATGAGGTAGTCAAGTGAACATGTCTCTATCGCAGCACAATGGGTACTCACAATCGAGAATGCTCATAGTATAGTCACGCCAATAACTGTATCCAAGATCTAAGAAAACAAGTCAAGTCAAGGAAACGTAGGGTAAACATATACCATCACAATATGACTATGAAACAAACAATGATGCATAAAAAAGAGTAAATAATGTGCATGCACGTAAAATGAGAAAATAAGACAAGAGCAGCAGGGACAAATCAAATATGAGAAAGAGCATCAAGAAAATGTATATGACAAGAAAATAATAACTGAAAAGAAAAGCATGCAAATAATGTACGAGAGTTGGCAAGGTATCTTGCCTGAGTGTCGTCCAATCCGCTGAGGCCCAGAATCCAAGGTCAGATCCAAAGTCCTAATAATACATAAATTCATCTATTCAATGACACTAAATATGAATAAACATTTATACACCATTATCATAATACCATGTCTTTTATATGGGACTCCTAATCGGATTCATTAATAACAATCAAACCTATGTTAAAAGCTCCAGGTTAAATTTTTATCCAATAACCTATTGGACTCTAGCCAAAAATCAACTATTCTTAATATATAAATTAAGAGCTTCTATTAACCAAAGGTTCGATCATCTAACGAATCATATTTATTTCTTATAATAAAAGAAAGGTTATAAAACATCTACCCTAGGGTTTTGAATAATTTAGGCAATTATTAATATTTCTATTCATCAAAACACCATTAATTATGCTAAACTACATATATTACCAGATCCTTACTATAGAAAAAATTTATTGACAATATAAGTTGAGTCCCAATAACTAAATAATGTTGATTATGAATATATACACTCACCAATACAACACCTGTTAACAACTATGGACACATGGCCGAATTTTCTATATAGAAGTTGCTAGGGGGTTGAAGAATTGGACTTACTTTACACCATGGTTTCATATAAAGGCTTGGTGCAAAATACTACTAATGGTCTCTTAGAACCCACTGGAAGCAAACTACTACTATTCTTCAAAATATCCAAACTGAATAGTGAAGGGTGGGAAATACCAACGTGAAGCAGCAGCATCTACTACTACTACTTCAATGCAATATTTTACAAAAATATTTAACAGGCAATGGTTTCAATTAAATCCAAACAATATACTAATACTACTACCACTACTATACTTAGTAAACTATATCACTATTTATCAATTACCAAAGAATGGAGGGTTAATGGAAAACTTTGAAAACAAGTTCAGCTATAAGACAAGAATTTCTATTCATTGCTTAAATTATTTATATATTATATACATACATTTAAAAGAGAGATGTGGGACATGAGGGTTTATTTATAAATAAAAAAATCATCCAAGTTAAGGTCAAATCTAGAAAGAAACAAAGAAAGAAGAATCCTTACTTATTTAATATGAATGAACATATGGAAGCAAGAGATGGAATCCCACCCGTTTGCTTCCAACTGTGCATGCTGCTGTGCTCACATGTATATTGTGTTCCTTTGTAAAATTTTCAACGAATGACTTCCTTTAAAACTTAAGTTCTATTTGAACAATTAGTCTCATACTTACAAGTTGACGAGAGCGGTCCGGTGAGGACTGACCGTAGGGCGCGTACAATGAGATCCTGGTATTTGTGTCGGTGAGTGGCTGCTACGGACTCATCGGTGTTTCGATAAAGCAACAGAGAGGCTCGGCTCAGGCTCGCGCAGGAGGTCCCGTCGTGGTCTTCAGCGAGTGTGGGCCGGAGAACACCGGAAGCGGAGAGACTCGGCGCTGGGTTGCTCACGGGCGCACGTCCAGTTGCGCACTCGTCAACGTCACGATGAGGGAGGGCGGTCAGAGGAAGTGTAGGTGCAAATCAACGGTGGAAGTTACGGCAGATTCAGCGGGCAGCGTGGCTTGCTCGCCGGCAGAAGCAGCTAGTACCGGTGCTTGCAAGGCGAACCAGGGGGCTTTGAAGAAGAAGAAGAAGAAGAAGAAAAAGAATGAGGAAGAAGGAGATGAATTTGGTGCTGTGGAATAAAGGGAAGGATTTTTCTTTTCTTTTTTTTTCTTTTTTTTTTTTTTGAAGACAATGAGGAAGGGGGTAGTGGCGGCTACTGCTACCCATGGAATAGTGTTGAGTTTTTATAGGGTGTTTGCTAGGGTTTACTTAGGGAAGTAATTGGTAGTAGGCCTTTGGACTTGGGCCTACCAGAAACAAATGCGAATTTAAATTCAGTTATGAAAAATATATATGGGGGTTAGATGAATAACGAGTGAAAGGGAGGGAGCAAGAATTCAAAGGTAAGGTGTTTGCTGTTATGGGAATACAAGAAATTTAATACTAATGGATAGTAATAAAAACCCACTTCTTAAATAAAATCTTCCTCTAAAACATATATATAATAATATCATAATACCATGAATAGTCTTAATAATGAAAATATCCATAGACTTGATGAAAGAGTATTTTAAGAATATTAATACATACAAAATAGAATATAGGTAACCCAACATGGAAAAATATTACTATTATTAAAGGATACAAATATTTTTGGAAGTGCTCAATAAAAATTTAGGAATTAAAATGAGGACAAACATCTTAATAGTATATAATAAGAATCATAATAATTGATTCCTAAATTCCAAAATTTTGAATTTCAGGACTAAATTGGAAAAGTAAATTTGGGGGTTAATTATAACTTGTTTTTTTTAGTGCTTTAAAAATGCTTCCAGAGTCCAATAAATTCCCGAAAAATAACCCTATGTCCGGTTTTCCATTTTACACCATAAAATATTATTTCCATAATATTTTAATATTAATTAACAACAAATAAAAAAATAAAAAAATTATTGAATTACCAAATACCTAGGTTTTAATTACAGAAAAATCCCAGAATATTATGAAAAATCCAAATTAAAAATTTTGAAAAAATCAGGGGGCTTACAATCTACCCAACTTATAAAAATTTCGTCCTCGAAATTAAATTAGGGTAGGGTCTCCTCTATTAAATCTCACTTGGTTACAGGCTAATAAATTCTTCTCAAGTGAGCATTGCGGTCTCTACCCAACTTAGAATTTACCCATATATCATCTAAGGCTCTACATCTAAGAAAGCTATGCCCCCAATTATGTAATCATGCTATTGAATCCTCAAAGTTTTTAACACCAACCATATCATCTATGATATGCCCTTAATCATTTATAAAAGAAAGTCACCTAATAATGCAACTGGCCTGCGGGGTACATCTAGTATTGTCTATATATCAAACTTATACCAAGCACGAGGTTTCGTCTTTCCGAAATAAGGAAAGACGGAGATCAATAATAAAGAGTTCAAGGGTGAGGTAATAGAATAGAAATATCGGAATCAAGGCGTTTAAAGAATTCAAATGGGAATGGTCAAGCAATTATGGATTAAAATCCTATTCTGGTAATTCCTATACACATGCTCACATTGGTACAGTTATGTAGCAGACACGATATACTCAGACATATCTAGAGGGCAAGTACACTAGTCAACTATATATCTCAATCCACGTGAAGTAGTCGTGCGAAGAGCGAACCAAAATGCACTAAGGTTGATCAGACCGTAATACACTGATTCTGAATAGACAATTGTATTAGTGTAGTTGATCATGCCCCAATAACACATATGTCATGAACAAGCTTGATAAAGAATAGGCTTGCAAAAAAACTAGGCTATAATATAGCAGCATAAGTCAAGGTAGTACAAAAATTATAAGTACGCTAGATGTTGATGAAAGGAGGTACAAATTAATTCAAGTTCACAAAACAACACAAAATAAGCACAAAACAAAAGACTCTACAATCTCTACAGTTATCAATTATAAAAGCATACTAGGTTATTAGCAAGTTCAAAATTACTAGGTTAAGGCTAAGGTCACGAACCAACAGGCACGAACTAAAACAACACTAGAAACAGAAACTATAAAAACTTACGCGCATTAGCTACTCTATGAGTCTGCGCGTCTTCCAAAGTTATCGCGAAATCTTGTCCGCGTTCTTGAGGTGGTGCCCTCTGCTGTTGCTGGGCCTGCTGGAAGAGTGTCGCTCGAGGTGCCAAGGGTGGTCTTTGTTGATACCCTCCTGGTGCTGGTAGAGCGTGTTGGTTAACCGTTGGTGCTCTTTCTCGACGCTCAGGGCATTCCCTTAATAAATGCTGACTGGATCCACAAGCTAAACATAATTTTCTTTTGCGTCTGCAATCGTCCTCAATATGGCCTCGCCTGCGACAATATGGACAAATAGGTAGTGCATGTGGAGATGCTTCTGGTGGCTGGTGCAGGTGAGGTCTCTTTGCAACTTCTTTCTGTGGTGCTCCGGCTGGTGCTGATGTGGACGATCGCTTCAAACTGGTCTCCCTTCTGGTGACGCGCTCCATGCGTCGGGCTGCAGCAAGGACGTCCGGGTAAGATGTAGGTGCAACGGATCCAATTAGTTTCTGTAGATCAATGTTTAGTCCGTCGAAGAACTTCTCAGCCTTCTCTTCTTCTGTCGGAATCAAGGTTGGGGCGAAGCGGCTCAGACGAATGAATTCCGCGTTGTACTCTTCTACTGTCATGCTGTCTTGAGTGAGGCGATTAAACTTGTCCCAAAGTTCTGATCGAGCGATAGCCGGAATGTACATCTCCTGAAAGAGTCTAGAAAACTCTTCCCAAGTGACTCGGTCTGGTCCGAGCCGTGTCTCCTCAGATAGCCACCAGTGATGTGCATTGTCCGTCAACTGCATTCTGACGGCAGTCATCCAACGTTCTCTTGGAAGCTCAGCTGCTTCCAACTGGTGTTGTGTGTTGGTGATCCACTCATGAACTTCTGTGGGCTCCTCCTTGCCTGAGAAGGTACGGGGCTTCAGCTGGCGGAAATCGGAAATAGAGCCCGTCGGTTGCCTTCGAGTTGGTAGATTCGCCTGCTCCAGTACAAGTGCTAGGCTGCGACTCAAAGTCTCTTGTTGAATCTGCTGTTGAGCTTGCATCATTGCGTAGATCATTTGAAACATCTGTTGTCCGTCCATAGCTTGCCCTGGTGGGAATCCGGCCATTGGTGGGGTAAACTGCGGCGGAGGTGGAATATCGTCTTGCCGATCTCTTGAGGTATCTTGACTATTTTGTTGTTCTAGTTGACCTCCACCAACTGGTGTTACTTCATCGTCATAGGTGACATCTGCAACTTGTGGTGTTCTTGTGGGAGTCTCGTCGCGTGCTTGTGAATCCATTGATCTGCATCAAAATAAACTATAAGAGACGCACAGGAATCAAGGCAAGATACAAGTTAAGAATTAAATTTGAATCCGATATAGATATCAAGAACGTTTCAAGCAAGTGGATGAGATCCTAAAAACTTATCCTAATCTTATTGCAGGCTTGCTCGGTCCCTAAGTTGAAACCGAACAATTTAGTCGTTGACCTGCATGGGCCACCACAAAAACCATGTCACGCCCCAGTCCCAAAATATGCGGGACCGAGCCACGTGGCAATGGCCAGCTACGCATTCAAGCGGACTCATGTCCCACTCGAATACGTATAAGCTGTCTAATGTGAACTATAGTCCAAGAATCTACGAAAATACATATAAATGTCAAGTATCTAGATCTCATCCATAAGAACAGTATATGAACTAAATAGCAAACTGGAATAGATGCTGAAAGTAAAGGTACTGTCGAATATCCAGCAAAAAATAATACTAAGTCGGGTGGAGACAAATCCACTGCCGATAATCGGAAAAATAAAGACAAGAAAATATAACTAAAAACATGCTAGAAAGTAACTAAGTATAAGCAGGGCCATCAACTGCTATCATACCCTCGTCTGTTGTCGGTCCGTAAAGTTGCGGGTACTCCTTGTCCCCTAAATCTGGAGAACAAAACCAGGTCCTCAGTGGGACGTAACAAGATACAAAAATACGAGCCAAAAGTACAGTAAATGAACATACAAGATAGACAAAAAAATAAACACAAGAGAAGCAAATAAGACACAAAAAAATTACTACATCTAAGATTGTGGCCTGCCGATGATGCTATCAAACATGACTACAAGCAAATCGGGATAACCGTAACTCAATGGGAGAACACGGTCCTATAGAAAGTAGGCCAATGGGGACTCCCAATCTATAGTATGGCTCTTTCGCAGCCCAATGGGAGCTCACGAATGAGGTAGTCAAGTGAACATGTCTCTATCGCAGCACAATGGGTACTCACAATCGAGAATGCTCATAGTATAGTCACGCCAATAACTGTATCCAAGATCTAAGAAAACAAGTCAAGTCAAGGAAACGTAGGGTAAACATATACCATCACAATATGACTATGAAACAAACAATGATGCATAAAAAAGAGTAAATAATGTGCATGCACGTAAAATGAGAAAATAAGACAAGAGCAGCAGGGACAAATCAAATATGAGAAAGAGCATCAAGAAAATGTATATGACAAGAAAATAATAACTGAAAAGAAAAGCATGCAAATAATGTACGAGAGTTGGCAAGGTATCTTGCCTGAGTGTCGTCCAATCCGCTGAGGCCCAGAATCCAAGGTCAGATCCAAAGTCCTAATAATACATAAATTCATCTATTCAATGACACTAAATATGAATAAACATTTATACACCATCATCATAATACCATGTCTTTTATATGGGACTCCTAATCGGATTCATTAATAACAATCAAACCTATGTTAAAAGCTCCAGGTTAAATTTTTATCCAATAACCTATTGGACTCTAGCCAAAAATCAACTATTCTTAATATATAAATTAAGAGCTTCTATTAACCAAAGGTTCGATCATCTAACGAATCATATTTATTTCTTATAATAAAAGAAAGGTTATAAAACATCTACCCTAAGGTTTTGAATAATTTAGGCAATTATTAATATTTCTATTCATCAAAACACCATTAATTATGCTAAACTACATATATTACCAGATCCTTACTATAGAAAAAATTTATTGACAATATAAGTTGAGTCCCAATAACTAAATAATGTTGATTATGAATATATACACTCACCAATACAACACCTGTTAACAACTATGGACACATGGCCGAATTTTCTATATAGAAGTTGCTAGGGGGTTGAAGAATTGGACTTACTTTACACCATGGTTTCATATAAAGGCTTGGTGCAAAATACTACTAATGGTCTCTTAGAACCCACTGGAAGCAAACTACTACTATTCTTCAAAATATCCAAACTGAATAGTGAAGGGTGGGAAATACCAACGTGAAGCAGCAGCATCTACTACTACTACTTCAATGCAATATTTTACAAAAATATTTAACAGGCAATGGTTTCAATTAAATCCAAACAATATACTAATACTACTACCACTACTATACTTAGTAAACTATATCACTATTTATCAATTACCAAAGAATGGAGGGTTAATGGAAAACTTTGAAAACAAGTTCAGCTATAAGACAAGAATTTCTATTCATTGCTTAAATTATTTATATATTATATACATACATTTAAAAGAGAGATGTGGGACATGAGGGTTTATTTATAAATAAAAAAATCATCCAAGTTAAGGTCAAATCTAGAAAGAAACAAAGAAAGAAGAATCCTTACTTATTTAATATGAATGAACATATGGAAGCAAGAGATGGAATCCCACCCGTTTGCTTCCAACTGTGCATGCTGCTGTGCTCACATGTATATTGTGTTCCTTTGTAAAATTTTCAACGAATGACTTCCTTTAAAACTTAAGTTCTATTTGAACAATTAGTCTCATACTTACAAGTTGACGAGAGCGGTCCGGTGAGGACTGACCGTAGGGCGCGTACAATGAGATCCTGGTATTTGTGTCGGTGAGTGGCTGCTACGGACTCATCGGTGTTTCGATAAAGCAACAGAGAGGCTCGGCTCAGGCTCGCGCAGGAGGTCCCGTCGTGGTCTTCAGCGAGTGAGGGCCGGAGAACACCGGAAGCGGAGAGACTCGGCGCTGGGTTGCTCACGGGCGCACGTCCAGTTGCGCACTCGTCAACGTCACGATGAGGGAGGGCGGTCAGAGGAAGTGTAGGTGCAAATCAACGGTGGAAGTTACGGCAGATTCAGCGGGCAGCGTGGCTTGCTCGCCGGCAGAAGCAGCTAGTACCGGTGCTTGCAAGGCGAACCAGGGGGCTTTGAAGAAGAAGAAGAAGAAGAAGAAAAAGAATGAGGAAGAAGGAGATGAATTTGGTGCTGTGGAATAAAGGGAAGGATTTTTCTTTTCTTTTTTTTTCTTTTTTTTTTTTTTGAAGACAATGAGGAAGGGGGTAGTGGCGGCTACTGCTACCCATGGAATAGTGTTGAGTTTTTATAGGGTGTTTGCTAGGGTTTACTTAGGGAAGTAATTGGTAGTAGGCCTTTGGACTTGGGCCTACCAGAAACAAATGCGAATTTAAATTCAGTTATGAAAAATATATATGGGGGTTAGATGAATAACGAGTGAAAGGGAGGGAGCAAGAATTCAAAGGTAAGGTGTTTGCTGTTATGGGAATACAAGAAATTTAATACTAATGGATAGTAATAAAAACCCACTTCTTAAATAAAATCTTCCTCTAAAACATATATATAATAATATCATAATACCATGAATAGTCTTAATAATGAAAATATCCATAGACTTGATGAAAGAGTATTTTAAGAATATTAATACATACAAAATAGAATATAGGTAACCCAACATGGAAAAATATTACTATTATTAAAGGATACAAATATTTTTGGAAGTGCTCAATAAAAATTTAGGAATTAAAATGAGGACAAACATCTTAATAGTATATAATAAGAATCATAATAATTGATTCCTAAATTCCAAAATTTTGAATTTCAGGACTAAATTGGAAAAGTAAATTTGGGGGTTAATTATAACTTGTTTTTTTTAGTGCTTTAAAAATGCTTCCAGAGTCCAATAAATTCCCGAAAAATAACCCTATGTCCGGTTTTCCATTTTACACCATAAAATATTATTTCCATAATATTTTAATATTAATTAACAACAAATAAAAAAATAAAAAAATTATTGAATTACCAAATACCTAGGTTTTAATTACAGAAAAATCCCAGAATATTATGAAAAATCCAAATTAAAAATTTTGAAAAAATCAGGGGGCTTACAGCTGCGAAGATCACGACATGAAAGCCACGTAGGTAGCTGTCCCTCGCGTAGAAAAGGTTGGCGTAGAAGCCAATAACTGTCACCATGGCGTAGAAGCCGAATAGTTGTCAGGTTGGCGTAGAAGCCAAAATAGGCGTAGAAGCCTTGTAGGCGTAGAATCCTGATGCTGCATGGATAGGTGGCTAGCGTAAAAGATAACTGATCCTCCTTCCTTGACTGAGGTCTTGAGCTAATTCTGGACCAAATAGTCCTATTACGCACCAATGCAAATATAGCCTGAGTTGGCGTATTCAGAGGAGATAGCGTACGGCGTACCCCTTATAACTGAAAATGGCCAGGTCGGCATATTTTAAGGAGATAGCGTACATCGTGCAACTATAGCTGAAAATAGCCTGATGGCGTAGTGTGCCAAGGTGATGATGTGGACGTATTAGCCGTAATGGTGGCTCGCCCAGTCTTTGAAAATATAACCAAATCTCATGCATTAAATGTAGAGATCTGGCCCCATCCCGCGCATTAAATACAGATACGTGTCTCGAGCTCTGTACGAAGATCTGCCACTATTCTGAGCATTAAATGCAGAGACGTGTCTCGAGCTCTGTACGAAAGCAGCTTTTGACGTGGCAGTTCATTTTGTCTTCTGCTGAGCAAAAAAGCTCACGTCTGCCTGTATAAAACTAGGCAACGTATTCCCTTGAACGCGTAAAAGCGATTTGTATCAAGGAAACATCACTAAAAGACGGTTTGGGTCTCTGTGCCGCACCATCATTACAGCCGTCGTCTGGATAGCCGTGCAGTACTCTTTGTCAGAAGTCAGGTTCACTGCATGATCTGACAGATTTATTCGAGAAATACAAAGCGTTCCTCATACACTTCCATGCTGCATTAAGAGCGGATGAGTTTTACGCCATAAAGGCGGTATAATACCCTTTTTATGCTGAAGCAGCTTGGAAATACTGTATTACGTGGATTGTCCTTGAGCTTATATTTTACGTTGTACTAAGCGAGAAAGCTCTGTTGTACGCTGATGGCTCTGAAGTTATATTTTACGCCACACAGCACTGAAACACTGCGTATAACTCTGCAGCGTATTTTTTATGCTTCTACAATACGATGTGCTAAACTTTAGACGGGTACCGAGTCTCTCTTACATACTCTGCCAAAAGTAAGATGTAAACCTCGTATCCCTGTCAGACACTATACTATCTGGCACTCCATGCAGTCGTATAATCTCCCTTATATATATATCTGCTAAGACCTCTGTAAACTGCTCTACTCTGAAGGGCAAAAAGTGAGCGGACTTGGTGAGTCTATCTACGATTACCCATACTGTATTGCGACCACTAGGACTCCTCGGAAAGCCCGTAACAAAGTCCATAGTGATGTGCTCCTATTTCCACTCTGGTATCGGGAGCGGTTGAAGTAATCCTACAGATCTCTGATGCTCAGCCTTGACTTGCTGACACACCAGGCACTTTGCCACAAAGCGGGCTATCTCTCTCTTTATTCCATGCTACCAGTAGTACTGCCTCAAGTCTCTGTACATCTTCGTGCATCCTGGATGAATAAAGTATGTTGAACTGTGTGCCTCTGACATCAGCTCCTGACGAAGTTCTCCATTTGGAACATAGAGATGATCTCCACATCTTAGAGTTCCATCTTCATGTATACGCAATCCTGTCTGTATTCCAGCCTCTATCCTCTGTCGAAGCCTCTGGAATCTGGTATCTGTCGGCAAAGCAGCCTTGATCCTCTCCACTAATTTCGATTACAACTAGAAACTCGGCAACTGCCCATCTACTCCGGGCATAATGACATCTATACCCATATGCTCTAGATCTCTCAATAGATATTGCTGGGTAGACAAGAAGAATGACATGGGTCTTCTGCTCAATGCGTTAGCTACTACGTTTGCCTTTCTCGGGTGGTACTGTAGCTCAATCTCAAAGTCTGTCATCACTTCAAGCCAATGCCTCTGTCTCTGGTTCAGGTCCTTCTGGGTATAGACGTACTTCAGGCTCTTGTGGTCAGTGAATATCTCCACTCTTTCTCCGTATAGGTAGTGCCTCCAAAGCTTTAAAGCAAAGATCACTGAGACAAGCTCCAAGTCGTGAGTGGGATAGTTCTTCTCATGGGTCCTTAACTGCCTAGAGGCATAGGCCACAAACTTTCCATGCTGCATCAAGACACATCATAATCCTTTCCCGGATGCATCGCTATAGATTATGAATCCTCCTGGTCCAGAAGGTATAGTCAAGATAGGTATTATAGTCAGACGCATCTTCAGCTCATTGAATGCCGTCTGACACTCCTCTGTTCAGGTGAACTGCTGCTCCTTACGGTCAAGCGGGTCATCGGCTCTGCAATCTTTGCGAAGTTCTCTATGAACCTCCGGTAATATCCGGCAAGTCCTAGGAAACTCCTCACCTTTGAGACATTGGTAGGGGTTGGCCATGTCTCAACTGATAAAATCTTTGCCGGATCTACTAAAAATCTCATGAGATAACGTGTCCAAGGAATGTGACACGATCTAGAAGAAACTCACACTTGCTTAGCTTGGCATAAAGCCTCTCTCTCCTCAGCGTCTCTAATACTAGTCTCAAGTGCTCTTCGTGCTCCTCGTGGCTCTTCGAATACACCAAGATATTGTCGATGAAAACTACCATGAACTGGTCTAGGTATTTATAGAAGACTCTGTTCATAAAGTTCATAAATACGGAAGGCACGTTTGTTAGTCTAAAAGGCATCACTAAGAACTCATAGTGACCATAACGAGTCCTGAATACTTCCTTTTGAATGTTTTCTCTTCGCACCTTTACCTGATGATATCCTGATCTCAAGTCGATCTTCGTGAACACCACTACTCCTGTCAGCTGGTCGAACAAATCATCAATCCGCGGCAGGGGATACTTGTTCTTGATAGTCAAAGCATTAAGGGCTCTGTAATCAATGCACATATGTACTGTCCCATCTTTCTTAGGTACGAACAACACTGGTGCTCCCCAAGGTGATGCACTAGGACAGATAAATCCCTTGTTCTGCAACTCCTCTAATTGTAGCTTCAGCTCATTTAGTTCCTTCTTTGCCAATCGGTATACATTAGAAGATACCGGTGCTGCTCCGAGTACTAGCTCAATAGTGAACTCCACGTCTCTATCTGGCGGTAAGCCTGGCAATTCCTCTGGGAAAACATCCTCGAATTCTGCAACTATCGGTAGGGGTACCATCTCTATAGCCATGTAAGCTCTAGCTATCTGTCCTACTCCTTGCTCGATGGTCCTTTGCATTTACTCGAACTCCAGTTGATCTGGCGGTCTAAAAGTGACGCTACCTTTTCGGCAATCCAGTACGGCATTATACTGGCTTAACCAGTCCATGCCTAGCACAACATCAAAGTATGGCATGGGTAATACCAGGATTCCTGCTCTCATCTCTCTACCACTTATGACTACCGAACATGTTCTAATAGCACTGGTAACCGGCACGATGCCTCTTCCAGTAAGAATCTTCCAACTCTTAGGTAAGGGGGAAGTAGCTATTCTATGCATTGCTATGAATCTACTAGATATGAAAGATAGCGTAGCACCAGAATCAAATAATGCAGTCGCAGGTAATGATGCAACTAAAATGGTACCTGTGATAGCCTCCCCTTCTGTTTCCTCCTCAGTAGCTGCTAGTGCAAAGGCCTGTCCGTGCCTCTATCCTCTGGTCTGCTGTCGGGCTCGATCAAACTGTGCCTGCTTTGGGGCCCAGGGTGGTCCCCTTTGGAATCCTCCGGATGCTGGTGGACGTTGACCTCCTAGCGGGGGTAGTATCCTCGGAACTGGTCCTGCTGGCCTCTATCCTGTCTGTAGTTCTGCGTCTCTGTGCTGTGGGCAGTCTCCGGCTTGGTGCTGGTTCGATCCATAAATTATGCATGTCGCAAGTCTCTTTCGGCAGTCCTTCTGGAAATGTCCTCTCTTACCACAATAGTGGAAAGTCGGAAGCTCTTTTTGCTGATATGGTGTTGCCCTCTGCTATGTCTGTGCTCCGGGATGACGGATCGGTCCTCCTGCTCCGGGCTGGGCTCTGGCTGGTGTGGTCATGCTGGAACATTTTGCTCCTCTGCCGATGGCCTCCTGGATCCTTGCCTCTGCAAGAACCTCCTCATAAAAAATCCTCGCCTGTGTGGTGGTATACCTTTGCAGCTCGAGAGTGAGGCCGTGATGGAATCTCTGGGCCTTCTCTAGATCATTGGGTATCAGGACGACACCAAATCTGCTAAGACGGCTAAACTCTGCATCAACAGTCATATTTCCTTGTTATAGATGTAGAAACTGGGAGTACAGGGCATTTCTGATTGTAGAAGGGAAATACTTCGCATTAAAGTACTCTAAGGACTGCTCCTACGTCTGGTTCTTGCCTACACTACGCTCAATAGAATCCCACCAGTGTTGGGCTTTGCCTTTTAGTTGGGCCCTCACTGCGGTCATCCAAAGGTCTGGATGTAGCTGCGAAGCCTCTAGTAGCATCTCCGTGTTGGCGACCCAATCAGAGATCTCCTCTATAGTCTCGTTGCCTGAAAAAGTATCTGGTCCCATATGTGGAAACCATCGTACAGTACCACCTGTCTGAGCTGGTGGAGGTGCTGGTACGGTTGCTGTGACAGGTGTCCTCTCCAGAACTGCCATTAAATACTGTCTTAACATCTCGGTCTGATGCCACTGTGCTTGCATCATTGTCTAGAAGAACTGAAGCATCTGTGGCTGTCCATCTGATTATGGCATCTGGGGTGGATAAGGTGAAGGTGGTGGTAATGGAACCTCGGGCCGTGCGATAGGTATCTCCTCAGATATCGGCCTCTCGGTTTGCGGCATCGGCGTAGCCCACAAAGTCTGGCCCTCAAAGTGATACGTGGGGATCGTTTGGGAAGTCTGTCCCTCGTGCTGTTGTGTAGGATCGCCCTGAGAAGTCTCGCACCAATGTAACCGTGGGGCCTGTAGAATTACAGGGGCCTGTATTGGTGGTTGCGTTCCAGGTGGTCCCTGGGATATCTCCTCTCTCTGGGTGGTGTTGGCTGGCACCACGGCATTGGGTGCTCCTCGTCTACTGCGCAAGTTTATCTTCCTGCAATAGATAGGAATTCATTAAAAGAGTACGAAATCAGACAAACATGATACAGATATTTAGAAGTAATACGAAGAAAGTTCAAAGACGTAATCAAAGTGGATGAGACCTAGTAATTTCTATCCTATTGCAGGCTCGCTGGGCATGTTACCATACCACTAGCAAAAAATAGGACCTGCATGGGCCACCACTAAAACCATGTCACGTCCTAGTCCAAAAAATATACGGGACCAGGCCATATGGCAATAGCCAGCTGTAACGTCTCCAAGGATATCCCAATTTAATGGATCCTAACAAAGAGTGCTACCCTGTCCTAAAATACTAACATGTCCAATATCAATCAACAACAGGTAATCTAATCTCATCCACAAATATAATCAGCAAGAAGTACTAAAATAAATACTGGAACATAAATGCCAGTCTCAAATATCATAGTACAGCCAAGAATGTCTGGTGGGAACAAACCCACTACTATGACAAAATAAAAGTACTGAATGACAGATAAAATAAATAATGACTAGGGCATCGACTGACTAGATAATGATGCACCCAATCCTAGGCAGAAGGCCTACCAAGTGATCACGAAAACTCTGACGGTAGCACCTCTAGCTCCTCCACGATAGCGTTCCTCGTCTCCTATCCTGGGTCGTACACTGTGGGGTAATATGCCTCGTCCAAATCTAGAAAGGTACCAGGTCCTCGGAGGGACTACCAAGATACATAGAAACATGCCATATATATAAATACTGAATAAAATAAATAAAGGGTGTGCTAACCATCTAAGTGAATGCAATGTGAGGACAACTTTGGTACGTATGGGTAGGTGAAGGCATAACGACCATATCGCTCCGAAGAACGTAAAAACTGCATAGTATATTATCCATATCGCTCTGAAGAATGTGGAAACTATATTGTATAACGTCCATATCGCTCCAAAGAACGTGGAAACTGCATAATATATCGTCCATATCGCTCCGAAGAACGTAGAAACTGAATAAAGGAAGTCATTGGATCCGTGGCTCCTCCAGATACTACGGATTCCAATATATGTACCCCATACGCCTACTAGTGGTCCTCCCTGCCCAATGTAGACATACAAGTCAAATACTCGACGTGAATACCACGTATCTATATGCCAAGTCTCTACAAATAAAATAATCTTGAGTTACGTACTAACCGTGATGCATGTCACACGCACCGATAGTTAGTCGAGTATGCGAACCCGTATCCCAATATGAATTTGTTACTGTGAAACATGTAGGAGTGTTAGGTCTCAGAAGATATCAGAGTATCCTCCCAAATGGGGTGAGTCTACTAGTGACTAGGTCAAGTATACTACTCATCGATGTATCGTCGACTGCACCTGAGTCAATCTTGGACGCGCACAATCATATGAAATAAAGCAACAAGATATCATACAACATATGCATAATTTAAATTAGACAGTAAATATGGCAAGGTATCTTGCCTGGGTCCTCAAGCTGTGAATGCCAATAGCCTGTTCCTGCAGTATCTCCTGGCTGGTCCAGTGACCCTAAACATACAATATAATATAGCAATCTAGCATCAGACACTAAAGCAATACATACACAAACTATGACGCTGCTCTTAGGTACTGACGCAAGGGTCACCGTTGGCCGACTACAGAGTCGCGTGTGCACGTAGCTAAGACGCACACGTACCCTATCCTCAGTCGATGTGTATCTTACGACAATGAAATACTAAAGTTATGGTTTTACGAAGCTACTTACCTTCTTATAACAAGACATATTATTAGGGTCATTTACTAATTTATTAATTACTAACTTATTAATTATTATCTAATCTAATTAAGCATACACACATTCACATATAGGGTTTAACATACTAGTCGTGTCCACACGACGCAACGCACGATGCTACAACGATAGGACAATACAAGAAGAAAAGAGGGCAATACGCTATTACCTAATCGATGTTGAACGGGGGTCTGTTCGTCGGCGTGTACTCTCGCCGGCGGTCGGCGGAGCTCCAGCTTTATGCAGCAGTCAATGGCAGCGGCGACAGTAACTACAACAGGTGCAGCAGCAGCCTGGCAGCGGCGGCAGCGGCGTGGGCGGTGCTGGGATGGCGGTCAGGACGTAGGGAGGGTGGTACTCCGCCTGACAGTGGTGGTTGGCGGTGCTGGAGGCGGTGGTCAGGGCTTGGAGCAGTCGGCTATAGGGTGATCTGGGTCGGGTTTGATGCGGATGATGGGGATGGTTGATGGCGGTGGTATAGGCGGCCTGAGGGGGGTGGTCCGGTGGCTAGGGGGGTGGCGGCCTGAGATGGTGGTGGTATTGGGAAGTTGGGGAAGGGAGAGGGGTACTCGGGTTGAAGAGGGGGTTGTCTAGAAGTTTGATGGTGAGATAGTTTTTTTTAGGGTTTCAATGTAGCAAATGTGTATCTATATGGGAGAGGGATTTATGGGCTGACTTCGAAGTTTGGGCCTATCTGGACTCTTTTGGGTGGGGGCTGGTCCACATAAAAGGGTGTACATGGGCTTGGTTAGGTCTTGCTTTGGGTGAAATTGGCCTCCAATTTAATTTTAATTAAAGTAATGCAGCAGTTGTTCTTTTGTAAATAGAAGACACATGGGATTAAATTTTGGTGGGACACAAGTGTCATGGGCGTAACAGGTTCAGAATGGGTTAATACCCTAATTTGGGTTATAGGGAATTGGGTTGAGGTTGTGCCTCAAATTCAAATAGGAATGGATAATTTAGAGAAATAGGGTTTATTAGAATTATACGTAGATGTTTGTAACGAATATTGCGCAGCTCAAATAACGCACAATATTGAGTATCTAAAAGTTACATAAGGGGCAGATGGGTAGTCTGGCATGTCTATGAGATGTGTATGAACTTTGTTTGAAGATAACAACTAGTGTAGCGCTCCAAACATCGAAGCAACGGTAAGGTGTTTTAAGTCACATAATTGTTGCACATTAATTCTAATTGTATCCAAATTAATCCTAATATCTCAATCTAAATTAAAATGATCCTAAATTGGTCGAGGGGGTTTACATAGTCAAAGAATGAGGCTTTCCCTCCATTCTTAAGATGGAACACCTTACTTTTTCCCATGCATATCGGACAAGATTTAGCGTCGTGGGTACTCCATCCCGATAACATACCATATGTAGAAAAATTACTGATAGTCAACATAAGTGAATCTCTTATCTGAAAGTTCTATTTTGTCAAAATATCATAGGTCATGACGTCCAACTCCTATAACTGTTTCAGCTTATCCTCCAACGGTTGAAAATATATATCAATATTCTTCGTCAGATTTCTAGGATCGGGTATGATAACTGTCAAGAACATATAAGGAATCTTCATATACATCCGTGGTGGTAGATATTAAGGGGTGAGAATCACCAGCCATCATGAGTATTGAGATCCCGACTTTTCGAAAGGAGCGAAGCCATCGGAACATAACACCAATCGAACATTTCTAGGCTCAGTAGCAAAATCCAGATAACACTGGCCAAAATGCTTTTACGTCTCTCCATCGGAAAGATGTGACAATTCTCCATCATCCTTTCTACGTTCCTTGTTATGCCACATCATGTGTTCTGCTATATTCAGTGATATATACATTCTTTGTATGAACATCGTTATCGATCGACAAGTAATGCATGTACTTGAACCAACGTCATTTTATTATAGATTACTTTCTTTTTCCCCCAAACTGGCTTGTAACGATCCGCATGGCAGAAACTGCATCTTTCTTTGTCCTCATTCTCCTTATAATACAACATGAATCCGTTGTGACAACAATCTATCTTTTCATACCCTAGTCCGAGCTATCGGACCATCATCTTCGATTTATAGAAGTTTTTAGGATGCTCTTTAGATTCTTTCGGTCATACCTCTTTGACTAATTGTGCGATACGACCATAGCAAGCTTGTGGTAAGTTAAAATTAGACTTTATGTTCAACAAGCGTATCACTACCGATAATACTGAATGAGTCTCAGAACCAGGATATATAGGAGTATCTGTATCCTTACGCATATCATAGAACTCATTTGCATCGGTATTCGGATCCTCCGGATTAAAATTATGCCCTGCAGCATCATACACCATATCACGTGCCAAGTTGTGGTCTCCATATTCAACATAGTCTACATCGTCTTCGATGGCAATATCCATAGCAACATCCACAACAAAAGTAGACTTCCTTTCCACATAAATTTGGCCTTGCGATGCCCAAAAGTCATAATCACGTACAAAACCCTTAAGGGTCATATAATTCCTCATAATTATCACTTCTTCGTAACGTCTATTCCGGCAATGAGCACATGGACACTTGATTTTTGAACAATCCATGTAATCAAGTTTTCTCATGGCATACTTGAGAAATACTTTAATGCGTGCCTTAAAATCGTCAGTTAGCCCAATCCCGCTCTCGTGTTATTGCCTGTACATCCACGTACGATCAACCAAGTAATGATCCATTGCTTGGTGGATGTGAAAAATTCTGTATCGTAAGATAAAATATACATAAGCAATTAGATGTACATACAATATTGGATGGATATTCTAAAATCATTCTAATTAGTACTTCGTATATTCTACCATAGCAAAAATTAGAGAAAAAGGTGAAACAAAGCTTCACATCGAATATATCAGACGAAACAATTACTGTATAGATGGTAGGTCATGTCGGAATCCTGTCGATAGGAATCATATCGACATGAATCCTATTTGACCCATCACCTATGAAGAAATTTTTTTACCGGTCTGTTCAATGTGAAGCTCCACGTGACCTGTTGGGGAGTTATTTCATTCTCCACCGCCTCCATGAAAGTTAAAACATCAATATTTGTTTAATATGATGCCTTTTCGCATAGTATCGACATTAATCCAGATATCGATGGCTCAGAACACTACCCAAAATTTATTCTATAGTACGAACCATCTAAGTTCTATACATTAGTGTATTATATGTTCATATCAAATATATTATCTGTAGGATATAACATAATTAAGATGAACCCACATAATGTAATGCTAAGATATCAGCTCAAACTATAAAATATATTGATGGGTTGTGTTATCATCATTGCCGAGGGGAGGGACATATTAAGAGGAGAATCATGTGATGAATGGCGTATGTAAGATACATATTTCGGGGAGGGACATGTCATCTAGGGTTATTGAAGTCAGCACCCAAAGCTTCAAGCATACCGAAGTATCTGTCGCGTATCATCGTCCAACATAACCTAGGTCAAAAGAATTAACCAAAAAGGCTAAATATTGTTGACTATTACACAAACTTCAACAGCAAATAGGATGCCAAACCACTCAAGTCAAGTATTGCTTTTTTAAGTTTTAATGGTTGAATCGATAGGGTCGAATATCCCAACTAGTAGTAGCTAAACTATAATTTTCTTATTTTTCCAAGTTTCTAGAATGCATGTATACAAGTATCCTTGGATTTCTATGACAAATACGATGATAAAGTTTTCGATCATGTAGTTCTTTGTTAATCCAATTCAAATAGACATTGAGCTAATGTTGGATATAATGGCACATAAATTGTCACAAAAATTTGTCATCCCAAATGTCATCCCAAATTGACAATGACCTAAGGCCAGATCCAATTCAAACAGATATTTTTCGTCCCCAAATGTCGAGCAATAACAATAAATCATCACATAAATTCCCAAATGTCAACAACAACAGATATTGAGAGATTAACTGATCTAGAACTTACAGTGGGAGGGGACACATTGGTGGAGGAGGGGGAACGACGGAGGATGAGGGGGTACGGAGGAGCCAAGAGGGGGAACATGAACGAAGAGGAGTGGGCACGACCAAGTCGGAGCTGAGAGAGGGGATCACAGGAAGCGGATCGCCGGAGAAAATGGGACCACGGGAAGGGAGTCACTGGAGAGAGGGACAGTCGATGAGAAAGAGAGAGAGAGAGAGCTCGATCGAAATGTTAAATTTTGATCGACCGTCTTTTCTTTTAATTTAGGGCACAAACTTATGCGACGGACCAGCGACATCCTAGTACGTCCCCGAAATCGAGTAGCCGTCGCCAATCTGTTGTAAAGGTTTACCGCGTAGTTTCCACGTAATGTGGCGCAACCCGGTGATGACATAGCGACGACCTAGCGACGGTATTTATGAAAATTTCTGAACTTCTGTAATTGGTCGTTAAGATGCCGCTGAGACGTAATTTTTAGGCGACGAATAACAACTGTCGCCAATATTTCGTTGCTAAATCTCTGTATTTTGATAGTGATAGTTTGGTCGCAAGGAGTGTATAATAGTAGTTTAGATCCAAAACCATCAGGCCGGTCCCGAGGCAAATTTTAAAATGAGACCTCCATACCTAATGTAAAAAAAAAAATTTAGCCATTAAGAATTGAACCTAGGACCTTTAGTGTACAAATTTTAAGATTGACCCATAGTATATACTAGTTTTACTTTAGATATAACTAGGTTGGTGCCCTTTTAGTCTTGGGTCCTGGATGATCGTGCAGCTTGTCTTGGACCAGGACCGTCCCTAAAAACCATGTAGAATGGACTCTTTACTTCAATACAATTAAAGTTCTACACCTATGCTCTAGTAAATACTTGATCATCTTTCTTACTCCCTAGCTGTACTTTGTATTTGCCTGACATTGCTGCTCATTGTAGTTTATTCTTCATTCATCTCCAAGTAGAAGTTAGTGTTAGAGTTAATCCTGTTAGGAGGTTGAGGAGGTTATTTGGGTTTCAATAAATCCTAGTCTTTATGATTTTTGTTATTTGATCTATGCTTTTGATTTGTTTTGATTTGTTATCACTTAGTTAGAATATATTTAGAGGGTACTACTTTTATGCATTCTGTTAGAGTTGTAAATGGCTATTTAAATGCCAAATTGAGGTTGAACATATACACAAAATTATTTTGATCAAGAATAAAATACTCCTTTCATCTTTCATTTAGTATCAGAGCTATGGCAACCAATGGCGAGCAAAGCCACACGACCCCGACATCTATGAAGGAGACCTCATTCACCTTCAAGTACCCCATGTTGACACGGACCAACTACGCGGATTAGGATCTCTTAATGAGAGTCAACATGCAGGCGCAAGGCCTATGGGAGGCCATAGAACCCGGAAAAGCCGACTACCGCGATGACAAGATGGTCCTATCCGTCATACTCCGTGCCGTGCCGCTAGAGATACTGCGGACACTGGCAGTGAAAGACATTGCCAAGGAAGCATGAGACGCTGTGAAGATGATGCAGATGGGGGTCGAGCGCGTGCGCGAGGCCAAGGCACAGAAATCGTGCGCCGACTTCGAATCAATGAAGTTAAAGGATGACGAGTCCGTCGAGAACTTTGCGATGCTGCTCACGGGACTCATCAGCGACCTGCAACTAGTCGGCGATGAAATGGACGAAGAGATGGCAGTTAAAAAATTCCTTCGAGTCATTCCATCCAAGTACACGCAAGTCGCCATCACCATTGAGACTTTAGTGGATCTCAAGACGCTATCAATTGAAGAGCTTACTGGTCGTTTTGTAGCCGTCGAGAAGCTGTACGATCTTGGCAACAACAACGGTGACACAAGTAGCCACTGTCATGCCCCAATCTCCCGCAAGCTCAATCGTCCCCGCTGAATGTGAATTACCACGTTGCAGCGCTCCCGCAGGACAATCGTTCTCATTGGGACATGATGCCGTATGAGCCTGGAGTTGCGCTCGCATAAGGCGATGTTGTCAAACATCAAAGTTATCATCGAAACGACCAAGTTGCAACGAAAGTCAAGTATTTTATACTAAGCACACATCAGAGTATACGCTGTGAAGCTCTTGATAGGGTCCAAATGAATATGCCACAAAGGAGAATGCCACAAAGGCGATGCAGCACTCTTGCTCTTTCTCTTGCCCACAAAGGTACTTACCGTTCATACATTATGTCCCGTATATCCAAGCAGCGTCACTACACCTGCGTACCTAAAATAATATCCACAAACGTGGGTCAGTACACAGCCATACTGGTGAGCGGGGTAACCCACTCGTCTAAACCGATAATAAGTAGAATAGTTAATGCAAATAGTTATATGGTGATCTTTCTACTTGAATTCTAGATTTATTTTATGGCAGAGGTATGACATATTAAGAAAAACTGTAAAACAGACTAAACATACAAACTGTCCTACTCAAACCCAAGCAATATGAGAACCTATCGAACCATCATCCAAGCCTTAATATCCATCCTCAAACGATGCCATAATCCAAGCCTTATTAATCCAATCATCGATATGCACACTCTTGCTGAGGTAAGGTGGCCGTCGCCTACACGAAAAGCACAAACCAAAACAAAGCAAAGCAAAGCAAAGTAAACCAACTCTTTATCTATATGAAGTCACTGGCCAAGCCATAAAGGACTGATCAACTACAGTTCTACTCGATCCAGCGCTGAGTAGCTAGCCCGCCTGGTCGCATTGAACTGCCGGCACCGTACCGAAGGCACATTACCATTTGTTTCCTCCATGGCCGAACTGTCCCGGTGCCCCAGAGCATATCTCGTTCGAGGAAATGAAACCATGTGTGCAACAGGTTGTCCGTGACCAATGCAGACACCAAGTAGGTGTGATGAGAGAATCGAGCATTCTCGCCCCACCAAACGATCCTAGCCTTATCCCAACCAATTATCCATAACCATTCTCCAACTTATATTCCAAGGCACCATCGCAAGTTATCCCCATAGGCACTATGTCGATTCGACACAATGCTCCAATTGGTGCAACACCCTTCACTCAGAAAAATCCCGTGGCACAATGCCCCTACAGTGGCACAATGCCTTCACCGATGCAGTTGTCCGATTTTGAACCATAATTGCACGATTTGCATGACAAAGCGCCCAACTTATACAAGTGCACGGATGTATGCTCGCCCGCCCGCCCGAATTGTCTCGATATTCCAACCAAGATGATCCACTCAAGCTCCAATTGCCTACTCAAGCTCCAACTTTCCAATGCAAAACTAACTCAAGCCACAAATCATATCCAACCAAACGACACACAGTCTATGCACGCCATAGTATAGTAATTTCCATATTCCAGTCCAAGTATTCAAGCAATTATGTGTGTTCCATATTAATAGACATGAAGGAGTAGAGGAGAAGGGACATAGTCCACTCACCAAGTCTGATTCCGTTAAGCACCCTGCCTTGCCGATATGGTCGATCTCTTAAACCCATGGTCCAATACAAAGCACGATCTACTCAATTGGTATGACCGTGCGAGAAGGCCGCGGTCTCTAAATCATCCGATTGATCAGACTAAGGAAGACGACATTATCGCTCCAAATATTGCTATCCCGGTACTGCTTTGAATGAACACCAGATTTCCATTGAACTCTACTAGCGATCTACACTTGAAACCAACTCAATCAATACTAGTTTCCAAATCCAACAAATTGAAATATAACCAGCTATTGCCTCATTCAATCTGACTCAGCGTAATATACCGTGTGGTTACATAATATACCACTTAGAATCAGGTTCGTCCTCGAACCATACTAGTATCTATTCCTTTTCGCATGTCGCTTGTCCAATTCATAACTCTGCTCCATGCAACTCACATTCTCTTGATCCAAACTCAGCATCTCGCTCGTACTGAACGCTCGCACAAATTCTATATTCCCATATCCTCTTTGTAGCTCAATACGAATTCCTCATATCGCTTAGTTTTGGATCATACACATATTTAAGACGTCCCTAAAATACATGCATTTTAGCCGAGCTTAGCGATAACGAATTTGGACAAGTTACAAGGGTATCTTTATGTCCGAGGCATTCATTCGCTTTACTCCCAATTGAACCAATCCTGACGTTCATTCCATAACTCATTCGCATAAGTACTATTCTCAAATACGATAATTTTTCACTAACAATCTTCCTACCTGACTCAAATCAGTTTGTATTCCAACTCTCCATATATTTATATATTTATTTCATACGTATGAACGGGGGCGGTGCGAAGAAATGAAGAGCATTTTTGATGCAATCCATCCAACTATTTCTGAATCCACACTAGCACCATCCAAACTCAACTAACCAAACTCTAGCATGACTCCAATCACACCATGTTCTACATTCACTATCTCCAACTATTATCTCTTGCTCCAAACAATCATTACAACTGATACTAGCCCAGCTAGACGACTTACCCAAATATCAAACTATGCTCTTAGATCAGCTCAGCCCAACACCTCTTCCTCAATCTCAATACCTCACTGGGTGAACATCTATATTGAGGTTCATGTGATCAACGAAGATTTTGCTGCCACTCCATAGGGATAGTGTCACCATGATTTCAACGTAGACACACTCGCCAAAATTCCTAGGTTGTACATAGAATAGTTCTTCGTGCTGCTTCTACTACCTCGAAGCACAGGATATCACCTTCGCCTTCTGTACGAGCATGCATCACAGACTAAGTTCTGATACATCTTGTAGATCTGAGGCACATCTGTCCCTTCCAGTATTGTAAGGATTTGATTTGAACAAGCTGTTGCTTTAACTTCACAAGCTAGTTTCATAGTCTTCAATTAATATGAATGCTATTCCCTTCTGGGGCACGACGAGTCAGAGGCGATGCCATCTTCAAAAATCTGTGACTCCGAATCTCATCAGTTGACTTAGGCTATTTTTACCATCACTTCAATCTTTCGGCTGTATCTTCAGCTGAAGGCTATCCCAAGGATCTCTCAAATCCAACACTCAGTCACTAAGGCCAATATCCAACACACACTACTCACATCCATCATTAACGCATTCCCAAATGCGCCAACGCAAGGGTCATTCTATGGGTATACATTATTCATCCTTGATTTGGCGGGCATGTCACTGGGGTCAGCTTTCCCGAAGCTACGCTCAATAATTGTAAGTTATCACAATGGACAGTTACTACGAACCATGATATATATCCTTTGCAAATCTGAGCCATAATCCAACCATTCCATCCGAACGAACTTCTGACTTCGAGAACTTCATGCACTACCTCTGACGAATCTGCCAACCAAATGCCGCTTAACCACCTAGAGTCTTACTATCTATCCAAGCCACAAATTGAGAACTGCGCTCGTTGAAATCTCCTTCCATTATTCTACCATTCTGTCTTGAATCCATCAAAATTTTTGAACTACCATATTCGACTTCTCGCACTACCACTTGCAATGATTCCCAAAACTAAAGACTTGCTCCAATTCTTATCTGTATGCTATGTTCCACAGTGCACGTCCAACTTGCTCGAGCAGCACAGTATTTTGCTCCAACGTTGCTCCCTCGTTTAGATATCTTCAAAAATCTACCTTTCACAATTCTTGTTCTCGTTCCATTCCTTAGCCCATCTTGATTTCTCTATTTTTGATTAGTCCACACACTCTCAATGACTCGTGCATCAGTTCCAACATAAATCTCAAATCTATATTGCCTTTACATGTTGCTTCAATCTGTCTCAGTACTACACGTGTTAACTTTTAATCTGACTTAACATCAACTAGACTTGCCTCATGCTCGTTCACGTCTTCCGAATTTTGCTAAATTTTACCATCGTTGTACTATTTTGCCAAATTTTACTTCCGCTAAACCATGAGTCCGACTTCTCGAGTGCCAATATCTAAAATCCTTCAAGTTCGTACGAATCCATCGCATTGCCCCTCCAAACCAGATCATGTTTCATTACTCAACCAACAGCTCTAATGTGTTTCCAAAATTTATAGTCCGTGCTCGCTATCCTTCGATTCACCCATCGCTTTCTCAAGTATATCCCAACTGTTCGTTCCTTATGCTCAAATCTCTCTTTGCACCAATGAATGCTCCACCGAACTTCCAAATCATCCAAGCGAACTCTAATATTCATCTTTCCATCTGATCGATCTCTACTTGTTTCTAATACTTGGTCCGCATCAATCATTCAAATTCCAAACACTCATTCCATTGCTTGTTCCGATCTCGTCCATCTCTCAAGTCCAATGATACTTCCATTTGTACAAGTCCGTTCTTGATCACTCAACTCGAATGTATCGATGAATACTTGAGTCAAATTCTATTGTACCATATACCACTTGAAAATAGAGTCACTCTCACGCTTACTCTGCGTCGACGAACATCCATTCCAAACCAACTACTCTGGGGTAAACCTGTCGATCGCAACTCAATATTCGCTTGCTCCATATTTTATTTTCTAACTCAGCTGATGTGCACCAACCAACTTATATTCCTGTTATCCGTGTCCATTACGGCAATTCCATTAAGATCTTGTCCAAAATATTCTAATGCCACTTAACTATGTGATATACCATATACCACTCAGAATCAAGTCACTCCTCATGTCACCCTTCCTTGTACTGATCCAAGATCCATTCGAACTATCCCTTATGCATGATCCTGCCATCCCCAACTCAAGTCTGACACGAAACTAAGCAATGCATGAACTATCTAACTCTTTCATCAATCTCGTTGTGCAACTTGTGTCATGTTCCATTATCAATACTTCCAACTATTTCTCAAACCGTCCTATACTTTCGCTATATGAGCAACCCGTGCAATGATCTCTTCCAAGTAATCCAACTCAATACCCAAATGTTCCTCATATTTGCTGTACAAGTAACTCGTGCAACGCTATCTTGGTATCCCCAAGCCAACTCAAACATGCTCAGCCAATGCTCTATTTGATATACCCAGCCAAAAATCTAACTTTCATCCAACACATTCGCTACACGAGCAACTCGTGCAATGATCCATTCTCATTCGATACTTCTACTCACAACATGCCACATAACTAATCTCGTCTGCTAACCAACTACTCCATTGATTCAACCAGAATCTTCCCCAATGACAAGCCAAATCAAAACAACGACACACCTCTCAACTTGCTGCACAAATGCAACAACGCCCAATGATGCTAAACGATATACCAAAAACCAACGAAAGCTACTCAACGAAGGACAACATGCACCCACAACCAGCAAATATATAGACTTATTGCATAAAACATCCAATACGGCTCCGAGTAGAGACGAGCTAAACAACACGCGAAAGCTATTTAGAGTTTTTGATGAACCAAAGGACAAAGTCCGAGGGAATGAACCAGGCGCTATGATACCAATATGTCATGCCCCAATCTCCCGTAAGCTCAATCATCCCTGCTGAACGTGAATTACCACGTTGTAACGCTCCCACAGGACAATCGTTCTCATCGGGACGTGATGCCGTACAAGCCTGGAGTTGCGCTTGCACAAGGCGATGTTGTTAAATATCAAAGTTATCATCAAAACAACCAAGTTGCAACGAAACCAAGTATTGTGTACCAAGCATACATCAGAGTATACGCAGCGAAGCTCTCGATAGGTTATGAATATGCCACAAAGGAGAATACCACAAAGGCGATGCAACACTCTTGCTCTTTCTCTTGCCCACAAAGGTACTTAGTGTTCATACATTATGTCCCATATCTCCAAGCAGCGCCACTATATCTGCGTACCTGAAATAATGTCCACAAACGTGGGTCAGTACACAGCCGTACTGGTGAGCGGGGTAACCCGCAGGTCTAAACCGACACTAAGTAGAATAGTAAATGCAAACAGTTATATGTTGATCTTTCTACTTGAATCCTAGATTCATTTCATGGCAGAGGTATGACATATTAAAAAAAACTGTAAAGCAGGCTAAACATGCAAACTGTCCTACTCAAACCCAAGCAACACGAGAACCTATCGAACCATCATCCAAGCCTCAATATCCATCCTCAAACCATGCCACAATCCAAGTCTTATTAATCCAATAATCGATATGCACACTCTTGCTGAGGTAAGGTGGCCGTCGCCTATACGAAAAGCACAAACCAAACCAAAGTAAAGAAAAGCAAACCAACTCTTATCTATATGAAGTCACTGTCCAAGTCATAAAGGACTGATCAACTGCAGTTCTACTCGATCTAGCACTGAATAGCTAGCCTGTCTGGTCGCATTGAACTGTCGGTACCGCGTCCAAGGCACGTTACTATTTTTTTCCTCCATGGCCGAACGGTCCCGGTGCCCCAGAGCATATCCCATTTGAGGAAACAAAACCCTATGTGCAATAGGTTATCCATGACCAATGCAGACACCAAGTAGGTATGACAAGAGAATCGAGCATTCTTGCTCCACCAAATGATCCTAGCCTTATCCCAACCAACTATCCATAACAATTCTTTAACTTATATCCCAAGGTACCATCTCAATTTATTCCCATAGGCACTATGCCGCTTCGACACAATGCTCCAATTAGTGCAACACCCCTCGCTCAGAAAAATCCCGTGGCATAATGCCCCAACAGTGGCACAATGCCCTCACCGATGCAGTTGTTCAATTTCGAACCACAACTGCATGCTTTGCATGACAAAGTGCCCAACTAATACTCGTGCACGGATGTCCGCTCGCTCGCCCGCCTGAATTGCCTCGATGTTCCAACCAAGATGATCCACTCAAGCTACAACTGCCTACTCAAGTTCCAAATGCCCAACGCAAAACTAACTCAAACCACAAATCATATCCAACCAAACGATGCACACTCTATGCACGCCATGATGTAGTGATTTTCAAGTTCCATTCCTAGTGTTCAAGCCATTACGTGTGTTCTATATTTTTAGACATGAAGGAGTAGAGGAGAAGGGATAGAGCCCACTCACCAAGTCTGATTCCTCTAAGCACCCTACCTTGCCGATACGGCCGATCCCTTGAACCCGTGGTCCAATGCAAAGTACGATCTACTCAATTGGTATGACCGTGCGAGCAGGCCTTGCTTTCCAAATTATCTGACCGATCGGACTAAGAAAGACAACATTATCACTCCAAATCTTGCTATCCAGGTACTGCTCTGAGCGAACACCTGATTTTCATCGAACTCCGCTAGCGATCTGTACATGAAACTAACTCAATCAATACTTGTTCCTAAATTCAACACATTAAAATGTAACCAGCTATTGCCTCATTTAATCTGACTCAGCGTAATGCACTGTGCGATTGTGGGACATTACAGCTGCCTTCTTCTCTCCGAAGAGGAGTGGCTTGCTCGCACGAAGCAGAGGAAGGAAGGCGAGGCCTACTACGACGGTGTCAAAAGTTGTGGTTACGGGCACTGTAAGCCAAGAGATCGTGGCCGTGGCAACAGGAACAAAGGCAACGGCAATGCGTCCGGAGGCACACGGGACAAGAAGGGTAAGTGCCACAATTGTTGCCTCTACGACCACTGGGCGAAGGATTGCCGCAAGCTGAAGCATGATGAGCGCGCCAATCTGACATAAGTCGACGACGATGAGCCCGCACTACTGATGGCATAGGAGTACACACTCACCGAGACCGCCATGAGCCAACAACGTCGTACTCGACAAGGTACACGCTCAGGTGCATCTAGACCGTGAGGACGACTACCACGGTGAAGCATGGTACCTCGACACAGGCACCAGCAACCACATGACGGGCTACAAGGAGGTCTTCGTCGAGCTAGACATTTGAGTCACGAGCTCCATCAAGTTTGGGGACGGATCTATCGTCGACATCTGAAGGCATGGCAAAGTAATGTTTACGTGCCAGAACGACGAGTATCGCGCCCTCATTGGCGTCTACTTCATCCAGAAGCTACAAAATAATATCATCAGCCTTGGGCAGCTCGATGAGAATGGATGCCATGTCTTGATCGAAGGCAGCGTGCTCTCGATTCATAATCGTCAGCAATGCCTCCTCGCCAAGGTAAAACGTGCCCGAAACTGACTGTACATTCTATCTCTTAATATTGTATAACCAGTGTGTTTCGCAGCACGACTCAATGATCATGCATGGTGGTGGCATGCACGTTTTGGCAACCTCAACTTTAGAGCAATCAGGAAGTTAGCCTACCGCAACATGGTGCATAGGCTACCACAGATCGAATACGTCAATCAAATCTGCGATAGTTGCCTTGCCTAGAAGCAGCGTCGCACGCCATTTCCGTAGAAGACCAAGTATCGTGCTGACAACCTGCTAGATCTTGTTCACGATGATATCTATGGGCCGATCAAACCGGTGACACCCGGTGGTAAGTGCTACTTCTTGCTCCTCGTTGACGATTTCAGCCGCTACATGTGGTTGACACTACTGGGTTCGAAGGATGAAGCACCGACAACCATCAAACACTTTCAAGCCTACGTCGAGGTGGAGACAGGGCATAGGCCTCGGCATCAAACGACAACTCACAACGTCGTACTCACCATAGCAGAATGGCATCGTCGAACGCCGGAACCAGATGGTCGTCGCGATGGAGCGTAGCCTTCTGAAGCAAAGGATATGCCCGAAAAGTTCTGGGGCGAGTCACGACGGCTGTCTACATCCTCAATCGCTCGCCGATACGGACCATCTACGACAAGACACCGTACGAGGCATGGCACGAACACAAGCCAAGCATGCACTTCCTCCGCACCTTCGGCTGTATCGTACACGTCAAGGTGGTCAAGCCAAACTTACAAAATCTAGAAGATCACAGCAAGCACATGGTCTTCATCGGCTATGAGCCCGGTACCAAGGCATACAGGGTATATGACCCTGCCGGCAAGCGCGTGCACGTCACACGCGATGTTGTCTTCGACGAGGAAGCTAAGTGGGACTAGGGCGTACAAGACAACGTAGGTAAGACATTTGTTGTTGAGTATACTATGATCCCCATACCACATATTGAATACGTAGGCACGCCGGTGCACGGGGGTGGCGATCTATCAACACCAGTGGCACCCAGTCCAGGGCCATTGACGCCGGCATCCGAGGCAGAAATATTCGACTCGGTGGTACAACGTGGAGTGAAATTTATCTCACCATCCACCAACGCCTCGCCCATGTTCGATGCCGATGATGATGGGCTGTGCAGGTACAGGACCTTGGCGAGCTTGCTTGACATGACCACCGTTCGCGAGCTCGATGTCGACGAGCTGCTCCTCATGGTTGACAAGGAACCTGCCACTTTCTTTGAAGCCAAGAAATATCGATGTTGGCGCCAAGCGATGCTCGAGGAGATGAGCTCCATTGAGGAGAATCGTACATTACACCTCGTAGACCTCCCACCCGGCCACCGTTCGATCAGTTTGAGGTGGGTCTACAAGATCAAGAAGGACGAGCACGGCGCCGTCCTCAAGCACAAGGCGCGGCTTATGGGAAAAGTCTATGTGCAAGGGCAAGGAGTGGACTTCGGGGAAGTGTTCGCGCCGGTTGCACGCCTCGAGATCGTCCATTTGTTGATCGCACTCGCCGCGCATGAGGGGTGGACGTTTCACCACATGTACGTGAAGATGACGTTCCTCAACGGCGACCTCAAGGAGGAGGTATACGTCACCCAACCTTTCGGCTTTGTTATCGAATGACAGGAGCACAAAGTTCTGAAACTTGACAAGGCACTGTACGGGCTGCGGCAAGCACCAAGGGCTTGGAACACCAATCTTGATAGTTGCCTACAGTCACTTGGTTTCTACCAGAGTGCACAGGAGCACGCTGTGTATACACGCAACAAATGTTCATCTCTCCTACTTGTAGGTGTGTACATCGACGATCTCATCATCACCGGGACGGACCCACAAGATATTGCCAAGTTCAAGGAGAAGATAAAGGCCTTGTTAAAAATGAGTGACTTGGGATTGCTCACCTTCTACCTCGGCATCAAGGTGCAGCAGTCCAATGACTTCATCACCCTCAGTCAGGAGGCACACTACTAGAATAAGCGGGATTAGCGACGTTTTTTAGCGACTCCATGTAAAAATGTCGCTAATTTAGCGACTCCATGTAAAAACGTCGCTAGACGTCACTAATTGGCGACATTTAGTGACGTTTAGCGACTTTTATTCAGTTTTTAAAAGATTAGTCGCTATAAGTTCAATTTAGGTCGCTAAACGTCGCTAATATATTTTATTTAGCGACGTTTAGCGATGTTTTTAGCGACGTATATATTTTTGGACATTTAGCGACGTCATTAGCGACGTTTACGACGTCGCTAAATAAGCGACGTAATTATTGGCGTCGCTAAAAATGTCGCTAAATTCTAAATTAGCGACGTTATTATTGGCGTCGCTAAAAACGTCGCTAAATTCTAAATTAGCGACGTCATTATTGGCGTCGCTAAAACGTCGCTAATTTTTTTACTTAGGGCTGATTCCCTCCATTTCCTTCGATCTCTCCCTCTCCCTCTCCCAAATTTCAAACCCGTGCGCGCCCTCTCGATCTCTCCCTCTCCGGCTCCTCCTTCCTCCCTCCGATGACCCCCTCGGCCGCGTCCTCCCCCTCCGACAGCATCCTCCCCCCTCCTCCTCCTCTAGGTAAAACCTAACTCTAGCTCTCTCTCTCTCTCTCTCTCTCCTCATTTGGTGTGGACATAATTTTTTGGGCTGAGTTTGCTCGTGGAGGAGTCCTCATCTACCGCCTTGCCAAGATCGACGCCGTGAAGGTGAGATCGATCACTCGCTCTCATCAACTCGGGTCGTGATGACGGCGCCGACACAGTGATTTAAGCTCTCAATGTTTGATTGATGCAGGAGGAACAAATGGCTATATTTGAAGCAAACGGATGTGGAAGCCAGCCCTTGACATGGGCCCAAACCAGAAGCATGGTTCTAACTCATAAGGTAATTTTGCTTCACATTTCCCTTTCCCTCCCATTGTGTATATGTATGTACCTAAGGTTATGATTGGCCATGGGAAACGAAAATGTTCTCAAATTTTAATTCTTCTTCTTATAATCAAGGTTATACTAGAGACTTTGAGAATGGCAAGCATCATTTCATTCACATTTAGAGAGGCTGTGACTGATGTCGAATACAAAGGTTAATTATCTCCTTCTTCTTTTTCGCAATAGTTTTCTTTTTTAAGGAATTAATAGGCCATGATTTCGTTCCGTCCATATTTGATGTAAATTAATTGTTGCAGATTACCTTATCCCAAAGGGGTGGAAGGTGATGCCTCTGTTCAGGAACATACATCACAACCCAGAGTTCTTTCTTGCCCTTTGGATATGGAGTTCATGCTTGCCCTGGCAATGAGCTTGCCAAACTCGAAATCCTCATTGTCATCCACCATCTGGTCACCAAATACAGGTCCCTCAGCATACTTTTTTCCCTCTCTCTCTCTCTCTCTTTTTTCCCAGATTGATAGATGATAGATTCATTATGGTAGCTCACATGTAAAGTTACAACATATATACAACTACTAATCGTTTAGTAGTTGAGCATCTCATTATATACTTCATAAGTTTAGAGGCTCTTCATCGGTCTAGAAATAGAAAAAAGTAGTCAAATTTTTGTACTGAGATAGAGCATCATGATCAGGAGAGAGAGAGAGAGAGAGAGAGAGAGAGCATCAAAAAAAAATTTGATGGTTCCTCTCGTCCCAATTATACCAAACTAGAGCCGCAATGGCACAATCGTTCCTGCTTGGTTCCCACAAAAGACAGAGACCCTCTATTTGTGATTCGTCTCCCCTTAGCATTCACTTTTTAAGGTTTCTATTGTACTATGAAATCAAGTTAGCTTTTCTTCATTTACTTATGGCATTTACTTACGGCATCCAAGCATAAAGATAATTTATTAGTAATACCTACAGTAGAAAATGGACATTGTTTTATACTTTCTATATCCTAATCTTATGGCTCGGCACCATCACAGAATGAATAACTTGGGTCTATGCTTCCTTCCTTAGGCTGTTAGTTTGGAAGCATGAGTTAGATATTGAAGTTAGGCTGTAACACATTAGGGCTAGATCTGCAGACTTGTTGCTGTTCTACATCAAGAATTGGTGAACTTAGCGGAAGAGGGGACAAGAAGATTTTGAGGGAGGTATGCTTGCTTGATTCAATTTGATTGAAGTCTAATAGCTTTTTTTTGCATAATATTGTTGTTTGTTACATTAAAAGTCAAAGTGAAATCAAAAGTGATAAATGAAAACAAACATGTAACATACACATACACCTAACTCATTTTAGATCCAATGCCTATGTGAAGCCTTGTAATCTTTTGTTAAATTTCTTACAAGTTAGTCGTAAGTTTTCATTATCATTTTATAGGTTGTACAAATATTAAACTTGGAAGGAGCAGCCGTCCTGCCTAAGGGAGCAACCTAGGTGATACTTCCATTTTATAGGTTACAAGTCAGTCGTAAGTTTTCATTATTTATTTTTTTTATTTTTTTAAAAAATTTAGCGACGTATTTAGCGACGTTTAGCGACGTTTTGCGACGTTTATACACGTCGCTAAATACGTCGCTAAATAGCGACGTTAATAAACGTCGCTAAATACGTCGCTAAATATGTCGCTAAATACGTCGTTGTACGTCGCAAATTGCTGACATGGCAGTACTGCCAGGTCATTAAAGACGTCGCTGTCACGTCGCTATATACGTCGCTAATTAGCGACGTTTAGCGACGTTTGTTTACGTCGCTAATTAGTGACGCTGCGTCGCTAAACGTCGCTAATTTAGCGACACAATTAAGTCGCTAAAAAACGTCGGTATAGCGACGTTTAGCGACCTTTTTCCTTTCAGCGACGTGTTAATTTCCGACTTCTGTAAAACGTCGCTAATTACGTCGCTAAACATGATTAGCGACGTTTTTTTATCATTTAGCGACGTTTTTTGACGTCGCTAATTTGACTTTTTTTGGTAGTGGCATATGCGCTCGAAATCTTGGAAAATAGTGGCATGGTGGATTGTAACCCGTTCTACGTCCCCATGGAACCAAGGTTCAAGCTAAACAAGGTGAGCTCAGCCCCTCCGACTGACGCCACATCCTACAAGAGCATCGTCGGGAGCCTCCGGTACTTGGTGCATACGTGCCCAGACATCTCGTACGCAGTGGGTTACGTAAGTCGGTTCATGGAGAATCTGACCATCGAATACCTTGCTGCCGTCAAACGCATCCTTCACTACGTCGCTGGCACATGTCACTTTGGTTGTCGCTACGCAAAGAAGGTGGAGGAACCACGGCTGATCGGCTACAGCGACAGTGACATGACTGGTGACATCGACACCCGCAAGAGCACCACTGGCGTGTTATTCTTCCTCGGTCGTAGCCTCATTAGCTGGCAATCTCAGAAGCAGAAGGTCGTGGCATTGTCATCCTGCGAGGCCGAGTACATTATCGCGACAACGGCGGCATGCCAAGGCATTTTACTTGCAAAACTCCTTGGTGACTTGAAGAACAAGGAGGTTGGCAGCGCCATGCTCAAGGTAGACAACAAGTCTGCCATCTCCCTCAATAAAAATCCCGTCTTCCATGACCAAAGCAAATATATTGATACAAGGTATCATTTCATTCGGGAGTGTGTCGAGAGAGGGAAGGTTGAGGTCGAGTACATCAACACTGAAGAGCAGCCCGCAGACATTCTTACCAAGGCACTCGGACGAGTCAAGTTTATTGAGATGAGACAGAAGCTCGGCGTCATAGAGGTGAATCTCATGCATCAAGCTTAGGGGATGATTTGTTAGAGTTAATCCTGTTGAGGAGGTTGAAGATGTTATTTGGATTTTAATAAATCCTAGTCGTTAGAATTTTTGTTATTTGATCTATGCTTTTGATTTGTTTTGATTTGTTATCACTTAATTAGAATATGTTTAGAGGGTGCTACTTTTATGCATTCTGTTAGAGTTGTAAATGGCTATTTAAAGGCCAAGTTGAGGTTGAACATATAAACAAAATTATTCTGATCAAGAATCAAATACTCCTCTCATCTTCCAGTTAGAAGGAGAAATACATGTGTTCTGTCTTGTTTATAGTAATATGAAGAAGATCTATCGAACTGTTTTAAACTCATGGACGAGATGGCAAGCGTACGCCTTACTCTGAAAAAAACTGGTAGAAGAACCAACCCCTAAGGCGGCTAATAGTAGCATACAGTACTCTCCCATCGCCATAAACCTCGTACCACCTGCATAGGTTAGTAGTCTACTAGAACCATGCATGCACACTATCTGACGTAAATAACATCAATGGCATTAATTACAATGCCAATATGAATCTCACCTCCTTAAATTACTGTCGATCAACTTTTTGGTAGCATATTCTAGTTTAGTGCCAAAAAGGGTTGAGGGCTTAAATTCTCACCATCAAGCTTAGTTTGACTCATCTGCAAGTTTGGACATACATATGAGAAGGTTCCATAAGCCCAAGTTATATGTCAATCTTGTGTTTTTTTCTTTTCTTTTGTCTCCGTCCTAGGAAGCATGTACGGGCACCTAAAACCCTTAGTCTCCCAATAGCAAATACAATATCATGTCTTGTCCTGTTTGTTATATACATAAGGGAGTCTATCATCTGTAAATATTTATGTTGTTCCAAAGGTGATCCTTCATTCTTTTTTAGTACATTAACTGCTGTCATAAGGAGTAAGGACAGGTTTCTTATCAAATAACTCAAACTTTTTTAGCATTTTTTAATTAAATGTGCTAAAGATAGAGTATAACCCTCTTTGCCTTTGGTCACTTACATTCCTAAAATTAAGTTGGCTTATCCTAGGTCTTTCATATCAAACTAGCTAGATAAATAGTTTTTTGTAATATTTATCAATTCCAGTGATGAACCTAGGATAAGGATGCCATCTACATACAAGCATAAAATGACACAACTTTTACATGTACCTTTAGAGTATATACATTAGTCATACTCATTTGACAAAAAACCATGTTCACAAATTACTTTGTCAAATTTATTGTGCCATTGTTTAGGAGCTTGTTTCAAGCCATAGAGGGATTTTACTAGTCTACAAACTTTCTTTTCTTGACCTTTAGCAATGAAACCTTCAGGTTGGTCCATATAAAGTTCTTCCTCTAGATCCCCTTTCAAAAATGTTGTCTTAACATCCATTTGATGGATTAGTATATCATGAATGGATGCTAAGGCCAAAGGAGTTCTAATGGATGTGATCCTAGCTACAGGAGAGTAGGTATCAAAATAATCTAACCATTTCTTCTGGGTAAAACCCTTAGCAACTAAACTAGCTTTGTATTTCTTTATAGTACCATCAGCTCTGAGTTTCTTCTTGAAAATCTACTTACAACCTATTGGTTTATTGCCTAAAGGTAGATCTGTTAGAAACTAAGTATTATTCTCCATGATGGAGTTGTATTCACTGTAAATGGCTTCTTTCCAGAAGGGAGCATCAGGAGACGATATTACTTCTTCATAAGTTGAGGGATCACCCTCTATCAAAAAGGTGAAGAATCCTTCTCCTAATTTTTTTTTCAATCATATTCCTTTTACTCCGTCTAGGTTCTAAGTCTTGTTCAGATTATGAGCTTGGTATTTGGACATGAGAACTAGTAGAGGGTATGGAGGAAGAGATTGAACTTCTATCCTTAAAAGGAAATATGTTTTCAAAGTAAACTGCATCTCTTACTTCTATAATGGTATTGTTAGAGATTTCATTTACTTTTGAGTGAGTCACTAGAAATCTATTGGCATAGCTATCTAAGACATATCCTATGAAAACAGCGTCTACAGTCTTGGGACCAATCTTTCTCTTTTTAGGTTCGAGAATTCCAACTTTAGCAAGGCATCCCCAAACTCTAAGGTAATTAATCCTAGGAGCTCTATCTTTCCAAAGCTCGTAGGGAGTCTTATCTTTTGTCTTACTAGGAATCCTATTAAGAATGTAACAGACAGTTAAAAGGGCTTCTCCCCACAAGTTATTAGGAGAACCAGAGTTGAGAAGCATGGCATTCATTATATCTAACAGAGTGCGGTTCTTGCGTTCAGCAACTCTATTAGACTGAGGTGAATATGGAACAGTTACCTCATGAATTATTCTATGTTCTTCACAGAAGTTAATTATTTCGTTTGAGGTATATTCTCTACCACAATCAGATCTAAGGATCTTAATCTTCCTTTCTAATTGATTCTCAGCTTCAGATTTGTAGACCTTAAATTTATCTAGAACTTCATCTTTGGTTTTGAGAAGGTAGATATAACAATACTTTGAATAATCATCTATAAACGTAACAAAGTATTTTCTACCGCCTCTAGTCAAAATCCTATTTGAGTCACATACATCACTATGGATAAGTTCTAGAAGGTCAGAATTTCTTTCTACAGATTTGAATAATAATTTAGTGTGTTTAGCTTGAACACAAATCTCACATTTGTGTTTGTCATCTATTGGAGTTTTGGGAATAAGATCTAAAGTCATCATTCTTTTAATAGAACCTAGGTTCACATGACCTAGTCTGCCATACCAAACATTTGAAGATTCTATATTAGAGACAATGAGAGAACAATCAAAAAATTTATTCATTGTGCTTAAAATGAAAAGACCGTCTTTTACAAAGCATTTTTCTATAAAGGAGTCATGCTTAGAAAATACTACTTTATTTGCCTCCATTACAATTTTGTATCCTGAGGCTACAAGAAGGGATCCACTAACTAGGTTTCTCCTGATAGACGGCACATGAAGAACATCATGAAGAGTTAAGATTTTTTCTGATGTCATCTTCAGGTCAACTTTTTCTCTTCCAATAATTTATACCGTTGAGCCATATCCTAGGGTCACACCTCCTCCACTTGATTTCTGATAGTTTGAAAAATAGGAGCGATCAAACAAAATGTGAACATTAGCTCCAGAATCCAACCACCAATTATCAGAATGGTAAGAGAGGTTAATAAAGGGTTGAAAGCTTACAGAACTGAAGGAACTCGAAGAACCTTTGTGAAGCATGTTCGCTTCTGGTCTAACTGAGCCCTTTCCTTTGTAGGAGGTCTGGACAGCTTCCTTCTTCCTATGGTAGCAGTTGGTGGCCATATGGTTTATTTTACCACACACAAAACAAAATCTCTTTTGATCCTGAGTCTGACTGAAGTTTCTAGGTTTATGGTTTTGGTGATGATGGTTTTGATGGTTAGGCTGAAAGTTTTCTTCTTCTTGAAAAAATTCTTTTTGGATTTATAATGAAAATTAGATTTGGGTTTTCCTTGGCCTTTTACAAGGTTTACCTTAGCTTTAGATTCAGTCTTAGGCTTAGATCTCAATCTAATTTGTTCTTCGATTGTAATTTTCTTTAGAACTTGATTGTAAGTAAGATCTCCTTATGTATGGATAAGTTTCTTAGTAATATCAGACCAAGAGAGGGGTAGCTTGTCTATTAGGCATGTTATTTTATGCTCATTGGAGAAAGATGTGCCTTTGGCTTGAATATGCCTAAGGTATTCTTGGAATTCATAGAGTTGGTCATTCATTAGCTTGTTATCTACCATGAAATAGCTATTAAAGGTTGAAGAATTAAATCTTTCTATTCCGGCATCATCACAGCCGTATTCATCTTCCAAGACTTTCCAAAGTTCTTTAGCGCTCTTGTATTCAAAAAATATATCATACAAGGATTCATATAATGCACTTAGAATTCTATAAAAGCAGTGGAAGTCTATCTCTTTAGGAATTTTTGGTTTTGAGGCGGTGGACACTCCTATGTCAGACTCAGTTTCATCAGAATAATTTGTGATGGGTGTGGACCCATCAATGACTGAAATAATTCCTAAGGTCGTGAGCCAAAATTTTATTTGGCTCTGCCATATTTTAAAGTATGAGCCATCAAACTTAACAGGTTTTGCAGTAGAAGATTCCTCCTTACCAGTCATATTTGCAGTCTGAAAAAATATAAATTTATTTAATAACAATGTCTAAGATAATAATTTAGGTGGTCTTTGCTAATCAATCTTAAAATCTTTAGTTTTTTAAGTGTTGATCAACTCAGGTTAGCTGTAGGGGCCGGTTCCCAACTAGCGGCAGTCCGAAGACTCTTATGTACCGTGTCGCTTAGGGCTATTTACTCCCGGTTGACAGAAGGACCCCTTCGGCTTGTGCCCGAGTTTGCCTCTACTTTAAAATTTTAGATTTGAAGATTTTAGTTGCAATTTCCTTCTTACTAAACTATTTTCTTTTGGTCCTAGATTGCTTTCAAAAAACTAAGCGATTGTTTATGTTACAATTGAAAGGAATTTTGTGATCAAAATATTGCAATTGACAAAATTATCAAATGTGCTAACAATTTTTTAAATCACTTTAAGCAAATTTGCAATTTGACAGTATAGTAAGCAACTTGATAAGTAAACAAATAAATCAATTGAGGAAATGAAGCAAATTGCTAACAACTATTTTGAGTTAACGATTATGGTCAAAAAGCAAATATTAAATATGGTTATTTGCTATGCTACAATAACTATCAACTTTTAATTTATTAATCAACTTTGTTCCAAAAAGTTTTTATGTTACTATACCAATAATATGTTGCTACAATATTATGAATTAAACAATGCCCAAACAAAAATTTTGGTTATGTAGCAAAAATAGGCAACAAATATTAACCTAATTGATGAGAAATATATATATAATAAACGGTTAAATATTTTTTTCTTTAGCAGAGGAAATCGAATCGGCATTCGGCGCCCGCAGATGTGGGCGCGTACCCGCACCCGTTATGCGCACCGAACCGAACCGAGCCGAGCCGGGCGGTGGCGGCGCGCGCGTGTGGCCCAAGGGGTTCCCCACACAACAACTTTAAGAAAGCAAAGAAGGGGAACTAATATATGTACACAAGGAGAGGTTGGCCCATCCGATGTGGGACTAAAGAAAATAAGGAAATTGAGCTTTTGCTCAAGCAAAGCTAACAGTATCATATTGTGTCAGAGCTCATAGAACACTCCCAAAATCAATGTTATGTCCATGTCACCGTCAAGAAAAAGGTTATTTACCAGCTCATTGACATACCAGGGTCAGAGCTCATAGGACACTCCCAAAATCAATGTTGTGTCCATGTCATCGTCAAGAAGAAGGTTATTTACCAGCTCATTGACATACGAGACAAGTTTGGCGATCTGTGACGAACAACGAGACAACAACATATTGGTAACATTTAGGATATTTGTTAATGACACACCACATAGATATAATTATACTTATTTAATGTTAAAATTTTCTATTATGTTTAAATACGTTATTATATATTATAGTAATGTTAATACAAGTTTTGATTTTCAAATACCTGAAAATAATTGGTTAGTTGCTAGTTCAATTTAAGAATTTTTAAAATTAATTTACAATGCTACAGGTATTTTATCTGGAGTTTATTATCTAACTTTTCTTTTAGTTTTGACAGAAATTATTAACATGCCTCATTTATTTTCTAAATATAGAAATGCTTCCAGTTTTGATTATGTTGTTTGTAAAATAGAAATAAAATTTCTAAAATATTGGCATGAATCTCTTTTATATTCTTTGACTTCGATTTTTTATTCTAAATTTAAATTAGATGGTGTATTTATAGTGTTAGACGATTTTAATGACAATATGAATATTGAGGTATTATTGTTTTAGTATAGGTTCAAGGATGCTAAGCAAGAAGAGGAGCATGATGCTGCCAGATATTTTGGAAGACTGCGTCTGCAGTCAAGATTATGTTCGTGCGAAAAAACGAACTCAACACTTAAGAGATGAAGGTGCCGACATCAATGAGTTGGACTAGTCTCTTACTATGGACGACCCTACTAGAGGAGGAGGAGGTGAGCAATAAACTGGATGAAAGATGAAAAACAGAAGACTTGTACATTTTAGTCCAAATTTTATGTAAATAAAATGTCAACTTTTATTTTATGTTAGTTATAAAAAAATGTTATATTAGATATAAATTTTAATTACATTAATACAATTTATCTTTCTTTTTTTTCAAATTTCAAATTTTTGATTTTTTTAAAAATAAAAATGGGCTGGCCCTGAACCCGTTCGGATCATTCTGATTCGGTCCGGCCTACTTCCGACCGAACTCGGGTCTGGACTGGATTGACCCTTCTTTTTTGCGGTCTGAGCCAGCTCGGCCCGACTCAACTCCGAACTTAAGTCCGGCCTGACCTAATCCAATCAAAACCGGTAAACACTGACCCGAACCGACCTGGACTGGCCCGGCCCGGCCGGCCAGTTACACACCATGAAGTTGTCTTCGCTTGAATGGTTTCTTAATGATATATGTTTGAGTATGACAAGAAATCACATTTATCAACATAAAACCAGTACAAGTAGCCTAATTATTCACATTACAAACGGAATAGAACAAGAAGAAAGTGGTGGTCAATTGTCCACTCTTTCCCAGAAAGCAAACAGAGACGTAACAATACTTGTTAATATGGCAGCCTAATCATCTAACGTTGCCCACAAAGCCTCCCAAGCCAATCAACCAATATCTTTGTATTGAGCAAATAAATAAGAGAGTACATTCGTCTTATTATTCTCTCTTTGGAGCCACCTACACATTTCGGTTGCTCGATGCTCACTATGAAGCAGCTCTATATCTTATCGATTCCAAGCTTCTCTTTGTCAAAACTAAGTACGTACTACTAAATCTACACAAAGAACCACTGGGTGAGAAGAAATGGCAGTGGCAATCTCACTTCTTCATCCTCTAAAGCTCTTCTTCATCAACCTATTTCTGGTCTACTCTTTCAGTGGTATCTCTTTATGGACTGCACCAGAGAATGCATCAGGTCATTACTATACTATCATCCTCCCTTTCGTTTACTCATATCTATACTACTATAGAATTTTTTGTTCCTCAATTATCCTTACCTATGTTTACTATTTAAAATTGTTCATAAAATTTAACAAAGATAGCTAGGTAATTATACGTGTAATTTTGTTTTTAAAGAAATTATTGCTTATTCTTTCCAAGATGTAACAAATTAAAGAGTTTTTTTCTTCTCAAATGAAAAACTTATTTCTGCTCTTTTTCAAATAGCATCAAGACACGTCCATATATACTAGTTGTTTAGTAATACAAATACAACAAATTAAAGTCTTTATACCATAAATTTTAAAACAGCTATTTGAATCATTTCATGCTATTCTAAACTCTATTTAGGGCTAAATACCCTAGCCCCTAATGATAACTAGATTTTATGGTCCTAACAAGCGTAGGCCTACAATGGCTACCGGTAGCTTCTTTACCTAATATTTTTTTGTTTGCTCCTAAGTGATACTACTTGTGTTGGGAACGAAATGCGAAAATCGTTTCCCTAAACCAACAAGCCGCGAAAGAACCAAAGTAAAGAGTAGAAACACAAATCGCCAAAATCTTCAAAAGCCAACAAATGCAGACACAAGCAAATTTTACATGAAAAACACATATGAAAAAAAAACTACGGGACGATCGGAGTCCAACCATAAGTAGTGTCCACTATTGGAATAAAGAGATGCAGACTCCTTACAGACTTCTCACAGATCCAAAATGGATCACCACAACTACTTTAAGCAGATCACGAAGAACGGAGACGACGAGAAAGATTACTCGAAACGATCTCCTCTTCGAAGTAGCCGTCAATCCCCTTTCTCTCTTTCTAAAAGTTGTCACATTGTTACGTAGATTATGGTTAGCAAATACCTATATATAACCCCCTCAATCATGCAACCAATCTAGGCCATTAGATATGATACAACGGTGTATAAAACACCCTAGAACTCGCACAGCCCCGACAAAATCGAACTCGGTCCGAGTTCAGTTTTTTCGAGCTGCCAAGTACTGACCCTAGGTGGACCAAACTCGGTCCGAGTTCCCCCACTAGGACCGAACTCAGGCCGAGTTCGCCCAGGGACTGAACAACAACTCCCTACTCCGATACTCCGAGTTTCTCCGATATGCGAATGATACTCGTCGCACTCCTCGAGCTCTCCGACACATGGATTATGCTGGTCGTACTCCGGGGTTGCTTCACATAGGTTGGAAACCCCACCAAACACCAAAAAATCTTTCCCTTTCCAACTAGGTGGAGGAGCTCGTCATACCGACGATCCACCTGCAGTGCTCAAACTTTTTCCTTGGTAGAACCTTCGTGAGCATATCCGCTTTATTGTCCTCCATGTGAACATTCTCAAGCATCACATCCTTCTCCTCAAGAATATCCCGTATCCAATGATACCGAGTTCAATATGCTTGAACCGACTATGAAATATCAAGTTCTCTCCAAGATGTATTGCACTCTAACTATCACAAAATGTACTGCTCTTGCTTTAGCCCCATTTCCTGTAAAAGCTTCTTCATCCAAAAAACTTTCTGCAAGCCCCCGTCATTGCAATAAAATCTGGTGCTCTGTCGTAGACAAGGCAACACACTTCTACAACAACGACTGCCACAAAATTATCCCACCAGCGAACATCATCACATAGCCCGAAGTCGATCTTCTCGTGTCTACATCTCCAGTTATATCAACGTCAGTATATCCGACCAACTTTGGCTCGTTACTACCAAATAAAAGCTTCCAATTGGCAATGTCCTAAAGATATCGTAGAATCCACTTAACCGCACTCAAATGTACCTTTTTAGGATCGGAAAGAAACCTTCTAACCATGCCAACTGTGTGAACAATGTATGGCTTTGTACACACAATAGTATACATGAGAATCCTCACAGTTGATGCATATGGAATCCGCTCCATATATTTCTTTTCGTCCTCGGTAGATGGACACTGCTCTTCAGTGAGCTTAAAGTGAGTCACAAGTGGATTGTTCACTTTCTTCAATCCGTCCGTCCCGAAAGGCTGAAGTACCTAGTGAATGTACTTCTTTTGGTACAAGTACAACATCTTGGACACACTTTCTCTCTCTCTTTCTCTCTCTCTCTCTCTCTCTCTCTCTCTCTCTCTCGGTTGATCTTTATCCCAAGAATCATTTTTGTTGTGTCCAAATCCTTCATAGAGAAGGCCACACCCATTTGGTGCTTCAACTCTACTATCATGGTGGCATTCTGACCCCATAAATGACTCAAACTTTATGTACCACTGCCTTGGAGTCTGCTTCAGATCATACAAGCTCTTTTTCAACCAACAGAGTAAATATGACTTTTTCTGCTCACAGAATCCCTCTGGCTGCTCCATGTAATATTACTCCTCTATATCACTCATCTAAATGACCATGGAGGAATGTCGTCTTCACGTCTATCTGCTCAACCTCTAAGTCAAAATTGACTGCAAACGCTCACACCACTTGAATAGATGAAAACTTGACGATCAGTAAAAATATCTCATCGAAATGCATGCCCTTCTAATGATTATAGCCTTTAACTACCAGCTTCGTATTGTATCGAGAGTGAGTAGCATCTTACGTCTTCTTCACTCTGAATACCCATCGATTCTTTAAAGCCTTTTTGCCTTATGGCAATCGCACTAGCTCATAAGTTGAGTTTGCTTGGAAGGAACTTATCTTCTTCTGCATGACCTGCATCTACTCCTTGTATTTGTATTCCATCTCCTTTGCAAAACTTTTGGGCTCTCCCCCATTAATCAATAACACGTACTCATCTGGCGAGTACCTCATGGATGATCGAGTCACTCTCGCAATCCTCCTCAATAGAACCTCTAGTGCTGAGTATATATGGACAACCTCATTCCCTTCAGGAACTACCTTTCTCGGCATGCTCATCCTTCTAAGGGTCATACTGGCCACTATCAACATGTTGATGATCAAGGTTGGTAACATCTTCATGTATTGGCTCTTCCGTAACTAGATCCTTTACAATAATCTCTGGAAATGGCTCAAATTGTGATGACTCTAACTTAGGAAATTCTTCAGCCTCAGAAGGCATCTCGGTATCCTGAGCATTGGTCATGGTCTGATCATCGATGAATATCACGTCCCTGGTCTATATAGCTTTCTTTCTATTGGGTCGTAGAGTCTATTGCCAAACTCTTCCTGACCATAGCCTATAAAGATGCACTATCTCATCTTAGGATCAAGTTTGGATATCTCGTCCTTCGGTACATGCATGAATGCCTTATATTCAAACACTCGAAGGTGGTTGTATGATGACTCTTTGCCGTACCATACTCTATCAGGCACATAACCCTACAAAAGAGCATTATGAGACAAATTAATAATATAAGAAATAATATTGAGATCCTAACCCCAATAATTGTCCGGTAAGTTTGCTTCTGATAGCAAACATCGTACCCTCTCCATTGGTGTCCTATTCATACGCTCTACTGCACCATTGAGCTGAGGTATCTTTAATTAACAGAATTTTCTGGTGTCGTATCCCTTTCTCTCTGCAATACGCATCAAATAGGTCAATGTTCTTATGCCTGGCAAACTTATCCTAGAAAAATTCAATATCACAGGATTCAATAATCTAATTCGATTCAAGATCATGGAGCCTATGAGCATCACTCTTCTCGGCATAACCTAGAAATATAGTTTTTGTAGTCCTTGTTTCTAGATTTTGAATCTTGATATCCAAAAGCTCCACATAAGCCAAATACCCTCACGCTCAAAGGATATTCAAATTGGGTCTAACTTGGAACTAGAGTTCATGAGAAGTGATACTGACTATGCAAATAACATTCTATTAAGAATAAATTTTACTGTTAGTGCAGCTTCTTTCCAGAAGTAGTTAGGAAGACCTGCTATAAACAACTTATGGTTCACCATTTGCTTCAACGTCTGGTTCTTCCATTTTGCTACTCCATTGGATTGAGAAAAATATAGAGCATTTATTTTATTAATTTTTTATGTTATTTGTAAAATGATGTAAATTAAAGTGAACAATACTCTCCAACCCGAACACTTTTGAGTCTCTTGAATTGTTATCCCATTTGGCATTCAGCCTTAGCCTTGAAGTCGTTGAATTTCTTGAACGCTTTATCTATCAATTTTATGAGATATACGAAATTGTACTTCGAGAAATTGTCAATGAAAGTAATAAAATACTTTATCTTGAACTTTGTGGAGAAGTGCTTGAAGTCACAGATATCTGAGTGCACAGTTCTAGAAGATCTGTACTTTGTTTTATCTGCTTGAACGACTTTCTTTTTGTTTTAGTTTGTGGATAGACTTCACATTTGTCCACTTTCTTATCCCCATATTTGGAGATAAATCCTAAACTAGATATTTTATTTATTATTTTATAATGAACATGTCCTAGTCTATTGTGCCATAACTCAAAAGAGTAAAAATAAATATACATTTTATTAATACATTAAGATATGTTTATTACTTATAAACTGAACATTTATTCAGTACAGAAAGTTTTTCAGAAGTATGCTTCTTTATAGGACAAGACCATATGATCAACATTGATGTCTATCCTCAAGTCTATGTTGTACAACATACTCCTAGAGATCAAGTTCTTAGCAGTAATATAAACATATTATATGTTCTCCAAGGTAATTAGTAACTTTTCTGAAGTTAGTTTCAACACCACCGACCCAATCCCCAGAACTTCAGCTTAAAATTTTTTCGCCATTGAAACTTTCTCATAAATAGGTTCATAAGCGGTGGACAATTCCTTCTTTGAACACAAGTAAAAAGATGCACCTGTGTCTATCCACCAATATGTGTCCATGCCATATGAGTAAACCTGTGCGATCAAAGTAACAAAATTAAGCTCACATTGGTCTTTTGGTTTTGGTTTTAGTTTTGGCTTGAACCTGCAGTCCTTCTTAAAGTGGCCATTGTTTTCACAGTTTAAACAACCTCCATCCATGCTATACTTGGGTTTGAAAGAAGTTGACTTCACCTTAAGATAGTTGGAGTCCTTTTTTGTTATTGTAGGAAGATTTCTACTTCCCTTTGTGATCTCCATATTAGATCATATTAGCTTTAATAAACTCTTTAGACAATGTGTCCACTTTGAATTTGCTTCTCTTCATCTTCAATACGAATGAAGCATAAAAGGTCTTCTAGTAAGATTTTCATCTTCTTGCGGTATATGTTGGTAGCAAATAAATCCCTACCAGTAGGAAGCTTGAGATAATCGCTCCCACCATGAACTTGTCTGCTTGAGGCATTTACTCCTCCTCAAAATTTTGTTGCAACTTCAATAGTTCTTTAACTTGTGACAATATTGTCTTCTCATCTTTAAATTCCACCTTCATGAATTGTCGATGAGATGTATTTTGGACATCTTTTTATCATCTTTGTACTTTTTTTCAATAGACTTGCAATTACTTTATTGTTGTAAGATTCTGCCATGGAATCATTCATGGAGTTGATAATCAACAACTTAGATCCTCTCTTCTCTATTTTTGTTGCATGGTGATCACGTTGGCCATAAATTGCACATCATTTTCTTGAAGAGTTGGTTTTGGATTCATAAACACACAATTTAGATTGACAAGTTGAAGATTGAGACCTCTCTTTCAGTTGTGGTAATGCTTTCCGTCGAACTTCTCAAGTTTGTGAAAACTTGTATCGGGGAGACGCATGATTTTTAATCTTTGTTCCTTGGATCTTGATTTGAGATTATTATTTATGGGTTATAAAGATCGTACAAAAGTACACAAAAAGTAATTCTTGACGATTACAACTTGTAAAGAAAAGAGATTACAAACTGATTTTGCTGGAATTTCAATATTTGAAAATAAAAAAATATTTAACCAAGTTACTAACATAAGAAATAGAAATGAAAATGCTTGTTGGGTGATGACGATGGCAGTTGCTCAAACAAGATTCGACATGTTTTCGTCAATATGTTTCCAGGAATCAACAAGTTCAAATAGATGAACTTCTTAACGCTCACTATCACCCTCGAACAGTACTTGGACTCTTGGACAACACTTCATTGCTTATGACTGCTACTATCTATCCTCTCATAGCATATATTTGTTAGGAAATATACTCTATATTGCATATATAATCGGAAATACAAATAAATATAAATAAATAAACTGTAAATAAATGATTTAATCAAGACCGAGGCTTGAACTTGGTTCAATGTCCTTAAGACAATATTCGCCCCGCATAGGTGCTTATGGTTTAACCGCGTTAGTCTCCCAAGATACAACGGTACTTCTCCCCCAGTAGCAGCACTTCAAACCATAGGAAATAACGAAGCAATGATGGTTGTCTCTCTCTTGGACTTGATGCTTGAGTGTATGAATGGATGAATGAATTGCTTGGATTCATAACTCTTTTATAAATGATGAAAAGACACAAAGAATGGACACGATATTTCATTTCAACGAGACACAACCATTAAAATATTGATTCAATAATTAAATTATTTTCAACAATCCCCACATGAATGAATATTTCACTATACATAATGCAAAAAAATGTAGACTCAATGCAAATACAGTACAAACAAAGAGAGAGAGAGAGACAGAGATCATTTAAAAGGTTATTGTATCAGGATAGGTAGCTTTTGGCCTTGAACCTCCCCTTGTGAAGATTTATTGAGTTTACTAGCCATCCAGTGAACATGATGTCTTGAACTGTTCAACTATTGTTGTAAACTTGAATAAATATCAGACAACTCGTTTTCGCAAAATTGTTTCTATTTATTTCTTCATTTTGGCCCTGAATATATGCCTTATTTCATGAGTGTTCTTAGAGAATTCAGCCTTATAATTCTCATAGAAGTGGCCCCACTTCCACACTCGCATAGATGACTTCCTAACAATAGTATCCTGCTATACTCCATTTGAATTTCAAGTCATAGAAATCATTAAAAGCAAATCTTAACCTTGTATTCTTTGCAGGTGACACTATTATTTGTCATCTTAAAGAATGGTAGGAGTATTAAAATACTCGTCAGTGTCATTTTTAGAATTTTACATAATTAGGTTGTCTCCTTGAGCCGAGATCTTGGGATATCCAGTCAACTAGGTTGGATTTTCCTTTATAGAATTTCTTTTATCATGGGCTTTAAGCCCATTCTCCTTGATGACTTATAAACTTGCTCTCTTGTCAAACCTTTAGTTAGTGGATCCACAAGGTTTTTCTTTGATTTTACATAATCAATTATGATTATGCCATTAGAGATAAGTTGCCTAACGGTATTGTGACGTCTCCTGATGTGTCGTGATTTACCGTTATAAATATGACTTGTGCCCTACTGATATCAAATTGACTATCATAATGTATATAAATTACTGATACGAGTTTTGGCCATATTGGAATGTCCTCCAAGAAATTTCAAAGCCACTATGCTTCTTCACTTGCTTTATCCAGAGTTATGAACTCAGATTCCATATTTGATCTGGCTATGCACGTTTGTTTTAAGGACTTCCACGATATTGCTATACCTCCAAGTGTAAAGACATATCCACTTGTGGATTTTGAGTCTTTAGTATCATATATCCAATTTGCATCACTGTATCCTTCGAGTACAGCTGGTTATTTAGTATAGTGCAATCCATAATCTTTAGTATATCTTAGATATCTGAGTACTCTCATGATTGCCTTCTAGTGATTTTCTCCTGGATTACTCGTATATCTACTCAGTTTGTTAACTGATTGAGCTATGTATGATCGTGTACAATTCGTAACATATATTAGGCTCCCAATTATATGAGAATACTCTACTTGTGATACACTTTCCCCGGTATTCTTCACTAAATAAAGATTTAAATCTACTGGAGTTTTTGCAACGTTATTATCGTCTTGATTATATTTCTCTAAGATTTTCTCAATGTAATAAGATTGAGATAATATCAGCCCATCTGGCATTTTGGAAATCTTAATTCCTAATATAACATCTACAACTCCCAGATCTTTCATATCAAATTTTTTGATTAAGATCTTCTTTGTATCCTGGATCATGTTATGGTTACAACCTATTATCATCATATCATCCACATATAGACGTATAATGACATATCCAGTTTGTGTGTTTTTAGAATATACACATTTGTCACACTCATTAATTTTGAATCCATTTTATATCATTACATGGTCAAACTTTTGGTGCCACTGCTTTCATGCTTGTTTAAGTCCATATAGAGACTTAACTAGTTTGCACACCTTTCTTTCGTTACCTGCTACTATGAATCCTTCTGGTTGATTCATGTAGATTTTTTCTTCTAAGTCACTATTTAGAAATGCAGTCTTTACATTAATTTGATGTATTTCAAGATTGTGTAATACTGCAATTGCAATTAATATCGAAATTGATGTTATTGTAGTTACTGGTGAATATGTGTCAGAATAATCAATATCTTGTTTTTGATTATATTCTTTGACAGCCAGTCTTTCTTTATATTTATCAATAGTTCAATCAGCTTTCATCTTCCTCTTGAATATCCACTTGCAGCCTAATGGCTTACACCCTAAAGGAAGATTAACCTATTCCCATGTATAATTTTGCATGATGGACTCTATTTTACTATTGATAGCTTATTTCCAAAGTGGTGCCTCTGGTGTAGACATTGCTTCTTTGAATATTTGAAGCTAATTTTCTGACATAAATATTAGAAATTTAGGTCCAAATGACTTCTCCGTTCTAGACCTCTTACTGCGTCTAGGCTCATCTTCCTTATCTGCATATTCATTTTGACTATCATGTCTAATATCATCATAATTTTTTTAATGTTTCTCTATCACGTATCTTCTTACATGGAAAGATATTATCAAAGAATGAATCATTCCTAGATTCAATAATTGTATTATTATGTATCTCTGGAATGTCTGACTTATGTACGAGAAATCCATAAGCAGAAATATTTTCAGCATATCCTATAAATATGCCGTCGAAGGTCTTAGGACCTATCTTGACCTTTTTAGGCAATGGAATTTCCACTTATGCAAGGCATCGCCATACTTTGAGGTATTTATAGGAAGGCTTCCTTCCTTTCCATAATTCATATGGAGTCATATCCTTTTTCTTGTGGGATACCTTATTTAATAGGTAGTTAGGTGTAAGTACATATTCTTTCCACAAGTTATCTGGTAAACCTGAACTCAATAATAAAGAATTCATCATTTCTTTAATAGTCCAATTTTTCTGTTCAGCAATTCCGTTAGATTGTGGTGAATATGGTATAGTGGTTTGGTGGATAATTCTATGTTTTGCACAGAACCCTGCAAAGGGTGCTTCATATTCACCACCTCTATCACTTTTATGAACTTTAATCTTTCAATTAAGTTAATTTTCTACCTCAGATTTGTATTGCTTGAACATATCTATTGCCTCATCTTTTAATTTCATAAGATACACATAGCAATATCGAGTACTGTCATCAATGAATGTGATGAAGTACTTCTTCCCATTTGCCTTTTAGATCGTATAAATCTGTATGGATTAAATCCAACAGTTTGTATCTCTTTCAATCGAACTTTGAAAGGAAGTACGGGTTAATTTTGCTTCTGCACATATTTCACACTTATGATTTGAATCTATTGCAGATCTAGGAATTAAGTCCATGTTCATTAGTTTTCAGATTGAATCATAATTAACATGACCTAATCTACCATGCCACATGTGAAAGAACTCAACAATATAAGAAGAATTAATTATCTTATTAGACATAATAGTCATTATATTCATTTTGAAGAGGCCCTCCTTGAGGTAATCCCTCCCTACATAAATCCCACTCTTGGTGAGTACAAATTTGTCATATTCAAATATTAACTTAAACCCATGCTTGCTTAACATAGATCCAAAAATCAGATTCTTTCGAATATCAGGTACGTGTAAAACATTGTTAAGTTTCAATTTCTTTCCCGACGCTATTTTTAGATTGATCGTCCCTTGTCCTTCAACCTTTGATGATGAAGAATTTCGCATGAAAAGTTGTTCGTCTTGGTTGACGCTTTTGTAGGTGCTGAACATGGCCTTTTCAGTGCATATGTGACGTGTAGCCTTTGTGTCAACCAACCACTCCCTTGGGTTGCTTCCTACCATGTTCACCTCAGAGACAACAGTTGCCATAACCATATCTTCAATACCCTTGGCTAAACGCTCATCTTCAGTCATATGAGCCTGGTGAGAATGCCCCTTGTTTTTGTTGTTGTTGTTGTTGTTGTTGTTGTTTTTGTTGTTGTTGTTGTAGTTGCGGCTATGACAATCAGTAGCTTTATGCCCCATCTTATTGTATATGTGGCAATTTTCTTTGAACTTTTGTAGTTCCCTTGACCGGAGCCTCCAAATTGTTTGCGCTTTTTCCCCTTTTGTCCTATTTCCAAGACATTTGCCCTGGCTTTCTATAGAAGAGATTTTATCAGTGCTCCTGTTGTTCTCTTCTATTTTAATCCTGACAATCAGATCTACCAGTGGAATATCTTTATGTTTATGTTTCAGGTAGTTCTTAAAATCCTTACAGAGAGGTGGAAGTTTCTCAATTACAGAAGCTACCGAAAACGGTTTACATAAGACTATACCTTCGGCAACCAGTTCATGGAAGATACATTACAGATCTTTAACCTAACTTGCTACAGTTCTGGAGTCAACCATGTCATACCCCTATTTTCGCTAAATCAATAATCGTCCCCCGGGCGTGATGCCGTGCACGCGTAAGGCGCGCGTGCACAAGGCCTAGGCATAATGATATTCTTTAGAACAAATGCAACAGAGTACGCAAATAAGATATCACACATTGACATATAGAAAAGTTTTCTTTATTGATAATGAATATCTGGTTACAGACTCTTGACCCAAAAGTAATAAGAACGCCGCATGAGATTACAACTTAGACGCAAAATAAGATAGCTGATCCATACATTACATCCTTACTAATATTTTAAAATACGTAAACCACCTTGGGTGTGAGTTAGCACGATCGCCTAGGAGCTTCAAAAGATAAGTGCGGGCTCCTTGTGATCATATACTTGAGCTCCAAAAGTCACAAAACACGAACGTGCCAGATCAGTGGAGGGTTGGGGGAAGCTTCAGCTCCTCGCCGCGTTGCCTCGGCTCTGGCAACCTGCTGCAACGAGGGTCAATACTTTAAAAAAGTACCGGTGAGGGCAGCTAACCCATCATACCAAAATCGTCATCATATTCATGTGAACTTGAAATATTATTATGTGATCTTTCTATCTTGCCCTAGTTCAATTATTAATATATGATAAATGGGAATGACATTACAAAACGTACCACCGTTCGATGACTTTACCATAATAGTCTGAACCACCTGTACAAAACATACCATGACCTTTCCTGCCACGAAGACATAGTTAGTCTACACAGTTTAAATATACATAACGCATTACTTGGTCGGATGAGAGATGGGTCAGCTGCCATTGCACTTCGAGTAGCTAGCCCTTGGCGGACGCACGGACCCATCCAATACTAGGACTACACTAGCAAATTGTTCTACCTGGGTCGAAGCGGTCCCAGTGCCCCGATGACCATTCGTAGAATGATATCTCTTGTGCACAGGTTGTCCAAGACCATTCCTCATCTACAAACTAAGTTATCAATTGAAGCACATTCAAAGCAATATAAGTAAATGAACTTCATGCATTTTCTATAGTCTAGGCTACTTGCTCAATGATCACATTTCTAATTTGTACTATCCATTAAACAGTTATAGATAAATAAGTTCTAACTACACCTAAACATAAAATAGCTACATGTATATCGGACAATCATGCAACAATGTGACCGTATGATATTTTATATGACAAGCATTACAAGTGTTTCAAGTCTACTTCTTTTATATTGACTCAAATTATTCTTTTGGTATCGTTGATCGGAGTGCACAAACTAGTCAATTTATTAGGAATAAAGACTTAGAAGAAGGACGCTAATCGAAGTAAAGCCACTCATAAGTTGGTGAATCGGGAAAGAGAGAAAAGGGAGATCTTCAGGATTTCGCTTGTGCGTCGCCTACATGATCACCTGCACACACCAACAGATGATCAATATCTCCTGCTTCAATCTCCAATAATTCGATACGAAATATGAAATACAAAGAACGAAGATAATAAAATCCATCAAAATCGTTCAAGAAAAACGTAAATCATAAAACCAACAAGAAAGCAACCAAGCGGCATTCAAAAACGGGCAAAGAAACCAGCGCAACGTCAAGACCCCTTTCGACTCTGCCGTCGAGTCCTTCCTTGAGGCATGATCCGTTGAATGTGGGACCTGATTCTAAAGAAACCAATCCATAACAAGGAAAGGATCTTGATTCAATCTATCCCGATCGAACGATACCAAGTATTTCTTAGCTGCGCTCCCCGAATAGGGGGAACGAGGCACTACATCTTAACCAACTAATAAATTTTTTGTCCTTGAAACTTAGGAATAGAACGTACCCCTAAGAAATAATGAGGGAAACTTTTCCTTCATGTCCAATTCGAGTTTCCAGGTGGATTCCTCGATCGAGTGGTTCCGCCAAAGAACGCTCACAAGCGAGACTGCACGATTCCGTAACTGCTTCTCTTTATGATATAAGATCTGAACGGGTTCTTCGGCGTACGACAAGTCTGCCTGTAGATCCAGCTAACAAAAATCTACCACGTGGTTCGGGTCATGCACATACTTTCTAAGCTGTGACACATGAAAAATATCATGCACTTTTGACAGGGCTGGTAGCAATACAATTTGATAGGCAACTGAAGTGACTCTTTTGAGGACTTCGAACGGGCTAATGAATCTCGGACTTAACTTTCCTTTTACTCCGAATTGCATGATTCCTTACATGGGCGAGACTTTTAAAAACATATGTCACCTTCAAAGAACTCAAGGGGTCGACGACGAATGTCGGTATAGCTCTTCTATCGTCTTTGTGCTACTTTTAGTCGCTCTCGGATCAACCGAACCTTTTGGACTGTTTGTTCAACTAGTTTTGACCCAAGTATTTGTCGCTCCCCAACTTTATCCCAGCAGATCGGTGACCTACACTTCCACCCATACAAAGCCTTGTACCGAGCCATTTAGATGTTGGACTGATAACTGTTGTTATATGCAAATTCGGCCAACGGTAGGTAGACGTCCCAACTTGACTTCGAATCGATTACGCAGAGACGCAACATGTCTTCTAGTACCTGATTCACCCGCTTTTTTTGGCCATCGGTTTGAGGATGGTAGGCTGAGCTGAACTTCAACTTGGTGCCCATCGATGACTGACGGCTTTCCCAGAAACGTGATAGGAATCGTCTATCCCGATCAGACACTATAGAAACTGTTACTCCATGTAGCCGAACTATCTCATCAAGGTAGGTCTGGGTGAGGTGATCGATGCTCCAAGTAACTTTAATGGCAATAAAGTGCGCTAACTTAGTTAACCAATCAACGATGACCCAGATTGCTTCGTTTCCCCATTGCGTCTTTGGCAAGCCAACAATAAAGTCTATACTTATGTGCCCACACTTCTATTCCAGGATAACAAGATTCTACATTTCTCCGCCCGGTCTCTGATGTTCTTCTTTCACCCTCTAACAGGTTATGCAATGCGACACAAAGAGCGCCACACCCTTCTTCATGCCATGCCACCAGAAAATAGTACGAAGGTCTCTATACATTTTTGTGCTCCCGGGATAGACCTTATAGGCTGCATAGTAAGCTTCCGCAAGGATCTCCTTTCTGAGTTCTGTGTCATTGGGGACGCGTAGCCTTCCTTTAACTCGCAACACTCTATTCTCATCTACTACAAAGTCCTTCGCCTTCCCCGCTATAATCTGCTCGCTATTTTTCTTTGGAATGGGTTATCCCTCTGAGTAGATATGACCCTCTCTTACATGTTGGGTACGAATCGCATCTGAGTAACTCGCACTCCGCGATATCAAATTCGGAGTTCAATGCACATTTCCTTTAAGTCCCTTTGAAACCTGCAATAAACGGACAGGGATCCCGCAAACACTCGACTCAACGCATCCGCTACAACATATCCCTTGCCAAGTGTGTAGTCGATCGTCAGGTCATAGTCCTTAATTAATTCTAGCCAACGTCGCTGTCGTAGGTTAAGGTCCATTTGGGTGAATAAGTACTTCAAGTTTCAGTGATCAATATAAATTTGGCAAGCCACTCCATAGAGGTAGTGTCGTCACAATTTTAGCACGAACACAATTGCCGTTAGCTCCACGTCATGCGTAGGATAATTCTTCTCATGCTTTTTTAGTTGTCTGGATGCGTAGGCTATCACCCTATCCTACTGCATAAGTATACACCCTAAGCCCTGTCCTGACGCGTTGCTGAATATTTGGAATCCCGAGGTCTCGTCTGGTAGTGCAAGTAATGGGGTAGAAGTGAGGTGATTCTTTAACTCTTCAAATGAGGCTTCGCAGTTGGCGGACCACTCAAATGCGACTCCCTTTTGTGTGAGGCGAGTCAGAGGTGATGCTAATTTGGAAAAGTCCTTCACCAAACGCCTTTAGTAGCCCACTAGCCCGAGGAAGCTTCGAATCTCACCGACGGATGCATGCCGCTTCCACTCGACGATGGCTTCAACTTTCTTTGGATCGACTGAAATGCCTCCCGTAAAAATGATGTGCTCGAGAAAAGATACACTACTCAGCCAGAATTCGCACTTACTCAGTTTTGCATATAGCTTGTTGTCCCGAAGAGTCTGTAGCACGGTCCGTAAGTGCTCTGCATGTTCCTCCCTATTCTTCGAGTACACCAAGATATCATTAATGAACACTACTATAAACTTGTCGAGATATGGCCAGAATATGCGATTCATTAAATCCATAAAGGCGGCAGGGGCATTGGTCAATCCAAATGGCATTACCAAAAACTCATAGTGGCCATAGCGAGTGCGAAAGGTTGACTTCGGCACATCGTCCGGTTTAATCTTGAGCTGATGGTAACCCGAGCGAAGATCAATTTTCTAGAATACCGTCGCACCTTGTAGTTGATCAAAGATGTCATCGATCATGGGAAGGGGGTACTTGTTTCAAAGAATGGCTTTATTCAATTCACGATAGTCGATGCAGAGCAGCCGCATCGAGCCATCCTTTTTCTTTACAAATAATATAGGCGCACCCTACGGAGACACGCTCAGACGAATATACCCATGATCTAGCAATTTTTGCAACTGAACCTTTAACTCTTTTAGTTCTGCCGGGGCCATTCGATACGGAGCTTTGGAAATTGGTCGAGTTTCGGGAAATATATCAATAATGAACTCTATCTCTCGATTGGGCGGCATGACGGGCAACACGTCAAGAAAAACATCAGGGAAATCCACCACAACGGAAGTAGACTCAACGTTTGCGTAATCTCGCTGCATTTCTTGAACGGACGCCAAGTACCTATCTCAGCCAGAATGGATCATCCGTCGAGTAGACATTGTAGAGATCACCATACAGGCACTCAGCTCTGTTGATGGTGGATTGCACGCATAATAAACTCGATCTCACTAGGTAGACAAAACACGACTTTTTTTCTGTACAATCAATGGTAGCCGAGCAAGCGCCGAGTCAATCCATCCCCAGAATGATGTCGTAGTCCCTGATGTCTAAGACTATCACATCAAATGATAATTTTCTTCCTCCGATGTAAATTTTACCTTCACGACAAACTAAGTGATCCGGTATATCCACGCCCGATGGAGTACAAATGCTAAGGTTTAGGCCTAGCGGTGTTAAAGGAAATGTGTTCTCTGCGACAAAATCCACTACAATAAAACTATGTGTGGCACCAGTATCAAATAATACTCGAGCAGGTACATTATTGAAAAGTAATATATCTGACACCGTCGTGTTTGATGCGAACGCCTCTTTCCGAGTCAGAGCATAGACCCGACCTTGAGCGTTCTGCGATGCCGTCTGGTTCGCTCGAGGTGCTTGTCCCTGATCTTGAGGCGTACGATTTTGTTCCCGCTGTTGGTTTTGTCCTCCCTCCCGATAGTTCACTGTCATATGCCCCTGGCGACTATATTTAAAGCATGCTCCATTGAATACTCGACAGTTTTGAGCGATGTGTCTGACACGATTCCAACGGTGGAAGACGAGCTCACTACCTCTCCCTGGGTTTGCACCCTGATTACAGCCGTTGTTGGGGCGCTTGGATGCGTTGTTACCTCCTGTGTTGCTAGGGCGCTTGTGATTGAAATTTTGAACAACGCCAGTGCGAACTGGGGGTACTGCGGCTCTAGGAAGAGGGCGTGGTTTAGAGACTCTCTCATTATACGGTACTGGAGGATGACGACGTGGGCACGAACAGGAGGTCGCAGTCCTATCTCAAACCTTCTGGCTCGACTTTCGGTGTCACATAGATAAGACTTAGCAAATTTTGCAAGCCTATTGAATTCTACGGCGTATTGCTGCACTGTCATGTTTCCTTGTTGCAGATGTATAAATTCGTCTTCCTTCTCGCAACGGACGACAGGTGGAAGGTACGCCTCTTCGAAGACTTTACGAAATATGGACCAAGAGATAGTCATCTTGTCATCTTCACTTAGCATCGATTGTTTGTGCACATCCCACCAATCATGTGCATTTAAATGGAGCTGAAGCTGAGTGCAAGCAACTCTCTTTGTTTTATCCATGCGAAGTACTTCAAAGTGGTCCTCCAACTTAACCAGCCAATCCAACGCCAAAAGGGGTCCTCATTTCCTTTGAAAGTAGCATAACACATCTTTTTAAACTCTGATATTTGTAGGATGGGACCCTTTTCGTCTTAGGGCAGAGGTTCCGGAGAGTCTTGAGGTCCTACGGTCATGGCTACAACTGGCACTATCGCGGCGACCGTTGATGCAGAATGGTTGTTGGCGACGAGCGTCGTTACATTCGTTTGCAAGGTATCCATCTGCTTCTGCTGTGCCACGACCTGGGTCCGCTGTGCCTGAAATTGAGCTTCGATCCAGGACTCGAATTGGATCTGATGTAATTTTGCCTGTCTCTGCTGCGTTTCCATCAAATGCATCATCCGTTCGAACGGATCGACAGAGGGTGTGACAGCTAGACTTTTCGAGCTGCCCGATGTGCCAGAACTGCCCCTTTGCACCTGCGCCACTACCTACGCTTGTGCATTCGGCTCTGAGGCTGTTCCTTCAAAGAAAAGTAACTTGCATCAGTCTCAAAACATATTATGGACTCACTGTATGGAACACATCTCACTTTGAACAAGCGAATTCAAGAGTTCAACTGGGAGGGACAGGGTCATTTCAAGTAACTCTTCTAACACGAAGGTCAAAGGATTTAAAGACATGCTCTGATACCAATATGTCATGCCCCAATTTTCGCTAAATCGATAATCGTCCCCCGGGGCGTGATGCCGTGCACGCGTAAGGCGCGCATGCACAAGGCCTAGGCATAATGATATACTTTAGAACAAATGCAACAGAGTATGCAAATAAGATATCACACATTAAGATATAAAAAAGTTCTACTTATTGATAATGAACATCTGGTTACAGACTCTTGACCCAAAAGTAATAAGAACGTCGCACGGGCTTACAACTTGGACGCAAAATGAGATAGCCGATCCATATATTACATCCTTACTAATATTTTAAAATACGTAAACCAACTTGGGTGCGAGTTAGCGCCATCACCTAGGATCTTCAAAAGATAAGTGCGGGATCCTTGTGATTATGTACTTGAGCTCCAAAAGTCACAAAACACGAATGCGCCAGATCAGTGGAGGGTTGGAGGAAGCTTCAGCTCCTCGCCGTGTCGCCTCAGCTCGGGGAACCTGCTGCAACGAGGGTAAGTACTCCAAAAAGTACCGGAGGGCAAGCTTACCCAACATACCAAAATTGTCATCATATTCATGTGAACATGCAATATTATTATGTGATCTTTCTATATTGCCCTAGTTCAATTCTTTATATATAATTAAAGGGAATGACATAACAAAATGTGCCACCGTTCGGTGAGTTTACCTGAACCGTCTAAACCACCTGTACAAAATTACCATGACCTTTCCTGCCACGAAGACATAGTTAGTCTGCACAGTTGAAATATACATAACACATCACTTGGTCGGACGAGAGATAGGTCAGCTACTATTTCACTTCGGGTAGCTAGCCCTTGGCGGACGTACGGACCTATCCAATGCTAGGACTACACTAGCAAATTGTTTTACCCGAGTTAAAGCGGTCCCAGTGCCCCAGCAATCGTTAGTAGAACGATATCTCTTGTGCATAAGTTGTCCAAGACCATGCCTCATCTACAGACTAAGTTATCATTTGATGCACATTCAAAGCAATATAAGTAAATGAACTTCATGCATTTTCCATAGTCTAGGCTACCTTGCTCAATGATCACATTTCCAATTTGCACTATCCATTAAACAGTTATAGATAAATAAGTTCTAACTACAAGTGAACATAAAATAACTACATGTATACCAGACAAGCATGCAACAATATGACCGTATAATATTTTATATGACAAGCATTACATGTGTTTCAAGTCTACTTCTTTTTTTATCTTGACTCAAATTATTCTTTTGGCTTCGTTGATTGGAGTTCACAAATGAGTCAATTTATTAGGAATAAAGACTTGGAAGAAGGGTGCTAATCGAAGTAAAGCCACTCACAAGTTGGTGAATCGGGGAAGAGAGAAAAGGGAGATCTTCAGGACTCCGCTTGCGCGTCGCCTACATGATCACCTGCATGCACCAATAGATGATCAATATCTCCTGCTTCGATCTCCAAGGGTTCGATACGAAATACGAAATCCAAAGAACGAAGACAATAAAATCCATCGAAACCGTTCAAAAAAAACGTAAATCACAAAACCAACAAGAAAGCAACCAAGTGGCATTCGAAAAAGGGCAAAGAAACCAGCGCAACGGAAAGGCCCCTCTTGACTCTGCCGCCAACTCCTTCCTTGAGTCACGATTCGTTGAATGTGGGACCTGATTCCGAAAAAACCAATCCATAACAAGGAAATAATCTTGATTCAGTCTGTCTCGATCGAACGATACAAAGTATTTCTTAGCCGCGCTTCCCGAATAGGGGGAACGGGGCACTACAAACCATGCGGTAGTCTAAAAATTTTTCTACTACAAATTTCTTAGACCCTGCATCCTCTGCTTTGTATTTCTTGTCCAGGGCATCCCGGACCTCTTTTGTAGTCTTTAGTGGACTGTACACATTCCATAGATGGTTGTCCAGTCCACTTAATATGTGATTCCTGCATAGAAAATTTGTATGTTTCCATTTTTCAACATTTGCAATTATACTATTGTCTTAAGATTGTTTAGTAAAATATACTCTGTATTGCATATTTAATAAGAAATACAAATAAATATCAATAAACAAACTGTAAATAAATGATCTATTGTTGAAAATAATTTAATAATTTAATTATTGAATGAATATTTTGATGGCTGTGTCTCTTTGAAATGAAATATTGTGTCCATTCCTATGTGTCTCTTCATCATTTATAAAAGAGTCATGAATCAAAATAATTAATTAATTCATTCATACACTCAAGCATCAAGTCCATGAATCCGAGCAATTAATTCATTCATTTATACACTCAAGTTGCTAGCACAAGAAATAGAAATGAAAATGCTTGTTGGGTGATGACGATCATAATTGCTCAAACAAGATTTGACATGTTTTCGTCAATCTGCTTCTAGGAATCAGTAAGTTCAAATAGATAAACTTCTGGAATGCTCACTATCACCCTTGAACAACACTTGGACTCTCGGACAACACTTCGTTGCTTCTGCCTGCTACTATCTATCCTCTTATAGCATATATTTTCTAAGTCTCTTCCTCCAAAATAAAAATACTAGAGATTATATAGGGGAGCCAACCCCTAGCAACCCGCTAACTATAATGGACAGTAAATCAGGAGAGTAACTCCTGATTAAGTGTACGGCGACAGCAGTGACTCCCATTAAGTTTACATTTATGCCCACGAAGCACACGCACAACCGTTCTGTAGGAGCACAGTCACACGGGAGCAGCAGTCCTGCGGGAACCTAGGTTTTACGGACGCACAACCACGCTGGAACCTAGGTTAAGAGAGAGAACAACCTTGTTGGAACCTAGGTTCCGCGGGAGCTGACTCCCGGCAAGAATCTAAGTTCTAAGGTAGCAACCTCCCCGAAACCTCAGCCCCGAGCGACCCGTGCTCCCCGTGCGCCGCTGCTCAACCTGTGCGACCCGTGCGACCCACGAAAACGAACACGTAACAGCGCAACGAAGCACAAAAGCGCCCTCTCGGTTATTGTGTCTTCAAATGCGACCACTTGCATAAATGTTTAACCTCAAGGCATCATCCTTCCCCTGTGTTCAAAGAGTGATGACTACTCTCAACAGCAATCACAGATTCACACTTTTCTTATAACAACACATATACATAACTAGAGAAATGTATGTTAATTCAATATTGAACTAATTTCATTTTAATCATCACCATCAACTGTTTGTTTTATTGATCATTTGATATTGAGTTGTGACTGCAATTAGTTCCTTTAAACTATAAAACTATGTACTAATGTAAACTTTATGTGTATGTTTCCACAGCATGTCCTCTAAATATCACCTATGAACCAATCGGGGAATGTGCCAATCCTGAAGATGATGAAGTGATTGTATGGCACAATGTCCCCACAACTCGGTGCTGTCGAAATATTCTCAACTCCTTGTCTCGCGCACTTGCTGAGCATTCCACTGCAAACTCAGATATCTTCCTTAGCCAACAAGAATGGCAAAACTGCAGCTCACGGTTTCAACCTCAAGGCACTGTCTCCATATCTTCATGCGGGTTCGACACCCTCTACAGAGGAAATGACAAGTGTTCTAGTCTCACACCATCTTCTTTCAAGTTTTACACACAGCAATACAGCACCATACTAGAAAGTTGTGATCAATTCAGCGAGTCAGGCTTCAATGATCAATGTGCAAGTTGTGTACATGCCATCTCCAATATGATGGCTTCTGTCACTTCAGATCTTCAAGTGAAGGGAACAGATGAGGAAGTGATATGCAGCATCGCAGCTGTTATTTCAGTGGCATCGAATGGAAATGGAAATGGAAATGATGCGTGGGTCGACGATTTCTATAGATGCTTACCAGCTATGGATTACGAAGGTAAGCTTGGAACCAGCTTAACTGGTTTTTTGTTTTGTTTTTTTTTTATGTTATTTTTATAATCCAATTTGATAAGGTTGATAGCTAATTCCTGGATTTTATCTATCCGTCACTTAAAATCTGCCGTTTCTAACAATTTACTATGCTTATAGCCTAACTATTCCATAGTGTGAAATTGGATTTGCCCAAAAAAATTTAGCCATTAAAAATTAGTATATATATATTTGTAGATATATGTTACTGAAATGTAAATTTGCAATTAGTTTCCTATTCGTCTTCACTCTTCAATTAGTAGTTAATTATTTAAGTGATTTCTAATTTACATTTTTATTCATATTGCCCATTTCATAATTCCTGATCAAATTTGGTTCTCTAGAAAACTAAAAAATTAAGCAAATTGTCTCAGAATTTTCTAAACAACGTGGGAAACATATATAGCATGCCATTTAACAACTAATCAAATGTTTATCTAATTAATAAATATATTTCTATACATATATAGGTGAATTTACTACTGATGGTTTCTAAGTATATCGTGATCTATAAGTTGGTCAAATTTATATCATGATCTATAAGTTGATCAAATGCTTAAGTATCCGGTGTCCTGATATTTTTGTATCAAGACCACATACAAGGAACCATAAAATGATGCTTTTCAAACTCTAAATGTTAGTCTTGCTGAATACTCAATTCTCAACCGCGCTATTAATTACATATTTCTTTCTCACTAATTTTTGGTTATGTTTCTTTATATCTTCAGAACATCATGGTGGCTACCTCAGAATCAAGCGTAAGTACCACCCTTTAGCTCTCATTTATAGAGGTTCTTCTTTTGTGCAATTGTTGATATTAATACGTTGTAAAATTAATGATTGCTGGCCACCAGGTAGTACTGCCAAAGCACTACTAGTGACTCTCATTGCAGTTATGGGAATGGTTCTTCTAGTCATCCTCATCAAGTTTGTTATAAGGAAAAAACCCGATGAGCCTAAGGAAGGTATTACCTTTATTGAAGTTAAATTTCGAGAAAGTTGTTTGGTTAAAATAAGTTTCTATTAATTTGAGTTGTTGTTTGCATAGTCAATCTACAAGGGAAAACAATTAGTACATGGTCAGGCCTTTATAGATTCTCAAGAGCAGAGATTGAGAAAGCGATAAACTATGGAAACACCAAAGTGAACCTTGGGGCAGGAAGTGCCGGTCGGGTTTACCAAGGTGTTCTTCCTAGCGGCCAGCTTGTAGCAGTCAAGCATATCTACAAGACCGCGATGTCTGGTTCTTTCACGAGGGAAGTCGAGCGCCTCTCAGAGATTCGACACCCGAATCTGGTGTGTCTCCTTGGCTACTGCGACGAAAAAGGAGACCAGTACTTGGTTTATGAATATTGCGGGAATGGGAACTTGGCTCAGAATCTGTTAAGTATGTCCTCGGCGCAATTTAAAGCACGAAATAATCCTCCAGTTGCTTGTTATAGTCATATGTTACTGTAAACTAATTATATGCATAATGCTTGTGACAGGGAGTGATAGTGTCCTTCCATGGGAGAAAAGAGTGAGGATATTAAGAGATTGTGCACTTGCTGTTAGGTTTCTTCACACTCACCCAGATGGTTGTATTGTTCATAGAGATATTAAGGTAAGGGACAACTTTTGAGGATACATATACAAGATTCAGTATATATGTGATTAATTTCTTTGTTAGTTCCCGCTACCAATAATAATTTCTACACTTGTCTATATATATTAGGTCGTAATCGTGTTCGTGCAATATGGCCACAACTTGACCACTTAATTTGGGTCAAAGTAGCTTACCTATATATATATATATATGTATATATATATATGTTATAAGAACATCAAGTTTCATCATGCATGTGGAGGTTTGAGCTTCATTATTAAGAGAACTTCAACTTCCTTTTAGTTTGGTTTGATATATAGTGTCTAGAAACACTAGAGTAGCTTTCGGTCATTCTGAACTTCTTTTGTTGATCCTTTGCGTGTTGCAGCTAACGAACATCCTACTGACGGATAATATGGAACCCAAGCTATCTGACTTTGGACTAGCAAAGTTGATCGGAATCGAGGAAAGCAAAGTTTTTACGGATGTAAAGGGAACCCTAGGATACATGGATCCTGAATACATGATCAATGCGAAGCTTACCTGTGCAAGTGATATCTATAGCTTTGGTATCGTGGCCTTGCAACTCCTATCAGGGAAGAAAGTGATAGAGTTGGACATTGAAGCTCGGGAAACATTGACAATGAAGGTAATTATTACCTTCATTTACATTTATAACATGCAGCTATATTGTTGCAGCAAGAACATTTCCCTAACATTTTCTTCTTCTTCTCTTGGGCTCATCCAGGGGAGGGATGTTGCAAACGGAAAACGCCCGCTCAAAGATTTTGTCGACCCACGCCTTCATGGAAATGTCAACTTAAAGAATTTCGAGTCGATCTTGCGTGTCGCGGTTCTCTGTGTCGCTAGTTCAAGCAAAGGGCGCCCTACGACAAAGGATGTCTTTGATGAAATGAATAGAGTATTGGAGGACACATCTACTCGCATGGTTGGCCTTATTACAACTTCTTACCAATTTCTTCTATTTCTTATAAACTTCTTCCATAACAACGTTATTCCTATTTATTGCAGCCTGCTCTAGTCCGGAGAGAGGCCCATCAATCACCGTCTCAATCATTTTCAGTCGAATATATGGAGGTCTAGTAATCGTCCAAGAGAGAAACTCAGTTCATATTACATCAGAGCCAATGGCACTTGTTACCGTGTCGACAATGTACAAAATACAATTCATCAGCAACCTTTGTTTCTGATGTTACGAGGGAATTGCATCTGATAATAATAATTAGTTACCTTCTATATGTAACCTGACTGAGTATTTTATAGAATGATACTTATTTTTAAGAATCAAAGTGATTTGTATTTCTTACTATAATTAGTTTAGAATGTAAGGAAACTACCGCATGTTCCCTTCATTTGCATAATGTCATGTGCATGAAAAAAGAAACCCCAAAAGTGCAAATCTGCCTGGGTTTACTGACTAAATTGGGTGATGCTTCACACTTAATGTTAGATTTTACGGACATGCAAGAACTTCCTATTTTATTTACAGCCAATTACATATAATTGGTTTTATATGATATGATGATACATCTCATGTACTTATGACCTCAACATAGGAGCTTGTTGGGAAAAGCATGAAAAAACACCCACTAAAGATAACAAACCACGAGAGCCGAGCAAGAAAAATACACCATATATGTGGTGACTTCGTCATTTGGACAAATTCCAATATATATATATATATATATATATATATATATATATATATATATATATATATATATACAAGATTGATTACAAGATACTAATCGGTTCCTTTGACCAAGAGCGGATCTCACTAATCTCAACTAAAAATGACAGTAAGATCGTAAGATTGCTTATCACACCCCGATAACGACTCCTTGAATGAAGCATATGGGTGCCCCCAAATCAGATCTATTTTCTCCAACTGTTTTAAAGAGCGAGCACTACGAGAGAACTACAGATTACACGTAGATTTGGTGGATTGTCTCCTTAAATCTCCTCTAATGAGCACACCAAAGAAGACTAAAAAACCATAATTTACAATAGAAAAACCCTAAATTAGCCCAACCTAGATCTTGACCATCCAAACGAATCCAATGTGTCAAAAATAAAATTGCTGTTGAAATAACCAATCTGCAAAAAAATAAAATAAATCCTAACCATCGGTATGCCGACGTTATGGTTAGTGAGCACCAAATTGCTCCAAAGCCTACTAAACGTTTTCTGCATGTTCAAGCATACCATCGGTATGCTGGCGCTGTTGCTTCTGCTATAATATGAGTACGATCGTACCCAAAAATATCGCCTTCTCCACTTCTTTCGTCCATACTTCAAATACTCTCAAGACTTCTTTCACCCTTGAACAAGGTTGGATTTTCCAAAAAACTCTCCCTCTAGATTGAAGAGACTTATTGGCCCTATGGCTCCTCAATCGAGTCTCTCAGCTTCAACCTAAGTTGGAAGCGATCTGAATTGTTGAAGTAACAACTTTAGATCTGTATCGTCCAAAATTATGAACCAGTCCTAATCCAATAGTATGTCGCCGAAAATGCTTCATTAGCATAACTTTGGCTCCCTGACGCTAGATGAATTATGTACATTCAAGCATACTAGTGATATATCGTTGGTATGCCGGCTTGATAATGTTTTATGGAAAAACAACTATGATATGCCATCAAACTCCTTATGAGATTCCACAACTCCTCTAATAGATTTCACCGTCCCTTAGTGAACACTAGCCAAATCTTATCAATCTCCATTGTATCAAGATGTTTATCTAGCCACCTCTTGAGATAGTTGCCGATATTGCTTGCTAGTTTTACCTTAGCTCAAACTTTAGTCTTTTTCCCTACCATCATGGTTTTGTACTACAATCGTGAAACTAACCACCATCATAGTCTATCCAAATTGAGTACGACCTACATATATAGTTTTAATCCAAAATCGAGAACTAATTCTACCATGGTCTTTTCTTTAGAGTTCGCAAAACTACAACTTCTTTCCTGCCATGATTTTATCCCAAAAATTATGCAACTGCAATTGGGCACTCTATACCGATCTTTGTCTCTAGAACTGAGAAACTACTCTTGGCCACTAAAAACTACATCCATGACAATTTTTTTGTCAATAAATGAGAACTACACCATACCATGATTTTTGCCTCCATAATTGAGAAATTGCAACAAGCTACCATCAGAATCTTTGTCCTAGATATCGATCCAATACATATTCCACTGACACTCTTTACCGACAGAACCGAGAAACTCCATACAACCTAGTTAGTGAAGCCATGAACATTTCTCCACCAGGAGTACCTTAATAGAAGTAACCACACACTTTTTTTTGTCTCCACCTTATTCTTTGCAATGATGGCCAGAATATCTTTGATTGTGCTTCCGTTCAAACAATACAAGTTCAAATCCAGTTTCTACCCCTTCAGGACTTCCAAGTAGCCCTTCACTACCGTTAGTGAATCGGCTTGGCCAATAAACATGCATCCTATTGCGTACAACACTCCCAAAGTGTCACCCCTAGAACTAAAATACTGGAGAGCGGGGGCAGATAAAGCCAGCTAAGTATATTAGCGTACACCAATATTCCGATAATACGGTTACGGCTGACTAAGACATGTGAGGGTTCACTATATAATCCAACGGGCAATCTCAGGTCAAGACAAAAGCAATATGTTACAAGATTTATCATCATGACACATATAATAGTAAGACTTCCCATACAATACATATACAGATGATCATAAAACTAGTTATACAAAAGAGGAGAACTAGCAAGAGTAAAGTCATACATGATCAACTCTATCTATAGTTTAGAATATGAAAATCATGTCATACCCGTAGTCTAGATGTCAAGGGCCCAAAACATGCGCTCGATGGCTAAATGCCTAAAAAGAATAATTTATAATACGTGGGTGAATGGAAAAGATATCCACTCAAGTCCTCTGGTGCTCCTGGTTGTCACCATCTTGAGGAAGGTACGAGAGATCCTCGGGTTCTGCTCCGAAATATGGCTACATAAAATCAGTGGGGTCAGACTCCTAACAACAAGTACCACACGGGAGCCAAACGTATGAACTAAAACCAGCATTACACAACATAGCATGGAATTAAATAAGCGAAAGTAGAACAATAAGGAAATGAACATGAGTAACTTGTATGATATAGTACATGAATAATAAACGGGAACAATCTTGAACAGGACTGGACTACCAAATCAATTACTCATGGCCAAGCATTTCATACGGCTTGCTAATCATTAACTAACTAGGGTTATCACAATCATGATTACTAACACATGCAATTGAAAATTCCATACAGCCACACGCCCTGCAGTCTATTCGGAGTATCCAGACGTAAGGATTACATGATATAATTAACATATATAATTTTTTTACTTGTAATGCAATACTCGACTGTGGGTTGGAAGTGTGTCCCTTACGATGGAGAGCTCCAAATCCATAGGTGTCGCTGGGATATCGAGATTGCATCTAGCCAGCAAATTTCTCTAAATGATTCTAGTTTTTAATCTAGTTCATTAACCTGAACATTTTAATTATGATTCTTTCCGCGGTGCTCTGGAATTTTTCTTAGACATTATGCAAGACTGGATAATAGCTTGACAAGCACAATCAGAAAATCAACCACGAGAATAACAAGACATGCAATACAAGTGCTACTAATAGCCTTGATCAGGATAGTACAAGAATTCTCAAGTCATGAGTGCGCTATGTCGAGCCACTATCTGGATTATCAGTACAGTATCAGGAGTATTAGTACAGTATCATGATACATGATACATGATACATGATACAGGATACAGGATACAAGATCAGGATACAAGATACAAGATATATGATACAGGAGTTCATACTTGATATAGTGTGCAATCATTAAGTCATGTTAGGAATATCAAGATCAATATTAAGAATGTAGTGACAGGAAACAAACATGATTATATAAAGTTCTGGATAAAATAAAACAAGAGAAACATCAAATTGCTAAACATTAATAAGAGAACGATTCAAAAAATGGGTTGGCACACAATCAAGTAAGAAAATAATGCAGTGGCACACTTTGGGCCAAAGTTATCATTGTCGTACAATAGGCCAAACATATAGCAGTGGCGCACAATGATTAGCCAGGGCAAACTTGGCGCACTTTGATACCAAAAGTACGTCGAGCAAAGGATGGCACACCTTGATACTAAAGCCCGCTCAAATAACCATGGAGCACAATAATGAAAGTACGTGAGGTATGAACTTGGCGCACTTCCACCAAGTATGCCAGCAGCTAATATTGGCATACAATAATGAGCGTGGAAAGGTCTACTAAAAGGCATAACACAAATCTCAAGTAAAGCACAACAGTTGAGGCACGACAATTGAGAACAAGACAATCGAGACGATGCCAAAGTCAAGGCTCGTCCATCAAGAAAATAATGGAATTTGTGCACCAACAGAGGCTTGGTGCACTATCTTGATGTCGAGACAAGGTGCACACACAGTATCACCCTCACTTTTTCAACTAAGAATAGTTTGATAATTAACATGGATATTTATATTTTTAGGATTTTTATATTAATTATTGTGCATGTGTAATTATTTAGTTATTGTATTATTTATTTATTGTTAGATGCTAGATTATTTGGTATTGTGTAATGGACCTAATTAGTTAGTTTAGTTTCATGAACCCAACATTTATTTTATTTTAGATTGATCCCAATAATTAGGCCTATTCATTAGGAGGATGAATTAATTAGTGAAACCTATTAGACTAGGACCTTCCCTCCTTAATTAAATTCTTCATGAGAGGCCCCAAGGGATGATTTGGTCATTTTATACTTTCTTGGGAGAGGGGTTAGAGCCGGCCACCCCAGGAAGGAGAGAGAGAGTCTCTCTCTTCTCATTTTTCCATTCCTTTTAGATATAGAATTTTCCTCCCTACCAAATTCTTCATTCCTCACCATTCTTTACTCAATTTCTTCCCAAATTCTTTCCCTATTCTTCATTATAGACTAGAAGAACAAGGATCTATAAGGAGGAGAGCAAAGATCTATAAGGAGGAGCCAAGATCTATAATTTGGAGGCTACATTCATCATTTGGAGATTTTTATTAGGAATCCATCTCCCAATAGGTACATTTTAGTTTTCTCTCTTTAATTAGGTTCATAGGAGGCCTATGGAGAAATTTAACCATAAGGAACTATCCCACATGCATAGGCTACCCATAGGATTTGGAATTAAGTTCATAGGAGGCCTATGGAGAAAGTTATGTGTATTTTTGTGTTAATTTTAGAAGAATTATGAGATTGGCACATCATGTATTTGTTAATTGGTCAATTAGATCACATTGACATATGTTTGATTCTTTGTGACTAGTGTCGTGTCCATAATTGGATACATATAGACCATATCCTTTTAATTTGGTAATACAGGTTGTTTTTGGGAGTTCTCCTGCAACACGGGGGTTGGTGCATGTCACATCTTGACAGAATACATAGTTGATTTAATTATTCTTCGTATCATGCATGATTAGTATTTTAGACTTTCTCGTATCCTTCGGAATACGTTTGGTTGTGTGGTAGATCCGTATCGCAAGCGTATCATTGAATGAGTGTGATACAGGTGCGGTGCACTCCACGTGTTTATTTCATTGCTCTTTAATTCAATATGACTTATGTATACATTAGATATGATATATTATGTATATATATATATATATGTATGAGTGATATATCTTTTTGTGTATATGTGCGTTTGTGTATATATATATATGTCTATATATGTATAGAGATAAGATTGTATATATGTATATTGATATCTCTATGTATTTATTAAGTATAGTGTATATATGTATGTGTTTGTGAGTGTGTGAGTGTGTGTATACATTGGATATATAGTGTTTGTATGTGAGGGGTCAGGCACTACATGAGAACAACAAAATTAATCAAACTCGGTGTAGCAGCAGTTGCAGCAAGGCAGAAAGAGGGTGTCACGATCCGTACCCGGATATTCGGGCACGAGTACGTGGGTACGTCCAGCCTATGCCACAGAATCGGTGGTAGAACGCTATCTGGGTTAACTCTATCTAACTTACATCTTAACAATGAATATATGGTATCTGTCAATCAGCTCAACTCCAAACGGGAGAACAATATGGTATCTCACAAATGTAACTAACTCAATCATAATGCAAACTAAGGAAGATAAATCACGAATAGAATAGCGAAGAAAAGAATAAGATACAATCCACAAATCTGAAATAATATACAAGCCATGAATCTCAACTTATAGTCTAATACAAGTCCAACACAACATAAAAACTAAACCTCCTCGGGCTCTCCAACTAAGTCCTCATGGTCTACAGGAGTATCCTCTAATGGTAGTCCCTTATGTGGTCCGTAGAATATAGGACACTAATCTATGAGCCAATCATCTGGAAAAATATATCCAGTCAGGATTGGAGCGAAGTACATACCTCTGAAAGCAGTTTGAATAACATAATCGAGCATATAAAATAGATAATAGAAAAGAATACCAGATCTCTAAATATATGCATGAAATGAATAAGAGGATACAAGTAATATACTTGAATAGAGAACAACAATATGAATATCTGCAAGATGAAGAAATAACTGCAATCTAACTAATGTGCCTCAAAATACAAGTTCATTATGTGATCGGTTTAGGTTGAATATGATCAATAAGGTAAGTCGATTACAAGTGTGATATGTAATTTGTATGTACACGAATAACAATGGGCTTTGATTACATAATCAACTCCTACTCTCCTATCCCCAATTAATACCAATGGATCCAATCACGACACGTTACGAACACGAATATGACTATTGAACATGAGCAATGGGTGTAAATAAATATAATCACACTGAACACGAGCAGTGTGTGAACACAAAATATAAATCAATACCCAATATATACAATAAAATACATGTACAGGAGGACCCTCTGAACACGGTAGGGGATAACATCTCCTGACGGAATCCATGTAGTACAGTCCGTAAAATTACTGTGTCAGAATCAAGTATACAGTTTTAGAATATGAATATATACACTATTATGAATTAAAAACTAACAGAGAAATATACTCGCCTGAAGAACTGAGCTAGGTGTGTCTCTTGATGCCCAAGCTGGTGTCACACAGACCTATATATGGTATGTTGCATCAATACAATATTCTGGAATAAAAATAAGTTAAATTGATGCAATTCTAGGTTATAAAGCCATGATGCAATTCTAGGTTATAAAGCCATTTATAAGTCAAACCAACTATTTCTAGGTTGTCTGAGTCTAACTACAGATACTAGGTCAATACGCTATGAAACTAAACTATACTAGCTACTCTAAGACACTATGAGACACAAAAAATACCGTATCATAGGATACATAAGTTTTAATATATGAAAATAGTAATTTATATATATATATACAAGTCAATACATATAATACCTTAGTTAACTAATGCAAATAGGATACCTTGGCCTTGCATCAATGCGTATTACACTACCATACACCTATCTCGATACTCAAACCCAATACCTTGAGTATTGACCCATTACCTTGACATTACCTTGGTATCCCAAGGTAATTCAAAACCTAATGCATATAGCTAATACACAATACCTTAGACTATACTAATATAACTAAATTATATGCTAACACATATACTAAGTATGATATATATTATATACTAATACAATACATATACATATACCTACTAACTTAACAGATAATACATACTAGTACATAGATACATCTACAATATACTAACATATCAATACACTAGTACATATCTACATATAGTTAATATTCTAACTAATAGGTATATCTATCTAACTATTCAACTAACAAGTAGACAACTAACTATCTAGCTATACTAACTACTAACCTTAACTAGCTAAATACCTAAACTAGTTAACTTGAACCATTACCTTGCTGTTATTGTGCTGCAGGTATGCTGAACTTGCTATGGCTTCACTGTAACACTGCTGCACTTGCAACTGCATATTTCCCCTTGCTGTGCAGTATACTGAGCTAATACCTTATTGCTGTGCATGAGCACAGTGTTGCACTGTACATTGCAGCTAGCTGCAGTGCTCTTCCTGGCTTTGTATACTGAAAAATGCTACTATGCTGCTACTTTTCCCCCTATGCACGAGCTGCTGTGCACAAAGTGCATATTGCTGCACCTTGCTGAGACCACTTGGTGTTGAATCTGCTACTGCTAAAACTGAAGGAATTGCCTGCCTATTGCTGCTGTGAACTTGGCTTGCTCGAACAACTCTTTACTATGAAGCTAATTCCAATTCCTATGGGTAGCCTATGCATGTGGGGTGGTTTCTCATGGTTAAATCTTATATTTAGAACCTAATAAAAGAGGAAAAATTGAAATATACCTATTAGGAGATGGATTCCTAATAAAAATCCTCAAATATAGAATGTAGCCCCCTCCTTATAGATCTTAGCATCCTTCTTGTGGATCCTTGCTTCATTCTTATAGATTATTGTTGTAGTAGCCTCCGATGAAGAATAAGGAAGGATTTTGAGAAAAAAATTAGTGAGGGAATGAAGAAATTGGAAAGGAAAAAATTTCTAGATCTAATTAAAATAAAAAATGAAAAGAGACTCTCTCTCTCTCTCTCTCTCTCTCTCTCCCCTCCCTCCTAATGTGGATGGCCCTAGCCCTTTCCCCAAGCAAGTATGAAATATCCAAATTACCCCTTGGGGCCTTTCATGAAGAAGTTAATTAAGGAGGGAAGGTTCTAGTCTAATGGTTTCACTAATTAATCCATCCTCCTAATGAATGTGCCTAATTATTGGGCTCATTCTAAACTAAAACAAATATTGGGTTCATGTATCTAATTTAATTAGTTAGGTCCACTACAAAAGTCCAAAATAATCTAGCATCTAACAATAAATAAATAATATAATAAATAAATAATCATACTTGCACAATATTTGATTTAATAAATCCTAAAATAAAAATACCCGTATAATTTACCAAACTATCCTTGATTGAAAATATGAGGGTTATAGAGGGTGCAACCATCCATCAAGCAGTGAATTCAGCACTATAGCTGTGCAAGTATACAATAATTCAGTCAGTAAACCAAGAGCAGTGCCTCAACTGCAGTAGCAGTTACAACAGAGTTAGCACAGCTGCAATGCAACTGCAGGGAGCTGCTCGTGCACAACATATTGAAAGAAACTGCTCATGCACAACATATTACAGGGAGCTGCTCATGTATAACATATTGAAGGAAAATTCTCGTGCACAACATATTGCAGGGAGCTGCTCGTGCACAACATATTCCAGGAAGCTCAGCATATATTGGTGTGCATCCCAACTGAAGTGGCAGTAGCCAATGCATCCAAGATGTGCAGTTTGCAGTTACATCAAAAGCCAGACATCAGCACATCAACAACAGAGAGCCAATAGTGCATCAAGGGTTCAGCAGCATGCTCGAGCTGTACAGTGGATGCAGTAGCATCAGTGCACCACTGAAGGAGCAGTTTGTATTCAGCAGTAGCACAACAAAAAGCAGTAGCAGCCTGTAGGCATGCCAACAGCAAGGTGCAACTTGAGTACTAGCAGCAGTCTCAGCAAAGGTAAGTACAGAGCTCATGCACACTTGAGCAGCAATAACTTCATCAGGCAAGAGCAGTTGGAGTCTCCAACTGCACAGTTGAAGCAGCAAGCCACTGTAGTTTGCAGTGTGCAGCCAAGGCACTGTGTAGGCATTTAGCATCCAACATATAGCCAGCATCCAGCAGTAAAGGTTGATCCTCAGGTGAGCAGCAAGTTCAAGGCAGCAGGTAGTGGTTTAGCTAGTGGGTTAGTTAGTGTAGTTAGTATAGCTGGTAGTTTAGTATAATAGCTAGTTATATACCTATTAGTCTAGATAGTTAGATAGATATATAAATACTGGTTAGATATGTAGTATTATATTCATATGTTAGTATGTAGTATATGTATCTATGTACTAGTATGTATTATATGTTAAGTTAGTATGTATGTATTGATATAAAATATATGTTAGTAGTTGTAGTATTTAATAGTTAAAATGGTTGGCATATAGTTTATATAGGGGTTAGCTATATATTAGCTATATGCATTAGGATTTGACTTACCTTAGGATACCAAGGTAATGTTAAGATAATTGGTCGATACTCAAGGTATTGGGTTTGAGTATCGAGATGGGTGTGAAGGTAGTGTGATATGCCCTGGTTCAAAGCCAAGGTATCCGCTTTGCATTAGTTAGCTAGGATACTATATGTATTACCTTTTATATATATATATATATATATATATATATATATATTACTATTTTCATATTAAAAACTTGCGTATCCTATGATATGGTATTTTGTGTGTATCCTAGTATCTTAGCGTAGCTAGTGTGGTTTAGTTTCATAGTGTATAGACCTAGAATCCTAGAGTTGGACTCTTATGACCTAGAAATAGTCGGTTTGACCTAGTTGACTGTTTTGACTTAGAAATGGCTTTATGACCTAGAATTGCAACAGTTTAACTTATTTGTATTCCCGAACCATGTATTGATGCAACATACCATATTTTGGTCTGTATGACACCATCTTGTGCATCGAGAGACACACCTTGCTCAGGACTTCAGGCGAGTACATTTCTCTGTTAATTTTTATTTTATAATAGTTTATATATCTCATGTTCTAGAATTATATACTTGATTCTGACACAGTGGTTTTACGGACTGGTACTACATGGATCTTGTCAGAAGATGTTATCCCCTACCGTGTTCAACGGGTACTCCTTCGCATGTATTTTATTGTGTGTATTGGGTATTAATTATTTATATTTCGTGTTCACACACTGCTTGTGTTTAGTGTGCTTATTCGTGTACACACACTGCTCGTGTTCAGTGTGATTATATTCGTGTATACCCACTGCTCGTGTTCCGTGGCCATATTCGTGTTCGTAATGTGTCATGATTGGATCCATTAATATTAGTTAGGGATGGAAGAGGAGGAGTTGATTATGTGATAAAATTCTATTTTTATTCATGTACATATCCATTACATACCATACTTGTAATAGAGTTACCTTATTGATCATGTTTAACCCAAACCGATCACATAATGAACTTGTATTCTGAGGCACATTAATTAGTTAGATTTCAGCTATTTCTTCATATTGTAGATATTTATATTGTTTGTTCTCTATTCCAGTATATTACTTGTTTCCTCTTGTTTATTTCATTCAGATATTTAGTTATCTTGTATTTTATTTCTATTATCTATTTTATATGCTCGATTATGTATTTGAAACTACTTTCAGAGGTATGTACTTCGCTCCAATCCTGACTGGATATATTTTTCCAGATGATTGGCTCATAGATTAGTGTCTTATATTCTAGGGGCCGTAGGATGGTGTACCTTTAGAGGATACTCCTATAGACCAGGAGGACTTAGTTGCTGAGCCCGAGAAGATTTAGTTTATTATGGTTGATTTGTATTAGACTATTCTTTGAGATTTATGGCTTGTGTATTATTTTAGACTTGTGGATTGTATCTTGTTTCTTTCCTTCGCTATTCCATTTATGTTCTATATTCCTTAGTTTGCATTGTGATTGAGTTTAGTTACATTTACGAGAAACCATATTGTTCCTCCGTTTGGAGTTGAGATGATTGACAAGTACCATATTTATATTATTGAGATGTTGTTTAGTTAGAGTTGACCCAGACAACGTTCTACTGCCAATGCCGCGGTGTAGGTTGGGCGTACCCATGTACTCGTGCCCGATTATCCAGGTGCGGGCCATGACACATTTTTAGTGGTGGCCATGCAGGTCCGAGTCGTAATTAGGGTGATATCATAGTAGTGCTTGCCTAGAGTACTGCTACGAGCCTGCTTTAGGAAATAGGATTTAGGCTGAGAGTTTACTTAATCACAACTAGAAAATATTCTAATATCTATTTTGTAATCCTTATCTATTGAATATTTGCTTTACTTTGAATAAAATTTGTCCTTCTTTGATGATATCGTATCATACTCAAATTGATTCCTTATTTCAATCTATCTTCAGGATGTCGTCGAAGACGTGTTCCCAGCGCTCAGGTGTCACGATGGCACGATCAGTCACTTCATTACCTATGAGGGCAGCATCAGCAGACGCAGTTCCAGTACCTATATTCCGGAGGTCAGCTTCACCAATCCAGGTGGGCGTATCTACAGCAGCTTTTGAAGGTGCTCCACCTCCGGTACAGAGGGCAGCGCCGACAGGTTTAGGGGATCTTCCACCCCCAACACCCGTAGTCGACCAGACGCAGATATTCATCTCTTTCAACAGATGATGGAGGCACAGCAGCGTCAGTCAGAGGTCCTATGACTGAGCATTGAGAATGCTCACCCGATCGTGCTAGCAGCCGTTTAGAGAGATTCCATAGTCCAGCCATAGACTACACCACCTCAGTTTACCCTGCAGCAGCCGAGGTCGGAGACCATCATATACTTTAAGAGGATGGGGCCGAAGGACTTTAGAGGCACATAAGGGATCCTTTATGCTGATTATTGGATATAGGACATTGAGAGGAACCTGCGGCTGGCGCAGATTCCAGATAGGTTACAGATAGAGGCAGCAAGGTGCATGATGTTTGATATTGCTTTGACTTGGTTCATGATGAACCTCAGGATCTCAGTACCAGGACTTACTTGGAAAGCTTTCAAAGAGCTCTTCAAGAAATTTTCTTTTCAGATGTAGTTCTGACATCTCTAGAGATCCAAATCCAGTACCTTGTTCAGGGAGGTATGTCGGTAGATGAGTATGCGATGGAGTATTGCCGACTAGGTCACTTTGTGGAGGGACAGAACCCCAAAGGGAAAACCAGGAAGTTCAGGAAGGGCCTGAACAGAGAAGTTAAATCACACACAAACGGAGATCCTACCACTACTTTCGAGAAGATTTTGAGACATGCACAGTGGGCAGAGGATGATCTAGAGCTTGGCTCCAAGAGGTCGAGGGACATAGGAGGATCCAGTACCAACACTGGTCAAATAAAGCGGCCTCATTTTCAGCAGCAACACCAGAGGCACTTATATCATCCGAGACAGCAGTATCACGGACGAACTAGAGCGCCGGTACGTCAGATGCACCAGATTTAGCAGCCAACTGTTTCTTGCACTTTCTGTAAGAAGCATGGACATGGATGTAATGCATGCAGGATGAGATTGGGCTAGTATTTATTCTGCGGATCAGAAGACCATCAGTTAAGGGCTTTTCCTAAAGTCCCAATCCGTTCTGCTTAGGGTGGAGGTCAGGCATAGAGAGCACCCGCGAGACCACCAGCGGGACAGCAGAGAGGACCTCTACCGCCGCAACAACAGTAGTTCGCTCAGCACCAGCAGCAACAAAGAGGTGCCCAGCGACAGGGGTGAGCTTTTGCCTTAACCGTTGAGGAGGGGGAGCCAGTCGATGATGTTATCTTAGGTTCAATCTATCTTGATTCTCTTTCAGCTCATACTTTATTTGATTTTGGTGCTTCTCATAATTTTGTATCTATATCTTTTGCTCTGAGACATCATCTTGAGTCTGAACCGTTGGCGAGACTTGGAAGGTCACGACCGGGGGTGGCATTATCCTGGTCAGTATATTTGCAAGGACCGAAGAGTTTATTTGGGAGGCCGAGAGTTGAGCATATGTCTACTCATAATGCCACTTCTGAGCTACGATATAGTACTCGGGATGGATTGGTTGAGTAGGAATCATGCTAGTATCGATTATAGTAGAAGTAGAGTTTTGTTTTAGGCACCAGGAGAGCCAGAGTTTGAGTTCGTCAGAGGAGCAGCAGAAAAGAGTGAAGACAACTTCTATAGAGCTTTGGTAGAAGAGCAGGAGCCGCCACATCCATTGATTATAGAGTATATAGATATCTTTTTGGAGGAGTTGTCGGGTTTGCCATCGTACAGAGATGTAGAGTTCTCTATAGATTTGGTGCTAGGTACAGAGCCAATATCATAGCACGTCTATAGAGTGAACAACAGTGAACTGGCAGAGTTGAAGAAGTAGGTGGATGAGTTGCAGGATAAGGGCTTCATGTCACGCCCCAGTCCCAAAATACGTAGGACCAGGAATACGTGATACGCCAGCTACGCATTCGACCAGACTCTGGTCTGACTCGAATACGTATAAGCTGTATAATATAAAGGGCATAATCTAGATTTCCCGTAAATGTAAACCTCTATGTCTCCATCCACAATGTACAACAGTATACAAGAAAGAGCTATATGTGCTAGAGTCGGCCGCCCAATAACACACTAACTCGAATAGACTCGAGAAGAAGTATGAGTCTATAAAAACTAGGCTACAACAGCAGATAAAATAAACAATGTAAAATAACCATAATGCCGGTAGATATAATGTGAGTACCTGGTACCATGCCCGCAAGACATGAAACTCCAACAGCAACTCCAAATGCTCCGTAATCACCTATGCTGCAAAACTGGCAGGGAACCAGGTCCTCAGAGGGACGTAACAAGGTACAAAATATAACAAGCCAAGTAACAGAAAGTACAAGTGTACGACAGTGTACTCTATCATAACCAACTAGTGCGATACAGTTTAAAGATAATGTTCGACGCGTGGGCTGTCCAAAATAAAACCATAGCTCCGAACACAGAGACACATGGGGCATACCGTAGGTCTGAGCACAGAGACACACGGGTGATACACTACTCTAGAATACAGGATCACTATATATACATATATAAGCGCGTGCAGAGGAGCCCAAGCGTCTAGTAACTGTCTTTCCCTTCCCAAGCGGTCAACGATGGTGCGCTGAACCTGAACCTCTATCTAACAGTCTCGACTTCCGGAAGTAACTCAACAGACGTGACCCTAAGGTCATCCCAGTCTCTGGTCATGATGTCAGTATCATGATACAGGAATCTGGCACGATCACAGTGTATGAGTGTGTCCTGGGGTGTCGATGTACTCAGGTACGTGCATCGAGGTACTACAAAGCATCTAACAATTATTCTAAGACGTTATGACGAACGTCAGTACCCCGTTGTGATCCGGACGCGAGGTATCGAATGTCAACATAAATACGTGCACAATGTACATAAAGAAACAATAAATATCTGTAAACTGAAATACAGGATGATAAAGTATACTTGCCTGCGTGCGGCTGCTGATGACGGGGTCCTGGTACCGCGTCCAAGTCCTCAGGTCCCGCAGTACCTAGAGATGAGATACAAACCAATAATCAAAGTCTATTCCACGACAGACAGGGATGCTACACACATCTATACCTAAACTCAGTCTCTGACTTAAATAGTTAACTACTAATTTTACAGTCCTCAATCTCTGATCCTTGATCCGAACAATACCTATCTCAAAATCAATCACCTGTATAATATCATCAGACCCAATCCTCAATTACGATATTCGATTAATCACCCCCTGATCCAATCCTCAGTTTCTCCTCAGTTCCCACAGATGTTAACATGCACGTTGACGTCTCAAACTCAATCAAATAATTAATATTCACTGTCCTCAGTCACTCTATCCACAGCTTCCAATATTTATCCAAGGGTCGATATCCCTCCATCATTTTATTAAATTAAATATGCTCCTTGGTTTAAATCAATGAGTCACTATCACCATTTCTTCTCAGTGTTTAAATGCAAGCAAAATAACCATAGTCAATAATGCATATATTAATTGATAATCCTAACATCACAACCTAGCATCTCTACTTAGTGTATATCCATAATTCCATTTCAAGACTTATGAAAATAAACCCTACCCACATATCAAGAACACAACCCTAACTAACTACAACAACCCTAATCACACCTCCTTAACCACAAGTTTCATATGTACAACACTAATATTACACATAAACCTTTATATGTAAGTACAGAGAGAGGGAGAGCTGTACCTAGGCGACCGGAGTGAGGTGGTGGTAGTGTGATAACAGGGAGGAGACGAGGAAGTCGGCCGGATGGGGGTGCACGACCGGGCCGGAGTTGTGGGAAGAACCGCACAGTTGGCCGCTGCGGGGTGGAGATGAAGTCGGCCGGAGTCGAGGAGCTACTATGGAGGGTGTCTACACAGCGTCGCCGGAGTCAGTGGCTATACTGGCCGAACAACACAGTGGAGTCGCTGCCGTCGACCGGACCGGAGATTGCACAGTACAGTCGGGGAGCTGCACAGGACGGGCCGGAGGTGGGTCGGCTGCACTGGCCGGACTGCACAGTGGAGTCGCTGCCGTCGGCCGGACCGGAGACTGTACAGTGGAGACTGCACAGTGCAGTCGGGGAGCTGCATAGGACTGGCCGGAGGCGGGTCGGCTACACTGTCCGGACTGCACAGTGGAGTCGCTGCTGTCGGCCGGACCGGAGATTGTACAGTGGAGACTGCACAGTGCAGTCGAGGAGCTGCATAGGACGGGCCAGAGGCGGGTCGGCTGCACTGTTTGTCGGGCTGGACCGATGCGGGCTGCACAGCGTCGGAGCCGCTGAGGGAGGCCCTCGGGGATTACAGCGGCTGAGCTGCGTGGGTGCGCTGCGGGGCGCCGGAGTCGATGCGTCGGAGTTATGGCGGGATGCTCGCCGGTACAATCGTTGGTTTACAGGAGAGGCCTCGGCTGGGTTGCTGGCTCGTCGATGCGCTAGAGGCGGAGTGGGGTCATCCATGGGGTCAGCCACGGTGGGTCGCCGAATCAGTCGGCCGGAAGCTTCTCTCAGGGAAAAATAATAATAGAAGAAGAAGAAGAAGAAGAATAAAGGAATAAGAAGAAGAGAATGGGAGAAGAAGAAGAGAGTGGGAGGAGTTGGTTAATTCGGCTGAGTGTGTAGGAAGAGGGAGGAGAGAGAGAGAGAGGGGGTGGGGTTCTCCATGTGTTGGGATTAGGGCTGGTTGGGAAGTGTGTAGAGAAGAGACACTTTATAGGGAGTTGTGATGTGGAGTGTATGGTGGAGATGCTCCCTATTTGAATGAATGGCCAGGATTTTTTATGAACAAAATTTATTCATACCAAGGGGAGAGTGGGGTTTTGTTGAACCGGTCAAGGGTTGAGGGGGTTTCTTCATTTGGGTTTAAATCAATGAGGTTTTGACACATGTTACCCTATTTGCAAATTAGCCTCTTAAATTTGGAAAATTGCACGAACACATAAAATGATGCAAATATTGCGAAAAAAGTTGCGGTTGATGATTTACATGGCGAGGGGGTGTTGGGGGTATGGCACGGATTTAATTTAGTGGCCATCGAGATTTATTAAGGATTAAAATAGGATTAGGCAAAATTGGTATCCCCGATTTAAATAGAATTAAGGTGTCCCGTGCTTTTAAATTAAATGGGGGCACTTGGGGTCAAAATCCGGGAATGACGCAAAGGTCAAAAATGGTGGGGGCTTGGAGTCAGTCTTGGACCCTTTAGTTGGTCCGGCTCGACGGGTTAAGTTGTTATCTCAAAATTTAGGGTAACGACATAGGTGTCTGACACGGAATTAAATATGGATTATGGTTTCAAAAAATTGTGAAATTAATTTAGAGCACAACGAAATTTGATTTTATGAAGACGAAAAAGTCCAGTGCCTAATTTGGCGGGTTAAGTCAGAAATACAATAATCCAATGAAATTTATGGGCTGATATTGGACTCCGAATAATCAAGCAATGATAGGGCGCGCCAAGGGTTTAAATTAAATGAATTAAAATACCAGGTAAACTTAACTCTACTCTAAACCTTAATATCTGCTGCTAAATCCAAAATTTTCCAAATCCAACCTGACTATCTACAGAATAAATAGAGGGGGTTTACACTTCATCCGCTCCAGTTCATCACCATGGGGTGCTCCAAAACTTTTTGTACCAAAAAAGGATGGGTCAGTACGCATGTGTATCGACTACAGGGCACTCAACAACCTCACAATCAAGAACAAATATTCGTTGCCGCGGATTGATGATTTATTTGACTAGTTGAGTAGAGAAAAGGTATTCTCAAAGATAGACTTGAGGTCGGGATACCACCAGGTGAAAGTGAAGAAGGAAAACATTACGAAGATAGCTTTTAAGACTTGGTATGGGCATTTTGAGTTCTTGATGAGTCCGTTTTGGTTGACCAATGCCCCAGCGGTATTCATGAACCTAATGAATAACGTGTTTCATCAGTACTTGGATTAGTTTATGGTAGTCTTTATTGATGATATACTGATATATTCGAAGACCCCGGAGGAGCATGAGAAGCACTTGAGGATAGTTATGGAGACCCTTAGGAAGGAGAAGCTATATCGCAGCTTTCAAAGTGTGAGTTCTTCTTTGATAAAGTTGAATTCCTAGGGCATGTGATTACAGGAGACGGGATCTTAGTAGAACCGAAGAAGATTTCAATAGTTGAGTCGTGGTCTACCCCGAGTTCAGTAGCAAAGATCAGGAGTTTTCTTGGATTGGCAAGCTATTATCGGAGGTTTGTTCAAGATTTTCTCAGGATTGTGGAGCCGATGACTAGACTAACCAGAAAGGACATAGAGTTCATCTGGACTGAGGATTATCACTCTGCTTTTGAGAGATGAAGAAGAGGTTGACTATAGCTCCAATATTGATATTGCTATCAGGAGCAGGAGGATTTTCTATATACAGTGATGCATCGGGTAAGGGTTTGGGTTGTGTGTTGCTGCAGAACAGGAAGGTAATTTTCTCTGCTTCCAGACAATTATGCCCACATGAGAAGAATTACCCTACCCATGACTTAGAGTTGGCAGCAGTTATCTTTGCTCTTAAACTATGGAAATACTACTTGTATGGAGAGTGGGTAAAGATCTTTACAGATCACAAGATCTTGAAGTATGTGTTTACACAAAAAAAGCTTAACATGAGACTGCGGTGATGGTTGGAGTTAATGAAGGACTTCGATATTTTTTTACAATATTATCCAGGGAAGGCCAACGTAGTCGCGGATGCCTTGAGCAGGTATCCAATGGCTATGTACTTGACAAGGGACATATATTTATTGGCCGATCTTGATAGTTTGGACATTAAGGTATTAGTTCTTGGAGTTACAGCACAGATGTAGGGACTTCAGGTACAGTCAGATTTGATGGACTAGATAAGAGCCGCACAGTTCGAGGATGAGTCTCTGAGAAGCATCAGAGCACAGGTTCAAATAGGGTTGGCAGAGGACTTCAGTATCGTAGATGATGGATCATTACAGTACGGTACCAGATTATGTGTGCCGAGTGGAGCATTGCGTGAGAAAATTCTTCAGGAGGCGCATCGATCTCAGTACTTTATGCATCCAGCTGCCAACAAGATATATAGGGACATGATGGAGCATGTTTGGTGGTATGGTATGAAGCGGGAGGTAGCTAGCTTCGTATCTAGATATTTATTTTACCAGCAGGTGAAGGCGGAAAGACAGAGGCCAGGTGGATTACTTCAGCCTTTACCTATTTTAGAGTGGAAATAGGAGCATGTGACAATGGACTTTGTTTTAGGACTTCCGTGTTCTTTACGAGATAAAGATATAATTTGTGTCAGTATAGACAGGTTGACCAAATCAGTCCACTTTCTGCCATTCAAAGTGGGTACATCTATGGAGAATCTCGCGGAGATGTATGTACGTCAGATAGTCTGATTGTATGGAGTTCCGGTGAGCATAGTCTCGGATCAAGATAGTCGAATCATGTCCCACTTCTGGAGGAGTTTGTAGGCTAGCTTGGGCACTCAGCTCAAGTTCAGTACTGCATATCACCCTTAGACAGACGGACAGTTGGAGAGGACTATTAAGACTCTTAAGGACATGCTATGCACCTGTATTTTGGATTTTGGAGTTTCTTGGGAGGATCATCTTCACTTTGTAGAGTTTTCTTACAGCAACAGCTACCAAGCCAGTATCAAGATATCACTATTTGAGGCATTATATGGACGAAGATGCCACACTCCGTTATCATGGGATGATATTGGGAAGAGAGCTTTATTGGGACCAAAAATGGTAGTGGATACAACTGAGAAGGTAAAGCTCATCAGAGATAGACTTCGAGTGGTGTAGGATAGACAGCGGCATTGGGCTGATAGCTACCGGAGACCATTGGAGTTTGAGGTATATATTTTGTTTTGTATTGCTTGTGATTGATTATTTTGTTAGAGCTCTAAGACTGTATTTCGTGCTAGGTTGGCGGTCTGGTTTTCTTGAGTATTTTTTCGATACGTGGCACAATTCATTTTGGTGGAGATAGAAAGCTTAGTCCGCGATTCATCGAACCTTTCAGTATTCTTGAGAGGGTCGGTGCAATCGCCTACAGACTAGACTTACCACCTGCATTAGAAGGAGTGCACAACGTATTTCACGTGTTGCAGCTTAGACAGTACGTGGCATATCCTAGCCATGTGTTGGATCACTCGAAGATAGAGGTTGGCCCTACTCTTAGCTATCCAGAGCAGCCAGTTGAGATTCTTGATCGGAGGAAGAAGGTGCTGAGGATCCAGACGATTCTTTTGGTGTATATCGTGTGGAGGTATCACTTGCTAGGAGAGAGTACCCGGGATCGAGAGACCGAGATGCGCGAGCGATATCCATATCTGTTCGAGCCTTGAGGTATAATTCTTTCTTGTATATTATTGATTGCTGTTGGTAGTTAGTTTCTTCCTTAATTTCGAGGACAAAATTTTTCTAAGGTGGGTAGGATTGTCACCCTCACTTTTTAAACTAAGGGTGGTTTGGTAATTGACATAGGTATTTATATTTTTAGGATTTTTATATTAATTATTGTGCATGTGTAATTATTTATTTATTATATTATTTATTTATTGTTAGATGCTAGATTATTTTGGACTTATGTAGTGGACCTAATTAGTTAGTTTAGTTTTATGAACCCAATATTTATTTTAGTTTAGACTGAGCCCAATAATTAGGCCCATTCATTAGGAGGATAAATTAATTAGTGAAACACATTAGACTAGAACATTCCCTCCTTAATTAAATTCTTCATGAGAGGCCCCAAGGGGTATGTTTTGGTCATTTCATACTTGCTTGGGAGAGGGGTTATGGTCGGCTACCATAGGAAGGAGAGAGAGTCTCTTTCTTCTCATTTTTTTTATTCCTTTTAGATCTAAAAACTTTTTTCTTCCAATTTCTTCATTCCCTCACCATTTCTTACTCAATTTCTTCCCAAATTATTTTCTTATTATTTATTGGAGGCTAAAAGAAGAAGGATCTATAAGGAGGAGAGCAAGGATCTACAAGGAGGAGCCAAGATCTATAATTTGGAGGCTACATTCATCATTTAGTGATTTTTATTGGGAATCCATCTCCCAATAGGTATATTTTAGTTTTTGCTCTTTAATTAGGTTCTAAATATAAGATTTAACTATAAGGAACCACCCCACATGTATAGGCTACCAATAGAATTTGGAGTTAGGTTCATAGGTGACATATGGAGGAAGTTATGTGTATTTTTGTGTCAATTTTGGGAGAATTCTGAGATTGACCCATCATATGTTTGTTAATTGGTCAATTAGATCAAATTGACATGTGTATGATTGTTTGTGACTAGTGTCATATCCATAATTAGATACGTGTATGCCATATCCTATTAATTTGGCGATACGAATTATTTTTGGGGGTTTTCCTTCGATACGGAGGTTTGTGCATGTCACATCTTGACACGGACACGTAGTTGATTTAATTATTCTTTGTATCATACATGATTAGTATTTTAGACTTGCTCGTGTCCTTCAGGATACGTTTGGTTATGTGATGAAGCTGTATCGCAAGCGTATCATAGAATTAGTGTGATACGGGTGTGGTGCACTCCACGTGTTTATTTTATTGCTCTTTAATTCAATATGACTTGTGTATACATTAGATATGATATATTATGTATATATATGTATATATGTATGAGTGATATATCTATATGTGTGTTTGTATATATATATATATATATATATATATATATATATATATATATATATATATATGTATATGTATATTGATATCTCTATATATCTATTAAGTATAGTATATATGTATGTATTTGTGAGTGTGTGAGCTATGTGTGTGTACATTGGATATATAGGGTTTGTATGTGAGGGGTCGGGCACCACTGGAGAATAGCAGCAGCAATCAAACTCGGTGTAGCAGCAGTTGCGATAAGGCAGAGAGAGGGTAAAACCTTCCATCAAGCAGTGAATTCAGCACTACAGCTGTGCAAGCATACAATAATTCAGTCAGTAAGCCTAAAGGTGTGCCTCAACTACAGTAGCAGTTACAACAGAGTTAACATCGCTGTAATACAACTTTAGGGAGCTACTCGTGCACAATATATTGCAGGGAGCTGCTTGTGCACAACATATTGCGGGGAGCTTAGCACACATTGGTGTGCATCACAGCTGAAGTGGCAGTAGCTATTGCATTTAGGATGTGCAGTTTGCAATTACATCAAAAGCCAAATATCAGCACAGTAACTTATCAACCGCAGAGGGCCAACTGTGCAACAAGGGTTCAGCCGCATGCTCGTGCTGCACAGGGGATGCAGTAGCATTAGTGCACAACTGAAGAAGATGTTTGTATTCATCAGTAACACAACAAAGAGCAGTAGCAGCCTGCAGGCATTCCAACAACAAGGTGCAGCTCGAGCACTATCAATAGTCTCAGCGAAGGTAAGTGCAGAGCTCATGCATACTTGAGCAACAACAACTTCATCATGCAAGAGCAGTTGCAGTCTCTAACTGTACAACTGATTCTGCAAGCCACTGCAGTTTGTAGTGTGCAGCCAAGGCACTGTGCAGGCATTTAGCATTCAGCATGTAGCCAGCATCCAACAGCAAGGGTTGATCCTCAGGTGAGCAGCAAGTTCAAGGCAGCAGGTAATGGTTTAGCTAGTGGGTTAGTTAGTGTAGTTAATATAGTTGGTAGTTTAGTATAAAAGTTAGTTATATACCTGTTAGTCTAGATAGTTAGATAGATATATAAATACTGGTTAGATATGTAGTATTGTATTGATATGTTAGTATGTAGTATATGTTTCTATGTACTAGTATGTATTATATGTTAAGTTAGTAGGTATGCATTGATATGAAATATATGTTAGTAGTTATAGTATTTAATAGATAGAATAGTTGGCATATAGTTTAATATATGGGGGTTAGCTATATATTAGCTATATGCATTAGGATTTGACTTACTTTGGGATACCAAGGGAATGTCAAGGTAATTGGTCAATACTCAAGGTATTAGGTTTGAGTATCGAGATGGGTGTGTAGGTAGTGAGATACGCTTTGGTTCAAAGTCAAGGTATCCACTTTGCATTAGTTAGCTAGGATACTATATGTATTGCCTTGTATATATATATATATATATATATATATATATATATATATATATATATATAAATTATTATTTTTATATTAAAAACTTGCATATCCTATGATACGATATTTTGTGTGTATACTAGTATCTTAGCGTAAGTAGTGTGGCTTAGTTTCATAGTGTGTAGACCTAGTATCCTAGAGTTGGACTCTTACGACCTAGAAATAGCCGATTTGACCTAGTTGACTATTTTGACTTAGAAATGGATTTATGACCTAGAATTGCAACAATTTTACTTATTTTTATTTTCGAATCTTGTATTGATGCAATACACCATATTTAGGTTTGTGTGACACCAACTTGGGCATCGAGAGACACACCTTGCTCCGGACTTCAGGCGAGTATATTTTTTTTTTAGTTTTTATTTCATAATAGTGTATATATCTCATATTCTAGAATTATATACTTAATTCTGACACAGTGGTTTCACAGACTGGTACTATATGGATCCTGCCAGGAGATGTTATCCCCTACCTTATTCAACGGATACTCCTTCACATATATTTTATCGTGTGTATTGGGTATTGATTATTTATATTTTTTGTTCACACACTGCTCGTATTCTGTCATGCCCCAGTCCCAAAATACGTAGGACTAGGAACACGTAAGCATGCCAACCGCATGTATATGGCAACTCTAATATATGGAAACCATAACACATGCGTACGCTGTATTATGAACAATAATTCACAAGTGGTATAAACTATCACAAGTCATAGGGCATAACTAAATCTCATCCACAGAAATCATAAATAAATAAATAACCAATAACTATGTAACTAAAACTCAATATAAAGTATCAAAGGATGATAGTCGGGTGGAAATAAATCTACTACCAAACTAGAATATAAAATAAACAAAATAATATAAGTATATCAACTAACAATCAATAAGACTCGAAGAGAAGACCTCCTCGAAATATAAGTAGCAAGTCCGGATCTGCGCTCCTGCTAAGACATGAACATCTACACCTGGAAAGGGACCAGGTCCTCGAGGGACGTAAAAAGATATATAGAAGCATGCCAATAAAGTACTAAAATAAATATCCAATGGGTCGCCTAACCGTCTAAGTGAATACAGTTTAAGAACAACTTTCCCAACACGTGGGCTATCTGGCTAAAAATGGGATTGGCCTGATTCTCTTGGAGATTCAGGAGCCTAAAAAGTATGTCATCTTTTGAACGACAGACGCTGCCAGGTAATATAGGGGTTATCACGACCGCGCATCTCCGACGGAGCGTACAGGTTACAAAAAAGAAAGTACAAAGGAGCCCACACGCCTTACTTGTTGTTCTTCCTATCCCATGCTCTAAGCATGTCATATCCATGACACGATAATACCTCTAATAACTACCAGGTCTTCTAGCATGCAAATTCCTAACAACAGTTATCCCTAACGCACGTCCCATACGTACAGGACGCCAACCTAGTACACGAGTCCATGTCCTACATGAGACTCACACTTGTGTAAGAACAGCTGTGTCACGGCCAATGAAACCTAATGATGCTTCATGATAATGGGGTGGTCTCATAAACTAGGTTAATGCATATACATAATAAAAATAGATCATGACGACACCGTCGTTGCACCCAAGTTTTCTTGGACGCGCAGTTTATATAGCAGTTTAAAATATAAGAACTAAATGACAGAAATAAAAAAGTATGCATTATATAGAATATGAATAACAGTACAATGTAAAGGTATACTTGCCTGCTCTGAAAAAGGATGAAGTCGCAACTCAAGGCGTCGTCCGATCTACCCGTCACATAAATTAAACAAGTTAGGTTACAAAAGTGGGTGAATAGGTTCCTCCATTTTAATCTACTTTTATTTTGAATAAAATAACCTAAAATAGTATTTTAATCTTATTATAATCTCATTTTATTGTTAAACCCTAATTTTGGTCCAAAGAAAGTCAACTTTACGAATTTGTGATCTGTGGCACACAAATTGAGGCAATCCGTTGACCAAAAAGTCAACCAACTCAAATACTAGATTTGTGTATGGAATCCTATAGATTTTAATCCTACATGAATGCTGGAATCAAAAGTTTCATAAAATTACAAGTCGGTAAAGAGTTATGTCCATAAGGGCGCACATATGATAATTTTCGGTAGTTTCCTATTTACGTTTATGTTGCACAAATTTTACAGTAGAATAAATTTATATGTTAAATTTTGGAAAAATAATTTTATGTAAGTTCATCATGTCAATTTTCTAAAATTTCAAACGGTTCATAATTCTGAGTTCGGGATCTCCCATAATCTCAAAAATACCAAAATACGTCTAATTTTGGACAACTGACACTTTCAGAATATTCTGGAAAAATAGGTTCATAAATTATTAAAATAATTTATATATTCACAAAACTAACCTTGATATGGTTCTAACAAAAAAAATGGAGCGCGTTTGGAGTCCGGAGCTAGAAGATATCGTCTTTTTTAGTCATCATAACTACTAGAAAATGAGTCTGAATTTATGACAAATTTGACTATTTTTGGACGAAAAATAGGAGAATTTGGGGGAAAAAAATGAAGGATGAGGTATTTATAATGGTGGACACTACTTAATTGAATACGACTAGGATTGGCTAATTTATATATGATTAGGATCAGTTTAAATAAGGATAGGATATGAATGAAGTTGTTTTCCTATTAGGCTGAGGATTTGAATTAATTTAAAACAGAGTGTGAGTTCATCTCAATAATTTATAATCTTAAATAAAATTAAAGATAATATAAATAATTTATATATAATCTTATTAATATCTATTAACACTAAATTAGCTTCTATCTGATATTAAGACTTTATATATCTAAAGATATCCTCAATAATTCCAAAAATCCAATAATTCTTTAAAATTCTAAATAAACTACAAAAAAAATATTTAAATATTTTAACTCTAAAATAAATGTTTGGTAGTAATAACATTCAAGTATGGTCTCATAGTAAATCATGAAAGTCCTAAAAATTTACGTTTCCTAGGTTTTAATTACCAAAAATTATAGAAAAATCTCCAAAATTCTAAATTAGCCTAAAAATAATTCTAAATAAATATTTATATAAGTAAATATATCAAAAAAAAAATATTTTCTAATTAACAAAGAGAATACTCTAAAGAAATTCAATGTTTAAAATAATCTATAATAAATATAATAATATAAAATACACACAAAATATCTATTTTAGGTGAGTGGGTTTACATGTTCAGTGTGCTTATTCGTGTACACACACTGCTTGTGTTCTGTCACGCCCCAGTCCCAAAATATGTAGGACTAGGAACACGTAAGCATGTAAGTCGTATGTATATGGCAACTCCAATATATGGATACCATAATACACATGTACGCTGTAATATGAATATAAACTCACATGTGGTATATATACTTTCACAAGTCACATATATACTAACCTCATCCACACAATAAGTCATAGAAAAGAATAACTAGACTAGAATAATGAGTCTGAATAATCCAAAATAATAGTTGGGTAGAGACAAATCCACTACCAATGACTATATCAATACTAAAATGAGGGAGAAGGGTAAATCTCCAATATAAATAAGATGATGATATAAGGGTATCAGCGAAGCGATCCATCACTAGAGATAATCCAAGATGCTCAGAAGGTAAGACCTCCTCGAAAGAGATAAGTAGTAAGTCCTGATCCGTGCTCCTGCGAATAGTCATGAACATCTACACCTGAAAAGGGACCAGGTCCTCAGAGGGACGTAACAAGATACATAGAAGCATGCCAATTTGAATACAGTAAACATGCATAATATTTGAAAATATATAAGTACGCTGTACAAGATTATCTATATGAATGCAAATGAGGACAACTTTTCGACGTATGGACAAGGGTAGGCTACTCGATCTAAGCCTCACAACTCACACACCCGTCAGGGGACATCAGAAATCGTCATACCTCGGGGGTAGCGACCAGCGCGACTCTACAGAAATCGACATACCTCGGAGGTAGCGACCAACGCGGCACACGCCCGTAGTGCAATCTATATACTACAGTTTACCAGAGTGGTTAAAGCCCATATGCCTAATGATTGTCCTCTCATGATACTAAGTGTCAAGTGTGTGTCAACATACATATAATAGATAGTAATGACTGAAAGAAAATATACATGCAATGCATATACAGAAATGAAATGAATATACAAAAATATAAATAGTATGCAAAGTATTGTAAGCAATTTGGTAAGTTATCTTGCCTGGTCTGAAAAAGAATGAAGTCCCAACTCAGGGCGTCGTCCGATCTACCCGTCACATAAATTAAACAAGTTAGGTTACAAAAGTGGGTGAATAGGTTCCTCTATTTTAATCTATTTTAATTCTGAATAAAATAACCTAAAATAGTATTTTTAATCTTATTATAATCTGATTTTATTATTAAACTCTAATTTTGGTCCAAAGAAAGTCAACTTTACGGGTTTGTGATTCGTGGCACACAAATCAAGGCGATCCGTTGCCCAAAAAGTCAACCAACTCAAATCCTGGATTTGTGTATGGAATCATATAGATTTCAATGCTACATGAATATTAGAATCGACAATTTCTTAAAATCATAAGTCGGATAAGTGTTATGGCCATAAGGGCGCACAGATGACAGTTTTTGGTGGTTTTCTATTTACGTCTATGTTGCACAAATTTTATAGTAGACTAAACTTGCATATTAAATTCTAGAAAAATAATTTTATGTAATTTTATCATGTTATATTTTCAAAACTTCAAACGGCTCATAATTCCGAGTTTGGGATCTCCCAAAATCTCGAAAATACGTAAATGCGTCTGATTTTGGACATCTGGCACTTTCGGAATATTCTGGAAAAATAGGTTCTTAAATTTTTAAAAAATATTCTATATTCAGAAAACTAACCTTGATTTAGTTCTAACAAAAAAATTTGGAGCGCGTTTGGAGTCCGAAGCTAGGAGATACCGTCTTTTTAAGTCGTCATAACTACTAAAAAATGAGGCTGAATTTATGACGAATTTTGACTATTTTTGGATAAAAAAGAGGGGAATTTGGAAAAAAAAATATAAAGGAGGAGGTATTTATAATGGTGGATACTACTTGTCACGACCCGCACCTAGATGAATCGGGCACCGGTTCGCGAGTATGTCCAGCCTACGCCGTAGTGTCGGCGGTAGTACGCTGTCTAGATCATATTCACAGGTAATTTTAAATCTAGCTCATTCACAGTGAATAAATAGACAAGGATAATAACAGGAAATAAGAATGCTAAGATTTCATAAGACAAAATTTTGTGACATCCAAATCCACAGTTTTATACAGAACCAGAAGATAAATCGGGGACAAACCCGAGTACTATGCTGAAAGAAAATACTAGCTAACTACTCCTCAAAAGTAGTCTCCTGAGTAGGAACCGGCTCCTCAAATGTATCACCTGCTACGCCATATGGGCCATAAAAGGTGGGGGCATAGTCCTCATCATCGCCTAAATGTCAACGGATCCAGTCAGGAAAGGAGCAAAGTACCAATACACAACAAAGCTTAAACTAAATAATTATGACAAGTAGTAAAAACTGACTAAGTATCACGATAAAATTTATACATAATAAGTAGTAAAATTAACTAAGGGTTAATTGCTATAAATCAGGGATATGAGTAAAACAGGATTATAATGAGACAAGAAAATGGAACTACAACAAGATAAATAAACTATGTGTGTGTGATTTTGTATTTAGAATACAAAGTTGGCATGTAGGGGGTTATAAGGCTAATCAGGCACATCATAGACGGCTATCAGTCAGGAATAATCGAGTATCCTGCTGATGGTACAGTCCCGTACCAACAGCTATCAGTCAGGACAGGGGGAAGGGTAAACTACAAGCCACCTAGTATTCTCCCTCCCGACACGAAAAGCAAGACATGAACTCCAAATCCTAACACTAAGTGTAATCATCCAATGGTGCTAGTAGAGCAATGATCTAATTATCATAATATAAAGAATAAACTTGAAGTGCAGGTACTTGCCTGATGTTTGGATTCCAACTACGGTTCTGTTCTCGGGAAATTTCCAAAAATGTCTCCGGATGCTGAAATAAACATCACCATCATGCTCTGAAGATATCAAATAGCTAGAAATGATTGTCCTTGAGTCCAATTTGGAGACAAAGGCAAAAAATGACATTTTGGGTCAAAACGGGGTCCACATGTAGGCCCGCTTTGCACCGAAAAACGTGTCAGGGTCAAAAGTCTCCAAATTTACTAAATTTAGTGTCAACAGGTCAGGAACGATGATACGAACCCAACAGAACTTCCAGAATTGGATTCCGATGAGCCGATCACAAAATCGCCCGTCGAGCGGGGCCTATGGGACCCACGACACACGATTTCGTCAACGTTCTCGGAATCGAACCAAACTTGGGTCACAGGACCAGCGTATCGCTACGAGTCCGATGGCACAAGTTTCTTTTCAATCTGACGTGTGTACATAAAGTTAGGGTGTGATCCAGAAAAGTCGGATACGGGGCGTTGTCCGCTGATACGCGTTGATCCCGGTGTGCATGCACACCCGAATCGACTTCTGTAAAATTCTACACGTCCGTATCGACGGCGCGCACGTATCTGTGAAGACCGCGTGCGACCAAGTCGTCCCGTTTGGCGGGGCGTACCCAGTTCCGGGGTGAAGCAGGGCATTATTTTTCCTGTTTTTGGATCGCTGTTCGCGATCGCCACAGGACGCGATACCCCGAGCGGGTTACACGGACACCGAGGGGGTCATGCAGGCTACGCAACGCAACTGACGGAATCAGAAACGGATAAACGAGCAGGGAGATACACGTACCTGAACAGGGCTTGAAAAATAGCGTTTCTCGTGTCCGTGTCGTGTCGTACACGTGTTTGACACGAGAGAGAGAACTAGGGTTAGGGTTGCCGGAGGCGGAGCTGAGGCGCTGATGCCGGAGGTGGGCCGGAGGAGCGGTGCGGGTGGCGCGCCGGAGCAGGCGGGGGACGGGCGGAGCCGGCTGGAGGCGCTGCGGCGAGGCGAGGGCTCGGGGTCGGCCTGGTTTCCTTGCGGGCGGGGAGAAGGAGGAGGCGGAGAGGGGGCTGCGGCGAGTTGGTGGCGGCGCTGGCGAAGGCGGGCACGGCATGGCGGCGCTGGGCGGAGTGGTGGCGGCGGGGTGGTGCGATAGGGTGAGGGGCGGTGACCGGAGGCCGAGCGGGGGTTAATTTATAGGGGAGGAGGAGAGGCGAGGGGCCGAGGGAGGCGGGCGTCATGGCCGGGGTGCGGGTGAGGTGGCCGGGCGGAGCGCCACATGGCCGAAGGCGGCGGCTCCGGCGGGAGACGCGGGAGGGGAGCGGTTCAGGCGGGGAAGAGGGGAGAAAGGGGAACGGGTCACGGGCGGCGGGTCGGGTTCGGGTGGACCCGACCCGACCCGTTAAGGCGGGCGGGCTGGGCCGGTTTGGGCCGAGGGTTGGGCCGGACTGGGCTGGGCTAGGGTTTAGGTTAATTAATTAAATAAATCAATAAATACATAAATAAATAAATAAATATATAGTTTTTAGGTGATTAAAAATAGGTTCGGGGCCCAATAAATTCCAGAAAAATTATCCTAAGTCCAGTTTTTCATTTTACACCCAAAAATATTATTTTCATAATATTTTAACAGTAATTAACAGCAAATAAAAATCAATTAATTACCAAGAGCCTAGGTTTTAATTACAGAAAAATTCCAAAAATTTCAGAAAATTATGAAAAGTCCAAATTAATAATTCTTGAAAATCAGGGGGCTTACAATCTACCCAACTTATAAAAATTTCGTCCTCGAAATTAAAATATGGCATAATCTATTAATCCTTTATGTACATAAGGCAAGTCAATCGCAATCTCCTTGCGATAATCAAAATTCTAATCATATCTATTGCAATCACTTCAAGGTTAAGATGACCACTGTTCCAATCAAAATTTCCACCTATGGTTATCTCCTCTCACTTTCTCAAATTATCCATATCCATATCCAAATTTAAATTAAATTCTTATAACATCTTCAAAATTTAAATAAGCATGTAAATTTTACCTCCCGATCTCTAACTATCATAATCTCCTCTAGAAGTAATCCGAGTCCAATATTATTCCCATTTTACTTATAAATTTTTGTATGCTTCGACTTTTAAAACTCCATTCACATCCTCAACGTTTCAAATAGGTAGTCCAACCATCAAATTTTAAATTCTTAATTCCAATCATCAAATTGAAGATAATTTAAATGCAATCCACCAATGTTCAAGTCTGAAATTCTATATTTTTATCCTCTAAATTCAAATTGATGATTTTACCTTAATTATTCCAAATTTAAATCATGTACCTAAGGTATAAATATTGGGTCCTCAATATCAAAAATTTTGAAGTTCATTAATCCTCATCATCTTAGTCATTCTTCTAAAATTCTCAAAATTGAATTGGCTTGAACCTCTCCCAATCAAAGCTTTACTCGATCACAATCCAAAAAAAATTTCTCTCGAGTTGATAATGCACTGCTACCCAACTTAGAATTTACCCATCTATCATCTAAGGCTATACATCTAATAAAGCTATGTCCCAACTTATTTAATCATGGTATTGAATCCTTAAGTCTTTAACACCAAACACATCACCTATGGTATTCCCTTAATCATATATAAAAGGGTCATCATCAATGCGACCGGCCTGTGGGGTATATCTAGTACTGTCTATATATCAAACTTATACCAAGCACGAGATTTCGTCTTTCCGAAATAAGGGAAGACGAAGATCAATAATAAAGAGTTCAAGGGTGAGGTGATAGAATAAAAGTATCAGGATCAAGGCGTTTAACGAATTCAAAGGAGAATTGTCAAGCAGTGGTGGATTGAAATCCTATTATGGTAATCATTTGTTCGCATGCTCGTATTAGTACAGTTATGTAACTGATACGATATGCTCGGACATATCTAGAGGACAAGTATACTAGTCAACTATATATCTCAATCCACGTAAAGTAGTCGTGCGAAGAGTGAACCAAAATGTATTAAGGTTGATCAGACCGTAATACACTGATTCTGAATAGATAATTGTATTAGTGGGGTTGATCAGGTCCCAATAACACATATATCATAAACAAGCCCGATAAAGAGTAAGCTTGCAAAACTAGGCTATAGAATAGCAGCATAAGTCAAGTACAGAAAAATTAAGTGCGCTAGATGATGATGGAAGGAGGTACAAATTATTCAAGTTCATAAAACAACACACAATAAGCACAATAACAAAAGACTCTACAATCTCTACAGTTATCAAATATAAAAGCATACTAGGTTATTAGCAAGTTCAAAATTACTAGGTTGGGACTGAGGTCACGAACCAATAGGCACGACCTAAAACAAGACTAGAAACGGTAGCTACAAATCACTTACGCGCATTAGCTACTCCAAGAGTCTGCGCGTCCTCCAAAGTTATCGCGTAAGCTTGTCTGCGTCCTTGAGGTGGTGCCCTCTGCTGTTATTGGGCTTGTTGGGAGAGTGCTGCTTGTGGTACCAAGGGTGGTCTCGGTTCGGGTGCTGGTAGAGCTTGTTGGTTTATCATGGCATCTCGTGGTGATCTTGTAGGAATCTCGTCGCTTGCTGATAGATCCTTTACTCTGCATCCAAAATAAACGATAAGAGGCACACAGAAATCAAGGCAGGATATAAGTCAAGGAATTAATTCGAATCCGAGATAGATGTCAAGAATGATTCAAGCAAGTTGATGAGATCCTAAAACTTATCCTATTCTTACTGCAGGCTTGTTCGGTCCCTAAGTTGAAACCAAAAAATTTAGTCGTTGACCTGCATGGGCCACCATAAAAACGTGTCACGACCCGCACCCAGATGAATCGGGCACCGGTTCGCGAGTACGTCCAGCCTACGCCGCAGTGTCGGCGGTAGTACGCTGTCTAGATCATATTCACAGGTAATTTTAAATCTAGCTCATTCACAGTGATAAAATAGACAAGGATAATAACAGGAAATAGGAATGCTAAGATTTCATAAGACAAAATTTTATGACATCCAAATCCACAGTTTAATACAGAACCAGAAGATAAATCGGGGACAAACCCGAGTACTATGCTGAAAGAAAATACTAGCTAATTACTCCTCAAAAGTAGTCTCCTGAGTAGGAACCGGCTCCTCAAATGTATCACCTGCTACGCCATATGGGCCATAAAAGGTGGGGGCATAGTCCTCATCATCGCCTAAATGTCAACGGATCCAGTTAGGAAAGGAGCAAAGTACCAATACACAACAAAGCTTAAACTAAATAATTATGACAAGTAGTAAAAACTGACTAAGTATCACGATAAAATTTATACATAATAAGTAGTAAAATTAACTAAGGGTTAATTGCTATAAATCAGGGATATGAGTAAAACAGGATTATAATGAGACAAGAAAATGGAACTGCAACAAGATAAAGAAACTATGTGTGTGTGATTTTGTATTTAGAATACATAGTTGCATGTAGGGGGTTATAAGGCTAATCAGGCACGTCATAGACGGCTATCAGTCAGGAATAATCGAGTATCCGGCTGATGGTACAGTCGCGTACCAACAGCTATCAGTCAGGACAGGAGGAAGGGTAAACTACATGCCTCCTAGTATTCTTCCTCCCGACACGAAAAGCAAGACATGAACTCCAAATTTTAATACTAAGTGTAATCATCCAATGGTGCTAGTAGAGCAAGGATCTAATTATCATAATATAAAGAATAAACTTGAAGTGCAGGTACTTGCCTGATGTTTGGATTCCAACTACGGTTCTGTTCTCGGGAAATTTCCAAAAATATCTCCGGATGCTGACATAAATATCACCATCATGCTCAGAAGATATCAAATAGCTAGAAATGCCTGTCCTTGAGTCCAATTTGGAGACAAGGGCAAAAAATGACATTTCGGGTCAAAACGGGGTCCACATGTGGGCCCGCTTTGCACCAAAAAATGTGTCAGGGTCAAAAGTCTCCAAATTTACCAAACTTAGTGTCAACAGATCAGGAACGATGATACGAACCCAACAGAACTTCCAGAATTGGATTCCGATGAGCCGACCACAAAATTGCCCGTCGAGTGGGGCTTGTGGGACCCACGACACGCGATTTCGTCAACGTTCTCGGAATCGAACCAAACTTGGGTCACAGAACCAGCGTATCACTACGAGTCCGATGGCATAAGTTTCGTTTCAATCCGACGTATGTACACAAAGTTAGGGCATGATCCAGAAAAGTCGGATACGGGGCGTTGTCCGCGGATACGTGTTGATCCCGGTGTGCATGCACACCCGAATCGACTTCTGCGAAATCCCACACATCCGTATCGATGGCACGCACGTATCTGTGAAGACCGCGCGCGACCAAGTCATCCCGTTTGGCGGGACGTACCCAGTTCCGGGGTAAAGCAGGGCGTTATTTTTCTTGTTTTTGGATCGCGATTCGCGATCGCCACAGGACGCGATGCCCCGAGCGGGTTGCACGGGCACCGAGGGGGTCATGCAGGCTACGCAACGCAACTGACGGAATCAGAAACGGGTAAACGAGCAGGGAGATACACGTACCTGAACAGGGCTTAAAAAATAGCATTTCTCGTGTCCGTGTCGTGTCGTACACGTGTCCGACACGAGAGAGAGAACTGGGGTTAGGGTTGCCGGAGGCGGAGCTGAGGCGCTGAGGCCGGAGGCGGGCCGGAGGAGCGGCGCGGGTGGCGCGCCGGAGCGGGCGGGGGACGGGCGGAGCCGGCTGGAGGCGCTGCGGCGAGGCGAGGGCTCGGGGTCGGCCTGGTTTCCTTGCGGGCGGGGAGAAGGAGGAGGCGAAGAGGGGGCTGCGGCGAGTTGGTGGCGGCACTGGCGAAGGCGGGCACGGCGTGGCGGCGCTGGGCGGAGTGGTGGCGGCCGGGTGGTGCGATAGGGTGAGGGGCAGTGACCGGAGGCCGAGCGGGGGATAATTTATAGGGGAGGAGGAGTGGCGAGGGGCCGAGGGAGGCGGGCGTCGTGGCCGGGGTACGGGCGAGGTGGTCAAGCGGAGCGCCACGTGGCCGGAGGCGGCGGCTCCGGCGGGAGACGCGGGGGGGGTAGCGGTTCAGGCGGTGAAGAGGGGAGAAAGGGGAACGGGTCACGGGCGGCGGGTCGGGTTCGGGTGGACCCGACCCGACCCGTTAAGGCGGGCGGGCTGGGCCGGTTTGGGCCGAGGGTTGGGCCGGACTGGGCTGGGCTAGGGTTTAGGTTAATTAATTAAATAAATCAATAAATACATAAATAAATAAATAAATAAATAGTTTTTAGGTGATTAAAAATAGGTCCGGGGCCCAATAAATTCCAAAAAAATTACCCTAAGTCCAGTTTTTTATTTTATACCCAAAAATATTATTTTCATAATATTTTAATAGTAATTAACAGCAAATAAAAATCAATTAATTACCAAGAGCCTAGGTTTTAATTACAGAAAAATCCCAAAAATTTAGAAAATTGTGAAAAGTCCAAATTAATAATTCCTGAAAATCAGGGGGCTTACACTAGTTAATGTAATACGACTAGGATTGGCTAATTTAGATATGATTAGGATCAGTTTAAATAATGATAGGACATGCATGAAGTTATTTTTCTAGTAGGCACCGGATTTAAATTAACTTAAAATATAGTTTGAGTTTATCTCAAAAATTTATAATCTTAAATAAAATTAAAGATAATTCAAATAATTTATATATAATCTTATTAATATCTATTAACACTAAGTTATCATCTATCTAATATTAAGACTATATATATCCTAAATAATTTCAAAAATCTAAATAAATTTTTTAAAATTCTAAATAAATTACAGAAAAATATAATTAAATATTTTAACCTAAAATAAATATTTGGTAGAAATAATATGCAAGTATGGACTCATAGTAAATCATGGAAGTCCTATAAATTTAGGTTTCCTATGTTTTAATTACCTAAAAATTCTAGAAAAATCTCCAAAAATCTAAAATAGCCTAAAAATGATTCTAAATAAATATTTACATAAGTAAATATATTAAAAAAAATTATTTTCTAATTAACTAAAAGAATACTCTAAAGTAATTCAATATTTAAAATAATCTATAATAAATATAATAATATAAAATACACACAAAATACCTATTTTGGGTGAGGGGGTTTACAATCTGCCCAACTTAAAAGAATTTTGTCATCGAAATTAACACTAACCAATATTCTTATTAAATCACTATAGCTATTATACTTCATTGTTATCTAGCAGTGCTTGCTAAAAGTTATGGTCTGTCGTTCTAAAACTTTCTTATTTATTGTCCATACACTATTCTATCATCCTCTAACTCGTCTATACTACCCAACTTATAAAAGTTCCACTAGTAGTCAAAATCTCTTGTGGCTATTGTCTAGGTTGTAAGACAAATTTATTTATTGGGTTGAGAATCTTGGGATACCTGTCTGGAATCTCACAATCATGATTTTTTTTGTAATCGTCAAGTATCGTAGTCTAATACTGCCATGTCACATGACCAGTAGTCTGTAAATACTTTGACTACTCTACTATAACGTTCTAGCTGCAGCTGTCGCTACTTCACCAGCGAATTATCATATTTGTCAGTTCGTAACAAGTGCCTTCAACTCTTTCTAAGCTTAGTCTAGGTTTTTAGGGCAACAGTTATGGTCTTGACTAACTTTATAAAACTATTAGAAGTAAGTACTAATTCAACTAATCCAACTTATTCCTATTAGACTAAGGGATGTTATACATGGTTTTTAAAATAATAAAAGGATACAGATATTGCTATAGTTCATATACATAAGGGTTATCATTACGTACTCATCTTTTAGTTATTAATCATTTACTAAACCATTTATGTTTTAACTAACCAAATAAGGGTGGGGTTGAAGTAATTCAAACAATTCATAATGGCACGAAAGGATACGACTATGATAGAAAGAGTTAAGCATGAGATAAGGAATGTATATAGAAAAGAAGATGAGCCACTCAAGGGGGCAAGATGGTGATAGAAAGAGAATACTACTACTGCTACGCGTGTCATCCATTAGCTTCATGGATATGCCATCTAGTTAGGATATCAACATATATTCATAACTGCTAAACTACCTTATATATAATTTTACGTCTACTATGCACCTAAGATCCCATGTCATAAAGGGGGTCTTGAGTTTGAAATAACAAATATAACTAAGGTCGTACCTGTATCTACGACTTCCTATGCCTGTTCTCTCTTGTTTGTCATCTTGAGTGCTTGGCCTATGGGGTATATCTATTACTATCAGTGTATCAAACTTATACTAAGTACAAACATTCGTCTTTCCGAAATAGGAAAAGACGAAAAACAACAATAAAGAGTTCAAGGAGGAGGTGATATAATATAAGTACGGGATGCAAAGGGATTAGAGAATTTGAAAGGGAGTTGCCAAGGTAGTTGTGGATTAAAATCTTATTTTGGTAAATTCCTATTTGCATATTCAAATCAGAACAGTTGTGTACCTGACATGATATGCTCTGACCAGTCTAGAGGGCAAGTATATTCGTCTAACAAGTTGAGTCAACTATATCTTAATCCACATAAAGTAGTGATACAAAGATCGAACCAAGCGCACTACGGTTGATCAGACCATAATGCACTAATTCTGGTTTAGACAATATATTAGTGTGGGCCCCCAATAATACATGTGTCATGAACAAGCTTAATTAAAGAATAAGCTTGCAAAACTTGGCTATAATAGTAGCATAAGTCAAGGTAGTAAAAATATACGTACGCTTGATTATGATGGAGAAAGGTACAGAATAATTTAAGTTTACCAAGAAGATCGGTGTTGTGCCTCTACAGTTGCCATACTAATTTTTTTGTCTAAGTCTCTAGTCGACCAAATGGGGGTATGGACCTCTAAAGTCTACAGTCTGGATAAATACTATCTTCTTATGCAAGTCTATAGTTGGTGTCATTCAATTATACTACATTAATGGGTCAAAAGGACTATGTGTTACAAGGTTATGAGGCATACTGTCCAACTTACAAAAATTTAACTATTAGTATTATTGAATACTAGAGTGTATATACCTAGTATAAGTCATCTTCCTAACCCCTATCAAGCACGAGAGAAGATTGACGTTGAGAAGGGATCAAGTAAGATGTAATACAAGCAATCAAATTAGAATACGAGATAAAATCAAGGGAGGTGATTAAATAAGTGGATGAGATACTATATTTTAGTCCTATGCGCAGGCTTGCTCGGTACAGTAACGTAACCGAGATAATATGCTCTCGACCTGCATGGGCCACCACAAAAATATGTCACGTCCAGTCCCAAAATATGTAGGACTAGGAATACGTAAGCATGCCAGCCGTATGTATATGGCAACTCCAATATATGGATACCATAATACACACGTATGCTGTAATATGAATATAAACTTATATGTGGTATATATAGTGTCACAAGTCACATATATACTAACCTCATCCACACAACAAGTCATAGAAAAAAAAAACTAGACTAGAATAATGAGTCTGAATAATCTAAATTAATAGTCGGGTGGAGACAAATCCACTATCAATGACTATATCAATACTAAAATGAGGGAGAAGGGTAAATCTTTAATATAAATAAGATAATGATATAAGGGTATCAGCAAAGCAATCCATCGCTAGAGATAATCCAAGATGCTCAGAAGGTAAGACCTCCTCGGAAGAGATAAGTAGTAAGTCCTGATCCGTGCTTCTGCGAATAGTCATGAATATCTATACCTAGAAAGGGACTAGATCCTCAGAGGGACGTAACAAGATACATAGAAGCATGCCAATTTGAATACAGTAAACATGTATAATGTTTGAAAATATATAAGTACGCTGTACAAGACAATCTATATGAATGCAAATGAGGATAACTTTTTGACGTATGGGCAAAGGTAGGCTACTCGATCTAATCCTCATAACTCACACACCCTTCAGGGGATATCAGAAATCGTCATACCTCGGGGGTAGCGACCAGCGCGACTCTACAGAAATCTACATACCTCTTGGGTAGCGACTAATACGACACATGCCCGTAGTACAAGCTATATACTACGGTTTACCATAGTGGTTAAAGCCCATATGCTTAATGATTGTCCTTTCATGATATAAAGTGTCAAGTGTGTGTCAACATTCATATAATAGATAGTAATGACTGAAAGAAAATACACATGCAATGCATATACAGAAATAAAATGAATATACAAAAATATAAATAGCATGCAAAGTATTATAAGCAATTTGGTAAGGTATCTTGCATGGTCTGAAAAAGAATGAAGTCCCAACTCAAGGCGTCGTCCGATCTACCCGTCACATAAATTAAACAAGTTAGGTTACAAAAGTGGGTGAATAGGTTCCTCCATTTTAATCTATTTTAATTCTGAATAAAATAACTTAAAATAATATTTTAATATTATTATAATCTAATTTTATTATTAAACTCTAATTTTGGTCCAAAGAAAGTCAACTTTACGGATTTGTGATTCGTGGCATGCAAATCGAGGTGATCTGTTGACCAAAAGCCAGCCAACTCAAATTCTAGATTTGTGTATGGAATCATATAGATTTTAACGCTATATGAACGTTGGAATCGACAGTTTCATAAAATCATAAGTCGGTAAAGAGTAATAGCCACAAGGGCGCACAGATGACAGTTTTTGGTGGTTTCTTATTTACGTCTACGTTGGACAAATTTTACAGTAGATTAAACTTATATATTAAATTATGGAAAAATAATTTTATGTAAGTTCATCATGTCAAATTTTTGAAACTTTAAACGGCTAGTAATTCCGAGTTGGGATCTCTCAAAATCTCAAAAATACGAAAACGCATCTGATTTTGGACAGCTGGCACTTTCGGAATATTCTGGAAAAATATGTTCTTAAATTATTAAAAAAATTCTATATTAAGAAAATTAACCTTGATATAGTTTTAACAAAAAAATTGGAGCACGTTTGGAGTCCGGAGCTAGGAGATATCGTCTACTTAAGTTGTCATAACTACTAGAAAATGAGGCTAAATTTATAACAAATTTTGACTATTTTTGGACAAAAAAGAGGAGAATTTGGAAAAAAAAATATGAAGGAGGAGGTATTTATAATGGTGGACACTACTTAATTGAATACGACTAGGATTGACTAATTTGGATATGATTAGGATCAGTTTAAATAATGATAGGACATGCATGAAGTTATTTTTCTAGTAGGCTCAGGATTTAAATTAATTTAAAATAGAGTTTGAGTTTCTCTCAATAATTTATAATCTTAAATAAAATTAAAGATATTCAAATAATTTATATATAATCTTATTAATATCTATTAACACTAAATTATCATCTATCTAATATTAAGACTATATATATCCTAAATAATTTCAAAAATCTAAATAAATTTCTTAAAATTCTAAATAAATTACAAAAAAATATAATTAAATATTTTAACCTAAAATAAATATTTGGTAGAAATAATATGCATGTATGGACTCATAGTAAATCATAGAAGTCCTAGAAATTTAGGTTCCCTATGTTTTAATTATCTAAAAATTCTAAAAAAATCTCCAAAAATCTAAAATAGCCTAAAAATAATTCTAAAGAAATATTTACATAAGTAAATATATTAAAATTTTTATTTTCTAATTAACTAAGAGAATACTCTAAAGTAATTTAATATTTAAAATAATCTATAATAAATATAATAATATAAAATACACACAAAATACCTATTTTGGGTGAGGGAGTTTACATGTTCAGTGTGATTATATTCGTGTACACTCACTGCTCGTGTTCAGCGGCCATATTCATATTCATAACGTGTCATGATTGGATCCGTTAGTATTAGTTGGGGATGGGAGAGTAGGAGTTGATTATGTGATCAAAGCTCGTTATTATTCATGTACATGTTGATTACATGTCACACTTGTAATCGAGTTACCTTATTGATCATATTCAACCCAAACCGATCACATAATGAACTTGTATTCAGAGGCGCATTAGTTAGATTTCAGGTATTTCTTCATATTGCAGAAATTTATATTATTTGTTCTCTATTCCAGTATATTACCTGTTTCCTCTTGTTCATTTCATTCAGATATTTAGTTATCTTGTATTTTATTTCTATTATCTATTTTATATACTCGATTATATATTTGAAACTACTTTCAGAGGTATGTACTTTACTCCAATCATGACTGGATATATTTTTCAGATAACTGGCTTATAGACCAGTGTCCTACATTCTACGGGACGCAGGATAGTGTACCTTTAGAGGATACTCCTATAGACCTGTAGGACTTAGTTGTAGAGTCTGAGGAGATTTAGTTTATTGTGTTGGATTTGTATTAGACTATTCTTTGAGATTCATGGCTTGTATATTATTTCAGACTTGTGGATTGTATCTTATTTCTTTCCTTCGCTATTCCATTCATGTTTTATCTTCCTTAGTTTGTATTATGATTGAGTTTAGTTACATTTGTGAGATACCATATTGTTCCTCCATTTGGAGTTGAGATGATTGACAGGTACAATATTTATATTGTTGAGATGTTAGTTAGTTAGAGTTGACCCAGACAACATTCTACCGCTGATGTCGTGGCGTAGGCTGGGCGTACCCATGTACTCATGCCCGAATATGGGTGCGGGTCGTGACATATAGAATTTCCTGCTGAGTTTTCTTTTAAAAGGTCGCCTAAGCCCCTAAATGGTCTTTTTGCGTACTTTTGTCAAAATTATCTAGAAGGCACTTGTATAGAAGGCACACATGAGTGGAAAAGTGCGTCCAGAGTTCTTCTAAAGTCCTGGTATACTTTGCAAGGATTTGAATGCTGTGCTGAAAGCAAGCATTTATATGAGAGAACACAGATTGCTCCCAAGTTCAACAGGTAGAGTTATACACCAAGGGTCTCATGCATACTTTTCGTAGAATTGCTCAGTCTTCTCAGGTCATAACTCTTTGTGCTTCGACTTTGTTGTTGCCTTAAAATATCCAGTAAGCCAAAGATGCTATAAAAGTAAAGCTACAAGGAGTTTAATTCTAAGCTACGATAATAAATCCAAATTCAAACCTAAGTCAATAAGTAGCAGGTATAAACTAGGTTATCAAAAGTATGCCCGCAGATGAGTTCACTTGGTTGGCAAGATATACTTGTCTACGATCAAGTTTTAGCTAATACCAATACTACCAAGGTCACCAACAGCCAGGACCAAGCTCGGCTGTTGCACTCGGCTGAGGAAAAAATAAAGAAGGAAAGAGAAAGAAAAGAAAAAGTGAACTGAAGAAAAGAGTAATGATGTACTTATATATGTAACCTCCGTATCGTGAAATTCTTGCTTAAATATTATTATTAGGTTAATTTGAGGCTATTGAGATTTTTTAAAATTTTTGGTTAATTAAAAACTAGTAACAGTAATTTTTTAGGACTTTCAAAATTTTATTTTAGTGACAAATATTATTAAAAATGTTCCAAATTTTTATTTTATGTTCTAAATAATCAAATATATTATCTATAATTTTCTAAAAATTTTCTGAAAATTTTTAGTATTTATTGGGAGTTATTTAGGCTAATATCTAATTTTTTAGGACTTCTAAAATTTATTGTGCAAGCCAAGAAATATAGAATAGACCCACGTAATTTTTTAGGATTTATAATATTATTATATATTTTCTAAATTATTTTCAGAATTTTGGAATATTTTTAATATTTATTTTTAGTTAAATAGGTAAAACTAATTTTTAGAGCTTCTCCTAATTACAGTAGAAAATATATGAATATAAATTGCCCCAAGTATTTTTCTAGGATTTTTGGGTTCAAAATATATTTTCTATAATTTTTTTGATTTTTATGATTATATTTAATATTTATTTTGAGTTATTTAGATTTAAAATGACTTACGTAATGTTTTGATAAAGGAAAATAAAAAATAAATAATACAAACAATACCATCCAACCAGATTCTGCACGTGTCAGCCTATCACTTTTCACTCAGCCTCATGTTAGCCAATATATATATATATATATATATATATATATATATATATAATAACCTTAATTATCCTATTATTTGAGAGAGAGAGAGAGATTTGAGAGAATGTCATATAGGATTTTCTTCATCTTATAGAAGCCATTACTCATAGCTCCGGACTCCAAACACAGCTCAGTTTCTTGTATTAGAACCGTATTGAGGTTAGTTTCAGAATATGTAAATTGTTTTAAGAAATTCTTAATATTAAATTCTGGATAATTTATAGAGCACAGCATATCCAAAAATAGATGCGTCTCGATGTTTTTGCGATTCCGGGAGAACCAGAAATCAGAATCATGAACTGTTTGAAGTTTAGGAAATATAATATTGAGATCATTGACATATGTTTTTCCAAAAATTTAATACAAAATATTTTGGTACTGTTAATTCTGTAGAACTTATAGGTTAACAATCAACCATCGTTGCACAATACAATTTTGTATGTGTAATAATTTTCAAACGAACTTGAATTTGGATGAGCTATAAATTCTAGCATATTTATGATGCTGAAATATACAAGAAATCATGTATGAAAGTTGAGTTTGTATTGGTTGACTTTTTGGTCAACAGATCTCCTTGATTTGTATGCCATGAGTTTCGAGTTGATAAAATTTAGTTCCTTTGAAAAATATTTAGAAATTAACCTAAAAATCAGAATAATAAGATTAAAATATAATTTTAGAGTAATTATTACAGAATTAAATAAATTAAAATAACTTATCTTTTGACATGGTAAATTTGTAATACATAGGCTATTTGCACTTTGACTTAGATTTCGAGTCGTAAGAACTAAGGACCACATGCGAGTACATTTTTTGATAGTTTTTATTATTTAATATTTTCTATGATGTATGTTTATAGTATTGTTTTACCTGATTTCTGACACGATGGATACACAGATTGGTATTGTATGGATTCATTTTCGTGAGATATATATTTTCAGGCCTATTGACTTTTTCTGACTAATATATTTTCTAGCCTGTTGACATCTTCTGGACTATTGAGATTATTCGTGTCTAGACTTGGATCCATGAGTACTTGTCGGGCGGGAAAATATCTAGGAGACATGTGAACTACCCTTTCCATCCCATGGTCTTTTTGGAATAATAACAGCCACACATGACACTTGTGGTTTGCCGGATATTATCCCCTAGCCGTTCACATATCAACTTGGTATTTTAAAACACTAGTTAGATGCAGTATTTCTGGATTAATCTATACTTGCTGATTATACACTTGCATGACAGGTTTTCTAGTTCACATATCTGTCTGTCTATACATGCTTCTTTGTTCTTCTTTCTTGTCTTTCATTATTTCTTTATTTAACTGTTCCTCTATGATGTACCCTATTCTATTATTATATGCTCATCAAGTATTTCATAACTATTTACTGTTCATAGTACTTGTCAATTAATTGGAACTGCTATTGGGTTGAACTCGTTCAATCCTGACTGGATAAACAACTTAGGTGACTTGCTGTCTTGGTCATTGGATTTGGTTGAAGATCGAGATGCTTATGGAGGCCAATATTAGAATTTAGATAGTTTAGCAACTTCTTTGGATTTGATGTTTAGCGGGTTTGTTCCCGAGTTATGATTTAATTATAAATTAAGAATCTTGTAAAACTATATAAATATTGTGAATGAGCAATAGATTTGAATTTGTGAATAAATTATCTATTTGGATTGATGGACCATTGTTATAATAGACAACGTACTACCGTCGATGCTGCGACGTAGGTCGGGCTTGGCCACGTACTCGTATCCAAAAAGTGGATGCGGGTCATAAAAATTTTTTATGGTGGCCCATGCAGGTCCATCTTTGCATCAAGTGTGATGTCATGGTTAGTACTTCAACTTAGTAGTACTAGCTGCGAGCCTGGGACTAGTAATAAGATTTTAGGAGAAATTGCTCATTCACAACTTATGATTGATTTAAATTTAGGAGAGTGGCTAGGACTAGGTATATAATTGGAAGGCCTTATTTTAATTTTATTGCTTGGGTAGTTAAGGTGTTACATAGGCTACGTGATTAAAATAGATATACATGTTGAACTTTTAGGTAAACTCTGGTAGATGAACTTGAGAAAATTAAGTGATTATATATTATGATATTTTTATAACATGGTGTGATCAAAGTTAGGGGTAGACTGCTCGATTGGTAAATTATTTCCTTAAGGTTACATAATTATTGAAAATGAGAATTATTAAAAAAATTTGCTTTGAGGTTTAAATTTTTTTGTAGCTTGATGATTATAATTTTCTTGATAAAATATGATTGAAAAAGAAAAATAGTTTTAAATTAAATGATGATAAAGACAAGAAGTTAAAGATTTATTGAATTTTAGATTTTTGCAAATTATAATAGTGGATTTAACTTTAAGTTTGAAGAATTTAAATTTTAAGTATTTGATTTAAAATTTTGAGTATGAATTTATTACTTTGTGATTTTGACAAATTAAAAAAAAAGTTTAACATTAAGGCTATTTGACTACAAGATATGGATTTAAATTTATAATTTGAAGATTGGAATTAAATTTTAAGTTTTGAGAATTTTTGACGAGTTGAGATTTTATATATTTAAAATTTTTGAGGATTCAAATTTAATTCAATAAACATAGTCAAAGCTATAAAGATTTTTGGAAGTGATTAAAATTTTATTTCAATATTTGAATATTTGACTTTTGAGGAAAGTATATACATTTTATTTTAATTGTTCGAGAAGTTAAATTTTTAGAATTTTATTTTGAGGATAAAATTATATTGTGGGTAGAAGTTAACATATTTGATTATTGACAAATTTTTTTTTAGGATAATGTTGAAAGTTTTTGAAATTGAGAAAAATCTCGAAAGTTTTGATATATAATTCAAGGAACTCAAGGATAATGTTGAGAATTTTGAGTGTTAGGAGTTTGATATAATATTGAAACTTGGATTCTGGGTTTGGTTAGACCAAAGGAATAACAATATAAAGATTTGACTTTATAACTTGTTGAATTCGACTTTTAAGGCCTTAATTTGAATTTAAAATTAGAGGAAATTTTTTGAGAGATATGATTGATCGAATAGATTTCGAATTTAAATTTTGAGAAATTTAAAAGGATTAACATTAGAGCGATTGACATACAAGATGCGGATTTAAACCTTATATTTTAAAATTTTGAAATTAAATTTCAAGTTTTCAAAAATTTGAGGAGTTGAGATTTTATGGATTTTAATTTTTGAGGATTAAATATCAATTCAATAAATATAGTCATAGCTATAAAGATTTTTGAAGTGATTTAAATTTTATTTTATTAAATAAATATTTAATTTATTTGAGGAAGGTATGATACATTTTATTTAATTTTTATTGAAGAGTTAAAATTGGAGGATTTTATTTTAAGAATAAAATTTAAGGTGGGTAGAAGTTGTCATATTTGATTATTGACAAAAAAAATATTTAAGGATAATTTTGAAAGTTTATGAAATTGAGGATAATCTTGAAAGTTTTGAATATAATTCGAGAAATTCAAGGATAATGTTAAGAATTTGAGTGTTAGGAGTTCAATATAATATTGAGATTTGGTTTATGGGTTGAGTTAGACCAAAAGAATAATAATACAAACATTGATTTTGCAACTTGTTGAATTCGACTTTTAAGGACTTAATTTGAAGTCAAAATAATTTTTTTTTTTTGAGAGATATGATTGATTGAGTAGATTTGGAATTCAAATATTAAGGATGAGATTTTAATTTTTTTAAAATTTATTCATGAAATATATATTAGTAGGATTTACTTTGAAGATTTAATTTAAATTTTAAATTTTTAGGATTGAATCATTAATCGATGTTCTAAGGATGGTCATTAATTTAAATACCAAGAATTTATATATGTAATAGCAATGAGGACAAAATAAATTATGGCTATGGGGACAAATCAAATTATTGTGAGATATGACTACAATATGATATTCCAAATTTTAAGGATTGAATATTTTTTTTTTAACTTGAAGATTGGATTTAATTTTTAAGTTTGGATATGAGATTAAATTTGAAGGATTTAATTATTAAATTTTTGAAGACATTTATGAATAAAATTTAAATTTTAAGAAAATAATGTTAGACTATTTTTAAGAGTTATGACTTGTGAATCTGATTTAAGAGAAAAAATCTATTGGATTTTAAATTTTGAAGATAAATTCAAATTTAAAGATTTACGTTAAAATTTTAAGTTATGAGGATGAAGTTAATTTTTAAGGACTTTGTTAAATAACAATAGTGGTTTGACTTCATGATTATATTATTTAAATTTTGATGGTGGCGGAAAACAAATTATTATTAAGGATTATAAATTTTGAGGACAAACATTAATTTAAATAAAGAGTTGAGAATTTAATATGGCAGAATTGACAATTTTGTTAAATCATAATTTTTTATGAAGATTATGATATGATTGGATCTATCATTAAATTTTGAAGAATTTAAGAAGATTATCATTATATTTATTTGACTGCAAGATATAAATTTAAAATTTATATTTTGAATGTTGCATTTGAAAATTTTGTAAGTATTATATTGTTTGAGTATTGTGTGGAAAAAGAATTAAGGAGTAAGATCTTTAATGGATTAGTGTTTGAATTCAAATTTTTGGGATGAGATTTTTAAATTTTATAAATATGCATTGATTGGATTTCAATTAGAGGATTGGATATTAATTTTTTTGAGTATTTAGTTATTAACTTAAAATTTTGAAGGAGATTGTGATAAGAATGGAATTTGATTTTATATTTGATAATTTTCTTCAGGAATATAATATTTATAGAATTTTGAATTTTTTTTGAAATAACAATATGAATTTACTTCATGATTATATGGTTTGATGAATGTAAACTTTAATGGTAAAAAAAAAACTATTGAAGATTTTAAATTTTGAGGACAAATTTTTTTAATGTGGGTAGACTTGTAACCTCTGTATCCTGAAATTCTTACTTAAATGTTGTTATTAGGTTACTTTGAGGCTATTGAGATTTTTTCACATTTTTTGGTTAATTAAAAACTAGTAACAGTAATTTTTTAGGACTTTCAAAATTTTATTTTAGTGACAAATATTATTAAAAATATCCCAAACTTTTATTTTAGGTTTTAAATAATCAAATATATTTTCTAGAAATTTTCTGAGAATTTTTAGTATTTATTGGGAGTTATTTAGGCTAATAACTAATTTTCTAGGACTTCTAAAATTTATTGTGCAAGCCAAGAAATATAGAATGAATCCACATAATTTTCTAGGATTTATAATATTATTAGATATTTTTTGAATTTTTTCATAATTTTTGGAATATTTTTAATATTTATTTTTAGTTAAATAGGTAAAACTAATTTTTAGACCTTCTCCTAATTATAGTAGAAATCTATGAATGTAAAATTTCCCTATGTATTTTTCTAGGATTTTTGGATTCAAAATATATTTTCTGTAATTTTTTCAGATTTTTATGATTAATTTTAATATTTATTTTGAGTTATTTAGATTTAAAATGACTTAAATAATATTTTGATAAAGGTAAATAAAAAACAAATAATATAAACAATACCATCCAACCAGATTCTGACACGTGTCAGCCTATCACTTTTCACTCCGCTGCATGTCAGCCAACATCTATATATATATATATATATATATATATATATTATAATAACCTTAATTATCCCATTATTTTAGAGAGAGAGAGAGAGAGATTTGAGGGGATGTCATCTAGGATTTCCTTCATCTTCCAAAAGCCATTACTCATAGCTCTGAACTACAAACATAGCTCAGTTTCTTGTGTTAGAACCGTATTGAGGTTAATTTTCTGAATATGTAAATTGTTTCATGAAATTCTGAATATTAAATTCTAAAAAATTCATAGAGCATAGCATGTTCAAAAATAGATGCGCCTGGATGTTTTCACGATTTTAGGAGAACCAGGAATCAGAATCGTAAATCGTTTAAAATTTCAGAAATATAATATCGAGATAATTGACATATATTTTATCCAGAATTTAATACAAAATATTTTGGTACTGTTAATTCTGTAGAACTTATAGGTTAACAATAAACCACCGTTGCACAATACAATTTTGTATGTGTAATAATTTTCAAACGGACTTGAATTCGGATGAGCCATAAATTTTTGCATGTTTGTGATGCTGAAATCTACAGAAAATCTTGCATGAAAGTTAAGTTTGTATCGGTTGACTTTTTGGTCAACAGATCGCCTCGATTTGCGTACCATGAGTCTCAAGATGATAAAATTTTGTTCCTTTAGAAAATATTTAGAAATTAACCTAAAAATTAGAATAATAAGATTAAAATAGGATTTTAGATTAATTATTCTAGAATTAAATAAATTAAAATAACTTATCTTTTGACATGGTAAATTTGTAATACATAGGCTATTTGGACTTTGACTTGGATTCCGAGTCATACCAACTAAGGACCACAGACGAGTACATTCTATGATAGTTTTTATTATTTGATATTTTTTATGATACTTGTTTATAGTATTGTTTTACCTAATTTTTGACACGATGGAAACACGGATTGGTATTGTATGGATTCATTTTCGTGAGATATGTATTTTCAGGCCTATTGACTTTTTCTGGACTAATGTATTTTCTGGTCTGTTGACATCTTCTGGACTATTGAGATATGGATTCATTTTCGTGAGATATGTATTTTCAGGCCTATTGACTTTTTCTGGACTAATGTATTTTCTGGTCTGTTGACATCTTCTGGACTATTGAGATTATTCGTGTCTAGACTTGGATCCATGAGTACGTGTTGGGCGGGAAAATACCTAAGAGACGTGTGAACTACCCTTTCCATCCCATGGTTTTTCTGGAATAATAGTAGCCGCGCACGACACGTGTGGTTTACCGAATATTATCCCCTAGCCGTTCACATGTCAACTTGGTATTTCAAAATACTAGTTAGATGCAGTCATTTTGGATTAATCTATACTTGCTAATTGTACACTTGCATGACAGGTTACCTAGTTCACATATCTGTCTGTCTATACATGCTTCTCTGTTCTTCTTTCTTATCTTTTATTATTTCTTTATTTAATTGTTCCTCTATGATGTACCCTATTCTATTATTATATGCTTATCAAGTATTTCATAACTATTTACTATTTATAGTATTTATCAATTAACTAAAACTTCTATTGGGTTGTACTCGTTCCATCCTGACTGGATAAATATTTTAGGTGACTTGCTATCTTGCTCATTGGATTTGGTTGAAGATCGAGATGCTTGTGGAGGCCAATATTAGAATTTAGATAGTTTAACTTCTTTGGATTTGATGTTTAGCGGGTTTGTTCCCGAGTTATAATTTAATTATAAATTATGAATCTTGTAAAACTATATAAATATTATGAATGAGCAATAGATTTGAATTTGTGATTAAATATTATCTATTTGGATTGATGGACCATTGTTATAATAGACAAGCGTACTATCACCGATGCTGCGGCATAGGCTGGGCTTGGCCACGTACTCGTATCCGAAAAGCGGATGCGGGTCGTGACAATATAGCCAAAGGATTAAATTCTAGGCCATTAGATCATGATCCATGCCCCTCATCCGGGTTTATCATAACTGCACACAATAAAACCAAGGAACCAATGGTCCAAAACATGCAACTAAGAGAAATATACAAAAATAACCCAAAAAATACATGATTAGCATTAAGCATAAAATAAGCAAATAAACTTAATATAACTATATGCATATTAAATGTATATCGAGCTTGAGTACGAAAATTAGTGAAACGAATCTCACAACTCTCTCCCCCTTAAAAAAATTCAGTCCTCGAAATTTTAATAAGGCAGAAGAAATTAATAAGGACATGGAATCATGCAATACAATCCAAAAGCTACCTATAGCAAGATAACCAAGCACAAGACAAGATACGGATATGAGATATACAAACAAGTATACCTCACGAGACAAACAAATATGGGTAACAAGCTCGGATATAATCCTGGCATTCATAAGTCGATTCGTCCAGTGAGTGATGCCCCTAAGTAACACGGACTATACGGATAGCTTGTTTCATGAGAACCTTCTCTCTCCGGTCAAATATAGATATATATACCTCTCCTCTCACGAAAGGTCGGTACTAACGACCAATTCTGAATAATCCAAGATATGGCTTAAATTAGATATATATCATTGTAACTAGGTTACATGGAATACATTATGTATCTCACGAAGCAAAGACGGATGAGTGAGACGATATAAAATATCTCCCACACTCTTGAGAATATCGAATGGTCCATTAAATCTTTGACTAAGCTTTTCCCGTACTCTAAATCTGATAACTCCATGTGTAGAAAAAATTTGAAGGAATACGTGAACGCCGACAAAAAACTCAAGAGGTCACCGATGCAAATTTACCCAAAGACGCTGAAGATCCTGAGCCACTTTGAGATATTATCTAATCTGTTAGACCACTTCTATAGTCTGTGCTATCATTTCTGGACAAAATAGTTACCTTTCTCTCATATCATCCCAAACTAATGGTGATCTGCATCTCCTGCCATATAATTCCTCGAAAGGTGTCATCTGGATACTGGCCTGGAAGCTGTTATTGTAGGAGAACTCCACCAAGTGCAAGTAATCTTCCCATGAATCACCAAAGTCGAGGGTAAATGATCGAAGCATATTTTCAAGAGTCTGGATCGTACATTATGATTGACCATCTATTTGCGGGTGGTATGCAGTACTGAACTTTAAACATGTACCCAAACTCTACTGAAGACTCTGCTAGAAATGAGAGTTAAATCTAGAATCTCTGTCCGATACAATGCTGAATGCCACTCTATAAAATTTGACAATCTACCCCATGTACATACGAGCTAACCGTTCTGTAGACTAGCCTACTCTGAAAGAAAGAAAGTGGACAACCTTTGTAAGTCGATCTACTATTACTCAAATAGCATCTCTGCCAGCTGGGGATCAAGGAAGTTCGGTCACAAAATCCATGATAATGTGTTCCTACTTCCATTCCAGAATAGGTAAAGGTTGAAAAAGTCCAGCCGGTCTCTGATGCTCAGCTTTGACTTGCTGGCAAACCAAACATCGAGAGATAAAATGTGATATCTTCCTCTTCATACCATTCTACCAGAAATGCTGACAGATATCCCGGTATATCTTCGTTCCTCCTGGTTGAACTGAATACTGAAAATTGTAGGCTTCTAACATAATCTCTTAACGAATATCTCTATTTGGTACACAAAGACAATTATCAAATCGGAGAGTCCCATCACTGTGAATATTCAACTCTGCTCTACGTCCTGCTTTATATTCTGTTTTGAGTCGCTGGAGCTTGGCATCCGTTGTCTGAGCTGCTATGATCCTCTCCACAATTCTAGACTGAACCTGCAAACCGTCCATCAATACCGTGTTGCCCTATAATACTATATCGATGTCCATCTGCTGAAGAACTTCTAAGATTTCTTGCTGCGCAGTCAAGAAGTAAACTTCTGGTCTTCTGCTCAAGGCATCTGTAAGGATGTTAGCTTTTTTAGGATATTACTAAAGGTTAAGGTCGTAATTCACCAAAAATTTTAGCCATCTTCTCTGCCAAATGTTGGGATCCTTCTGAGTAAACAGATACTTCAGGCTATTGTGATCCGTAAAAAATTCCACTCACTCTCCATAATGTCTCCAAAGCTTGAGTGCATATATTAATGATGCTAACTCCAAATCATGGGTCAAATAATTACTTTCATTATCTTGAAGCTGCTGAGACGCATAAGCCCTAACCTTACTATGCTACATAAGAACACATCCCAATCATTTGCCTGATGCATCATAATAAACTGTGAATCCCCCTGATCAATCTGAAAGCGTCAAGATAGGAGTCATAATCAACTTCTGATTGATCTACTCGAAGTACATTGGCAAGCATCAGTCCCCTCAAAATACACATCCTTGTATGTCAACTGCATCAAAGGTGTTGGAATTCAAGAAAAGTTTGACACAAATCGTTGATAATAGCCTGATAAACCCAAGAAACTACGGACTTCTGTAATTGTGCTTGGAATCAGTCATGTCTTGATAGCTTCTATCTTCTTCAGATCCACTTCTACTCTACTTCTCGCTATAATATAATCCAATTAGAAAACCCGATCAAGCCAGTACTTACTGAACTTTGCGTAAAACTGATGTTCCCTGAGAATCTGAAGAACTACTAAAAGATCCTACTCATTCTCTACTTCACTCTGACTGTAAACCAAGATATCATCGATAAATACTATTACGAACTTATCCAGATAAGGCATGGATATACGGTTCATAAGATCCATGAATACTGTCAGAGCATTGGTTGCTCGAAAAGGTATCACTAGAAACTCCCAATGGCCATATCTTGGCCTAAATGCCGTCATGGGTATATCTTTCTCTCTGACTCGGATCTGATGGTATCTGGAACGCAAATCAATATTCAAAAATATCGCTGCCCCACTGAGTTGGTCGAACAAGTCATCTATTGGAGGTAATGGATACTTTATATTGATGGTCACCGAGTTCAAGGTATGATAGTCAACACATAAACGTGATGTTCCATCTTTCTTCTTCACAAGAAATATAAGGGTTTCCTAAGGCGATATACTAGCATGAATGAATGCCTTGGTTCTCAATTCTTCAATCATTCGGTACAAGATCTCTAACTTCGATGGTGCCATACTTTAGGCTCTTTCTGACACTGGTATTATTCTGGGAACCAAGTCAATCATAAACTTGATCTCTCTCTCTCTCTCTCTCTCTGACGGCTTACCTGAAAGCTCTTCTAAAAATATATATAGGAATTCACTGACAACTCTAGGCAAATGCAATTCTTCTGCTACTGTTAATCTCAAGATAACGAATGAAGATTCCATGTTACCTCAAGAAAATAAGAACTCCTCCTCACCAGGGATACGAAAGATAAACTTGTCAGTGTTCCAATCTATCGATGCTTGTCGAGCACTCAACCAATCTATTCCTGGGACTATATCATAATCGCCTATCAAAAACTCTATCAGTCTAGTAAGAAAATCTCTCCCGGATACTATGACTCGACTATTGGTACAATGTTTATGTTAAGTTTTTGAATATGGCTAATCGATTAAGTTTAGCATTATGATAATCGATCAATCACTATAGTATATTCTACTTAAACTCAGCATTGTCCAGATATGTAATATTTGCTTCTATATATTTTCTTGTTCGTCTAACATATACTTGTAGAAAGTAATAAGCAAGATCAACAATAGACATATGCTATATGACGATGAGCCAAAGACGACGTTATACCAGAAGATTTCGTCCAACCGCCTACGACTTATCTAGAGCCTCACACCCGGGGGTTCCGTTGCTTGGCCAGCAGATGGGGGCCGAGGGGGAAGAGCCCCTCATAGGGTTTCAAAGCTGAAGCCCCTGAAAGGTATTCAGATTCCTAGATCTGGTTATCTTTGGACAACTGCCGCCAAGGAAAAAAACATCTTCAAGTCAGCAAATATTTTAGAAGTTTGACATCATCAGTGCTCTTGGTTTTCATATGTAACTTTTATTTGAGTCTAGGACTTATTTAAGTCGAGTCGTACTGGCAACTAGAAAGCAACTTAGTCCACTTAAATAACCTAAAATTCATCCACCCAAAAATTAGGCCAAATATATCTTGAACCTATCTACCAAACTAGTCCACAAACAAACTTGGATCTACCTAAAATAGGTAAACCTAATTCGGACTGAATTTTGCCCCTAATTCGTACCGAACTCGGTTACCCTTTTAGTATAAAATCATGCAGTTGTTATATCCCTGATTTTTTGGCCCAATGTTCAAATTTTAAATTAATACCTAACCGAACTCCGGACGAATTCGGTTTACCAATACCCTATAAATAGGATTGGATTTCCACATTCCTATCACTCAACCATTTTCTATCTTTTTATCCTATAGTGAATAAACCCTCAGAGCCTAAACTTTTTTATCTCCAAGATCAACTCCCTAGCCTTCTAAGTGCTAAGTACGATCTTGGTCTAGAATCTACAAGAGTTGTAAAGGGCTTGGATCCATCAGTTTTCTCTCTTCTTCTGTGTGAAGTCTACGTGCCCTTCGTATTAAACTCACATGTGTGAATTTGTAAGACTTGGGATCAAATCTCGTGGTGTAAAATTTTTGGCAAGCCTTTGGATCAAAGCTTGTCATTCACTATTGGTGATTATAGTGGATAAAACTTCAAGTTTGAGTTCTCGGGACTGTACTAGTCCTCTCAGAGGGAAACCAGTATACATCGCGGTATTTGCATTTTTCTCTCTTACTTTTACTCTTATTTTATTACTGTCTTACATATACACTGTTAGTTAGTAGCTGCTTTCACTCTGCTTAATTTTTAATTAGATAGATTATTCTGCTGTACTCTATTTACCCCTTCTAGAGTTGCCTTATGATCCTTCATCGACACGAGGCATAAACTCTATCTACTCCCATGAGACCATAACCAGTAAGTATATTGAGCCTTACTAACAAGGACTCGGGCTCTAAATCCACTCTTATCACAAATCTTCCAGACATAAATGATTCGATGCACCAGAGTCAAACAATATTGTAGCTGAATATGAGTTGACGAGAATGGTACATGCTACCACCTCACCTGAGGCTAACTCCTCTTCTACGGTAAGCACCAAAGCTTGTCCTCGCCTCTCGATGCTGGTCCTCTCTATTGTGGACCTCCTGGCTTAATCTGAACTTGTGCTTGGGCCTGGGCATACTGCTGAGGCCTCTGCTGTTGGAAGGTTTGAGATTGGTTCGGCAAAGTCCTTGGACCCTGAAACTGCTGAACCGGTGCTGGTGGCCCTATACTACGACACTGCCGAGGATGATGATGATAAACTGGCTTTACATCAGCAAGATCCTACTCTAGTGTCTATGGCTCCATAGACCAAGCATAACCCTTGTGCTCTATGACACTCTAATAAAACATGCCCTGGTTTTCCATAATGAGAACACCTTAGGAAAGAAGATGATATCTGCTGCTGAGGATACGTCAGAGCTGGGCACTACAACGATGTTGTCGAAACTGCATTAGTCGGGGATCCAATCGTCAAAGCTCGCACTATTGGAGCTGGTGCTGATGATTGGGTATAAGAACCACTTGATGTGATGCCCTGGTCCCGTAAGGGTCGATCGTCCTCGCTTGGTCCCTAGGAAATCGATCATACTCGCTTGGGCACGTTATCGTACAAGCTTAAGTTATGCTTATACCAGGCATAGTACCTGTACAAGACTCAAGTTAGACAAAAATATACATATATAGAGGCACATAATTTAAAATACAGAGAACCAAAGTTGAAAATATTTGATAGGAACACAAAATACTTTCTTTATTAAATACTTAAAGATTGGATTACAAAGTACTTGCTTGGCTGAGTTAAAAAATATGCCATAGGGCTTACAACTCTATTTATAAATCCAAAACTAGCCACAATGACCACACATCATATCCGTTTAGTAGAACTAAAATAAGACACCTAGCAGAAAAAGAGCTTGCACACAGGAGAGGAAAGCTAAGGAAGTCGCACGAGCACGGTTTCGCTGGATGGATGCACTAATACTAGTTCAAAATGCTAGCCAAGCTCTCGCTACCAGAACTGGAAGATTTTTTCACAAAGGTGGGTTAGTACTACAACATGTACTGGTGAGCGACCATGGCCAAACTCACCTAAAAATTTATACTAAGTAAACATATGAAGCTAGCATTTTTAGGTGATCTTTCTAGTTGTCTAGTTTCTTTTTAATAATTCATGCAAAGAAACATAAATGATAATTTGAACCATGCATATGATTATTCTTACCTATGGCCAAATGGTTATCCCTACAGCAGACACACAAGTTAGCCATAATTTGTATATATGAATATACTTATGAATCAATCTTGGCATCAGGTGTTAGGTATGCAGGAAGGCAAACCTAGCATATGCCCTAACTATATGATGGTCCCCTCCACGGGATTAGCAGTTGGGACGTACAAGCCCATCTCACTAATAGACCTATACCATCCCATAAGTAAAGACTTCAAGCCTCAGGGTATCTAGATCTCTCCCAGGCCGAACGATCCCCAGTGCAACAGGAACCGCTCGAGAGATAAACCTTATGCACAATTTGTCCTGACCAAATGCATGAATGCTAGTTCCTATCAGATAATATGCTATCATGCAACTGATGAACAATGAACAAGCAATTCTATCACTTTTTCTTATCTTCTAGATCAAGTCAAGAGGTTTTCAGCAGTATTTCTCAATATACAGCATACGAGGGGCAGATAAGCGTTTATGAAGTAACTAGTAAGGTAGCAGTTCTATACTTAAAGCATGCAATAATGTTTCTTTTTTAGATTATCTTGTTAGTGAGGCAACATTTATAAGTGAACTAGAGATTCTTTATTAAGATATGCGGACTAAAGGATTCATCGAAGTGCCTAAGCCACTCACCGATTTAATCAAACGAGAGGATAGAGAAGATTTATGCAATGGTCACTTCTTAGTTATGCGTCCTAAAATTGTAACAATACTTGGTTAGCATCCTTTGATCTCTTTTCTTTATGATTCGAAATGAATGTATAAGCGATAATGTCACGCCCCAGTCCCAAAATGTCAGGAACTAGGCCACGTGTCACTGGCCAGCTGACACGTCACTAAGGGCTTAATCCACTTTGATGGACCCAAAGGGACGTGCTACGCTGTCCTAAAATACTACAAGTATAGAACAGGTAAAACTATCTCATCCACAACAAAATGTCAGAAAAGCAAGTGCTGAAATATATATATAACTGAGTCTGATACAGTACACAACTGGTGAGATTACAAGCCTACTACAAAAACTAATAATAGCGCAGAAAAATCAGATAGACTAAGCAGTGTCTATCTGATCAAAACATCTCCATCTCTAGGTAGCAGCATCTAGGGTCAAGCCTACTCTGAGGGTGTCTCCTCGAGCTCTTCCTCGGTAGCACATCTGGCCTCCTGATCAGGCCCGTACACTGTGGGGTAGAAAGCCTCATCTAGATCTGGCAAGGAACCAGGTCCTCAGTGGGACGTAACAAGATACAGAAAAATGATATGCCATGTAATGTAAATACTGAATAAAGAAATAAAATAAATACAGGGTGCTAACCATACTAAGTGAAAATGCAAGTAAAGATCTAGTAGTACGCATGGGAATGTGTGGCTAGACATACGCTGACGTAATTCACCAATCGTGGCGACTGGCTAGTATAGGTGTCGTATGCCCCCGACTCAGGGAACTCTGCAATCGACCATCTCCAAGGAGCATGGTGCGAAGGTATAGAACATTTGTGGAGGGGGTGTCCCATACGTCAACTAGTTATCTTTCCCATCCCAATGAAACTAAATGTCAAGTCGTACATTTCCTGAGTTATTCTAATCCGTGATGCGGGTCACACGTACTGGTAGCTAGCCAAATACGCAGCTCACATCCATATATGTAAATGCAACCATGTTGCGTGTTCTCGTGATAGGGTCTAGGAGAATATATTAGGATATTCTCTCAGCTGTTAGAGAGTCTGTAATATCATGTCAACATAACAGTTGACTGTACCCAAGGCAGTCTCAGGTGATCATGGTATATGAATTTTCAGAACAAAGTAGATATCAACAATTTAATTTAAATAATACTTGGAAAGGTATACTTGCCTACTCCCTGATAGGGTTGAAACCCTGATTTTACAGTCAGTTGTGAAGGTGCTGGTGACAGGGGGTCACTGGCAGTGCTGAAGTTGATTTCTGTTAAAATAGACAGGGTTCGTGAATATCCAGGCTGTAATACAAAACATATTTATATACATAATATATAGTATAGATATATATATAGTAGGCATAGATATAATATATATAATAGTATATATATATATAGAACAGAGAAATGCAGGCAATAATATATAGTAGCAGGGTATATTCACTGCGATAAATAATATAGTATTTATCAGGGTGTATCCTCTGATATATATAATATAAATAAATTGAATTGACAGGACAGTAATTAAATACATATATATTATCAGGGTCTATATGTGACCACTGTTAATAATTAATTATATATTTATAGATAGGCTGTAATATAAAACATAGTATATAATATGATAAATGACATTTCAAGAATTAAAATATAATATATATAATTAAGCTGTATTATCCAGCTGGTATATAGTATATATAATATATAGATAAAGACATTGCAGAAATGTAAATTTACATATTTATAATAAGCTGTATTATCCAGCTGAATATAAATAATATATATATATATAGATAATATATATAGATAGTGCAGGAATTAAATGCAGAAAAATAAATAAACTAAAATGAATAGTATATCATATAAATATATGTATACACATATATTTATATAATTTAAAAACAGAAAAGTACATATTTTATTAATTATATAACATATACAAATATGTTATATTTATTATAGTATACATATTATATATATATAATATATATATATACAATAGATATATATATATATATATATATAATATTACATAATATTATATAGTAGATATATATATACATATATATACATATACATATACATATATATACATATACATATATATATATAGAATATATAGACATATATATAATATACATACAGTGTAATATACTGTAGATAATATAATACATATATATATATATATAATTATACATATAAATACATAGTAATATACATATATATATACATATATATATACATATATATACATATACATACATGTATTATAGATTATTTACATATTTATGTATAATATAGGTATAATATACCTTACAGGTGGCAGGGGGGTCCCACGCGGTGTCGCCGGCGGAAGGACGGCGGCGGAGCTGGCCGAAGGCGGCCGGAGGAGCAGCAACAGTAGCAGTGGCTACTAACAGCAGCAGCAGCAGCAGCAACTTGCGGGGGCGCTGGCCGGCGGAGGAGCGGCGGAGGTGGCCGGGAAGGCGGCGGGTTCGGGAGAGGGGAGGGTGGCGGTGAAGTTGGTGGTGGTGGCGGAGGTGCACGACGGTGGTGGTGGCGGCTAGAGGCGTCGGGGAGAGGAGTAGCAGCAGCTAAGGTTAGGGGGGGTGGCTACTGCGGGGGCTAGGGCGGCCGGAGGTGGCGTCGTGGGGAGGCGAGGTGGTGGTGGTAGGTAGAGGAGGTCGGGGCGAAGGGTTTGGATAGGGTGGCGGTGGTCGGCGACGGCCGGAGGCGGCGGGGGAAGTGAATGGGAGTGGTGGTGGTGCTGTGAAGGTGGTGGTCGGGATGGTGCTGTGGAGGCTGGCCACGGCGGAGCGGCCGGCCGGAGGTGGGTGGCAGTGGTCGGAGGGAAGGGGAGGGGAGTGGCGACGGGTTCGACGGCAGTCCGGTGGGCGGAGGGTGACCGTGGTGGTGGTGGGATGGGTTTGAATGGAGGGAATACTAGGGTTTATATAGGGTTTTGCCTAATGGCATTTTCGTAATTAAGTAGAACTTTAGGGGCATTTTGGTAATTTGATATTTTTGGGATATTTCCAGCAGAATTTTCTGGATTTTATGGTGGGTCCCACCCACCTATGGTCTAGCCAATAGGATTAGGCCACCTAGCATGCAATTTTGCATAAAAACCCTAACTTTTCAATAATTGCATAAATGCATAAAATTTATATTTTGTGTAATTTTGCAATTTACCAAATTTCAAATACTGATTTCCCGAAATTCTAAATTGTATAGAAATGAGGGAAAATAGCTGGGGGAAAATATTTTGGATAGTGTGGAGTGAGTCTGGGTAGAGGCAGGGTCTGATATTGCAGGTGATACAGTCATCGTATTTATTATTTAATAAATACTGCGCACGGTGTTCACTAATTATTTTGAGGCTGTTAGGGTCATAATTTTTCTACGGTGTCAAAACGATAATTGAAGTATAATTAGAGTAGAATATTATCGTATTTTTGGTTGGGCAATCAGGTGCCTACTGGTCCTCAAATCTCTAAGGGTACAGAGATGGATAAAGAGCAGAAAATTAAATAGGAAATAATTACATACGTTTGTAACGATATTTGTGCGACTAAAACGAAGCATCAAACGAGGTTTCTGGAAGTTGCACAAAATACAGAAAAAGTAGTCTAACAAGTCTAGGGCAGGTATGTAAAATTTGTTTAGGGTTAACAGCTAGTGTGATGCCCTAATTAATTGTGTAATAAACAAGTGCACAATCAGCAGAATATATAATAAATAAATTTTTCAAAAAAAGTTGTCATAATTCTAATTAGTCAAAATTAATCCTAAATTACTGAAATCTGGTCGAGGGAGTTTACAATCTACCCTCCTTAGAATATTTCGTCCTCGAAATAAAAACAACCATATAATGAGAATGAAAAAGGACATAAGATGATTAAGGAAGATTGAATTTGAAATATTGGACATACCCTGGTTTGGAAATAGGTGGGGATAACGCTGACGAATATCCTCTTCTCGTTCCCAGGTGGATTCACCTGGTGTATGATATCTCCATGCAACACGAACGAGAGGAATAGTCTGGCCTCGCAACACTTTCTCGCTACGGTCCAGAATCTCTACAGGCTCCTCCTGATAAGATAAGCTTGGCCCGATGGTAATCTCTGAGTAGTCTAGCACATGACTCGGGTCTGGAATGTACCTCCTCAGCTGAGATACGTGGAAGACGTCATGTACTCCCTCCAAGGTCTGAGGTAGAGCTAGCCTGTAAGCCACTTCTCCAACGCGATCTAGCATATCGAAGGGTCCAATGTACCTTGGACTTAGCTTCCCTCTTCCTCCAAATCTGATAGTTCCTCGAGTAGGTGAGATCTTCAAGAACACATGTTCCCCTACTTGGAACTCTAGAGGTCGGCGTTGAATATTGGCCCAGTGCTTCTGCCTGTCTTGTGCAGCTCGTAGGTATCCCTGGATCTTCTTTACTTTCTCCACCGTACGAATAATCAGTTCTGGTCCCAAGATCTGTCTCTCGCCAACATCGCTCCAGCATACTGGGGAACGATATTTTCTTCCATACAAAGCTTTAAAGGGAGCCATTTGGATGCTCGCTTGATAGCTGTTGTTATAGGAAAATTCCACCAGATGTAGATGATCTTCCCATGATCCGCTGAAATCAAGCATGCAGGCTCTCAGCATATCTTCGAGTGTTTGGATGGTGTATTCTGATTGGCCATCTGTTTGTGGGTGATACGAGGTGCTGAACTTGAGGCGGGTACCAAGACTTTCTTGCATACTTCGCCAAAAGTAAGATGTAAATCTCGTATCTCTGTCAGATACTATGCTGACTGGTACTCCATGCAGACGCACTATCTCCTTCATGTACATGTCTGCCAAGACTTCGGTAGATTGTCCGACTCTAAAAGGTAGGAAATGAGCAGCCTTTGTGAGTCTATCTACGATTACCCATACAGCATTACGACCACTAGGACTTCTTGGGAAGCCCGTAACAAAGTCCATCGTAATGTGTTCCCATTTCCACTCAGGTATTGGGAGGGGTTGAAGTAGACCGGCAGATCTCTGATGCTCAGCCTTGACTTGCTGACACACCAGGCATTTGGCCACAAAGCGTGCTATCTCCCGCTTTATTCCATGCCACCAGTAATATTGTCGCAGATCTCTGTACATCTTTGTGCCTCCTGGATGTATAGAGTAGGTTGAGCTATGAGCTTCTGACATAAGCTCATTACGAAGTTCTCCATTTGGAACATAAAGACGATCACCACATCTTAGAGTCCCATCTTCGTGTATGCGACATCCTGTCTGAATTCCAGCCTCTGTTCTTTGTCAAAGCCTCTGAAATCTTGCATCTGTTGGTAGAGTAGTTTTGATTCTTTCTACCAAGGTTGATTGCAGCTGATAGTTTGATAATTGGCCGTCAAGTCCTGGCATAATGACCTCTATTCCCAAATTTTCTAGATCTCTCAGGAGACCTGGTTGGGTGATCATAAAGAATGTCGAGGGTCTTCTGCTTAGAGCATCTGCCACCATATTAGCTTTCCCTGGATGGTACTGTAGATCAATTTCGAAATCCGCCATCACTTCGAGCCATCATCTTTGTCTCAGATTTAGGTCCTTCTGGGTGTAGACGTACTTCAAACTTTTATGATCGGTGAATATCTCCACTCTTTCGCCATATATATAGTGTCTCCATAGCTTCAGGGCAAAAATGACTGCGGCAAGCTCCAGATCGTGAGTGGGGTAATTCTTCTCATGAGTCCTCAACTGTCTTGAGGCATAAGCTACAACCTTCCCATGTTGCATTAAGACACAACCAAATCCTTTTCCGGATGCATCGCTATATATGACGAAACCTCCGGATCCAGATGGTATAGTCAAAATGGGAGCTGTAGTTAGACGCTTCTTCAAGTCATCAAAAGCTGTCTGGCAATCTTCAGTCCATATGAACTCCTGCTCCTTGCGAGTAAGACGGGTAATCGGCTCCGCGATTCTTGCAAAGTTTTCTACGAACCTCCGGTAATATCCGGCAAGTCCTGGAAAGCTCCTCACCTCTGAGACATTGGTCGGGGTTGGCCACGTCTCAACAGATGAGATCTTTGCTGGATCTACCGAGATGCCTTATCCTGTGATAACGTGTCCAAGAAATGCGACACGGTCCAGGAAGAATTCACACTTGCTCATCTTAGCATAAAGGCTCTCCCGTCTCAGCGTCTCTAATACCAACCTTAAGTGCTCTTCATGCTCCTCGTGGCTTTTTGAATACACCAGAATGTCGTCGATGAAGACTACCACGAACTGGTCCAGATATTGGTGGAAGACTCTGTTCATCAGGTTCATGAATACGACAGGTGCATTAGTTAGTCCAAAAGGCATCACTAGGAACTCGAAATGACCATAACGAGTCATGAATGCTGTTTTTGGAATATCTTCCCTCCGTACCTTGACCTGATGATAGCCTGATCTCAAGTCTATCTTCGAGAATACCACGGCTCCTGTTAGTTGATCGAACAGGTCGTCAATTCTCGGCAAGGGGTACTTATTTTTGTCAGATCGTTGAGGGCTCTGTAATCAATGCACATGCGATATGTTCCGTCCTTCTTTGGTACAAACAACACTGGTGCTCCCCAGGGTGATGCACTAGGACGAACAAATCCCTTGATCTGTAGTTCCTCCAGTTGAAGCTTCAGCTCGTCAAGCTCCTTCTTTGCCAGTCGGTATACATTGGAGGATACTGGTGCAGCTCCGGGTATCAGCTCAATAATGAACTCCACTTCTCTGTCAGGCGGTAGGCCTGGCAATTCTTCTGAAAATACGTCCTCGAACTCTGCTACAATTGAGGAAAGTGCTGTCTCCATCGCCATGTAAGCTCTAGGAGTCTGGCCTACTCCTTGCTCGATGGTTCCATGGACATATTCGAACTCTGGGTGATCTGGGGGTCTAAAGATAACACTACCCTTTCGGCAGTCTAGGACAGCATTATTCTGGCTTAGCCAGTCCATGCCTAAGACAACGTCAAAATTTGGCATTGGAAGTACCAAAAATTGTGCTCTTAGTCCTCTACTACAAACAACTACCGGATATGTTTCGATAATGTTGGTAACTGGAACAATACCTCCTCCAGTAAGTATTTTCCAACACTTGGGTAGCGGGGAAGTGGATAGCTTGTGCATGGCTACGAAACTACTGGATATGAAAGATAAAGTAGCCCCAGAATCGAATAATATAGTTGCAGGTAATGATGCAACTAAAATGATACCTGTTATAGTTTCCCCTTCAGGTTCTTCTGCAATAGCAGCTAACGCAAAGGCTTGTCCCTGCCTTTGTCCTCCGGCTTGTTGTCTGGCCTTGAACTGGGTCTCCTGAGTAGGCAGAGGTGCTCCTCTCTGATATCCTCCTGATGTGGAGGGAAGCATCTTCTGAGCTTGTGCTCCTGGCTTCTGCCCTTGTTGAGGTGCTGCATCTCTACGTTGTGGGCAGTCTTTGGCCATATGATTTTTAGCTCCACATAGCAGGCATAATCCCAGCTTTTTTCTACAGTCATTGGCAAAATGCCCCTTCTTGCCACAAAAGTGACAAGTCGGGAGCTCCCTCTTCTGGTAAGGCCCCGTCGTCTGCTGAGTCTGATATTGGGGACGACGTATAGGTCCTCCTGCTCCTTGCTGATTCTTGGCCGGGAAGGTTGAATTTGAGCGTCTGGCTCCTCGACCAATGGCTTCTTGCTCCCTGGCTTCTGTAAGAACCTCGTTGTAGGAGATTCTTGACTGCGTTGTTGTGTACCTCTGGAGCTCGTGGTTAAGGCCATGGTGGAATCTTTTAGCCTTCTTCAGCTCGTTCGGGATCAGATCAGCACCGAAATGACTTAGTCTGCTAAACTCCGCATCGTAGGCATCTACCGTCATGTTTCCTTGCTCCAGGTGCAGGAACTGGGAGTATAGGGCATTCTGGACTGTCGCTGGAAAGTACTTGGCGTTGAAATACTCCAAGAATTGTTGCCAAGTTTGGTCTTTTCCGACGCTGCGCTCTATGGATTCCCACCAGTGATGGGCGTTGCCAAGAAGTTGGCCCCTCACAGCGGTCATCCATAGGTCGGGAGTGAGTTGCGATCCTTCTAGCAGCATTTCGGTGTTGGAGATCCAATCAGAGATCTCTTCAGGAGTCTCGTTGCCTTTGAAATCCCTCGGGCTCATTTGACGGAAGCCTCGAACTGTACCCGCTGGTTGGACAGGTACTGGTGTCGGAGTAGTAGTTCTCTCCAAAGCCGTCATCAACGTCTGTCGCAGAGCTTCAGTTTGCTGCCACTGAGACTGTCTCAAGGCCTCAGTTTGTTGCCACTGGTTCTGCAACATAGTTTGGAGAAATTGCAACATTTGAGATTGACCCTCAAGTTGTGGCATCTGGATAGGCAAGGCTGGAGGTGGAGACAAAGGTGTCTCTGCATGTAGAGTTGGTGTCATCTCCTGGTTAGAATTCTGGTGATTGGACGGAGTTCCTTGGGCACTTGGCGAAGGGTCTGTTGCTTGGTCAGCCCCATTATTCGCAAGTTTCCCGGGTATGTCCATATTTCTGAGGAAAATAGGATAATTAGAAAGCACAAAGGAGATAAATAATGATAATCAAGCAAGATGCAATAATAGAATTTGTAAGGATGGTGTCAGTGTGGATGAGACCTAATATTTCTATCCTATTGCAGGCATTGCTGGGCATGTCATCATACCACTAGCAAATAAAACTAGACCTACATGGGCCACCACTAAAACCATGTCACGCCCCAGTCCCAAAATGTCAGGAACTAGGCCACGTGTCACTGGCCAGCTGACACGTCACTAAGGGCTTAATCCACTTTGATGGACCCAAAGGGACGTGCTACGCTGTCCTAAAATACTACAAGTATAGAACAGGTAAAACTATCTCATCCACAATAAAATGTCACAAAAGCAAGTGCTGAAATATATATATAACTGAGTCTGATACAGTACACAACTGGTGAGATTACAAGCCTACTACAAAAACTGATAATAGCGCAGAAAAATCAGATAGACTAAGCAGTGTCTATCTGATCAAAACATCTCCATCTCTAGGTAGCAGCATCTAGGGTCAAGCCTACTCTGAGGGTGTCTCCTCGAGCTCTTCCTCGGTAGCACATCTGGCCTCCTGATCAGGCCCGTACACTGTGGGGTAGAAAGCCTCATCTAGATCTGGCAAGGAACCAGGTCCTCAGTGGAACGTAACAAGATACAGAAAAATAACATGCCATGTAATGTAAATACTGAATAAAGAAATAAAATAAATACAGGGTGCTAACCATACTAAGTGAAAATGTAAGTAAAGATCCAGTAGTACGCATGGGAATGTGTGGCTAGACATACGCTGACGTAATTCACCAATCGTGGCGACTGGCTAGTATAGGTGTCGTATGCCCCCGACTCAGGGAACTCTGCAATCGACCATCTCCAAGGAGCATGGTGCGAAGGTATAGAACATTTGTGGAGGGGGTGTCCCATACGTCAACTAGTTATCTTTCCCATCCCAATGAAACTAAATGTCAAGTCGTACATTTCCTGAGTTATTCTAATCCGTGATACGGGTCACACGTACTGGTAGCTAACCAAATACGCAGCTCACATCCATATATGTAAATGCGACCATGTTGCGTGTTCTCGTGATAGGGTCTAGGAGAATATATTAGGATATTCTCTCAGCTGTTAGAGAGTCTGTAATATCATGTCAACATAACAGTTGACTGTACCCAAGGCAGTCTCAGGTGATCATGGTATATGAATTTTCAGAACAAAATAGATATCAATAATTTAATTTAAACAATACTTGGAAAGGTATACTTGCCTACTCCCTGATAGGGTTGAAACCCTATTTTACAGTCAGTTGTGAAGGTGCTGGTGACAGGGGGTCACTGGCAGTGCTGAAGTTAATTTCTGTTAAAATAGACATGGTTCGTGAATATCCAGGCTGTAATACAAAATATATTTATATACATAATATATAGTATAGATATATATATAGTAGGCATAGATATAATATATATAATAGTATATATATATAGAACAGAGAAATGCAGGCAATAATATATAGTAGCAGGGTATATCCACTGCGATAAATAATATAGTATTTATCAGGGTGTATCCTCTGATATATATAATATAAATAAATTGAATTGACAGGACAGTAATTAAATACATATATATTATCAGGGTCTATATGTGACCACTGTTAATAATTAATTATATATTTATAGATAGGCTGTAATACAAAACATAGTATATAATATGATAAATGACATTTCAAGAATTAAAATATAATATATATAATTAAGCTGTATTATCCAGCTGGTATATAGTATATATAATATATAGATAAAGACATTGCAGAAATGTAAATTTACATATTTATAATAAGCTGTATTATCCAGCTGAATATAAATAATATATATATATATAGATAATATATATAGATAGTGCAGGAATTAAATGCAGAAAAATAAATAAACTAAAATGCATAGTATATCATATAAATATATGTATACACATATATTTATATAATTTAAAAACAAAAAAGTACATATTTTATTAATTATATAACATATACAAATATGTTATATTTATTATAGTATACATATTATATATATATAATATATATATATACAATAGATATATATATATAATATTACATAATATTATATAGTAGATATATATATACATATATATACATATACATATACATATATATACATATACATATATATATATAGAATATATAGACATATATATAATATACATACAGTATAATATACTGTAGATAATATAATACATATATATATATATAATTATACATATAAATACATAGTAATATACATATATATATACATATATATACATATACATACATGTATTATAGATTATTTACATATTTATGTATAGTATAGGTATAATATACCTTACAGGTGGCAGGGGGGGTCCCACGCGGTGTCGCCGACGGAAGGACGGCGGCGGAGCTGGCCGGAGGCGGCCAGAGGAGCAGCAACAGTAGCAGTGGCTACTGACAGCAGCAGCAGCAGCAGCAACTTGCGGGGGCGCTGGCCGACGGAGGAGCGGCGGAGGTGGCCGGGAAGGCGGCGGGTTCGGGAGAGGGGAGGGTGGCGGTGAAGTTGGTGGTGGTGGCGGAGGTGCACGGCGGTGGTGGTGGCGGCTAGAGGCGTCGGGGAGAGGAGTAGCAGCAGCTAAGGTTAGGGGGGGAGGCGAGGTGGTGGTGGTAGGTAGAGGAGGTCGGGGCGAAGGGTTTGGGTAGGGTGGCGGTGGTCGGCGACGGCCGGAGGCGGCGGGGGAAGTGAATGGGAGTGGTGGTGGTGCTGTGAAGGTGGTGGTCGGGATGGTGCTGTGGAGGCTGGCCACGGCGGAGCGGCCGGCCGGAGGTGGGTGGCAGTGGTCGGAGGGAAGGGGAGGGGAGTGGCGACGGGTTCGGCGGCGGTCCGGTGGGCGGAGGGTGACCGTGGTGGTGGTCGGATGGGTTTGAATGGAGGGAATACTTGGGTTTATATAGGGTTTTGCTTAATGGCATTTTCGTAATTAAGTAGAACTTTAGGGGCATTTTGGTAATTTGATATTTTTGGGATATTTCCAGCAGAATTTTTTGGATTTTATGGTGGGTCCCACCCACCTATGGTCTAGCCAATAGGATTAGGCCACCTAGCATGCAATTTTGCATAAAAACCCTAACTTTTCAATAATTGCATAAATGCATAAAATTTGTATTTTGCGTAATTTCGCAATTTACCAAATTTTAAATACTGATTTCCCGAAATTCTAAATTGTATAGAAATGAGGGAAAATAGCTGGGGGAAAATATTTTGGATAGTGTGGAGTGAGTCTGGGTAGAGGCAGGGTCTGATATTGCAGGTGATACAGTCATCGTATTTATTATTTAATAAATACTGCGCACGGTGTTCACTAATTATTTTGAGGCTGTTAGGGTCATAATTTTTCTACGGTGTCAAAACGATAATTGAAGTATAATTAGAGTAGAATATTATCGTATTTTTGGTTGGGCAATCAGGTGCCTACTGGTCCTCAAATCTCTAAGGGTACAGAGATGGATAAAGAGCAGAAAATTAAATAGAAAATAATTACATACGTTTGTAACGATATTTGTGCGACTAAAACGAAGCATCAAACGAGGTTTCTGGAAGTTGCACAAAATATAGAAAAAGTAGTCTAACAAGTCTAGGGCAGGTATGTAAAATTTGTTTAGGGTTAACAGCTAGTGTGATGCCCTAATTAATTGTGTAATAAACAAGTACATAATCAGCAGAATATATAATAAATAAATTTTTCAAAAAAGTTGTCATAATTCTAATTAGTCAAAATTAATCCTAAATTACTGAAATTTGGTCGAGAGAGTTTACAGATAACGATGAATTATGAAAACCAAGTCATCAAAAGTAAGATAAAACATAAAGCAACACAAAACCAAGCAGCAAAACAACCAACAAAAACTCTTGGACTTATTTTAATAGAAGCCGTTCCATCAATTTTAAGGGTTTATTGTATTTCTTCCGTGTTGATTTGGCGGTAAGGTTTCCCTGGGACTCGATTCTCAACCGACTCAAAGTAACAAGTGTTCCATAAGTAACCCGCTAGGAGTAGGGCATTACATAATACCCCACTAAGAATAAGTTTCATCCTCGAAACTTAAGAGATCAAGGATTCTTAGATCAAGGCATCAAGAGGTCAAAGAAATCAGACTCACCAACATCGTATCCGCTCACATCACGCTCAATATTCAACTGATAAACTCTAGGCCTTCTTGTCTGATCAGTTTGGCCATTAGCTTGAACTTGAGATGGCATAAGATTCTGATTCTCATTCTGACCAGCGTTGCGTTATAGTGGCAGGACCCTCTTATTTCGACAGTTGATAGCCAGATGCCCTTTTTATCCACAGTTAAAATACTCATTGTTTGCAGAAAGATAAACATCTATGGTATGGCCTCATTTGCCACAGTAACTGCACTCTGGACTAGGGCGCTGCTCGCCTGCTATCTTTCTCTCCCCATTATGTATCTTTTTGTAGGAGGATTTCGAGGAACCAGTGCCTTTTCTGAAGTACTTTATGGTATGAACTGCTCATTCTACACCGCTGCCTCAAAAGCTTAGATGTATAATTTATACTCTCGGTTAATAATATCCTTTCTCAGGTTATCATTTAGGCCTCTTATGAATCGATGTGTACGGGACCCCTCATTAGGAATCATTGAGCTAGCAAAATTAGCAAGCTTGGAGAATTTTGACTGATAGTCCTCGATGGACATGCTCCCTTACTTAAGTTCGGTAAACTCATCTTTTTTTCTCTACTTCACAGCTAGTGGGAGATATTATGCAAGGAATGCATCTTTAAATATCCAAAATAGATTCTACTATCCTGACGCTTTATGGCAAGATCCAGCTTCTTGATCTGCCACCAGTCGTGTGTACGTAACCGCAGTTGCATGGCTGCACACACCACCCTCTTTTTTGCAGGTATCGAAGCAAAGTTAAACAAGCCCTCCAACTTTGTGATCCAGTCCGTCACCTTATCTGGCGCAGTTCTTCCTTCGAACTCTGGAGGGTTCAACTTCAGAAACTAAGCACCCCTAAGCTAGACTTCCTGGCCACCCGTCAAGGCTCGTTATTTTCTTCTAAACCTGCTCCCTGAGGCATAGTCGCGACTATCGCAGGTGTCGTAATGGTTCTTGATGCACCACTGAGGCTACCAGTGTTATCACTATTTGAGTAAGAGAGTCAATCTTCTATTGTTGTGCCAAGGCTCTAGCATCAGCCCATTGCTGCTGAGTTTCGAACCGTTCGTGTTGGGCTTTATGTCAATTATTCTGATTTTTAAATATCGCAATCAGCCTATCGACTTGGTCATCGCTTATGCTTGTTGTGCGTGATGTCCCTTGATTACCTATTATAGTCATCTTGCTAGAAAAGAGAGTAGTTTGCATTAGTCTTATAACATATTATGGACTTATTGCATGGGACATTGGGTTTTTTATACTTTTAAGATTGGGACATTAACACCTTCGATTTACTTATATAGATTCGCAACCATTTTTGAAATTTGGGACTTTTGAAACCGCTTGAAAACTTATATCATTTTTAAAATGATATTTAAAGAGGCCAAGGACGTAAAGCCGTGCTCTGATACTACCTATCATGCCCCGGTCCTATAAGGGCCGATCGTCCTCGCTTGGTCCCTACGAAACTGATCATCCTCGCTCGAACGCGATGTCGTACAAGCCTAAGTTGTACTTGCACCAAGCATAGTACCTGCGCAAGACAAAAGTTAGAAAAAAATATACATATATAGTGGCACAGAAATCAAAATACAGAGAACCAAAGTTGAACACATTTGATAGAAATATAAAATACTTTCTTTATTGAATACTGAAGATTGGATTACAAAGTACTTGCTTGGCTAAGTTACAAACTATGCCATAGGACTTACAACTCTTTTTACAAACCCAAAAATAGCCACAATGCTCACACATTATATCCTTTTAGTAGGACCAAAATAAAATACCTAGAAGAAAAAGAGCTTGCACACAGGAGAGGAAAGCTAAGGAAGCAGCACGAGCACGGTTCCGCTGGATGGATACGCTAACATTAGTTCAAAATGCTCGCCAAGCTGTCACTACCAGAACCTGGAGATTTGTCCACAAACGTGGGTTAGTACTACAACATGTACTGGCGAGCGACTGTGACCAAACTCACCTAGAAATCTACACTAAGTAAACATGTAAAGTTAGCATTTTTATGTAATCTTTCTAGTTGTCTAGTTCCTTTTTAACAATTCATGCAAAGAAATATAAACGATAATTTGAACCATGCATATGATAATTCTTACCCACGGCCGAACGATTATTCCTACAGCAGACACACAAGTTAGACATAATTTGCATATATGAATAAACTTATGAATCAATCTCGGCATTAGGTTTTAGGTATGCAAGAAGGTAAACATAGCATGCGCCCTAACTATATGATGGTTTCCTCCACAGTATTTACAGTTGGGATGTACAAGCCCATCTCACTAATAGACCTATACCCTATCGTAAGTAAGGACTTCAAGCCTCAGGGTATCTAGATATCTCCCAGGCTGAACGATCCCCAGTGCCCCAGGAACCACTTGAGAGATAAATCTTGTGCATAAGATATCCTAACCAAATGCATGAATGCAAGTTCCTATCAGATAATATGCTATCATGCAATTGATGAATAATGAACAAGAAAGTCTATCTTTTTATCTTTTTTTTTCTAGATCAATTCAAGAGATTTTCAGTAGTATTTCTCAATATACAGCATACGAGTGGCAGATAAGCGTTCATGAAGTAACTAGTAAGGTAGCATTTCTATACTTGAAGCATACAATAATGTTTCTTTTTTTAGCTTATCTTATTAGTAAGGCAACATTTATAAGTGAACTGGAGATTCTTTATTAAGACGTGCAGACTAAAGGATTCATCGAAGGGCCTAAGCTACTCACCGATTGAATCAAACGAGAGGATGGGGAAGCCTTGTGTAATGGTCACTCTTTGGTTTTGCGTCCTGAAATTGCAATAATACTTGGTTAGAATCCTTCGATCTATTTTCCTTATGATTCAAAATGAATGCATAAGAGATAAAGGCGAAACATGAAAACAAGTCATCGAATGCAAGATAAAACACAAAGCAACACAAAACCAAGTAGCAAAATAACCAACAAAAACTCTTAGACTTATTTCAATAGAGGCTGTTCCATCAATTTGAAGGGTTCATTGCATTTTATCCTTATTAATTTGGTGGTAAGGTTTCCCCGAGACTCGATTCTCAACCGAGTTAAAGTAAAAAGTGTTCCATAAGTAACCCGCTAGTAGCGAGACATTACACCTGAAACTAGAGGCCTCTTTTGACCCCCAACCCTATCAACTATCCTCTGGGAGGTCTAATCGTACCTCCTTGCCGCTCGCATCATGGCGTCAAATGTTTGGAACTCATGTTGTTCTACTGCTAAGATGATTTCTAGGTGAAGTCCCTACTGGAACCTCCTTGTTCTATCTAATTCGGTTGCTACTAAAGTAGGAGCAAATCGACTCAACCTAGAGAACTCTGCCTTGTAGCCGTCGATATTCTGGCCTATATGCTTTAAGTTATTGAATCTCTATTGTAGGTCATAACGCGACACCGTGTTAAAGTACCTCGTTTTGAACCTCTCGCTGAACAATACCTAGGAGACATGTGTTGCCAAAGAAACTGCTTGAGCTGTCCACCAGTCTCGAGCTAATTCTAGCAACTAAAGTGGAACTACTGACACCCATTCCCTATCTGGAACTCCTGCTGCCACTAGTATAGATTCAATGTCCTGGAATCATGCATCAAGTGCAAATTTTATCTTCGGTGCCATAGAAATACGGTGGTTGAAGGCGCTTGAAGTTGTTCTCCGAATTATTGGCAAGATGTCTGCCTCTTTCCAAAGCCTCCTACAACTGAGTGAGAGCATCACCCCATCGTTCTTATGAAGCTAACAACAGTATGATGATTCCCACACATTGCCTGGGTATCTTCTTCTGTATTTTGGGGTACTGGCGTGTCACGACCCGCACCCGGTTTAGGGCACGAGAGCGTGGGTACGTCCAGCCTACGCCGCAGCATCGGCGGTAGAACGCTGTCTAGGTCAAGTACTATCTAAATAATCTCACACTAGTATCCAACTCCATAAGGAGACACGGATAACGACATACTCAATCACAATTACAGCACGATAAGAATTTGAAGAACAAAAGAGTACAACACAAGACTAATGATAAAACAATCATACCTGATATCAGTAACAACCAATCTCCAAGTGTCAGAACAAGTCCATTAAGGTCACAGTCTGGAAAAATATTTTCCAGTCAGGAAGGAGCAAAGTACATCTCTAAATAGCAGTTCTATATAAATGACATAAACTATGTAGCAGTTCTAGATGGAAACATACCAGATGCATGTATAAGTACGAGAAATGTACAATGAGAGAAGTACTGGAAATACTGTAAGTAAATGCAGGAAAAGAATAATATGTCAATGAGCAAGAAACCTATGACTAAGTGTGTGAGTACTAGCTTTAACATGTGATCGGCTTGAGAACTTGATCAGGCTGGTTACATGTGATTAGCTATAATTCATGGAAGGTCAGGCTAACCGTTGGTTAGCTATGATGCATGGAGAGGTCAGGCTAATCACACGTAACAGCTATGAGGCATGGAGATGGTCAGGCCGCACCCGACGTGAGATATGGGGTGAGCTATGATGCATGGATAGTTGGGTATGATCACATATCTACACTAAAATACTCCCCAAACCCCCGACTGGTATAGTAGATCCAATCATGGTACGCTATGGCACGGGATTCCCTAGGGAGGTAGCAAATCTCCCCGGGTCTCAGTGTCTGTACATGCACAAGATATCAAGGAAACAAGTCTTGTACAAGCTACACCATGAATAAGGAACAACATCTCATGACGAGATCCGTGTATACCAATCCGTGTAACCAATCGTGTCAAGAACATGGATATTTACACTAGATAGTGAACATAGGTGATATCATAAATTAGAAACTAATCAGAGAATGTACTTGCCTTTGGTCCTTAGCTGGTGAATACCGAGGTCCTGTTCCAGAGTGTCGTCTGGAGGAACCAACAGTCCTAAAATATATCAAATACAACATTTACATCAGGTGCTACACTAACACATTACACTTATTAATACTTACTATATTTATACATGCACCAATTTAAATGTATTTACAATATATATATATATATCTTTTAAATACATATTTGATTTATACTAGTTGAACATTATATATGTATACTCATACATATGCTAAAATACATTTTAAAATATATATATATATATGTGTATTGTCAATGTTATTATTATTATTAAAATATATACTAATACTAGTACATCACATTTAATACATATACAATATATTAATTGTATGTACAAGATATATATATATACATTTATACCAATATACATTTATTTATTTTTTAATTACTGAAACATACATTAATACTTAGTATACCAATAAAACGTATATAATATATATATAAGTGTCTATTAGTAATTTACAAAAATACGTATTGTGTGTATATACACCGATAGATGTATATACATATATATTTTTATACCAAAATACATATTTGTATATATATCAATCAAAAATCCTTATACATGATACATAACTAAATTATAAACAATAAAACTAATTACAAATTACTAATTTATTAAGAAATTACTAACTGGTTATTAATTAACTAATTAATCTAATTAATGATCACTAAATTAACTAAACTAATTTTTATAAATTAAAACAATAAAATTAATCATGTTGTATTTACTAAACTAGTTACATGAATTTACTAAGTTAATTATATGAATTTACTAGACTAATACATACTAATAAAATCAATTTATATAAATAACCAATTCACATATTAATATAAACTAATTATATTAATATAACCAAATTATATTAATTAACTAATTAAACTAATTATATAAATAACTAATTATATACTAAACTAATGTTGTAATTTAATAAACTAATTGTTTAATAATTTAACTACTGATTAATTAATAATTACTGATTGATGAATTAATGAATTAATTAACTGATAAAAACTAACTGATTAAGATTAATTAACTGATTAATCAGACTAATTAACTAATCTAATTTTACTAACTAATCTAATATATACTAAACTGGTTATAAGAAAATACCAAACTAATTAATTAATATTTACTAACTGGTTAATAAATAATTTCCTGATTAATAACTAATTACTGTTTATTAATTATTAACTAATCAAATCATTAACTAAACTAATTATAATTAATTAATTAACTAATTAATCATACTTAACTAAACTAATTAAGTATTAATTAACTAATTAATTATATAATTAACCATTTAAACTCACCCCCCTCTGAGAAATCGAAAGGGAAAGGAAACAGGGAAGGGAGGCTCACAGTGGGCTCCTCCGGTCGTCGGCGCGGGGCTCCGCCGGGCAGGGCGGCGGCGGCGTGGAGCTCGAGGCGGCAGCGGCGTGGTGCTCGAGGGCAGCGACGTGGAGCTCGAGGCGGCAGCGGCTTCGAGGAGACGTCGGCGGAGATCGACGACGAACCAGCGGCGGCGGCGTTCGATTCCAGCGGCGGCCAGATCGAGGAGGCGGTCGGCGGCTTCGTCCCGAGGAGATCCGAGGCGGTCGGCGTCTGTTCGAGGCCAGCGGCGGGCTGAGTTCGACGACGCGGCGGCGGGATCTCGACGACGGCGGGTGTGCGTCTCGGGAGACGGCGTTCTGTCTGAGGAGGCGGCTTCGTCCCAGCGGCCATGGCGAGGCTCGGCTACAGCGGTGGAGATCTCGGCGGATCTGGGCGGCCACGGCGATCGCCGGGGTTAGGTTAGGGTTAGGTTATTTCCTGTGTCGATTGATTTGGGGTTGGTGGGGAAGTGTCGGACACAACAGATGGTCGCTCTGTAGATGTTCTGTGATCATGCCCCTGTGTCAGACACGACGAGGAATGATGTATGTGGTAATGGGTGTCTGCTGTGGTGGGGGTGGATGTGTCCGGGTGTGTCGGACACGGAAATCAGGTTGTAATATTGTAACCGGACACAGGAAATGAATGGAGACTGTGGGACACCCGGGGTCGGACCCGAGGCCATCACGGCTGACACGGTGATGCTGGACACACGGACACGAGCACACAAGATGATGGTGATGGCTTGTTGGCTTGGGAATTGTGGAGGCTAGCTAATAATTAGAAGATTAGGGTTTCTTGGGAATGGTAAGAAGGAGAACTTAAATAGGGAGAGATGGTGTGGGTTAAAGGGTTGCGGGTTGGCCCAATAATAAATGGCCCAGAATTAATTATAAAAAGTTTCTCATGTGGGAAAAATGAGGATGCTGGCTAGTTCATAGGAAATGGCAATTTGTAAAATTTAAAAGAAGGATTATAATTTCAGAAATTATTTTAGGAAAGCTACGTAATTTATTTATTTACTATTTCATTAATTATAAAAATTATTTTGAAGAACAACTAGTCCTTTAATTAATTTTATCCAGTAAATAATTTTATGATTTCAAGCCAATAAACATTTGAAACTAGAGGAATATATTTTTATTATTTATTTATTTATTTTGTAATACATCGTCATTTAGAAAAAATAATTTTTATAAAGATTTTTAAATTACCTCCTACAATCAAACACCGTTCAAAATCAATAAAAATTCAAGGAGAAATATTTTATAAAACTTGACATTTTAAAATAAATAAAAATCTAATTATTTTGGAAATTGGAAATCGGAGGTTACAAGTGGGATGGCCACTGCTGGTATAACTGGAGGCTCTAACTGAACCTTGGGTTCCATATTCTGTGACATTCTGGACTCTTCCCTAAAATATTAAGGTTGACCTCCTGAAGTTGTTGACCGGTTGATGGTTGTCCTGCTGCCTACGAATCTCTAGCTGGATGATCGGAAGGACCAAGAACAGTGTTCCTGAAATATAAAGGATAAAAAGATAAAATTGGAAGGACATAATTGATCAAGGAAACAAGTAGATAATAGGTCAAGATATAGGGATATAGTGCATTTGGAAAAGAAGATCAAGGAGTGACATGATTGAGACATCTAAACACTGGTATATCCCCACATATTCTAAAATATCAGACATGCATAGGCAACCACTTAAACTCTGTCATACTCGAGAGCCATCTTGAACATGATTGGACTAACAAATCAATCACTCACGGCCAAGCATGTCTTGCAGCTTGCTAATCATTAAATAACTAGGGTTATCATAATCCTGGTTACTAACACATGAAATAAGAAATTCTATATAGCCACATGCCCTGCAGTCTATTCGGAGTATCCAGACATAAGGATTACATAATATAATTATCATATATAAATGTTATTTACTTGTAATATAACACTCGAGGGTATGCTGGAAGTATGCCGCTCATGACGAAAAGCTCCAAATCCACAAGTGTTGCCGGGATATCGGGATTGCATGTAGTTAGAAAATTTTCTAAATGATTCTAGTTTTTAATCTATTTTATTAACCTGAATATTTTAATCAAAATTCATGACCGTGGTGCTCAAAAATTTTCTTAGACATGATGCAACACTGGATAATAGCTTGACAAGCCCAATCGAAAAATCAATTACAGGAATAACAGGATATGCAATGCAGGTGCTACTAATAGCCTTGATCAGGATAGTACATGAATTCTCGATTCATGAGTACGCTACATTGAGCCACTATCATGATTATTAATATAGTTTCAGGATATATGATACATGATATATGATATATGATATATGATACATGATCAGGATACATGATACAAGATACATAATATATAAAACATGATATAGGATACATGAGTACATGCTTGATATAGTGTGCAATCATTAAGTCATATTAGGAATATCAAGATCAATTTTAAGAATGTAGTGATAGGAAATAAATATGATTGACTAAAGTACTTGACAAAGAAAAACAAGCGAAACATCAAATTGCTAAACATTAATAAGAGAGAACAATCCAAATAGGGTTGGCACATAATCAAGCAAAAAAAAATACAGTGGCGCACAATGGACCAAAACTATCATTGGCGTACAATAGGCCAAACATATAGCAGTGGCACACAATGACTAGCCAGGACAAACTTAGCGCACTTTGATACCAAAAGTACTCCAAGCAAAGGATGGCGCACCTTGATACTAAAGCCCGCTCACACAACCATGTCACACAATAATGAAAGTATGCGAACTATGAACTTGACGCACTTCCACCAAGTATGCTAGCAGCTAAGTTTGGTGCACAATGATCAGCGTGGGAAGGTTTACTAAAGGACAACACAAATCTCAGTAAAGACAACAGTCGAGGCATGAATATGAGAATATGATAGTCAAGACGATGCCAAAGTCAAGGCTCTCCCATAAAAAATAGAATTTGTGCGCCAACAGAGGCTAGGTGCCATATCTTGATGTCGAGACTAGGCGCGCACACAGAGTGCGCTGCTAATTTTTTATTTCAAAAGTGCACCTAAGCCCTTAAACGATCTTTTGGCGCACTTTTGTAAGAATTTTCTAGAAGGAACTTTTACAGAAGGCGAGCATGAGTGGAAAAGTGCGCCCAACGTTCTTATAAAGTCCTGTCGTACTTTGCAAGAATTTGAATGTTGTGCTGAAAGAAAGTATTTTATGAGACATCACACAGTGCGCTAGCTCAAGTTCAAGAGGTAGTGTTATATGCCAAGGGTCTCATGCATACTTTTCGTAGAATCACTCAGTCTTCTCTAGCTAGCACTCTTTGTGCTCCGACTTTGTTGTTGCCTCAAAATATCTAGTAAGCCCAAAATCAATGTGATAACCCGTTCCGTTCAAACGGACAGCCGATTCAAACAGCAAAAGTAGAACCACCCGACCCCACTTTGCTCAGCGAGAATACTCGTTTGAGGCAAAGGTTTGCCAGACTTGGCCCTTCAGGAGTTTTGGCTTAGGCTTTCAGAGGCTCGCTCGGAGTATCGCTTGACAGAGGCAAATCATCGCTAGGTGGGTGGCTACGATGAACTTGTCTTTGCTTAGCCAGCACACTTAAAATTTGGACGATACATGTTAGTCGCTAGATAAATAACCACATGCATGCTAATAAATAGTACAAAGCACCTAGCTAAGGGAATAATCCCAACTTGTATTGCTTGTCTTAGAACATGGAAATAAAACTTTACTTTTAAATGGACCCTCGCATGCTACCTTTGCCTTGTGCAACTAGACCCCCACTATGCCTCGAGTAGAATAATATATGTATACTCTTCATAGTGCATTGTTCACTTATTTACACTGTACGTCCCTAGATTATGTCGCTCATTATGTCCCTTTACGGTTTTACTCCTCGCTTTACCTTTAGACCCATGCCAACGTAAATACTTATGTTTGCACAAATACAATGCTTGCCTGCTTATATATTAACTTGTACTTGTTGCCTCATTTTAATGCTTGTCACATAATTGCATGCCACAATCAAGTAAACACTATCTTTCCTTGCATTCATCTAATTCACCGGAAGACTATCTAATAGTCATTCCGTGCAAGTATGAACCTGAAAGTATACGAGATCGTTAGGTCGCCAAGTCAATTCCCGAACTAGGGGATTTTATCATGTCAAGTAAAGAAAGAATCACAGCTCATGAAGCAAGACTCATTCAGGTATTCAGATCCTTGGTAGTCTCTCTCGAGCAGGCGAGATGGTGTATGCGCCCTTATCGCTTTACCTATCTCCGCCCAAGAGGCTATGCATCATCCAATGGCTAATTGAATCAAGAATTAACATGTTATGTTATGAATTCTGTAAATCTGAAACCCAAGACTTGCATGGTCGTGGACAACTCATGCACAAGCTATTATGGATTTCTCGGATGATCTTCGGGGCCCCGAGATCGTGCTGGCCTGGAAGAAATCATATAGGGACTCCTCAAGCTTCGGCGGGATGGTGTTTGTGCCTCAAGTTTTTAGCACTACACCATCACCATTGAAAGAGTTCGGGTCTCTCCTGTAAAACCCCTATTTTAAAAAAAAAATCATATTTATTATTTTTATTAGTTAATAATTTAATTATGGTAATTATGTGCTAAATAGGAGAAATAGATTTTTAATAATTTTTATTTTTAGGTGTTCGGGCACTTAGAGGATTTATAGGACCATCAGGAATTTTTCAAAATTTATTTTATGTAGGAGACCCCTTGAGCAGTTGCTAGCCTACCGGTGTGCATTATTCTAATCTATAAATTTTCTTATAAGTATATATATATATATATATATATATATATATATATATATATATATATACAAATATATATATACAAATATATATGTATGTATATATATATTTAAGAAGAAGAAAGGAAAAGAAAAGAAAAGATTAATAATAAAACTAATAAAACTAAAAATAATAACTATCCTAATAAAACTAATAATACTAACCCCTTTCCAACGTTAGCAAACCAAATCAAAGCACTTATCAAGCAAACAAAAGTTAGCAAACCTAATTAGCCATCCCAAAGCACAGCGCCCCCCCTTTAATTCCCATCCAGCGCCCCTTGCAACCCCACGGACCCGACCATTCTCTCTCTCTCCCTTTCAAATATATATATATATATATATATATATATATATATATATATATATATATATATATATATATATTATTTCTCTAAACCCTAACCTAAAATTTCCAGACCCTCCTCTTCTCATATAGACCTAGAGAGAGCCGCCACCGCAGCCAGAGAACCCCGCCAGGCCGTCCAAACCAATTTCGACGACCCCGACCCCGCGCACTGCAGATTCCCATACGAGGTACCTTTGTTCCGGAGTTGCTTTCCGTCGACTCGCTCAACCAAACGGCGTTCCGTCTTCACCGGTATGCTCACCCCTTAACCCTCTTCCATATTTGTATGATAGCAGACCTCGAACAACGTGTACCCATAGGCGAAAAAAGCGTCCAAGTTGGCACAAGCAGACCGAATTATGGGATCGCAGAAAACTGCGGTGACCACCCATGTTGCCGAGTTCGTATCTCCCACCACAGAGATCCAAATTTGGTGATTCTTTTTTGTATGCGTAGACCACATGACCTAATTTATTTTCTGTTAAATAACCCTAGATTATTAACTGCTGTGGACAGAATTAAATTCGTCACAAAATTCTGCGAACCCACTTTCCCAGATTTCTAAAAGTTGTAAAACGGAGCGCGTCCTGCCAAACAGGACCGCCCCGCCGTGTACCAAGTATACCGAACGGTACACGCAGTATAACCGGGCACGTAAAAATTTGTGGAAACTGATTCGAACGCGTATGCGCGCCAAAATCAGCCAGTATCCGCGAACACACCCGTGTCGCAACTTTTGTGGAAGTCGTACGCATTTTGTGCACGCTTGTCTGATTATGACATAACTTGTGCCACTGGACTCGTGGTAATGCGCTGGTCCTGTGACCCACTTTTCACGCAATTCTGAGACGGTTGACCAGATCGCCAATTGGCGGGCCCCACAGTTGACTTTTTGGACGAAATTGTGTTCGGCTCATCAGAATCCACATTTGGACATACTGTTGGGTTCATATTGACATTTAGAGTTGTTTGACCTATAATTTGTCCTAATTAGAGACTGTTACCCTTGGCACACTTTTCGGTGCAAAGTGAGCCACATGTGGACCCCGCTTTGACCCAAAATTACTGTTTTGCCCCTGTGTCCAAATTGGACGAAAGGAAAGTACTTTTTTAGCTATTTTGATTATTCTGGGAATGTTGGTGATGTTTATTTCAGCATCCGGAGACGTTCATTCTGTGGCTGTAGCTTCTGACTCTTGGAGTTGACATCGGGACATTACATTTTTGCAGCTTTCTTGCCAGGCAAGATACCTTGCCAAATTGCTTACAGTATTTTGCATGCTTTGTATATTTTTGTATATTTATTGCATTTCTGTATAGTTCTTGCATGTGTAGTTTTCTTTCAGTCATTACTACATATTAGATATGTTGACACACACTTGCCACTTAGTATCATGAGAGGACAATCATTAGGCGTATGGACTTTTAACCACTCTGGTAAACCGTAGTATATAGCTCGCACTACGGGCGTGTGTCACGCTGGTCGCTACCCCCGCGGTATGTCGATTTCTGGAGTCTCGCTGGTCGCTACCCCCGCGGTATGTTAATTTCTGATGTCCATTGATGTGTGTGTGAGTTGTGAGGTAGATCGAGTAGCCTACCCTTGCCCATAAGTCGAAAAGTTGTCCTTATTTGCATTCATATAGATTGTCTTGTACATCGTACTTATTTATTTTTAAATTAGATGCATGTTTACTGTATTCAAGTTGACTCACTTTTCTGTATCTTGTTACGTCCCTCTGAGGACCTGGTCCTCTGCCAGGTGTATCTACTCTTGAGTATTTGCAGGAGTACGGGCCTAGACCTGACGCATTACTTTCTGCCGAGGAGGTCTTATCTTCTGAGCATCGTTGATTATCTAGCGATGGATTCTTTTAGCTGATACACTTCTGTCTTCACATTATTTTATATTGGAGATTTTATACTCCTCTCTTCTTTTAGTTTTGGATATAGTCTTTGGTAGTGGATTTGTCTCCACCCGACTATTATTTTGGATATTTTAGACTCCTTGTTCTAGTTTAGTACTTCTTTTTTATGACTTGTTGTGTGGATGAGATTAGCATATCTGTGACTTATGACATTATATATACCACATGTGAGTTTTATTTCATATTACAACATACGTGTGTATTATGATATCCATATATTGGATTTGCCATATACATACGGCTGGCATGCTTACGTGTTCCTAGTCCTATGTATTTTGGGACTGGGGCGTGACATATTTTTGTGGTGGCCCATGCAGGTCGAGTTAGCCATTTCGATTACGTAACTGTACCGAGCGGGCCTGCACCTAGGATTAGAATTTTAGATCTCATCCACACTTGACTCTAACTTACCTTCCTTCCAACATGTACTACTTAAGTGCTTGCATCCTGCTTGATTCATGTACTCTTCTTAATCCTTCGTCTATCTCTTGCAGAGAGATGAATTTGCATAACGGGCATGCCGCCACCGGGGACAACACGTCTCCAGGGGACGATGACCAATCGCCCGGAGTGACCTCAACGACTCCTCTTCTTCCCGGACCGGATGGACTGACTAACAATCAAATTCCATCAACCCCTTCCATGATACCTAATGGAACTTTTCCAGCTCCACCAACATCGCAGGATGGCCAAGCGCAGCTATTCCAATTCTTCCAGATGATAATACAAGAACAGAGGCAGCAGGCAGCAGAGCAGAGGCTAGAATTTCTAGCAATACTTGAGAAAATGGCTGCACTAGCCCCTATACCAACCCAGGCGCTAGCTTCAGTACCACAAGCTCGGGTTGGTTCAGTCAAGGACTTTGTGCAGACGGGCCCTAAGCCATATAAGGGCAATAAAAGTCCAGAGGAGACCACGAACTGGATTGCCAATACCAAGAAGTTGTTGTAGAAGCATGAAAAATATGCTGGGAAAACTCTACGCAGCATGTTGATGCAGAGCAGCGTAAACAGAGGCCTTTAGAGCCCTCAAGCGTACAAACAGAGCTTTCTCCGCTAAACACAGCATGAAGTATAAGCTCAAAGGACCATCCGCGTAAGTGCAGTACGTCCAAGCGCTTCAGCGTAGACAGGGTTATCCATCGCCTCCATGGCGTAAAACTCATCCGCTTTCAAAGCAGCGTTAAAGCGTACGAGGAACGCTTCGTCTTTCCCGAAATGAACCTGTCAAGTCACGCAGTGCACCTGACCTCTGACTCCTGACAGAAAAGTGCTGCATGGCTACCCAGACGACGGCTGAAAACGATGGCAGACCACTCGGGATGCGCCCTACAGTATGATGGCGGATCTCTACATTTAATATAGAGGATTTGGTTAAATATCACCGAACCGTCGTTTACTGACATCCCCTCAGCATGAACTGCTCTTTCGCGTACAAAGGGGATACGCTGCCTTATTTTACACAGGCAAACATGAGCTGTTTACGCTCCGTAGTAGACAAACCGCCTGCCACGTCAAAAAGCTGCACCTCGTACGGGGCTCGAGGTACGTCTCTACGTCTAAATCGAACAGAGCGGTGACAGTTTCTCTCAAAGCACGTCTCTGCGATGGATGCACAGAAGGGCTGCAGACCTTCAAAATATGCCTCCATATTTAATGCACAGGATAGTGGCAAATCTCTGCAAGAGATTTGATTATATCTTCAAAAGCCGTAATTCCGGCTAAAGACGTCCACATCAGCACTCTGGCACGGTACGCAGCGGCTTCTACGCCCATTTTAGGATCTGTGCTCACTCGGCTTCTACGCCCTCTCAATTTCTATGCTCATTCGGCTTCTACGCCCACCCGGCCTCTACGATCACTCGGCTTCTACGCCTATTTTTGGCTTCTATGCCGGTTTGATAACTACTTGGCTTCTACGCCATGGTGACAGACATTTGGCTTCTACACCAACCTCTTCTACACGAGGGATACCTACCTACGTGGCTTCTACGTCGTGATCTTCGCAGCAAATATACGCGTTTTGTCCCCTTAGTTGGACACGCGTCACATGCTCACTCAAAAGGTTATCTATACGCAGGCATTGGTTATTTTAACCGTTGTGTAAAAGGGTGCTGTACTTTTCGCTCCTCGGTTTCTACACCGACGGAGTGGTCACTGTCACCAAAACTCTATAAATAGAGACCCCTATCAATGGGGAACAAGGGTGGAAAACTTTAAAAGAAGAATCGAACGAGAAGGTCAAAAACTTCGAAAGAAGAATCGAACGGAGAGGTCAAACTTCCAAGAAAGATCGAACCGGAGGTCAAGAGAGAGAGAGAGAGAGAGAGAGAGAGAGTCCGGAGCTCAGGCAAAGAGTAGGGATCGATGACTTTGGCATCGTGCATCCACCCTCTTCTGCAACCTTCGAAGCTGCTACCTGTCTTCCACGGCACTTCTTCAACATCGTGTGGTCCAAGGGCTAAAGTGATCGACTGCAGATCAGACACCTATTGTAACCTCCGATTTCCAATTTCCAAAATAATTAGATTTTTAATTTATTTTAAATACCAAGTCTATAAAATATTTTCTCCTTGAATTTTTTTGTATTTGATTTGGAACAATGTTTGATTTTAGAAGGTAATTAAAATCTTTTATAAAAATCATTTTTTTAAATGTCGATTTCTTATAAATAAATAAATAAATAATAATGTATATACATATTTTTCTAGTTTCAAATATTTATTGGCTTGAAAAATCATAAAATTATTTATTGGATAAATTAATTTAAGGACTAGTTGTTTCTTCAAAATAATTTTATATTTATTAGGAAAGTAAATAAATACATTTCATACTTTCTAAGATTTTGCGAAAATGGGTTTAATTAGTAGCTAATTGGAATCAGCTAGCCTTGGAAGCCTTAAAAATATTTTCTTAAATTATAATATTTTCTATTAATTTTATGAGTTTACCGTCTCCCATTCACACCCTCATTTTTTCCCACATGAAAAGCCCGTTTATTTATTATCTTAGGCCATTCGTTATTTGGGCCAACCCTCACCCTTTATCCCACACCTTCTCTCCCTATTTAAGTCTCTCATCACCATTCCTAAGGAAACCCTAGCTAGCCCTCACAATTCCCACAAGCCAACAAGCTACCACCATTTTGTGTGCTCGTGTCCGTGTGTCCAGCATCACCGTGTCAGCCGTGTTGGCCTCGGGTCCGACCCCGGGTGTCCCACCGTATCCATTCATTTTCTGTGTCCAGTTATTACAATATTACAATTTTCGTGTCCGACACCATCTGGACACAACCTCCCCCACAGTACACCACCATCGTGTCCAGCCCCGGACACGTCCATCCCTGTACAGCACCACCATCGTGTCCAGCCCGGACACGAACCCAGACCCCGACACATCCACCGAACCTAACCCTAACCTAACTTCGACGAGCGCCGGTGGCCGCCCCAGATCCGACGAGCGCCGGTGGCTGCGAGTCCTTCTCGTCGCCGTGGCCGACCAGACGCGCCCCCTCGAATCGACCGCCTCCTCGAGCCAGTCGACGCTGCCGCGTCGAGCTCGGAGATCCGCCTCGGACCTCCTCAGATCCGTCGATCGACAGCCGCCGCGTCGTCGAACTCCGCCGACCACCTCCTCGGGACGAGAGCGCCGACCGTCTCCTCGAACAGAGCGCCGCCGTCTCGAACAGAGCACCGCCGCTCTCGAGTCCCACGCCGCTGTTGAAGCCGAGCACCGCCGCTGGAGCCGACGCCGCCGCCGAGTTCCACCGCTGACCACCGCGCCGGCGACGAAAAATCCCCCTTTGTGAGCCCTCTCCGTTTCCCTCTTTCCCTCTTTCCTTTTTCGTTTTCAGAGACTGTGTGGATTAGGATTATTCGTTTAAGTTATAATTAGTAGTGAGTTAATTACATTAGTAAACTAATTAAATTAGTTTAGTTAAATATTTAATTAGTTTAGTTAATAATTAGATTAATTGGTTAATTAATGACCAGTTAGTAATTTCTTAATAAATTAGTTAATTTCATGTAATTAGTTTAGTAATTAAAATATAATTAGTTTATTGTTATAGTGTATAAATTTAGTTATTTATTATGTGTGAATTTAGTTATGTAATAATTAAAAAGGGGTTTTTGATTATGTAAAAATATAATAAATGTTTGGGGTTTATATTATTATTAAAGAAATAGTTTCAATAGTCAAAATTAGTTCGAAATGGGTGATTTGGATTGGTAACTGAAATTACTAGAGATATGTAAATACATTGGCTTTTACAAATTCTAGATTTTTATAAATAAACTTTTAAGTGAATTTTGTTCGAAAGGAAAGTTTAGCAATTATTGTTCAAATAATTTCGAAATAATTTATATATGTAAATACGTATTCTAGTATATGTAATTAATTTGGTATCTATGTATATATATATTTTTAGTATATGTATATAATTATTTTGGTGTATATATAAATGTATATATGTATGTATATTTTTTTGGTATAATTATACATATATTTAATTGGTATAATTTCATGTAGCATATGTGTAAAAAAAAAACGTATTTTAATATATGAATTAATTGGCATCTGTATATATATATATAGTATAAATTTGAATTGGTAATTTAATATTAGTATATTCTAATAATGATGTTGACAAAATATATGTATATTTTAAACAGTGTTTTTGCATATATATATGAGTATACGTATGGTTCAACTAGTATAAATCAGATATGTATTTAAAAGGCATATATATATATTGTAAATACATTTAAATTGGTGCTTGTATAAATATTGTAAGTATTAATAAGTGTAATGTGTATTATATACGTAGCCCTATTAGATGACCCTAGTTGACTAGAGCCATGCCTGGCAGAGCCCCTGAGTTCATGTATTTGTGATGTGTTAGTGTAGCACCTGATGCAAATGTTGTATTTGATATATTTTAGGACTGTTGGTTCCTCCAGACGATACTCTGGGACAGGACATTGGTTTTACCAGCTAAGGACCCAAGGCGAGTACATTCTCTGATTAGTTTCTAATTTATGATATCTCCTATGTTCACTGTATCTAGTGTAAATATCCATGTTCTTGACACATTGGTTACACGGATTGGTATACATGGATCTCGTCATGAGATGTTATTCCTTATTCATGGTGTAGCTTGTACAAGACTTGTTTTCCTTGTTATCTTGTGCATGTACAGACACTGATTCCCGGGGAGATTTGCTACCTTCCTAGGGAATCCCGTGCCATAGCGTACCATGATTGGATCTACTATACCAGTCGGGGGTGGGGAGTATTTTAGTGTAGATATGTGATCATACCCAACTTTCTATGCATCATAGCTCACCCCACGTCTCACGTCGGGTGCGGCCTGACCATCTCCATGCTTCATAGCTGTTACGTGTGATTAGCCTGACCTCTCCATGCATCATAGCTAACCAACGGTTAGCCTGACCTTCGTGAATCATAGCTAATCACATGTAACCAGCCTGATCAAGTTCCCAAGCCGATCACATGTTAAAGCTAGTACTCAAACACTTAGTCATAGGTTTCTTGCTCATGAACATATTATTTCTTTTCCTGCAGTTACTTACAATATTTCCAGTATTTCTTTCATTGTACATTCTCGTACCTATACATGCATCTGGTATATTTCCATCTAGAACTGCTACATAGTTTATGTCATTTATATAGAACTGCTATTTAGAGATGTACTTTGCTCCTTCCTGACTGGAAAATATTTTCCAGACTGTGACCTTAGTAGACTGGTTCCGACACACTTGGGGATTGGAAGTAATGATTGCAGGTATGGTTATGTTGTCTCTAGACTTGTGTTGTATTCTTTTATTTCTTCAAATTCCTATCGTGCTGTAGTTGTGATTGAGTATGTTGTGAATATTTTTATAGTATTATCCGAATCTCCTTATGGAGTTGGATACTAGCGTGAGATTATTAGTTAGTACTCGACCTAGACAGCGTTCTACCGCCGATGCTGCGGCGTAGGCTGGACGTACCCACGCACTCGTGCCCCTAAACCGGGTGCGGGTCGTGACACCTATAGCAATATTTACCCAGATTAAATAAATTGTACTCCCACATCCTCGTATAGGATTAAATTGTACAAGTTTGTTTGTAAACAAAAGAAAGCGGGTTTCGTTCAAACCCCGTACTATACACATCTCCGTTCTTTCGTTTAATACCACAAACAAGATGGCGACTCTGCTGGGGACGTCTTTCTCTTCTGATGAGAAAGTAATTGCTCAACACGATGCGGTATCTGTAGGAACCGTAAAGAAGATACTGGTCGTCCAATTCGACCAGTCTGCCTACGAAGACATGCTTCGAACCGAGGGTAGCTCTCACCCTCTCTCCGTCCAAGACAACAGGAAGCTGCGCAAAGTCTGGATGCCCAAAACATCCTCTACCATTCCTGTGGACTCTTTGATCTCTCCGATCTCTTCGACCTCTCCGACCAATGAGGTTGTAGCCTTGCTCCCTCCGTGCCCCGCACGTAAAATTCAGTCTCCCGCTACACGCGGTACAGACAAAATTTTGGGCAAAGCCTCAGCGCTAACCCAGAAGTATCTACTGCGCTCTATGCGTAGAAACCAGTCTCCCGCTACGCGCGGTACAGACAAAACTTCGGGCAAAGCCTCAGCGCTAACCCAGAAGTATCTACTGCGCTCTACGCGTAGAAACCAGTCTCCCGCTACGCGCGGTACAGACAAAACTTCTGATGGTGCCTCAGTGCCAGATCGGAAGTACAAATTATGCTCCGCGCGTAAGACAACATCTGACCTCTACGGTAAACCAGATGAGCGCTGTGATCTCCGCAAGGGAAAGCAAGCGGCAGAATACTCGACTTCTCGGCCTTTACGCCAGCAAGGGAACGATCTGCCTATCCTCCGGATTACGCGAGAAGCCGATGGCGGACTGAGGACCTCTTCAGCTTTACGCCAGTCTGGGCAGATCTCCAAGTTATGCCAAGCAAAGTCCCTCGGCGTAAAACAAGCTCAGGTTGCAGGAAGACACCCTCCCAGGGGGTTATCCAACACCCGGATGGCCAATCTGTTGTATACGGGCGGCACAAGGAAGACCTTCCGCACGCCCATTAGTAGGAACAGAAGGAACAAGCCATCATCTTTTTCTTCTGCAACTTCTCCTGACCTGCGCAAATACCTAATCCAGAAGCGTAGGGAGAGGGGACCTTCCAACATGTCTATTACGCCTCCTGTCGAGCACTGTTGTAATAGTCATAAGATTGTGATTGACTGCTGCTGTCCTAAGACAAAATGATCGGTTTTCGACCGGTTGAGCTACTCTCTGTCTTTTCAGGAAGAAGATCCCGCACACGCATCCGTGAACATGGCCTCACACGCGCCTAGAGGAGGGTCGAGCTCAAGACGTCATCCCTCTAGGCCGCCGAGCTGAAGGAGATTCAATGACCTCGTCAGGAACGCTGAAGCTGGGGTATTCCAGAACACCCGTGCAAGGTCACAGCAACCAACGTCGTACTCATCTGATTCAGACGCTGGAGGTCGCCAGTCTCCCAGATCAGATGCCGGAAGTATAGAGTCGACTTCTGCAGCGACCTATACTAATCCTTCAATGACGCCCAGGGAAACGGGAGTTTATGCCATTGAAGATGAACGCGAGAAAGCTTTACCGTCAGGAAACGCGGAACAATGCATCACTACGCTGGAGACATCTCTGAAACAAATATAATCCATAATGGAGAACATGCACCAGATGATGCTAACCCAGCACGCAACTGCCATGGCTCAAGCATCGATCCCGCCAACTCAGATACGTGTGGGGGTGGACTTACCACCATCCAACCCAAGCCAAGAGCCTGCTCTAGATCAAGAATCGGCAGTTCCTCCGCTTCCTCACTCAGAGAATGCCTTACCTCCTGCTGGAGTTACGATACAACCAACTCCGAACTACACTGAAGTCCCGCTTCCGACTGAAAATCTGATGCAGGCAGTACGGGAGTTGAAAGCCCAGTTTGACGCCTTGAAGCACAAAGATCAGCTCAAGAAACTGGGAATCAACCAGCCTTACCTAGCTATCTAGGAAGAGGTCCCTTTCCCTCCGAGGTACAAACCTCAGACTATGGCTCTGTTTGAGGAAAAAACATCACCAAGTCAGTACATGAACTATTTCAGTATGATGACGGTGTTGCTACAAGGGAACCTCCCACCAAAGACGAAGTTATCCAGGTCGATGTCGGGGGTGAACTTTTACCGAAACCGGTATTTATTAGTAACAATCTTACCCCGGCTGAAAGGGAAGAAGTTATCCAGCTGATAAAAGAGTATATCGACGTCTTTGCATAGGATTATGAGGATATGCCGGGCCTTGACCCGAAGGTGGCTACTTACAAACTCAACATATTGACCGACTCAAAGCCTGTGAAGCAGCACCAACGCCGGTTCCGTCCGGATATGATGGACGCCATTGAAGCTGAAGTCAAGAAGTTGGTAGCCTGCGGTTTCATCCGGGTAGAACAACATCCCGACTGGGTCACCAACGTTGTCCCAGTCATGAAGAAGACTGGGAAAATACGTATTTGCATCGATTACCGTGATCTAAATGCAGCCTGCCCCAAGGACGAGTTCCCTCTTCCCATCACGGACATCATGATCGACAACACCTGCGGTTTTGAATGCATGTCTTTCATGGACGGGTTCTCAGGATACAATCAGATCAAGATGCATCCCGAAGACGAGAAGTATACTTCCTTTCGGACGCCGTTGGGGGTATATGCTATACGGTCAAGCCCTTCGGATTAAAGAACGCCGGGGCAACATACCAAAGGGCTATGAGTAACATATTCCACGAGCATTTACGCAAAACAGTAGAATGTTACGTGGACGACCTAGCCGTCAAGAGCCGCCTCAAAGACGATCACATTCAAGACTTGAGAATGGTATTCGAGTTAATGCGCCAACATCAACTCAAGATGAACCCTACGAAGTCCTTCCTGGGTGTATCTAGTGGCAAGTTCCTGGGATTTGTTATCACCGCCAAAGGCATCCAGGTGGACCCCGATAAAGTCCAGGCCATCGTAGAAATGCGACCGCCCCATAATTTGAGGAAACTTCGGGGATTTCAAGGCCATCTGGCTTATATCCGGAGATTCATATCCAACCTCTCGGGAAGATGTCAGCCCTTTTCGTATCTCATGAAGAAAGATGTATCCTTCGTATGGGACGAATCATGTCAGCAAGCGTTCGGAGATATCAAACGCTACCTCACCAGTCTGCCAGTTCTGGTGCCTCCCATCATGGGGAGACCATTCTTGCTGTACGTTCGAGCGATGGATCATTCGCTAGGAGCTCTTCTCGCACAGAAGAATGATATGGGTCATGAACAGGCTATCTACTACCTCAGCAGGATGATGGTCAGAGCCGAACACCGGTACAACCCAGTGGAGAAAGAATGCTTGGCTCTCATGTTCACTATCCAGAAAATGCCATACTATGTCGTCGGCCAGACTATTCATATCATCTCCAGGATCAACCCTCTTCGAGTACTGATGAGCAAGCCAAGTGCTCTTAATTCCCGACTTGCAACTTGGGCTCTTAATTCCCGACTTGCAACTTGGGCGATGCTGTTAACACCATATGACATGGTATACATCCCGCAGAAGTCCATCAAGGGCCAAGCGCTGGCCGACTTCCTAGCTGCTCATCCGATCCCGGAGGCCTCCAAATTATACGAGGACATTCTCGACGAAGTTGTAGAATGTAATTCCGTAATGGAAAGTGACGCATGGCAACTGTTCTTCGACGGCGCCTCCAGGACTGGTCCCAAGGGAAACGTGGTTTCAGGGGTAGGAATCGTCCTGGTCACTCCTGATAAACTCGTCATCTACCGAGCATATTCTCTTAACGAGCCATGCTCCAACAATGTGGTAGAGTACAATGCTCTGCTAATCGGGCTCCAAGTCGCCAAAGAGCTGGGGGTCGTCTCCCTGGAAGCTTTCGGTGATTCTCTGCTTATCGTCAATCAAGTCAGAGGAATATATGAAGTCCGGAATCCAGACCTCATCCCCTATCACCAAGCAACGGTCGAGATAGCCATGACATTCAAAGGGTTCTTCCTAGAGCATGTACCTCGATCTCAGAATCTGGAAGTTGATGCCCTAGCCAGTCTAGCTGCGGATTTAGCCACTCCTATAAGAAGGCAGGATTCGGTAATCCTTCTTAACAGAGATCTATTCTGTATGAAGAACAACTTTCACATAGAATGCAGCTACGCTGCGAACACAGATCCCCCTAGAAGAGACTGGAGAAGTCCCTTTATAGATTTCGTCGCATACGGAATCTTGCCGGAGGAGCCCAAAGAAGCAGTATCCGTCAAAAGACGGTCATTACGCTTCTACTTTGACGCATCTTCACAATGCCTATATTGCCGGACCTACGACGGACTGCTATTGAGATGTCTATCTGACGACGAAGCACAGCAGATTATCCGAGAAGCTCACGATGGTGTATGCGGAGCACATCAGCCCGGTCCTAAGCTACAGGATCGTATCAGGAGAATGGGCTATTACTGGCCCACTATGATCACAGACGCGATCAATTATGCAAGATAATGCAGAGCCTGTCAGGTTCATGCCAACTTCATACATCAACCTCTGAATATCTATATCCTACGGTTGTGTCATGGCCTTTCGAAGCATGGGGTATGGATATCATTGGTCCTATTCACCCGTCTTCTTCCAGAGGTCACCGGTTCATACTGGCCATCACAGATTACTTCTCCAAATGGGCGGAAGCGATCCCTCTTGCTGAGGTAAAGGCGTCTAATGTGATCAGCTTCATCAAGCATCACGTCGTTTATCGCTTTAGGATTCCCCGAAGGATAATCAATGACAATGGACCTCAGTTCATCAGCCAAGCGTTTCATCGATTTTGCGATAAAAATCGGATACAGAATATTGCCTCTACGGTATATTATCCAGCCGCTAATGGTTTGGCGGAAGCCTTCAACAAAACCATTATCAAACTCTTGAAGAAGTTTGTCTCTTCAAACAACAGAGATTGGGATGAGAAGCTGGGCGAATATCTCTGGGCATACCGCACAACGGTACGAACACCGACAGGTTATACCCTATTTTTACTGGTCTATGGGAGTAAAGCAGTTCTCTCCATTGAAATCCAGATTCCGTCACTCAGGATAGCCATGACTAATGAGCTGACTCAAGAAAAGAATGACCTGTTAAGGCTTCAAGAGCTAGAAGGATTAGACGAGAAATGCCTCCAAGCTCAATAGCGCATCGCGCTCTACCAAGCACGTATTTCCAAAGCTTTCAATCATAAAGTAAAGGAAAGAGTGTTCAAAGTCGGCGAGCTAGTTTTAGCCGTAAGAAGGCCGATGATTCTTACTCACAGGAGTAAATGGAAATTTTAGCCCAAGTGGGAAGGCCCTTATGTGATCGAGACAACGTTCTCAAACGGCGCTTACAGGTTAGCTCAGCCTAATGGAGACCTGTTAATGGCTCCTATCAACGGTAAATTCCTGAAAAGGTACTATGCTTAATCTCCTCTGCTCAAGTAGAATACGGCGAGAATCTCAATTATGAAAAAACTACTTCCGAAGCAAAAAAACTAGTTAAGTCATATTCTATCATGTCCGTATGACCTCTGAATAGGTATGTCCTGCTAGAAGTTTATCGAGAGTCTATCACGTCCATACTACCTCTGATATCACTCTTGCCCAAACCTGTCATTCATATTCCGAAATGATGGGTCCACAAAGTCAGAAAAGATTCGCTTTATTTATTCCCGAAAAGAGCAGAATTACATCGGGGAAGCAAAGAGAAGAAAGGGCACATCATTGTGGGGGAGCGGCCAGATCGCGAATCAGCCGCGCCAGTGTAGCTATCCTCTCATCCCTGAAAATCAAGGCATCAGCGCGGGCCCACTCCAACCGTGCCTCGGGATTGTTCATAAAGGACATCTCGGTCCTTGCCCGAAGAGAGCCAGTACGGGAAGCTTCTGCATGCTCTAGATCCCGTCGTGCTGCGCTTAGTCGACCAGTCGCTACATATAGACCTGCCAACGACTAAGAAGCCCACTCCTCTGCCCGAGCGAGTTTTTCCTTTAACTTGCGAGCCCTCGCGACGTTCCCTTCATGCTCGAATTGGCACTTCGTCTGAAGGGCAAGAGCCTCCTCCACGACTGCTTTTCTTTCATCCATCTCCAGCTTATGTGCTTTGACGGAGTCATCTAGGCTTTCCAGCTGTTTAGTGAGCCGAGCAGTCATGAGGTCATACCTGACCTGGATCTCAGCTTCAAGGCTGCCCCGAGTCAGTTGCAAGTATTCGTTAATAGGTTGCTCCAAACCATTAACCATCGCCTCCAGGGCGTCAGCTACCCCAGAATCGCCGAACTCCCGGACAGTCCCGTTCAAAAACTGAGAAGTCTTCTTCAAACGCTCGAAGTCTAGATTCTTCGCCAACACCATTGATATTATCGTTTTTAAATCGGTGTAAAAGAGGCTGGTATGTTGCTCGGTCAGCGCAACCAGATCCGATTAAACACTAGGAGTGGCCGCGATATTAGCGAGTCCCCTGCCAGGAATGACTGTAGACGAGGTGGCCACAGCCGCCGCCTTGACAGGTGGTGCAACCGAAGGAGGTGCAACAATGACGATCGAAGTCATCGGCATACTCACAAGAGGCGAGGTCACGATAACGGGTTCGTCCTCCTCTTGAGGTGACGAAACTACTCCGGGTGAGCTAGCCCCCGAAGGTATTTCCTCCTCGAAGTCGAACGCCTCCGTAGCATCGCCAGGAGCCGAAGCAGAGCCAGAAGGTGCTTCAACACTATCCTCTCTGTGGGCGCCGTCCCCTGAAAAGAGGACAAGAAAGTTGATATCAGTATGATGGTAATCTTTCTAAAAGAGGAGACATAAAAGATGATATTTACCCGTAACCAAGGGAATATATGTCGTATCTGCAGCCGATGTAGCTATATCACACCTCAATGACGCGATACGAACTATCATACCTGGAGAAGGAGGTGGGCCAACTGACATCGCCAGAAGCTCTACCAGGCCTTCACCAAGACGCAGTCGAGGTTCGTCAGCTGGAATCTCGCTAGGCATGCGCACAGGCGTGGCAGGAATTTTATCCGTTGCCGGTCTAGGAAAAGATTCCCCTATTTGCCTTGGCTACGCAGGCGACCTCGTTCTACTACCTGGAGCAGTAGCGGCAACAACAGCCTTCAGCGAAGACTCTCCGGCGTCACCAGCCGGAACTATATAAGGTCCCTCTCTAAAAGGCGAGGAACCTCCAACCAAAGAATCATCCCTGACATGGGGAGATATAGGCCCACTCCCAGGAGCCTCAACACCAAGAACCCGGAGAGGACGAGCAACCGTCTCCTTCCTCCTCTTACGAAGAGAAGCCTCCTTGGAAACAGGTGCCCTACGCTTCCCAGGGACTACCAAAGCCCCCGCAGGCAGAGGCACTTCACACCTCGGCACCGACACCAGAGGCTCATCCAGAGTGTCAAACTCCTCACCCTCGTCAGAAGAAACCGAGGGAACTTCGACTCTTCCCCCAGGCTTGGAAGAAGGCACCCTAAAGCTTCCACGCATGTCAAAATTGCGATGGAAGGTGTTGATCGCCACGTAGAACTGGGCGTAAGAATGGAGGATACGCAGCTCCGTGGAGGTTGTAACAACCGGCACGATAAAGATGGCTCCCGTACAACCCATAATAAAATACCGCCATCCTCTGGCTCCATCAATGAGTCCGCCCCTGGACCTGAAGCTGGTGACGACATTGCCCACGTGCAGCTGATCATACCCAAACTGCCTGGTGAACCGACTGGGCAAGTAAGGTTCAAAGAAGCAATGATCTTCGCTTCTGTACAACAAATGGGAGGGTCTGATACATACCAACCAATTAAAGGCTTCCGGAGAAAGATTGGTCTTATCTTGACCTAAGTCCTCAAGCCTAATCCCCGACTGGTTGCGATGCACGAAGGGGACGATGCAGAATAACTTCCACACGTGGCTGAGGTTCAACGCCAGCCTACAGTCTAAAACTGTGTTCACGTTCCAAGGAGAGTCCTTGTAGTTTAGCAAGAAACTACCCACCGAACTACTGCCAGGGCCGGGAGACATCACCCGGGGATTGTGGAGAATTAACCATCCCATCAAGTACAGGTATGGTAATTCTATCCGAGGAAAGCTATCAAGTCGAGCTTCATCGACGAGCAGCCCATCAGTCATGGCCCTCAAGCCAGCCTGAATACGGCACACCATGGCAGGGAGCAAGCCCAGTCTTGCCCCAAATACCAGACGAACGGCAGGCCACTGGACATTCCGGTGGATGCGATCCGCGGACGCGATGCCAGGCACCACAACTCGGCACAGCCATATGGAGAGAAAGCCAGCCAGCCTGGCTTCCTTAGACAAAGGTCTGCGGCAGCGCCTCAAGTAACTATAGGCCTCAGTGCCTTCAGGGTACTTTCCTACCCCGTTATTGAGAATTTGATCTGGAGCTTTAGCCTCCTCCATGAGGTCCTCAACGACCTGGGCACTAAGCGCGCCCAAACAATTCACGGACTCATTCTTGCCCCCCGAAACTTTCCCCGACGTGGCGGCCCTAGCCCGGTGAAAGAAGAGGTAGGACATCCACTTAGTGGTGTGAGCCAAGTCAGAAGGCTCATTATAAAAAGTAGTGCACGCGAAGTAGTGACACATCAGCTCCTGATACACCTCCACAACCCGAGGGTCCGAGTCCTCCAACTCCCGGTTGGTGGGAACATACTCTTCATATGGGGTATCCCCCATCGGCAGTCTCGAGATCACTGCCATCTCATGGAGGGCAACCCCAACTCCCCCAGTGGAGTGACGAAGGTCCCGGTGAGCGGAATGTATCGTTCCATCAGTGCCAGAAACAGGTTAGGGTTAGGAGGCAACCCAACACTCGTCGTACTCACAGCAGCATACAGCCCGATGACCTCCAGCTCGCTCCGAAAATGCTTCAAGGCCCAGTCAACTAGGCAAGTCTATCGGAGGTTTGTTGGGGTGATCCACCCATTACACCGAGGATTCTCCTTGGGGTATACCCCCCTCGTCCCATGAAGTCGTTACAGAAAGTCCACAACTGGACAGGCTGGATCACAGAACTGTCTTCACTCGGGACGCTGCCCGGGCACAGTCTCCTGAATACCGTCACAACGCCGAAAGGGCGGCTGACAAATGACCCCTGGTCAGCTTCTTTCAGATAAAAGATCTTCTCCGGCTTGCCGTGAAGATCGGGAGTCAGCGTCCACGACATCCTCCTGGAATGTGTCGCATGGGAGAAAGCCGAGATGGGATAATCTCTCGGCATCGTCGGCAGATACAAGACCACACTCTCGGCAGGGAAAACCCAGGGTTCTCTCTTAGGCTTCGTCTGGGACTGTTTATCAATCATATCGCCAAAGAGAAAAGCCGGCTTGATGTACTGGTCCCCGTCTATGTACGTCAGGGGCTCTCCGTTAATCAGGTTCAGCAGCGTCCGCTCGCCCTGAGTCGATAACAATATCTCCCTTCCCTCAGGATACTGGGGCCCGAAGATAGGAAATGTCACATGGGACAGATCCTCCAGATAGTTCGAGTGCAGCATCCCGGCAGCGGAACCCATCACCTCGGCCAGTAGAGACTCATGCAAATTAACTGCAAAAACGCAAAAGAAACACGTCATTTGCAAAATAAAGACCAAGAAACGACAGTCTATGCTTTATGCTAAGACTATATAAAATTTGGTCACTTTACGCCGGAAGTCACATCCAGAAGCGTAATGGACGGTATACGGTCCGTGCTTTACGCCAGACTGCCAAAAATTCTAGTTATTACGCCGGAGGTCCCATCCGCAAACGTAAAACTAAAATTTTATAGTATACACCAAGTGTTCGGCAGTCAGAGCTTTTACGCTCAAAACCACGAAAATATTGAGTTTTACGCTGACACATTAGAAATATGGGCGTAAAAGATGAAAACGTCTCCGTGCGTCATCTTCCTCAAAGAGGCTATCAGCACAGAAGAGGACCTAGCGTGATCACGTTCAACGTGTGTGAAGGATTTTTCGTCATTCTTTGTCATCCCAAAGGCCCTACCTCTAAGGCCGGGTGTGCTGCTCGTCGGCGGGATGCTTCGCTCAGAAGAAAGTTTGCCTTGCCCGACCGAAGACTCTTCCGCTGGGGCAGAAGAACGAGAAGAAGAACCTATACCCTTTCCCTTAGTAGAGGGGATTTGTTTCGGCGCCATTTCTGAAAACTCGGAGTGCTCAGAGAAAGAACGAAGGAAGAAACTCGAACAGTCGAAGGCTCTCTTTCGCAGAAGACGGATGAAAAGCTTTTCTCTCAAAAGCTTGGGATATATATAGAGTTCGGGTCGACTCCCCGAATCCTCGGACGGACTCCTCGAAACCCGAACCGAATCTCCTAATATTTGGTTATGATTGGGTCCTACGTCAGCCTATTATTCAGAGAAGGCGGACAATCAGCGAATTCGAAAAGTTTTTTCGCGCAAAGCAGTTCAGCGGTTCCTACGCTAAAGGAGCTTTCTACGCTCGACAGCAACAGATCTACGATTTTACGCTCGCAAGCTATAAGTCTATAGTTTTACGCCCGGATGCCTTTGTGCTCGGTAGCTTTTATGCTCGAGAGGCAACAAACCTACGACTTTACGCTCAGCAGATACTAAATCGATGATCTCACGCTCGGTGGCGCTCAGTTTACGCTCAGAAGCAACAGATCCGCAAACTTCACGCTCGGAGAAATTTTCTTTTCAGAAGCTACAGATCTACAGTTCTACGCTAAAGGAGATTTCTACGCTCGACAGCTACGAATCTACGGCTTTACGTTCGACAGCTATAAGTCTATGGTTTTACGTTCGGATGCCTTTGTGCTCGGTAGCTTTTATGCTCGAGAGGCAACAAATCTACGACTTCACACTCAGGAACGACAAGTCTATGATTTCACGCTCGATGGTGTTTAGTTTATGCTCAGAGGCTACAGACTAATAATTTTGTGCTCCATGACTTCCCGCACATCTGAAAGATACGCCGGCCAGATTACGCGTACATCTGAACGGTCCCCAAAGCGGTCAATTGCAAAGAGTTCACACAGAAGATACTCATTCTTGACCCCAAGATATCCCAAGTACCCGAAGCATACAGAGTTCAAGCATTAAGAAATTACTCTCCTCGGGTCAAAATTGGAGATTCATCCAGACTCCAGTCTGAACATCTCGTCTATGGCAACTCAGTTTGACAGCCATCCCTCGACCCTGTTCCAAGGGAGTTTCGAGAGGTCGTTCTTGAAGACGAAGTTTGAACAAAATTTCTGCTCATCAGAAGCAGCAGTTCAGAATTCTACGCGGTCCCTCAGTCCTAGCAGCAGGACAGTTCTAAACGTTCAAGATGCTCAACAGCATTCTATGGACTATTCGTTATACGTAAAGGACAGGGCCTAATACTTTTCTTATCAGAGTCGGCGTAAAGAATCAGACGTGTCGAAGCTACACATATTCAGACTTCACAATAACGTATGGCAAAAACGATCATATGTACGGAAGCAAGACGATTTTATTAAAGATTAAAGTCATGATTACATATAAGGGAAATCCAATCTACAAGGGTTTTTCTTCATTTTCATGATTATAAATGAGGGAAATCCCATCTACAAAGGATTCCTCCATCGTCGTCTGAAGGCCGCACCCCCCCGGAATCTGTTCAGACAGGTTCTGGCATTGGTGAAGATCTTCCTCTTCTTCGGTTCATCGACTACCACAGTCATGAACAAGAAGATCCTCCATACGCCATGGCCGATCCAGTTGTGGCTTCTTTAACCCAACTCGATCGAGGACGATAGATTACAGTTTGTCTAATCGTCTGCGGGGGTCTCAGGAGAAAATATACAGCTTGCAAGCTGTGTGGTCAAATACGACCCTTCCTCTCTCCTGGACAAACGCCATATAAAGTTGCTGATCATCCCGAGCAAGGGAGGCTAAGATATCCCTCCATGATCCATCGTTGCAGTGGACACTTGCTCGAAGACGCCGTCTTTTTCGGCTCCTTACAGCTGGAAGAACATGATCTCCTTCTTCCTCAGGTCGACCCGACGAACTCCGGCGATCATCTTGGCGTAGTGATGGGAATATGGGGAGAACAGGTTAACCCCCACAGCCTTTTTATAGGCAAAAGAGATTACACCGGTCCCCAATAAATCTGCCATAAAGTCAGCATCGACCGTTTCAACGCTCCATTCAGAAACGTTTTAAGTTACGAGGGGCCATTCATGCTTCATTCAAAGCATTTTAAATTTCGAAGAATTTAAAAGCTTTGAAGGGGGTCTTGTAGAAGCATGAAAAATACGCTGGGGAAACTCTACGCAGCATATTGATACAGAGCAGCGTAAACAGAAGCCTTCAGAGCCCTCAAGCGTACAAACAGAGCTTTCTCCGCTAAACACAGCATGAAGTATAAGCTCAAAGGACCATTCGCGTAAGTGCAGTACGTCCAAGCCGCTTCAGCGTAGACGGGGTTATCCATCGCCTCCATGGCGTAAAACTTACCCGCTTTCAAAGCAGCGTTAAAGCGTACGAGGAACGCTTCGTCTTCCCCGAAATGAACCTGTCAAGTCACGCAGTGCACCTGACCTCTGACTCCTGACAGAAAAGTGCTGCACGGCTACCCAGACTGTAACACCCTGTTCCGCTCAAGCGGACTGCCGTCTCAATCGGCAATCGTGCAGCTGTCCTGACCCGCTTTGCCTCGATCAAGAAGCAAAGGATATCCAGACTTGTCCCTACAGGAATCCGGCTTGGACTTTCAGAGCCTCGCTCAGACGTATCGCTCTACCGAGGCGAATCATCGCTAAGGTGGGTGGCTACGGTGAACTTGTCTTTGCTTAGCCAGCACACATAAAATCTGGAATGTTTATGCTAGTCGCTAGGTGATTCACCCCTGCATGCTAATAAATCCTACGCACCTAGCTAAGGGAATAATCCCAACCTGTATTTCTATGCTAGAACATGGAAAATGAAATACTGCTTATATATGTTTAGACCCTCACATGCTAAGTCCCTTAACGGTTTTATCTCTCGGCTTACCTTCGGGCCCGAGCCAAACGTGCCTGCTTATGTTCCTTAGAAACGCATGCTTGTCTGCTTGTAATGTTGCCATGTTTTCATCCAAATCCCGAAAGACTATTACGTAGTCGTTCCATGCCTGAACGAACCTGCAAGTGTTCGGGACCGCTAGGTCACTAAGGCAATCTCCGCCCAAGGAGAATTGCATCAAGGCAAAGCATCTTGTCTTGTACTATTGTTTCCTCAACAGCTTGCCTCTTGTCTTGTACTCTTGTCTTGTACTCTTGTCTTGTACTCTTGTCTTGTACTCTTGTTGCCCCAACCAAGGCCCCGTTCGATCATGGACAACCAGTGCACAGGATAACGGTCTCGCGGGCGATGCTGGGGCACTGGCATCGACCCGGTCCGGGCGAGATAATTGTTCTTAGTCTTTTGTTCGGCGGAATGGCTTGCAGCGCCCCTTGTACTTGTTGCACACCATTCTCGTCAAAGACTAAATAGTCTCTTGTTCGGTGGAGTGGTTTGCAGCGCCTCTTGTACTTCGTTGCAAACCATCTCGTCAAAGACTATACCGTCCATTATGGCATACGCCAGTGATCGTCTTGTATTTAACTTGTTGCATGCTTGCTTGTAAACGAAAGAAAAACTTAAACGAAGGATAAACAATTCATCCTCGCTTAGCGGCTATCCGCGTGCGAGATACTGTATGGCATGAAATAATTAACTGAATACCTGAACGATCATGTTATAAGAACCCTCCTGTCTGCATATGCTATGCCTTCTGAATGTTTATACTTACCGTGCTTGAATTAATCATGTTTGCCTTGGACAGGGAAGGAAATGGTAAGTTGGTAAGTCTCGCCGTGTTTCCTCTAACATCGTACGGCGTACTGCCCGACACGATAAGCTATTCAATATTTGCATGAAACTGATCCTAAGGCAACTAGAAAGATAACTTAATAGTTGTGCACGGAACCTGTACTACGTGTTTGGATTTGTCGAGCGGGCGAGTAGCTTCCCCACCAGTGCATTCAATGTACTGATAATCCACCAGTTTGTATGCAGGGTGCGGGAGAACCTCGTGCGGTGCGGACGCCTCCTTCGTGCGTGCTAAGGCCAGGAGTTCCCTCTGAAGCCTTGCAACGGTGCGTCCGGGACTGAAGCGCTTATACAAGACATAAGTTGTGAACATCGCCTGACCATCGCCTGTACAAATCATTCCACAGTTGTAGCCACTTGGCACGCTTTTACTGTTTGAGAGAGAGAGGCTTGAGCGACTTGTAATCTCGGCTATACGCCGCCTGTAATACATGTTTCATATCAATAAAGAGATTACCTTACTTGTTTCTATGCTTCCGCTATATTTGTCGACTCAGTGAACCTGTTACCGATCGCCTATGCGTTCATGACTCCGCTGCACTCGGACAATCTGTGCGACTCTGTGGCTTAGAACTCTTGCCGCCAGCCAATGAACCATGGCCTTGCACGGGTGTGGATCACGCTCGTGCGGCATCACGCCCGGATAGGTTAAGCGATCGTTCCGCAGGAGCGCTGGCGAGGGTGATTCCCGCCTAGCGGGAACGGCCGATTGCCTACGGAAGATCGGGGCGTGACACAGACGACGGCTGGAAACGATGACAGACCACTCGGGATGCGCCCCACAGTATGATGGCGGATCTCTGCATTTAATGCAGAGGATTTGGTTAAATATTACCGAACCGTCGTTTACTGACATCCCCTCAGCACGAACTGCTTTTTCGCGTACAAAGGGGATACGCTGCCTTATTTTACACAGGCAAACATGAGCTGTTTACGCTCCGCAGTAGACAAACCGCCTGCCATGTCAAAAAGCTGTACCTCGTACGGGGCTCGAGGTACGTCTCTACGTCTAAATCGAACAAAGCGGTGACAGTTTCTCTCAAAGCACGTCTCTGCGACGGATGCACAGAAGGGCTGCAGACCTTCAAAACACGCCTCCGTATTTAATGCACAGGATGGTGGCAAATCTCTGCAAGAGATTTGATTATATCTTCAAAAGCCATAATTCCGGCTAAAGACCTTCAAAACAAGCCTCCGTATTTAATCCACATCAGCACTCTGGCACGGTACGCAGCGGCTTCTACGCCTATTTCAGGATCTGTGCTCACTCGGCTTCTACGCCCTCTCAGCTTCTATGCTCATTCGGCTTCTACGCCCACCTGGCCTCTACGACCACTCGGCTTCTACGCCTATTTTTGGCTTTTATGCCGGTTTGATAACTACTTGGCTTCTACGCCATGGTGACAGACATTTGGCTTCTATGCCAACCTCTTCTACACGAGGGATACCTACCTACGTGGCTTCTACGCCGTGATCTTCGCAGCAAATATACGCATTTTGTCCCCTTAGTTGGACACGCGTCACATGCTCACTCAAAAGGTCATCTATACGCAGGCATTGGTTATTTTAACCGTTATGTAAAAGGGTGCTGGACTTTCTGCTCCTCGGTTTCTACACCGACGGAGTGGTCATTGTCACTAAAACTGTATAAATAGAGACCCCTATCAATAGGGAACAAGGGTGGAAAACTTTAAAAGAAGAATCGAACGAGAAGGTCAAAAACTTCGAAAGAAGAATCGAACGGAGAGGTCAAACTTCCAAGAAAGATCAAACCGGAGGTCAAGAGAGAGAGAGAGAGAGAGAGAGAGAGAGAGAGTCCGAAGCTCAGGCAAAGAGTAGGGATTGATGACTTTGGCATCGTGCATCCATCCTCTTTTGCAACTTTCGAAGCTGCTACCTGTCTTCCACGGCACTTTTTCAACATCGTGTGGTCCAAGGACTAAAGTGATCGACTGCAGATCAGACACCTATAGCAATATTTATCCAGATTAAATAAATTGTACTCCCATATCCTCGTATAGGATTAAATTGTATAAGTTTGTTTGTAAACAAAAGAAGGCGAGTTTCGTTCAAACCCCGTACTATACACATCTCCGTTCTTTCGTTTAATACCACAAACAGTTGTTAGAGGCATCACAATTACTTTCTGACCTATGGATGATAGGTGTGAGGACTCAGTTAGAAGGCAACGCGCATCACTGGTGGGAATCAATGGAGCGCCAGTTGGGTACGCGTCAGACTTGGGAATAATTCTTGGAGTACTTTGAGAGGAAGTACTTCCCGGATACTGTAAGGGACGCATTGTACGATCAGTTCCTCCATTTAGAGCAAGGGGACAAGATGGTTGATGAGTATGATGCAGAGTTTAGCCGTCTCAGTAAGTATGGCACAATCCTAATACCTAATGACTTGGAGAAGGCTAAGAGGTTTCACCGCGGGCTGACTCAGGAGCTCCAGCACTACACTAGCTCCTAGTCCCGGATCTCTTATGCCGAGCTATTGACAGAGGCCAGGATCCAGGAGGCCATCAGCAAGGGGAACAAAATTCAACCAAGAATTTATCAAGGACCAGTAAGGACACAGCAAGGAGGACCCATTCGACACCCTTTGACACGCCAGCAACCAGATAACGTCGTACCATATCCAACCAAGAACCCCCGTACTTGTCATTTTTGTGGTAAGATGGGTCATATTCATAGAGACTGTCATCGTCGATTGGGGCTGTGCATGATATGTGGATCAAGTCACCATCAAACCTGAAGATATCCTCAGCAGAACCAGAGGTCTATGGCATTAGAATTAGGAACACACATACACCCTCAAGTATAGAAGACCAAAGGAACCCACCACTGCTTCTATAGTCTGCACAAATGGAGGAGACTAGACCCCAGTTGAACAACCTAGGACAAGGCCAAGCACTCATTATGACAAGTATGTGAGAGCAGACACAGGAAGCCGTAGATACAGGTATGACCTTTTAGTTATAATTGTCTTTGCATACTCATAACCCCAGTGTGACACAAGATCTTAGATGCACAAATAGATGTAGAATTATATATATGGTAGCTTAGCAGTTATGAGGATGTATGTATATTTTACCCAGGTGGCATACACGCGATGCTAATGGATGACGTGAGTAGTAGTAGAAGTATTCTTCCCCTATCCTTATCTCGCCCTCTTGGGTGACTAATCTCCTCCTTTTATATTCATTCCTCATCTCGTGCTTAACTCTTCCTATCATAGTTGTATCTTTCGTGCCATTATTAATTGTTGATTCATATCAACCTCACCCCTATTTTATTAGAAAAATATAAATGTGTTAGTAATGCTTGATAACTAAGGATGAGTTCTTAATATATGTATATGCACTATAGCAATATCTGTATTCTTTATTAGTTTAACCCTTAAGTAGCACCATGTAGCCTAGTAGAAATTGTTAGATCATTCGAGCTAGATCATACCCCTAATAGTTAGTCAAGACCTTAAGTGGCTCCCTAAAAATTTAGACTATGCCTAGGAAAGAGTTGAAGGCACTTGTTACGAACTGATGACTATGACAAATCGCTGGCGAGGTAGCGACAGTTGCATCCAGACGATTATGGTAGAGTAGTCGAATTATTTGCAGCCATACTGGCCAGGTGGCATGGCAGTATTAGACTATGATACTTGACGGTTACGAAAAAAAGTCATAGTTATGAGATTCTAGACAGGTATCCCAAGATTCTTGACCCAATAAATATATTTGCCTTACAAACCTAGACAATAGCTTCAAAGAATGTGACTACTAGTAGAATTTTTGTAAGTTGGGTAGTGTAGACGAGTTAGAAGATGATAGAATAGTGTATGGGCAATAGATGAGAAAGTGTTAGAATGGCAGACCATGAGTTTTAGGAGTCATGCTAGATACCAATGTAGTATAATAACTATAGCTATCATTATGAATATGGGTTAGTGTCAATTTCGAGGACAAAATTTTTGTAAGTTAGGTAGAATGTAAAACCCCTATTTTTAAAAAAAATCATATTTTTTATTTTTTATTAATTAATAATTTAATTATGGTAATTATGTGCTAAATAGGAGAAATAGATTTTTAATAATTTTCATTTTTAGGTGTTCGGGCACTTAGAGGATTTATAGAACCATCAGTAATTTTTTGGAATTTATTTTATGTAGGAGACCCCTTGAGCAGTTGCTAGCCTAACGGTGTGCATTATTCTAATCTATAAATTTTCTTATAAGTATATATATATATATATATATATATATATATATATATATATATATATATACAAATATATATATATATTTAAGAAGAAGAAAGGAAAAGAAAAGAAAAGATTAATAATAAAACTAATAATAATAACTATCCTAATAAAACTAATAATACTAACCCCTTTCCAACGTTATCAAACCAAATCAAAGCACTTATCAAGCAAACAAAAGTTAGCAAACCTAATTAGCCATCCCACAGCACAGCGCCCCCCCTTTAATTCCCATCCAGCGCCCCTTGCAACCCCACGGACCCGACTATTCTCTCTCTCTCCCTTTCAAATTTATATATATAGATATATATATTATTTCTCTAAACCCTAACCTAAAATCTCCAGACCCTCCTCTTCTCATCTAGACCTAGAGAGAGCCGCCACCGCAGCCAGAGAACCCCGCCAGACCGTCCAAACCAATTCCGACGACCCCGACCCCGCGCACTGCAGATTCCCACACGAGGTACCTTTGTTCCGGAGTTGCTTTTCGTCGACTCGCTCAACCAAACGTCATTCCGTCTTCACCGGTATGCTCACCCCTTAACCCTCTCCCATATCTGTATGATAGTAGACCTCGAACAACGTATACCCATAAGCGAAAATAGCGTCCAAGTTGGCACAAGCAGACCGAATTCTGGGATCGCAGAAAACTGTGGTGACCACCCATGTTGTCGAGTTCGTATCTCCCACCACAGAGATCCGAATTTGGTGATTCTTTTTTGTATGCGTAGACCACATGACCTAGTTTAATTTTTGTTAAATAACCCTAGATTATTAACTGCTGTGGACAGAATTAAATTCGTCACAAAACCCCGCGAACCTACTTTCCCAGATTTCTAAAAGTTATGAAACAGAGTGCGCCCCGTCAAACGGGACCACCCCGCCGTGTACCAAGTATATCGAACGGTGTACGCAGCATAACCAGGCACGTAAAAATTTGTGGAAACTGATTCGGACGCGTGTGTGCGCCGGAATCAGCCCGTATCCGCGGACACACCCCGTATCGTAACTTTTGTGGAAGTCATACGCATTTTGTGCACGTTTGTCAGATTGTGACGAAACTTTTACCACTGGACTCGTGGTAATACGCTGGTCCTGTGACCCAATTTTCACACAATTCTGAGACGGTTGACCAGATCGTCAATTGGCGGGCCCCATAGTTGACTTTTTGGACGAAATTGTGTTCGGCTCATCGGAATCCACATTTGGACATACCGTTGGGTTCGTATTGACATTTAGAGTTGTTTGACCTATAATTTGTCCTATTTAGAGACTGTTACCCTTGGCACACTTTTTAGTGCAAAGTGGGCCACATGTAGACCCCGCTTTGACCCAAAATTACCGTTTTGCCCCTGTGCCCAAATTGGACGAAAGGGAAGTGCTTTTTAGCTATTTTGCTTATTCTGGAAACGTTGGTGATGTTTATTTCAGCATCTGTGGACGTTCATTCTGGGGCCGTAGCTTCTGACTCTTGGAGTTGACATCGGGACATTACATTTTTGCAGCTTTCTTGGCAAGCAAGATACCTTGCCAAATTGCTTACAGTATTTTGCATGCTTAGTATATTTCTAATATTTATTGTATTTTTGTATAGTTCTTGCATGTGTAGTTTTTTTTCAGTCATTACTACATATTATATATGTTGACACACACTTGCCACTTAGTATCATGAGAGGACAATCATTAGGCGTATGGGCTTTTAACCACTCTGGTAAACCGTAGTATATAGCTCGCACTACGGGCGTGTGTCGCGCTGGTCGCTACCCCCGCGGTATGTCAATTTTTGGAGTCTCGCTGGTCGCTATCCCCGCGGTATGTTAATTTTTGATGTCCATTGACGTGTTTGTGAGTTGTGAGGTAGATCGAGTAGTCTACCCTTGCCCATACGTCGAAAAGTTGCCCTTATTTGTATTCATATAGATTGTCTTGTACAACGTACTTATTTATTTTCAAATTAGATGCATGTTTACTGTATTCAAGTTGGCTCGCTTTTCTGTATCTAGTTACGTCCCTCTGAGGACCTGGTCCTCTGCCAGGTGTATCTGCTCTTGAGTATTTGTAGGAGTACGGGCCTGGACCTGACGTATTACTTTCTGCCGAGGAGGTCTTACCTTCTAAGCATCGTTGATTATCTAGCGATGGATTCTTTTAGCTGATACACTTCTGTCTTCACATTATTTTATATTGGAGATTTTATACTCCTCTCTCCTTTTAGTTTTGGATATAGTCTTTGGTAGTGGATTTGTCTCCACCCGACTATTATTTTGGATATTTCAGACTCCTTATTCTAGTTTAGTACTTCTTTTCTGTGACTTGTTGTGTGGATGAGATTAGCATATCTGTGACTTGTGATATTATATATACCACATGTGAATTTTATTTCATATTACAGCGTACGTGTGTATTATGGTATCCATATATTGGAGTTGCCATATACATACGGCTGGCATGCTTACGTATTCCTAGTCCTACGTATTTTGGGACTAGGGCGTGATATCTCCTGTTATGGCAGGATGGTGCGTACATCGAGTTTTTAGCGCTACACCCATCACCGTCAAGAGACTCGTCCAAATGGCTTGTAGCGCCAGCGACCCTCTTGTTCATATAGATAAGTCATCCTCGCTTAGCGGTAATCCGTGTGCAAGTCATTGCATCGCATCAAGTATATCTGAAACACCTGAATGAATCTTGAGTATAACACCCTTGTACATATGGAGCACTGGAACATCTTCTACAATACACCTAATAATCAGTGTAATCGTGCACCAAAAATATAACCTCATTTACGGTACTTATGTTTGCATATACTATTGCCCCTGGATTTCATTATATATGCTCGTGCTTGATTTAACTTAGTTTTTCTTGGACAGGAAATGATGGATGGTAAGTTGGTAAGTCTTGCCGTATTTGTCACTACCACATTCCGAAAACAGGGGTATTTTCGACTTTTTATAATATTTGATATTATTATAGTTACAATTAACTAATTGCATGATAGTATATTTAATTTAAATAAATATGTGTGATGTGTAATTTAAATATAATTATATACAGTGTTCATTTGTTTTGAGCTAGTAGACTTGACCTAGAAGCCCAGTAGATGACTACCTGTCCAAATTGTGGAATTCTGTATTTATTTATTTTATCTAGAATTTATTTAATGGATATTGTAATTAATTATCGTATTTTAATTAATTATTGCGCATTGCCTTTGCTTCGATATTTGGAGCACTACCCTGACTTTTGTCTCCCAACAAATTTCACCATCTTGCCCTAGACATGCCCGCCTTCCATTCTGCTATTTTTGCAACTCATAATTATGCTCCCTGTGCATTAATTCTGGCCACACAAAAATCGTCGTGGACGTTATTTAATAAATCCCTATTTTGTATCGTTGTGCGTTCCAATTTAAATTGGAAACAATCTTGACCTATTTTTCGTGCGACCCAAATTAGGGTAATATTCTATTCTGAGTCTTCTTCATTATTGGTATTGATGACCTGATTTTGGCTCCATGTACTCCTAATTAATTTCTGAACACAACTTGCATTTATTTCTAATTAAATTGAGGATACTATTTAAACCAATTCTGAAAATCCCAATTTAATTCCAGTGCCCTGCTAATTGAGCCCACACCGATCATACAGCGCCCCCTGACCCTACAAAATACCGGACACCGAATCGCCCGCCAAATTTTTGCCATTTTATGTGTTTGTGCAATTTCCCGAATTTAAGGGGCTAAGTTACAATTATTCAATTGTAGGTGTCATCACCCCATTGTTCAAGACCAAATGGAAAGGTTATTTATTTGTGGACCAAATTGCATTTTTCCCACATGAGAAATTCCTTCATGTCCAATCTGGACCCCTCATTTAAAAGGGGGTCAATCACAACCCTTCATTTCAACAACCTCTCTCCCTATATAATGTCCTATCTACATCAACCCTAATCCCTAGAAACCTAGGTTTTCCCCAACCAAGCCTCCATCCTCAACCTCAACCGTAGGAAAAAAAATTTCTTCCTTTCTTCTTCTCTTTTCTTTCTCTTTCTCTTTCCTTTCTTCTTCTTCTTCTTTTACTTTTTGAATTCAAATTCAAATAGTTAGGGGGGGAACACTGTTCATTTCCCCCCATATACTGTTCCCGGCCATTGCCCCGGCCGAGTCCCGACCATTTCCCTGTGTACACCCTCCGGCCGGCCACCTTCACCCCGCTGCTGTGCTCCTCCTCCCTGCTGTGTACAGCCGGTCCCCATCTACTGTTCACCCGACTCCCCCTGTCCCAGACCGGCGGCTGCCTCCTGCCGAACTCCGGCCGGCTGCTCCTTCCCCCATTTCTCCTACTCCTCCTCCTCCTCACCTTTTTCCCGGCCACAACTCCGATCAGTCAACAACCGCAACTCCACCTCCCCATCTCCATTGCCATCACCTAGCTCCTCCCCCTCGCACCACCGCTGGCCTACTGCTCGGGCCACATCTCTCCGACGGCGGCCTAGCTCCAACCCCCCTCGACTCCTTCCTCCCTCCACCTGTACAGCGGTCCATCCATCCATCCGTCCATCCATCCACATCTCTCCGACGAACGTCGATGCCGACTCCGGCCGTTCCCCGTCAGTCCAAGATCGACGAGCTCCTCCTCCCTGTTTAGTCAGGCGACCGAGCTCCCTCTCCGGCGTAATCACCAGTGCTCCGGCGGCCCCGATTTCCCACCACCACCACCACCATCTCCATCTTCTCCATACACCACCACCATCTCCATCAATCCATCACCACCCCGTAGCCCTCCGATCGAGCTCCGGCCGTACTCCGGCCAAGCCAGGACTCCAACCTCTGTAAGTATTCTCCCTCTCTCCCTCTTATTCTTTAGTTATATATATATATATATATATATATTTATATATATGTATGTATATTTTATATATATACGTATATACGTTTATGTATATACTAATATAGGTATATGTAAATTAGTGTAATTAATGTATTAATGTATATATATAACTAATGTAAGGTATTGTATATATTTAATTAATGTGAATGTAAGTGTATGTATTTAATTTAATTTGGTATATGTATATATATATATATATATGTATATATATGTATTGATTTATTTTTATAATATGTATTAAAAAAATGTATACTAGGTATAATTTCAATTAATGTTTTAATATCTGTATTGTTAATTTTAATGATGGTATATATATACATATATTTTGTATAAGCATAGTATATATATATATATACTTTAGTATATGTATGTATTAATGTATATATATATATGACATAGGAAAATGTTTTTTATTAGTATATATATATGAACGTATTTTGATGTATAGTACGTGTCTTTCATCTAATATATATATGTATGTATTCTAGTATAAAAATATATAAAGTTTGGTATATGTATATATTTTGTATATATATATGCTTAATGTTTTTCAAATATGTATAATTAGTATAAATGTATATATATATATATATATATATATATATATATATATATATATATATATATATATATATATATATATATTTTGTACATACATTAATATATTTTCTATATATATATGATTGATATATATAAATATGTGTTCTACTACATGTATTTTATACTTAGCATGTTTTCAATATATATTTAATTGGTATATGTGTATACATGTATTTTATATATATATACTCAGCATATTTTCAATGTATGTTTAATTGGTATATATATATGGTAGGTATTATTGATTAACAACAGGTAATGTGTCCCTGCTAGATGACCCTAGTTGACTAGTGCCCTGCCTGGCATGGCCTGAGGCCAGTGTTTATAGACTGTGTGTTAGGGTAACACTTGATACAAGTGTTATTGTGATGTGTTTTTAGGACTGTTGCTTCACCCAGGGGATACTTTGGAACAGGACATCCATAATTACCAGCTAAGGACCAAGGCAAGTACATTCTCTGATAATTTCCAATCTCTTGATAATTTCTATAAATTTAATAAATCTTGAAATGTTACAACTGAATCCTTGACACTGTGCTACACGGACTAGTATAGCTTGGATCTGCAGTCATGAGATGTTACATTGATTATCGTATTGACATTGTACACGACATGTATATTAGACATCGTACATGATAGACTGGACTTGCTCGTGTATCGTGACGTGTTATGGTTGGATCCACAGTACTAGTTGGGGGCGGGGAAGTAGTTAGTAAGAAATGTGATCATAACCTCTTATTGTAGTGTAGAACAATGTAAGTGTTAATCATGCTCTTCACCATGATTAGCCAGGCCCTGTAGCTATCGTACATGTTCCCAAGCCGATCATATTTTGAAACTACTATTTCAAACACTTAGAATAGATTACTGTTTCCCTATTTAAATCATATACTACATCACCCGTATAAGATACTGTTCCTTGTTCTTTCATTTTCATACATGCACTGACTGTATTATATTGCCTGTCTCTTTACATTGCCTGTCTCTCTTTAATTACCATTGCATTTATTTCACTATCTTCTCAGTAGCTAGCATGACATGTTTATTACTTTATAGTCCTTATCAATTAAATGGAACTGTTATTTGAGATTGTGCTTTGCTCCTTCCTGACTGAAAACATTTTTCCAGACTATGCCTTAGAGGACCGCTGTCCGACACTTTATGGACCATATGGTGAGTAGCTGCAGACTTGGTAGTAGTTGTGATTTCGGGAGGTCTAGCCGGAAATCACTAATTCTTCTAGTTTTCTGATTAGTTCTTTAAGTAGACTATTGGTACTGGATTTATCTCCGGCATTTTTATTGAGACTTGGATATTGTTGAGTTAGATTATTACTTTTGACTTGTGTTGTATTTAATTTCTGTTCGATATCTTATCATGCTGTAATCCTGTGATTGAGTATGTGTTCATTTTATTTGTGTCATCCGTGCCTCCTTATGGAGATTGGATGCTTGTGTGAGATTGGCTAGATAGTATCAAGACCGTAACAGCGTTCTACCGCCGATACTGTGGCGTAGGCTGGACGTACCCACGCACTCGTGTCCCTAAACCGGGTGTGGGTCGTGACACGTTTTTAGTGGTGGCCCATGCAGGTCAAACTTTGCGAGTTGTACGATATCGTAGTAGTGTGGCATCTTTGTTACACTACTGCGTGCCTGCGATAGGATTCTAGGACATAGGATACTAGGACGAGAGCGAATACTCAATCACAATTCCTTGAGAGATTCCTGGGATGACCCCTGAGAATCTTGTTAAAATTTTCAATTTAAAATCATTCCCTTGTTCCGTCCATTCTCATTTGTTGATGTTGAATTTGATTATTGTTGATCAGGTATTAAATTAGAATTTAGGTCTCACTGTAGGGTTTGATTTCATATCAAGGTGAATTTGCAGACTGATTTATGGTATTATCTGATGACGCATGACGATGAGGACAGTGAAAATGATTAACATTAGAGCTATTGACTACAGAAGGTGGATTTAAATTTTAAATTAAGGATTGAAAATGAATTTCAAATTCTTGAATTTTGAGAAGTTGAGACATTGTCATTAAAACTTTGAGGAATTCAGATTCAATTTGATGAACCTAGACAAGCTATAAGGATTTTTGGAATGGATAAAATTTTCACTTCAGTATTTAGATAATTGGTCTTGAGGAAAGTATATGCATTTTTACTTAAATTATTCGAGGAGTTAGTTTCGAGGACTTTGTTTGGAGAATAAAATCTTATAGAGGGAGAGATATATTAGTATATCAGTAGATGAGATGCATGTATAAGGATATGTTGGCTTGAGCATGATTGAGATTTCACTGCCAACTGGCTTAGGTGTTCGCCTAAGATTATATTGGAGAGAGCAGTACTTAGTATGGTATATTGCAATTGATATGCACTTGAGTGACAAGGATTACTAGTATCAACAATTGCAGTAGGAAAGGAAGCTAGCAGTGAGTGTGCTTGTGATAGAACTGTGGTACTTAGAGGGATAGAGGTATCAGACCATGGATGTATCTTTGACCTGTGCAATCACAACTAGGAATATTTATTCCTAATCTTTTATCTTGAATGTTGCTTCTTTAGAACTGTACTGTCCTTCCTTGATGATATCGCATTTTGCCTAAATTGATTCTTTGGGATCTGTCTTCAGGATGTCGCCGCAGACACGATCTATGAGAGCGGGAACATCAGCTTTAGAGGGGTCTGCCACCTCTCCACCTGATGGATAGACAGCCGTAGTTCTTCCTACATCTCCGATTCACGTAGGAGTGTCTGCACTTTTCGGGAATCCTCTTCCCCCACCTGCTCAGAGGATTGCCGCAGCTGTGACGGACAACCTTTCTCCTCCTCCGACTCCGATTCCCGGAGGTTTGCCCATTGATGGGACGCAGATGTTTACCTTGATCCAGGGCATGGTAGATGCCCAGAGAGTGACGGCAGATGCTCAGCGAGTTCAAGCTGAGGCTCAGAGGGTGCAAGCAGAAGCGCACCAGGCACAAACTGAGCTGATGAGAGAGAGCATGGAGAATGCTCATCAGGCGACTCTCCAAGCTTTGGAGAGAGTAGCACAGTACCAGCAGTTTCCTGGCCAGCAACAGCAGAGATCAGGCACTATAGTGGATTTTAAGAGGATGATGCCTCGAGAGTTTAAAGGTACCGAAGGGATACTCTACGCTGACGACTGGCTAGAGGATATAGAGAGAAGCCTGCGATTGATCCAGATTCCAGAGAACTTGCAGATAGAAGCCGCTCGCAGTCAGATGTTCGATATCACACTCACGTGGTATCGCACAGAGCCGAGAATTACTGCACAAGGACTTACTTGGGAGAACTTCAAGGAACTCTTCAAGGAGAAGTTCTTTCCCGACGTGGCATTGGGAACCTTGGAAAGTCAGTTTCATGACTTAGTTCAAGGAAACATGTCGGTCGACGAGTACGCTGCAGAATTCTGTAGATTGAGCCATTTTGCATCATCTATGATTCGAGACCCAGGAGATCGAGCCCGAAAATTTAGAAAGGGACTGACGAGAGAGATTAGGTCACGCACTTCTGGTCATCGTACCGCTACCTTTGAGGCTATCTTGATGGATGCTCAGATTGCAGAAGAGGATCTGGATCTCAGGCCTAAGAGGAGTCACAATACTTCTGGAGATACGAATGGTAGCGCAGGACCGGCCAAGCATCCCCGTATTCAGCACCAACAGCAGTACCAAGTACCATTTCATATTCAGCAACAACCATGGACATTGCAGCATCCACCGCAGTACCTAGCACCAGTTCCTATCCAGCAACACCCATGGGCGTATCAGTATCAACAATAGTACCAGGCACCAGTCCGTGTTCAGCAGAATCAGCAACAGCCTCCGAGAGAGACACAGCAGACTTGTCATTTCTGTAAGAAGCCAGGTCACCTTTGGGAGAGCTGTAGAACGAGGCTAGGACTTTGTTTGTACTGCGGCGCTGCGGGACATCGAGTAAGGGATTGTCTTCTAGCCCCTTATCTTCCCGGCCAGCGCGCAGCTTCAGATTATAGAGATCCAGTTAGGCTACCTGTGGAACCGTATATTGCTCAGCACCCGCGAAGGGAACCACCCCAGCAGGGCGGAGCATTTGCGATGACGGTCGAGGAGACCGATACTACAGGTAATGTGTTAGCAGGCTCTGTTCTTTCCTTCCTTCTGTTCTTATCTATTTGATTGATTGACTGATACCTTAGTACCGTAGCTTGTATGCATGATTCTTGTTATAATGTAGTTAATGGTACCCCTGATATAGAGACTGCAATACCATGACAAGACACCATGACCGTACATATTCCCCTTAGGTTGCATGTTATATAATTGTAGGAAGGTTTTCTTAGACCATGATTATCGGGGTTTGACCATGATGAAGATTCATAAAGGAGTTATGACTTGACAGGAGAGACAAGATGATTAACAAGATGATTAAAAATTTGAGGATAAGCATCGATTTAAATAAAAGGCCAAGAATTTAACATGGCAGACTTTATGATCTATTAATTCCAGGAAGATTATGGCATATTTAAATTGGTTATTAAATTTAGAAATTTTGGGAGATTTATCATTATATTTATCTGGTTGCAAGTTATGAATTTTAGAATTTTATAGTTGGATGTCGCATTTGGAAAATCCCTAAGTATCGCATTGTTGAGTATTTTGAGGAAGAGAAAATCGAGAAATAAAATTTGACGAATAAACTTGTGAGACGAGATTACATTTTATGATTGTGCATTGATTAAAATCAAATTTGAGGAGTGGATATTAAATTCCGAGTATTGAATTATTAACTAAAAAAAAAAAATATTTTGGGGAATTTTTTGATAAAATGGACTTTGATTTCTATTTCGAGGATTTTTCAGGTTATGCAATAATTTCAGAATTTTTGACAAATTGTGAAAAGACCTTGTGGATTATTAACTGATTTCGTGATTGATGAATTTAAAATTTGAGGGAAATGATAATGTGTATGAATAAGCGCTACTTTGAGGATTTTAAATTTCGAGGACGAAATTCTTTTAAGGAGGGTAGACTTGTCACTACCACATTCCAAAAATAGGGGTATTTTTGACTTTTTATAATATTTGATATTATTATAGTTACAATTAACTAATTGCATGATAGTATATTTAATTTAAATAAATATGTGTGATGTGTAATTTAAATATAATTATATACAGTGTTCATTTGTTTTGAGCTAGTAGACTTGACCTAGAAGCCCAGTAGATGACCACCTATCCAAATTGTAGAATTCTGTATTTATTTATTTTATCTAGAATTTATTTAATGGATATTGTAATTAATTATCGTATTTTAATTAATTATTGCGCATTGCCTTTGCTTCGATATTTGGAGCACTACCCTGATTTTTGTCTCCCAACAAATTTCACCATCTTGCCCTAGACATGCCCGCCTTCCATTCTGCTATTTTTGCAACTCATAATTATGCTCCCTGTGCATTAATTCTGGCCGCACAAAAATCGTCGCGGACGTTATTTAATAAATCCCTATTTTGTATCGTTGTGCGTTCCAATTTAAATTGGAGACAATCTTGACCTATTTTTTGTGCGACCCAAATTAGGGTAATATTCTGTTCTGAGTCTTCTTCATTATTGGTATTGATGACCTGATTTTGGCCCCATGTACTCCTAATTAATTTCTGAACACAACTTGCATTTATTTCTAATTAAATTGAGGATACTATTTAAACCAATTCTGAAAATCCCAATTTAATTCCAGTGCCCTGCTAATTGAGCCCACACCGATCATACAGCGCCCCCTGACCCTACAAAATACCGGACACCGAATCGCCCGCCAAATTTTCGCCATTTTATGTGTTTGTACAATTTCCCGAATTTAAGGGGCTAAGTTGTAATTATTCAATTGTAGGTGTCATCACCCCATTGTCCAAGACCAAATGGAAAGGTTATTTATTTGTGGACCAAATTGTATTTTTCCCATATGAGAAATTCCTTCATGTCCAATCTGGACCCCTCATTTAAAAGGGGGTCAATCACAACCCTTCATTTCAACAACCTCTCTCCCTATATAATGTCCTATCTACATCAACCCTAATCCCTAGAAACCTAGGTTTCCCCAACCAAGCCTCCATCCTCAACCTCACCCGTAGGAAGAAAAATTTCTTCCTTTCTTCTTCTCTTTTCTTTCTCTTTCTCTTTCCTTTCTTCTTCTTCTTCTCATTCTTCTTCTTCTTTTACTTTTTGAATTCAAATTCAAATAGTTAGGGGGGGAACAATGTTCATTTCCCCCCATATACTGTTCCTGGCCATTGCCCCGGCCGAGTCCCGACCATTTTCCTGTGTACACCCTCCGGCCGGCCACCTTCACCCCGCTGCTGTGCTCCTCCTCCCTGCTGTGTACAGCCGGTCCCCATCTACTGTTCACCCGACTCCCCCTGTCCCAGACCGGCGGCTGCCTCCTGCCGAACTCCGGCCGGCTGCTCCTTCCCCCATTTCTCCTACTCCTCCTCCTCCTCACCTCGATCCCGGCCACAACTCCGATCAGTCAACAACCGCAACTCCACCTCCCCATCTCCATTGCCATCACCTAGCTCGTCCCCCTCGCACCACCGCTGGCCTACTGCTCGGGCCACATCTCTCCGACGGCGGCCTAGCTCCAACCCCCCTCGACTCCTTCCTCCCTCCACCTGTACAGCGGTCCATCCATCCATCCGTCCATCCATCCATATCTCTCCGACGAACGTCGATGCCGACTCCGGCCGTTCCCCGTCAGTCCAAGATCGACGAGCTCCTCCTCCCTGTTTAGTCCGGCGATCGAGCTCCCTCTCCGGCGTAATCAGCAGTGCTCCGGCGGCCCCGATTTCCCACCACCACCACCACCATCTCCATCTTCTCCATACACCACCACCATCTCCATCAATCCATCACCACCCCGTAGCCCTCCGGTCGAGCTCCGGCCGTACTCCGGCCAAGCCAGGACTCCAACCTCTGTAAGTATTCTCCCTCTCTCCCTCTTCTTCTTTAGTTATATATATATATATATATATATATATATATATATATATATTTATATATATGTATGTATATATTTATATATATACGTATATACGTTTATGTATATACTAATATAGGTATATGTAAATTAGTGTAATTAATGTATATATATAACTAATGTAAGGTATTGTATATATTTAATTAATGTGAATGTAAGTGTATGTATTTAATTTAATTTGGTATATATATATATGTATATATATGTATTGATTTATTTTTATAAATGTATTAATAAAATGTATACTAGGTATAATTTTAATTAATGTTTTAATATCTGTATTGTTAATTTTAATGATGGTATATATATACATATATTTTGTATAAGCATAGTATATATATATATATACTTTAGTATATGTATGTATTAATGTATATATATATATGACATAGGAAAATGTTTTTTATTAGTATATATATATGAACGTATTTTGATGTATAGTACGTGTCTTTCATCTAATATATATATGTATGTATTCTAGTCTAAAAATATATAAAGTTTGGTATATGTATATATTTTGTATATATATATGCTTAATGTTTTTCAAATATGTATAATTAGTATAAATGTATATATATATATATATATATATATATATATATATATATATATATATATATATATATATATATATATATATATTTGTACATACATTAATATATTTTCTATATATATATGATTGATATATATAAATATGTGTTCTACTACATGTATTTTATACTTAGCATGTTTTTAATATATATTTAATTGCTATATGTGTGTACATGTATTTTATATATATATACTCAGCATATTTTCAATGTATGTTTAATTGGTATATATATATGGTAGGTATTAATGATTAACAACAGGTAATGTGTCCCTGCTAGATGACCCTAGTTGACTAGTGCCCTGCCTGGCATGGCCTGAGGCCAGTGTTTATAGACTGTGTTTTAGGGTAGCACCTGATACAAGTGTTATTGTGATGTGTTTTTAGGACTGTTGCTTCACCCAGGGGATACTCTGGAACAGGACATCCATAATTACCAGCTAAGGACCAAGGCAAGTACATTCTCTGATAATTTCCAATCTTTTGATAATTTCTATAAATTTAATAAATCTTGAAATGTTACAACTGAATCCTTGACACTGTGCTACACGGACTAGTATAGCTTGGATCTGCAGTCATGAGATGTTACATTGATTATCGTATTGACATTGTATACGACATGTATATTAGACATCGTACATGATAGACTGGACTTGCTCGTGTATCGTGACGTGTTATGGTTGGATCCACAGTACTAGTTGGGGGCGGGGAAGTAGTTAGTAAAAAATGTGATCATAACCTCTTATTGTAGTGTAGAACAATGTAAGTGTTAATCATGCTCTTCACCATGATTAGCCAGGCCCTGTAGCTATCGTACATGTTCCCAAGCCGATATCGTACATGTTCCCAAGCCGATCACATTTTGAAACGACTATTTCAAACACTTAGAATAGATTACTGTTTCCCTATTTAAATTATATACTACATCACCCATATATGATACTGTTCCTTGTTCTTTCATTTTCATACATGCACTGACTGTATTATATTGCCTGTCTCTTTACATTGCCTGTCTCTCTTTAATTGCCATTACATTTATTTCACTGTCTTCTCAGTAGCTAGCATGACATGTTTATTACTTTATAGTCCTTATCAATTAAATGGAACTGTTATTTGAGATTGTGCTTTGCTCCTTCCTGACTGGAAATATTTTTCCAGACTATGCCTTAGAGGACCGCTGTCCGACCCTTTATGGACCATATGATGAGTAGCTGCAGACTTGGTAGTAGTTGTAATTCCGGGAGGTCTAGCCGAAAATCACTAATTCTTCTAGTTTTCTGATTAGTTCTTTAAGTAGACTATTGGTACCGGATTTGTCTCCGGCATTTTTATTGAGACTTGGATATTGTTGAGTTAGATTATTACTTTTGACTTGTGTTGTATTTAATTTCTGTTCGATATCTTATCGTGCTGTAATCCTGTGATTGAGTATGTGTTCATTTTATTTGTGTCATCCGTGCCTCCTTATGGAGATTGGATGCTTGTGTGACATTGGCTAGATAGTATCAAGACCGTGACAGCGTTCTACCGCCGATGCTGCGGCGTAGGCTGGACGTGCCCACGCACTCGTGCCCCTAAACCGGGTGCGGGTCGTGACAGTATTTCTTTATATCGTACGACGTACTGCCACACGAGTTAGACTTTTCATCATTTCCATAAAACTGATCCTAAGACAAGATTAGAAAGATAACTTAATAGATGGTGCACGAAACCTATATAACGTGTTTGGATTTATCGAGTGGGCAAAAAGCCTCCCCACTAGTGCATTCATGTACTGATAACCCACCAGATTGCTTGTAGGGTGCGGGATAACCTCGTTCGGTGTGGATGCCTCCTTCGTACGTGCTAAGGTGTTGAGTTCACTCTGAAGCCTTGGAGCATTGCATCCGGAACTGAAGCACATATACAAGACATAATGTTGGGAATATCGCCTATGTATTATTCCATAAATGTAGCCACTTGGTATGCCTTTTACTATTTCAGATAGAGAGAGGATTGAGTGACTTATAATCTCATCCTAGCGCCACTTGTCACACTTGTTCAATATCAATAATGAGTTTGCTTTACTTTAATACTTGTGTTATTCAAGCTTTCGCTATTAACGACTCTGTAAACTTGTTATCAATCGCCTATGCATTTATTATTCTGCTGTACACGGACAATCTGTTCGACTCTGTAGCTTATACCTCTTACCGCCTATTCATATCACGGCCTTGCATGGGAATGACTCACGCTCGTGTGATATCACGCCCAAATGGGTCAAGCGATCGACCCGTGGGAGTGCTGGTGTGGTGATTCGTGCCTAGCGGGGATGGCCGATTGCCTGTGGGAGATCGGGGCATGACATAATGGTATCAGAGCATGGCTATACGCCTTTGGACTTTGTTTCAATTTTTTCAGTTTTGAAAGCTCATTTATGGGTTATGTGCATACGCTCTCTCTTAATGTCACATCAGAATATTCCGAACAATGAGTCTAAATAATTTTAAAAAGTGTATGTGAATGATATAATTGCTTGTATGAAATTGTAATAAGATGGCCTTTGTGTCGACCTGTGCTAGACTTGTAGGATTAGACTCGTCCTAGAATTTATAAATTATGTGTGAACCCAAAAACCTATACGTGATTACCCAACTAGTTAATGCGGGATAGAATATCGTTCAAACGGTTAGTTATGCACACAACCTTTCAGCTAAGTTGTGCAGAGTATCACGTGCCAAGACCGTTTGGTGCAAGCTAAGTTGTAGCGAGATTGGTATATCATTCAGATAAGGGATAAGTCAAACTTAGAATGGAAACTGATAGAAACATTATCGAATTTATCGCTTAGGTGAATATAGAGAATCGTGCTTGGATTTTGGTAAATAGCTCGAACGGTAGTTCATATCGGAAGATACAAATCGAATATGGCTTACTTGGATGACTATCAACAAGAATATATATATATGAGACAAAGATTTATCAAGCGATACTGAAGTATCGTTCAGAGTTCTAAGGAATGACTTGGTGAATATGCCAGCGATTGATGCAAACACAATTAAGGATTTGATTGGGTGACTCAATTTCGAGTGGTGTATGGATCATTTAGGAATGTCCAAACGGATTTATAGGTCTCGTGCGATAGTCAGATTAAATGATTGGAGAATGTCTCAAATAAATGATAAGGCTTATATCGAATAAGAATTCGTAAAAATAGAAATCGATATCTTGGTTAAGGAAACTTGTTAAAAACTTGGAGGATCATACGAGCAATTTTGGATTGAAATAAATAGAATGAACTTGAATACAATATTGCTTCAATAGAAGTTAGCCCGAGAATGAATATAGTGGTTCGATGAAAGAGATAAGCGATAACGAATTTGACTTAGAGTTTGGAAGAACGATCTTGAAATCTAGTTCAAAAAGATGACCTTCAAAATCTGTCCCAACGAGAATGATTAACCTACGGGAGCGCCGGCGTGGTGATTTCACGTATGGCGGGATGATCGAACTCACAGGAATATGTTCGGTGATTATTCCAAACAAACTCGATGAATAGAACATATCAAAAAGTGGATAGACTTTGGCTTGAATAATTAAAACTTAGTTTCTCGAGGAATACTAGAAGTAGACTATTGACTTACTGAACGATAACAATAAAGTTGATGATTTTATTAGATAAATTATAATCACGACATAAACGAACATGACTTGATAGATTATATATATAACTTGAATGAAGCAAAAGTGAAATGATAAGGTGTCTCGATCATTTTAAAGATAACCATAATATTCGACATTCTTGTCTTGTGTGAGCGTAACTCTATGCTTGTACATGCGTCACGCCTGGATTAAGATGATTATCCAGCGGGAGTGTTGGTGTGGTGATATCACATCCAATAAGGGTGATCGAACTTGCAGGAGACCAGAGCGTAGCAACTGATGGATTATCTTGACTTGTGGTTTAACACGATGTGAATCAAAAATATTTCATGGATAAGTTAGCATAGAAACCTGGAGTAAATCACGCTTGATGGTTTCGTGAACAGATACATAAATCTTGTTGGACGCTTGGGAGTTATAAATAAACGATTTAGAATTAAATTTTGGCTTGGTGGTCTAGATTTGGAATGGATATAGATTCTATTAAAACATGTTGGGGAGATAGACTACGCAAATTACTAGGCTTATCCTACAACTTAGAGATATTATAGATTTTACTGAATAAACTTGAACCCTGTACATACAAACATGTTATTGAGTGTAGGATAATCTGTGCTCGATGTTTAAAAATCTGAGTAAAACGAGCTTGGGTAGAATACCCTGTGCAAATGAACAATGGTTTAGCCTTATGAATTGGGGCGAGCATCGTGCGACAAAATTTGTACGATGAATCGTGTGCTTGAACTTGTACCTATGACCTTGTGAACTGACCTACTAATTAGGCAGACGACCCTGTACCGAGTGATAGAACTTGTTTAACCGACTTTAGAATATTGCTTGAACACGTCATAGAACTGGTATAACAAGACTTAGATTCAGACTGGGAATGATAACGTGTGTTATGTTTGACCCAAACTGATGGACGCTAGTCGATTGATCGGATAGATCATGCTTAACGGTAGTGCAAATACTTGATTTGAGTAGGAATAGAAAATGACTTGGATTTGATTGACCCTGTTGGAAAGTATCCTTGGGATTCATAAGACGAGAACCCTTGAGATTTATATATATATATATATATATATATATATATATGCATGTTGAGGTATTTGTGAGTTGGTATATGTATATGTAGGTATGTGTTTGTGCGTGAGTGTATTTCAGTGAGTGAGCTCGAGGCAGAGAGAGTTGAATAACAGAGGCATCAGTTACACAATTATCCAATGTACAATAATAAGTTTAATGTGCACAGGCATACTCCAGCAACCCCAGTGCAGAGCAGTAGCATTATGCAACTCGTGTCCAGTGAACTGCATAGCAGTTGCACAGCAAGAAGCTCATGCAGCAGCAGCAAGTAATCCCAGCTAGCTGGATAGCATAGTGCAGGCATGGCAGTATCAGCAACAAGGCAACAAGGAAGAAATATGCAGCTCGTGCACAAGTATCAACTCAGTATTAGACTCACCAACAGCAAGGGGGAATGGCAATATATGTAGTTATCATCAGCAAGGAGACACCTTGTAGTAGCAACTTAGTGCTCGTACCTCCAACAGCAAAGCAGGAAGCTCGGGCCAACTGCACAACAATCTGATGAAGCAAACTGCATCGATTCAGGAAGGAGAGAAGTAGTGGCATTTCTTTACTGCAGAGGGTGTAACGCCCCGCAACTGCTCGGAGCGTTACGCTGAATCGGATAGAATGAATCAAATGCTGGTTACATTTGAAATGTCGGATTTCGGGAAGAAGGATTAATCGAGTTGGTTTCAATGTGCAGATGGCTAGCGGGTTCGATGGAAATCAGGTGTTCGTTCAGAACAGTACTGAATAGCTGGATGGAAACGATAATGCCGTCTTCCTTAGTCCGATCGGTCGGATGATTTGGAGAGCACGGCCTGCTCGCACGGTCATACCAGTTGAGTAGATCGCGCTTGCATCGGACCACGGGTTCAAGGGATTGGCCGTATCGGCAGGACAGGATGCCTAACGGATTCAAACAATGTGAGTGGGCTCTTTCCCTTCTTCTCTACTCCTTCATGCCTAATAATATGGAAAACACGTAATGGCTTGTACACTTGGGCTGAAACATCGGGAAGCACTACACTGAGGCGTGCATAGAGTGTGCGTCGTTGGCTTGGTAGGATTGTGGCTTGAAATGGTTTACGCGTTGGATAGTTGGATACGATAGCAGGATTATTCATTTGAGGCAGTCGGTTGGAAACATTGGGATTATGCTTGGACGGTTGGAAATATACAAGTTGGAATGATACAATTGAGGCAATGGGAATATCGAGAATATCGGGAATTCGGGCGAGCGAGCGTGCATCCGTGTACGAGTATCACTGGGTCGCTTTGTCTTGCAAAGCGAGCAGTTGTGGTTCGAAACCGAACAACTGCATCGGCGAGGGTATTGTGCTACTGTTGGGGCATTGTGCCACGGAATTATTCGGAGTGTGGGGTGTTGCACCCAATGTGAAACACTATGTTGGGAAGCGGCAATGTGAAGTGTGGGCTTAACTTGGGCACAACTTGAGAGATTGTGCATATGGATTTTGGTGCCTTGGGATTAAATCCTGAGGCCGAGATTTGGACTCCTTTGGGAGGATATGTTGGAAGAATGGTTATGGATGCTTCGGTTGGGTTTATCGATGGAACGAGTTTAGGATCGCTTGGTGGGGCGAGAATGTTCGATCCTCTCGCCTCACCTACCTTTTGCATGTCACGGACAACCTGGGTGCACAGGGTGTTGATTTCCTTGAAACGGTTTTTATCCGGGGCACTGGAGCCGTTTCAATCCGGAGGGAAATATTGATTCGTGCTTTGTCACGATGCTTAGCGGGACCTCCAGCAGGGCTTGCTACCCGGGCTGATAGGGCGCGCCGCTAAGGCGGAGAAATATGTCCTTTATGGCTTGGCCAGTGACTTCATATAGACTAAGAGTTGGCTTGCTTTTCTTTCGTTGGTTTGTGCATCGTGTAGGCGCGGCCACCTTGCCTCGGCAAGAGTGTGCATTCGAGATGGGAATATATAACTTCGGTTGAGGATGGATATTGAGGTGAGTCTGATGGTTCGATATGTTATCGTGCAAACGATGACATTGAGTTAGACGGGTCGGCTATATATAAACTGCTTGTCGTTTGGTTTGAGAATGAATGCTTGCATGCTTAAACTGCTTTACTGCTTTCCTTAACATGTCATCCATATGCCATGAAAAGAATCTAGGATTCAACTAGAAAGATCACCATTTAACTGTGTGCATTCACTACTTTACTTAGTGTCGGCTTAGACGAGTGGGTTACCCCGCTCACCAGTACGGTTGTGTACTGACCCACGTTTGTGGGCAATATTTCAGGTACACAGGCGTAGTGGCGCTGCTTGGATATACGGGACAAGATGTATGAACTGTAAGTACCTTTGTGGGCTAGAGAAAGAGCAAGAGTTATTTCATCGTCTCCGTGGCATCGCCTTTGTGGCATGGCCTTCGGGGCATCTCATTTGGACCCTATCGTGAGCTTCGCTGCGTATACTCTGATGTGTGCTTGGTACACAATTGGCTTCCGCTGTAACTTGGTTGTTTCGATGATAACTTTCGTGTTTAACAACATCGCCTTGTACGAGCGCAACTCCAGGCTCGTACGGCATCACGTCCCGAATAGAACGATTGTCCCGCGGGAGAGCTGCAACGTGGTGATTTCACGTTCAGCGGGGACTATTGGGCTTGCGGGAGTTTGGGGCGTGACAGATTGGTATCAGAGCGCCCGGTTCATTTCTTCGGACTTGGTCCTTCGCTTCATCACAAACTCTAAATAGCTTCCGCGTGTCGTTTAGCTCTTGACTCTACTCAGTGCCGCATCGGATGTTTCATGCAATAAGTCTATTTATTGCTGGTTTGGCTGCATGTTATTCTGTGTTGGGTTGCCTTGGTTTGTTTTCGTAGGATCGCTTAGCCTCGTTAGGCGTTGTTGCATTCGTGCAGCAAGTTGGTTGGCGTTGTTGCATTTGGGCAACAAGTGTGGGCTTCCGTTGGGTTGGTTGGCTTATCGTTCGGAGAGATTCTGATTGCCTCAATGGATCAGTTGGTTGGCTAACGAGATTTGGTTATGCGGCATGTTTTGGGTAGAAACATTCGATGAGAATGGATCCTTGCACGAGTTGCTCGTCAAGTGATTGTGTTGGATAGAAGTTGGAATTTCGACTGTGGCGCATCGGTTAGGCAGATTTGAGTTGGCTTGAGAAATATCAGATAAGTTGGCATGAGTTGCTCGTACAATAAAGATGTGGAACCGTTGGGTATTGGGTTGGACTACTTGGAATACAATCGTTGCACGATTGCTCGTGCTGTGAAAGTATCAGACGGTTTGGGAAGTGTTGGAAGCATCGAGAATGGAACATAGCACGAGTTGCCTAACGAGATTGATGGTTAAAGAATCGGCTAAGTTTTTTGTGTCAAACTTAAGATGGGAATGGCATGATCACATCTAAGGGATGGTTCGAACGGATCTCGGATTCGTGAAAGGAAACGTAATGTGAGTAGCGAATTGATTCGAAGTGGTATATGGGATCAAATGTGTTAAGCAAGGCATTGGAAATATTTTGGTTGGACATCTATTGGAATTGCCTGAACGGACTCGGATAACGAATACAAGTCGGTTGGTGCAAATTGATTGAGTTGGAAAGAGTAAGAATGGAGCAAGCGAATATTGAGTTATGATTCGGCAGAATCACCTCGGAATAGTCGATTTGGGATAGACGCTGGTTGACGCAGATTTTGCACGAGGGCAACTATATTTCCAAGTGGTATATGGTGTAATGGAATTTGACTCGGGTATCCTTCGATACATTAGACTTGAGAACTCAAGGACGGAGTCGTGCAAATGGAAGTATCTTTGGGCTTGAGAGATGGACGGAATCGGAACGAACATTTGGGTTATGCTTGAGCAAAGCGATGGGATTATCGGAAGGATAGCGAGCACGAACTACGATTTTGGGCAACACATTTGAGCTGTTGGTTGAGCAAAGAAACACGATATTGGCTTGGAGGGCAATGTGATTGATTCACACAAACTTGAAGGATTTTGGATATTGTTGCTCGAGAAGTTGAATCAGGTTTAGCAGAGATAAAATTTTGGGCAAGATGGTGCAACGATGATAGACGGATTCTTCGGAAAGACGTAGACGGATTATGGCAACAACGGAAGGCAAAGATTTTGGCGGATTGATTTCTGAAGATAGCTAAATGTGGGAGCAACGTTGGAATGAATCACTGTGCTGCTCGAGTAAGTTGGAAGTGCAAGGTGGGACGTGGCAAGCGGATGTGAATTTGAGCAAGTCTCGAGCTTTGAGAAACGTTGAAATCGATGGTGCGAGAATCGAATGTGCAATTCGAAAATTTGATGGATTCAGGACAGAACGGCGGATTGATGGTAGACGGTTTCAACGAGCACATTGCTCGAATTCGGAAACTTCGCTCGGATAAATGGTTGGAATTTTGATTCGGATTTGCAGATGAGATATAGCATGGTTTATAGTAATTGTCTATCGTGACGATTACAATTATCGAGCGTAGCTTCGGGACAACTGACCCTAGTGACTTGCCCGCAGATCAGGATATGAATATGGTAGACCCATAGAACGACCCTTGAGGCGACGTATTTGGGAATGCGTCGAGGGCAGATGTGAGCAATGAGATTTGGCTTATTGACTGAGTGTTGGATTTGAGAGATCCTTGGGATAGCCTTCAGCTGAAGATGCAGCCGGAAGACCGAAGCGATTGTGGGATTGGCCTAAGTCAACTGATGAGATTCAGAGTCGCAGATTTTTATCGATGGCATCGCCTCTGACTCATCGTGCCCTGGAAGGGAATAGCATTCATATGAATTGACGACTGTGAAACTAGCTCGTGAAGTTAAAGCAGCGGCTCGTTCAGATCAAATCCTTGCGAATACTGGAAGGGACAGATTTGCTTCAGATTTACAAGATGTCTCGGAACTTAGTCTGGGAAGCGTGCTCATTCGGAATGCGAAGGTGATATCCTATGCTTCGAGGCAGTGGAAGCAGCGCGAAGAACTATTCCATGCGCAACCTAAGAGTTGTGGCGAGTGTGTCCACGTTGAAATCGTGGCGACACAAATCCCTTTGGCGTGGCGGCGAGATCTTCGTGGATCACACGAACCTCAATATAGATGTTCACCCTGTGAGATATTGAGATGGCAGAAAATGTGTTGGACTGAGCTGATCTAAGCAAGTTGATATTTGGGTAAGTCGCTTAGCTGGGGTAGATCAGTTGAGATGATCGTTTGGTGCATGAGATATATTTGGAGATGTTGCTAGTACTGATTTCAGAAATAGTGGGATGGATTGAGCTGGAACGCGAACTGATTGAGTCGGTGGAAAATCTGCATAATTGAGAATAGTTCTCGAGCGAATGTGTTGGAATGGAAATCGTGATTTGGTCCAATTGGGAGCAAAGCAAATGGACGCCTCGAACATAAAGATACCCTTGTAACTTGTTCAAATTTGCTATCGCAAAGCTCGGCTGAAATGCATATATTTTAGGGACGCCTTAAATATATGTACGATCCAAAACTAAGCGATACGAGAAATTCGGGTTGAGCTACAAGGAGGATGTGGGAATTCGTGAAATTTATTCGAGCGTTCAGCAGAACGAGATGCGGAGTCAGAATCGTGAATATGTGAGTTGCTTAGAGCAGATCTATGGAATTGGATTATGGCATGCTAGTAAGGAATGAGTACCAGCACGGTTCGTGGACGAACCTGATTCTAAGTGGTATATTATGTAACGCCCCGCAACTGCTCGGAGCGTTACGCTGAATCGGATAGAATGAATCAAATGCTGGTTACATTTGAAATGTCGGATTTCGGGAAGAAGGATTAATCGAGTTGGTTTCAATGTGCAGATGGCTAGCGGGTTCGATGGAAATCAGGTGTTCGTTCAGAACAGTACTGAATAGCTGGATGGAAACGATAATGCCGTCTTCCTTAGTCCGATCGGTCGGATGATTTGGAGAGCACGGCCTGCTCGCACGGTCATACCAGTTGAGTAGATCGCGCTTGCATCGGACCACGGGTTCAAGGGATTGGCCGTATCGGCAGGACAGGATGCCTAACGGATTCAAACAATGTGAGTGGGCTCTTTCCCTTCTTCTCTACTCCTTCATGCCTAATAATATGGAAAACACGTAATGGCTTGTACACTTGGGCTGAAACATCGGGAAGCACTACACTGAGGCGTGCATAGAGTGTGCGTCGTTGGCTTGGTAGGATTGTGGCTTGAAATGGTTTACGCGTTGGATAGTTGGATACGATAGCAGGATTATTCATTTGAGGCAGTCGGTTGGAAACATTGGGATTATGCTTGGACGGTTGGAAATATACAAGTTGGAATGATACAATTGAGGCAATGGGAATATCGAGAATATCGGGAATTCGGGCGAGCGAGCGTGCATCCGTGTACGAGTATCACTGGGTCGCTTTGTCTTGCAAAGCGAGCAGTTGTGGTTCGAAACCGAACAACTGCATCGGCGAGGGTATTGTGCTACTGTTGGGGCATTGTGCCACGGAATTATTCGGAGTGTGGGGTGTTGCACCCAATGTGAAACACTATGTTGGGAAGCGGCAATGTGAAGTGTGGGCTTAACTTGGGCACAACTTGAGAGATTGTGCATATGGATTTTGGTGCCTTGGGATTAAATCCTGAGGCCGAGATTTGGACTCCTTTGGGAGGATATGTTGGAAGAATGGTTATGGATGCTTCGGTTGGGTTTATCGATGGAACGAGTTTAGGATCGCTTGGTGGGGCGAGAATGTTCGATCCTCTCGCCTCACCTACCTTTTGCATGTCACGGACAACCTGGGTGCACAGGGTGTTGATTTCCTTGAAACGGTTTTTATCCGGGGCACTGGAGCCGTTTCAATCCGGAGGGAAATATTGATTCGTGCTTTGTCACGATGCTTAGCGGGACCTCCAGCAGGGCTTGCTACCCGGGCTGATAGGGCGCGCCGCTAAGGCGGAGAAATATGTCCTTTATGGCTTGGCCAGTGACTTCATATAGACTAAGAGTTGGCTTGCTTTTCTTTCGTTGGTTTGTGCATCGTGTAGGCGCGGCCACCTTGCCTCGGCAAGAGTGTGCATTCGAGATGGGAATATATAACTTCGGTTGAGGATGGATATTGAGGTGAGTCTGATGGTTCGATATGTTATCGTGCAAACGATGACATTGAGTTAGACGGGTCGGCTATATATAAACTGCTTGTCGTTTGGTTTGAGAATGAATGCTTGCATGCTTAAACTGCTTTACTGCTTTCCTTAACATGTCATCCATATGCCATGAAAAGAATCTAGGATTCAACTAGAAAGATCACCATTTAACTGTGTGCATTCACTACTTTACTTAGTGTCGGCTTAGACGAGTGGGTTACCCCGCTCACCAGTACGGTTGTGTACTGACCCACGTTTGTGGGCAATATTTCAGGTACACAGGCGTAGTGGCGCTGCTTGGATATACGGGACAAGATGTATGAACTGTAAGTACCTTTGTGGGCTAGAGAAAGAGCAAGAGTTATTTCATCGTCTCCGTGGCATCGCCTTTGTGGCATGGCCTTCGGGGCATCTCATTTGGACCCTATCGTGAGCTTCGCTGCGTATACTCTGATGTGTGCTTGGTACACAATTGGCTTCCGCTGTAACTTGGTTGTTTCGATGATAACTTTCGTGTTTAACAACATCGCCTTGTACGAGCGCAACTCCAGGCTCGTACGGCATCACGTCCCGAATAGAACGATTGTCCCGCGGGAGAGCTGCAACGTGGTGATTTCACGTTCAGCGGGGACTATTGGGCTTGCGGGAGTTTGGGGCGTGACAGAGGGCTCGAGCATCAAATCAGCGAGGAGCAGCAACAGGTTCAACAGCTTCCACTGAGGGCAGTTCTACTACAGGTTCAGTAGTAATGCCTCGAGGCAGTTCTGCACAGTGGCAGCAATACAAGGTATGAGCACAGTATCAAACAGGTATCAGTATCAGTAGCATTCAATATACAGCAAACATAGTCTCAGTTTCAGCAAGGTATTTGTTCAGTGAGGTACTGGTTTAGGTGTTTAGCCAGTTAAGGTTAGTAGTTAGTATAGCTAGATAGCTATTTGTATACTTAATTAGTATATATATATATATATATATATATATATATATTTGTGTATATATATATTTGTGTATGTAAGTTATTGTCTAAGTATCCATATATAGTATTACATATGTATTACATTTTTAAGTTAGATAGATATGTATACTAGTATGTAATATATGTTAGTAGTTAATAGTTTCTAGTAGTTAGCTGTGATTAGTATAATAATTTAGTATTGGGTATTAGCTAAATAAGGTTTTGAATTACCTTGGGATACCAAGATAATATTAAGGTAATGGGTCGACACTCAAGGTATTGGGTTTGAGTATCGAGATAGGTGTGTGGTAGTGTGATACGCATTGGTGCAAGGCCAAGGTATTCTATTTCATTAATTAGTTAGTATTATATATATAAATTACTATTTTCATATATTAAAACTTGTGTATCCTGGGATACGATATTTTGTGTGTCTCATAGTATCTTAGATTAGCTAATGTAGCATAGTTTCATTGTGTATCGACCTAGTATCGTAGTGTTGGACTCATACAACCTAGAAATAGTAGGTTTGATTTAGAAATAGATTTATGACTTAGAATTGTATGAGTTTTAACTTATTTCTATTCCAGAACCTTGTATTGTATCAACGTACCATATACAGGTCTGTTTGACACCGGCTTGCGCATCGAGAGACACATCTTGTTCAGGACTTCAGGCGAGTACATTTCTCGATTAGTTTTTAATTTATAATAGTGTATAAATTTATATTCTAGAACTGTATACTTGATTCTAACATAGTGACTTCATGGACTTGTACTACATGGATCCCGTCAGGAGATGTTATCCCATACCGTGTTCAGCCGGTACTCCTGTACATGTATTTTATCGTATAAATTACGTATTAATTTATTTTTTATGTTAGCATACTGCTCGTGTTCAGTGTGGTTATTTGTGTATATACACTGCTCATATTCAGTATGATTATATTGATGTACACCCACTGCTCGTGTTCAGTGGTCATATTCGTATTCGTAGCGTGTCATGATTAGATCCATTGGTATTAGTTAGGGATGGAAGAGTAGGAGTTGATTATGTGATCAAAGACTCATTGTTCATCGTGTATATACCGATTACATACTACACTTGTAATCATCTTACCTTATTGATCATGTTAAACATAAACCGATCACATAATGAACTTGTATTCTGAGGCACATAGTTATATTTCAGTTTAATTTCTCATATTGCATATATTCATATTGTTGTTCTATATTCTCGTACATTACCTGTATTCTCTTGTTCATTTATTCATATATTTAGTAATCTTGTATTTTATTTCTATTATCTGTTTTATATGCTCGATTATGTTATTAAAACTATTTTCAGTGGTATATACTTCGCTCCAATCCTGACTGGATATATTTTTCTATATGATTGGCTTATAGAGAAGTATACTATATTCTACGGGCTGCAGGACGGTGTACTTATAGAGGATACTCTTGTAGACCATTAGGACTTAGTTACAGAGCCCGAGGAGGTTTAGTTATATTTTGTTGGACTTGGATTAGATATTTGTTGAGATTCATAGTTTGTATATTATTTCAGACTTATGGATTTTAGCTTGATTTCTTTCCTTCACAATTCGATTCTTGCTTTATCTTCCTTAGTTTATTTTATGATTGAGTTTATTTATATTTATGAGATACCAAATTGTTCTTCCGTTTGGAGTTGAGATAATTGACATGTACCATATTATATTGTTGAGATGTTAGATAGATAAAATTATCCCTAACAGCTTTCTACCGCTGATGCTGCGGCGTAGGCTGTGCATACCCAATTACTCGTGCCCGAATATCCGGGTGCGGATTATGACAATTAGTTAGCAAAATTGGAGGATCACTTAAAATTCCTTGAAGTACACGAATACGAGTGAGTTGCATATGCCCAACTATAGATCCGTTTGAATAAACATGACTGGTGGGACATGCACCAAAGATCTCTCCTCCCGGATGGTGAAGATGAGACGATGTTTGGTCTACCTTTCATGGCACGTTCAAAGAGGAGTTTGTAGCCCCACTTGTTCATCGTCAAAAGGAAAATTAGTTCATGTGCCTCTAGCAAGAAAGCATAACGGTAAAGCAGTATGCAACCGAGTTCAACCGATTCACCAAGTTTATAAATTCCTATCTACCCAACATAACGAGTCATGCCAAAAGATTTGAAGGCCGCTTGCGACCTATAATTCATGTGCACAGTCTTTCCTAAGTACCAGACGATATAGGAATTCCTCAACCATGCCCTTACCCTCGAACCACAATATCCTTCAGTTATTGCCGGTACTGTTCATACTTCCAATCACAAACGCTCTAGCAACGCGGGAGGACACAATGCTCCCAAGCATACAAATAATGGAGGTCACAAGGGTCCTAACCCGAGCGGGAACGCATGGTTATGTTGTACCTTTTGTAAAAAAGGCAAGGCATACTGCCAGCGACTGTCGCCTAAAGAACGGGTTATGCTTCAATTGTGGTGTTCAAGGCCAATATGGTTTAGATGGAATACAAGTTAAGGATGGCACCGTTATATCTGGACCTTAGCTATAGCACCCTGTAGGGCACAAAACTACCTGCTTGTTTAGTATGTCAAGGCGGTCATATCTTTATCGGAGTAAGAAAACTGTCTATCGATGTGATAGTCGTAGATATCCAGAATTATGACATCATCTTGGGGATGGACTGGCTATGTGCTTGCACGACTACCATCGAATGTGTAGAGAAACTGGTCATATTCTATCTACCTGGAGAGGCCAAATTATGCTGCTCGAGTAGTCTAGAGTCAGAAGCGTCGAAGGCCTGTATAGTAATTTCTACGATATCAGCTGGGCGAATGTTACACTTTGGCTGCGAAGAATACATAGTGTCTTTTCGAGACACCAAGAAGAATTATGCGAACGTAGAGTCTGCTTTCGTTGTGGTAGAATTTTTTGACATGTTTCCAGATAAACTACCTGGCATGCCACCCGACTGAGAAATCGAGTTCACCATTGATTCATTCCCAAATACCCAACCAATTTCTAAAGTTCCATAATGAATGGCCCTAGAAGAATTGAAAGAGCCAAACAACCAATTACATGAACTGCTCGATCGTGGGTACATCCGTCTGAACGTATCACCTTGGGGTACGCCTGTTCTGTTTGTGAAGAAGGATGGGATGATGCGACTATGCTTAGACTACCGGGAGCTGAATAAGGTCACCATTCGGAACTAGTACCCTATGCCCAGGATTAACGACCTCTTCGGCCAACTGCAAAGGGCATCAATATTTTTAAAGATCAACCTTCGCTCTACCTACTATCAACTAAAGCTAAAGCCAGAAGATATGCCAAAGTCAGCGTTCTGCACCCGTTACGGCCACTACAAGTTTTTATTCATGCCGTTCAGACTAATAAACACTTATGCTGCCTTCAGGGATCTGATGAATCGGGTGTTCCGACCATTCCTCGACAAGTTCGTGGTGGTTCTCATTGGCGATATCTTAGTGTACTCGAAGAATAAGAAAGAACACACTGAACACCTGTGGATCATTCTTCAAACTCTTAGAGACAATAGAATATATACGAAGTTGAGAAAGTACGAATTCTGGTTGAATGTCGTATCTTTCCTCGGGTATATCATTCCTACGAAAGGTATCTCAGTCAATCCGAATAAAGTAGAAGCCATCGTTGAGTGGAAGCGACCTGAGTTGGCCAACAAAATTTAAAGTTTTCTTGGTCTAGTGGGCTACTAAAGAAAATTTGTCAAAGACTTTTTAAAAATTACCTTGCCTCTTATTATTCTCACTCGGAAGGGAGTAGAGTTTGCATGGTCAGAGGACTGTGAAGCTTTATTCCAAGAATTAAAGTAACGTCTCATCTCAGCATGATTCTCACACTCCCGGATGGGCCAGATGATTTTTAGATTTTTAGCGATGGATCGGGCAAGGGATTAGAATGTATCCTTATGAAAAGGGACAAGGTAATAGACTACTCGTCAAGACAATTAAAGCCACACAAGAACAACTATCTGACGTATGACCTAGAAATGGTAGCGATCGTATTCTCGTTAAAGTTATGGCGATATTACCTCTATGACATACCGTGCCAGATCTTCACCGACCATAAAAGCCTCAAGTATATTTATACCCAAAAAGAATCTGAATTTTCGGCAAAGACGTTGGCTTGAACTCCTTAGCGACTTTGACTTGTTGACCAGATATACACCGAGCAAGGGTAATGTTGTAGCTGATGCACTGAGTCAAGTATTTGTTGGGAGTTTAGCTATCAATTATAGGCTATAAATAGATTTAGAGAGTTTGGATATTACACTCCATATTAGATACAAAGGGGCACAATTATCTCAATTATGACTTAATCCAGACCTGATAGGAAAAGTTAAATCTGCCCAGAAGGATGACCTATTCCTGATGAAGATGCGTTAATAGATTATGGCAGAAAAGGTAATGGACTTCGTGAAAGACAAGAGCAGGATAATGCGGGTGAAGGAAAGACTATGCATCCCTAATAATTCAAAACTCGGAAGGTAATCCTGAGGGAAGCTCATTATGAAGCCTATGCAGCATACCCTGGAAGCAAAAACTATATCGAGGCCTTCACACTATCTTCTGGTGGCATGGGATGAAGAAGGATGTGGCGTGCTTCGTATCACAATGCATGACCTGTCAGAGGTTGAAAGCAGAACACCAGAAGCCAGGCGGGGAGATGCAGAACCTTGCTATTCTGGAGTGGAAATTGGAGCATATTTGCATAGAATTTATTATTGTCCTGCTGAAGACTCAATGGGGGCACAATTATGTCTATGTTATCGTCCATCGATTGACCAAGTCAGCGCACTTCATCCCTATCAAAGTTGCTTGAAGCGTCGATCAACTTGCTCAGGTTTTCCTTGATGAGATAGTTCGTCTAAACGAAGTTCCAGTATCCATTATCTTGGATCGAGATAGGCGATTCATTTCACATTTCTAGAATAGCCTTAAGTCATCTATGGGGACCAAGTTAAAGTTTAGCTCAGCCTATCATCCTCAGACCGACTGACAGACCGAGCGAGTGAATCAGATTCTTGAAGACATGTTATTACTCTGTGCGATTGATTCGAAGTCAAGTTGGGACGTTCATCTACCGCTGGTAGAATTTGCATACAAAATAGTTACCAATCCAGCATCCAAATGGCTCTCTACGAGGCATTGTATGGACAAAAGTGCAGGTCACCATCTATTGGGATGAAGTTGTGGAACGTTAGGTTCTTGGCCCAGAACTGTTTGAGTAAACAGTTAAGAAGATTTGCTTGATCCATGAGTGGTTAAAGGTGGCTCAGAGTAGGAATAAGAGCTATGCCAATACTCACCGTCGACCTATTGAGTTCTTGGAAGGCGACCAAATATTTCTCAAAGTCTGGCCCATGCGAGGAGTTACGAGATTCAGAGCAAAAGGTAAGCTAAGTCTGAGATTTTTTGGCCCATTTAAGATACTCAAACGAGTTGCCTCGATCTCCTATCAATTTGCCCTGCCACCTTCATTATCAGATGTGCACGATATCTTTCATGTTTCACAGCTTAGAAAGTACGTGTATGATCTGAGTCATGTGATAGATTTTTATCAACTGAACTTGAAGGAATACTTATCATATGTTGAACAACTTGTATAGATCTTGGATCGAAAGAAGAAGCTGCTTCAGAGTCGTTTGGTTCCTCTCTTGCACGTGCTATAGAAGAATCATTCGATCAAGGATCCAATATATGAACTTGAGTCTGAGATAAAGGAAAAGTTTTCTTCCTTATTTATTTAGTGGTAGTTTCTATCCCTAAGTTTTGAGGACGAAACTTTCTATTAGTTAGTTAGGATGTAGTACCCCGTTTTCCCGTTGCGGGAAGCACAACTAAAAAATACTTTCAGTATCGTTCGATCAGGATAGATTAAATCAAGATATTTTTCTCATTATGGATTGGCTTATTCGAAATCGATTTTCATATCCAGTGGACTGTGTCACAAGGATGGACTTAGTGGCAGAGTCAAAACGGACCTCTCCGCTGCAAGTTTTTTGCATTTTTTGATGTCGCATTGTTGCTTTCGAGTTATTTTTTGAACTTGCATTTTCTTGAACGGTTTTGATGAATTTTATTGTTTTTGTTCGTTAAACTTTGCTTTTATTTCAAACTTTGGGAAAAAGGAAAGAAGAGGTATTTATTGTCTGTTTGGGGAAATTCTTGTGATCGTATCGGCGTCGCATGAGCGGAGTCTTGAAGAACCTCCTCCTTTCCCTCTCTCCACTAACTTGTGAGTGGATATACTTTCGGTTAGTCAATCCTTCTTCCAAGTCTTCCTAATAATCTTGCTCTCTTGATATTTTTTCGATCAACGATACCATAATAACTAAAATATATCAAGATAAAAATGGAATAGACTTGGAATACTTGATGCTTGTCAACCAATTTTTGGACGATTACACTGTTGCATCCTAGTTCGCTTTGAATATACTTTTATCGTGTTTTAATTTAAGCTAGAACATATTCTTCTATTATTATGCCATGTATAGAATACTTTACTATGCAATCAGATAAAGTCATGTTACTTGTTTCATGCTTCATGTTGTCTTGAACTACTTTGTTTGATAATTTAGTTTTTAGGCGGCGCTTGTTTACTGACAACTTTTGTACAAGGTTTCTGGTTTCTACGGACGGTCGCCGTCGCATTGGGACCAACCAATCCAGATGAAACATCCTGATAGTCGCTTGCTTTGAACGACATGGCGATTAATTCCCCATGTTCCTTGTGTCGCACACCATTATGCCTCGAGACTATAACTCATCCAATATGGCATCGTGTCGATGTCCCCTCCATTTATATGAATTACTTCAAGCTAACAATGTCTCCTTTGCAGGAAAGAATATGGTAAGTCTTGTGCAGGTGGAACACGTCGACTGCAAGTAAAAGTCAACGCACGGTGACGTGTTTAATTCTATCGTTTTATATCTATTATATGCTTGTAAGTTGAATAATGGCAAGAAAGAAAGACCACATAATAACTTGCATGCTCCACATGAATAATATGTCGATTTGGTATATTGGGTTAGCTCATCATCACCAATAAGTTTTGATATACTGACCCTTGTTGCAATAGGTTCTCCGTGCTAAGGCAATCCTGTGGGAAGCTAAGACAACTTCCCAACCAGTCCATCAACTGGCGCACCCTAGTCAATCAATATGCGCACCCTGTTTATGCCCTTTTATAGCGTTTTTAAGTTTTCGGAGCTCGTGTACATACCTTTTGCAGTTCTGAGGCAAGACGATAGCCTCACCTGAAGGTCTTTCCTTTGAGTTTTAGTAAAAGGATGTAATGTATAGGACGACTATATCATTTTGCGTCTACTTTTGTAATCCGTGAGGCAACCTTTTGTACGTGTTCAAATGTTTTGTAAATGATGTTCATTATCAATAAATATAACTTTTTCTTCTTTTAATATTTTATTCAATTATTTGCGTACACTGAATGTCTGCTCGTTGTATCAATTACCAAGGCCTTATGCATTGTAGCAACTTAGTTACACACAACATCATGCCCGGGGGAAGACTATCGATTCCACAAAATCGGAACATGAAATCAGCAATCCTAACCGCGACTGTAAAGGAAAAGAGTCTCTCGCAGTAAACCTTTCCAAGAATGCCTTTTCGTCTAGACAAAAATCTCCAGACGATCAGAGACTAAAGAAAGAATATTCCTTCAATGACGACAACGTGGTCAGTATCTTCAATATGCTGATACAGGGTAGTAAATTAAAATTTCCTGATGTCAAGAGGTCGAAGAAAATAAGTCGCACCAATGACCCAAGGTATTGTCTATTTCATCAATACGTACATCATCCAATCAGGGATTGCTATTGTCTACATCGCAAACGAATATGAAAAAAGTTAAATGAACTTTTTGTATTGATTGGAGTAGAAAAAAGTATAAAGAAGCTCTAATTTGTAGAGTCTGAGTGCAAAATTAATCTGGACAAGTGCGACAGTGGAGATATGATCTGCGGTCGATCACTTCACTCTGTTGACAGTCCGATGTTGGAGAGGATGGCAAGGCCTCCAGGTATAAACCTCCTGATTTTTCAAGAATTTTTAATTTGAATTTTACACAATTTTCTATAATTTTCTGAAATTTTTCTGTAATTAAAACTAAGGTATTTTGAATTTAAATGATTTTTAAATGATGTTGATTAATATTAAAATACTATAAAAACAATATTTTTGGGTGTGAAATGAAAAACTAGACATATGATAATTTTTCGAAAATTTATTGGACCCCAGAAGCATTTTTAAAGCCCTAAAAACTAATGTATATTTAAACATAATTAAACCCTGAATAAACCCGGTTTATTTCTAAATAAACCAAACCAACCCGAACCAACCCAGACCCGGTTCAACTGAACCGAACCCAACCTTAGCGGGTCGGGTCGGATCTAAACCCGACCCGAAACCCGAATACCCGAAACCCGCCCCACCTCCTAGCGGATCGGGCCGGATTCATAATGAACCCGACCCGGACCCGGATCCGTTACCCAATATGAACCCTAAACCTAATCCGAACGGAAACACTGTTCCGGCACCTATTTAATCCCGTGATCCGCAGCCTGAACCCTAGCTCCGCCGGAACCTTTCCCCTCTCTCCTCTGCCACGCTGCCCTCCGCCTGGCCCTCTCTTCTCTCCATCTCTTACTCCTTTTTCGACTCCATCTCCTCCGCCCTAGCCCAGCCCAGCACCGCCTTACCCTCAGCCCCGCTCCGCCTTTTCTTCTCCTTCCTCCGCTGCCCAGCCCCCTCGCCGTCCTGACTCGACCCCGACCGCCTGAGCCCTAGCCACCCGAGCCCCCATCTCCCCTCTTCCTCCTTCCCTGACTCCACCTTTCTCCGCCTCAGCCTTCGTTGTCCCCGACCTCGACGAACCCTTCCCCGCCACCGCTCAGCAAACCCCGTCGATCCTCCGCCTCGACCAAACACCGAGCCCCTCGTCGTCTCTTCGACGAACCCCAGCGCCGCCCTCCTCCCTAAAGCCCAGCACCACCACTATCACCGTCTCCCCGCCCGTCCTCCGTCGTTCCCCGACCTACAGCAGCGCCTCGTCGGACCACGACATCCCTCCACCTCGATCACGACCAGCCGCCGTGCCATTTCAGCAGCTCCGGCTGAGCCGCCTCCGCAGAGCCGCCTCCGGCGATTCCCCCAACCCCAGCATCGAAATCCTAGCTACACAGCCCGGACACTGTGTCGTGTCGTGTCAAGACGACTCATGGACACGGAAATTTCAGTTTCCAAGGAGCCCTGTTCAGGTAACCCGTTCTCTCTCATCGTTGCCCCATTTTTTGTTACGTCAGTTGTGACGCGTAGGCTGTGTGACCCTCTCGATGCCCGTACAAACCGCTCGGTGCGTCGCGTCCTGTGGCGATCGTGAACCGCGATCCAAAAACAGGAAAAACAATGCCCCATTTTCACCCGAAACTGAGTATGTCCCGCCAAACGGGATGACTTAGTCGCGCGTGGTCTTCACCAAAATGTGCGCGCCGTTGATACGGACGTGCAGAATTTTGCAGAAGTTGATTTGGATGTGCGTTCACACCGGAATCAACGCGTATCCGCTGACAACGCCCCGTATCCGCCTGTTCTGGAATACGTCGTATCTTTGTGTACACACGTCAGATCGAGACAAAACTTATGCCATCGGACTCATAGCAATACGCTGGTCCTGTGACCCAAGTTTGGTTCGATTCTGAGAACGTAGACAAAATTGCGTATCGTGGGCCCCGCGGCTCCACTTGACGGGCAATTTTGTGACCGGCTCATCGGAATCCAATTCTGGAAGTTCCGTTGGGTTCGTATCATCGTTTTGGACTTGTTGACACTAAGTTTGATGAATTTGGAGACCTTTGACCCTGATAAGTTTTTCGATGCGAAGCGGCCCACATGTGGACCCCGCTTTGAACCAGAACTGTCATTTTTGCTCCTGTGTCCAAATTGGACTTAAGGACAGGCGTTTCTAGCTATTTGATATTTTCTGAGACTGTTGGTGATGTTTATTACAGCTTTTGGAGGAGTACCTGCAGGATCCACTGATACAGGGATAGCTGTTGGTATTCGAACCCCAGGCAAGTGTACCTTACCAACATTGCAGTTCTTGTTACTTATTTCCTTGACTTATATATATATATATTATTGTACATGCTTGACCTAGGACCGGGTGACTTACTTAGCGTCCGATTAATAGTCGGGTGCCAACACCGTACGCGGAGTTGTGTAACGTCACTTAGAGATGGATATCGTGACACTTTACATTCTCGTACTTTTCTTATCAAGTACATTATAACCCAGGACACTTGACACTATTCATGAGAAAAATCTTTCTAAGATATTCATGGTGATTCTGTATAGGATACAGGTTACATGACATAGATATTATATTCTTAGATCTTATTATGACTTGCTGTATTAGTTTTGATCTTGCGTGTCATGGACATGAGACGTATGATTAATTTGGGTGGGGAGAGACACACATGCTACAGGCTGATTTCATATATATAATACATAGTAAACACATAGTAAACACATAGTAAAACACATAGTTAACTCTGCTACAGGCTCCCAGACACAGAGCTTGTAGTGGTTTCAGCCTGAGTTTAGTGATGCTCTCAAATTGCATTTTACGTAGATGGTTATATAGTTTACCCTATTTATTTCATTTACTATTACACTGTATTTATTTTGGTATTTTGTTTCTTGTACCTTGTTATGTCCCCTGAGGACTTGGATCCGAAAATGTCCCAAGGATTAGCAGACAATTTCTACCCAGAGTTATACAGCACAGGAGCAGTAGCATAAGCAGGAATAAGAGCAGGCAATGGAGCAGTACCAGATCCAGTAGACGAGTGATCACCGAGGGTATCTTCTGAGTATATAATGTTTCCATACTCAGTATTTGCTGTGGTTATCTTTATTCTTGTATCTTGACAGATGTATCAGACTCACTATTGGATTATTTCTCGAGTTTATATTTTATTGAGATTGATCTTGCTTTATGATTCTGATATTGTTGTATTCAGTTCTGTGGATGAGATTAGTATATCTAGACCCTTATTGTTGTATTACAGCTTAAGTATGCCCCGATGGATCCATTAAATTGGGTTTGTCCATCGGTGTGTGTTGCTGGCCATTATCACGCTTTCAGTCCCTCAGTATTTTGGGACTGGGGCATGACCTGGTTTTTGTGGTAGCCCATGCAGGTCAACGACTAAATTGTCCAGTTTCAACTTAGGGACCGAGCAAGCCTGCAATAAGAATAGGATAAGTTTTTAGGATCTCATCCACTTGCTTGAAACATTCTTGATATCTATATAGGATTCAAATTAATTTTTTGACTTGCATCCTGCCTTGATTCTTGTGCGCCTTTTATTGTTTATTTTGGTTGTTACTCTAAAATTTTTATTATGTGATTGGTAATTAGAACTTGAAAGTTTAAGTTATTATTGTAGATTATGACCTAATGATTACCCCTTAGCTTTAAGTCGTATAAATTGTACCCCCACCTCGATACAAGTTAGATCACTTTCCCCCTTAACGGCTAGTAACTCTTCTATTCTCACTATCGACACTTGTTCTATAAGCACTAAGACTAAGGCTTAAGACGACCACGACATAGGTAATATAGGAGGATACCCTAATAGGTACCAAGACCCCTTCTCGTAGACCATAACAAGAGTTTCCACGGTATCCTTAAGACGATTTCAGTATTAGTTTATTATTTTTAGTTGGGTAGTATGCCTCACAACATAGTACCACCTAGCCCTATTGACCCATTGATGAAGTGAACTAGGATGAAACAACTTTAGACTTGCATAAGAAGATAGTGTTTATTCAGACTGTAGAATTTAGAGGTCCTTGCCCCTATTTGGTCGACTAGCGACTTAGACAATGAGGTTGTATGATAACTGTAGAGATTGTAGAGTCTTTTATTATTGTTGCTTTTTTTTTTTTTTGTGAACTTGAATTAATTTGTACCTCCTTTCATCATCATCTAGCGTACTTATATTTGTTGTACTACCTTGACTTATGCTGCTAATATAGCCTAGTTTTGCAAGCTTATCCTTTTATCGAGCTTGTTCTTGACATATGTATTATTGGGTTGACACACTAATACAATTGTCTATTCAGAATCAGTGTATTACGGTCTGATCAACCTTAGTGCATTTTGGTTCGCTCTTCGCATGACTACTTTACGTGGATTGAGATATATAGTTGACTAGTATACTTGCCCTCTAGATATGTCTGAGCATATCATATCAGTTACATAACTGTACTAATACGAGCATATGAATAGGAATTACCAAAATTATGATTTTAATCCACAACTGTCTTGACAAGTCCCATTTGAATTCTTTAAACGCCTTGATCCCGATACTTCTATTCTATTACCTCCCCCTTGAACTCTTTATTATTGATCTCTGTCTCCCCTTATTTCAGAAAGACGAAACATCTTTCTTGGTATAAATTTGATATATAGATAGTACTAGATATACCCCACAGGCCAATCGCATTGTTGGTGACTATCTTTTATAAATAATTAAGGGCATATCATAGATGATATGTTTGGTGTTAAAAACTTTGAGGATTCAATAACATGATTAAATAATTTGGGGCATTGCTTTCTTAGATGTATAGCCTTAGATGATCGATGGATAAATTCTAAGTTGGGTAGAGACCACAATGTTCACTTGTGAGGAATTCTTTAGACTGTAATCAAGTGAGATTTGATAGAGAGAACCCTACCCTATTTTAATTTAGAGGACGAAATTATTTTAAGTTGGGTATATTGTAAACCCCTAATTTTTTAGGAATTTTTAATTTGGATTTTACACAATTTCTGTAATTTTTTTGGATTTTTCTGTAACTAAAACTAAGATATTTTGAATTTAAATGATTTTTAAATGATGTTGATTAATATTAAAATACTATAAAAATAATATTTTGGGTATGAAATGAAAAACTAGACATATGATAATTTTTCGGGAATTTATTGGACCCCAGAAGCATTTTTAAAGCCCTAAAAACTAATGTATATTTAAACATAATTAAACCCTGAATAAATCTGGTTTATTTCTAAATAAACCAAACCAACCCGAACCAACCCAGACCTGGTTCAACTGAACCGAACCCAACCTTAGCGGGTCGGGTCGGATCTAAACCTGACCCGAAACCCGAATACCCGAAACCCGCTCCACCTCCTAGAGGATCGGGCCGGATTCATAATGAACCCGACCCGGACCCGTTACCCAATCTGAACCCTAAACCTAATCCAAACGGAAACACTGTTCCGACACCTATTTAATCCCGCGATCCGTAACCTGAACCCTAGCTCCGCCGGAACCTTTGCCCTCTCTCCTCTGCCACGCCGCCCTCCGCCTGGCCCTCTCTTCTCTCCATCTCTTCCTCCTTCCCCGACTCTATCTCCTCCGCCCTAACCCAGCCCAGCACCGCCTCACCCTCAGCCCCGCTCTGCCTTCCATTCTCCTTCCTCCGCTGCCCAGCTCCCTCGCCGCCCTGACTCTACCCCGACCGCCTGAGCCCTAGCCACCCCGAGCCCCCATCTCTCCTCTTCCTCCTTCCCCGACACTGCCTTCCTCCGCCTCAGCCGTCGTCGTCCCCGACCTCGACGAACCCTTCCCCGCCACCGCTCAGCACACCCCGTCGATCCCCCGCCTCGACCAAACCCCGAGCCCCTCGCCGTCTCCTCAACGAACCCCAGCGCCGCCCTCCTCCCTAAAGCACAGCACCACCACCATCACCATCTCCCCGCCCGTCCTCCGTCGTTCCCTGACCCGCAGCAGCGCCTCGCCGGACTACGACATCCCTCCACCTTGATCACGACCAGCCGCCGTGCCATCTCAGTAGCTCCGGCTGAGCCACCTCCGCAGAGCCACCTCCGGCGAATCCCCCAACCCCAGCATCGAAACCCTAGCTACACAGCCCGGACACAGCCTGGACACTGTGTCGTGTCATGTCAAGATGACTCGCGGATACGGGAATTTCAGTTTCCACGGTGTCCTGTTCAGGTAACTCGTTCTCTCTCCTCGTTGCCCCATTTTCTCTTCCGTCAGTTATGACGCGTAGGCTGTTTGACCCTCCCGATGCCCGTGTGAACCGCTCGGTGCATCGCGTCCTGTGGCGATCGCGAACCACGATCCAAAAATAGGAAAAATAATACCCCATTTTTACCCGAAACTGAGTACGCCCTGCCAAACGGGATGACTTGGTCGCACGCGGTCTTCACCGAAACGTGCACGCCGTTGATACGAACGTGCAGGATTTCACAGAAGTTGATTTGGATGTGCGTGCACACCGGAATCAACGCGTATCCGTCGACAACGCACCATATCCGCTTGTTCAGGAACATGTCGTATCTTTGTGTACACACGTCGGATCGAGAAAAAACTTGCACAATCGGACTCGTAGCAATATGCTGGTCCTATGACCCATGTTTGTTTCGATTCTGAGAACGTTGACAAAATCGTGTATCGTGGACCTTGCGGCTCCACTTGACGGGCGATTTTATGACCGGCTCATCGAAATCCAATTCTGGAAGTTCCGTTGGGTTCGTATCATCGTTCTGGACTTGTTGACACTAAGTTTGACGAATTTGGAGACCTTTGACCCTGACAAATTTTTGGTACGAAGCGGCCCACATGTGGACCCCGCTTTGACCCAGAACTGTCATTTTCGCCCCTGTGTCCAAATTGGACTTAAGGACAGGCATTTTTAGCTATTTGATATTTTCTGAGACTGTTGGTGATATTTATTACAGCTTTTGGAGGAGTACCTGCAGGATCCACTGATATAGGAACAACTGTTGGTATTCGAACCACAGACAAGTGTACCTTGCCAACATTGTAGTTCTTGTTACTTATTTCCTTGACTTATATATATATATATATATTGTTGTACATGCTTGACCTAGGACCGTGTGACTTACTTAGCGTTCGATTAATAGTCGGGTGCCAACACCGTACGCGAAGTTGTGTAACGTCACTTAGAGATGGATATCGTGACCCTTTATATTCTCGTACTTGTCTTATCAAGTACATCATAACCCAGGACACTTGACACTATTTATGAGACAGAATCTTCCTGAGATATTCATGATGATTCTGTATAGGATACAGATTACATGACAGAGACATTATATTCTTAGATCTTATTATAACTTGCTGCATTAGTTTTGATCTTGCGTGTCATGGACGTGAGACATATGATTACATTGGGTGGGAAGAGACACACAGGCTACAGGGTGATTTCATATATATAATACATAGTAAACACATAGTAAAACACATAGTAAACTCTGCTACAGGCTCCCAGACACAGAGCTTATAGTGTTTTCAGCCTGAGTTTAGTGATGCTCTCAAATTGTATTTCACGTAGATGGTTATATAGTTTACCCTATTTATTTCATTTACTATTACACTGTATTTATTTTGGCATGTTGTTTCTTGTACCTTGTTATGTCCCCTGAGGACCTGGATCCGGATTATGTCCCCAGGATTAGCAGACAATTTCTACCCAGAGTTATACAGTACAGGAGCAGTAGCAGAAGCAAGAACAAGAGCAGGCACTAGAGCAGTACCAGATCCAGTAGACAAGTGATCACCGAGGGTATCTTCTGAGTATATACTGTTTCCATACTCAGTATTTGCTGTGGTTATCTTTATTCTTGTATCTTGACAGATGTATCAGACTCACTATTGGGTTATTTTCTGAGTTTATATTTTATTGAGATTGATCTTGCTTTATGATTCTGATATTATTGTATTCAGTTTTGTGGATGAGATTAGTATATCTAGACCCTTATTATTGTATTACAGCTTAAGTACGCCCCAATGGATCCATTAAATTGGGTTTGTCCATCGGTGTGTACTGCTGGCCATTGCCATGTGTCTGGTCCCTCTGTATTTTGGGATTGGGGCATGATACCAGGATCGTAAGTATGCGACTCAGTTGATGTCCCTTCTTACTTCTCTCCTTTTATCCTTTTTTTCTTTTTTTTTGCTATGGTGGTGGTTGTCTTTCTTTTATGTGTGGGAAACGCTCACTATTTATAGAATTTAGAGGACCATATATGCTCATGCATGCGCCGTTCTCATGGGCGCATGTTATGATATGGCTGACAAATGGCAATCCGAGATTTGGGGTTGCTAGTGCCCATAATCTACGTGACACGTGTTATGACTTGGTTAATTTAAGTTTGAAATACTTTGAACAGAAGCATGGATGGTGAGGGCACATAGGTTGCTTTGGCGCATTAGCGAGGGCATTGAGTTATTTTCCCTCGATCTTTGAGTTGTTAGAATCACATAGCATGCCATGGGGTTGACCCGCTCTCTCATTTTCCTTAGATATAGGTTCATTCATTAAATACGATATTCATCCCATGGTCTTGGTGCCCAATTACTCGGGTTCTTTAATGGCCTTCTTCAACTACAAATATGATTCGTTGAAAAAAAGAATCGTTTCTCCTTTCTCAAGATGCCACGGTCAGGCTCGGGGAGTCCGGTTAAGCGCTTCGTCGATCCTCTGCCTCTATTGGTCAACCATTCTTCTATGGAGGACCCTTCAGAAGGTAAATAGAAAACTCCTATCTTCTCTTTCTTTGAACTCACAGACACCAACACATAGTCTATTTCGCATAAGTGAAGAATCACCAAGAACATGCACAGACAAACTTAACAGCATAATGTGCATGGTCATCATCGAAAGGCTTCGATATGATGATGCGCTGATAGTAGAATACTTTACTATGCATATGGATGATGATGTCTCAGGACGCTCATCGAAAGTATGCGCTGGAAGGCTAAGTGCGACCCCTCCGTATGGATGCAACCGTCTCTCTTGGGAGGTGCCATATCTTGTAACATGTGTTATGGATGAGATGCACATATGTACCAGATATTTAATTCATGCATATGACGTCCCTATCCATGGGTAGATTGCTTTTGATTTGCCAGTTTCTTCTACTCCTGCCTTCTTTGCAAGTGTTCTGACTGGTGTATATACTTGTCATGCAGGAGTCGCCTTGGATCACCTTGGTCTTGATGGAGCACGGAAGGATATCATAAGTTATGTTGTTTATGATGAACAAACACATTACCCAAAAGATTGTTCGCGGTCTTTCAACCAAGCTCACCGTTGTTATTTCCCGTATTTTGGCGCCATGGATGTTGGGTTGGGATTAACATCCCAACCGGGATTTTTATGTACGTCCTTTCACACGACAGAGTTGGGTCTGTAGGCTCAACTCTATGTTGCAAGCTCCTTTTCTATCCATAGGTATGGATTATTTTCCATGTATTGTGGCTTACATTAAGAATTTTGTTAAAGTGATGACCCAAAATAGTGTTGAGCTCCCGGTTTTACATGCGTTGGTACCAGAAATAATACATAGGGGTTTCATTCTTTTCCAATGTACTCGTGATCTTGAATATCAATGAAAATGCAAATTGTAATGGGCTTCCATCGTATATAATCATGATCTTGAATATTAATAAAAAAAATTATTTTTCTTTTAGAACTTTTCTATTGCTGTGTGTATCGTGGTTGCTAACATTATAATAGAGGTATTATGGACGTAGTATATTATCATAACTTGTGATTAACATACCCTATCAGAGGTAATATGAACATGATAGATTAGATCAGTCTTATGAGAAAATCTTGAAGGAGATACCATCTACAATGGTTGGAATTTTTGGTGTAGACCGGTAGGCAAGAAAGTTTGTTTGTAGCTGAGTATGATCATGGTGAGATGTTTTGTAAAGATAAAAAGAATTGAGTCAGAGGTAGCATGGACATGACTATTTTTTTTACTAAGAAGGATGAACAGCTCATAGTTCAGAGGTGATATGGACGTGTCACTACCACATTTTCTAGGAAAGGGTATTTTAGTCTTTTCCTATTTAATTAAATATTGTGCATGGTAAATAATTATTTTTTGTATTATTTAATTGTTATTAGATGTTATTTAATTATTTTGGATTTATATTAGTGGACCCAACTAGTTTTAGTTTGGACCCATGGACCAACATGAATTAATTAGTTAGACTAGGCCCATTTAGAAAGCCCATTGTTAAGGAGATGGATTAAAATTAATTAAATCATTAGACTAGAAGCTTCCTTCCTTAATTATTTCTTCATGAGAGGCCCCAAGGGGTACATTGGATATTTTATAATTTCTTGGGGTAGGGTTAAGGCCGGCCTATATTAGAGGGGGGGAAATTCTCTCTCCTCTCATTCTCATTCCAAATCTATATCTAAAATTTTCCACTCCCAAATTCCTTTCATTCCCATTCCAATTCCCCACCAAATTAATTCCAAATTCTTTCCAATTCACCATTAGAAAGTTGAGAAGCAAGGATCTAGAAGGAGGAAGCAAGGATCTACAAAGAGGAGCAAGGATCTACAATTTGGAAGCAATTTTATCTCAATTGGAGGTTTCATTGGGAATCTATCTCCCAATAGGTATAATTCAGTTTTTCCCTTAAAATAGCTTTTAAATCTGAGATTTAATCATGTAAAATCAACACATATGTATGTACTACCCATAGGACTTGGTTTTGTGTTCATAGGAGACCCATGGAGAAAGTTATGGTGTTTTTTTTGTCAATTTTGGGGGAATTCCGAATTTACATTTTGTTGTGTGTGTCAATTGATCCTATAGATCAATTGGGCATGTGCTTATATGTTTGGGGCTAGTGTCGTATCCACAATTGGGTACGTGTAGGTCGTATCCCAACAATTTGGTGATACATGTTATTTTGGGGATTTTTCTTCCGACACGGGACTTTGTACATGTCATATTTTGACACGGACACATAGATCTATATTTGACACTTTGTTTTGTTCATAAATAATATTTGTGACTTGTTTGTATCCTTCGGGGTATAATTGGTTGTGTGTTGGACTCGTGTCGCATGCGTATCCTAGATCTAGTGGGATACGGTGTGATACTCTCCATTTGTGTGTGTTTATGTGTAGATCTAATTATTTACGATTTAATTCTTGAATTATAATTAGTAAATATATATAGATGTTATATATTTATTTTAGTGTATTTATTATGGTATTTTTGGTAGCATAGAAATATGTATTGTAGGTATACTAATATAATGTATAAATATATATGTAGCTTTCTTTTACATGCATTTATATATGTTACCATTTATGTTAGTAGTATAAATTATATGTAAATGTTTTATAAATATATTTATGTGTTTAAATGAATAATTATATTAATTATAATTATTATATAATTAATTGTATATAAATGAATGTATTTTTATGTGTGCATTTAACCATGTTAAAATATGTACATCAGTACATAGAATGTGTTTTTATAGCTATTAGTATTTATTTATTTATTTATGTAGGATTATGTATATATAGAAGTATATACCTATTTAATTGTTATATATATATATATATATATATATATATATATATTGATTTATATATTTATATATTAATATATATAAATAGTTATATATATTTATCTTTGGCGACAGCAGCATTTAATGACAGTTTCTGTCATTAAAGCAGCAGCCGCTGTAGCATTATAGGGCATTTAATGACAGTTTTGTCATTAATTGCAGTGGGCAGGATTTATTTACACAGCAGCAGTAGCGACGGCGTTTCAGTGACAGTTTGAACTGTCACTTAAGATCTGTTTACTAAAAAATTAGTGTTTTTCAACACTGCTTTCAGTGACAGTTAGGCAGTTTTAGTATATAGTTTATATATTATATTTATATATATATATATATATGTATTAATTATGAGATATAATACTAGCATTGTTATATTTCTTAATTGTATAATATTAGTATATATATATTGTATTATGTATGAGGGTAATTACTATATCAAGGTATCTTGAGCATTACCTTGTGGAAACCAAGGTAAGTGGGATACTCAAGATACGGGGTTTGGGTATCGAGTTTGTGACTTTGTGTGGATACCAAGTTGGTTCAAAACCATGGTTCCTAATTGTTTATAATTAATATTCTATATTATTATACATTATTGTTGATATATATGTATTATGAGGTTTACCTTGGATTCACGTATCCGAAGATACGGTATCCTAATAATTTAGGATGTGGTTCCTATGACTTAGATTTTAGTATTTTGACCCAAGATTTTGGTGTTAGACTTGTACAACTTAGAAATAGATAGTTGACCTTGGTTTGACCATAGTTGACCATAGTTGACTTAGAGTTGACCATAGTTGACTTTTGACTTAGAATTGACTTATTGACCTAGAAGTTGACTAGTTTAACTTGTTCTCTTTTCGGGACCTTGTATTGATCTTGTATTCCATATCTAGGTCTTCGAGGCACCGAGTCAGACATCTGTGAGACTATTCATTGGACTTCAGGCGAGTACATTCTCTGATAGTTTTTCATTTATGATATCCTCTATGTTCACTGTATTTAGTGTAGATATCCATGTTCTCTTGACACTATGGTTACACGGATTGGTATATCCGGATCTCATCATGAGATGTTATTCCTTGGTATATGGTGTATATGGTGCAAGTATTGTTTCATTGGTTATCTTGTACATGTACAGACACCGATTCTCGGGAAGACTAGCTATCTTCTTGGGGAATCTAGTGCCATAGCATACCGTGGTTGGATCTATTATACCAGTCGGGGGTGGAGAGTATTAGTATAGATATGTGATCAATATCCCTATTGAATAAAGTACAGATTACAGATTAGTGTTGATCATGCACCGCACGTATGATTAGCCAGGCCGTATTGCATCTTGCCCAAGCCGATCATATGTTAAGCTAGTACTCACACACTTAGTCATTAGTATTATTGTTTCATTGGCATATTGTTCATTATTGTATTTATTTCCAGCATTTCCTTATTGTATATATATCTCTTGTATCTATTGTGCATCTTGTTTATCCACAGCTAATTACTGTTACATAGTTTTTATCATTGATTAGAACTGCTGTTAGAGATATACTCTGCTCCTTTCCTGACTGGATATATTTTTTCAGATGACACTGAGGAGTGGTACCCTACCTATTATGGACCGCAGGATGTTGTGGGTTTAGATTCTGAGACCCTGGCTCAAGAGGGACTTATCCCAACTGAGACAGTTGACCTTGGAGTTGTAGCTTCGTAGTATTCTTTTGTACTGTATTTGTCTCCAGCTTATTTTTATATTTCTTCAGACTCATTGATGTATTTTAGACTCATGAGTTGTTTTGTGACTATTCTATTCTTTATCTGATTCGTGCTCATTTCTGTCTTAATTCTGTGATTGAGTATACTATCATTATTGGTGGTTCATTATATTGTTAGATAGACTATCTAGACAGCGTTCTATCGCCGATTCTGCGGCGTAGGCTGGGCGTTGTTTCCGACTAGTACCCTTACACCGGGTGCGGGTCGTTACAGGACGTGAACTACTTAGCTTGGAGAATTTTTGAGGATCCATTATCCATTGCATACTCGAGACTCATGAGTACGGATAATAGATGTTTACCGAATTCGGAGGAGGCAAACTAGATTACATATCGAGAAAAGAATGTAGTACATACATTTCTCTCTATCCCTTTTTTGCATGCATGCATGCATGCCTAACTTAGACAGTATTTTTTTAGGAACTTGTTGTTGATTGGCATAATTAGCAAGTCACCATTAGGCTTAGTGAAAGTGTATGCGCCATTGGAGTATACTATCTCCACTACGAATTGGCCCTCCCACTTGGCTTAAAACTTTTCTGCCGACCTGTGGGTCATGACCATCAGTCTTCTAACTGTTAAGATGAGGTCGCTGATCTGAAATGTCCTTTCCTTTACTTTTTTTTGGAAGGCTCGAAAAAGTCATGCTTGATATAGCTCAATATGCTGCTAAGCCACAAGAAATTTTTTATCAAGTGCCTTCAATTTTTGTAGACACCGGCGATGCTTGTCTTCAATGGTTAGCTAGTTGGAAAGAGCTAGCAGAAGATAAGTAATATAATTTTCCATAGAAAGCATGGCTTCACTTCTGTAGACCAAATAGAATAATGTGCTGCCACTTAGAGTTTGAACCATGTCACGCCCCAGTCCGGCAGGGCCATTCGTCCTCGCTTTGGTTCCTACGGAACCGATCGTGCTCGCACGGGCGTGATGCTATACAAGCCTAAAGTGCGCTTGTACAAGGCCAAAGCTTTGAATAAGGGCAAGTAAGCTATTCAATACTGAAGCAGCGACACACATATTGTCGAAAAGTAAAGAACACGATGTCAATAAAAACAGGCTCTTTTATTGATAATCGAAAGTATTACAAGTGACACATGGCCAAGGTTACAGTTCGCTTAAGCACTTTTTCTCTCGATTACAATGACACCGTTCCATACATTATATCCCTCTATACAAAAGTAGCTCAAACTTGGTACGGCTCAAGGCATCGACTCCAGATTTTTGGTTCCTTGGGATGAGGCATGGTTATCGCTTCTTCGGACAAACAAGCACCTGAGAACAAGCAAACAGTTAGTAGGTCAACACTTTTATAAGTACTAGTGAGTTTAAACAACTAAACCGAAGCTACACCCCCTGAAACCCATACTAAGTAATCATGTGGTAAAATATTACATTACTAGTGATCTTGCTAGTTTTACTTAAGTTTATTTCATGCAGCTTAGAATTATAGTCAGTTACATCTTTGAAAACATAGTTGGAAATAGTTTAACATATTCAAACAATAAGAATACGATCGGGGCAGTGTTCTATCGTGTAGTGCGCAGCATGTATTGTGCATCAAAATCTAACTCTTTGGGGCAAAGTTCTATAGTGGACTGAATTATCTCAAATCAAAGAAAACATTATTGGACTATCATTTCTTTCAAGCATATAAGCAGAAACATCTATATGATTTTGGTCCCCGAGAAACTCAGGATCGGTAGCGATAATCCAGTTAACCAATGACTCATATTCTGATACTATTAGCAGCTGTGACCGAGGTTTAGCTCTGCACTAATAGTCATTGTCTGACCGATACGAATGCATGAAGCACTAACAGATTAACTCTACGATGCAGACAAAATGAACGAACAAGCGATATGTATATACTTGTATTTTTTACCCCATTGCCGAACGGTTATCCCTGCAGCAGACACACAAGTTAGCCATAATTTGCATATATGGATAAACTTATGAATCAATCTTTGGCATCATCAATTGATAGGTATGCAAGAAGGTAAACATAGCATGCACCCAATCTATATGACGGTCCATGAGTTACCCCATTGATGGACAACAATACCCCTAGATCCTTGCAGAACGGAACATCAGGGTGCTCTTACAATCCCTTTCAGACCGACCGATTTCCAGTACCCCAGGAATCGATCGAGAGATTATTACCTTGTGCACAAGTTATCCGAGACCAATGCATGACAAGCAACATTCAATACTAGGCAATAACATTCACATTCACATTCACAAGCATTTAACAATCTAATAGTCATACCCCCCGGAACCCGAAGGAACAGAACATCAGGGCGGACTATTAAACTATTCTCTTTCATTCGTTCAAGCAGACTCATCTTTTCACATATCTAATAGCACACTCCACTAGACCCTTTCGGGCCGTATCCTCAGGGTGCACTATTAGTCTATGCACTCACACATTTTTACTTAAAGCAGTTCGATATAGCAAACAGACTAGCAAAATATATAAAGGAAAGTACGACTGATTTCATATCTAACATGCAATAAATATCGCTTTCTTAGCATATTCATGTACATATTCGAGCAATTCATTCACTTATCTTCTAAGCATGGCAAGGGTTTGTTTGAGCTGTGTCGGTGTAACTAAGCATGCAATATTTCTTATATCTCTTTAGCATAGCAATTTTTCTATCTTATTTCAGACATGCATTCCCATTACTCTAGTTAGGCAAGCAAGTAGACAGATTCGTTTCAATGATATGCTATGTGAGTTCTCTTATTAGCATGCTGAGTCGATTCTATCATTCTTCTTATGAAACAATCTTCTTAAGCGACAAGCATTCAAAATCTCAGATTCATTATTAAGTCGTGCAAGAATCAGAGAATGCAGTTCTGCCCACTCACATTGATCAATCGGTCAGAAACTCTCCGAGAAGACTTTCGTTCGAGCAAGCAAGGCAATATCACTTGCACATAGTGCCTACGCGGAGTGGGGCACTACAGTCGTATGGTAGGCCCATAAAGATTAATCGAGCTTCTCGTTTCAGTCGCACTTGTTGGGCGAAACAAACTTTTTAAGAAGCTTTATTATCGTCTTATTGATGCTTTTGCCAATCCGTTTGCTGCTGGGTAATATGCAGTCGAAACTAAATTTTGGATTTGGTTTTTATCGTAAAACCAAAAAAAAGTGTGACTCACAAACGACAGAACGTTGTCATGAATGATTGTAAACCCCCTGAATTTTCAAAAAATATTAAACTTGGATTTTTCACAATTTTCTGGAATTTTTTGAGAATTTTCTGTAATTAAAATCAGAGTTTTAATTATTAAATAATTTTTATTTGTTAATAAATAATATTAAAATATTGTGGAAATAGCATTTTTGGGTGTAAAAGGGAAAACTGGACTTAGGAAAAAATTTCTAAAATTAATTGGGCCCCGGACCTATTTTAAAACACCTGAAAACAATTACTAATTAATTAATTAATTAGTTATTTATTTATTTATTTAAATTAAACCTAAACCCTAAATCTAAACCCAGCCCGGCCCACTGGGCCCAGCCCCGAACCCGCGGCCCAGCCCATCGGGCAAACGGGTCGGGTCGGATCCGCGAGCCGCCCGACCAGTTGACCCGGCTGACCAGCCAGCTCCCCACGACCCTGTCCCCCGCGTGGCCGCGTCCTCCGCCGCATCCGGCGGGCAGCCCCCACGACCTACCCTCGGCCCGCCTTCCCCGCCACGTTCCCCCTCCCTTCGCCTAACCCGGCTGACCCAGCGCCCTTCCCCTCCTATTTAAACCCTAAACCCTCCCCTCGGCTCCGGCCATCCCCAAATCTGCTCCGCCGCTCACCGCCACCTCGCCCAGACCCTCCTCGCCGTGACGACCTCGCCCCACCGTTCCCCTCTCCTCCTCCTTCCTCCACCGCCTCCGGCGTCCAGCAGCAGCGGATACCAGCAGCAGCAGCCTCGAGCCGCAGCTCCGGTCGGCTCCGCCGCCTCCCAGCGCGCCTCCGGCCACCAGCCGCGCCCCGAGCCCCCGGCGACGCCGCCTCCGGCCAGCACAGCGCCGCCCCAGCCCTACTTCGGCCGGCCTCCCCGCCTGGAAACCCTAACCCTAGCCCTATTTCTCCCCTGTGTCGACTCGTGTCGGACACGACACGGACACGAGAAATCCTAATTTCTCGAGCCCTGTTCAGGTACGTGTAACTTTCTCCTCGCTGCCCCATTTTTAATTCCGTAAAATGCGTTGCGAAGCCTGTATGACTCTCTCGGTGCCCTGACAAACCGCTCGGGGCATCGCGTCCTGTGGTGATCGCACACCGCGATCCAAAAACAGAAAAAACAACGACCTGATTCACCCCGGAACTGGGTACGCCCCGCCAAACGGGACGACTTGGTCGCGCGCGGTCTTCACAGATACGTGCGCGTCGTTGATACGGACGTGTGGGATTTCGCGAAAGTCGATTCGTGTATGCATACAGACCGGGATCAACGCGTATCCACGGACAACGCCCCATATTCGACTTTTCTGAATCAAGCCCTAACTTTCTGTACACACGTTGGATCGAAATAAAACTTGTGCCATCGGACTCGTAGCGATACGCTGCTCCTGTGACCCAAGTTTGGTTCGATTCTGAGAACGTTGACGAAATCGCATGTCGTGGGCCCCATAGGCCCCGCTCGACGGGCGATTTTGTGATCGGCTCATCGGAATCCAATTCTGAAAGTTCCGTTGTGTTCGTATCATCGTTCCTGACCTGTTGACACTAAGTTTGGTGAATTTGGAGACTTTTGACCCTGACACATTTTTCGGTGCAAAGCGGGCCCATATGCGGACCCCGTTTTGACCCGAAATTGCCGTTTTTGCCTTGTCTCCAAATTGGACTCAAGGACAGGCGTTTCTAGCTATTTGATATCTTCTGAGCATAATGGTAATGTTTATTTTAGCATCTGGACATATTTTTAGAATTTTTCCCCGAGAACATAACCGTTGTGGGATCCAAACATCAGGCAAGTACCTGCACTTCAAGTTTAATCTTTATATTGTGATAATTAATTTTTTGCTCTACTAGTACCATTGATGTTACACGTAGTATTAGAATATTGGATTTCATGTCTTGCTTTTCGTATCGGGAGGGAGAATACTAGGAGGCATGTAGTTTACCCTTCCCCCTGTCCTGACTGCTAGCTGTTGGTACGCGACTGTACCATCAGTCTGATACTCGATTATTCCTGACTGATAGCCGTCTATGATGGCCTGATTAGCCTTATAACCCCCTACATGTCAACTATGTATTCTAAATACACAATTACACACACATAGTTTCTTGTCTTGTTACAGTTATATTTTCCTGTCTTATTATATTCCTGTCTTGCTCATGTCCCTGTTTTATAGCAATTAATCCTATTTTACTTATGTTCCTGATTTTTAGTACTTAACTCTTAGATAATTTCACTACTTATTGTGCATATTCTTATCGTGATGTTTAGTCAGTTTCTTTCTACTTGTCACAAATATTTAGTTTAATCTTTGTTGTGCATTTGGTACTTTGCTCCTTTCCTGACTGGATCCGTTGATATTAGGCGTTGATGAGGACTATGCCCCCACCTATTATGGTCCCTATGAGGGAGCAGGTGATACTTTTGAGGAGCCGGTTCCCACTCAGGATACTACTGCTGAGGAGAAGTTAGCAGTTAGTTATTATTTTCTTTCATCCTAGTAATCGGGTTTGTCCCCGATTTGAATTTCTGGTTGTAATAAATATTGGATCTGTTGTCACCTTTTGTTTATGAAATCTTAGCATTCCTTTTCCTGTTATTATCCTTGCCGACTATTTTTATTGTGAATGAGTTAGATTTAGTTTAACTGTCAATATGACCTAGACAGCGTACTACCGCCCACACTGCGGCGTAGGCTGGACGTACCCACGTACTCGTGTCCGAATATCTGGGTGCAGATCGTGACACATTTTTATGGTGGCCCATGCAGGTCTAGTATCCTTAAATAGGGTAATATCCTAGGACAGAGTATGAAATAAGATTGAGGATTTTAGGAAAAGTTCATTCACAGAATAGGATCTTTTATTTCAAATCTTGATACCATTCCTAGTAATTTTTCCTATCACCCTTGATTTCCAAGTAATCTATTCTAATCTTCCTATCCCTTAATCTTTCAGAATGGTTCAGACAAGGAATACCATAGGAGGCACATCCGAACCCGTCGAGCAGACTGTGCCTGAAACTCTTGCGCTCCCTCCGCCTCCAACTACTCCGACAGTTACTATGGATGGGGCACAACTACTCGGAGTGTTCCAGGGACTCATAGAATCCCAGAAGGAACAGACTACCCTGCTACGAACTAGCCTTTCGGATGCTCTTCGCTTCCAGGAGGCACCACACAAGAGGCCAGGAAGTGCCAAGGACTTCAAGAACCTTAAACCCCTGGAATTCTATGGGACTGAAGGCATTCTCTATGCCGATGAGTGGATAGAGAATGTGGAGCGACACCTGAAGACTGCTCGGGTCCCTGATGATCTTAAAGTGGAATCTGCAAGCCTGCAACTGTTCGACATAGCTCGGACTTGGTTTAGAGATGAACCTCAACTATCTGCTCCTGAGCTCACTTGGGAGGATTTCAAGAGGCTGTTCAAGGAGAAATTCTATCCCAAAGTGGCTCGGGAAGCTCTCGAAAGTCAATTCGAGAGGCTGGAACAAGGTAATCTTTCTGTTGATGAGTACACTGCTGAATTTAGCAGACTGAACCACTTTGCAGAATATATGGTTCGTACCCCTGAGGATAGAGCCCATAGATTCAAGAAGGGGTTGTCTCCTGATATTCGCCTTGCTGTCACCACTAGCCGAGCTCGTACATACGAAGAAATCTTGAGCGTGGCACAAGGTGTTGAAAGAGACATGGGACATAGACTAAAGAGGAAGAGAGATACTGGAAGTATGGGACCCCACAAACGCCCATTCCAACAACAACTACAGCAGAAGGCCCCGCAACAAAACCAGCGTCCTCTCCCTCGAGCCACAGCACCCCAATACCAAGCTCAAGGACAGAACCAACAAGCTCCCCCTTGTGGCTATTGTCAAAAACAAGGTCACACTTGGCAAGTTTGTAGAAAGAGGCTAGGTGCCTGTCTATATTGTGGATCAGCAACACATCAAATGAAGGATTGTCCTGCTGCTCAAGGACGCACAGCTGCACCAAAAGCTCCAGTTCAGGCCAGGCCCCCAGCAGCGCAGCAGAGAGGACCCCCACTTCCAACTCAACAACAACGCTTTGCTCAGCACCAACAGCAGCAACAGAGGGGTGCACCTCAGCAAGGCCGTGCTTTTGCAATGACTCTAGAGGAAGCTGAAGCCACAACAGATGTGATAACAGGTTCTGTACTTATAAATTCATTACCAGCCATTACTTTATTTGATTCTGGAGCTTCATATTCATTCATGTCAGTAGATTTCCTTATGAAGCATAGTTTAGTCACTGAACCTCTTAGGAATTGTTATAAGATCATTACCGGTGGAGGAATTATCCCGGTTAGTGATACATGTAACAATTGCCCTATTATACTATGTGGGAGAGAATTATATGCTAGGCTACTCGTAATGCCAGTTCCCAGTTTTGACATTATTCTGGGTATGGATTGGTTGAGTCAACATCATGCCACTATAGATTGTCACAGAGATAGTGTAATCTTCAGGCCCCCTGACAAGCCAGAATTTGAATTCACTAGAGGTTCTAGAGAATTGGGTAGTAATAAAATTTGCGGAGCCCTAGTACCAGAAGAATTGCCACTACCTATCATCTCTGAATATCTCGATGTCTTCCCTGAGGATCTCCCAAGATTACCCCCAGACCGAGAAGTTGAATTCTCTATTGACTTAGTGCCAGAAGCAGCGCCAGTATCTCAAAATCCATACAGAATCAACAAGAAAGAGATAATAGAACTAAATGAGCAGATAAAAGAGTTAGAAGACAAATGCTTCATTAGGTCTAGTATCTCACCCTGGGGATCTCCAGTATTATTTGTGCCAAAGAAGGATGGAACATCCCGAATGTGTATTGATTATAGGGCCTTGAATGCTTTAACAATCAAGAATAAGTATCCCCTACCAAGGATAGATGACTTATTTGATCAGTTAAGTGGAGCTCGGGTATTTTCAAAGATTGACTTGAGGTCTGGTTACCATCAAGTAAGGGTGAGGAAGGAAGACATCCCTAAGACTGCTTTCAATACCCGGAACGGACACTACGAATTCTTAGTGATGCCGTTCGGATTGACTAATGCTCCAGCCATATTTATGAATTTAATGAACAGAGTCTTCCAACAATACCTAGACAAGTTTGTAGTAGTTTTTATTGATGATATTTTAATCTATTCTAAGACTCCCGAAGAAAATGAAGAACACTTGAGGCTAGCATTGGAGACTTTAAGGAAGGAAAAACTTTATGGAAAATTATCTAAATATGCATTCTTCCTAGACAAAGTAGAATTCTTGGGACATATTATAACTGGAGATGGAATAGCCGTAGATCCTAAGAAGATAACAGCAGTAGAATCATGGCCCACTCCAGACTCTGTAGCAGAAATTAGAAGTTTCCTGGGACTAGCCGGCTATTATCGAAAGTTTGTGAAGGACTTTGCTAGAATTGCAGAACCAATGACAAAATTAACAAGAAAGGATAAAGAATTCACCTGGACTGATGAATGTCAACATGCTTTTGAAGAATTGAAGAAAAGGCTGACTACTGCCCCTATTCTGACCTTACCATCTGGAACCGGAGGATTCACTATATATAGTGATGCTTCTGGAAAAGGTCTAGGTTGTGTATTGGAGCAGAACAAGAAGGTAATAGCATATGCTTCTAGACAGCTTCGACCTCATGAAAAGAACTATCCAACTCATGACTTAGAATTAGCAGCTGTTATCTTTGCTCTTAAGCTATGGAAGCATTATCTTTATGGAGAAAGGATGAAAATCTTTACAGATCACAAAAGTTTAAAATATATCTTTACTCAAAAAGAGCTGAACATGAGGCAAAGAAGGTGGCTGGAATTAATAAAAAAATTTGACATCACCCTTCAATATTATCCTGGGAAGGCCAACGTAGTTGCTGATGCTCTAAGCAGATATCCCATGGCAATGTACTTGACGATGGACCGACACTTGCTCGAGGACTTGGAAAGTTTGGGTATTGAGGTAATTATTCCAGGAAGGGAAGGTCAAATGATGAATTTGAAGATCCAATCTACCTTAATGGATAAGATTAAGGAGACTCAGTTTCAAGACGAAGGCCTACGAAGCATTCGAGGTCAAGTGCAAGCTGGACTAGTGGAGGAATTCAAAATTCATGAAGATGGATCACTAAGACATGGAGATAGATTATGTGTACCTCAAGGTGATATAAGAGAAGAAATTATGCAAGAGGCACACAGATCACAATACTCTATACATCCAGGAGCCAACAAAATGTACAAAGACCTGAGGACACATGTTTGGTGGTATGGCATGAAAAGAGAAGTAGCCAAGTTCGTATCTCGTTGCTTAGTGTACCAACAAGTCAAGGCAGAAAGACAAAGACCTGGGAGATTGCTTCAACCACTACCCATTCCGGAGTGGAAGTGGGAACATATTACTATGGATTTTGTTTCTGGACTTCCAAGGACACCTAGTGGAAAGGATGCAATTTGGGTGATAGTAGATCGACTAACCAAATCTGCACATTTTTTACCCTTCAAAGTAGGGCTACCTACGGAGAAGTTGGCAGATTTATATGTCCGACAGATTATCAAATTGCATGGAGTTCCAGTAAGTATTGTCTCCGACCGAGATTCAAGATTTACCTCTCACTTCTGGAAGAGCTTACAAGCTAGCTTGGGGACTCAACTCAAATTCAGCACAGCTTATCATCCCCAAACCGATAGACAATCTCAACGTACAATTCAGACACTTGAAGATATGCTCCGTACATGTGTTCTAGATTTTGGAGGATCGTGGGAAGACTATCTACATCTTGTGGAGTTCTCTTATAATAACAGTTACCAAACAAGTATTGAAATGACTCCATTTGAAGCTTTATATGGACGAAGATGTCGTACCCCGCTATCATGGGACGATGTAGGAGAAAGAGCTTTACTGGGACCTGAGATGGTGATCGATTCAACCGAGAAGGTGAAACAAATAAGGGAAAGACTTCGGGTGGCTCAAGACAGGCAACGACATTGGGCAAATAGCCATCGAAGACCCTTGGAATTTAAGGTAATTAATTCATGAAATTCAAGTTAATTTAAATATTATGATTATGGAACTAAGACTTGATTATGACTTTATTAAAGGTTGGAGAATTAGTATTCTTGAAGATCTCTCCGACACGTGGCACCATTAGGTTCGGAAGGAGCGAAAAACTCAGCCCAAGATTTATTGGACCATTTGGCATACAGGAGAAAATCGGAGAAGTGGCATACCGTCTGGCATTACCACCCTCTCTGGATGGGGTCCATAACGTCTTCCACGTGTCGCAGCTGAAAAAATACGTGTCAGATCCCAGTCACATTTTGGATCATTCAGAGCTCGAAGTGGGCCCAAGCTTGACTTACCAAGAGCAACCTGTGGGGATACTGGACCAAACGGAGAAAGTCCTAAGGAATCAAGTTATTCCCCTTGTTCGTATAGCTTGGAAGCATCATTCTCCCGGCGAATCCATCTGGGAGCGAGAAGACGAGATTAGAGAGCGCTACCCCTATCTTTTTGAACCTTGAGGTATATTTTAACTCTCGACCTTTCTTTTCGTGCCATTGTTATTCTTAAATTTCAAGGACGAAATTTTTATAAGTTGGGTAGATTGTAAACCCCCTAAATTTTCAAAAAATATTAAACTTGGAATTTTCACAATTTTCTGAAATTTTCTGGGAATTTTCTGTAATTAAAATTAGAGTTTTAATTATTAAATAATTTTTAATTGTTAATAAATAATATTAAAATATTGTGAAAATAGTATTTTTGGGTGTAAAATAGAAAACTGGACTTAGGAAAAATTTTCAAGAATTTATTGGGCCCCGGACCTATTTTAAAACACTTGAAAACAATTACTAATTATTTATTTATTTATTTATTTATTTATTTAAATTAAACCTAAACCCTAAATCTAAACCCAGCCCGGCCCACTGGGCCCAGCCCTGAACCCGCGGCCCAGCCCATCGGGCTAACGGGTCGGGTCGGATCCGCGAGCCGCCCGACCCGCTGACCCGGCTGACCAGCTAGCTCCCCACGACCCTGTCCCTCGCGTGGCCGCGTCCTCCGTCGCATCCGGCGGCTCGCACCCACGACCTCCCCTCGGCCCGCCTTCCCCACCACGTTCCTCCTCCCTCCGCCTAACCCGGCTGACCCAGCGCCCTTCCCCTCCTATTTAAACCCTAAACCCTCCCCTCGGCTCCGGCCATCCCCAAATCCGCTCCGCCGCTCACCGCCACCTCGCCCAGACCCTCCTCGCCGTCGATGACCTTGCCCCGCCATTCCCCTCTCCTCCTCCTTCCTCCACCGCCTCCGGCGTCCAGAAGCAGCGGATACCAGCAGCAGCAGCCTCGAGCCGCAGCTCCGGTCGGCTCCACCGCCTCCCAGCGCGCCTCCGGCCACCAGCCGCGCCCCGAGCCCCCGGCGACGCCGTCTCCGACCAGCACAGCGCCACCCCAGCCCTCCTCCGGCCGGCCTCCCCGCCTGGAAACCCTAACCCTAGCCCTATTTCTCCCCTGTGTCGACTCGTGTCGGACACGACACGGACACGAGAAATTCTAATTTCTCGAGCGCTGTTCAGGTACATGTAACTTTCTCCTCACTGCCCTATTTTCAATTTCGTAAAATGCGTTGCGAAGCCTGTATGACCCTCTCGGTGCCCGGATAAACCGCTCGGGGCATCGCATCCTGTGGTGATCTCACACCGCGATCCAAAAACAGGAAAAACAATGACCCGATTCACCCCGCCAAACGGGACGACTTGGTCACACGCGGTCTTTACAGATATGTGCGCGTCGTTGATACGGACATGAGGGATTTCGCGGAAGTCGATTCGGGTGTGCGTACACACCGGGATCAACGAGTATCCACGGACAATGCCCCGTATCCGACTTTTCTGAATCAAGCCCTAACTTTCTGTACACACGTCGGATCGAAACAAAACTTATGCCATCGGACTCGTATCGATACGCTGGTCCTGTGACCCAAGTTTGGTTCGATTCTGAGAATGTTGACGAAATCGTGTGTCGTGGGCCCCATAGGCCCCGCTCTACGGGCGATTTTGTGATCGGCTCATCGGAATCCAATTCTGCAAGTTCCGTTGGGTTCGTATCATCGTTCCTGACCTGTTGACACTAAGTTTGGTGAATTTGGAGACCTTTGACCCTGACACGTTTTTCGGTGCAAAGCGGGCCCACCTGCGGACCCCGTTTTGACTCAAAATTGCCGTTTTTGCCTTGTCTCCGAATTGGACTCAAGGACTGGCATTTCTAGCTATTTGATATCTTCTGAGCATGATGGTAATATTTATTTCAGCATCTGGGCACATTTCTGGAATTTTTCCCCGAGAACATAACCGTAGTGGGATCCAAACATCAGGCAAGTACCTGCACTTCAAGTTTAATCTTTATATTGTGATAATTAATTCCTTGCTCTACTAGTACCATTGATGTTACACATAGTGTTAGAATATTGGATTTCATGTCTTTCTTTTCGTATCGGGAGGGAGAATACTAGGAGGCATGTAGTTTACCCTTTCCCCTGTCCTGACTGCTAGCTGTTGGTACGCGACTGTACCATCAGCCTGATACTCGATTATTTCTGACTGATAGCCGTCTATGACGGCCTGATTAGTCTTATAATCCCCTACATGCCAACTATGTATTCTAAATATACAATTACACACACATAGTTTCTTGTCTTGTTACAGTTATATTTTTCTGTCTCATTATATTCCTGACTTGCTCATGTCCCTGGTTTATAACAATTAATCATGTTTTACTTATGTTCCTGATTTTTAGTACTTAACTCTTAGATAATTTCACTACTTATTGTGCATATTCTTATCGTGATGTTTAGTCAGTTTTTTTCTACTTGTCACAAATATTTAGTTTAATCTTTGTTGTGCATTTGGTACTTTGCTCCTTTCCTGACTGGATCTGTTGATATTAGGCGTTGATGAGGACTATGCCCCCACCTATTATGGTCCTTATGAGGGAGCAGGTGATACTTTTGAGCAGCCGGTTCCCACTCAGGAGACTACTGTTGAGGAGTAGTTAGCAGTTAGTTATTATTTTCTTTCATCCTAGTAATCGGGTTTGTCCCCGATTTGAATTTCTGGTTGTAATAAACATTGGATCTGTTGTCACCTTTTGTTTATGAAATCTTAGCATTCCTTTTCCTGTTATTATCCTTGCCTACTATTTTTATTGTAAATGAGTTAGATTTAGTTTAACTGTGAATATGACCTAGACAGCGTACTACCGCCGACACTGCGGCGTAGGCTGGACGTACCCACGTACTCGTGCTCGAATATCTGGGTGCGGGTCGTAACAATGATCCTGCGAGGCAAGCCGAAGCGGTAGATGACGTAATATTTTATGAAACTAATCACGTTGGATGTTTTTACTTCTGCGAGTGTAAAGACTTTCGCCCATTTAGAGAAGTAGTTTGTTATATCCAGGAAGAACCAGCTTCTCTTAGACGAAGGTGGACTAATCGGTCCGATGATATCCATATCCCATGCTTCAAACGACTAGGATGCAATGGTCGTGTGTAGAAACTTTGAGGGTTGGTGGATGAAGTCGGCAACGATTTGACATATCTTGCACTTTCTTGCATAATTCGTGTCATCTTCTACCATCGTTGGCCAATAGTAGCCCACACGTCAGAGACAGTCCTGTAGCTTAGGACCGTGTTGATGTGCTCCGCAAATACCGTCGTGAGCTTCACAGAGTGCTTTTTTAGATTCTACGTCCAATATGCATCGTAGCAGGAGCCCGTCGTATGAACGAAGATACAACATCTTAATGGATGTGTTATAGTAGAACCGGAAGGAGAGTCTTCTCATGAAAGTGGCCTCCTTCGGGTTATCATAAATAATTTTGTAGATGGCATAGTCTATAAATGGGAGCCTCCAATCTTTGACGTTGACGTCTGTTTTCACAGAGTGGCTTAGACACAAGCATAAGTTATTCTTCGGGCATACCAGTTCTTGGCCAACCAATATGACCAATTGATGGGTCTTAATCGGGACTTCCAAGGAAGCTGTGAGACTGACAAGAGCGTCAGCCTTAATATTTTGTAGCTATAGTATATGTTCTATAAAGAACCCTATGAAAGTGGAAATCATGCCGACAACCGCTTGATGGTAGGGGATTAAGTCCTCGTGATGGACTTATACTCGCCATGGACCTGACTGACTATCAGGTTGGAATCACAATAGGCTTCTAGGTAGTACACTTCCAACTGTTTAGCCAGCTGGAGCCCAATAATAAGGGCATTGTATTCCTCCACGTTGTTGGAACATGGTTCTGTAAGTGAATAAGTACGATTGATAATACCGTCATCAGGAGAAATCAATACTACCCCCACTCCAACGATGATATTGCCTTTGGGCCTTGTTTTTGAAGCACCATCATAGAAAATTCTTCATACGGCTTCTCCTATTGCCGTGTTAAATTCTATCACCTCATCTGGAATCTTGTCGTAAATCTTTGAGGTTTCTGCCACTGGATCAACTGCTAGAAAGTCGGCCAATGCTTGGCCCTTAACCACCTTCTGTGGGACAAATACTATGTCATAAGGTGACAGTAGTATTGCCCAGGTGGCTAAACGAGAGTTAAGTACCCCAGGCTTAGTTATGAGGACTCTGAGGGGGTTAACCTGTAAAATCACGTTGATTTTTTATCCGGTTAAATAATGACGGGTCTTTTAGACAGTGAAGAGCAGGGCGAGGCACTCCTTCTCGATAGGGTTGTATCTGTGTTTCGTGCAGATCATTGTCCTACTAAGGTAGTAGAAGCATACTCATGACCTGCGTCACTCATCTGGGCTAATAAGGCACCAAGATAGTAATCCATTGCTCGCACCTAGAGCAGAAAGGGTTTCCCGATGATTGGAACCACAAAAACTGGGGGCTTGGTAAGGTAGTTCTTGATGTCATCGAAGGCTCATTAACATTCTTCGATCAAAACAAAGGAGACTCCCTTCTTCATCAGCTGAGTAAATGGTTAACATGCCCAGAGAGGTTGGATATGAATCATCTGATATAGGCTAACCTTCCTTGTAGACCGCAAAGCTCTCGAAGGGTTTTTAGAGGGTACATATCAAGGATAGCCTTGGTCTTCTCAGGTTCAATGTGAATACCTTTCGAAGTTATGATAAAGCCCAAGAACTTGCTGCTGGAGACTCCCATAAAAGAATTGGTTAGGTTCATCTTGAGTTGATATGCTCGCATTAGGTCGAATATGGTCCTAAGATCATGGAAGTGGTCTTTCTGGAGATGGCTCTAGACAGCGATGTCATCAAGATAACATTCGACTATCTTGTGCAGGTGTTCGCAGAAGATGGTGCTCATAGCTCGCTCATATGTCGCAACTGCGTTCTTTAACCCGTAGGGCATTACTATATAATAGTATACTCCTACTGGTATTCAGAATGATGTATGTTTCTTATCATCTAGAAATATATTGATTTGATTATAGCCCAAGAATCCATCCATGAAGAACATGCGCTCGAAACCACAAGTATTATCAATCATCGCATTTGTGATTGGAAGAGAGAACTCATCCTTTAGGCAAGCCATATTCAAATTATGAAAGTCTCTACAGACTCAAATTTTATCGATTTTCTTGATGATGGAAACAATATTAGCTACCCAGTCCAGATTTTGCTCTTCGCGAATAAAGCCGATTTATATCAGCTTATTCACTTCAGATTCGATCGTGTCCATAATGTTTAGATAGAACCGCCTTTGTTTTTGCTTCACTAGCTTAGTATCTTACATAATGTTGAGCTTATGCATCACAATTTGAGGGTCCAAGCTTGGTATATCTTCATATCTCCATGCAAGAATATCGATGTAATCCCTTACCAGCTGGATAAGGTATTCATGCTCTTTAGTGGAGAGTTTTTTGTTTATAAAGATGGATTTAGGAGCAGAGTCATCGCCTAAATCAACTTGCACCACCACATCTTCAGTGAGATGTTCTCGTTGCTCGAACCGTAATTCCCATTGTGCTTTAAGTTTTTGAGCCCATGGTTCTATTTCAAAAAGCTCAATTGGGTGTTCGTCGTCCTCTTCGGGGTCCGCTAACGCTATGTTGATAGACAACGTTTGTCTGAGCATATCTCCGATGCTAGTGTGAGAGTCCCAAGTGGATGATTATGAAGAGTGAGATTGCAATTCATCATCTTCCTCTGAACCTTTAGGAGTTATAGGAGGTATAATGTACCCCAAACCCTGACCGGTTCGTTGGTAATACATCTCGGGCTTTCCCTTGGAAGCAAAATAATGTAACGACGAGCATCGCCCCTTTCCATAGTTCAGGCTTTGTTCGCTTTTCAAGACATATTTCATCTTCTGGAGAATGCGCTTGGTTTGGGTACTATAGCGGTAAAGTTGTATTTTGCTGCTTTTTGGTTCTGGTTCTTCTGAAATGAAGTCCCGGTGACCTTTTACTTTTTCAAAGTTGAAGGACTTGTCACCTTTTTTTCTTGTCGGGATTATGAAGCAAGGATCCTCGGTCGGCGACTTGACTTGGGCGAGGTAGGAGTTGTCATTCTGTAATGCCTCACTCAGAGCGTCACGAGTCTCTTAAGAGAGACAAAGGAGCTCGAAGAGTAATAACTTTGTAGGAGTATTGGCAAGTTGTGCCAATATGTCAAAGTTATAAGGCTTCTATATTGGCAAGCTGTGCCAATATGTCAAAGTTATAAGGCTTCTCTAGCCCTTGAGCTACGTCTTTTCTTAGAGGTTTGTCAAAATAAACCTCTTTCTGCTTCTTCTTATCGGTTATAGGAGGTTGGGATAGACCTGGCTCAGATGATACTGGAGCCATAGGTATAGTAACCAGAGGTGTACTATCATCTGGAGTCGTATCGTAGTCTCACAAATAGGTCTGTCCTGACCTGGATACCCCAGCTAAAGTTTTGTCAGTCGATGGAGAGACCGTGTGACAAGACTTGGTCTTCTTTCCTTTAGATTTGGTAGTGGAAGGCGCTGCTTGATGTATCAGGTCTGGGACAAGGTATGGGTGAACCTATATGACATCACCTCGCCGAGTGGTGAGTGGTACCAGCCTGTCTGCTCGGGCTGGAGGGAGTTTAACGACCTCCATCATTGTCTTAGGTATCGTAACAATGCCATCTTGGGCTTCTATCGCTGGGAAGTCGCAAAATTGGAGTAGGCCATGTTGGCAGTGACTGTCTTGTCCTCAAAGTCTAAGGTGAGAGCTTTGAAGTCGAGCTACCATTGGATATGCTATCAATCTAGTGTTGGAGATGGATGTATCGAAGGTAGTGGAAGCACTTATGGTCGTCAACCTTATCTACCTTTTTCGGCCGTCTGATGTCAGGTACCTATAGTTTGTTACCTTTCATCAGTACATAGAAAATCTTAATGACATCATTATTGTCGAAGGAGCAAGTTACCTTCGGCTTGGGTTCTTCTACCAGCCTCTGAGCGGACGTGGCCGAGCTTTTAGATATGTTGACAGTAAGACAGTGAGATCTTGCTTTCCTTTATTGTCACGACTATTGGTGCTGATGTAATTAGTGAAGGGATCTTCCCTCTATCGTCGTCGGTAGGGAGCTATAGTCCTAGCAAATGGGCATCTTTTGTATTTTTCTCTACGGCGATAATGCTTATGATTGTCATGCCCCAATCTCCCCCAGGATTGGTCGTCCCTATTAGGTGTGAATCACCGTACCAGCGCTCCCTCAGTACGATCATTCCCATCAGGACGTGATGCCGCGTGAGAACATTTTGCGCCTGCATAAGGCCATGATTCGAACAGGCGAAAAGATATCTAAAATACATAGTCGCACCGATAGTCTCCAATGCAGCAAAAAATTGAACAACACGAATAAATGGTCATTCGATTACTAGTTCACCACGTTAATATAGCAGAAGCATAGAATAAACAAAAGTATAATACATAAACAAGCTTTTTATTGATAATGAATAAGGTTACAAGCGGCGCAAGGCCGATATTATAATTCGCTCAAGCTCTCTCTCTCTCTCTCAAACAATAAAGGCATGCTAAACGGTTTACAACTTGGGATGATACATAGGCGATATTCTAATACATTATGTCTTGTATGTGTGCCTCAGCTCCGGACACAATACTCCATGGATCTAGAGTGACTACACGCCTTAGCGCGCATGAGGGCACCCTGCAAGCAATATGGAATTTATCTGTACATGAATGCATTGATAGGGAGGCTTCTCGCCCGCTCGACAAACCCAAACACGTTATATTAGTTACGTGCACAATCTATTAAGTTATCTTTGTAGTCCTTTCTTAGGATCAGTTTCATGGCAATGATGTAAAGCCTAACTCGTGTGGCAGTGCGTCATGCGATACAAGAGAAACACGACAAAACTTACCAACTTACGTTTAGTCCTTCCTTTTCCAAACCATAAGACCAAGTTAACCAGCATATGATATTTATAATGAAATCGGAATCTCATAAACAAAGCCAGGTATCGCGAGCGAGTTTCTGACTCAGGTGAACGATATACTCTTTTTACTCAGGTTTTTGATACTTAGATCGTTTAAGTTTGTTATACTTATATTACAAATATGCTTAAGATTACTTGTTCAATGCAATGACTCGTACGCGGATTACCGCAACTGAGCCAATTTAATCTATATGAAGGTCACTAGCATAGCCGTACATGATGAGTTATAGTTAAGGTAGATGATAATCCTTGTAGTCGCGAGTATCTAACTCCGCTATAAGTCTCGAACTCACCTAAGCTACGGCATTACTATGACTAAACTGATGTGCTGCCTAGGATCGGATCGGTCCCTGTGCCCCGGTTCACCGTTCAGAGGAACCCTACACCTTGTGCACAAGTTGTCCGTGACCATGCATGTTCTCTAGTTTGTTACTCTTCTTCTGGTAACACGTCGATGGGTGCAGCATAGTATTCCATTACCCGCTACATGCCATCCCGCCTTACCCGTGCTAGGTCATTAGCACAGTTATTTATACTTGTTTATGATCTTATAACTTCTTATTTATAAGTGGCAATGGTGGTAGCACGGCACGAGCCCGTTACGTTACCAACCCGAACGACGATGGTGGTAACGCGGCACGAGCCCGCTATACTTTCAACCCGAACGACGATGGTGGTTAATGCGGCACGAGCCACTACACTGCCATCCCGAACGATTCTTATTTTTCCTAACTTATTAGTGTTGTTCAGTTCAATTAATTGATACTTCATTACTTTCTTATCATTTATTCCAATATTTCATTATGCACTTCCCGGTACTAAAAACCGGCTTGGCGACCTTATAGTCCCGAAGCCTTTCGGTATTTTTATTACTTGGCTCGGAAAGACTATATTCATAATCTTCCTGCCTTAGTTAAGTGAGCCATATTATGTATCGTGCTTGCATACCATGGCATTATCTCTGTGACAAGTATTGCATATGATATAGATATCATAAAGACATCAACTCGACCAATTCAAAAAAATGAAACGGAGTCTACTTCCATGAAGCTAAGGTAGCATGTGGGGGTCTAACTATAAGCCATGTTTTATTTCTATATTCTAACACAAGCAAATGCAAGATAAGATTATTTCCTTAGCTAGGTGCATTGTATTCTTATTAGCATGAAATGGTTATTTGCCTAGCGATAGCATGTATCGTCCAAGTTATTCGGTATGCAGGCTAAGCAAAGACATGTTCATCGTAGCTACCCACCTTAGCGATGATTCACCTCGGCCGAGCGATACTCCAAGTGCTCCTTCGAAAGTCTAAGTCTGAACTTCTGAATGGCAAGTCTGAATCCTTTGCCTCAAGCTAGTCTTCTCACCGAGCAAAGTGGTTCGAGTCGCCCCACTTGTGTCATTTGAATTGGCTATTTGTATTAATGCGAAATGGGTCGTTATATTATACACCACTTAGAACAAGTCTTATCCTCGAGACTTCTAGAGCATAAACCGTTCTATCGCACACTATCGAATCTAACTCAAGCATATTACTTCGTATCCTTAGACCCATTTTGATTACAAGTTCCAACTCGTCTTTTTTGTTCTGTGATGCGTGATGGATCTATTTTATTGAATGATTCTATCACTCAATCCGATTTAGCTATATTACTTGAACTTTGTATTCTTTGACTCGGTCTCTACCGTGCCTTAGCATAAAACATATTTTTCTTAACGTGGGGCATTATCTACTGTGTACGAAGATCTTGGGATAAAAAAACTTAACCAAATCATTATACTCGTCCACGCGAATCTAACATATTCACTTGCACTAGCATTCGAGATCAGCATATCAAGGAGTCTGGATCGTGCATATATTCAAGGCATCCCCCAAATATATGCATATGAACCAACTTAGTGATAGCAAAGTCTTCGCACTCGAGTTCAACATATCCCCGAGTCTTGGTTTGTGCACATTTTTAAGGCATCCCTCAAACATATGCATTCAACCAAACTCAATGATAGTGAAGTCGGACAAGCTACTAGCAAAAATCTTAAGGATTTTAATTTATGAATCACAATAATACCTCAAACAGGGTCAATCAAAATCCATTCATTTCCAATCTAACCTAAAAATCAAGCATTGCACAACATTCAAGCATGTTCTATCCGATCGACCGACTAGCATTCAAGTCCTATCGTCCATTTCGTTCATGTCAAACACAGCGTATACTTGTCGTTCCTAGTCTAACTCTAGTCTTGTTGTCCCAGTTCTATGGATTGCTCAAGCAATACTCTAAAGTCGGTCACACAAGTTCTTTCACTCAGTATAGGGTCGTCTGCTAAACTACTTGGTCGGCTCACAAAGTCAAAGTTATATTTCAAGTTCACAATCCTCATCATGTAATTTATTTTCTACGATACTCGCCTCAATTCCTAAGTTCAATCTATTGTTCATTCATACGGGATATTCTACCCAATCTTATTTTACTCAAATTTTTAAACATCGAGCACAGATGATCCCGTCCACATCAACACATTTGCTACACTTGGTCCGATGTGTTTTAATAAAGCAATCCCTAAGATATATTTGTTCAACCGAATCAATGATATATCCACGTCATACGTCGAACATAATAATTCATATAATCTATCTTCTCGATTATATTTTGATAGAATTTACTTATCCAATCTTTTTTAAGTCTAGACCACCAAGTCATGATTTAATTTTTAATCACCGATCTTAATCATAAACTCTAAATTATCCAACACGACACGTATCCGTTCACGCAATCATGAAGCATAACTCACTTCACGTTGTAGACTAACTCCTCCTCGAAACACTTTTGGTTCACTTGTATCCTGAAATTTATCTTATCGTATTGAACCACAAGTTAAAACGATCCTTCAATTGTTATGCTTCGGTCTTTCGCAAGTTCAATCATCCTGGCTGGAAGTGAGATTACCATGCCAACGCTCCCGCAGAATAATAGTCCACATCCGTACGTGACGCATGTGCGAAAAAAGAGTTGCACTCATACAAGACAAGAATGTTAAACGTTATGGTTATCATAGAAATGATCAAGACACCTTATCTTTACTCTTTGTTTTATCCAAGTTATATATTGATCCACCAAGTCATGTTCATCTTATAACCGTTTATGCTATGATCATAATTCGTCTAGCCAAATTGTTCAACTTTAATGTTACCGTTCGATCAATTCGTAGTCTACTTCTAGCATTCCTCAAACAACTAAGTTCAAATCCTTAAGCCAAAGTCTATCCACCTTTATTACGTTCCAATTTATCAAGTTTATTTGAATAATTATCGAACATGTTCCCATAAGTATGATCATCCTCACTAGACGTAAAATTACCATGCTAGCACTCCCGTGGGATAATTATTCTCATATGGGCCTGATGTTGAGTTCTATTATTTTAACTCAATTCAAGATCGTTCGTCCAAATCAAGATTAAGTCTGTTATCGCTTGCCTCAATCATTGAACCATAATTTTGCTTACTTGCATCAATCTATGATGTCTTCCAACTTATCGATATTGTATCAAGTATTCCAAATTCGAAACATAACATTCGTAAAGCTAAATTCTATCGACCGATATCCTACTTAATACAATTTTTGATGTGCTCTATCATTCATTTGTGTTATCGTTCTAACCGTACTAACTTCGATCGCATCCTCAATTATTCTATCTAAAACTCAAGTTTCAATCCGTTTGATTCAATTCAAAATCGCTCATACAATTTCTAAGTTTTTCTCGACCCAGATATTAATTTCCTTAGTGGAAATCCCTATTTTAATATAAGCCTTATTACTTATTCAACACTTTCCAACTCGTTCGAATCAAATCTCGCACGATTCCTTCGAATTCGTTTACTTGTTAGGCACTAGTTATACTAAGGCTTTACACAATTATATTATTTCCTGCTAGACTCATTTGCTATCCCAAAGCCCTTGATCTGCTCGAATATTTCTAAGAAAATCAATAGACCACTCAGGGTTTGTGCTATACTCTATGAATCTTCAAATCCCTTATTCGTTTCTGAGCTATCACATATACCACTCATAAATTGAGTCATCCAATTAAATCCGCAATCGTGTTGGCATCAATCCATCCAACTCATTTCTTACAAACACTTGTGCGATCCCTATGCATCACCTCGATAAATTTTATTCTCGTATATACCTCTATCGATAGTCATCCACACAATCTATGTTTGAGTCATAACTTATTGTCACGCCCCAGTCCTAAAATATCGAGGGACTAGACACGTGGCAATGGCCAGCGCACACACCGATGGGAAAACCCAATTTAATGAATCCATCATGATGTACTTAAGCTGTAATACAAAAATAAGGGTCTAATATACTAATCTCATCCACAGAAAATAAATACAGCAATATCAGAGTATAAAACTATATCAAATCTCAATAAAACATAACTCGGGAAATAATCCGATAATGAGTTTGATACAATAGTCAAGATACAAGAATAAAGATAACAACAACAATTACTGAGTATAGATAAAGCATATACTCAGGTGAAATCCTCGACGATCACCTCGTCTTCTGGATCTGGTACTGCTCTAGTGCCTGCTTCTGTTCCTGCTCCTGCTAATGCTCTTGTCCCGTATACCTCGGGATAGATCTCGTCTGCTAATCCTGGGGACATAATCCGAATCCAGGTCCTCAGGGGACATAGTAAGATACAAGAATAACTCATGCCAAAAATAATGTAGTGCAATAATAAATGAATCAATAGGGTAAACTAGGTAACCAACTATATGAAATGCAAGTGAGAGCATCACTAGACTTAGGCTGAGACTACGATAAGTTCTGTGTTTGGGAGCCTGTAGCAGAGATACTATATAATTTACTATATAGTGGGCATATAAATATATAAAATCAGCCTGTAGCATGTGTGTCTCTCCCCACCCAATGTAATCACACGTCTCATGTCCATGATGTCTCATGTCCATGTCACGCAAGATCATATCTAATGCAACAAGTCATAATGATAGCTAAGCACATGCAATATCTATGTCATGAATCATGTAACCTATACAGAATCACCATGAATATCTCAGGAAGATTCTGTCTTATAAATAGTATCAGGTGTCCTGGGTTATGATGTACTAGATGATGCAAGCACGAGAAAGTATAGGGTTTCAATATCCATGTCTAGGTGACATTACACAACTCTGCGTATAATATTGACACTCGAATATTATTTGGACACTAAGCAATATCACACGGTCCTAGGTTAAGCATGTACAATATATAAATAAATCAGAATAACCATATGAAGCAGGTACTGCAAGTTTTGGCAAGGTACACTTGCCTAGGATTCTGATTCCAATTGTAGCTCTGGTATCAGTGGGATTTGCAGGTATTCTTTCGGTTGCTAAAATAGACATCACCATCAGATTCATAAGATATTAAATAACTACAAATGTCTGTCCTTGAGTCCAATTTGGACACAGGGGCAAAAGTGACAGTTCATGGTCAAAGCGGTGTCCATATATGGCCTGCTTCGTACCGAAAAACGTGTCAGAGATAATATTCTACAAATTTGTCAAACTTAGTGTCAACAAGTCCAGAACGACGATACGAACCCAATGGAATATCCAGAACTGGATTTTGATGAACCGATCACAAAATTGCCCGTCAAGTGAAGCCATGGGGCCCACGATACACGATTTTGTCAACGTTCTCAGAATCAAACCAAACTTGGGTCATAGGACCAGCGTATTGCTATAAGTCCAATGGCATAAGTTTTGTTTCGATATGACATGCGTACACGAAGTTACAATGAGTTTCAGAACATGACCGATATGGGGCGTTGTCGACGAATACGCATTGATTTCGGTGTGCACGCACATCCAAATCAACTTCTGTGAAATTCCATATGTCCGTATTAACGGCACGCACCTTTCGGTGAAGTTCGCACACGACCAAGTTATCCCGTTTAGCGGGGCACACTCAGTTCCGGGGAAAAATAGGGCAAATATTTTCTAATTTTGGATCACAGTTTATGATAGCCACAGGACACGACACACCGAGCGAGTTGCACAAGTATCGAGAGGATCACACAATCTACGTGTCACAGTAGACGGAACGAAAAATGGGGCAGCGAGGAGAGATATACAACTACCTGAACAGGGCTCCGTAGAAGACTTAAATGTGCGCTTTGCGAGGCGGCTAGGGCTAGGGTTTGGGGCAGAGCTGGCTGGTAGAGGCGGCCGGAGCTCTAGCGTAGCTGGCTAGGCCGGCCGAGGCATGGCGCTGGTGGCAGAACAGGGTAATGGCAGCGGCTGAGGGGGCGAGACGGAGTGCTGGAGGAGCTCGTCGGCGGGGGAGGTGCAGGGTTGTTGAGCTGGGTCGAGGGGCAGCGGAGGCGACCGAAGGAGACAAAGGTGAAGGAGGGACGGAGCTCTGGGGAGGCGGGGCGTGGCGCTGGAGGAGGTGTAAGGTGAAGGCGGCTAGGTTTTTGGCGGAGGGGGCTGCGGTGAGAGAGGCGGTGGCAGTGGTGGCTTGGCCGGTGTTTAAAGGCGGGCGTTTAAATAGGGCCTCGAAAGGAAGAGGGAGCTGGGGGCGTGGCCGGGAGAGGCGGAGCTGGGAGGGTAACATGGAGCCGGTAGTCGCGGGCGGGGCGGGGCCGTGGCCGGGCGAGGCGGAGCGGCCAAAAATTGCGGGGGGGTCGGGGGTTCGTACGGGTGAGCGGGTCGGGCCGGGTCGGGTCGGGTCGGGTTGGGTGGGAAGTGACCCGTTAGGGTTAGGGTTTAGTCGGTCCTTTTCGGTTAGACTGGGTTCAGTCCAGTTCAAACCGGTTTGAGCTCGGTTCAATCTGGTTTAATAAAAACCTTGGTTTTTTAGGTTTAATAAATAACTTAGTTTTTCGGTCTTTAAAAAATGGTTCTGGGGTCCAATAAAATCCAGAAAAATTACCCTATGTCTAATATTTTATTTTACACTCAAAAATATTATTTTTATAATATTTTAATATTTAATAAACATATTTAAATTTATTTATAACCTGAATACCTTGATTTAAATTAGTAAAAAATTACAAAAAATTCCAGAAAAATTTTGAAAATTAATTTTTAAAAATCCTAAAAAATCAGGAGGTTTACAATTTATCCCCCTTAAGAGGATTGCGTCCTCGCAATCAAAGAATAACCGGTCAGCAGAGATGACACAGTTTGTAAAACATGTTCGAAGTACGACACCATCAAGAATCATGATCAAGGAAAATCAAAGGATGAGGGTTAAGCAAAACACATAGGGAATAAAAAAATATCATTTCCCTAGGCAATGAAAGTTATACAAAAATTTTGGTTAAAGTAAGAAAACTACAGCTTAGATAACTAGGTTATCAATTATTAGCAAGTTCAAAATACCATGTTAAGGCTAAGGTCATGAACTAACATGTACGTGCTAAAGCAATACTAGGAATAGATAACTACGAATAACTTACGCGCATTTGCTACTCCACGAGTCTGCACGTTCTCCAAGGTCATCGTAAAATCTTGTCCGCGTCCTTGCGGTGGATTCCTCTGCTGCTGCTGAGCCTGCTGGAAGAGTAGTGCTTGGGGTATCAAAGGTGGCCTCGGCTGATACCCTCCTGGAGGTGGTGGTATGACTCCTTCAACTCCCATTTACGGTGCTCCCAATGCTGGATAGGCTAGCTGGCCTCGGTACTGATAATGCTTGTTGGTTTATCATTGGTGCTCCTTCTCGACGCTCAAGTCATTCTCTCACTAAATGCTGACTAGATCCGCAAGCTAAACACAATCCATTTTGTGTCTGCACTCTTTCTCAATATGGCCTCGCTTGCCACAATGTTGATAGATAGGTAGTGCCTATAGAGATGCTCCGGGTGGCTGGTGCATGTGAGGTCTCTTTGCAGCTTCTTTCTGTAGTGCTCTGGCTAGTGCTGATGTGGAAGGCCGCTTTAGGCTGGTCTCTCTCCTGGTGACGTGCTCCATACGTTGGGCTACAACAAGGATGTCCGAGTAAGAAGCAGGTGCAACTGATCAGATTAGTTTCTATAGCTCGAAGTTTAGTCCGTCGAAGAACTTCTCAGCCTTCTCTTCTTCTGTCAGGATCAGGGTTGGGGCGAAGCGACTTAGACGAATGAACTTTGCATTATACTCTTCCACTGTCATATTGTCTTGAGTGAGGCGATTGAACTTGTCCCAAAGTTCTGATCAAGCGATGGCTGGAATGTACATCTTCTGAAAGAGTCTAGAGAACTCTTCCTAAGTGACTCGGTCTGGCCCGAGTTGTGTCTCCTCAGATAGCCACCAGTGATGTGCATTATCCGTTAACTGCATTCTGACGGCAGTCATCCAATGTTTCCTTGGAAGCTCAGCTGCTTCTAATTGATGTTGAGTATTGGTGAGCCACTCATGAACTTCAGTGGGCTCCTCCTTGCCTGAAAAAGTGTGGGGCTTCAGCTGGCAAAAATTGGTGATAGAGCCCGTCGTTGGCCGTCGTGCTGGTAGATTCGTCTGCTCTAGTGCGATTACTAGGTTGTTCCTCAAGTTCTTCACCTCTTAAAGCAGAGTCTCTGGTCGAACCAGTTGTTGGGCTTTCATCATTGCATAGAATATTTAAAATATCTGTTGCTCGTCCATAGCTTGCCCTTGTGGAAATACGGGCATTGGTGGTGTAAACTGTCGTGGTGGAATGTCGTCTCACCAAAATCTTGAGGTATCTTGACTGCTTTGTTATTCTGGTTGACCTCCACCAACTAGTGTCACTTCATCTTCATAGGTAACCACAACACCTGGTGGTGTTCCTGTAGGAGTCTCGTCGCTTGCTGGTGGATCCATTACTCTGCAACCAAAATAAACTATAAGAGGCGCACAGAGGAATCAAGGCAGGATGCAAGTAAAGAAGTTTAAATCCGATATAGATATCAAGAATGATTCAAGCAAGTGGATGAGATCCTATAACTTATCATATCATTATCGCAGGCTTGCTCGATTCCTCAGTTGAAACCAAAACAATTTAGTCGTAGACCTGCATGGGCCACCACAAAAACCTTCTTATGCCCCAGTCCTAAAATATCGAGAGACTAGACACGTGGCAATAGCCAGTAGCACACACCGATGGACAAATCTAATTTAGTGGACCCATTAGGATGTACTTAAGCTGTAATACAATAATAAGGGTCTAATATATTAATCTCATCCACGGAAAATAAATACAGCAATATCAGAGTATAAAACTATATCAAATCTTAATTAAACATAACTCGGGGAACAACTCGATAATGAGTCTGATACAATAGTCAAGATACAAGAATAAAGATAACAACAGCAATTACTGAGTATGGATAAAGCATATACTCAGAAGAAATCCTCGGCGATCATCTCGTCTTCTGGATCTGGTACTACTCTAGTGCCTGCTCCTGTTCCTGCTCCTGCTAATGCTCCTGTCCCGTATACCTCGGGATATATCTCGTCTGCTAATCCTAGGGACATAATTCGGATCCAGGTCCTCAGGGGACATAGCAAGGTACAAGAATAACTCATGCCAAAAATAATGCAGTGCAATAATATATGAATCAATAAAGCAAACTAGGTAACTAGCTATGTAAAATGCAAGTGAGAGCATCACTAGACTTAGGCTGAGACTACGCCAAGCTCTGTGTCTGGGAGCCTATAGTAGAGATACTATATAATTTACTATGTAGTAGGCATATATATATATATATAATTAGCCTGTAGCCTGTGTGTCTCTCCCCACCCAACGTAATCACACGTCTCATGTCCATGATGTCTCATGTCCACGTCACACAAGATTATATCTAATACAGCAAGTCATAATGATAGCTAAGCACATGCAATATCTATGTCATAAATCATGTAACCTATACAGAATGAATATCTCAGGAAGATTTTGTCTCATGAATAGTGTCAGGTATCCCGGGTTTTGATGTACTTAATGATGCAAGCACGAGAAAGTATAGGGTTTTGATATCCATGTCTAGGTGATGTTACACAACTCTTCGTACAGTGTTGACACTCGAATATTATTCGGACGCTAAGCAATCTCACACGGTCCTAGGTTAAGTGTATAATATATAAATAAATCAGAATAACCATATAAAACAGGTATTGCAAGTTTTGGCAAGGTACACTTGCTTGGGGTTCTGATTCCAACTGTAGCTCTGGTATCAGTGGGATTTGTAGGTACTCCTCCGGTTGTTAAAATAGACATCACCATCAGATTCAGAAGATATCAAATAGCTAGAAATGCCTATCCTTGAGTCCAATTTGGACACAGGGGCAAAAGTGACAGTTTTTGGTCAAAGTGGGGTCCACACGTGGCCTGCTTCGTACCGAAAAATGTGTCAGAGACATTGTTCTCCAAATTTGTCCAACTTAGTGTCAAAAAGTCCAAAACGACGATACAAACTCAACATAATATCCTGAACTGGATTCCGATGAGCCGATCATAAAATCGACCGTCAAGTGGAGCCGAAGGGCCAACGATACGTGATTTTGTCAATATTCTCAGAATCGAACCAAACTTGGTTCATAGGACCAGCGTATTGCTACTAGTTCGATGGCATAAGTTTTATTTCGATACAACATGTGTACACGAAGTTACAATAAGTTCCAGAATAGGGCCGACATTATCGGCGGATACGAGTTGATTTTGGTGTGCACGCACATCCAAATCAACTTTTTAAAATTCCAAACGTCCGTATTAACGGCGCGCACCTTTCGGTGAAGTCCGCATACGACCAAGTTGTCCCGTTTAACGGGGCGCACTCAGTTTTGGGAAAAAATAGGGCAAATATTTTCCTAATTTTCGGTCGCAGTTTGCTATCGCCACAGGACGCGACACATCAAGTGAGTTACACGGGTATCGAGAGGGTCCCACAGTCTACGTGTCATAGCAGACGAAATAGAAAATGGGGCAGCGAGGAGAAAGATACAGCTACCTGAACAGGGCTCCACAGAAGACTTAAACGCGCACTTCGCGAGGCGGCTAGGGCTAGGGTTTGGGGCGAACCTGGCTGGGAGAGGCGACCGAAGCTCTGGCGGAGCTGGCAAGGGCGGCCGGGGCATGGCGCTGGTGGCGGAACAGGGTCGTGGCGGCAAGGCAGCGTGCTAGCGGAGCTCGTCGGCGGATGAGGCGCAGGTTTGCCGAGCTGGGTCGAGGGGCAGCGGAGGCGACCGGAGGAGACAAAGGTGAAGGCGGGGTGGAGCTTTGGGGAGGCAGGGCATGGCGTTGCAGGAGGTGCAGGGTGGAGGCGGCTAGGTTTTCGTCGGAGGAGGCTGCGGTGAGAAAGGCGGTGGCGGTAGTGGCTTGGCCGGTAGTTGGAGGCGGGCGTTTAAGTAGGGCGTGGGGAGGAAGAGGGAGCCAGGGCCGTGGCCGGGAGAGGTAGAGCGAGGAGGGGCTCGTGGGGCCGGTAGTCGCGGGCGGGGCGGGGATGTGGCCGGGCGAGGCAGAGCGGCCGAAAATCGCGAAGGGGGGCCGGGGTCGGGGGTTCGTGCGGGTGAGCGGGTGAGCGGGTCGGGCCTGGTCGAGTCGGGTTGGGTAGGACCCAACCCGTTAGGGTTAGGGTTAGTCGATCCAGTTCGGTTGGACCGGATTCAGTCCGGTTCAAACCGGTTTGAGCTCGGTTCAATCCGGTTTAATAAAAACCTTAGTTTTTTTAGGTTTAATAAATATATTAGTTTTTAGGTCTTTAAAAAATGGTTCTGGGGTCCAATAAAATCCAGGAAAATTACCCTATATCTAATATTTTATTTTACACCCAAAAATATTATTTTATAATATTTTAATATTTAATAAATATATATAAATTATTTATAACCTAAATACCTTCATTTAAATTAGTGAAAAATCACAGAAAAATTCTAGAAAAATTTTGAAAATTGATTTTTTTTAAATCCTAAAAAATTAGGGGTTTACACTTTTCGATACGAATAACCATCTGAACTATATCACAAAACCCAGACACCAATCCCTAGATTCGCCTTAGCGATAGTCTGATAACGTTTTTATCGATAGCCATTCTAAGTATGACTTACCTTATCCGAAAGATATCCCAATCTCGCTCGCGACTCACTAGCACCAAGGGTCTTGGCTTGCTATACTCAACACAACTTAACCAAAAGGCTGTGTGCATAGCTATCCTTTCGAATGATATTTTGTCTCTCCCACTAACCTACTTGAAAATCACGTATAGGTATTTGGGTTTGCACATAACTAACAAATTTCAAGCACGAGTCTATTCCCACAAAGTCTGACACAGTTCCGCACAAAGGCCTTCGTATTACTATCCCGTTCAAGCAAATCATATCATTCATATGCACTTTTTAAAAATATTTAGACTCATTGTATGGAACATCCTATTGGAATATTGAGAGAGAGCGTATATTACAGAACCTAAGAACGAGCTTTCAAAACTGAGAGAATCAATAAGAATTATAAGAACGTAAAGCCATGCTCTGATACCAATATGTAACACCCCAATCTGTTATGCCCAGATCTCTCGTAGGATTGGCCTTCCCCGCTAGGCTCAAATCACCTCTCCAGTGCTCCCGTAGGACTATCATTTTCATCAGGACGTGATGCCGCGCGAGCACAAGCTACGCCCTTCCAAGACCATAATCCGAACAAGCAGAAAAATAGCTAAGCCATTGAGTCATACAGATAGTCTCCTATGCATCAGAAATTTGAACAACACGAGTAAACGGTTGTTCGATAATAAGTTCATTAAGTCGATATAGTGGAAGCATAGAATAAACACAAGTATGATACATAAATAAGCTCTTTATTGATAATGAATAAGGTTACAAGCGGCACTAGGCCGAGATTACAAGTCGCTCAAGCTCTCTCTCTCTCCCTCTCTCTCAAAACATAAAGTCATGCCAAGTGGCTTACAACTTGGGATGATACATAGGCGATATTCCAATATATTATGTCTTGTATATGTGCCTCAGCTCCGAAAGCAATACTCCAAGGCTCCAGAGCAAACTCCACGTCTTAGCGCATACGAGAGGATACTCCGTACCGAACGAGGTTCTCCCGCACCCTGCAAGCAATCTGGTGGGTTATCAGTACATGATTGCACTGGTGGGGAGGCTTCTCCTCTGCTCGACAAATCCAAACATGTTATATTAGTTACGTGCACAATCTATTAAGTTATCTTTCTAGTCTTACCTTAGGATTAGTTTCATGGCAATGATGTAAAGCCTAACTCGTATGGCAGTACGACATACGATACAAGAGAAACCCTAAAAACTTTACCAACTTACCTTTAGTCCTTTCCTATCTAAACCATAAGACCAGGATAACCAGCATATGACATATATAATAAAATGTCACTAACATATTTTCTAGGGAAGTGTATTTTGGTTATTTTATAATTAATTAAATATTGTGCATAATGAATAATTTTTTATTATATTATATATTTATTATTAGATGTTAATTTATTATTTTGGACTTGTGTTAGTGAACCTAACTAGTTTAGTTTAGACTCATGGACCAACATTTATAACTAGTTAGAATTTAGCCAAATTAGAAGCCCATTGATTAGGAGGATGATTAATTTAATTAAACCATTAGACTAGAACCTTCCCTCCTTAATTATTACTTCATGAGAGGCCCAAAGGGATATAATGGATATTATATAGTGACTTGGGGAGGGGTCAAGTGGCCGATCTATAGAAGGGGGAAAAAGTTTTCCACTCATCTTTTTATTTCAAAACTAGATCTAGAATTTCTCTCAACCAAAATCCTTCATTCCCACATCAATTCCCTACCAAATTATATCCTATTTTCTTTCCAAATCACCATTAGAGACTAGTAAAGCAAGGATCTAGAAGGAGAAAGCAAAAATCTACAAAGAGGAGCAAGGATCTACAAGTTGGAGACCAATTTCATCAAATTTAGAGGTTACATTGGGAATACATCTCCCAATAGGTATAATTCAGTTTTTCCCTTTTAATTAGGTTCTAAATCTGAGATTTAACCATGAGAAACAATCCCATATGCATAGGCTACCCATAGAAATTAGAATTATGTTCATAGGAGGCCGGCCTCCATGTAAAAATGTCGCTAGACGTCGCTAATTGGTGACATTTAGCGACATTTAGCGACTTTTATTCAGTTTTTAAATGATTAGTCGCTACAAGTTCAATTTTGGTCGATAAACGTCGCTTATATGTTTTATTTAGCGATTTTAGCAATTTTTTTTGTGACGTATATATTTTGAACATTTAGCGACGTCATTAGCGACGTTTAAAATATTGCTAAATTAGCGACGTCATTATTGGCGTTGCTAAAATGTCGTTAAAACATCACTACATTCTAAATTAGCGACGTCATTAATGGCGTCGCTAAAATGTCTTGCTCCTCCTTCCTCCCTCCGACGACCCCCGTCGGCCGCGTCCTCCCCCTCCGGCTTCCCTTCTCCCTCCGGCGCCCCCTCCTCCCTCCCGGCGACCCCCTCCAGCCGCGTCCTCCCCCCTTTGGCCGAATCCTCCCCCTCCTCCTCTTCTAGGTAAACCCTAACCCTCTCTCTCTCTTTCTCTCTCTCTCTCTCTCTCTCACAGGACACACATGTAACATAGACACAGACACGACATACACAAACACTGAAACAGACACTAGCACAGACGCCATCATTTCGAGATCTAAATGAGCTAGACGCGGTCTACTAAACGCCCAATATAAAGTATAAATTGTTTTCCTCTTACTTACCTATAATTCAACATACATCTATATTGAAAGGGAGACAATCACGTTCATCTTCCTTTGCCCTAGCTAGATTTTAGTCTTAATTAGTACTAAAGTAAGTACCAATTGCTACAAACGATCTTTAACTTGCAATATTTATCAAAGCTGCAAAAGAGTTAATCGATCATCTTGTCCTTGTACACGTTGATGCTAGCTATACTTTGCTTCTCGTCAAAGTCCACATGAATCTATATATTTTGTTTATTGGTGATGACCGATCGATAAAAATGAAAGCTGATAAGAATTAAGTTAAACAACTGATGGTAACAATGATAACGACTATAATTAGATCCAGTTTATAGTTATTAGGCTTGGTTTGGAATTGTTGTCGTTTGCCAAAAGTTCACAGTAGAAGCAAGTTTTGACAGCTGTGTAAGATTGTTGACAAAAGCAGAAGCAGAAGCAGCCTCTAAAAAGTAATCCCAAACCCAGCCTAGTGAAGTGAACTACATATGTCAGTGTATACAAAGCCACACCCCCTCCTGACACTTTAGGCATTTGGAGTTGGGCTAATTAACTATGGCAAACTCGTTCGAGGTTATTGAAGGATCGATGTGGGTCAAATTAAAAATGTATTACATGCATCTAGTGATAGCTACAAGAGAGAAAGTCAAGTCATGGATTTAGTGTTCGCAGCCGCATTGTTTTTAGTATTAAGTCCCATCACGCGGATTCCTGATCATCTTCTTCCTTGTAATCTAGCTATTGTATATATTATAGAATATTCTATTTTATACGGAGAAATATTGTTTGTACGTTCTTAATTGTCTTGACCTTTTTTGAATTGGCATCATATATGTGTGTACGTGTACTGCAAAGGATCAAGCTTTATAAACATAAGAAATATAATATAGGTTAGGGTTCAGTACCTGCCACTGTTAAGAAAGACCAAATAAGCTTGTTAATCACATAAGGGTCATGGGATGGGGTCTCATAATATTCTTCACTTATTTTAGTTGAAATTAGAAAATGCACTTTTAGTTGACATATTCAATAGTACATCTGCAGTTAATATATATATTTGAAATCATGATATGTACATATGAAAGTAAAAAAGAAAAAGAAAACTACTGCATCATTAATCAGCAGTTGAAGCAAGACTTGATTCTAGGTCACAAATTCAAGTCGCATAATTATGGTACAAACGCTACTGTGTTTACAGTTTTGATGGTTTTGATTTTGGCTGATACCCACAAACTATGGTACAAACACTACTGTGTTTGCCACTTATATTGATCCTCTAACTAATTGTTAGCTTCTTCTTTAGAGAATCACACTGTATATAATAATTTATATGATACATACTGTCATTTTTGCAGAAGTATCTAGAAATAGATATGAATTACTATCTGCATCATCGTTCGTGGATGTACAACCGTCATCTTGATGACATATGCGGTGTGCGGGATGAATTCATTGAGGGTGTACAGTAGTTCCTGCTGTTCGCCAAGGCATTCCCTCAGTACATGGACGGTACCAAAATTAAGTGTCCGTGTGTGAGATGTCGCTACAGAAAATATCATCCAGAAGTGGAAGTTACATATCATTTATACTCGAAAGGCTTCACGCCGAATTACTATCAATAGACCCACACGGAGAACTTGTATCTCTAGCATCAGAGTCGGAGCCCTATGTGGAGCCGTATATGGATGTCCACGACCACGATGCTTATGAAGACGGGTTGGTGAACATGGTTTATGATGCGGCAGTGCCTAGTCCGGAAAATTATGATACGGCGGGACCTAGTTTCAATCCGGACAATTATGATGCAGCTGAGGAGGCACCAAATGTCGATGCTGCAAAGTTTATGGAGTTGCTGGAGAATGCAAGGACTCCACTATATCCTGGTTGTGAGGATCATTCACCGTTGGAGGTGGTTACAAGATTATTGAGCATCAAGTCCAATTTTAACATGTCGCAAGAATGCTATAATCGACTGATCGATTTGATTATAGAGATCTTGCCCGAGGGTGCAAAGTTGCCTAAAAACTTCTATCAATCTAAGAGGATGGTGAGATCATTTTGGATGGGATATGAGAAAATTGATGCATATCGCAACGGGTGCATATTATACTACAAAGACGACAAGGATGAAGATACGTGCAGATTCTGTGGTGCTGATCGCTACAAGGCCACTGTTAGAGAAAAGTCTGTCGATGCAAGGAAGCCTACCGATTCGATGCACTACTTGCCTTTGATGCCACGGTTGCAGCGATTGTTTATGGTTAAGGAGACTACAAAAAATATGAGTTGGCACAGGCAAAAACAGATCGAAGGAGTATTGTATCATCCATCCGATGGAGAAGCATGAAAGCACTTTGATCGAGAGTATCCACATTTTGCCGAGAAAGCGCGTAATGTCAGATTGGGGCTCTCTTCTGACAGTTTTACCCTATTCGGACTTTTGGGCTCCCAATATTCGTGTTGGCCTATGATCATCACTCCGTATAATCTACCGCCTTGGATGTGCATGAAGACTCCGTATATGTTCCTAACCGTTATTATCCCGGGTCCGAATAATCCGAAGAGGAACCTCGATGTATATTTAGTGCCTTTGATAGATGAGTTGAATCAACTGTGGGAAGTAGGTGCCAACACGTACGATATTTCTAGAAAGCAGAATTTTTAGATGAGGGCAGCACTTATATGGACCATCAACAACTTTTCGGCCTATGGAATGTTATTGGGATAGAGCAGCCATGGTCGTCTCTCATGTCCGTATTGCATGGACCGTACTCAGGCTTTCCGTTTGAAACACGGAGGTAAACAGTGATTCTTCGATTGTCATCGACAATTTTATCGAAGGATCATCCGTACCGGAGGAACCAGAATGCTTTTCGTACGGGAGTTATGGAGAAGGTCAATCCACCACCAAGGTGGCCCGGATACACGATATGGGAAAAGGTAAAAGATTTACCAAGTGCTATCGAAGAGCCTGCTAAGGGGTACAAGTGTGACAGATTTGGTCGCACCCATAACTGGACGAAAAGGAGTATATTCTGGGATCTGCCATATTGGAGCACCAATCTGATCAGACATAACCTTGATGTCATGCATATCAAGAAGAATGTATTTGATAACATAATTAATACTGTAATAGAGGTAAAGGGAAAGACGAAAGATAATCCGAAGGCCCGGTTGGATTTAGAAGAAATATGTAGACGTCTTGCATTGTATTTGATAGAGGAGGGGAATGGAAAGTTAAAGCAACCTAAGTCAGTTTTCTCACTGGAGAAAGAGGATAAAGGTAGACTTTGTAGGTGGATTCAGGGTCTAAAGTTTCCAGACGGGTATGTGTCGAACTTGAGAAGATGCGTCAACCTCAAGAAGAACAAACTAGCAGGTATGAAGAGCCACGATTGTCACGTATTCATGGAGAGGTTAATTCTGATTATATTTCAGGAATTCTTACCGTAGGTCTTTTGGGACCCATTGACAGAGCTGAGCATATTCATCAGAGATCTTTGTTGTACTAAGTTGCTCGTCGATCGTCTAGAAAAGCAAGAGAAGGACATTACGGTAACACTATGTAAGCTCGAGAAGGTGTTTCCTCCTGAATTCTTTGACTCTATGGAGCATTTGCCAATTCATCTTTCCAATAAGGCATGTGTTGGTAGTCCTGTCGATTATCGGTGGATGTACCCCTTCGAACGGCATCTGAATCACCTAAAAAGAAAGGTGAAAAATAAGGAACGGGTTGAGGGCTCTATTTGTGAAGCTTATGTTCTCGAGAAGATTACAAACTTTTGCTCGACGTATTTTAAACCTCATGTTACTACTAATAGGACAAAAGCTCCAAGAAATGACGACGCATATCAAGAATCTAATGATGCAATACTCAAAGTATTCAATGCATCCGGAAAGCCTTCAAAAAAATGAAGAAGAGATATTTTAATGACGACGTGCTAAGGGCTGCTCAATTGTATATATTACTCAATTGTGATGACGATGAAGTGAAGAAGCTAGAGGGGTAAGTAATTAATACATCTAGGTTTACATTATCTTAATATAATAGTATAAGATACTATTATGCTACTAATCAGCAGTTGCTTTATTGTTTTTCAGCACATATAATGATGAGTTAAGGTTGGTTAGACCCTACATAACAGACGAAGAAGTAGAACAAGATATGAGATGCCATTTTCCTTCTTGGTTAAGTGCATATGTAAGATGCTTGGTAATTACTTTTTATTTTTGCACTTGTAAAACAAATAACTTACTATCGCTACTTTGGTATTTAGGTCGATCGTCTAATAACACCCGAGACTGAATCTATTAGAACTCTAGCCAAGGGACTAATTACTGCCGTAAAAATATGGCCAAATTTTTGTGTGAATGGGTTCAGGTTCAAGTCAACAAATGCTCCTATCAGAGACAACTTTCTGGATCTTGATTCCACGAAAAACATTTATTTGTGTATCAAATCTTTGAACTACAAAGATGTCGATCCAGGCAATGATTTTTTTGGCATCTTACGAGAGATTGCGGAGTTGACATATAATTATGGCATAAAATCTGCTAATATCGTGCTATTCAGGTGTGAATGGTTCCATCCGATTCAAGATCAAGTTTGGAAAATTGACAAGCATGGCCTGGTGGATATAAACTACAAGCGTAGATATCAAGGCTACAAACCATTTATCCTATCAAGTCAGGCTCAGCTCGTGTACTTCACCACTTATTCTAGATGGGGGACTGCGAGGTCGGATTGGTGGGCAGTATGCAGGACTAAAGCTAGAAATACCTTTGACAGTGATGAAATAGCTTGTCAGGAGGACGATCTACCTCTTATAACAAATATTATAGATATGGACTCAACAAAAGTTACTCATAACACGAGTAATAATGTAGAAGATATAGAATTATCCGAAGAGGAAGGCGAAGTAGATAAAAGTGAAGACGAGGAGGAGGAAGAGGAAGAGAAAGAGGAAGAGGAGGACGAGGAAGGCGAGCAGGATGAATTTTCTGAAGATGATTGAAAATAAAATATATTGCCTGTAGAATGTAACTATATTTTGACTGTAGAATGTACTATTTTAACCAATATATGTATTATATTTTGACTGTAGAATGCTTTGAGATATGCATCACATTTCGACTGTAGAATGTACTATATATTTGTGTTTCTCTATATTCATCATATGTTGTTATCAAATATGACAAGACGACGCGGAGGATTCGACAGGTCCAGAGGTAGACAGAGTGCTCCTCCGGTACTGCCTACTGTTGGTTCCGGATCATCGTCGCCCAGTACTCCAGTATATCGATCACTCACATCTCCTACTGTTGGGACGAGTAGTTCCAGGCGTGATAGTATACCCTCGTCCAGCGTTCCTTCTACTGACGGAACTATAGGGACAGTTGGGCATGTCGAGGAGGTCGTGCCCACGTTGTCCCAGCATCAGCAAGATCCTCCATGCGCACCTCCGGAGGAGACGAGGACAGAGATTTGGGCCGACGGTACAAAGTAAGTCAATTAGATGGTTTAGTATAATATATATCGTATATTTCTTTATTTATCATATATTAACTTTTTCAGTATTCTAAATAATTATCTCTGTATAGATATCGTCCATTGTCAGTTCAGAGATGCCTTGGCCAATTTCTGAGGGACAACTACGGTGGCCCTTGAATCAACTACTCTGAGGCTCCGAAGGAGAGGAAGGCATTAGTGTTTGCGCACTTCCAGGTAAAAGTATATTAAATAAATCCTCTAATTTATGCATATTATATAACTTATCCGTGATGCTCACTTACTAAATTATTTATTGTAGCAAACGTATTTCTATCCTCCGTACCGGGCCGAGTTGATCAAGCGGCTCTTTCTTACCATTGCCGCCAAGCTTATCCGAGATGCTCTGGATGACCAGAAGGCTCGTGATCGTACTAGAAAAATGATCCAAGGTTGGATCATGCCTAAGCAGTGGACTGTGATGAGGGCTAGATTCGACGATCCGAGCTACAAGGAAAGGTCTGAGAAGGCCCAGGCGGCTAGGCGAAATGCTGCCAAGTGGTGTGGTGGCTCGATTCTGATGATAGAATATTTTTGTCGTTTGGTATATTTTTTCTTTTAAAATATATTATTTTAATGTAAGTACCATAAAATGGTACTTGGAAAAAATGTTTAAGTTTAGTACTAAATAATATATTTTAAACAGGTACAGAGGGGTGAGGGTGCAAACATGGTGACCGTCTTCTTGGCCACCCATCACAAGGACGAAAATCTCATTGATGAGAGGGCCTCGTAGACCTATGTAAGTATTATTTTACTTTGTGTTAATTTTAATATAAATTAGACAATTATCGAGTTTTCAAACCTTTTTAGACCGAGTATCTTAGGTTGCGTGAGTGCCCGACTGCTAGTGCACCTACACCTGGAGAGGCTGGTACTTCGTCGCAGCCTGCTCCAGCTCCGTCGGCGGACGACCTGTGGGTGACAGCAGCTGGTGGTCTCCAGAGGGGTACGTACTATGGTACAGGATCCTATGGCACCCTAGTTATAACGCAGTCATCTAGGGCCTCCCCGACAGCTGCGTATTCCACACAGCCCTCACAGTCGCAGCCCTCGCAGTCGTCGGCCAAAGTCCAGGAGGTCGTTGACCGTCAGATTGCGTCTCTCCGTGATTAGTTATTGTAAAGGATGGAGGAGCAGCCCCGATCCCAGCCACAGGCGGACGATCCGACGCTCATCGCACGATTTGATATGCTCGACTACAGCATGATGGAGCTCCGGGATTTGACAAATGATATTAGAGCCTTGACAGACCGCAACATCATGGAGTTGCATGTATCATAGCTATCGATGGGCGAGAGGCTGACGATGATGCAGGATTCAATGGTTCATAGCAGTACAAGGAAGTTATCTAGCATAGATTCTTACAACCACCGACTCGCAGACTTGGAGCGGGTACGGCCTCCTGGTACTCCTATATCGACACAAACTCCACCGACGTCACTGCCTTCTCTATCAATATCGGTGTCGATTCCACGGGACGAGTATGAGCAGTTCTTATCCTTCAGGCGCGCTGGTGGTCAGCCTCCTGCAGATCCGCAGTAGTATAGCTAGTTGCTGGATATTTATATTTTTTTATTATTTAGGATGCGATTGTAAGGATGTAAATTTGCCATATTCTTTACGATGAGATTTTCTGGATGCTTTCTTTTTTTTAAATTTTATTATATTATTCATATTAAATATGTTATTTTACCGGTGTTGAGTGTTCAGTGCCTATTTTTCCCTATTTTTTTCCAGTTTAATGATACAAGTTGTAATATAATACACAGTCCCTGTACAAACTCAAACACACTAAATTATAATACACACACTCTCCCTATCTCTGAGCACATTAAGACCAACACACAACACAGATAGTACTGTCTTAATTCACTGATATTCACACAGTTCCTAATATATTTTGGTTTGCAACTGATGACTGATACTTGGCCTGAATTTACCCAGTGCACTAGAATTTCCCCACTTGTTGCTGCTACTGTATCCCTTATTCAATTATTTCTACTACCATCATATACCTGATAATGAACCCAAGGGGGTTGGCAAACCTAGAAATTTAATTCAGTATTCTTTTTTTATTTTTCTATAAAATTAGCGATATTTTTAGCGACGTTTAGCGATGTTAATATACGTCGCTAACTACGTCTCTAATTAGCGATGCTGTTACACGTCGCTAATGACGTCGCTAAAGTAGTCGCTAAAATTGTCGTTGTACGTCCTAAATTGCTGATATGGCAGTATTGCCAGGTCATTAAAGACGTCGGTGTAACGTTGTTATATGTCGCTAATTAGCGATGTTTAGCTACTTTAATAAAGGTCGCTAATTAGTGACGCTGCATCGCTAAACGTCGCTAAGTTTAGTGACACATTAAAGTCGCTAAAAAATGTCGGCATAGCGACGTTTAGCGACATTTTTTGTTTTAGCGACTTACTTTTTTTTGACTTCTTTAAAACGTCGCTAATTACGTCTCTAAACGTACTTAGCGACATTTTTTGGTCATCTAGCGACGTTTTTAGACGTCGTTAATTTGACTTTTTTTGGTAGTGGCCTATGGAGAAATTTATGGTGATTTTTGTGTCAATTTTGAAGGAATTTCGAGATTGGTACTTGTTATGTTTGTAAATTGGTCATATAAATCAAATTGGCATGTGTTTGCTTATTTTTGGATAGTGTCATGTCCATAATTGGACACGTATAGGTCGTATCCCAACAATTTGGTGATACGTATTGATTTGGAGATTTTTCTCCGATACGAGACTTTATGCATGTCACATTTTGACACAGATACATAGATGTATATTTTACTCTTTGTATTGTTTATAAATAGTAATTTAGACTTGCTCATGTCCTTCAGGGTACGTTTGGTTGTGTGGTGGACTTGTATCGCAAGCGTATCATAGATCTAGTATGATACGGGTGCGATGCACTCTACGTGTTTATTTTGTTGCATTCTAGAACCAATTTCTATTGTTCTTAGCTATTGTAATAGATGTATATATATATATATTGTTATGTCTATATATATAGTTATTTGTACTAGTGCATTAGTATATATATATATATATATATATATATATATATATATATATATATGCATATGTGTTTATATATATATGAAAATATACATCTATATATATATAGCTAATTGAATAATATGATATATGTATGTATGTATGAAAGTGGAATATATATGTATATGTGTATATATATGTATGGAATCTAGTAGTGTATATGTGTTATGTTCATATATGTATATATGTAAATGTGTATTTATATATATGTACTTATGTATATATGTGTGTGTATATATACTAATATGTATAGTTGAGAGGAGTATTATATAGATAAATTGATCTATATTGGTATCTATATGTACATAGGTGATATATGGGTAAGTGGTTATATATATATATATATATATATATATATATATATATATATATATATAGATGTAGAGGTTGTGTGTGTATAAGAGAGGGAGACTCGGACACAAAATATTGGCGAAAACAGCGACAGCAGCAGCCAACATCGACGAAAACAGCGACAACAACAGCCAATAGCAACAGCAGCAGCGACAACAGCAGTAATATTTCAGCAGAGTCTACGAGCAGCAGCAACTTAGATATTAGCAGCAACATCAACAGTATGTATAGCTAGGTAGATGGGTAGTTAACTTGATAGTTAGTTAAATATGCATTATTAGTTTGATAATTGGTAGATATGTAGCTATTTAGTAATAAGTATATATATCTCTTATGCATTTTAGTTATATATATATATATATATATATATATATATATATATGTATGTATGTATATATGTTTTGTATGTTAGTAGTAGATATGTATACATGTGTATACATATTATTAGTTAGTGATTAGTTTGGTAGTTGGTATTTTATATTCATGTTAGTATATACTAGAAACTATATTGGGTTGATATATATATGTCTTAGTATATGTAGCTAGTGGGGTAACTACTATATGTTAGAATCACATTTACCTTGAGATACCAAGGTAAGTGTCAAGGTATTGAGGATATTCAAGGTATTTGGGTTCGAGTTTTAAAATAGGTATTTATTGGTACGATACCGAGTTGGTTCAAAACCATGATATCCATTTAGTAATTGTAATTAGGACTAGTATATATATTATTGATTGAATATGCATATATGCTATTTCCATGTCTCTTATTTGCGTATCCTGAGATACGGTATCTTAGTGTGTTCTTAGTATCTTAGATTTAGCTAGTGTGGCCTAGTTTTATAATATATGGACCCAATACCCTAGAGATAGACTCATGCAACCTAAAAATAGGTTGTTTGACCAAGGTTGACTGTTTTGACGTAGAGTTGACCTAGTTTGGCTGTTTTGACTTAGAAATGGCTCTTTGACCTAGATGTTGACTAGTTTAACTTATTTTTATTTAAAACCTTGTATTGATGTTATATTCCCCATCTAGGTCTTCGAGGCACCATACCAGACATCTGTGAGACTATTCACCGGACTGCAGGTGAGTATATTCTTTGATAGTTTCTCATTTATGATATCCTCTATGTTCATTGTATCTAGTGTAGATGTCCTTGATTTTTTTATGATGGTTACACGGATTGGTATATCCGGATCTCGTCATAAGATATTATTCCTTGGTATATATGGTGTACCTGGTGCAAGCCTTATTTTCTTGTTTCTTGTACATATACAGACATTGATTCTCGGGGAGACCAGCTATCTTCCTAAAGAATCCCGTACCATAGAGTACCGTAGTTGTATCCACTATACCAATCGGGGTTGGAGAGTATGTAGTATAGATATGTGATTATACCCTCCTTGTATCAAGTCTTGTTCATTGAATAGTGTTAATCAGACACCACATATATGATTAGCCAGGCCATATATCTTGTATCAAGTTCCCAAGCCGATCATGTTAAAGATGGTACTCACTCACTTAGTCATTAGTATTCTTGTTCATTGCCATATTATTCATTCTTGTATTTATTTCCAGTATTTCCTTTATTGTATATCTCTGGTATCTATTGTTGCATCTGGTATATTCATATCTATTTACTGTTATATAGTTTATATTATTGATTAGAATTGCTGTTAAAGATGTACTCTGCTCCTTTCCTGATTGGATATATTTTTCCTAGATGACACTGAGGAGTGGTACCCTACTCATTAAGGGCCTCAAGATTTTGTGGGCTTAGAGTCAGAGACCCAGGCTCAGGAGGGACTCATCACGACTGAGACAGAGGACCCGGGACTAATAGTATCTTAGCTATTCTTTGTACTGGATTTGTCTCCAGCTTATTGTTAGTTTTTCTCTGACTCGTTAATGTTATTATTTTGACTCATGAGTTGTATGGTGACTATTCTATTCTTTTATCATATTCGTGCTATTTTTTATCTTAGATCTATGATTGAGTATATTGATATTGATGGTAGCATATTATATTGTTAGATAGATTACCCAAACAACGTTCTATCACCGATTTTGCGGCATAGGCTGGGCATTATTTCTGACTTGCATCCTACACCAGGTGTGGGTCGTGACATAAAATCTACACAATCGCATAAAAAAAGATATGTATCGCAAGCGAGTTTCTGACTTAGGTGAACGATATACTCTTTTTACTCTGGTTTCTGATACTCAGATCATTCAAGTGTGTTATACTCAGATTACACATATGCTTAAGATTACTTGTTCAATGCAATAACTCGCACACGGATTGCCACAACCGAGCCAACTTAATCTATATGAAGGTCATTGGCATAGCCATACAGGACGAATTATAATTAAGTTAGACGGTAATCCTTGTAGTTGCGAGTAGCTATCTCTGGTATAAGTCCTAAACTCACCCGTGCTAGGCCATTAGCACGACTAAACTGATGTTTCGCCTAGGATCGGATCAGCCCCGGTGCCCCGGTGCACCGTCCGCAGGAACCCTATACCTTGTGCACAAGTTGGCCGTGACCATGCTTGTTCTCTTATTTATTACTCTTGTTCTGGTAACACGGCGATGGTTGCAGCACATGTTGTCTATTACCCACTATACGCCATCCTACCTTACCCGTACTAAGCCATTAATACAGTTATCTTTCCTTGTTTCTGATCTTATAACTTCTTGTTTATAAGCGGCGATGGTAGTAGCGCGGCACGACCCTGCTACGTTGTCAACTCGAACAATGATAGTGGTAACACGGCATGAGCCTGCTATGCTGCCAACCCAAACAATGATGGTGGTTAACGCGGTACGAGCCCACTACACTGCCATCCCGAATAATTCTTATTCTTCCTTACTTATTAGTGTTGTTCAGTTCATTTACTTGATATTTCCATTACTTTCTTATTATTTCTTTCAATCTTTCATTATGCAGTTCCTGATATGAAAAACTGCCATGGCAAACTTATGGTCCCAAAGTCTTTTGATATTTTCCATTACTTGGCTCAGAACGACTATATTCATTATCTTCATGCCTCAGTTAAGTGAGCCATATTCTGTGCCGTGCTTGCATACCGTGGCATTATATTTGTGACAAGCATTGTATATGAGATAGATAGCATAAAGGCATCAACTCAACTAGTTCTAAATAATGAAGCAGAGTCAACTTGCATAGAGCTAAGATAGGATGTGAGGGTCTAACTTTAAGCCAAGTTTAATTTCTATATTCTAATATAAGTAAATGCAAGATAGGATTATTCTCTTAGCTTGGTGCATTGTATTCTTATTAGCATGCAATGGATTATTTGCTTAGCAACTAGCATGTATCGTCCAAGTTATTAGATGTGCAGACTAAGCAAAAGCAGGTTCATCATAGCCACCTACCTTAGTGATGATTCGCTTCGGCCGAACGATACTTCAAGCGCTCCTTTGAAAGTCTAAGTCTAAAGTCCAGAAGGGCCAAGTCTGAATCCTTTGCGTCAAGCGAGTCTTCTGATCGAGCAAAGCGGGTCAGGTCATCGCACTTCTGCCGTTTGAATTGGCTATCTGTATTGATTCAAAATGGGTTATTACAATGATGAACGATGTCCTATCCTGAAGTTGGAATGAAGTTGTCCACTGTTTCATCGCAGGTAGCAAATTCTTTCTACATGTATCGATCAAATGATTATCAGGGATGCCTAGAGGAAGTTTTAGTGCTACCTTCCTCAACCGTCCTATGTACGCTTGGACAGGTTCCTTTTCTTTTTGTACTATTTCCATAAGGGATCTCATAGTCATATCCATTCTACCATCATAGAATCGAGAAATAAAGAGGCATCGAAGATCTTCGAATGATAAAATACAGTTGTCTAGGAGACTATAAAACCAGTCATCGGCTACTCGAGTTAGAGTTCCAAAAAAGATCTTGGTAAGGAGGGTGTCGTCACGAGATAGATGTTCTGTCATTGACTCGAAGTAATTTATTTACCTGCGATAAGATATCTTTCTGTCTATCCGGATCATATAGTACAGTTTATACTTTGGAGGGTACACCATATTTTTTACTCGGGAGGATAAGGTTATAGTATCCATAGTTTCTAAAGTGCATCTCGGTTGCTCATCGAATCAAATCGAGCTCGCAGTTTCCTGACTTCCCAAATTGCGTCTTGACCATCATCGGATAATAAGGGAGCAGATGATCGCACCAAAGTGTGATTGGCTCCTGTGGTAGGAGAGGGAGCGATCGTACTTGACTCTCCATTATTTCCCGATTCTTGGCTAGCTTATTTTGAGAACCTTGGTGGTTGTGGGACCATACTTGACCTGAGGTCCAGTATGATTTGTGTCAGAGTTTGCATCGAGGCACTTATGGCTTAGATGATAGCTTTAATTGCCTTAAGGCACTGTTGATCACTAGAGGCTTGATTATCTCCTATCATATATGTAGGCATTATACGGAGATAGATGGATAGAACTATCGAAGCTTCACTTTCTGATACCTGAGTCTCACTGTCCTCAGGAAAGGTGAGCATTTTTGCACTGTCTTCAGAACCAAGAGGATTGCTACCCCCATCCTTGACTACAATATTATTTTGGCGGACAGGACTACCTCCAGGTAGGTTATCGTCCGTTCCTTGAGATTCACTATCCTCCTAAAACGAGGGATTGGTATGGACCACCAGAGGATCGCTACCCCCTGCTTTTATCTTTAAACGGGTACCATGGAATACCTCATTAGTGTGCATTGATAGCTTCGTGCCCTTCTATTGATTCCTTAATCCACCAGCCGAGATTGACAGGTTGGACGAGATATTCTTCTTGATTTTCTTCATAGAAGGAGATTTCCATGTTGAGCAACATAAGGCAAAGGGCAGTTTCTCCTCCTCTTCATGCATTTGGTTTTTGAGGCATTATCAGAATGATGTAGTTAATTACATTTGCTGGAAAACTGACTGTCTAGTTAGAGGAACCGATTCTTTAGTACAACAACAGTTAAAAATTATGTTGGCACAAATATCATATTGAGACACTTCATGTGTAGGAGTCGCTTCTCTCGTCTTGTGACTAATCACGTCGTACAAATCAGACGATGGAGACTTCACTTTCACATACATTTTGTGAGGTCGTCCAAACCTTTCACATGGGTGTGATCGTGAACGGTTTGCTCCCTAACCCATTTCTTGTGCAGAGACTACTCCCGGATCATTTGTGGAAGACTTATTGTATGATGGACCCACTTCATGCATACAGCTAAGCTGGGCACATAGGTCTGCGAGCATATTTTTTTCTCCCTGAATTAATTCTTGCGCAAAAACTACAACCAGGTCATTAGTGGAATACTTATGATGAGAAATACCCACTTATGAGGGCAACCAAGCTTGGCGCATGGTTCTTTCATCACAGTATTTTCTTCTCGACTTGGTTCAAGCACATCTGCCTTTTTTAAGTGGTTTTGGGAAGACTGGAGGGTTGACCCACATCTGGCACAAGAGTTCTTGGGTCAGCCCTATACAACTTTTCATCAGCAGCGCGTATGACAATCAGCGGGGCATACTTTTGGTGGACTGACTGCGCAACCCTTCGAGCACGCATGGCTCGAGGTAGTTTAGAGTTCTTCAAAACAGCATTTATAGGCGCATAATATAAAGAATCTATATTGGTGCCATATGAGACCTTGTTGAAGACATGCTTTCTTTCTTGCGCCTTGCTGCATGGAGAAGGCTTCATGAGCCTAGAGTTCGATGTGGCACATCTTTTCTTCTACGTATCTGGCTGCGGGCACATCCCTTGAGATTCAACACTCTCCTTCTCAGGGGTGGCTTTGGAGACGGAGACATGATATGTGGTAATTGTATGTGCATCCCCAAAAATGGGGTTTGGAACCACATCTTTCACAGACTTTGGGTGCTGTGCAGCGGCCTTGGCGACCCAAGTCTTACGAGTCTCGTTAGGTCTTACGGTCCTCTATGCGGAACTTGACTTGTCCAGCAACTCTTTGAATGCTTGTTGGTCGAAAGGAACTACCATTGTCCTCTGGGTTGAACCCAGCTTATTTTTATTGTACTGTGTCACTAACTTCTCATTGGATGAGAAGTTCTTCTCCAGCAGAGTTACCAATTTTGTCAACATCGCAAAAGAATATGGGAAAAAGTTGAAGAAATTTTTTCTACTGATTATAGTAGAATAAATACTACAAATGAGCTCTAATACGTAGAGTCTGAGTAAAAAATTAATCTAGATAAGTGGGACGGTGGAGATCTGATCTACGGTCGATCACTTTATTCTGTTGACGGTCCAATATCGAAGAGGATGGTAGGGCCTCCGAGAACATGAGTTTACGACTTAGTTGATGTCCCTTTTTCCTTCTCTTCTTTTCTCCTTTTTTCCTATTTTTTACCGTAGTGGTGGTGGTCTTTCTTTTATGTGTGGGAGACGCACACTATTTATTGCCTTTAGAGGACCATATATATGCATGCGTGCGCGTCACTCATAGGTGCATGTCATGATATGGTTGACACATGGCAATTCGAGATATGAGTTAGTTAATGCCTATAATCTACGCAATACGTGTCATGTCTTGGTTATTTGAAGATCGTGTATGTTAATAATCGCAAGATTTGACCGTATGAAGTCTTTTAAGATAACACTACCATATAATAACTTCAACGCATAGAAGTGCTACCGCATAGGCACACTATCTCATGGGAGCTCTAGCGATGGAAGGCTGGCGCATGAGAGTGTTGCCACATAGGAACTTAATTGTATTGACAAAGACACTCCCCGTATCTTGAAGAAGTCACCCCGTGAAGGCACCTGATCATATTTTAGCGCAGGCCTGCGCATGGTGCATGTGTCACGCCCAGTCCCAAAATACATAGGACTAGGAATATGCAATATGCCAGTCGTATGTATACGATAACTCCAATGTGTTAGAATATCATTATACCTACGTACGTTGTACATGAATATCAAATCCACAAGTGGTAATATACTGTCAACACAAGTCACATGTAATCTATATCTCATCCACAGCATAAATAAAGAAATAGGAATAAATAACTTAATCTCAAATATAAAGTATCAATGAATGATAGTCGGGTAGAAATAAATCCACAGCCAATCAACCATACTAAAACTACTAAATGAGAAAAGAGATCAAACTCTAATATAAGATAAATATCAATAAAGAAAATAGCAACTAGGATATCCATCAGCTGAGATGAATCAAAGGTGCTCTGAAGGTAAGACCTCCTCAGTCTGGTATGAAGCATCATGTCTGGGTCCGTACTCCTGTAGATAATCTTGCACGTCTATACCTGAAAAGGGACCAATAACAAGATACATAGAAGTATGCCAATAAAGTACTGAAAATAAACATCAAATGGGTCGTCTAACCATCTATGTGAATGCAGTTTGAGAACAATTTTCCAACAAGTGGGCTATATGGCCAAAATAGGATTGGCATGATTAGCTTGGAGATTCAGGGGCCTAAAAAGCATGATATATTTTGAACCTCAAAGGCCGCCAGGTAATAACATAGGGGTCATCGTGACCGCATATCTCTGGCGGAGCGTACGGGTTACACAAAGAAAGTACAAAGGAGCCCAAACGCCTTACTTGTTGTTCTCTCCACCTCATGCTCTAAGCATGTCATATCCATGATACGATAATATCTCTAAATAACTGCCAGGTCTTCTATCATGCAATTTTTATCAGCAGTTATCCCTATCAATCGCACGTCCTATACGTACCAGTGACTAGTCGATTACGCAAGTCCGTGTCCTACATGAGACTTACACTCGTGTAATCACAGTGTCAGGGCTAACGAAATATAAGAATGCCTCATGATAATGGGGTGGTCTTATAAACTAAGTCAACATGCATATATATAATAAAAACAGAATATGACGCCACCATCGTTGCACCCAAGTTATCCTTGGATGTGTATTTTATATAGCAGTTAAAATATATAAACTAAATGACAAAACTAAAATACATGCATCATATAGAATGTAAATCACAGTAAAATGGCAAGGTATACTTGCCTGGCAAGAAATCTGTATAGTGTAAGCGTCCAGACGTCAAGTACACAGGATCAGAAACTATGGCCTCCGAATAAGCGTCTCTGAATGCTAAAATAAATATCACCAACATTTCTGGAATCAGGGAGATAGCTAGAAAATACTACCCTTTCGTCCAATTTGGACAAAGGGGCAAATCGGTAATTTTGGGTCAAAACGGGGTCCACATGTGGCCCACTTTGTACCAAAACACGTGCCAGAGATAAAGGTCTCTAAATAGGATAAATTATAGGTCAAACAAATTCTAAACGTCAGCACAAACTCAACGGTATGTCCAATTTTGGATTCCGGTGAGCCAAACACAATTTTACCCTAAAAGTCAACCGTAGGGCCCGCAATTAGGCGGCTTGGTCAACTATCTCCGAATTGCGTAAAACTTGGGTCATAAGACCATCATGATACCACGAATTCAATGGCGCAAGTTTTGTCATATTCCGATGAGCGTACACTAAATGGTGCGGTATTTTACAAAAGTTACGATACGGGGACTTTTTACGGATAAGGGTTGATTCCGACGCGCACACACGTCCAAATCTGTTTTTATGAAAGTCCACACATCAGGACATATCATACACATCTTTCGGTGCAATTGATATATGACAGGACGGTCACGTTTGGTGTGGCTCGCTCCGTATCGCAATTTTTAAAGTTTTAAAAACAAGTTTTTTATAATTTTTAACCTAATTTATCTTTGCATTTAACCCAAAATAAAATAATCTAATTAACAAGAAATGATCTCGGTTATATAGTCTTCATATAGCAAAAAGTAGATTTGAGTTTGGATGTCTGTGGTGGAAGATAACAGCCTCTAAACATAGGTGGTCAAAACAGTTTTACTGCAGTTTAAACATATGGTTTTTCTTCAACTTGGCCTCGATTTCTACCTAGTGTTAAGTGTTATTCGATGGAAAATAATTAAGAGAGTTAAGAGGGGGATATGTCATGATCATACCGGTGAAGACGGTTCAGAAATCGGTCTTGAGATAGGGCAAAACATAACGCGTGAAGTAGGGCACGTCGCTACCAAATTCTATTGTTGCTTACACGGCGTTTGCGCAATCGCGCGATGTACGGACGCTGACGGTCGGTGGTGCTCCGGTGGCTGCGTAGGGTGCTGTTGGAAGTCGGGGTCAGATAAAAGGAGGATAGAGATAGGTTTAGGGTTAGGGTTATGACTAGGAGTATATATATATAATGGGGGAGATGAGAAGGGCCGCAGGTTTCCTCTGTTGAGTCGCGCGCGGGGGGAGGGGGGAGGATTAGCAGTGGGTTAGGGTTTTAGACTTAAGGGTTAGTTTTGGGTTAAGGGTTTAGTTTAAGGTTTTCCTTTTTCTTTTATTTTTTGTTTCTTATAAATACTTTTATTTATTTATATATATATATATATATATATATATATATATATATAGTATAAAATAATTCTAGAAAATTTTATTAGTATATTCTAAAAATTTATTACCCTTCTACCAGACTTCCTAATAAAATAAAATACAATAATAGTTTTGTTCAATAAATTCTAGATGAGTATTTACCTAGGTAATTAATTCAATTAAATTCTATTTTCTAATTAACTATAAAATAATGCAATTAAATTAAATAATAATATATTTAAAATTGGGGGGTTTTACATTCTACCCAACTTATAAAAAATTTGTCCTCAAAATTAAAACTAAGTCACGATAGAAAAAAATCAAGGATGGTATAAGGTAGAAATGAACGAGGTAAATTCATACATTGGTCTATGAATAGATAGGGAAAATGTTTGCGCATGTCATCCTCGCGCTCCCAAGTGGATTCTGTTGGCGTGCAATTCTTCTATGCCACGTGGACCAAGGGAATAGACTGATTTCTCAACACTTTCTCTCGACGATCAAGGATCCCCACGGGTTGCTCTTGGTATGACAAGCTTGGCCCAATGGTGATCTCAGAGTGGTCGAGAACATGATTGCTGTCTGCCACATAACGCCTGTAAACCCCCTCGACCAATTCAAGACTTATTAGAATTAAATCGAGACGCTAAGGTTTATTTGGCATTAATTAGGATTAATGTGCGTCTATTTATGTCTTAAAATGCACCTCGCCTTTGCATCTTACGTTAGCTACGCCGCAGTTCTTGAGAGAGCGCATTGCAATTATTTAAATTGATTATAATTGAAGTCAACTTCACCTCAAACAAACCCTACCAAGTCCACCTTGTGCACTGCTACGTGGACCAGCCACCAACAAGGCAGGACAGGCCCATACACAAGGCCAGCCCATAATCTTCATCACCAACTATAAATATAAACCCCCTCATGCAAAACCCTAATAAACTACTATTAATCATCCTCCACAAAACCCTAGCCGACCCCCCATCTAAACCAAGCTTCCCATCCGACCGGACCCTTCAACCCCGACTACTCTCAACCGGCCGCACACCCCAACCCGCTCCTGACCACCTCACCCTACCGACCCCCTACAGCCGCCCCCCGTGCCGACTGCTCCAGCCCGCTTCCGCACCCCCCCTCGCCGACTGCTCCAGCCCGCTTCCGCCCCCCCCCGCGCCGACTGCCCCAGCCCGCTCCCACACCCCGACCGGCTGTTCAACCCAGCCGACTGCTCCCCGACCGGCTGCTCAAATCCAGCTCGACCGCTCCCCGACCGGTGCACACCCCAGCCCGACCGCTCCCCGATCGGAGCACTGCCCCGATCCCGACTGTCCCATCACCGCTAGACGGATCCGTTCACGCTACCGGAGCCACCCTCGTCGAAGGAAATATTCGACCAGTGAGCGTACCCCCTCGCTCGGTTGATCAGGTACTCGTTCGTGGAACCCGTCTCTCTCGTGTCCTAGTATTTTCCTTCGTGTCGCCATGTCAGTATGGAAGTGTATTAATAAACTCATAAAATCTAATTAATTTAATGCATGGAAATGAGTTTAGTTAGTTATTAAATTAGTAATTAATTATTCTAAACTAACGACCAGTTACCAAGGACAGGTAATTCGGTAGAAATCCTCGGATATAAATCCTAGTATAAACAAACATAGAGAATAGAGACATGCCGCAAAGAACAGAAATCATGGACGACCGTAACTGGATAATTATTGCCTCAAGACTCCTGTTAATCGAAGACAGAACACATATACACCCTATCTAAGTGCGCACGTAACGCTGTACTTGAGCAACAGTGAACTCGCGACAGTATTCAAGAATAACGTATTAACCGTACGTAGATAATGCGTAGTATCTGATGCATGTATTATTGTGTTATATTGTTTGTCTAGGGTCTTTGGATCAACCAGGAGACGCTATCGGAACAGGCTTTTGGCATTCATCTCTTGAAGACTCAGGCAAGATACCTTGCTATATTTTGCTGTATAATTTAAAATATGCAAATGCTGTATTGTATGCTTGTTGTTTTGCCTTATACAACTGTGCGTGTCCGAGATTGTCTCGGATGCATTCGACGGATACGTCGATGATTAGTATACATGGACTTAGTCATTAGCAGACTCACCTCATCGGATGATACTCTGTTATCTTCTAAGACCTGATACTTTTACATGTAGTCATAGTGATAAATCTCATGTTGGGATACGTGTTCGCGTGATCGACTAGCTATAGCCGCGTGTGACATGTATCACGGTTAGCAAGCAATCTAGGACTATCTCAGTATAGAGACTTGGCATCTAGATAAGAGATATGCGCATCGACTATTTGACTAGTATATCTACATTGGGAGGGAAGGACGACTGGTAGGCCTATGGGACACCCCACTCCTTTATACTAGCACCGCACTCGACGGAGTGATACGGACGTATATATATATTACTGATACCACGTTCTGTAGAGTGTTGGGCGTTACTTGATGATATTGCAGATACCATAATCTATAGAATATCGGACATTATTGTATTCCTGCGCCCGTGTTATAGGGGGCATGTGTGGCATATACTAGCTGGTTGCCACGACTGGTGAATTATGTCAGCATATGTCTAGACTACACCTTCCCATATACTCACAGTTGTCCTCATATTGCATTCACATAGATGGCTAGCACACCCTTTATTGTATTTATCTTATTCAGTATTTATATATGGCATATTTCTATGTATCTTGTTATGTCCCTCTGAGGACCTGGTACCTTTCCAAATTTGGACGAGACTTTCTACCCCACAGTATTCGGCCCCGGACAGGAGACGAGATTTGCTACAACTGAGGAGTGAGAGGTACAGCCGTCAGAGTTTCCGTGACCAGTTGGTAGGCCTTCAGCCTGGATTGGGTGCATCATTATCTAGAGTCGATGCCCTAGTCATTATCTTTTATATCTCATTTCAGTACTTTTATTTCGTCATAGTAGTGGGTTTATCCCCATCAGACATCTTGGTTTGTACTATGATATTTCAGACTGGTGTTTATCTTCCAGCAGTTTATGTAGTACTTCTTGCTCTTTATATTGTGGATGAGATTAGATTACCTGTTATTGACTGATATTGCACCTGTTAGTAGTATAGGACAGCGTAGCACTCTTTGTGGATCCATTAAATTGGGATATCCTCGAAGACGTGTCAGCTGACTATTGCCACGTGGCCTGGTCCAGTATACTTTTGGGATTGGAGCGTGACATAGTTTTAGTAGTGGCCCATGCAGGTCTACTTTCTTTCTTGTGGTATGGTAACGTACCCAGCGAGCCTGCAATAGGATAAAAATTACTAGGTCTCATCCACTTTCTGAATCGCCTTTGAACTTCCTTGATACTGCTTCTAAATATTTGTATCCTGTTTAATGGTTCGTACTCTTTTAATGAAGTCCTATCTCTTGCAGCAAGATGAATTTGCACAGTGGACGAGGAGCACCCCGTGCCACGGTGCCAGATAACACCACTCAAGGAGATGAAGTACCCCAAGGGCAACCCCCGCTACAGACCCCGCTGATACATTGGCACGAAATATCGCAGGGCGATCCTATGCCGCAGCCCGAAGGACAGACTTCCCAGACAATCCTCACGCAACATTGTTAGGGACAGACTTCTAGAGCTTCACCGATGACGTAGACTGAGAGGCCGACATCTGAGGAGACACCTACTGCACAGCCGGAGATTCTACTACCACCGCCTCCACCTTATCAACCCCAGATGCCACAGCTAGATGGCCAGCCACAGATGCTTCAGTTCTTCCAAACAATGATGTAAGCACAGTGGTAGCAGACAGAGACATTAAGACAGAGTCTGATGACAGTACTAGAGAGGACATATATCGCAACACCAGCACCAGCACCTCCACCAGCCTAGACAGGTGGCACTGTTAGATGGTTTCGACAGATGGGACCAGATACTTTCTCAGGTATTGAGACCGGCGAACAGATTTTCGATTGGGTCGCCAATACGGAGATGTTACTAGACGCTTCACAACTGCAACCAGAGCTTTGGATGACCGCAGTGAGGGCCCAACTGAAAGGCAACGCCCATCACTGGTGTGATTCTATTGAGCGCAGTGTAGGCAAGAACCAGACGTAGGAATAGTTTCTAGAGTACTTCAATGCGAAGTATTTCCCAGCTACAGTCAGAAATACCCTGTACTCCTAATTCCTACATCTAGAACAGAGGAATATGACTGTTGACGCATATGATGTGGAATTCAGCCGCCTTAGCAGATTTAGTGTCGTCCTGATACCCAATAAACTCGAGAAAGCCCAGAGATTTCACCATGGACTCAATTTCGAACTACAGAGGTATACCACTATACAGGCGAGGATTTCTTATGAAGAGGTTCTTGCAGAGGCAAGGATTCAGGAGGCCATCGTTAGAGGAGCTAGACGTCCCAGCACGACTACACCAGCCAGAGCACAGCCCTGAGCAGGAGGACCGCTTCGTCGTCCCGGAGCATAGACGCAGATGCGAGCAACGCCATACCCACAGCAGGAGCTTCCGACTTGTCACCATTGTGGCAAGAAGGGACACATCGTTAAAGATTGCTGGAAGAAGTTAGGATTATGCATGATATACAGGTCCATTCAGCACCTTGTTCGAGATTGCCCACAGCACAGGGAGGCAGCACTACAGACAGGATCGAGGCCAGCAGCACTAGCCTCGAGGACACTACCCCCACCAGGAGGTCAGCGACCACCAGCACCCGAAGGATTTCAGAGGGGACCACCCTTGGCCCCACAGGAAGTACAGTTCAACCGGAACTGACAGCAGACAGGAGGACAAAGGCAGGGACAAGCCTTCGCTTTAGCAGCTAGTGAGGAAGAAACAGAAGGAGAAGCTATCACAGGTACCATCTTAGTTGCATCATTACCTGCAACTGTATTGTTTGATTCTGGAGCAATATTATCATTTATATCTAGTAGATTCGTAGCAATGCATAGAGTAGCGACTTCCCCCTTACCTAAGAGTTGGAAGATTCTTACCGGAGGAGGTATCGTGCCAGTTACCAGTACTATCAAAACGTGCTCGGTAGTTGTATGTGGCAGAGAGAGGAGTGCGTGATTCTTGGTATTGCCTATGCCATACTTTGATATTGTGTTAGGCATGGACTGGTTAAGCCAGTATAATGCTGTACTGAACTGTCGGAAGGGTAGCGTCACCTTTAGACCGCCAGATCAACCGGAGTTCGAGTACATGCGAGGGACCGTTGAACAAGGAGTAGGACAGATAGCGGGAACTTGCATGGCTATGGAGATTGCACCCCCACCAATAAATGCAAAATTTGAGGACGTAATTCTCGAATAACTGCCAGGCTTACCGCCAGATAGAGACGTGGAGTTCACCATCGAGCTAGTACCCGGAGCAGCGCCAGTATCTTTTAATGTATACCGATTGGCGAAGAAGGAGTTAGATGAGCTGAAGCTACAATTAGAGGAGTTGCAGAGCAAGGGATTTATCCGTCCTAGTGCATCACCTTGCGGAGCACCAGTGTTGTTCATACCCAAGAAGGATGGAACGGTACGCATGTACATTGATTACAGAGCCCTTAATGCTCTGACTATCAAGAACAAGTACCCTCTACCGCGGATTGATGATTTATTCGACCAGTTGACAGGAGCAGTAGTGTTCACCAAGATTGACTTGAGATCGGGTTATCACCAAGTGAAGGTGCGAAGAGAAGATATTCAGAAGACAGCATTCAGGACTCGTTATGGTCACTACGAGTTCTTAGTAATGTCATTTGGGCTGACGAATGCACCTGTTGTATTTATGAACTTGATGAACAGAGTATTCCATAAATACTTAGACGAGTTGTGGTAGTCTTCATCGACGATATTTTGGTGTATTCAAAGAGCCACGAGGAGCACGAAGAGCATATGAGAATAGTGTTAGAGACACTAAGGAGCGAGAGACTTTATGCCAAACTGAGCAAATGTGAGTTTCTCCTAGATCGTGTCGCTTTCCTTTGACACGTCATCTCAGGAGATAGAATTTCAGTAGATCCGACGAAGATTTCATCTGTAGAGACATGGCCAACCCCTACCAATATTTCGGAAGTGAGGAACTTTCTAGGACTTGCTGGATATTATCGGAGGTTCGTAGAGAACTTTGTGAAGATTGCAGAGCCAATAACCTATTTGACCTGAAAGGAGCAGGAGTTCACCTGGACAGAGGAATGTCAGAAGGCATTCGACGAGCTGAAGAAGCGTCTGACTACTACACTTATCTTGACCATACCTTCTGGACCCGGAGGATTCGTAATCTATAGCGATACGTCCGGAAAAGGATTAGAATGTGTCTTGACGCAGCATGGAAAGGTTGTAGCTTATGCTTCTAGACAGTTGAGGATACATGAGAAAAACTATCCCACCCATGACTTAGAGCTTGCAGCAGTAATCTTTGCCTTGAAGCTTTGGAGGCACTATCTATATGGAGGAAGAGTGGAGATATTTACTGATCATAAGAGCCTAAAGTACGTCTACACTCAGAAGGATCTTAATCAGAGGCAGAGACAATGGCTCGAGGTGATGACAGTCTTCGAGATCGAGCTACAGTACCATCCGAGAAAGGCCAACGTAGTAGCCAACGCGTTGAGCAGAAGACCCATGGCATTCTTCATGACCACCCAACAACATCTGTTGAGAGAGCTAGAGAAGATGGGTATAGAGGTTATTATGCCCGAAGTAGATGGACAATTGTCGAGTTTTCAATTACAATCGACATTAGTGGAGAGAATCAAGGCTGCTTTACCGACAGACGTCAGATTTCAGAGACTTAGACAGAGGAAAGAGGCTGGAATGCAGACAGGACTACGAATACACGAAGATGGAACTTTGAGATGCGAAGATCATCTTTATGTTCCAAATGGAGAACTTCTTCAGGAGTTGATGGTAGCGGCACACAGTTCAACCTATTCTATTCATCTGGGAGGCACGAAGATGTACAGGGACTTGAGACAGTACTACTGGTGGCACGGAATGAAGAGAGAGATAGCAAGCTTTGTGGCCAAGTGCCTGGTGTGTCAACAAGTCAAGGCTGAGCATCAGAGATCTGCAGGATTGCTTTAACCACTACCTATATCGGAGTGGAAATGGGAGCACATTACCATGGACTTTGTTACGGTCTTCTCGAGGAGCCTAGTGGACACAATACAGTATGGGTAATTGTGGATAGACTCACCAAGTTCGCACATTTTTTACCCTTCAGAGTTGGGCAATCGACGGAGGCCTTAGCAGATATGTACATAAGAGAGATTGTGCGCCTACATGGAGTGCCAGTTAGCATCGTGTCTGACAGGGATACGAGGTTTACGTCTTACTTTTGGCGGAGTATGCAAGAGAGTCTCGGTACTCGCCTGAAGTTTAGCACAGCATATCACCCACAAACAGATGGCCAGTCGGAGCACACCATTCAGACGCTAGAAGATATGTTGAGAGCGTGCATGCTTGACTTCGGAGGATCATGGGAGGACCATTTGCATCTGGTCGAGTTTTCCTACAAGAACAGCTATCAGGCGAGCATCCAGATGGCTCCCTATGAAGCATTGTATGGAAGGAAATGTCGTTCCCCAGTATGCTGGAGTGATATAGGCGAGCGACAGATTCTCGGACCAGAGTTGGTTGTTCGTACAGTAGAAAAAGTAAAAAAGATCCAAGGTCACCTTCGAGCAGCCCAAGACAGACAGAAGCATTGGGCGAATGCACATCGTCGACCCTTAGAATTTTAGGTTGGAGATCACGTATTTCTGAAGATCTTACCTACTTGAGGGACTATCAGATTTGGAGGCAGAGGGAATTGAGTCTGAGGTACATCGGACCATTCGATATATTAGAACGCATTGGAGAGGTTGCTTACAGATTAGCCTTACCGCAGACCTTGGAAGGAGTTCATGACGTCTTCCATATATCTCAGCTGAGGAGGTACATACCGGATCCGAGTCACATACTTGACCACTCAGAGATCACAGTTGGCCCGAGCTTATCATACCAAGAGAAGCCCGTCGAGATTCTAGACAGGAGTAAGAAAATACTGCGAGGAAAGACCATCCCCTTAGTCCGCATCGCGTGGAGACATAATGCACCAGGCGAGTCAACTTGGGAATGCGAGGAGGATATTAGACAGTGCTATCCCCATCTTTTCGAAGGACTACGTACATATTAGCATCTTTTGTATTCAGTCGAAACTTCTTACCATGCGTAGGTTTTAATTTCGAGGACGAAATGCTCTAAGGAGGGTAGATTGTAAACCCCCTCGACCAATTCAAGACTTATTAGAATTAAATTGAGACGCTAGGGTTTATTTGGCATTAATTAGGATTAATGTGCGTCTATTTACATCTTAAAATGCACCTCGCCTTTGCATCTCAACTTAGCTACGCCGCAGTTCTTGAGAGAGCGCATTACAATTATTTAAATTAATTATAATTGAAGTCAACTTTACCTCATGGACGACCGTAACTGGATAATTATTGCCTCGAGACTCCTGTTAACTGAAGATAGAACACGTGTACACCCTAGCTAAGTGCGCACTTGATGCTATACTCGAGCAACAGCGAACTCGCGACACTATTCAAGAATAACGTATTAACCGTATGTAGATAATGCGTAGTATCTGATGCTTGTATTATTGTGTTATATTATTTGTCTAGGGTTTTTGGATCAGCCAGGAGACGCTACCGGAACAGGCTTTTGGCATTCATCTCTTGAAGACTCGGGCAAGATACCTTGCTATATTTTGTGTCTAATTTAAATTATGCAAATGCTGCATTGTATGCTTGTTGTTTTGCCTTATACAACTGTGCGCGTCCGAGATTGTCTCGGATGCATTCGACGGATACGTCGATGATTAGTATACAGGGTCTTAGTCATTAGCAGACTCACCTCATCGGATGATACCATGTTATCTTCCAAAACCTGACACTTTTACACGTAGTCATAGTGATAAATCTCATATTGGGATGCGTGTTCGCGTGATCGACTAGCTATCGTCGCGTATGACGTGCATCACGGTTAGCAAGCAATCTAGGACTATCTTAGTATAAAGACTTGGCATCTAGATAAGAGATATGCGCGTCGACTATTTGACTAGTATATCTATATTGAGAGGGGAGGACGACTGGTAAGAATTTGGGACACCCCACTCCTTTATACTGGCGCCGCACTCGACGGAATAATACGGACGTATATATATATATTACTGATACCATATTCTGTAGAGTGTTGGGCGTTACTTGATGACATTGCAGATACCACACTCTATAGAATGTCGAACGTTATTGTATTCCTGCGCCCGTGTTACAGGGGGCATGTGTGGCATATACTAGACGGTTGCCACGACTGGTAAATTACGTCAGCATATGTCTAGCCTACACCTTCCTATATACTCACAGTTGTCCTCATATTGTATTCACTTAGATGGCTAGCATACCCTTTATTGTATTTATCTTATTCAGTATTTATATATGGCATGTTTCTATATATCTTGTTACGTCCCTCTAGGGACCTGGTACCTTTTCAGTTTTGGACGAGGCTTTCTACCCCACAGTATACGACCCTGGACAGGAGACAAGATTTGCTACAGCTGAGTAGTGAGAGGTACAGCCGTCAGAGTTTTCGTGACCAGTTGGTAGGCCTTCATCCTGGATTGGGTGCATCATTATCTAGAGCCGATGCCCTAGTCATTATCTTTTATATCTCATTTCAGTACTTTTATTTCGTCATAGTAGTGGGTTTGTCCCCATCAGACATCTTGGTTTGTACTATGATATTTCAGACTGGTGTTTATCTTCCAGCAGTTTATGTAGTACTTCTTGCTCTTTATATAGTGGATGAGATTAGATTACCTGTTATTGACTGATATTGCACCTGTTAGTAGTATAGGACAGCGTAGCACTCTTCCTGGATCCATTAAATTAGGATATCCTCGAAGACGTGTCAGCTGGCTATTGCCACGTGGCCTGGTCCCGTGTACTTTTAGGACTGGGGCATGACATCGCCTAAGTTACGACACGTAGAATACATCATGTACTCCCTTGAGTGAAGGTGATAGTGCAAGTCGATATGCCACTTCTCCCACTCTTCCTAGCACGTCAAATGGTCCAATATACCTTGGGCTCAACTTTCTATGCCCTTCGAATCGAATAGTATCTCTAGTAGGTGATATCCACAAGAAAACATGATCGCCCTCTTTAAACTCCAAGGGACAACGATGAAGGTCTGTCCACTGCTTCTGCCAGTCTTGCGCTCTCATAAGTGTCCTTGTATCTTCTTCACCGTCTCTACGGTGTTGACTACCAACTCAGGTCCCAGAATCTGACGTTCTCCTACGTCACTCCAACACACGGGATACCTATGTGGTGCCCCGTTCCCCCTATTCGGGGAGTGCGACTAAGAAATATAAGACAGTATCATTCGATCAGGATAGATCGAATCAAGAAATCATCCTAGTTATAGAATTGTTTCTTCGGAATTAATTTCCATATTCAGTGGACCGTGCCCCCAGGATCGACTTAGCGGCAGAGTCAGGAGGGACCTATCCGCTGCATCTTTTGTTGCCTAGTTTTCGTTGTCGCTTGTTGCTTTCGTTTCTTGAGTTGGTTTTTGGATTTGCTTGCATTTTCTTGAACGGTTTCAATAGATTTTATTATTTTCGTTCGTTGAACTACACTTCAATTTTGATATGGAAAAGAGTAGAAGAGGTATTAATCAACTGTTCGTGGCAATGCAGGTGAACCAGTAGTAGGCAACGCTCGAACGGACTCCTGAAGCATCTCTTTCCTTCTTCCTTCTAACAAACTAAGTGAGTGGCTTATATTCGATTCAGTTAGCCCTTCTTCTAGTCTTCACACATAAAAATCTTACCTTCTTGTTTGCTCCGATCAAACGATACCAAGTAATAACTAAAAGATTTCAAGACAAAAAGGGAATAGACTTGGATTATTATGCTTGTCAATCAAACTTGTAAATGGTTACTTATTTGCAAGCTTATATTCGATTCAGTATACTCTCCTTTAAATTCTGTTATGTATAGAGATCATCCTGAATGCAACAAATTGTTAGGAAGACTATTCAAAATGGATCATATCATGCTACTTATCTCAAAATACTTTATTACCTCAACTGCATCAATTGATAACTCAATATAAACACCGTTGATCACGGACAACTTGTGCACAAGGTTAATGGTTCCTGTGGACGGTCGTTGGGGCACTGGCACCGATCCGATCCGGATGGAACTTCACCATAGTCTCAACTATCTGGATGAGATAGTTTGCAACCACTCATAAATCTTGGGTTGCATGCTATCCTCGTCAACGACTATATTCGTCAATTTTGGCATCAAGCTAGTGATCCCCTCGTATATTTAAACCTATTGCAAAGTAACTTGTGTCTTCGTGACAGGGAAGGACATGGTAAGTATTGTACAGGTGGTTCAGACGGGCTGGTAAATATGATCTGAATGGTGGAAGGTTATTTTATTGAATTTCTATATCTTTTGCTTGCTTATAAAATGAACAAAGGCAAGATAGAAAGACCACCAATAAATATGCATGCTTTATTTAAACAACGTATTGATTGGTATAGTTGGGTTAGCTTGCCTTCACCAGTATGTTTCGATGTATTGACCATCGTTGAAACAGGTTTTCCGCACTAAGGAGAGCCGAGCGAGGAGCAGAAGTCAATCCCCGATCCAGTCCAGCTGTAGGCGCGTCCAGAGCGTGCCATTTTTTGAAATATATTTTTAGCAATGAGCTAGATACTCAAAACTCAAATGCAACTCCATGGAAAGGACATTATTCTACCAGGAGGTCTTTACATTTTGAAGTTTAGTAAAGGATGCAATGTATTAGACTGTTATCTTATTTTGTGTCAATATTTTGTAAGCCCGTGTGGCAACCTTATGACTCAGTTCAAGAGTTTGTAATAGATGTTCATATTATCAATAAAAGAGAACTCTTATATGCTTCAAATATGTGTTTTAATTTATCTACATACTCTGAATATATGCTCGCTATGCGAAATAAAATACCTTTGTGCGGTGCACAACCTAGGCCAGCACGGCATCATGCCCGGGGGATGACTATCGATTCCACAGAATCGAGGCATGATATGTTGGTATCAAAGCACAACTTTAAGTTCCTTTGACTCTCAGACTGGAAAAGTCTTTTTAATGATCAAATCCCTGTGCGAACTCTTGAACTCGTTTGGCCAAAATAAGATACATTCATATAATGAGTCCATAATATATTATGATCCTGATGTAATTTACCTTCTTTTGAAGGAAGGGCTCAAGCGCAATCCTCAGTGCAAGCATCGGGCGAGATGCAAGCCCGGGAGAGTAGTTTCGGCACTTCAGGAAGCTCTCGGAGCCAGCGAGCCATGTCTTGAGCCGATCCTCTTCACAAATGATGCGGATGTTAGAAGCTAACCAACAAAGGGATGAAGCTCGTTATGAACAGAATGAGAAGCGAGCGGATGAGAGACTACTCAAGTTTCAAGACAATATGGAAGCAAGATTTTCAGTCCAACAAAAGCAGGTAGATACCCTGCAGCAGATTGTGCAGACTTTGGTCTCCAACCAGTCTACGATGATAGCAGCGACTCCGGTAGAGCAACCCGTGCTTGAAGTTGAGATGCCTCAAACTCCAAGGACGAGGGAAGTGATTGCCTTCAACTTTGGCGACTTCAAGAAAGTCTGTAATACGGCATTCAAAGGGACTGAGGATCCGATTATGGCTCTAGATTGGTTGGCCGAACTTGAGGATCATTTCTCACTACTAGAAGTACCTGAAGAGAAATACATCGCATGTGCTCAACTGCAGCTTCGTCTCAACGCGCACGATTGGTGGGATGTGCATCGACGATTTCTTCCAGTTAATGATGGAGGGTAGGCGATAGCATGGGATACTTTTTATGACACATTTGAGGAGGAGTTTATACCCCCACCTGTACGATGACAGAAGAAAAACGAGTTTGTACAACTTCGGTAACATGATAGTTAAGCAATACTCTGCTGAGTTCAACAGGCTTGCCAAGTTTGCTAGCTCCTATATACTCGATGCAGCAAGCTGTGCCAGACGATTCAAAGGGGGTCTACGTCCTGCCATCCACGTGCACGTTGTCATTCTACAATACCAGACTATGCGAGATGTTTTGAACTACGCTCTTTCTCTTGAACTGCAGTATCCTCATGTTTCTACCGGTATTGTGCATACCTCCAATCACAAACACCAGAGCAACGATAGAGGAAATATCGCTGCAAAGCATCCAAAAAATGGTGGTAAACAGGGAGGAGATATGAGCAAGACCTGCTTCTACTGTAAGAAGCCAGGGCACACAATTGATAACTGTTGCAAGAGACTCAAATTATGCCTTATTTATGGTGATTCAAATCATGCCACGCCTGATTATCCGAAATACTCTACTCAACACACTCAACAACCAAATCAGGCTCCTGTACCTCAGGCCAATCGAGCTGTGCCTCAGTAAGAGCGTCACCAGGCTCAAGGTCGGGTCTACACAATGACACGGGAGGAAGCTTTGGCCTCAGACACCGCTGTGTCAGGTGCTTTACTTTTTTAATAACATACCTGCTCGTGTACTATTTGATTCTGGTGCAACACAGAGTTTTATTTCCATAAATTTTTTCGTAGAAAAAATATATAAATGACTCCATTGTATCTAGACCTTAGTGTTAGCACATCATCAGGCACAAAAATACATGTCCGTTCAGTATGCCAAGGTGGTTATGTCTGTATTGGAGAAAGGAAGCTATTGCTGGATGTTTTAGTTCTAGATGTTCGGGACTATGACATTATTTTGGAATGGATTGGTTGGCGCCTGCTCGACAACTATTGAATGTACAGAAAAGTGAGTCATCTTCCGCCTGCCTAGAGAAGCCGAATTCTGCTATACGAGTATTCTAACAACTGATGCAACCAGGACCTGGATGGTGATTTCTTTAATATCTGCTCGGCGAATGCTATATTCAGGCTACGAGGGATTCCTAGCGTCGGTTCGAGACACACAGCAGAACTATGCAAACATCGAGTCTTCTTCCGTTGAGGCAGAGTTCCCAGATATGTTTTTGAGTGAACTATCCAGCATGCCACCAGACCGAGAGATAGAGTTCACCATAGACACCTTCCCGAATACACAACCGATCTCTAAGCCTCTGTACAGAATGGCCCCTACTGAATTGAAAGAATTAAAGTGCCAACTGCAAAAGTTACTGGATTATGGGTTCATCCATCCGAGCTTGTCTCCTTGGGGCGCGCCTGTACTCTTCGTAAAGAAGAAAGATGGGACGCTACGCCTCTGTATCGATTATCGGGAGCTGAATAAGATCACCATCAGAAACAAGTATCCTCTGCCAAGGATAGATGACCTGTTTGATCAGCTGCAAGGGGCAACGGTGTTTTCAAAAATCGATCTTCGCTCGGGCTACCACCATCTGAAGATTAAACTAGAATACATGCCAAATACTGCCTTCCGAACCCGTTAAGGGCATTATGAGTTTTTCGTTATGTCGTTTGGACTGATGAATGCACCTGCTGCATTTATAGACTTGATAAATCGAGTGTTTCATCTATTTATCGATAAATTCATGGTGGTATTTATCGATAACATCTTAATATACTCGAAGAATAGGGATGAATACGCAGGACACCTGCGGATGGTGCTTCAGACCCTTCAAGACAATAAGTTGTATGCCAAGCGAAGTAAGTGCGAGTTCTGGTTGGACTGCATATCCTTTTTAGGACACATTATTTCTGTACAAGGTATTTCAGTAGACCTAAGGCAGGTAGAAGCTATTATGCAGTAGAAATAACCTGAATCAGCTAGCGATATTAGTAGTTTTCTTGGACTGGCGGGCTATTACCGGAGATTTATTCAAGACTTTGCAAAGATTGCATCGCCCCTGACTCAGCTCACTCAGAAAAGAGCAAAGTTTACTTGGACGAATGACTGTGAAGCTTCGTTTATGGAGTTAAAGCAGTGCCTCATCTCTGCCCCAATCCTTACTCTTTAGGATGGACCGGATGACTTCAAAATATATAGCGACGCATCAGGAAAAGGTCTGGTATGTGTCCTTATACAAAGGGATAAGGTGATAGCCTTCGCGTCGAGGTAGTTAAAGCCACAGTGGTGTTCGCGGTGAAGCTGTGGCAGCACTATCTTTATGGTGTACCGTACAAGATCGATACGGACCATAAGAGTTTGAAATATCTGTATACACAAAAGGATTTAAATCTTCGACAATGACGTTGGCTCAAACTTCTTAGCAACTTTGACCTCATGATCAGATACACGCCTGGTAAGGAAAATATTGTAGCTGATACACTGAGTCGAGTGTTCATTGGGAGTTTGGCTATTGATGACAGGTTGCACTAAGATCTTGAATCCTTGGGCATTACACTACTAATCAGATACAAAAAGGGGGCACAAGTGGCACAACTGTGCCTCGAGCCTGACTTGTTACAAAAAGTCAAGACCACTCAGAAGGATGACCTGTTCCGGCAAAAGATCCAAGGTCTTATTTCAGCAGGAAAGGCAACCGACTTTGCGGTAGGCACGGACGGGATGATCCGAGTGAAGGGAAGACTGTGCATTCCAGACAATGTGGCCCTTAGAAAAGAGATACTCACTGAAGCCTATTATGCTAGTTATACTTCTCATCCGGGTAGCACAAAGATGTATCGAGATCTCCGTACGACGTTTTGGTGGCACGGCTTGAAATAAGATGTGGTATTGTTCGTGTCACATTTAATGGCTTGTCAGAGGGTAAAGGACGAGCACTAGAAGCTGGGCGAAGAGATGCAGAACCTCGATATTCCAGAGTGGAAATGGGAACATATAACAATAGATTTTATTGTTGGCTTACCAATGACACAATGGGGGAATGATGCCATCTGGGTCATTATTGATCGCCTTACAAAGTCAGCTCTTTTTCTTCCTATCAAGTCTACTTGGAGTGCCGATCGCTTGGCTCAGATCTACCTCAATGAAATTGTTCGGCTCTACGGTGTGCCAGTATCCATAGTCTCCGATAGAGATGGTCGATTCATATTGTGTTTTTGGGAAAGCCTGTAGTCAACAATGGGGACGAAGTTGAAGTTCAGCTCCTCCTACCATCCACAGACAGATGGCCAAACAGAACGTGTCAACTAGATCCTCGAAGACATGCTATGACTCTGCGCCTTGGGCTTGAAGACGAGTTGGGACTTGCATCTACCGTTAGCTGAATTTGTATACAACAATAGCTTCCAATCCAGCATTCAGATGGCGCCATATGAGGCAGTATATGTGCAAAAGTGTAGATCTCTGATCTGTTAGGACAAATTTGGAGAACGGCAGATCCTTGGCCCTGAACTTATGGAGCAGACTGTCCAAAAGATTCGCTTGATTCGGGAACGGCCAAAGGTAGCTCAAAGTCGCCAAAAGAGCTACGCTGATACGCATCGACGGCCACTTGAGTTTCTAGAAGGAGATCGTGTATTTCTTAAAGTTTTTTCCTTGCGAGGAGTTACCAGATTTGGAGCAAAAGGAAAGCTAAGTCCGAGATTTGTCGGTCCGTTCGAGATACTAAAGCGAGTCACCTCAGTTGAATATCAGATTGCCCCACCGCCGTCACTATACGAAGTGTACGATATTTTCCATGTTTCTCAACTTAGGAAGTATATGTATGACCCGAGCAATATGGTAGATCTAGATCAACTGGACCTCAGGATAGACTTGACGTATGTCGAACAACCTGTGCAAATTTTGGATCATAAAGAAAAGTTGTTTCGAAGTCGTTCGATTTCTCTCGTGCGCGTGCTTTGGCGAAATCACTCGGTCGAATAATCAACTTGGAAAATTAAATCTGAGATGAGGGAAAGGTTCCTTTTATTATTTCCTAGTGTTAAGTTATATTCCTAAGTTTTGGGATGAAACTTTCAATTAGTTGGTAGGATGTGGTGCCCCGTTCCCCCCTATTCGGGGAGCGCGGCTAAGAAATACAAGACAGTATCGTTCGATCGGGATAGATTGAATCAAGAACTCATCCTCGTTATGGATTTGTTTCTTCAAAATTGATTCCCATATTCAGTGGACCATGCCCCTAGGATTGACTTAGCGGCAGAGTCAGGAGAGACATCTCCGCTATATATTTTATTGCCTGGTTTTCGCTGTCGCTTGTTGCTTTTGTGCCTTGACTTAGTTTTCTGATTTTCTTGCATTTTCTTGAACAGTTTTGATAGATTTCATTGTTTTTATTCATTGAACTGTACTTTAATTCCGATATGGAAAAGAGTGGAAGAGGTATTGATCAACTGTTCATGGCAATGCTGGTGAACCAGCAGTAGGCAACGCTCGAACGGACTCATGAAGCACCTCTTTCCTTCTTCCTTTTAACAAACTATGTGAGTGGCTTATATTCCATTCAGTTGGCCCTTCCTCTAATTTTTACACTAAAAATCTTGCATTCTTGTTTGCCCCGATCAAACGATACCAAGTAATAACTAAAAGATTTCAAGACAAAAAGGGAATAGACTTGGATTGTTATGCTTGTCAATCAAACTTGTGAACGGTTACTTATTTTCATGCTTGTTCGTTTGGAATGTTCATCATATGCATAAATACAAGTTAGAATGTATACTCTCCTTTAAATTCTGCTATGTATAGAACTCATCCTGAATGCAATAAACTGTTAGGAAGACTATGCAAAATGGATCATATCATGCTACTTGTCTCAAAACGATCATTGCCTCAACTACATCAATGGATAACTCAATATAAACATCATTGATCACAGAAAACTTGTACACAAGGTCAATGGTTCCTACAGACGGTCGCTGGGGCACTGGCATCGATTCGATCCAGACAAAACTTTACCATAGTCTCAACTATCTGGACGGGATGGTTTACAGCCACTCATAAATCTTGGGTTGCATGCTATCCTCATCAACGACTATACTCGTCTATTTTGGCATCAAGCCAGTGAACCCCTCGTATATTTAAACCTATTACAAACTAACTTATGTCTTTATGGCAGGGAAGGATATGGTAAGTATTGTGCAGGTGGTTCAGACGGGCATATAAATATGATCCGAACGGTGACAGGTTATTTTATTGAATTTCTATATCTATTGCTTTCTTGTAAAATGAACTAAGACAAGATAGAAAGACCATAAATAAATATACATGCTTCATTTAAACAACGTGTTGATTGGTATAGTTGGGTTAGCTTACCTTCACCAGTATGTTTCGATGTACTGACCCTCGTTAAAACAGGTTTCTCGCACTAAGAAGAGCCGAGCGAGGAGCAGAAGTCAATTCCCGATCCAGTCTAGCTGTAGGCACGTCCAGAGCGTGCCATCTTTTAAAGTATATTTTCAGCAAGGAGCTAGCTACCCAAAACTCAAATGCAACTCCGTGGAAAGGCCATCATTCCACCAGAAGGTCTTTACATTTTGAAGTTTAGTAAAGGATGTAATATACAGGACTGCTATCTCATTTTGTGTCAATATTTTGTAAGTCCGTGTGGCAATCTTATGACTCAGTTCATGATTTTGTAATAGATGTTCATATTATCAATAAAAGAGAACTCTTCCATTTTTCAAATCTGTGTTTCAATTTACATGCATACTCTGAATATATGCTCGCTATGCGAAAAAAAAATACCTTAGCCTTGTGCAGTGCACAACCTAGGCCTGTACGGTGTCACACCCGGGGGACGACTATCGACTCCACGGAATTGGGGCACAACAACCTACACTTTCTTTCATACAACACTTCAAACGGAGCCATCTGGATGCTCGCCTAATAGCTCTTATTGTAAGAAAACTCCACAAGATGTAGGTGGTCCTTCCATGATCCTCCAAAGTCCAACATATAAGCCCCCAACAATCCTCCAGTATCTGAATAGTACGTTCGGACTGCCCATCTGTCTGCGGGTGATAAGATATACTGAACTTCAGACGAGTTCCAAGACTCTCCTGCATACTTCTCAAAAATAAGATGTACAACATGAATCCCTGTCTGACACGATACTAACCGAAATGCCGTGCAACCACACGATCTGCCTCATGTATAAGTCAGCCAAAGCTTCTGTAGACTGGCCAACTCTAAAAGGCAAGAAGTATGCAGACTTGGTGAGTCGATCCACTATTACCCATACTGCATCTCTTCCACTTGGACTCTTGGGAAAACTCGTGACAAAGTCCATAGTGATATGCTCCCACTTTCACTCAGGAATCAGTAGTGGTTGTAGTAGCCCTGCCGTTCTCTGATGCTCTGCCTTCACCTGCTGACATACTAGATATTTTGCTACAAAGCGAGCTATCTGTCACGACCCGCACCCGGAATTTGGGCATGAGTCGTGGGTACGTCCAGCCTACGCCGCAGCATCGGCGGTAGAACGCTGTCTAGGTCCCAACATATAATATATCCTGTCCATAGTCTCAACTCCGCACGGAGGACAAAGATAATAATCCACAGTTCTATGATATACTCAATCACAAATTAAATAGAAATAATAGCACGATGAGAATAGAAAAGAGTTCTAATAAAAACCAACCACAATAAGTCCAACTCAAATCCTGGGTCTAAATGACCTCACAAAGTCACAAATAAAAATACAACTCAGTCTCAGTCTAAAACAATAAATGCAGAAAATAATCTAAGAACAGCCAGGTAAATTCTCCTCTAGGCTAGGCAACTCCTCTGGGGTTTCTGGAGTAAAATCACCCTCTAATCCTGGGCCGTAATGAGTGGGGCAAAGATCCTCCAAGTCCTCTGAAAAATGTTATCCAGTCAGGATTGGAGCGAAGCACAAGCACTAACAGCAGTTTCATTAAATTGACAAAATCTATAAACAGTGTAAGAAATACAAGATGGAAATAAATGCTGAAAATGTAAATACTGGAGAAAAATGGAAATAGGCAATGGAGCATCTAGCAATGAACAATAAATAGTGAATGCTAGACAATAAGTAGTGAATGCTGGAACAGGTAAATCTGAATAAAATAGACATCTAGCTAAGTGTTTGAAATATTAGTTTATTATGTAATCGGCTTGGGACTTGATCAGGCTGGTTATATATGATTAACTATGATTCCTGTAGGTCAGGCTAACCATATGGTTAGCTATGATGCATGTAGTGGTCAGGTTAATCATATATAACAGCTATGATGCATGTAAGATGGTCAGGCCGCACCCAACGTGAGAAGTGGGGTGAGCTATGATGCATGTAAAGGATTTGGATATGATCACATAATCTACTAATAGTTCCCCATCCCCCAGCTAGCACGATGGATTCCAATCACAACTCCTCATGATGGGGACCTAGGGTGCTAATCCGTGTATCCATAGTGTCGGAATCAAGTATGTAATACACTACAATTTATAGAAGTAATCAACAATGAAAACTGTCAGAGAATGTACTCGCCTGTGGTCCTGAGCAAGGTGTGATGATCGATGTCCAAAGTGAGATCACAATGACCTATATATAAGATATCAAGATTAAAAATGGTGTTTGGAATGATAAAAGGGATTAACTAGTTGAAATTATGTTTCTAGGCCATTTTTAGGTCTATACAAGGTTAACTTGGTCATTTGGTCAAAATCAAATTAATACTAGTCTTATGCTAGTCTATAACTGCCATACTAGATATTATTAATACACAATTAGCTTATATAGTAAGGTATCATGATATCTAGTTAGTACCTAGATTTAAGCTGAAAACTTTAGTCTAACTGAGATACCACACATATCTTAACACTTACGTACTGATACTTTAAATAGTATGCTAAAATACTATGTTACTAGTTAATACTTACCTACTCTTAATCCTAATCCTTAACCCAATTCAGTGTCACCTAAGATATGTATACTAGCTGTCAATGGATTGGATCACTTTCATATCCCAAGTCATGGCAACTATAGTTGCTGATACTATAGTGTATCAGTAAATACTAATAATACCTTAACACACCCATTTCAAAATATTAGTCTTCCTCCCCTAGGTACATACCAACATATGTTCATGTGTTGTATAAAACTCAGCATCAAAACCTAAACTCCAAGCCTCATCACAGAATTCCCCATATGCCCCCAACTAGCTAACCCAAAACCTGATACACTCACCAAAACCCCTACACTGACACATAACTCTAAGACTGAAATGGCACTGTGTGCACAAGCACAAACACCATTCCCTTACTGAGAATCACTACTCAGTTCAAAAACTGCACACACTCAGTGCTAGTACACACACCCATTCACAGATGTTCACACAGGTTGCCACAAGCTACACTAGGCCATTAGGACTAATACACAGTCACACAGGTAATACACAGTTTGCTCACTGCTCACTGCTCACTGCTCACTGGGTTTTGGGATACTCACACATGTACATAGTCCTCACAAATCACTCACAGGCACTCTGATACACACTCTAATTCACTTGCACAGACACAAGTGACTGAATACACACACACTGTTCTGCACACAGACACAGCACAGCCATTAAACCCCCTCCCTCTCACTGATACTTAACACTCAGGTAACACAATTTCACCAACAGTATGCTGATACACTAGACTTATACACCTACACACGGGTATCTAAAGTACTGAACTCACACACACGAGTTCATACTGATACAAAACACACAGATAGGAACTGAAACTCACTGACACACTGACACAGTTAATTCACCTATGCACACACTAAAATAATTGCACAGTTATGTTCAATATTCAGAAATCTTAATCCTAAACACACACTCAAACTGAACACTCACATACACATGTACCCAACTCTGCACAGTGAGAACACCCAGATATTTGCATACCTACACACACTGACATCTAACACAATGAACACACTGCTCCACAGGAAATTTCCCAACACACATGCATAGATCTGGACCAACCCGACTGTGCACACAGTTTCCCCCAAATTCCTACTGTATAATGAATGCCCCCAAACACATAATATCTATATTCAATACGTATGTAAATATGGGTGAGTATATATAAGTTTAACCTGCAGTATTAGAACACGTAGATAGGTAATCCCTAAGAACCATATCACCAAACACTTGGTGTGCAGAAAAAATAAATTTACATATAAACCCATAAATCCTCAATCAACCCTAAAAATCAAGATCAAAACTAAATGTAGGAGATGTAAACATGCCTACACGAAATCCCTAAGTTAGGGTTCCAGAAATTTGGGGAGAACACTCGAAAATTCACCAAAACCCTAGATCTCCTAGGTTTACATGTAAAATCCCTAAAATTCGAATTCTAAACCTTAGGGTGGGTTCCTAATGGGCATTAACATCTGAAAACAGAATTTAAATGAATAAAAAATAGGGTTTTACCTGCAGGGATGGTTTCTCCAATGGGAGTTCTTCTTCCCCAAGGCTTTTGACCCAAGTTCCTTGCTTTCCTTGCTTTAGAGGAGAAGAATGGGATCCCTAGGGTTTGATCTCAAAATTTGGAGTGGGGAGATGGCTTTCTTGATGGAGGCTAGGGTTTCTCCTTTCTACAAGAAGGAAGAGAGGGTTCCTTTTTATATTAAGGCCCAGTTAGGGTTTCTAATGCATAGTCTAGGTTTAACCCCTAGGTTAGGTCATGTAGAACCTAATTAACTAAGGTTTAGCCAGTCTAGGGTTTGAGGTCCAAACCTAAAGTTTGAATTCTAGGATTTCTCTAGAACTGGGTTTTCAAATTAGGGTTTAGTCATTAGGGTTTGTCCTAATGAGTTCTAGGGTTTGACCTAAACCAAATATTATTAACAACATATAATTACTTTATAAAACTCAGCAGATTAATTACATACATATATATTCAGAATAGTAAAATTACACAAATGCCCTTATTTGGAAAAGTGGTAGTGACAAGTCTACCCTCCTAAAAGAAATTTTGTCCTCGAAATTAGACTTAACTAGTACAAGAATGAAATCAGAAAAGGAAATACCTCAAGTCTAGAAGAGATACGGGTATTGCTCGCGCATTTTGTCCTCTCTCTCCCAGGTCGACTCCCCTGGAGAGTGATGTCTCCATGCAACACGAACCAAAGGAATGGTTTGGTTCCGCAACACCTTCTCTCTGCGGTCCAAGACCTCTACGGGCTGCTCGGGGTAGCTGAGCGTCGGACCAACCTTAATCTCCGAGTGATCAAGTACATGACTAGGGTCTGCCACGTACCGTCTCAGCTGCGACACGTGGAACACATTATGCACTCCCTCTAATGTAGGCGGCAAGTCTAGTCTATACGCCACTGCACCTATCTTCGCAAGAATACCGAAGGGTCCGATGTAGGATGGGCTAAGCTTCCCGCCTCTGCCAAAACGAATCGTGCCACGCGTCGAAGAAATCCGTAGGAATACTAGATTGCCAACCTAAAACAAAACAGTCTCAACATGCAGTCTAAACAAACAACACAAACCAGAAAATAACAATCTATACCTGAAACTCAAGGGGTCTACGGTGGCTATCGGCCCAATGCCGCTGTCTGTCCTGTGCCACTCGCAGTCTGTCTCTGATGAGTTTCACCTTTTCTGCTGCATCCACGACCATTTCTGGTCCTAGCAAGGCTCTCTCTCCAACGTCGTCCCAAGACAACGGTGTACGACACCTCCGTCCATAAAGAGCCTCAAATGGTGACATCTCGATGCTGGCCTGGTAGCTGTTGTTGTAAGCGAACTTTACCAGGTGCAGATGATCCTCCTAAGAACCTCCGAGATCTAGAACGCAAGTGCGTAGCATATCCTCGAGGGTCTGAATAGTCCTTTCAGACTGCCCGTCTGTCTGGGGGTGATATGCGGTACTGAACTTGAGCTGAGTGCCCAAGCTAGCCTGCAGACTCCTCCAGAAGTGGGAAGTGAAACGGCTATCCCGATCCGAGATGATGCTTACAGGAACTCCATGAAGCCTAACAATCTGACGCACGTACATCTCTGCTAGCCTCTCTGTCGATGTGCCCACCTTGAAAGGTAAGAAATGGGCTGATTTGGTCAACCTGTCCACGATGACCCAAATCGCGTCCTTTCCTCCTGGAGAACGTGGAAGTCCTGAAACGAAATCCATGGTCACGTGCTCCCATTTCTATTCTGGAATCGGTAAAGGTTGAAGCAATCCACCTGGCCTCTGCCGGTCTGCCTTTACCTGCTGGCACACTAGACACCGGGATACGAAGCGTGCTACCTCGCGCTTCATTCCATACCACCATACGTGCTCCCTCAAGTCTCGATATATCTTGTTGGCACCGGGATGCATCGAGTACTGAGAGCGGTGTGCCTCCTGCAAAACCTTCTCGCGCAGCTCCCCGCTCGACACACATATCCTCGTGCCGTGCCGTGAAGAACCGTCATCTGCGATAGTAAAGTCGTCCGACAATCCTATCTGAACCTGTGCTCTGATACTCCTCAGAGTCTCATCATCGTACTGCGCAGCTCTGATCCTGTCCATCATCTCGGACTGTATCTGCAATCCCCACATCTGAATCTCAGTACCGGGAACTAACACCTCAATCTCCAAGCTCTCCAAATCCGCCAACAAATGTCTATCTGTTGTCAAGTACATAGCCATCGGATACCTGCTCAAGGCATCGGCGACTACGTTGGCCTTTCCTGGGTGGTACTGCAATGAGATGTCAAAGTCCTTCATCAACTCTAACCACCTCCTCTGCCTCATGTTCAGCTCCTTCTGTGTGAATACGTACTTCAAGCTCTTGTGGTCTGTGAAGATCTCCACACGCTCTCCGTACAGGTAATGCTTCCACAGCTTTAGAGCGAAGATAACTGCTGCCAACTCTAAATCGTGGGTGGGGTAGTTCTTTTTATGAGGGCATAACTGCCTGGAAGCATAGGCAATTACCTTCCCGTGCTGCTGAAGAACACATCCCAGACCCTTTCCTGAAGCATCACTGTAGATGGTGAAACCACCTGTCCCTGCTGGCAACGTCAAAACTGGAGCTGTCGTCAACCTCTTCTTCAGCTCATCAAATGCAGCCTGGCACTCCTCCGTCCAGACAAAATCCACATCCCTCCTAGTCAGTCTGGTCATCGGCGCCGCAATCTTGGAGAAGTCTTGTACAAACCTCCTGTAGTACCCTGCTAGCCCGAGAAAACTTCTGATCTCAGCTACCTAACTGGGGGTAGCCCACGACTCCACTGCCTCGATCTTCTGTGGGTTAACCGAGATTCCGTCACCCGATACCACATGCCCAAGAAATTCGACCTTGTCAAGGAAGAATTCACACTTAGAGAGTTTCCCGTACAGCTTCTCCTTCCTGAGAGTCTCTAAGACCAATCTCAGGTGCTCTTCGTGTTCCTCCGGGGTCTTGGAATACACGAGAATATTTTCGATGAACACCACTACGAACTTGTCAAGGTACTAATGGAACACCTTGTTCATCAGGTTCATGAATACTGCCGGTGTATTGGTTAAACCAAATGGCATCACCATGAACTCAAACTGGCCGTATCTGGTCCGAAAAGCTGTCTTCGGCATGTGTTCTTTCTTCACCTTCACCTGGTGATAGCCTGACCTCAAATCTATCTTTGAAAACACCCTCGCCCCGCTCAACTGATCGAAAAGATCATCTATCCTCGGTAGCGGGTACTTGTTCTTAATAGTGATATTGTTCAAAGCTCTATAATCAATGCACATACGCACCGTGCCATCCTTCTTCGGTACGAACAATATCGGAGCTCCCCATGGTGATGAACTGGATTTGATGAAGCCTTTGCCCTGCAGCTCCTCAACTTGCTTCTTCAGTTCTGCCAGCTCGCTGTTGTTGACTCTATAGACATGTTGTGAAATAGGCTCCGCTCCTGGAACCAAGTCTATAGAGAATTCAACATCTCTGTCTGGCGGCAAGCCTGGCAACTCCTCTGGAAATACATCCAGGAACTCCGCTATCAGAGGGTGTGGCAACTCCTCTTCTTCTGCCCTGGCTCCGCAAAATGTGCCCCTGCTCTGTTCCGCTGCTCCTCTGACGACCTCAAATTCCGGCTCTCCTGGTGGTCTAAATAATACTCTGCCTCTATAATAATCTATAGTAGCATGATGCCAACTCAACCAGTCCATTCTGAGTACAATATCGTACCCCGGAAGTGGCATGACAAGTAAGCTCACGCTCAACTCTCGGCCTCCTACTGACACCCTCCGGTCCTTGCAGTGATCACGGACTAGGATAATACCTCCACCAGTCATGATCTTGCAAGTCCTAGCTAATGGTTCTGTGTCTAAATGATGTCGAAGCGCATAAGATACAGACACAAAACTATGGGAAGCGCCAGAGTCGAATAAGGTAAATGCGGGAATACAATCGAGAAGAACCGAACCTGTGATCAAGTCTCCTGCTGGCTCGATCTCCTCGACTGCCATGGCATATGCTCGTCCCTGGGGTGCACCTCTCTGCTGCTGATGCTGGGCGAACTTCTGATGTTGCGGTGGAAGTGGTCCCCTCTGTTGTTGGCCTCCCGGTGCGGTAGGCACCCTGTCTGATCCTCTCTGGGCGGCTGCTCCACCCTGACCTGGACGAAAGGTAGGACAATCCTTCAGCTGGTGTGTCGTCGATCCGCAGGACAGACATGAGCCCAATCTCTTCCTGCAGATATCTCTAGTATGTCCCATCTTCCCGCAGTATGCACACTGGATGGCGGGCTGAGTCTGTCTCTGTTGCTGCTGCTGGACCTGTCCTCGGGCTGGTGCCTGATGCTGCTGCTGAAAGGATCTCTGCTGTTGCTGCTGAAAGTGTGGACGCTTGCCCGGTCCCGTACTACTGTTTGCTCCTCCGGAACCATCGCGTCCCCTCTTGGGCCTGAGGCCCAAGTCGTCCTTGGCTACTTGGGCATCCATCAATATGCCCTCGTAGGTAGCTGTGCGACGTCCCGACGTGCGAGACTTGATCTCCCTTGTCAGCCCCTTTCTGTCACGACCCGCACCCGGTTTAGGGGCACGAGTGCGTGGGTACGTCCAGCCTACGCCGCAGCATCGGCGGTAGAACGCTGTTTAAGTCATGTAACTATCTAATCAACTCACGCTAGTATCCAACTCCATAAGGAGACACGGATAACACTATAAAATGAACAACATACTCAATCACAACTACAGCACGATAAGAATTTGAAAAAACAAAAGAATACATCACAAGTCTACTGACAAAATAATCATACCTGCAATCTGTAACATCCAATCCCCAAGTGTATCGAAACCCAGTCTACTAAGGTCACAGTCTGGAAAAATATTTTCCAGTCAGGAAGGAGCAAAGTACATCTCTAAATAGCAGTTCTATATAAATGACATAAACTATGTAGCAGTTCTAGATGGAAATATACCAGAGGCATGTATAGGTACGAGAAATGTACAATGAAAGAAATACTAGAATACTGTAAGTAACTGCAGGAAAAGAAACAATATGTCCATGAGCAAGAAATCTATGACTAAGTGTGTGAGTACTAGCTTTAACATGTGATCGGCTTGGGAACTTGATCAGGCTGGTTACATGTGATTAGCTATGATTCACGAAGGTCAGGCTAACCGTTGGTTAGCTATGATGCATGTAGAGGTCAGGCTAATCACACGTAACAGCTATGAGGTACGGAGATGGTCAGGCCGCACCCGACGTGAGATGTGGGGTAAGCTATGATGCATGAAAAGTTGGGTATGATCACATATCTACACTAAAATACTCCCCGCCCCCGACTGGTATAGTAGATCCAATCATGGTATGCTATGGCACGGGATTCCCTAGGAAGGTAGCAAATCTCCCCGGGAATCAGTGTCTGTACATGCACAAGATAACAAGGAAAATAATTCTTGTACAAGCTACACCATGAATAAGGAATAACATCTCATGACGAGATCCGTGTATACCAATCCGTGTAACCAACGTGTCAAGACATGGATATTTACACTAGATACAGTGAACATAGGAGATATCATAAATTAGAAACTAATCAGAGAATGTACTCGCCTCGGGTCCTTAGCTGGTAAAACCAATGTCCTGTCCCAGAGTATCGTCTGGAGGATGCAACAGTCCTAAAATATATCAATACAACATTTGCATCAGGTGCTACACTAACACATCACAAATACATGAACTCAGGGGCTCTATCAGGTATGGCACTAGTCAACTAGGGTCACCTAGTAATTTACCAATTAATCATATTATAATTTCCATCAACTACAATAGTAGATATATGTAAAAATATACTTTAAAATAAATAATACTTGTATACATACTAAAAAGAATTTAACCTAATATATGCATATATCAAATATATATACCAATATAAATTACTAGCTATAGTTGTATATTTACTAAAATACGTACATTTATATATTAACATATATCAAAATACGTCCATAACATATGTGTGCAAAGTACATTTTTAGAATATACATATATATATATTGTCACCATCATTCTTAAACATACTAATATTAATTTACCAATTCCACTTTATACCATATATATACAGATGCCAATTAATTCATATATAAAAATATGTTTTATTACACATATACTACATGAAATTATACCAATTAAATATATGTATAATTATACCAACAATATATATACATATATACATATATATATATATAAGTATATATATATACCAAATAATTATATACATATACTAAAAATATATACATAGATACCAAATTAAATACATATACTAGAATACAAATCATTTCGAAAATATTTGAACAATAATTGTTAAACTTCCCTTTTTAACAAAATTACAATTTAAAGGTTTATTTATAAAAATCAGAATTTACGTAGAATCCAATATATTTGTTCACATAATCAAAAATCCTGATATTTATTACTAAACTAATTAAATCTTACTAAACTAATTATATATATTACCAAACTAAATATATAAATTTACTAAACTAATTACATTAATAAATAACTACTGATTAATAATTAATTACTGATTATTAATAATTTACTGATTAAATGATTAAGTATTTAATTAACTAATCTAATCAAATTAACTAATCTAATCAGAATTAACTAAACAAATTCTTAATTAACTAAACCGTTTATTAATTAACTAACCCGATTTATTAACTCACTGTTTAAACCCGTAACCTAACCCAAACAACAGAAGAAAGGGGGAAAGAAGAGGGCTCACGGGGTTCCTCCGGCGTCGGCGCGGGGTTCACTGGGGTCGGCGCGGTGGGAGCTCCGTCGAGGTCACGCGGTGGTCGGCGTTCTCGTCCCGAGGAGGCGGCGGCGTGGAGCTCGAGAGCAGCGGCGTGGAGCTCGAGGGCAGCGGCGTGGAGCTCGAGGGCAGCGGCGGCTTCGAGGCGGCTGCACCCGGTCGAAGCTCGACGAGGTCGAGGCGGATCCGAGGCGGCGGTCGACTCGGCTCGAGGTCTGAGGCGGCGGCAGCGGTCGAGGGCTGCGGTGCTCGGTTCCAGCGGCGGCTGTTCGACTCAGCGGCGGGCCAGATCGAGGAGGCGGTCGACGGCTTCGTCCCGAGGAGATCCGAGGCGGTCGGCGGGAACTTCTCGGCGGATCTGGGCGGCCACCGGCGGCTGTTCTAGGGTTAGGGTTAGGTTTAGGGTTCTGGGTGTGTCAGGGGGTCGTGTCCGGGTCTGCCGGACACGGGGATGATGCTCTGTGGGCGTGTCCGGGTGTTGGACACGGGGTGGGTGTTCGCTGTGGTGTGGGGGTTGTGTCCGGGTGTGTCGGACACGGAAATCAGGTTGTAAAGTTGTAACCGGACACAAGAAATAAATGGATATGATGGGACACCCGGGGTCGGACCCGAGGCCATCACGGTTGACACGGTGATGCTGGACACGGACACGAGCACACAAAAATGGTGGTGGCTTTGGCTTGTGGGAAATTGTGGGGGCTAGCTAATAATCTGGAGATTAGGGTTTCTTGGAAATTGTGAGAATAAGAACTTAAATAGGGAGAGATGGTGTGGGATAAAGGGTTGCGGGTTGGCCCAATAATGAATGGCCCAGAATTAATTAAACGGGTTTCTCACGTGGGGAAAAATGAGGATGTGAAGGCTAGTTGATGGGAAATGGCAACTTGTAAAAATAAAAATAAAGATTATAATTTCAGAAAATATTTTAGGAAAGCTATGTAATTTATTTATTTACTATCCCATTAAATATAAAAATTATTTTGAAGAAACAACTAGTCTTTTAATTAATTTTATCCAATAAATAATTTTATGATTTCAAGCCAATAAACATTTGAAACTAGAGGAATATATATATTATTATTATTTATTTATTTTGTACTACATCGACACTTAGGAAAAAGGATTTTTATAAAGGATTTTTAAATTACCTTCTACAATCAAACATCGTTCAAAATCAAATAAAAATTTCAAGGAGAAATATTTTATAAAACTTGATATTTTAAAATAAATTAAAATCTAATTATTTTGGAAATTGGAAATCGGAGGTTACAAGTCTATCCACCTTAGAAAAATTTCGTCCTCGAAATTTTAGGGATGACTAGGATAGAAAAAAAATTTGTTGTTCATAATGATGAATATATCATTGAAGAAAATATTTCTATAAGGAGAATATTTACCAAACAGAAGAAAACATGAAGAAAAAGAAAATATGGTTTAAGACAGGAATAACTTGAAGGAATCATGGCTCGGCCTTGAATCCTCTAGAAAGTTTAGGTTTTGGGAAGTAGACACGATCACTGAAAAACAGATAATTGAAATAATGCACGTTACCTTTTCAAAGTAACTAAACCAAGGAAGACCCAGTATAATGAATGATATAGACATGAAAGTTATAGCTAATTCGAAAGATATGGTCGACAATTTGATTTAAGAAACTTAAATACATCCTTCAGAATGTGATCAAGAGACATCTAATCGCCTTTCTTAATTTCTAGGAAAAAGAAAGAAAAGAGTAGTCTTTACTACCATCTGAAAATAATCCTTCCTTTTTATCCTCGTTCATTTTACTTTTCTCAATCTTGTGATTCATCATTAACTAATACCTATAAAAGTTTCAAATTCCACAAACTTTATTAGATTAGATCTTAGAACTTCTGAATCAAAATTTATTACATGTCCAAAATCCTTATCATCAAATTCGAGTTTGTTTATCTTAACATCAACTATACCTCGATTATTTTCTTCGATTTCAAATGTTATTGTCATGGTCAAGATTTTAATTTAAATCACAACCTCAATATACCATGATCTTACCTTACGATCTTCAATTATATGATCCTATAATCAATTATATTACAATCTTCTTTACCATGAGCTTCATTTCATTCCATATTTCTTTATCCGTATGTATAATGTTTCCGAATTTTGAACCAATATTTTTTTTTCATCCTCTGAATTTATTATCCCAATGTAAAATTTTTACTACTCAAATCCTCAATATTTTAATTGAATTCCAGTCGTATCATAATCTCCTCAAATTTTGAGTAAATAACTAAATACAAGATTTACTATCCTATCCTTTTAATTGAAATCCAATCAATGCATATTTATAAAACTTAAAAATATGCATCCCAAAATTTAACTTTAAACACTCATCAATCATCTAACTCAAATTCAATTGATGCTTATTCCAATCTAACTCCTCATCCCAAGAATTTAATTTGACACTATTCCATTTACGATTTTATTTCCTGCTTTTCTTTTTCCTCAAATACTCAACGATGCGATGCTTCTAGTATCTTCAATGCAACATTCATACTATATAAAAATTCTATCTTGCAATCAAATAGATAAGATAATCTCTCAAATTTCTCAAATTTTTTTTTTTTAATAATCAATTCAATCATATCAAGACCTCCTTAAAATTAATAAATCCTCTAATTTTTGGCTCTGTGAATTTCTTAATTCTCCCTTTAAGTAAATGTTTGTCCTCGAATTTCAATCATACCTCGATTTTCATAAAATCAATGATCCATCAACTCCGTTATAACAACCCCTAAATTCTTTATTTAATTTAATGCTCATCCACAAATTTAATCCTCTTGTCTCTTTTTGTCAGTCATAACCTCGTCATAGATCTTTGCTATGGTCAAACCCAATGATCATGGTTTAAGAAAACTCTACCTACAGCCATGCCATTTAAAAAAATATAGGTCATGTGTCTTTGGACATGGTAATTCAGTCTCTGTTAGGGGGGTACTACTAGTTATATTCTAACAAGAAAATCATGCATGTGAACCACAGTACTAGAAAAATCAATCAATCAATCGAAAGGCGAAAGAAAAGGAACATTAGGAAGGAAGAAGGATCATGTTAACATATTACTTGTAGTGTCTACTATCTCTAACAAACACTTAACTCTAGCACACTAACAAATTCCTATTCATGTACACTGGTACCCATATCAACTAATCATATATTAATATTCATATCTCTCATCTACCAAAAATTAATCCTCAAAATAATCGTCAAGGTTTAACTTCCCGATCAACTTAAAATAAAATGCATATACCTCCTCAAAATTAGATACTTCACATCGAAATCACTTCTAAAATCTTTGTAGCCTTAACTATGTTTAGTGAATCAAATTTAAATCCTCAATATTTTAACAACATAAAATCTCAACTCCTTAAAAATTCTGAAAATTTAAAATTCATTTCCACCTTTTAATTTATAACTCCTCAATGTACATATTAGTGCTCACGGTCTCTGATACTCAAGGTGCACTCAATACCTCTATTGTCTAGAACTGTGTACTAAATTTGTACTGCCCGAATTACTTGCACTATTACCTCCAATGATCAAAGTTATCATCAACTGTGTTTTCTTTCATGATTTCAATTTATGTCAATTGGTATATCATCTAATTATCAACACACAGAGTGCTTACTGTTATTAACGTCATCCTTGACTAATCCTCGATATAGAATCATTAGCACTCTTGGTATTATATCACTAGCTGCATTAATGGATTATCTCATCAAGCTTATTAGACTCATGATCACCTGTATCCCCTATAACACTCATGTTTCTTTACTCTCATGGGTATGTGTATGGTTCCTCATCTCGATGGTTGTATATGTATTTCCTTCAATCCTTTAAAGCCTATTAAACTAATCCGTGATACGCTTCACAACTTCCATTACTAATCCTGATATTTCTCTACTTATGACATCTCATTAAACCCTTTATACATATACATTTCTTTACCTTTAACATTTCCGATATCAATCATCAAATTGGACATCATGCTCCATAAATCCTTAACACAATTCTCGGATACTTAATCGTTTACATAGATCACTCAATTACATAATCATGATTATCCAGGACGGGTAATTGGCTCTGATACTAACTCTGAGAACTATCACTGATACTCTATACTCTCCTTAACTCTCAGTCTCTAATGACACTACTCCTAGAATCATTGGTACAAGGTACTATGCTAAGGGCTAACTCTAGATTAAAGCCTACTGCTCACATGCCCATCTAAGAAACACTTACAAATCACTAGCAACACAGTCAATACTAATACAAGACACAAACAAAATTACAAGCCACTAATTACCATGCTTAACAAGAAATCCTCAAGGAATAGGAGCTCAAAGACTGAATTGAGGACAGAAGGTATCCTTACTGCTAGTAAAAAAAGAAGCGGTAGAACAAAGTCCTGGAATAACAGAAATAGACAAGTCTTGAGATGATACTTTAAGAACCAATTTAAGATACAACCTGATAATCATACACGTCTATCCGAAATCATGACACACAGAATCCTCGCCATGCCAGTAAGCATAGATGCGATAAACGACAGGTTCCGTAACTAAGGTATGCAACCCTATAATCATGTCATCTAGAATACTCGCCACGCCAACCGGTATGGCTGCGAGAACTCTAAATCTCATAACTAAAGTATGTACATCCAAGTTAGGTTCCTACGTTCTCGTCACGACAGCTAATATGGCTGCGATAAACTCTAGGTTCCATAACCAAAGTAGACGTTTTTACCATTCTCACTGTCCTTATCAATATATGTCATCAGATGATACCGTAAATTTTAGTCCGTAAAATTCATCTCAATTTGAAATCAACTCAACAACGATACCAAGAATTAAAGTTAACAACTGGTCAACAAGAATCAAACTCAACAATGATACCAAGGATTTAATTTAATAACTGCTCAACAAGAATCAAGTTCAGTAACAACAAGCGAGAGCGGACGAAAACAAGGAAAGATTTAAATTGGAAATTATAATAAGATTCTCAAGGGGTCGTCCCAGGAATCTCTCAAGAATTTGTGATTGAGTATCCTCTCTCATCCTAGTATCCTATGTCCTATATTCTATAGCAGGTACGCAGTAGTACAACTATGACGTCGCACTACCACGACATCGCACAACTTGCGAAGTCTGACCTGCATGGGCCACCACTAAAACGTGTCACGACCCGCACCCGGTTTAGGGGCACGAGTGCGTGGGTACGTCCAGCCTACGCCGCAGCATCGGCGGTAGAACGCTGTTTAAGTCATGTAACTATCTAATCAACTCATGCTAGTATCCAATTCTATAAGGAGACACGGATAACACTATAAAATGAACAACATACTCAATCACAACTACAGCACGATAAGAATTTGAAAAAACAAAAGAATACATCACAAGTCTACTGACAAAATAATTATACCTGCAATCTGTAACATCCAATCCCCAAGTGTATCGGAACCCAGTCTACTAAGGTCACAGTCTGGAAAAATATTTTCCAGTCAGGAAGGAGCAAAGTACATCTCTAAATAGCAGTTCTATATAAATGACATAAACTATGTAGCAGTTCTAGATGGAAATATACCAGAGGCATGTATAGGTACGAGAAATGTACAATGAAAGAAATACTGGAATACTGTAAGTAACTGCAAAAAAAGAAACAATATGTCCATGAGCAAGAAATCTATGACTAAGTGTGTGAGTACTAGCTTTAACATGTGATCGGCTTGGGAACTTGATCAGGCTGGTTACATGTGATTAGCTATGATTCACGAAGGTTAGGCTAACCGTTGGTTAGCTATGATGCATGTAGAGGTCAGGCTAATCACATGTAACAGCTATGAGGCACGGAGATGGTCAGGCCGCACCCGACGTGAGATGTGGGGTGAGCTATGATACATGAAAAGTTGGGTATGATCACATATCTACACTAAAATACTCCCCACCCCCGACTGGTATAGTAGATCCAATCATGGTACGCTATGGCACGGGATTCCCTAGGAAGGTAGCAAATCTCCCCGGGAATCAGTGTCTGTACATGCACAAGATAACAAGGAAAACAAGTCTTGTACAAGCTACACCATGAATAAGGAATAACATCTCATGACGAGATCCGTGTATACCAATCCGTGTAACCAACGTGTCAAGACATGGATATTTACACTAGATACAGTGAACATAGGAGATATCATAAATTAGAAACTAATCAGAGAATGTACTCGCCTCGGGTCCTTAGCTGGTAAAACCAATGTCCTGTCCCAGAGTATCGTTTGGAGGATGCAACAGTCCTAAAATATATCAATACAACATTTGCATCAGGTGCTACACTAACACATCACAAATACATGAACTCAGGGGCTCTATCAGGTATGGCACTAGTCAACTAGGGTCACCTAGTAATTTACCAATTAATCATATTATAATTTCCATCAACTACAATAGTAGATATATGTAAAAATATACTTTAAAATAAATAATACTTGTATACATACTAAAAAGAATTTAACCTAATATATGCATATATCAAATATATATACCAATATAAATTACTAGCTATAGTTGTATATTTACTAAAATACGTACATTTATATATTAACATATATCAAAATACGTCCATAACATATGTGTGCAAAGTACATTTTTAGAATATACATATATATATATATTGTCACCATCATTCTTAAACATACTAATATTAATTTACCAATTCCACTTTATACCATATATATACAGATGCCAATTAATTCATATATAAAAATACGTTTTATTACACATATACTACATGAAATTATACCAATTAAATATATGTATAATTATACCAACAATATATATACATATATACATATATATATATATATAAGTATATATATATACCAAATAATTATATACATATACTAAAAATATATACATAGATACCAAATTAAATACATATACTAGAATACAAATCATTTCAAAAATATTTGAACAATAATTGTTAAACTTCCCTTTTTAACAAAATTACAATTTAAAGGTTTATTTATAAAAATCAGAATTTACGTAGAATCCAATATATTTGTTCACATAATCAAAAATCCTGATATTTATTACTAAACTAATTAAAACTAAACTAATTAAATCTTACTAAACTAATTATATATATTACCAAACTAAATATATAAATTTACTAAACTAATTAAATTAATAAATAACTACTGATTAATAATTAATTACTAATTATTAATAATTTACTGATTAAATGATTAAGTATTTAATTAACTAATCAAATCAAATTAACTAATCTAATCAGAATTAACTAAACAAATTCTTAATTAACTAAACCATTTATTAATTAACTAACCCGATTTATTAACTCACTGTTTAAACCCGTAACCTAACCCAAATAACAGAAGAAAGGGGGAAAGAAGAGGGCTCACGGGGTTCCTCCGGCGTCGGCGCGGGGTTCGCTGGGGTCGGCGCGGTGGGAGCTCCGTCGAGGTCACGCGGTGGTCGGCGTTCTCGTCCCGAGGAGGCGGCGGCGTGGAGCTCGAGAGCAGCGGCGTGGAGCTCGAGGGCAGCGGCGGCTTCGAGGCGGCTGCGCCCGGTCGAAGCTCGGCGAGGTCGAGGCGGATCCGAGGCGGCGGTCGACTCGGCTCGAGGTCTGAGGCGGCGGCAGCGGTCGAGGGCTGCGGTGCTCGGTTCCAGCGGCGGCTGTTCGACTCAGCGGCGGGCCAGATCGAGGAGGTGGTCGACGGCTTCGTCCCGAGGAGATCCGAGGCGGTCGGCGGGAACTTCTCGGCGGATCTGGGCGGCCACCGGCGGCTGTTCTAGGGTTAGGGTTAGGTTTAGGGTTCTGGGTGTGTCAGGGGGTCGTGTCCGGGTCTGCCGGACATGGGGATGATGCTCTGTGGGCGTGTTCGGGTGTTGGACACGGGGTGGGTGTTCGCTGTGGTGTGGGGGTTGTGTCCGGGTGTGTCGGACACGGAAATCAGGTTGTAAAGTTGTAACCGGACACAAGAAATAAATGGATACGATGGGACACCAGGGGTCGGACCCGAGGCCATCACGGCTGACACGGTGATGCTGGACACGGACACGAGCACACAAAAATGGTGGTGGCTTTGGCTTGTGGGAAATTGTGGGGGCTAGCTAATAATCTGGAGATTAGGGTTTCTTGGGAATTGTGAGAATGAGAACTTAAATAGGGAGAGATGGTGTGGGATAAAGGGTTGCGGGTTGGCCCAATAATGAATGGCCCAGAATTAATTAAACGGGTTTCTCACGTGAGGAAAAATGAGGATGTGAAGGCTAGTTGATGGGAAATGGCAACTTGTAAAAATAAAAATAAAGATTATAATTTCAGAAAATATTTTAGGAAAGCTATGTAATTTATTTATTTACTATCCCATTAAATATAAAAATTATTTTGAAGAAACAACTAGTCTTTTAATTAATTTTATCCAATAAATAATTTTATGATTTTAAGCCAATAAACATTTGAAACTAGAGGAATATATATATTATTATTATTTATTTATTTTTTACTACATCGACACTTAGGAAAAAGGATTTTTATAAAGGATTTTTAAATTACCTTCTACAATCAAACATCGTTCAAAATCAAATAAAAATTTCAAGGAGAAATATTTTATAAAACTTGATATTTTAAAATAAATTAAAATCTAATTATTTTTGAAATTGGAAATCGGAGGTTACACTTTCTGAATTTCCGGGCCCTGTCCCCCGGATCTCTAATCATCGATGGCGCGAAGCGGCTCAGGCGGGAAAACTCCACGGCATACTCATCGACGGACGAGCTCCCCTGGGCTAAGTCATGGAACTGACTCTCCAAAGCTCCCAGGGCGACATCAGGAAAGAACTTTTCTTTAAAGAGCTCCTTGAAATCCTCCCAAGTGAGTCCCCTGCGCAAGAGTCTCGGCTCCGTGCGAAACCATGTCAAGGCAATGTCGAACATCTGGCTGCCAGCGGCCTCGATCTGGAGGGCCTCTGGAAGCTGTGCCAAGCGTAAGTTCCTCTCGATGTCCTCTAGCCAATCATCGGCGTAGAGTATCCCTTCTGTTCCCTTGAACTCCCGAGGCATCATCCTCTTGAAGTCCACAATAGTGCCCGGCCTCTGATGGTGCTGATCAGGATGCTGCTGCTGCTGAGTGACCCTCTCCACAGCCTGGAGGGCCACCTGGTGAGCATTCTCCATGTTCACCCTCATCATCTCTGTCTGGGCCTGATGTGCCTCAGTCTGCACTCTCTGGGCCTCTGTCGACGTCCTCTGGGCATCGACCATGCCCTGAATCAAGGCGAACATCTGTGCTCCATAGACGGACACACCTCCTGGATGCTGAACTGGTGGTGGTGGTGCCGTCGTAGCTGTGGGGACCCTCTGAACTGGTGGTGGAGGACCCCCGAATGCTGCAGACACTCCCACATGTACTGGAGATGTAGGAGGTACTGCAGATGTCTGTCCGACAGGGCGAGAGGTGGCAGACCTCTCTGAATCTGCTGCTTCGAGTCTTTGGGACCTTCTCGGCGGCATCCTGAAGACAGATCGAAAGATTAAATTAAGGTAATAAACACGATATCATCAAGGAAGGACAGAAAATTCTAAAGGAAAATCATTAAGAGTAGTATCATAAGAATCAGAATTCCCTAATTGTGATTGAGCATATCTTCGGCCTAATTCCTACTTCCTAAAACAAGCTCGTAGTAATACTCTAAGCGAGCACCACTACGATATTGCTCTAATACGAATCTAGGACTCGACTACAGACCTGCATGGGACACCACTAAAAATGTGTCACGACCCGCACCCGGAATTTGGGCATGAGTCGTGGGTACGTCCAGCCTACGCCGCAGCATCGGCGGTAGAACGCTGTCTAGGTCCCAACATATAATATATCCTGTCCATAGTCTCAACTCCGCACGGAGGACAAAGATAATAATCCACAGTTCTATGATATACTCAATCACAAATTAAATAGAAATAATAGCACGATGAGAATAGAAAAGAGTTCTAATAAAAACCAACCACAATAAGTCCAACTCAAATCCTGGGTCTAAATGACCTCACAAAGTCACAAATAAAAATACAACTCAGTCTCAGTCTAAAACAATAAATGCAGAAAATAATCTAAGAACAGCCAGGTAAATTCTCCTCTAGGCTAGGCAACTCCTCTGGGGTTTCTGGAGTGAAATCACCCTCTAATCCTGGGCCGTAATGAGTGGGGCAAAGATCCTCCAAGTCCTCTGAAAAATATTATCCAGTCAGGATTGGAGCGAAGCACAAGCACTAACAGCAGTTTCATTAAATTGACAAAATCTATAAACAGTGTAAGAAATACAAGATGGAAATAAATACTGGAAATATAAATACTGGAGAAAAATGGAAATAGGCAATGGAGCATCTAGCAATGAACAATAAATAGTGAATGCTAGACAATAAGTAGTGAATGCTGGAACAGGTGAATCTGAATAAAATAGACATCTAGCTAAGTGTTTGAAATATTAGTTTATTATGTGATCGGCTTGGGACTTGATCAGGCTGGTTATATATGATTAACTATGATTCCTGTAGGTCAGGCTAACCATATGGTTAGCTATGATGCATGTAGTGGTCATGTTAATCATATATAACAGCTATGATGCATGTAAGATGGTCAGGCCGCACCCAACGTGAGAAGTGGGGTGAGCTATGATGCATGTAAAGGATTTGGATATGATCACATAATCTACTAATAGTTCCCTATCCCCCAGCTAGCACGATGGATTCCAATCACGACTCCTCATGATGGGGACCTAGGGTGCTAACCCGTGTATCCATAGTGTCAGAATCAAGTATGTAATACACTACAATTTATAGAAGTAATCAACAATGAAAACTGTCAGAGAATGTACTCGCCTGTGGTCCTGAGCTAGGTGTGAGGATCGATGTCCAAAGTGAGATCACAATGACCTATATATAAGATATCAAGGTTAAAAATGGTGTTTGGAATGATAAAAGGGATTAACTAGTTGAAATTATGTTTCTAGGCCATTTTTAGGTCTATACAAGGTTAACTTGGTCATTTGGTCAAAATCAAATTAATACTAGTCTTATGCTAGTCTATAACTGCCATACTAGATATTATTAATACACAATTAGCTTATATAGTAAGGTATCATGATATCTAGTTAGTACCTAGATTTAAGCTGAAAACTTTAGTCTAACTGAGATACCACACATATCTTAACACTTACGTACTGATACTTTAAATAATATGCTAAAATACTATGTTACTAGTTAATACTTACCTACTCTTAATCCTAATCCTTAACCCAATTCAGTGTCACCTAAGATATGTATACTAGCTGTCAATGGATTAGATCACTTTCATATCCCAAGTCATGGCAACTATAGTTGCTGATACTATAGTGTATCAGTAAATACTAATAATACCTTAACACACCCATTTCAAAATATTAGTCTTCCTCCCCTAGGTACATACCAACATATGTTCATGTGTTGTATAAAACTCAGCATCAAAACCTAAACTCCAAGCCTCATCACAGAATTCCCCATATGCCCCCAACTAGCTAACCCAAAACCTGATACACTCACCAAAACCCCTACACTGACACATAACTCTAAGACTGAAATGGCACTGTGTGCACAAGCACAGACACCATTCCCTTACTGAGAATCACTACTCAGTTCAAAAACTGCACACACTCAGTGCTAGTACACACACCCATTCACAGATGTTCACACAGGTTGCCACAAGCTACACTAGGCCATTAGGACTAATACACAGTCACACAGGTAATACACAGTTTGCTCACTGCTCACTGCTCACTGCTCACTGCTCACTGGGTTTTGGGATACTCACACATGTACACAGTCCTCACAAATCACTCACAGGCACTCTGATACACACTCTAATTCACTTGCACAGACACAAGTGACTGAATACACACACACTGTTCTGCACACAGACACAGCACAGCCATTAAACCCCCTCCCTCTCACTGATACTTAACACTCAGGTAACACAATTTCACCAACAGTATGCTGATACACTAGACTTATACACCTACACACGGGTATCTAAAGTACTGAACTCACACATACGAGTTCATACTAATACAAAACACACAGATAGGAACTGAAACTCACTGACACACTGACACAGTTAATTCACCTATGCACATACTGAAATAATTGCACAGTTATGTTCAATATTCAGAAATCTTAATCCTAAACACACACTCAAACTGAACACTCACATACACATGTACCCAACTCTGCAAACTGAGAACACCCAGATATTTGCATACCTACACACACTGACATCTAACACAATGAACACACTGCTCCACAGGAAATTTTCTAACACACATGCATAGATCTGGACCAACCCGACTGTGCACACAGTTTCCCCCAAATTCCTACTGTACAATGAATGCCCCCAAACACACAATATCTATATTCAATACGTATGTAAATATGGGTGAGTATATATAAGTTTAACCTGCAGTATTAGAACACGTAGATAGGTAATCCCTAAGAACCATATCACCAAACACTTGGTGTGCTGAAAAAACGAATTTACATATCAACCCATAAATACTCAATCAACCCTAAAAATCAAGATCAAAACTAAATGTAGGAGATGTAAACATGCCTACACGAAATCCCTAAGTTTAGGGTTCCAGAAATTTGGGGAGAACACTCGAAAATTCACCAAAACCTTAGATCTCCTAGGTTTACATGTAGAATCCCTAAAATTCGAATTCTAAACCTTAGGGTGGGTTCCTAATGGGCATTAACATCTGAAAACAGAATTTAAATGAATAAAAAATAGGGTTTTACCTGCAGGGATGGTTTCTCCAATGGAAGTTCTTCTTCCCCAAGGCTTTTGACCCAAGTTCCTTGCTTTCCTTACTTTGGAGGAGAAGAATGGGATCCCTAGGGTTTGATCTCGAAATTTGGAGTGGGGAGATGGCTTCCTTGATGGAGGCTAGGGTTTCTCCTTTCTACATGAAGGAAGAGAGGGTTCTTTTTTATATTAAGGCCCAGTTAGGGTTTCTAATGCATAGTCTAGGTTTAACCCCTAGGTTAGGTCATGTAGAACCTAATTAACTAAGATTTAGCCAGTCTAGGGTTTGAGGTCCAAACCTAAAGTTTGAATTCTAGGATTTCTCTAGAACTGGGTTTTCAAATTAGGGTTTAGTCATTAGGGTTTGTCCTAATGAGTTCTAGGGTTTGACCTAAACCAAATATTATTAACAACATATAATTACTTTATAAAACTCAGCAGATTAATTACATACATATATATTCAGAATAGTGAAATTACACAAATGCCCTTATTTGGAAAAGTGGTAGTGACACTATCTCTCTTTTTATTCTATGCCACCAAAAGTGTTATCGTAAGTCACGGTACATCTTGGTGCCTCCAGGATGAATATAATATATCGAACTATCGGCTTTTGCCATCAACTCCTGTCGAATCTCTCTATTGGAAACATATAGACGATCACCACATTGTACTGTCCCGTCATCATGGATGCGCAATCCCGTATGCTCTCCGGCCTCTGTCCTTTCTTTTAATCTCCTGAATCTGGCATCCGTAGGCAAAGCTGCCTTGATCCTCTCTACTAGTAATGAATGTTCTTGCAAGTTGGGAAATATCCCATCTACTCCATGTAATATCACTTCTATGCCAAGCTCTTGTAAGTCCTCTAATAACTCCCTTTGTGTCGTCAAGAAGTAAGCTGCTGGTTTTTGGCTTAACGCATTTGCTACTATGTTAGCCTTGCCTGGGTGATAATGTAGCTCTAACTCAAAATCTTTCATCCACTTAAGCCACAGATGTTGCCTCATATTTAGCTCCTTCTGCGTGAAGACATACTTGAGGCTTTTGTGGTCTGTATAGATCTCCACTTGTTCTCCATATAGGTAATGTCTCCATAGCTTCAGGGTGAAAACAACGGCTGCAAGCTCCAAGTCATCAGTTGGATAATTCTTCTCCTGTACTCGTAACTGTCTAGATGTGTATGTGATCACCTTGCCATGCTGCATCAACACATATCCCAAGCCTTTTCCTAATATGTCACTGTAAATCACATAACCTCCTAATCCAGATGGAATAGTCAATATTGGTGTTGTGGTCAGTTGCTTTTTCAACTCCTCAAAAATGGCTTGACACTCGTCGGTCTATACGAACTCTTAAACCTTGTACGTCAACCGAGTCATAGGTGCTGCTATCCTTGAGAAGTTCTCGATGAACCATCGGTAATATTCCGTAAGTCCAAGGAAACTCCTCACTTCCGATGCTGATTTAGGAACGGGCCATGTCTCGACTACCGAGATTTTCTCTGGATCAACAAAAATATCATCTTTCGTAACGACATGACCAAGAAATGAGACTCTGTCCAAGAAAAACTCATATTTACTGAGTTTTGCATATAACTGCTCCCTCCTTAAGGTCTCTAAGATAATCTGCAGGTGCTCATCGTAGCTCTTCGAATAGACAAGTATGTCATCTATCAAGACGACCATGAACTGGTCCAAATACTGATGGAATACTCGATTCATTAAGTCCACAATGATAGTTGGAGCATTGGTCAACCCAAATGGCATCACCAGAAACTCGTAGTGTCTATATCTTATCATGAATGCGGTCTTCGGGATGTCCTGCTTTCGTATCTTCACCTGAAGATATCCCAATCTCAAGTCTATCTTCGAGAATACCTTGTCTCCACTAAGCTGATCAAATAAGTCATCAATGTGTGGCAATGGGTGTTTATTCTTCAAGGTTACTGCATTTAAGGCTCTGTAGTCGATGCACATACCACAAACCTATCCTTCTTGGTACAAACAATATTGGTGCTCTCCAGGGTGATGCACTTGGTCGGATGAAACCTTTCTCCCCTAATTGTTTCAACTATGCCTTCAGCTCATCCATCTCCTTATTCGCCAATCTATAAACATGCGATGCTATGGGTATTGCTCCCGGTGTTAATTCAATCGAGAATTCTACGTCTCTGTCCAAAGGTAGTCCTAGAAATTCCTCTAGAAAGATGTCTTGGAACTCTAAAATGATGGGGTGATAAATAACGTCGTCCATAGCGAGCTGTATACCATCAAGGGCTTCTGTGGATCCTCATGCAAACTCAAGTTCTGGCTGGCCTTGTACCTTAAAAAGAATGCTTCCTCTAAAACAGTCAAAAAAAGTGTGGTACTTACTTTGCCAGTCCATCCCAAGCACAATATTAAAAGTGGGCATAGGGAGGACTAAGAGTCGGGCATTCATCTCTCTGCCATGAATCACTACAGGACACGACCTACAAATCCGACCAATAGGTATAACTCCTCCTCCGGTGAGACTTCTAACACAACTAGGTAAAGATGCAGTGGAAATATTGTGTTTGGCAATAAAACTAGAAGATATGAACATGTGGGTGGCTCCCGTATGAAATAATATCACAGCTGGAAAAGTAAAAGCATGAGTAATACCTACTATAACATCAATATCCTATTCCATGTCATCCACTTCTAGTATAAAAGCTTGTCCATTCCTCTGTGGTAGTCTAGGTCTGGCCCTCGTGAACTGATTCTCCTGAGTAGGTAGCGGTTGTCCTCGCTAAAATCCTCCGGCTGCGGGGGGTCGAGGTGCTCCTGGTCTAGGCGTCTGCTGAACTGGCTTCGATGCTGGAAGTTCTAGTCTCTGTATTGGCGGTGGAAGTGTTAATGTCTGTTGCATTGGACATTCTCTCATCATATGTTGTCCGGAACCATACTTCATACATTATCCTAAGCGAGTCTGACAGTCTCTAAAAATATGTCCATGTCTCCCACAATAATTACAGTGGGGCTTCTCCAGAATCTGGTACGGTCTTGCTCTGTGCTGCTGCTGCTATTATTGTGCCAAGGGACGTCTGATAGGCCCTTCTTGCTGTGTCCTTGCAGGTATCTATTGTGTCTTCAGTTGACCTCTTTTTCTCTTGCTGATGCTCTCTTGTAATCTAACTTCTGTCAATATTTCAGCATAAGAGATCCAGGACTGTGAGCTAGTATAGTTTTGGAGCTCCTGAGTCAGCCCACGGTAAAACCTTTTAGCCTTGTCCAAGTCATTCGGTATCAGGACAGCGTCATATTTACTAAGGCGACTAAACTCTGCATCATTTTTGTCAACTGTCTTGTTACCCTACTCCATATGAAGAAACTGATCGTATATTGCATTCCTTACAGTGTCCGGGAAGTACTTTCTCTCAAAGTACTCCAAGAATTGTTCCCAAGTCTGATACGTGCCTAACTGGCGCTCCATTGATTCCCACCAATGATGAGCGTTACTATCTGTCTACGTTCTTATGCCTGTCATCCATAGATCTGTAGGCAGCTATGATGCTTCTAATAACTTCTTAGTATGGGTAATCCAGTTTGTGGTCTTCTCTGGATCTCAGTACCTTTATACGGCTTGAAACTCATCTGTATAAAGTCCTTGACTAAACCAACTCTGGCTCATGGTACTCGAACTAGTACCTGGGCTGGTACAGGTGCCTGTGCAGCCATTCTCTCAAGTGTTACCAGAAATTCTTGCCTCTGCTCTGCCACTTACTGTCTCTCCTCTACAGCTAGTATGGCCGCCTGTTGTCTCTGTTCCTGCATCATCATTTGAAAGAATTGGAATAGCTGTGTCTTACCATCCTGTGGTGTCGATGAAGTCAGAAATATCCTATTAGGTAAAGCGGGAAGATCAGATGGAACTGGATTATGAGTCTGTCCATCCGGCCCCGAAAGTCTAGGAGTCGTCGAGGCCTCCCCTCGAGTTTGGCTGTTGACCCTTGAAGGTGTGTCACCTCCGGCGGTATTATATCCACTACGCAAATCCATCTCTCTACAAGAGGTGGACGAAACGATTAGAAGGAGTACATATATCAAACAGGATGCAAGCATTTTAAATATGAAGGTTGAAAGAGACGATGAGTTTTAGTCAAGCGTGGATGAGATCCTATACTCTATTCCTATACACAAGCTTGTTCGGTACAGTAACATAACCGAGAAAATTTATTTAAAGACCTTTATGTGCTACCACAAAAATATGTCACCCCAGTCCCAAAATGTGTAGGACTAGGAATACACCATGCCAGTCGTATATATACGATAACTCCAATGTATTGGATGATCGTGATACCTATGTATGCTGTACATGAATATCAAATCCACAAGTGGTAATATACAGTCAACACAAGTCACACACAATCTATATCTCATCCACAACATAAATAAAGAAGTAGGAATAAATAACTGAATCTCAAATATGAAGTATCAATCAATGATAGTCAGGTAGAAACAAATCCACTGCCAATCGACCATGCTAAAACTACTAAATGAGAAAAAAGATCAAACTCTAATATAATATAAATGACAATAAAGGAAATAACAACTAGGATATCCATCAGCAACGATGAATCAAAGGTACTCTGAAGTTAAGACCTCCTCAGTCTGGTATAAAGCGTCAGGTCCAGATCCGTACTCCTGTGGATAATCATGCACGTCTATATCTGGAAAGAGACCAGTTCCTCAGAGGGACATAACAAGATACACAGAAGTATGCTAATAAAGTACTGAAAATAAACATCAAATGGGTCGCATAACTATCTATGTGAATGTAGTTTGAGAACAACTTTCCAACAAGTGGATTATCTGGCCAAAATGGGATTGGCATGATTCTCTTAGAGATTCAGGGGCCTATAAAGCATGATGTCTTTTGAACCTCAGAGGTCGCCAGGTAATAATATAGGGGTCATCATGACTGCGCATCTCCAGTGGAGCGTACGGATTACACAAACAAAGTGCAAAGGAGCCCAAACGCCTTACTTGTTGTTCTCTCCACCCCATGCTCTAAGCATGTCATATCCATGATACGACAATACCTCTAAATAACTGCCAGGTCTTCTTTTATGCAATTTCTATCAGCAATTATCCCTATCCGTCGTATATCCTATATGTACCAGTGGCCAGCCGAGTACGCAAGTCCGTGTCCTACATGAGACTCACACTCATGTAATCACAGTGTCAGGGCCAATGAAATATAAGAATGCCTCATAATAATATGGTGGTCTCATAAACTAGGTCAACATGCATATATATATAATAAAAATAGAATACGATGCCACCGTCGTTGCACCCAAGTTATCCTTGGACGTGCAGTTTATATAGTAGTTAAAATATATGAACTAAATGACAGAACTAAAATACATGCAGCATATGGAATGTAAATCACAGTACAATGGCAAGATATACTTTCCTGGCAAGAAATCTGTATAGTATAAGCGTTCAGACGTCAAGTACACAGGATCAGAAACTATTGCCTCCGAATAAGCATCTTCGGATGTTGAAATAAACATCACCAACGTTTTCAAAATCAGTGAGATAGCTAAAAAATACTACCCTTTCGTCCAATTTGGACACAGGGGTAAAACGGTAATTTTAGGTCAATATGGGGTCTACATGTGGCCCACTTTTGTCACTATCATATTTTCTAGGAAAGGGTATTTTAGTAATTTCCTATTTAATTAATTATTGTGCTTGATAAATAATTAATTGTTGTATTATTTAATTGTTATTAGACGTTAGTTATTTATTTTGGACTTGCGTTAGTGGACCTAACTAGTTTAGTTTGGACCCATGGACCAATATGAATTAATTAGTTAAACTTAGTCCATTTAGAAAGCCCATTATTATGGATATGGATTAAATTAATTAAATCATTAGACTAGAAGCTTCCTTCCTTAATTATTTCTTCATGAGAGGCCCCAAGGGGTATATTGGATATTACATGATAACTTGAGGGAGGGAAAATAGGGGCCAGCCTATTTAAATAGAGAAGAAATTTCTCTCTCCTCTTTTCATTCCAAATCTAGATCTAGAATTTTTTACTACCAAATTTCCTTTATTTCTACTTCTTTTCCCTACCAAAATTTATTCCAATTCCTTTCTAAATCACCATTGGAGACTTGAGAAGCAAGAATCTAGAAGAAGGAAACAAGGATCTACAAAGAGGAGCAAGAATTTACAAGTTGGGAGCAATTTTATCTCAATTGGAGGTCTCATTGGGAATCCATCTCCCAATAGGTACAATTCAGTTTTTTCCTTAAAATAGCTTCTAAATCTGAGATTTAACCATGGAAAATCAATCCATATGAATATACTACCCATAGAATTTGGTTTTTTTCCACAGGAGGCCTATTGAGAAAGTTATGGTACTTTTTGTATTAATTTTGGGGAAATTTTGAGATTGACATTTGTTGTGTGTGTCAATTGATCCTATAGATTAATTTGGCATGTATTTATGTGTTTGGGACTAGTGTCGTATCCACAATTGGGTACGTGTAGGTCGTATCCCAATAATTTGATGATACATATTGATTTGGGGATTTTTTCTCTGACACGGGACTTTGTACATGTCGTATTTTGATACGGACACGTAGATCTATATTTGACACTTTATTTTCTTCATAAATATTATATATGATTTGTTTGTGTCCTTCGAAGTGCAATTGGATGTGTGGTGGACTCGTATCACATGCGTATCCTAGATCTAGTGGAATACGGTGTGATACTTTCCATGTGTTATGTATTTATGTGTAGATCTAATTATTGTGCGTTTAATTCATGAGTTGTAATTATGCATATATATAGATATAGTTATTATATATGTATTATAGTATATTTATTATAGTGTTTATTGTATCATAGATATATTACATGTACTAATAGAATATATATATGTAGCTTTCTTCTACATACATAATATATATGTTATAATATATTGTATGGATATATATATATGTATATGTTGATTAAATATATATGTATGTTTAATTGGGTAATTATTTTATATGTAATTGTTATAGGATTATTTAAATATATGTATAGATGTAATTATACTATATTTATGTATGCGGCATGTCATAATATGTATATTATTATAGAAGGGGTGTTTATAGTTATTTGGTATTTATATGTATAGATATATATATATTTATTGGGTTATATATATAGATATATATATATTTGGGTTTATATATGAGATATATATATATGTTATATATATTATTTTTTTAGTTTTTAGCGACAGCAGGTTAATGACAGTTGCTGTCATTAATAGCAGTAGGATATAGTAGCAGCCGCTGTAGCAGTGGTAGCAGAATTTAATGACAGTCGCTGCTGTCATTAATAGCAGCAGCAGCGGCGGAAAGAAGCAGCAGCGGCGACAGTGGAAGCAGTGACGGTTGTAAACTGTTACCAAAGTAGCGGCAGCAGTGCAGGATTCCACAGCAGCAGTGACGGCCAGAACTGTCACTAAAGGCAGTGTATCAGTGTATCTGTATTTTTTAATACAGTTTTCAGCAACAAATTGGCAGATTTTGATATATATTTGTTTATATACTTGTATACATATATGTATATATATGTATTAATATTGAGATAATATATTATTATTGCTAATTTCCTTATATATATAATATTAGTATATATTTATATGTTATATATAAGGGTAATTATTATACCAAGGTATTGGGTATTACCTTGAGGAGATCAAGGTAAGTGGGGATACTCAGGATACGGGATTTGGGTATCAAGATTGTGATTATTATTGAGATACCAAGTTGGTTCAAAACCATGGTACCTATTTGATGTGTAAATTATGAATTTATATTATTATAATTAATTATTTGATATTATGATTGATGTTACCTTGGGAATTACGTATCCGGAGATACGGTATCCTAATATTTAAGATGTGGGTTTCTTGGCTTAGACTTTAGTATCTTGATCCAAGATTTTTGTGTTAGATTTGTGCAACATAGAAATAGATAGTTGACCTTGGTTTGACCATAGTTGACCATAATTGACCATAGTTGACTGAGAGTTGACCATAGTTGACTTTTGAATTAGAATTGACTTATTGGACTAGAAGTTGACTAATTTAACTTATTTCTTTTTGGAACCTTGTATTGATTTTGTATTCCATATCTAGGTCTTCGAGGCACCGAGTCAGACATCTGTGAGACTATTCACTGGACTTCAGGCGATTACATTATCTGATAGTTTCTCATTTTTTATATCCTCTATGTTTATTGTATCTAGTATAGATATCCATGTTCTCTTGACACTATGGTTACACGGATTGGTATATCCGAATCTCGTCATGAGATGTTATTCCTTGGTATATGGTGTATATGGTGCAAGTATTATTTTATTGGTTATTTTATACATGTACAGACACTGATTCTCGCGAAGACTAGCTATCTTCTTGGGGAATCTCGTGCCATAGCATACCGTGGTTGGATCTATTATACCAGTCGGGGGTGGAGAGTATTAGTATAGATATGTGATCAATATCCCTATTGTATCAAGTACTGATTACTGAATAGTGTTGATCATACACCGCACGTATGATTAGACAGGCCGTATTGCATCTTGCCCAAGCCGATCACATGTTAAGCTAGTACTCACACACTTAGTCATTAGTATTCTTGTTCATTGGCATATTGTTCATTATTGTATTATTCCAGTATTTTCTTATTGTATATATATCTCTTGTATCTATTGTGCATCTTGTTTATCCACATCTATTTAGTGTTACATAGTTTTTATCATTGATTAGAACTGCTGTTAGAGATGTACTCTGCTCCTTTCCTGACGGGATATATTTTTTCAGATGACACTGAGGAGTGGTACCCTACCTATTATGGACCCCAGGATATTGTGGGGTTAGATTCTGAGACCCTGGCTCAGGAGGGATATATCCCAACTGAGACAGTTGACCCGGGAGTTGTAGCTTCGTAGTATTCTTTGTACTTGATTTATCTCCAGCTTATTTTGTTACTTCTTTCAGACTCATTGATGTATTATTTTAGACTCATGAGTTGTATTGTGACTATTATATTCTTTATCTGATTCATAATTATTTTTATCTTAGTTCTGTGATAGAGTATATTATTATTATTGGTGGTTTACTATATTGTTAGATAGATTATCCAGACAGCGTTCTACCCCCAGTTCAACGGCGTAGGCTGGGCATTGTTTCCGACTTATACCCTTACACCGGGTACGGGTCGTGACATATTTTTAGTGGTGGCCCATGCAGGTCAAGCTTCACAAAGTATGTGATGTCGTAGTAGTACGATAATTTAGTTGTTCTACTGCAAGCCTGCGATAGGATATTGGATATAGGCTGAGATACTCAATCACATCTAGGAAAATTCTTTTGATTCAACTATTCCCCTTTGATATTGCTACTTGATCTTTTAATCTGTCCTTTCCTTGAATGTCTTACATCTTGTGCCATATTGATTCCATTCCAGCTTTAGCTTTGTTTGATAGTGGTGCTTTCTATAGTTTTGTATCTATTTTTTTTGCTCTGAAGCATGGTTTGGTAGCTGAGTCTTAGCCTAGGACTTGTAAGATCATGACCGGGGGAGGCATTATTATGGTTAATGATATTTGAAAGGATCGGAGAGTTACTCTGAAAGGTCGGGAGTTGAGTGCGTGTCTATTTGTAATGCCACTTCTGAGCTACAATATTGTACTCGGGATAGATTTGTTGAGTAGGCACCGTGCTAGCATAGATTGTAGAGGAGGTAGAGTTTTGTTTGGTCTGCCAGGAGAGCCAGAGTTCGAGTTTGCTAGAGGAGCTGCAGAATAGGGAGAAGACATTATTTCTGGAGCTATGGTGGAAGACAAGGAGTTGCCACATCAGTTGATAGCAGAGTTTTTGGATGTGTTTCCTGAGGAATTGCCAGGATTACCGCCAGATCGAGATGTTAAATTTTCTATAGACTTGGTGCTAGGTGCAGAGCCAATTTTATAGCATGTCTATAGAGTAAACAATAGTGAGCTGGCCGAGCTAAAGAAGCAGGTGGACAAATTGCAGGATAAGGGATTTATCAGATCGAGTTCTTCATCATAGGGAGACCCGATATTGTTTGTACCGAAGAAGGATGGATCGGTGCGCATGTGCATTGATTACAGGTGTCACTACCACATTTTAGGAAAAATGGTATTTTAGTAATTTTCTATTTAAATAAATATTGTACATGGTAAATAATTTTGGTTGTATTATTTAATTGTTGTTGGATGTTATTTAATTATTTTGGACTTATTTTAGTAGACCCAACTATTTTAGTTTGGACCCATGGACCAACATGAATTAAATAGTTAGACTTGGCCCATTTAGAAAGCCCATGGTTAAGGAGATGGATTAAATTAATTAAATGATTAGACTAGAAGCTTCCTTCCTTAATTATTTCTTCATGAGAGGCCCCAAGGGGTACATTGGATATTTTACAATTGCTTGGGGAGGGGGGCATGGCCGGCCTATATTAGGAGGGGGGAATTTCTCTCTCCTCTCATTCTCATTCCAAATCTAGATCTAGAATTCCCCACTTCCAAATTTTTTCCATTCCCATTCCAATTCTCCACCAAATTCATTCCAAATTCTTCCCAATTCACCATTAGAAACTTGAGAAGAAAGGATCTAGAAGGAGGAAGCAAGGATCTACAAAGAGGAGCAAGGATCTACAATTTGGAAGCAAGTTCATCTCAATTGGAGGTTTCATTGGAAATCCATCTTCCAATAGGTATAATTCAGTTTTTCCCATTAAAATAGCTTCTAAATATAAGATTTAATCATGTAAAATCAACCCATATGTATGTACTACCCAGAGGACTTTGTTTTATGTTCATAGGAGACCTATGGAGAAAGTTATGGTGCTTTTTATTTCAATTTTATTGGAATTCCGAATTTACATTTTGTTTTGTGTATCAATTGATCCTATAGATCAATTGGGCATGTGCTTATGTGTTTGGAGCTTGTGTCGTGTCCATATTTGGGTATATGTGGTTCGTATCCCAACTATTTGGTGATACATGTCATTTTGGGGGTTTTCCCTCCGACACGGGGCTTTGAACATGTCGTATTTTGATACGGACACATAGATCTACTTTTGACACTTTGATTTGTTCATAAATATTATTTGTGACTTGTTTGTGTCCTTCGGGGTACAATTGGTTGTGTGTTGGACTCGTGTCACATGCGTATCCTAGATCTAGTGGGATACGGTGTGAAACTTTCCAATTTGGTGTGTTTATGTGTAGATTTAATTATTTATGCTTTAAATTCTTCATTTATAATTAGTAAATATATATAGATATTATATATTATTTTAGTGTATTTATTATGGTATTTATTGTAGCATAGATCTATATTTCTATGTGTTCTAATATGATGTATAAATATATGTATGTAGCTTTCTTGCATGCAAATATATATGTACTTATGTTAATATCATAAATTATACATAAAGGTTTTGTAAAATATATTTATGTGTAATTATATTATTTATAATTATTATATAATTATTTGTATATTAATGAATGTGTTTTATGTGTGCTTCTAGCCATGTAAAATACGTACATTAATATGTGCATTGTGTTTTGTAACTAATAGTATTTGATTGTATATATATAAGTATATATATTTATCTAATTGTTTTATATATATATATATAAGTGTTTTGTGAGATATAATACTAATAATAATATATTATTTTATTTGGTTTGTATATATATTATTAGAGTGTGCATTATTTGTATTATTAGTATTCTTGTGTGGGTATCTTTTGGGATCTAATTTTGATTTCCTAAATTGTTGTATTTTATTTCCATATTATTTTATATAGAGGTCTTGTGAGATTGACCTTGGTTTGACCATAATTGACTTTAGTTGACTTTAGAGTTGACCATAGTTGACTTTTGACTTAGAATTTATTTATTGACCTAGAAATTGACTAGTTTGACTTACTCTCTTTCCGGGACCTTGTATTAATGTGGTATTCTATATCTAGGTCTTCGAGGTACCAAGTCAGACATCTGTGAGACTGTTCTTTGGACTTCAGGCGAGTACATTCTCTGATAGTTTCTCATTTATGATATCCTCTATATTCGTTGTATCTAGTGCAGATATACATGTTTCTTTTGACACTATGGTTACACGGATTAGTATATCCGGATCTCGTCATGAGATGTTATTCCTTGGTATATGGTGTATATGGTGCAAGTATTGTTTCATTGGTTATCTTGTACATGTACAGACACCAATTTTCGGGAGGAGTGGCTCTCTTCTTGGGGAATCTAGTGCCATAGCATACCATGGTTGGATCTATTATACCAGTTGGGAGTAGGAAGTATTAGTATAGATATGTGATCAAATCCCTATTGAATAAAGTATTGGTAAGTGAATAGTATTGATCATGCACCGCACGTATGATTAGCCAGGCTGCATTGTATCTTGCCCAAGCCGATCACATATTAAGCTAGTACTCACACACTTAGTCATTAGTATTATTGTTTCATTGGCATATTGTTCATTATTGTATTTCTTTCTAGTATTTTTTTATTATCTATATATCTCTTGTATCTATTGGGCATCTTGTTTATCCACAGCTATTTACTGTTACATAGTATTTATCATGGATTAGAACTGCTGTTAGAGATGTACTCTGCTCCTTTCCTGACTGGATATATTTTTCCAGATGACACTGAGGAGTACCCTACCTATTATGGACCCCAGGATGTTGTGGGTTTAGATTCGGAGATCCTGGCTCAAGAGGGACTTATCCCAACTGAGACAGTTGACCCTGGAGTGTAGCTTTATAGTATGATAGTATTCTTTTGTACTGGATTTGTCTCCAGCTTATTTGTTACTCTTCAGACTCATTGATGTATTATTTTAAACTCATAAGTTGTATGATGACTATTCTATTCTTATCTGATTCGTGCTCATTCTATCTTAGTTCTGTGATTGAGTATTCTATCATTATTGGTGGTTCATTACTTTAGATAGACTATCTAGACAGCGTTCTACCGCCGATTCTGCGGCGTAGGCTGGGCGTTGTTTCCGACTAGTATCCTTACATCGGGTACGGATCGTGACACGTTTTTGGTGGTGGCCCATGCAGGTCTAGCTTCACAAATATATGATGTCGTGGTAGTGCAACAACTTAGTTGTACTACTGCGAGCCTGTAATAAGATATAGGATATAGGTTGAGATACTCAATCACATCTAGAAAAATTCTTTTGATTCAACTATTCTCCTTTGACATTGATACTTGAACCCTTAAACTGTCATTTCCTTGATGTCTTACATCATGTGCCATATTGATCCTCATTTTGTCTTTTTATGAGACATACTCGGAGATACTTGCGGAGGCACGCAAGGTTGAGCGGGATCTGGGTTTGAAGACCAAGAGAGACCGTAATTCTTTTCTGGAGACCAACGGCTGTGCAGTATCTGCCAAACATTCTTATTTCCAGTCCAGACCTTTCCAGCAGCCACAGCAGAACCAGACTCCAGCTAGAGCGCCTTTTCACCAGGTACCTCAGCAGCAGAGACAGTTACAGCAAGCTCCATGCAACTTCTGCAAGAAGCCCGGCCACATCTGGGAAGTTTGCAGGAGGAGGCTAGGAGTTTGTTTGTATTGTGGTACTGAAGGGCATCAATCAAGGGAGTGTCCTCGTCGTACAGTTCAAGGAGCAGCTCCAGCTCCGAGGACACAGACGAGGCCACCTGCAGCACAGCCGAGGGGACCGCTTCTGACACAGCAGCAGCGTTTTGTCCAACATCAACAGCAGGAAGGTGCTCGACAGGGACGAGCGTTTGCTATGACCGTCGAAGAGGAGGAACCCACCGGAGATGTCATCGCAGGTTCTATTCTTCTTGATTCCATTCCAACTTTAGCTTTGTTTGATAGTGGTGCTTCCCATAGTTTTGTATCTGTTTCTTTTGCTCAGAAGCATGGTTTGGTAGCTGAGTCTTTGCTTAGGACTTGTAAGATCATGACCGGGGGAGGTATTATCCTGGTTAATGATATTTGCAAAGATCGAAGAGTTACTCTGGGAGGCCGGGAGTTGAGTGCGTGTCTACTTGTAATGCCACTTCCGAGCTACGATATTGTACTTGGGATGGATTGGTTGAGTAGGCACCGTGCTAGCAGAGACTGTAGAGGAGGTAGAGTTTTGTTTGGTTCGCCAGGAGAGCCAGAGTTCGAGTTTGCTAGAGGAGCTGCAGAGCAGGAAAAAGGTATTATTTGTGGAGCTATGGTGGAAGACAAGGAGTTGCCGCATCCGTTGATAGCAGAATTCTTGGATGTATTTCGTGAGGAATTGCCAGGATTGCCACCAGATCGAGATGTTGAATTTTCTATAGACTTGGTGCCAGGTGCAGAACCAATTTTGCAATATGTCTATAGAGTAAACAACAACGAGCTGGTCGAGTTGAAGAAGCAGGTGGACGAATTACAAGATAAGGGGTTTATCAGATCGAGTTCTTCACCATGGGGAGCCCCGATATTATTTGTACCAAACAAGGATGGATCGGTGCGCATGTGCATTGATTACAGGGCTTTGAATAATCTCACTATCAAGAATAAGTATCCTTTGCCATGGATTGATGATCTGTTTGATCAGTTGAGTGGTGCGAAGGTATTTTCTAAGATAGATTTGAGATCAGGCTACCATCAGGTGAAGGTGAAGCCGGAGGACATACCGAAGACTGCTTTTAGAACTCGGTATGGTCAGTACGAGTTTATGGTGATGCCGTTTGGTTTGACTAATGTACCGACGGTATTTATGAACTTGATGAACAAGGTGTTCCACCAGTACCTTGACAAGTTCGTGGTGGTGTTCATCGACGACATACTCATATACTCGAGGACACCAGAGGAGCATGAGGAGCATTTGAGGATTGTGTTGGATGTGCTGAGGAAGGAGAAGCTTTATGGGAAGTTGTCCAAATGTGACTTTTTCTTGGACAAGGTAGAATTCTTGGGGCATGTTGTGACTGGTGATGGTATTTCAGTGGATCCGAAGAAGATTTCAGCAGTGGAATCTTGGAAGACTCCGAGTTCGGTAGCAGAGATCAGGAGTTTCTTGGGATTGGCAGGCTACTACAGGAAGTTTGTGCAAGATTTTTCGAGGATTGCCGAGCCGATGACCAGACTCACAAGGAAGGATGTGGAGTTTGTTTGGACGGAGGATTGCCAGGTTGCTTTTGAAGAGTTGAAGAAGAGGTTGACGTCTGCTCCTATTTTGACGTTGCCATCAGGGTCCGGAGGTTTCACTATTTATAGTGATGCATCGGGAAAGGGTTTAGGTTGTGTTCTTCAGCAGCATGGGAAAGTGATTGCCTATGCATCCAGGCAATTGCGTCCTCATGAAAAGAACTATCCTACCCATGATTTGGAGTTGGCAGCCGTCATATTCGCCCTGAAGTTGTGGAAATATTATTTGTACGGAGAGCGTGTGGAGATCTTCACATACCACAAAAGCTTGAAGTAAGTTTTCACGCAGAAGGAGTTGAACATGAGGCAGCGTCGGTGGTTGAAACTGATAAAGGATTTTGATATCTCTTTACAATATCATCCTGGGAAAGCCAATGTAGTTGTCGATGCTTTGAGCAGGTATCCGGTAGCTATGTTCTTGACGCAGGATCGATATTTGTTGGAGGATTTGGAGAGCTTGGGCATTGAGATGATTATTCCTGGTGGTGCTATGCAGATGTGGGGATTGCAGATACACTCAAATTTGATGGACAGGATCAAGGCAGCACAGTATGATGACGTATCTTTGAGGAGTATCAGAGCTCAAGTGAGAGCAGGATTGGAGGATAATTTTACTATTTCAGAGGATGGATCTTTGAGGCATGGAGTTAGATTTTGTGTGCCTAGTGGAGAGTTGCGACAGGAGGTGTTGCAGGAAGCGCATCGCTCTCAGTATTCCATACATCCAGGTGCTAACAAGATGTATCGGGATATGCGAGAGAGTGTGTGGTGGTATGGCATGAAGAGGGAAGTGGCACAGTTTGTATCCAGATGCTTAGTGTGCCAGCAGGTGAAAGCCGAGAGGCAGAGGCCAGGAGGGTTACTTCAGCCATTACCTATTCCAGAGTGGAAGTGGGAACACATTACTATGGATTTTGTGTCCGGACTTCTACGATCTCCAGGAGGGAAAGACGCGATTTGGGTCATTATTGATAGATTGACCAAGTCGGCCCACTTTTTGCCTTTCAAGGTGGGTTTGTCTACGGAGAAGCTGGCAGAGATATATGTGAGGCAGATCGTTAGGATACATGGAGTTCCCGTCAGCATAGTCTCAGATCGGGATAGTCGTTTCACTTCTCATTTCTGGAGGAGTTTGCAGGAGAGTTTGGGCACTCAGCTCAATTTCAGTACTGCATATCATCCCTAGACAGATGGGTAGTCTGAGAGAACTATCCAGACTCTCGAGGATATGTTGCGCACTTGTGTACTAGATTTCGGGGGTTCTTGGGAGGACTATCTCCATTTGGTAGAGTTTGCTTAAAACAACAGTTACCAGGCCAGTATAGAGATGTCACCTTTTGAAGCTCTATATGGTCGGAGGTGTCGTACTCCTTTGTCTTGGGACGATATTGGAGAGAGTTTTGCTTGGGCCAGAGATGGTTGTGGAGGCAGCAGAGAAGGTTCAGTTGATCAGAGACAGACTTCGAGTGGCGCAGGACAGACAGCGGCATTTGGCAGATAGCCATCGGAGACCTTTGGAGTTTGAGGTATAGTTTAGATTTTGTTTGTGCTTGTTCTTGTTTGTTATAGATTAAGTTCTTAAGATGGTGTTTTGTTCTAGGTGGGTGGTTTGGTGTTTCTGAGGATTTCTCCGACACGAGGCACGATTCGCTTCGGTGGAGGCGGAAAGCTTAGTCCGCGATTCATCGGACCTTTCACTATTCTAGAGAGGGTCGGTGTAGTTGCTTATAGACTAGACTTGCCACCTGTATTGGAGGGAGTGCACAACGTGTTTCATGTGTCGCAGTTGAGACGATACGTGGCAGATCCTAGTCATGTATTGGATCACTCAGAGATAGAGGTGGGCCCTACTCTTAGCTATCCAGAGCAGCCAGTTGAGATTCTGGATCAGAGAGAGAAGGTGCTGAGGAACCAGACTATTCCTTTGGTATGCGTCGCATGGAGGCATCACTCTTTGGGGGAGTCTACCTGGGAGAGAGAGGATGACATGCGAGAGCGTTATCCATATTTGTTTGTACCTTGAGGTATGTTATTTTCTAGTTATATTCTATTCATTAGTTAATTGTGATTCTTTAGTTATGTTCTGTGATTTTTCTAGGGGTAGTTTTCATCTTTAAATTTCGAGGACGAAATTATTTTAAGGAGGGTAGACTTGTCACTACCACATTTTAGAAAAAATGGTATTTTAGTAATTTCCTATTTAAATAAATATTGTGCATGGTAAATAATTTTTGTTGTATTATTTAATTATTGTTGGATGTTATTTAATTATTTTGGACTTATTTTAGTAGACCCAACTATTTTAGTTTGGACCCATGGACCAACATGAATTAAATAGTTAGACTTGGCCCATTTAGAAAGCCCATGGTTAAGGAGATGGATTAAATTAATTAAATGATTAGACTAGAAGCTTCCTTCCTTAATTATTTCTTCATGAGAGGCTCCAAGGGGTACATTGGACATTTTATAATTGCTTGGGGAGGGGGACAGGGCCGGCCTATATTAGGAGGGGGGAATTTCTCTCTCCTCTCATTCTCATTCCAAATCTAGATCTAGAATTCCCCACTTCCAAATTCTTTCCATTCCCATTCCAATTCTCCACCAAATTCATTCCAAATTCTTCCCAATTCACCATTAGAAAGTTGAAAATAAATGATCTAGAAGGAGGAAGCAAGGATCTACAAAGAGGAGCAAGAATCTACAATTGGGAAGCAAGTTCATCTCAATTGGAGGTTTCATTAGGAATCCATCTCCCAATAGCTATAATTCAGTTTTTCCCATTAAAATAGCTTCTAAATCTGAGATTTAATCATGTAAAATCAACCCATATGTATGTACTACCCATAGGACTTTGTTTTATGTTCATAGGAGACCTATGGAGAAAGTTATGGTGCTTTTTATGTCAATTTTGTTGGAATTTCAAATTTACATTTTGTTGTGTGTGTCAATTGATCCTATAGATCAATTGGGCATGTGCTTATGTGTTTGGGGCTTGTGTCGTGTCCATATTTGGGTACATGTGGTTCGTATCCCAACTATTTGGTGATACATGTCATTTTGGGAGTTTTTCCTCCGACACGGGGCGTTGAACATGTCGTATTTTGATACGGACACATAGATCTACTTTTGATACTTTGATTTGTTCATAAATATTATTTGTGACTTGTTTGTGTCCTTCGGGGTACAATTGGTTGTGTGTTGGATTCGTGTCACATGCGTATCCTAGATCTAGTGGAATACGGTGTGAAACTTTCCAATTTGGTGTGTTTATGTGTAGATTTAATTATTTATGCTTTAAATTCTTCATTTATAATTAGTAAATATATATAGATATTATATATTATTTTAGTGTATTTATTATGGTATTTATTGTAGCATAGATCTATATTTCTATGTGTTCTAATGTGATGTATAAATATATGTATGTAGCTTTCTTGCATGCAAATATATATGTACTTATGTTAATATCATAAATTATACATAAAGGTTTTGTAAAATATATTTATGTGTAATTATATTATTTATAATTATTATATAATTATTTGTATATTAATGAATGTGTTTTATGTTTGCTTCTAGCCATGTAAAATACGTACATTAATATGTGCATTGTGTTTTGTAACTAATAGTATTTGATTGTATATATATAAGTATATATATTTATCTAATTATTTTATATATATATGTATATATATAAATGTTTTGTGAGATATAATACTAATAATAATATATTATTTTATTTGGTTTGTATATACATTATTAGAGTGTGTATTATTTGTATTATTAGTATTCTTGTGTGGGTATCTTTTGGGATCTAATTTTGATTTCCTAAATTGTTGTATTTTATTTTCATATTATTTTATACAGAGGTCTTGTGAGGTTGACCTTGGTATGACCATGATTGACTTTAGTTGACTTTAGAGTTGACTATAGTTGACTTTTGACTTAGAATTTATTTATTGACCTAGAAGTTGACTAGTTTGACTTGTTCTCTTTCCGGGACCTTGTATTAATGTGGTATTCTATATCTAGGTCTTCGAGGTACCGAGTCAGACATCTGTGAGACTGTTCTTTGGACTTCAGGCGAGTACATTCTCTGATAGTTCTCATTTATGATATCCTCTATGTTCGTTGTATCTAGTGTAGATATACATGTTTTTCTTGACACTATGGTTACACGGATTGGTATATCCGGATCTCGTCATGAGATGTTATTCCTTGGTATATGGTGTATATGGTGCAAGTATTGTTTCATTCGTTATCTTGTACATGTACAGACACCAATTTTCGGGAGGAGTCGCTCTCTTCTTGGGGAATCTAGTGCCATAGCATACCGTGGTTGGATCTATTATACCAGTTGGGGGTGGGAAGTATTAGTATAGATATGTGATCAAATCCCTATTGAATAAAGTATTGGTAAGTGAATAGTGTTGATCATGCACCGCACGTATGATTAGCCAGGCCGCATTGTATCTTGCCCAAGCCGATCACATGTTAAGCTAGTACTCACACACTTAGTCATTAGTATTATTGTTTCATTGGCATATTGTTCATTATTGTATTTCTTTCCAGTATTTCCTTATTGTCTATATATCTCTTGTATCTATTGTGCATCTTGTTTATCCACCACTATTTACTGTTACATAGTTTTTATCATGGATTAGAACTGCTGTTAGAGATGTACTCTACTCCTTTTCTGACTGGATATATTTTTCCAGATGACACTGAGGAGTACCCTACCTATTATGGATCCCAGGATGTTGTGGGTTTAGATTCGGAGACCCTGGCTCAAGAGGGACTTATCCCAACTGAGACAGTTGACCCTGGAGTGTAGCTTTGTAGTATGATAGTATTCTTTTGTACTGGATTTGTCTCCAGCTTATTTGTTACTCTTCAGACTCATTGATGTATTATTTTAAACTCATGAGTTATATGATGACTATTCTATTCTTATCTGATTCGTGCTCATTCTATCTTAGTTCTGTGATTGAGTATTCTATCATTATTGGTGGTTCATTACTTTAGATAGACTATCTAGACAGCGTTCTACCGCCGATTCTGTGGCGTAGGCTGGGCGTTGTTTCCGACTAGTATCCTTATATCTGGTACGGGTCGTGACAACAGGGCTTTGATTAATTTTACTATCAAGAATAAGTATTCTTTGCCAGGGATTGATGATCTATTTGATCAGTTGAGTGGTATGAAGGTATTTTCCAAGATAGATTTGAGATCAGGCTACCATCAGGTGAAGGTGAAGCCGGAGGACATACCGAATACTGCTTTTAGAGCTCGGTATGGTCAGTACGAGTTTATGGGGATGCCGTTTGGTTTGTCTAATGCACCAGCGGTATTTATGAACTTGATGAACAAGGTGTTCCACCAGTACCTTGACAAGTTCGTGGTGGTGTTCATCGACGATATACTCATATACTCGAGGACACTGGAGGAGCATGAGGAGCATTTGAGGATTGTGTTGGATGTGCTGAGGATGGAGAAGCTGTATGGAAAGTTGTCCAAGTATGAGTTTTTCTTGGATAAGGTAGAATTCTTGGGGTATTTTGTGACTGGTGATGGTATTTCAGTGGATCTGAAGAAGATTTCAACAGTGGAATCTTAGAAGACTTCGAATTTGGTAGCAGAGATCAAGAGTTTCTTGGGGTTGGCAGGCTACTACAAGAAGTTTGTGCAAGATTTTTCGAGGATTGCCGAGCCGATGACCAGACTCACAAGGAAGGATGTGGAGTTTGTTTGGACGGAGGATTCTCAGGTTGCTTTTGAAGAGTTGAAGAAGAGGTAGACTTTTGCTCCTATTTTGATGTTGCCATCAGGGTCCGGAGGTTTCACTATTTATAGTGATGCATCGGGAAAAGGTTTGGGTTGTGTGCTTTAGCAGCATAAGAAAGTGATTGCCTATGCATCCAGGCAATTGCGTCCTCATGAAAAGAACTATCCTACCCATGATTTAGAGTTGGCAGCAGTTATCTTCGCTCTGAAGTTATGGAAATATTATTTATACGGAGAGAGTGTGGAGATCTTCACAGACCACAAAAGCTTAAAGTATGTTTTCACGTAGAAGGAGTTGAACATGAGGCAGCATCGGTGGTTGGAACTGATAAAGAATTTTGATATCTTTTTGCAATATCATCCTGGAAAAGCCAATGTAGTTGCTGATGCTTTGAGCAGGTATCCGGTAGCTATGTTCTTGACACAGGATCGATATTTATTAGAGGACTTGGAGAGCTTGGACATTAAAGTGATTGTTCCTGGTTGTGCTATACAGATATGGGGATTACAGATACATTCAGATTTGATGGACAGGATCAAGACAGTGCAGTATGAGGATGTATCTCTGAGGAGTATCAGAGCTCAGGTGAGAGCAGGATTGGAGGATAATTTCACTATTACAGAGGATGGATCCTTGAGGCATGGAGTTAGATTGTGTATGCCTAGTGGGGAATTGTATGAAAAGGTATTGCAGGAAGGGTATCGCTCTCAGTATTCCATGCATCCAGGTGCTAACAAGATGTATCGGGATATGCAAGAGAGTGTATGGTGGTATGACATAAAGAGGAAAGTGGCACAGTTTGTATCCAGATGCTTAGTGTGCCAGCAGGTAAAAACTGAGAGGCAGAGGCCAGGAGGGTTACTTCAGCCATTACCCATTACAGAGTGGAAGTGAAAACACATTACTATAGATTTTGTGTCCGGACTTCCACGATCTCCAGGAAGGAAATACGCAATTTGGGTCATCGTTGATAGGTTGACCAAGTCGGCCCACTTCTTGCCTTTAAAAGTGGGTTTGTCTACGGAGAAGTTGGCAGAGATGTATGTGAGGCAGATCATTAGGATACATGGAGTTTTCGTCAGCATAGTCTCATATCGGGATAGTTGTTTCACTTCTCATTTCTACAGGAGTTTGCAGGAGAGTTTGGGTACTCAGCTCAAGTTCAGTACTGCATATCATCCCCAGACAGATGGGCAGTCAGAGAGGACTATTCAGACTCTCGAGGAATTGTTGTGCACTTGTGTACTAGATTTTGGGGGTTCTTGGGAGGACCATCTCCATTTGGTAGAGTTTGCTTACAACAATAGTTACCAGGCCAGTATAGAGATGTCGCCTTTTGAAGCTCTATATGGTCGGAGGTGTCATACTCTTTTGTCTTAGGACGATGTTGGAGAGAGAGTTTTGCTTGGGCCAGAGATGGTTGTGGATGCTGCAGAGAAGGTTCAGTTGATCAGAGACAGACTTCGAGTGGCGCAGGACAGACAGCGGCATTGGGCCGATAGCCATCGGAGACCTTTGGAGTTCGAGGTATAGTTTAGATTTTTGTTTTGTGTTTGTTCTTAGTTGTTTGTTATAGATTAAGTTCTTAAAATAGTATTTTGTTCTAGGTGGGTGGTTTGGTGTTTCTGAGGATTTCTCCGATATGAGGCACGATTTGCTTCGGTGGAGACGAAAAGCTTAGTCCGCGATTCATCGGACCTTTCACTATTCTAAAGAGGGTCGGTGTAGTTGCTTATAGACTAAACTTACCACCTGCATTGGAGGGAGTGCACAACGTGTTTCACATGTCACAGTTGAGACGATACGTGGCAGATCCTAGTCATGTATTGGATCACTCGAAGATAGAGGTGGGCCATACTCTTAGCTATCCAGAGCAGCCAGTTGAGATTCTAGATCGGAGAGAGAATGTGCTGAGGAACCAAATTATTCCTTTGGTGTACGTCGTATGAAGGCATCACTCTCCAGGGGAGTCTACTTGGGAGAGAGAGGATGAAATGCGAGACCGTTATCCATTTTTGTTTGTGCTTTGAGGTATGTTATTTTCTAGTTATGTTCTGTTCATTGTTATGTTCTTCTATAGTTAGTTATGATTCTTTAGTTCTATTCTGTTATTTTCTAGTTTTCGTCTTTGAATTTTGAGAATGAAATTATTTAAAGGAGGGTAGACTTGTCACTACCACATTTTCTAGGAAATGGTATTTTAGTAATTTTTTATTTAATTAATTATTGTGCTTGATAAATAATAAATTGTTGTATTATTTAATTATTGTTAGATGTTAGTTATTTATTTTGGACTTGTGTTAGTGTACCTAACTAGTTTAGTTTGGACCCATGGACCAACATGAATTAATTAGTTAAACTTAGCCCATTGTTAAGGAGATGGATTAAATTAATAAAATTATTAGACTAGAAGCTTCCTTCCTTAATTATTTCTTCATGAGAGGCCCCAAGGGGTATATTGGACATTACATGATAACTTGAGGGAGGGAAAATAGGGGCCGGCCTATTTAAATAGAGGGAAAAAAATTTCTTTCCTCTTTTCATTCTAAATCTAGATCTAGAATTTTTTACTACCAAATTTCCATCATTCCCACTTCTTTTTCCTACCAAAATTTATTCCAATTTCTTCCCAAATCACAATTGGAGACTTAAGAAGCAAGGATCTAGAAGAAGGAAGCAATGATCTACAAAGAGGAGCAATGATCTACAAGTTGGGAGCAATTTTATCTTAATTGGAGGTTTCATTGGGAATCCATCTCCAAATAGGTATAATTCAGGTTTTCCCCTTAAAATAGCTTCTAAATCTGAGATTTAATCATGGAAAATCAACCCATATGAATATACTACCCATAGGATTTGATTTTGTGTCCATAGGAGGCCTATTGAGAAAGTTATGGTACTTTTTGTGTCAATTTTGGGGGAATTTCGAGATTGACATTTGTTGTGTGTGTCAATTGATCTTATAGATCAATTTGACATGTGTTTATGTATTTGGGGCTAGTGTCGTGTCCATAATTGGGTACGTGTAGGTTATATCCCAACAATTTGGTGATACATGTTGATTTAGGAGTTTTCCCTCCGACACGGGACTTTGTACATGTCATATTTTGACACGGACACATAGATCTATATTTGATACTTTGTTTTGTTCATAAATATTATATGTGATTTATTTGTGTCCTTCGAAGTGCAATTGGATGTGTGGTGGACTCGTGTCACATGCGTATCCTAGATCTAGTGGGATACGGTATGATACTTTCCATGTGTTATGTATTTATGTGTAGCTCTAATTATTATGCTTTTAATTCATGAGGTATAATTATGCATATATATATAGATATAGATATTATATATGTATTATAGTATATTTATTATAGTGTTTATTGTATCATAGATCTATATACTATACATATACTAATAGAATATATATATGTAGCTTTTTTCTACATGCATTAATATATATGTTATAATATATTGTATGGATATATATATGTATATGTTGATTAAATATATATATGTATGTTTAATTGGTTAATTATTTTATATATAATTGTTATAGGATTATTTAAATATATGTATAGATGTAATTATACTATATTTATGTATGTTGCATGTCATAATATGTATATTATTATAGAGGGGTGTTTATAGTTATTTGGTATTTATATGTATAGATATATATATTTATTGGGTTATATATATATGGATATATATATATTTGGGTTTATATATGATATATATATATATATATATATATATATATATATATATGTTATATATATTATTATTTTTAGTTTTTAGCGACAGTCGGTTAATGACAGTTGCTGTCATTAATAGCAGCAGGATATAGCAGCAGCCGCTGTAGTAGTCGCGGCAGAATTTAATGACAGCCGCCGCTGTCATTAATAACAGTAGCAGCGGTGGAAAAAAGCAGCAGCGACGACAGTGGAAGCAGTGATGGTTGCAAACTGTCACCAAAGCAGCGGCAGCAGTGCAGGATTCCACAGTAGCAATGACGGCAGCTTCAGTGACAGCCAGAACTGTCACTAAAGGCAGTGTATCAGCGTATCTGTGTTTTTCAACACAGTTTTCAGCGACGAATTGGCAGATTTTTATATATATGTGTTTATATACTTGTATATATATATATATGTATATATATATGTATTAATATTAAGATAATATATTATTATTGCTAATTTTCTTATATATAATATTAGTATATATTTATATGTTATATATAAGGGTAATTATTATACTACGGTATTGGGTATTACCTTGAGAAGACCAAGGTAAGTGGGGATACTCAGGATACGGGGTTTGGGTATCAAGATTATTATTATTATTGAGATACCAAGTTGGTTCAAAACCACGGTACCTATTTGATGTGTAAATTGTGAATCTATATTATTATAATTAATTGTTTGACATTATGATTGATGTTACCTTGGAAATTACGTATCCGGAGATACGGTATCCTAATATTTAAGATGTGGGTTTCTTGGCTTAGACTTTAGTATCTTGATCCAAGATTTTTGTGTTAGATTTGTGCAACCTAGAAATAGATAGTTGACCTTGGTTTGACCATAGTTGACCATAGTTGACTTAGAGTTGACCATAGTTGACTTTTGACTTAGAATTGACTTATTGGCCTAGAAGTTGACTAGTTTAACTTATTTATTTTCGGAACCTTGTATTGATGTTGTATTCCATTTCTAGGTCTTCGAGACACCGAGTCAGACATCTATGAGACTATTTATTGGACTTCAGGCGAGTATATTCTCTGATAGTTTCTCATTTATGATATCCTCTATGTTCATTGTATCTAGTATCGATAAACATATTCTCTTGACACTATGTGTGTTTGATAATAAACGAAAGAAAGGAAACGAGGTTTATACGAAACCCGCTCTTTGGTTCACAAACAAGAAGTACAATTAATCCTATACGAGGATGTCAAGTACAATTTTTAATCTGGGTAAATATTGCTATAGGAGTCTGATCTGCGGTCGATCACTTTGTCCCTTGGACCACACGATGACGAAGAAGTGCCGTGGAAGATAGAAAGCAGCTTCGAAGGTTGCAGAAGAGAGTGGATGCCCGATGCCAAAGTCGTTGATCACTACTGTTTGCCTGAGCTCTGGATTCTTCTCTCTTTTCTTGACCTTTTTCTTGACCACCTCCCTCTGTGGAGAGGGGTCGCTATTTATAGGGTTTTCGTGACAGTGACCCTCTCGTCGGCGTAGAAGCCGGGTAGTAGAAAGCATAGCACCTTTTACGCAACAGTTATAATAACCATTACCCACGTATAAATGATCTTTTGAATGAGCGTGTGACGCATATCATTAAGAGATAACGCGTATAACTGCTGCAAAGATCACGGCATGAAAGCCACGTGGGTAGTTATCCCTTGCGTAGAAAAGGTTGGCGTAGAAGCCAATAACTGTCACTGTGGCGTAGAAGCCAAAGAGTTATCAAACCGGTAGAGAGGCCGAGTAGGCATAGAAGCCAAGCAGGCATAGAAGCCGAGTAGGCATAGAAGCCGAGTAGGCATAGAAGCCGAGTAGGCGTAGAAGTCGAGCAGGCGTAGAAGCTGAGCAGGCATAGAAGCCGAGTAGCATAGAAGACAGCTGATCCTCCTCCCCTGACTGAGGCCTTGAGCGAATTCTGGACTGAATAACTTTAATACGCATCAATGCAAATATGGCCTGAGTTGGCGTATTCCGAGGAGATAGCGTATAGCGTGCTCCCATAGCCTGATGGCGTAATGTGTCAAAGTGGTGATGTGGACGTCTTAGCTGAAATTACGGCTTTTGGAGATATAATCAGATCTCTTGCATTAAATGCAGAGATCTGCCATAATCCTGCACATTAAATGTAGGGGCGTATCTCGAAGATATGCCATTATTCTACGCATTAAATGCAGAGACATGCCTCGAGCCCTGTACGAAGAGCAGCTTTTGACGTGGCAGCCTGTTTGTCTTCTGCAGAGTGTAAGAAGCTCACGTCTGCCTATGTAAAACTAGGCAGCGTATTCCAGAGACGTGTCTCGAAGATCTGCCATCATTTCATGCATTAAATGTAGAGACGTGCCTTGAGCATCTGTCAGTATTCTGCGCATTAAATGCAGAGACGTGCCTCGAGTATCTGTCAGTATTCTGCGCATTGAATGCAGAGACGTGTCTCGAGTATCTGTTAGTATTTTGCGCATTAAATGCAGGGATGTGCCTCGAGTATCAGTCAGTATTCTGTGCAGTAAATGCAGCGACGTGCCTCAAGCCTTGTACGAAGAGCAGCTTTTGACGTGGCAGCCTGTTTGTCTTCTATGGAGCGTAAAATAGCTTACGTCTGCCTGTGTAGAACTAGGCAGCATATTCCCTTGTATGCGTAGAAGCACTTTGTATCAGGGAGACTTCACTAAACGATGGTATGGGTCTTTGTGCCACACCATCATTATAGCCGTCGTCTGGGTAGTCGTGCAGTACTCTTTGTCAGGTGTCAGACGTCAGGTTCACTTCATGATTTGACAGGTTCATTTCGGAGAATACGAAGCGTTCCTCGTACACTTCAATGCTGCATTGAAAGCGGATGAGTTTTATGCCATAAAGGCGATGTAGCACCCTTTTTATGCTGAAGCAGCCTGGACATACTGCTTTTATGCAGATGGTCCTTGAGCTTATATTTTACGTTGTACTTAGCAAAAAAGCTCTGTTTGTACGGTGATGGCTTCGAAGTCATCTTTTTACGCTGCTAAGCATCAATATGCTGCATATAGCCATCCAGCGTATTTTTCATACTTCTACACTATGGTTACACGGATTGGTATATTCAGATCTCGTCATGAGATGTTATTCCTTGGTATATGGTGTATATGCTGCAAGTATTGTTTCATTGGTTATCTTGTATATGTACAGACACTATTTCTCGGGAAGACTAGCTATCTTCTTGGGGAATCTTGTGACATAACATACCGTGGTTGGATCTATTATACCAGTCGAGGGTGGAGAGTATTAGTATAGATATGTGATCAATATCCCTATTGTATCAAGTACTGATTACTGAATAGTGTTGATCATACACCGCACGTATGATTAGCCAGGCCATATTGCATCTTGCCTAAGCCGATCACATGTTAAGTTAGTACTCACACACTTAGTCATTAGTATTCTTATTCATTGGCATATTGTTCATTATTATATTATTCCAGTATTTTCTTATTGTATATATATCTCTTGTATCTATTGTGCATCTTGTTTATCCACATCTATTTACTGTTACATAGTTTTTATCATTGATTAGAACTGCTGTTAGAGATGTACTCTGCTCCTTTCCTGACTAGATATATTTTTCCAGATGACACTGAGGAGTGGTACCCTACCTATTATGGACCCCAGGGGCTTAGATTCTGAGACCCTGGCTCAAGAGGGACTTATCCCAACTGAGATAGTTGACCCGGGAGTTGTAGCTTCGTAGTATTCTTTGTACTGGATTTGTCTCCAGCTTATTTTGTTACTTCTTTCAGACTCATTGATGTATTATTTTAGACTTATGAGTTGTATTGTGACTATTATATTCTTTATCTGATTCGTGATTATTTTCATCTTAGTTCTATGATTGAGTATATTATCATTATTGGTGGTTTATTATATTGGTAGATAGATTATCTAGACAGCATTCTACCACCGATTCTGCGGCGTAGGCTAGGCGTTGTTTCTGACTTGTACCCTTACACCGGGTATGGGTCGTGATAACTTTGCACTGAAATGTATGCCAAAAATAAAGGTCTCTAAATAGGATAAATTATAGGTCAAACAAATTTTAAACGTTAGCACGAACTCAACGGTATATCCATTTTTGGATTCCGGTGAGCCGAACACAATTTTGCCCTAAAAGTCAACCGTGGGGCCCGTAATTAGACGGCTTGGTCAACTATCTCAGAATCATATGAAACTTGGGTCATAGGACCAGCGTGATACCACGAATCTAATGGCGCAGGTTTCGTCGTATTTCGACGAGCGTACTCTAAATGGTGCAGTATTTTGCAAAAGTCGCGATATGGGGACTTATATGGGTTGATTCAGACGCGCACACACATTCAAATCAGTTTTCGCAAAAGCCTACACTTCAGGATATACCATATGCGCCTTTCGGTGTAATTGCTATACGATGGAGCTATCCCGTTTGGCAGGGCGTATTCCGTATCATAATTTCTAAAGTTTTAAAAACAAGTTTTTCATAATTTTTAACCTAATTGATCTCTGCATTTAACCCAAAATAAAATAATCTAATTAACAGGAAATGATCTCGGTTATATAGTCTTTATATAGCAAAAGGTAGATTTGAGTTTAGATGTCTGTGGTGGAAGATAACATCCTCTAAACATAGGTGGTCAAAATAGTTTTACTGTAGTTTAAATATGTGGTTTTTCTTCAACTTGGCCTCAATTTCTACCTAGTGTTAAGCGTTGTTCAATGAAAACTAATTAACAGAGTTGAGAGGGAGATAGGTCGTGATCATACTGGTAAAGACGATTTAAAAATGGATCGTGAGATGGGGCAGAAAACAATGCATAAAGTAGGGCACGTCGCTGCCAAATTCTGATTTTGCTTACGTGGTGTTTGCGCGGTGTGCGTATGCTGACGGCCGATGGTGCTCTGGCGGCTACGCGGGGTGCTGCTGGAAGTCGGGGTCGGATAAGAGGAGGATAGAGATAGGTTTAGGGTTATGGTTTATGACTAGGAGTATATATATATACGGGGGACGAAGATGAGAAGGGTTACGGGTTTCCTCTGCTGACTCGCGCGGGGGGTGGGGGGGATTAGCAGTGGGTTAGGGTTTTAGACTTAAGGGTTAGTTTTGGGTTAAGGGTTTAGTTTAAGGTTTTTCTTTTTCTTTTAGTTTTCTTTTCTTATTAATACTATTATATATATATATATATATATAGTATAAAAAAATTCAGAAAATTTTATTAGTATATTCTAAAAATCTATTACCCTTCTACCAGACTTCTTAATAAAATAAAATAAAATAATAGTTTTGTTCAATAAATTCTATATGAGTATTTACCTAGGTAATTAATTCAATTAAATTCTATTTTCTAATTAACTAGGAAATAATGCAATTAAATTAAATAATTAATTAAATAATTAATTAAATAATTAATATATTTAAAATTAGGGGTTTTTATAGCATTGTTGTGCATGGTTGCGTATGACTGCATGGCTTGCATTTGGAGCATTGTGCGCATGTCTTGTGGTCATCATAGTTTGGATTTTTTTATTCTTCTACAGCTATATACTAAAAAGAAGAATAGCAACTAGTGGACGCTAAAGCCATCACGCTCTACACTGAAGAAAAGACGGTCACTGCAAATATGGTGTCTTTACAGTTCGACAATTTCTCGGCTCAAGAAATCTCGTACGGCGTTATCCCGATACCAAAGGCAGCTATAGAGATCATCAACCTGCCACCCGCTCCCAACGAAGGATTGATCCCTCTCACTACCCCGCAAGGTGAAATCATGTGGGTCTCCTCGATATATACAGAGATTAGTAACAAGAAGGTATTCCTCGTGCTTCCAAAACTTTGAAGGTAAAGAAGAAGAACTGACTATGTTATATGGTCCTTGCCTCTGACAGAGACGAAGCCATGTCCAGAGAAACTAGGTCTGGTAAAGCCTATTTACGAACCTATGAGTCGGCCCAAGAGGATGTTTCTCCAATGACTTCCATCCCGCTACATTAATTCCTCCTGTAGGAGGATCGTCAATGCCCACGATGGCAGACAAGGCAAAACAGAAAAAAGTTTGGTTTGACAAGCCCTCAAAGAAGGATCCTCCGCCGAGACTTGGCAAACCATATAATTTTGACATACTAGCCCAGCTCGCCAATACCACGGCACGAAGCTCTATTTCGGAACTCCTTCGCCTCTCGAAAGAAACTCGTGATGTCTTAAGTGATGCGTTGTTACACGCTGACTCATATCTGACGTAAATTATAGAGCTAGAGGACAACCCCACATAATGTCCCCATTTCCATAACATCATGAAAGTGATCCCGACATTATCGTCTCCCAAGAAGATATGTTATTAAAAGAAAATGGCCATGACCGACTATTATACTACACAGGCTAAGGTGGATCGAATTTATTTCGATCTAGTTTTAAGGCCCAGTATCATTACCAGAAGCCTTCTAAAAGCCCAGAGAATCTCGATCCATGATCTATCGAAGTCAAATACGACGATCTGCGGATTCAACGCCAGAAAGAGCCGCCCCCTGGGTAAGATATACCTCAGGTGTCAGATAGGCGACATTCGAACAAAAGTCACGTGTTGTATGATCGACTCCAAAGTATCCTACAATATCTTATTCGGACCACCATGGATACACAAAAACTGATAGTTTCCTCTACTCTATATCAATGATTCAAATATATAGACAGTTAGGGGATAGTCAAGACTGAGGTTATTTACCTCAATCCATTCAAAGGCATCGAGGCGTACTAGTCCGACTAGATAATGTACGAACTAGAACATCTTGGTATAAAGCACGACAAAGCTAACGAGGAGGCCCCATCCATCCCGACCCCCCGAAGGTCCACTTGTCATCTACATCAAAAGTCGAGTCACCAACAGACAGGGGCCTCTCATAATCGACCTCCATAAGTTGACTCACAGAGGGCAAGCCAGAAATCCACAGGCAATAGAGGCCAACAAAGCTGCTCTGAAGGTAGAGCCTCTAGTTATCGATCACCATCGTAGAAATCATTCTGTCAACTATATCAAACCTCGGGTTATAAACCTGACCGAGGTGAGGACTAAAGCAAAGACCAATGTTAATTCTGTCGAAGAGGAAGAGATTATGTACTTCACTAATAAAGAAGTCACTTTGCTGAGAAGTTATTGGAGGCTCTCGATGCCCATAGACCCCTTTCTATATCGATCGTAGCACACTACAGGATAACAGTGTCTTTCCATTAATGCGAGGGGGCCTACTTCACAATCCTAGCAAGGAAAATTGGAGAAAAGCCAATAATCTTCGGCAAGGCTCACAAAAGAACAGACGCATATCATGATTACTCCGAAAGTGACACTGGGACAATACAACTCCGTTATTATAGTCAAACAACCAAAGACCTCATTTACAAGATGGGCTACGACTGGAAGACCAACAAAGGCCTCAACTACAACAAAGATCGATACCTTCCACTACGCCACTAGGCCATAAAAGGTAAACCAGAGAACTATTATAGCAAACACATAGTGATTTAGGATATCCATTAACATGGTGTCAACTGACGAAGTTGAGGACAACAACCAACCAATAGAGCCCCTCGAAGATGATCCTTGGGTACAATGATTGGAATCGCAATGGGAGTCAACATTCAAGTAATTCAAACCTTCCACAGAAGACGAAATCATCCAAGTCAATTTAGGGGATCATATATTCCCCAAACATATCTCCATCAGACGAAGTCTTTCTGACGAAGATATGCAAGCTCTTATACAACTTATAAGAGAGTACCTCGATATTTTTGCCTGAGGTTACAAGGACATGCCCGGTTTAGACCCACGCATAGCCACACACCGCTTGAATATTCGTCCAAATGCGAAACTAGTAAAACAACACATGTGGCAGTTTTGACCGATGTTATATATACCATTGATGATAAGGTCAAGAAGTTGATAGTGTGTAGCTTCGTTCGTGAAGAACAGCCCCCCGATTGGGTGGCAAACATTGTTCCAGTTATGAAGATGGCAAAAAAGTTTTGGATTTGCTTAGATTACCGAGACCTAAATACGGGTTGCCTGAAGGATAAATTTTCTCTCCCAATTACAGTTATCATGGTCGACAAACGTGCGGCTTTAAGCACATGCCTTTCATGGACAGATTCTCGGGTTATAATCAAATCAAGATGTTCCCGGATGATAAAAACCATACATCCTTCAGAACACCGCTGGGGGTATACTACTACACAATAATGCCTTTTGATCTAAACAATGCAAGCGCGACGTACCAGCAAGACATAAGCACAATCTTTTGTCAACATCTGCGCAAAACGGTGGAATGCTACATGGATGACATTTTGGTCAAGAGTCACCACAAAGATAATCACCTCCAGGATCTGAGAACTATGTTTGAATTAATGCGCAAAGACCAACTCAAGATGAATCCCGCTAAGTATTTCCTAGGAGTTTCTAGCGGCAAGTTCATCGGGTTTATGATAACCTCCAAAGCTATCGGGCTCGACTGTCATGACCCGCACCCGGAATTGGGGCACGAGTACGCGGGTACGTCCAGCCTACGCCACAGCATCGGCGGTAGAACGCTGTCAAGGTCATGATACTATCTAGCCAATCTCACACAAGCATCCAATCTCCATAAGGAGGCACGGATGACACAAAATAATACAAACACATACTCAATCACATGACTACAGCACGATAAGATATCGAACAAATAAAATTAAATACAACACAAGTCTAAATGTAATAATCTAACTCAACAAATATCCATGACTCAACAAGTATGCCGGAGACAAATCCGGTACCAAATAGTCTACTGAAAGAACTAACTAGAAAAACTAGTAATTTTGGATAGACCTCCAGAAATTACAACTAAACTACCAAGCCCAAGTTGCAGCTACTCACCATATGGTCCATAAAGTGTCGGACACCAGTCCTCTAAGGCATAGTCTGGAAAAATATTTCCAGTCAGGAAGGAGCAAAGTAAAATCTCAAATAACAGTTACATTTAATTGATAAGGACTATAAAGCAATAAACAGATGATGCTAGATACTGAGAAGACCGAGAATAAATGCAATGGCAAAATAGAGAGACAGGCAATGTAAAGAGACAGGCAATAGGCAATATGATACAGTCAGTGCATATATGAAAATGACAAAAAACAAGGTACAGTATCATATACGGGTGATGTAGTATATGATTTAAAATAGAGAACTGTAATCTATTCTAAGTGTTTGAAATAGTAGTTTCGAAATGTGATCAGCTTGGGAACATGTACGAGAGCTATAGGGCCTGGCTAATCATATGTGAAGAGCATGATTAACACTTACATTGTTCTATATTGTAATAAAAGGTTATGATCACATTTCTTACAAACTACTTCCCCGCCGCCAACTAGTACTGTGGATCCAACCATGACACGTCACGATACATGAGTAATGTCCAAATCTATCATGTACGAGGTCTAAATATACATGTCGTGTACAATGTCAATACAATAAATAATGTAACATCTCATGACTGCAGATCCAAGCTATATACTAGTCCGTGTAGCACAGTGTCAAAGATTCAGATGTAATATTTCTAGATTTACTGAACTTATAGAAATTATCAAGGATTTGGAAATTATCAGAGAATGTACTTGCCTTGGGTCCTTAGCTGGTGAATACCGAGGTCCTGTCCCAGAGTATCGCCTGGATGAACCAACAGCCCTATAGACATATCACAAATATAACACTTGTATCAGATGCTACACTAACACACAATCAAACTACACTGGCCTCATGGCTATGCCAGGCATGGCTCTAGTCAACTAGGGTCATCTAGTAGGGATACATATATAATTATATATTTATACTCAGAATATATATACCAATTAAATACGTATATAATATATATATATATATATATATATATATATATATATATATATATATATATATATATATATATATAAGTGTATATCAGTAATTTGTACAAAATATGAATAAGTATATATATACTAAATAGAAGTATATAAATATATATATATTTATATGTTATAAATATACATAACCAATTTTATTCATAAAAACTATATTTAAGGATATACATATACTGAATATATATGTATACATACATATGTACTAGTGAAAATATACATTTGGTATATTTATACATATATATATATATATATATATATATATATATATATATATATATATATGTGTGTGTTTATACATATACCAAAAATACATATTTTTATTAAACATATACCCATACAAAATATATATATATACATATATATATATTTATACCAAAATAATAATTATACTATATACATGTATATTAATATACACATACACACACAAATATACGTATACATATTTATATACATATATATATATATATATATATATATATATATATATATATATATATATATATACATATATATGTAAAGAAGAAGGGAAAGGGGGAGAGAAGCTCATAGTGGCTGCCGGGCTTGGCCGGAGGGAGAGCTGGCCGGCGGGGGGATGGCCGCACTGGTGGTGGTGATAGTATATGGTGATGGTGATAATAGATGGTGATGGTGGTGGTGGTGATAGCAGGCCGGAGGAGGAAGAGGATACAGGGAGGATGAGGAGTAGGCTGCGGGTGGCGAGGCTCGTCGGAGGGAGAGGAGCTGGGGTGGTCGGAGTCGAGCTGCAGTAGCTCTCCGAAGCTACCGGGCCAGTCAGATGGGAATACAGTGGTTCGTGGGGGACAGCTCGTCGGAGCTCGTGGGGGTGGAGGAAGCTCGTGGCTCGACGGTTGGGGGAGCGGCCGGCCCGTGTAATGGAGGAGGTCGACGGAGCTGGAGCCTTGGCCGGAGGTGGATGGAGCACGCTGGAGCAGGGGAGTCGGGTGGACTTGAGCAGGGTGGTGGAGGCTGAGTAATTGGGAAGTCCGGAGTCGGGGTTGCTCGGCTCGCCGGAAGTAGCAGGGAAGAGGAGTGCAGCGGGCCGGGACTCGCGGTCGGTCTTGGCCGGGTGGCTCGCCGGGGAAGGACCGGAGCTGACCGGAGTGCTGAGGTGAGGTTTTCCCCCCTTTCTTTTGATTCAAAAAAAAAAGAAGGAGAAGAAGAAGAAGAAGAAAAGAGAAGAAGAAAGGAAGAAGAAGTGGAGAAAAAGAAAGCCTACGGTTGGGTGAGGGAGATGGGGGCTTGTGAGGAGGTGGGAAAACCTAGGTTTTTGGGGATTAGGGCTTTCCTACGGAAGAGGGGATGATGTGACTTTAAATAGGGAGTGGGGTGGGAATGAAGGGTGAGGATGCACCCATTAAATGGATGGTCAAGATTTGACATGGGGGAAAATTTATTCATGTAGGAATGAGGGTGTTGACTAGTCAATGTTGGGCTTCTCTATTTGGTTGAACCAATGGGGTATTGACACCTAATGTAATAATTGCAAATTAACCCCCTTAAATTTGGGTATTTTCACAGACGCATAAAATGACGAAAATTTGGTGGGCGATTCGGTGTCTGGTGTTTTGTCGGGTCAGGGGGGCGCTGTATGTTTGGTATGGGCTCAAATAGCAGGGCACTGGAATTAATTTGGGATTTCCGGAATCGGTCAAAATAGTATCCTTAAATTTATTAGAAATAAATGTAAGTTGTGTTCTAAAATTAATTAGGAGGACATGGGACCAAAATCAGGTCGGGTCATCAATACCATTAGTGAAGAAGACTCAGAACAGAATATTACCCTAATTTTGGTCATACGAAAAATAGATCAAGATTGCCTCCAATTTTGATTGGAACGCACAACGATACAAAGTTGGAATTTATTTAGGAATTAAATAACATCCGTGACGAATATTGTGCGGCTAAAATAAAGCTCAAGAGATCATAATTATGAGTTGCAAAAATATCAGAATCAAAGGCAGGTACGTCTAGGGCAAGTTTGTAAAATTTGTTGGAAGGCAAAAGCTATGGTAGCGCTCCAAATATCGAAGCAACGGCAGGGCACAACAATTAAATAAATTACGATAGTTAATTACGACCTCCAATAAATTAATTCTAAATAAAATAATTAACCACATAATCCCATAATTCGGACAGGTGTTCATCTACTGGGCTTCTAGGTCAAGTCTTCCAGTTCAAACATAAATGAACACCGTATATAATAATATATTTAATTACACATCTCACATAATTACTTAAATTAAATATACTTATCATGCAATTACTTAATTGTAACTACCATAATATTAAATATTATAAAAAGTCGAAAATACTCCTGTTTTCGGAACGTGGTAGTGACAAGTCTACCCTCCTTAAAAGAATTTCGTCCTCGAAATTTAAAATCCTTATAGTAGTGTTTATTCATACACATTGTTATTTTCCCTCAAAGTTTAAATTCATCAACCACGAAATCAGGTAATAATCCACAATGTCTTTTCACAATTTAAAATTCTGTAATTATCGTATTCCTGAAAATCCTCGAATTAAATATCAAAGTCCATTTTTATCACAATTTTCTCCAAATTTTTAAGTTAATAATTCAATACTCGAAATTTAATATTCACTCCTCTAGTTTGATTTTTTTATCAATTTAAATCTCGTCCCAAAATTGAATTCAAACACTAATCCATCCATGATCTTATTCCTCGATTTCCCTTTTCCTCAAAGTACTCAACAATGCGATACTTATGGATTCTCCAAATATCGTCCATAATATAAAATTTAAAATTTATAACTTGCAGTCAAATAAATTAATGATAATCTCCTTAATTCTCTCAAGTTCTTAAGGATAAACTTCAATCATATCATAACCTTCCTAAAATTAACAAATCATCGATTCTGCCATGTTAATTTCTTAACCCTTTATTTAAATCAATATTTATCCTCGAATTTTAATCATCTTGTTTCTCTTGTCAAGTCATAACCTCTTCATAAATCTTCGCTATGGTCAAACCCCAATAATCATGGTCGGAGAAAATTCTACCTACAGCCATTCACTATGCAATCTAAGAGAAAACATGTATGGTTATGGTGTCTTTTGTCATGGTATTGCAGTCTCTATCAGGGTGTACTACTAACTACATTCTAACAAGAAAAAATTATGCATACTGACTACGATACTAGGGAATCAGTCAATCAATCAAATAGATAGGAACAGAAGGAAGAAAATAACAGAACCTGCTAACACATTACCTGTAGTATCGGTCTCCTCGACCGTCATCGCAAATGCCCCGTCCTGCTGGGGTGGTTCCCTTCGCGGGTGCTGAGCAATATACGGTTCCACGGGTAGCCTAACTGGATCTCTATAATCTGAAGCTGCGCGCTGGCCGGGAAGATAAGGGGCTAGAAGACAATCCCTTACTCGATGTCCCGCAGCGCCGCAGTGCAAACAAAGTCCAAGCCTCGTTCTACAACTCTCCCAAAGGTGACCTGGCTTCTTACAGAAATGACAAGTCTGTTGTGTCTCCCTCGGAGGCTGCTGCTGATCCTGCTGAACATGAATTGGTGCTTGGTATTACTGTTGATACTGATATGCCCAGGGATATTACTGAATATGAATTGGTGCCTGGTACTGCGGTGGATGCTGAAATGCCCATGGCTGAATATGAACTGGTACTTGGTACTGTTGTTGGTGCTGAATACGGGGATGCTTGGCCGGTCCTGCGCTACCATTCGTATCTCCAAAAATATTGTGACTCCTCTTAGGCCTGAGATCCAGATCCACTTCTGCAATCTGGGCATCTATAAAGATACCCTCAAAGGCAGCAGTACGACGACCAGAAGTGCGTGACCTAATCTCTCTCGTCAGCCCCTTTCTAAATTTTTTGGCTCGATCTCCTGGGTCCCGAATCATAGACGATGCAAAATGGCTCAATCTACAGAATTCTGCAGCGTACTCGTCGACCGACATGTTTCCTTGAACTAATTCATGAAACTGACTTTCCAAGGCTCCCAATGCCACGTCGGGAAAGAACTTCTCCTTGAAGAGCTCCTTGAAGGTCTCCCAAGTAAGTCCTTGTGCAGTAAGTCTTGGCTCCGTGTGATACCACGTGAGTGCGATATCGAACATCTGACTGTCAGCCGCCTCTATTCGTAAGCTCTCTGGAATCTGGGCCAATCGCAGGCTCCTCTCTATATCCTCTAGCCAGTCGTCAGCATAGAGTATCCCTTCGGTGCCTTTGAACTCTCGAGGCATCATCCTTTTGAAGTCCACTATAGTGCCTGATCTCTGCTGCTGCTGGCCAGGAAACTGCTGGTATTGTGCTACCCTCTCCAAAGCTTGAAGAGTCACTTGATGAGCATTCTCTATGATCTCTCTCATCAGCTCGGTTTGTTCCTGGTGCGCTTCTGCTTGCACCCTCTGAGCCTCAGCTTGAACTCGCTGAGCATCTGCCGTCACTCTCTGGGCATCTACCATGCCTTGGATCAAGGTAAACATCTGTGCCCCGTCAATGGGCAAACCTCCGGAAATCGGAGTCAGTGGAGGAGGAAGGTTGTCCGTCATAGCTGTGGCAATCCTCTGGACAGGTGGGGGAGGAGGATCCCCGAAAAGTACAGATACTCCTACATGCATCGGAGATGTAGGAGGAACTACGGCTATCTGTCCCTCAGGTGGAGAGGTGGCAGACCCCTCTAAAGCTGGTGCTCCCACTCTCATAGATCGTGTCTTCGGCTACATCCTGAAGACAGATCCAAAAGAATCAATTAAGGCAAAAATGCGATATCATCAAGGAAGGACAGTAAAGATCTAAAGAAGCAACATTCAAGATAGATAGATCGAAAAAATTCCTAGTTGTGATTGCACAGGTCAAAGATGCATCCAAGGTTTGATACCTCTATCCCTCTAGGTACCATAATTCTACTACAAGCACACTCACTGCTAGCTTCCTTACCTACTGCAATCGTTGATACTAGTTATTATTATCACTCAAGTGCATATCAAATGCAACACACCATACTAAGTACTGCTCTCTCTAATACAATCCTAATTGGACATCCAAGTCAGTTGCAGTGCAATCTCAAACATGCTCAAGCCAATAGATCCTTACACATAAACCTCATCTACTTATATACTAATATATCTCTTCCACTATAAAATTTATCCTTAAAATAAAATCCTCAAAACTAACTCGAACAATTTAAAGTAAAATGCATATACCTTCCTCAAAGTCAGATGTTCAAAAGCTGAAACAAAATTTAATCACTTCTAAAATCCTTACAGCTTTGTCTAGGTTCATTGAATTGAATCTGAATCCTCAAAAAATTTAATAACAATATCTCAACTTCTCAAAATTCTAAAAATTTGCAATTCATTTTTAATCTTCAATTTATAATTTAAATCCATATCTTGTAGTACAATAGCCCTAGTGTTAATTTTTTACTGTCCTCATCGACATGCGTCATCAGATAATACCATAAGTTAGTCTGTAAATTCATCTTAATATGAAATCAAACTCTACGATGAAACCAAGATCCTAATTTAATACTTGATCAACAAGAATCAAATATAATATCAATAAGTGAGAATGGACGGAACAAGGGAAATGATTTAAATTAGAATTTATAATGAGGTTCTCAGGGGTCATCCCAGGAATCTCTCAAGGAATTGTGATTGAGTATTCGCTCTCGTCCAAGTATCCTATGTCCTATATCCTATCGCAGGCACGCAGTAGTACAATTAAGATGTCACACTACCACGACATCGCACAACTCGCGAAGTCTGACCTGCATGGGCCACCACTAAAAATGTGTCACGACCCGCACCCGGAATTGGGAAACGAGTACGCAGGTACGTCCAGTCTATGCCGCAGCATCGGCGGTAGAACGCTGTCAAGGTCATGATACTATCTAGCCAATCTCACACAAGCATCCAATTTTCATAAGGAGGCACGGATGACACAAAATAATACAAACACATACTCAATCACATGACTACAGCACGATAAGATATCGAACAAATAAAATTAAATACAACACAAGTCTAAATGTAATAATCTAACTCAACAAATATCCATGTCTCAACAAGTATGCCGGAGACAAATCCGGTACCAAATAGTCTACTGAAAGAACTAACTAGAAAAACTAGTGATTCCGGCTAGACCTCCCGGAATCACAACTAAACTACCAAGCCTAAGTTGCAGCTACTCACCATATGGTCCATAAAGTGTCGGACACCGGTCCTCTAAGGCATAGTCTGGAAAAATATTTCCAGTCAGGAAGGAGCAAAGTACAATCTCAAATAACAGTTCCATTTAATTGATAAGGACTATAAAGCAATAAACAGATGATGCTAGATACTGAGAAGACCGAGAATAAATGCAATGGCAAAATAGAGAGACAGGCAATATAAATAGACAGGCAATAGGCAATATGATACAGTCAGTGCATATATGAAAATGAAAAAAAATAAGGTACAGTATCATATACGGGTGATGTAGTATATGATTTAAAATAGAGAACTGTAATATATTCTAAGTGTTTGAAATAGTAGTTTCGAAATATGATCGACTTGGGAACATGTACGAGAGCTATAGGGCCTGGCTAATCATATATGAAGAGCATGATTAACACTTATATTGTTCTATACTGTAATAAAAGATTATGATCACATTTCTTACTAACTACTTCCCCGCCCCCAACTAGTACTGTGGATCCAACCATGACACGTCACGATACACGAGCAATGTCCAAATCTATCATGTACGAGGTCTAAATATACACGTCGTGTACAATGTCAATACGATAAACAATGTAACATCTCATGACTGCAGATCCAAGCTATATACTAGTCCGTGTAGCACAGTGTCAAAGATTCAGATGTAACATTTCTAGATTTACTAAACTTATAGAAATTATCAAGGATTTGGAAATTATCAGAGAATGTACTTGCCTTGGGTCCTTAGCTAGTGAATACCGAGGTCCTGTCCCAGAGTATCGCCTGGATGAACCAACAGTCCTATAGACATATCACAAATATAACACTTGTATCAGATGCTACACTAACACACAATCAAACTACACTGGCGTCATGGCTACGCCAGGCATGGCACTAGTCAACTAGGGTCATCTAGTAGGGATACATATATAATTATACATTTATACTCAGAATATATAAACCAATTAAATACGTATATAATATATATATATATATAAGTGTATATCTGTAATTTGTACAAAATATGAATAAGTATATATACACTAAATAGAAGTATATAAATATATATATTTATATGTTATAAATATACATAACCAATTTTATTCATAACAACAATATTTAAGGATATACATATACTGAATATATATGTATACATACATATGTACTAGTAAAAATATATATTTGGTATATTTATACATATATATATATATATATATATATATATATATATATATAAATATATATATATATATATATATATATATATAGATATATATATATATATGTGTTTATACATATAACAAAAATACACATTTTTATTAAACATATACCCATAGAAAATATATATATATACATATATATATTTATACCAAAATAATAATTATACTATATACATGTATATTAATATACACATACACACACAAATATACGTATGTAAAGAAGGAGGGAAAGGGGGAGAGAAGCTCACAGTGGCTGCCGGGCTTGGCCGGAGGGAGAGCTGGCCGGCGGGGGGATGGCCGCACTGGTGGTGGTGATAGTAGATGGTGATGGTGATAGTAGATGGTGATGGTGGTGGTGGTGATAGCAGGCCGGAGGAGGAGGAGGATACAGGGAGGATGAGGAGTAGGCTGCGGGTGGCGAGGCTCGCCGGAGGGAGAGGAGCTGGGGTGGTCGGAGTCGAGCTGCAGTAGCTCGCCGAAGCTACCGGGCCAGTCAGATGGGAATACAGTGGTTCGTGGGGGACAGCTCGACGGAGCTCGTGGGGGTGGAGGAAGCTCGTGGCTCAACGGTTGGGGGAGCGGCCGGCCCGTGTAATGGAGGAGGTGGCGGAGCTGGAGCCGTGGCCGGAGGTGGTTGGAGCACGCTGGAGCAGGGGAGTCGGGTGGACTTGAGCAGGGTGGTGGAAGCTGAGTAATGGGGGAGGCCGGAGTCGGGGTTGCTCGGCTTGCCGGAAGTAGTAGGGAAGAGGAGTGCAGCAGGCCGGGACTCGGGGTCAGGCTTGGCCGGGTGGCTCGTCGGGGAAGGACCGAAGCTGACCGGAGGGCTGAGGTGAGGTTTTCCCCCCTTTCTTTTGATTCAAAAAAAAAGAAGGAGAAGAAGAAGAAGAAAAGAGAAGAAGAAAGGAAGAAGAAGTGGAGAAAAAGAAAGCCTACGGTTGGGTGAGGGAGATGGGGGCTTGTGAGGAGGTGGGAAAACCTAGGTTTTTGGGGATTAGGGCTTTCCTAGGGAAGAGGGGATGATGTGACTTTAAATAGGGAGAAGGTGTGGGAATGAAGGGTGAGGATGCACCCATTGAATGGATGGTCAAGATTTGACATGGGGGAAAATTTATTCATGTAGGAATGAGGGTGTTGACTAGTCAATGTTGGGCTTCTCCATTTGGTTGAACCAATGGGGTATTGACACCTAATGTAATAATTGCAAATTAACCCCCTTAAATTTGGGTATTTGCACAGACGCATAAAATGACAAAAATTTGGTGGGCGATTCGGTGTCTGGTGTTTTGTAGGGTCAGGGGGGGCGCTATATGTTTGGTATGGGCTCAAATAGCAGGGCACTGGAATTAAATTGGGATTTACGAAATCGGTCAAAATAGTATCCTCAAATTTATTAGAAATAAATGCAAGTTGTATTCTAAAATTAATTAGGAGGACATGGGGCCAAAATCAGGTCGGGTCATTAATACCATTAGTGAAGAAGACTCAGAACAAAGTATTACCCTAATTTGGGTCGCATGAAAAATAGGTCAAGATTGCCACCAATTTCGATTGGAACGCACAACGATAGAAAGTTAGAATTTATTTAGGAATTAAATAACGTTCGCGACGAATATTGTGCGGCTAAAATGAAGCTCAAGAGATCATAATTATGAGTTGCAAAAATATCAGAATGGAAGACAGGTACGTCTAGGGCAAAGTTGTGAAATTTGTTGGAAGGCAAAAGTTAGGGTAGCGCTCCAAATATCGAAGCAACGGCAGGGCGCAACAATTAAATAAATTACGGTAGTTAATTACGACCTCCAATAAATTAATTCTAAATAAAACAATTAACCACATAATCCCATAATTCGGATAGGTGTTCATCTACTGGGCTTCTAGGTCAAGTCTACCAGCTCAAACATAAATGAACACTGTATATAATAATATATTTAATTACATATCTCATATAATTACTTAAATTAAATATACTTATCATACAATTACTTAATTGTAACTACCATAATATTAAATATTATAAAAAGTCAAAAATACCCCTATTTTCGGAATGTGGTAGTGACATCGACCCTAATAAAGTTAAAGTCGTCATTGAAATGAATCCCCCATATAATCTCAGGGAGATGCAAGGACTAATAGGCTGCTTAGCATATATCCAAAGTTTTATATCAAACCCCTCAGGCCTTTGCACAGATTTCCTTCCAACATTTTTAGCAAAGGCCCGGTGAGCAAGTAACACATTCGGACTTACCCCCATCTCCGAGGGCGGGTAGGCCACAGTTCCTTTCTGACATGGTTAACTTTCTTCTAGAGGGCCTAGCTGGCGAGCGCAAAATTAACCATTCACACAACTCATAAAGAAAGGATTAACTTTCATCTGGGATGAGGCATGTCAGCAAGCGTTCGACGATATCAAACGTTATCTCACAGAACCCCCAGTCCTGGTGGCCCCAATCGTGGGAAAACCTTTCTTAATGTACATATAGGCAATGGACTACTCTTTGGGGTCCCTTCTCATGCAAAAGAATAGCAAGGTCACGAACATGCCATCTACTATATTAGCCATATGATGATCAGGGCCGAACACATATACAATCTGGTAGAAAAATAATGCATTATCCTAGCATTTGCCAGTCAAAAGATGCGCCATTACGTGGCTGGACAGATGATCCATGTTATATCAGGGTTAATCCATATTGACTGCTAATGACGAAGTCCAGCATACTCAATTCTCGCCTGGCTACTTGGACGATGTTGTTATGTCCATACGATATAGTATATATTCCACAGAAGGAAGTCAAGGGCCAAGCACTGGCCGACTTCCTGGCTTCTCAATCAGTGCCCAAAACTTCCAAGCTATACCAAGACATCCCAGAAAAAGGGTTGGAATCCAACATAACAACAATAGGAAAAACTTGGCAAGTATTCTTTGATGGCACATCAAGAATAAGACCTAAGGGACATATCGTCACAGAAGTAGGAGTGATCCTCGTGTCTCCCGACAAACTAGTGATACATCGTGCATATTCTCTTACAGAGCCATGCTCAAATAATGTAGCAAAATATAATGCCCTACTCATGTCCCTCTAGTTAGCAAAACACCTAGGGGTAGAACACCTTGAAGCCTATGGTGACTCTCAGTTGATAGTTCGGCAAGTCAGAAGAGAATAGGAAGTCTACCATAAAGACCTCATTCCCTACCACATGGCAACAACCGAGTTGGCTACTACTTTCTCCATGTTCTTCATCTATAATGTACCCCGATTGCAAATACGAAAATAGATGCTCTAGCCAGGTTTATATCTTCCCTAACTATGCCCATCAAAAAACAACATCCAATCACAGTGATGGGTCAAGAGTTAGCCAGTGTTAGGAATAACCTACAGGTTCATCACAGTCATGCTGCAGGAATGGACGATGATTCCAAGGACTGTAGATCCCTATTTTTAGACTATGATGTCTATGGAATCATCCCAGAGGAACCAAAGGAGGCTACCTCTGTAAAAAAGATGCTCCTTCTGATTCTATTATGATGCCTCAACAAGCACTACGGTAAGCCCACAATGGTTCTTGTAGTCCACACCAACCAGGCCCAAGTTATAGGATCGCCTCAGACGTACGGGTTACTATTGGCCAATCATGGTAGCAAACGCTATAGATTACGCTCGAAGATGTAGAACATATCAAATACACACAAATTATATCCACCAGCCTTCGAAGTTTTTACATTCGACAGCTGCATCTTAGCCATTCTAAGCCTGGGGTATGGACGTAATTGGTCCTATCAATCCCTCCTCCAGAGACCATCGATTTATCCTAGCTATAAATGACTACTTCTCCAAATAGGCAGAGGTGGTACCGCTCAATGAAGTAAAGAAGTTGAATATGATTAGCTTTGTCAAAAGTTACGTAATATATCACTTAGACCTACCTTGTAGGGTCAATCACGATAATGGATCCCAATTCACAAGTCAAGTATTTTATCGATTCTGCAACAAAAATAAGATCAAAACATTAATCTCGTACAACAAACTTGACTGGGATAAAAAGCTCGGGGAGTGTCTATGGGCCTATCAAACGACGGTACGAACCCTGACTGGCAGCACGCCTGACTTATAGATTCGAGGTGGTACTGCCCCTCAAGATTTAGATTCCTTCTCTCAGGATAGCCTTGGCCAATGGATTGACTGCTAAAAATAACGACCGCCTACGGTTGTAAAAGCTAGAAGCGTTGGATGAAAAGCGCTTACAGGAACAACAACGAATCGAGTTATACCAAGCATGCATCTCTAAAGTTTTTAACAAAAAGGTGAAAGAAAGAGTATTCGAAGATGGTGACCTCATCTTAACAGTAAGAAGACCCATGTTCATGACGTACAGAGTAAAGGAAAATTTCAAACCAAATGGGAAGGCCCCTTCGGTGTGGAACCAGTTTATTCCAACTGAGCTTATAGGCTCGCAAAATATAGCAGAGACTTGCTCATGATTCCCATCAATGGCAAGTTGCTCAAAAAATACTATGCATGACTACTGGACCGACATGTGCGAAGCGTGCCAGTTGGACGGATGCGTTATCCAGAGGATGTATAGTCATCATATTCAAATCCCCACTCAATCTAGTATGTCTCCATTTCCAACTTAATATCCATACCTAGTCTTCGGTACACAACGAATAATAGTTCCACTATGTAACCCCCCATTAGGGCATTTCATAAACCTTTTTGACACGTTCCTATAACCTCTGAGCCAAAATTATTTTAGTCTATCACGTCCATATTACCTCTAATAGCATCACATTCTCAAACTTGTTATCCGTACTTTGTACGAGCATGCCATGGTTTAACTAGTCCACATAAAAACTCCCCTAGTGGAACCATTTTAGTCTATTACGTCCATATTACCTTTGATAGCATCGCATTCTCAAACTTGTTACCCGTACTCAATACGAGTACGCAACGGGTTAACAAGTCCATAGAAAAACTCTTCTAGTAGAATCATATTAGTCTATCACGTTCATGTTACCTCTGATACCATCACATTCTCAAACTTGTTACCCATACTCAGTATGAGTACGCCACGGGTCAACAAGTACACATAAAAACTCCTATAGTGGAACCATTTTATTGTATCATGTCCATTTTACCTCTGATAGTAGCACATTCTCAAATTTATTACCCGTACTCAGTACCAGTATGCCACAAGTTAACATGTCCATAGAAAAACTCCCCTAGTAAAACTATTTTTCAATAATGTCCATATTACCTGTGATAGCAACACATTCTCAATCTTTTTACCCGTACTTAGTACGAGTACGCCACGGGTTAACAAGTCCATAACAAAACTCCCCTAGTAAAACCATTTTAGTCTATAACATATATATAACCTCTAATAGCATCACATTCTAAATATTGTTACCCGTACTCAGTACGAGTACGCCACGGGTCAACAAGGCCACATAAAAAACTCCCCTAGTAAAATTGTTTTAGTCTATCACGTCTATATTACTTCTGATAGTATCACGTTCTTGTCACGCCTCAGTCCCAAAATATCGAGGGACTAGACATGTGTCAATGGCCAACAGCACACACCGATGGACAAACTCAATTTAATGGATCCATCAGGGCGTACTTAAGCTGTAATATAACAATAAATAGGTCCAATTATACAAGTCACAGTCTATACTAATCTCATCCACAACAGATAATCACAGATCAAATGCCAGATTAAATGCAAATAAATATAAACTAACAAGTCTAAATAAAAGTGCCTCGGAGAACAATCCGAGAACAAGTCTGATACATCACTGCAATAGACAGGAAATAAAGTAACTAGAAATAGAAATAAATGAGTATCTCAAGCCAATACTCAGGAGAAGTCCTCTAGTACAATCTCATCCTCAGATCCTGGTTCTGCTCTATTGTAGGCACCTGCTTCTGCTAATACTAATGCTCCGGTCCCGTATACCTCAGGATAGATCTCGTCAGCTAATCCTGGAGACATAATCCGGATCCAGGTCCTCAGGGGACATAGCAAGGTATAAGAAACAACATGCCAACATAATGTAGTGAAATAGTAAATGAAATAAATAGGATAAATATGTAACCATCTATGTGAAATGCAAGTGAGAGCATCACTAGTACTCAGGCTGAGACCACTACAAGCTGTGTCGGGGTGCCGGTAGCAGTAATAACTATGTATTTTATTATGTAGTTTACTATGTATTATATGTATAAAATCATCTTGTAGCCCGCGTGTCTCTCCCCAACCTATGTAATCACACGTCTTATGTCCACGATGCCTCATGTCCATGTCACGCACGATCATATCTAATGCAGCAAGTCATCTAATGTCTATGAATATAATGTCTATGTCATAAAACCTGTATCCTATATAGAATTACCATGAATATTTCAGGAAGATTCTGTCTCATGAATAGTGTCAAGTGTCCTGGGTTATGATGTACTTGATAAGACAAGCACGAGAATGTAAAGGGTCACGATATCCATGTCTATGTGACGTTACACAACTCCGCGTACGGTGTTGGCACCCTACTATTAATCGGATGCTAAGTAAAGTCACACGGTCCTAGGTCAAAAATGTACAACAATATATAAATATGACAAGGAAATATGTAACAAGAACTGCAATGTTGGCAAGGTACACTTGCCTATGGTTCTGGCTCCAATTGTGGCTCTGGTCTCAGTGTGATTTGCAGGTACTACTTCGGTTGCTGAAATAAACATCACCATTAGATTTAGAAAATATTAAATAGCTAGAAACGCCTGTCCTTGAGTCCAATTTGGACACAGGGGCAAAAATGACAGTTTTTGGTCAAAGTGGGGTCCACATGTTGGCCGCTTTGCACCAAAATCCATGTCAGGGTCAAAGGTCTCCAAATTCGTCAAATTTAGTGTCAACAAGTCAGGAACGATGATACGAACCCAACAGAACTTCCAGAACTGAATTCCGATGAGCCGATCACAAAATTGCCCGTCAAGTCGAGCCGTGGGGCCCACGATACGCGATTTTGTCAACGTTCTCAGAATCGAACCAAACTTGGGTCATAGGACCAGCGTATTGCTACGAGTCCGATGGCGTAAGTTTTGCCTCGATCCGACGTGTGTACACAAAGTTACAACATGTTCCAGAATAGGTGGATGTGGGGCGTTGTCGGCGGATACGCGTTGATTCCGGTGTACACGCACATCCGAATCGACTTCTGCGAAATCCTGCATGTCCGTATCAACGACGCACATGTTTCAGTAAAGACCGCTGTGACCAAGTCATCCCGTTTGGCAGGGCGCACTCAGTTTCGGGGTGAAACATGGCGTGGGTTTTCCTATTTTTGGATCATAGTTTGCGATCACCACAGGGCGCGACGCACCGAGCGAGTTGCACGGGCATCGAGAGGGTTACACAGTCTATACGACACAACTAACAGAACAAAAAATGGAATAACAAGGAGAGAGAACGGGTTAACTGAACAGGGCTCCGTGAACCGAGAATTTCTCGTGTCCGGGATGCTGCTGTATCCGTGTCCTGGTTCAACCGTGTTCGCTGTGTCCACTCTACACAGGATCCGTGTTCGGGCTAGGGTCGGAGTCGAATGTGACTAGGGCTGCTGGGACTGGCTGGAGTCAGGGTTTGGGGCTCATCGACGGAGCGGGGAGGAGGTCTGGGCGGTGATCGGGCTGCTCGGTGCTGTGGAGTCGTCGAAGGGGGTGGCGCTCGGGTGCTGCGGCTCGGATGGACGGAGATGGATCGAGCTCCTGTGGCCTTGGGGGTCGGGGAGAACGGAAGGGTGATCGAGTTGGTGCTGGCGGAGTTGTGGTGGTATCGGTGGTAGAAGATGATGGCTGGGGACTCTAGGGTTCAGGCGAGGGGGAGTGGTAGTCGATGGTCGAGCGGATGTAGGGCGGACGTTAGGGCGGTGATCGGTCGGTTGAGAGTTCAGACGAGGCGGAGGTCGGGGGAGTCAAGGTTCAGGGGAGTTCGTCGAGGCTTGGCTGCGGGCGGCGGACGAGATGAGAGAGAGAGGGTGATCTGACGGCGGAGCGTAGAAATCGAGGACAATAAATAGGGCGCCGGAACAGAAAATCCGGCTAGGTTTAGGATTAGGGTTTCGGGTCCGGGTCGGGTCGGGTTTGGGTCGGGTAGGCAGGATCCGACCTGTTAAGGTCTAGGGGCGGTCCGGTTCAATTGAACCGGGTTCAGCCTGGTTCAAACCGGTTTGAGCCCGGTTCAACCCGGTTTGTTTGGGTTTAATTAAAAATAGGGTTTTTAGGGTTTTAAAAATGCTTCCGGGGTCCAATAAATTCACAGAAAATTATCCTATATCCGGTTTTCCATTTTACACCATAAAATATTATTTCCATAATATTTTAATATCAATTAACATCATTAAAAAATCCTTTAATCACAAAATACCTTAGTTTTAATTTCCAAAAATTACAGAAAAATCGTGAAAAATTATTTTAAAAATATTCTGAAAAATTAGGGTTATGACAATCTAACCCCCTTAAGAGGATTGCGTCCTCGCAATCAAAGAATAACCGGTCAACAAAGATGACACGGTTTGCAAACCTTTGTTCGAAGCACATCACGATCAAGGAGAGTCAAGGTTGAGGGTGTAAGAATAACTCATAGAAAAAATTATTTTCCTAAGCATTAAAAGTTATGCAATCTTTCGTATGAAGAAGATCTAAAGACTACAGTTTTAGATAAACTAGGTTTATCATTTATTAGCAAGTTTTAAACTACTAGGTCAAGGCTAAGGTCACGAACCAACAGGCACGTACTAAAGCAATACTAGAAACATAAGACTACGAAAAGTTACGTGCATTAGCTACTCCATGAATCTGTGCATCCTCCAAAGTCATCGCGTAAGCTTGTTCGTGTCCTTGTGGTAGATTCCTCTGCTGCTGCTGGGCCTGTTGGAAGAGTGCTTCTTGTGGTGCCAAGGGTGGCCTTGGTTGATACCCTCCTGGTGCTGGTAGAGCTTGTCTGTTTAGTGCTCCATCTCGATGCTGAGGACAATCCTTGGCTAAGTGTTGATTGGTTCCGCAAATCAAGCATAATCCTAACTTGCGTCTACAGTCCCTCTCAATATGGCCTACCTTGCCACAGTATTGACATGTAGGTAGTATCTGCGGAGAGGCTCTGGGTGGATGGTGCATGTGAGGTCTCTTTGTAGCTTCTTCTTTTGGTGTTCTCGCTGATGCTAATGTGGAAGATCATTTCAGACTGGTCTCTCTCCTGGTGACGCGCTCTATGCGTCGTGCTGCAGCAAGAACGTCCGAGTAAGAGGTAGGTGCGACAGATCCGATCAGTCTCTGTAGCTCGAAGTTTAGTCTGTCGAAGAACTTATCATCCTTCTCTTCTTCTGTGGGGATCAAAGTAGGGACGAAGCGACTTAGACGAATAAATTCTGCATTGTACTCTTCCACTATCATACTGTCTTGAGTGAGGCGATTGAACTTGTCCCGAAATTCTGATCGAGCGATAGCTAGAATGTACATCTCCTGAAAGAGTCTAGAAAACTCTTCCCAAGTGACTCGGTCTGGTCCGAGCCGTATCTCCTCAGATAGCCACCAGTGATGCGCATTGTCCGTCAACTGCATTCTAACGGCAGTCATCCAACGTTCTCTTGGAAGCTCAGCAGCTTCCAACTGGTGTTGTATATTGGCGAGCCACTCATTAACTTCGGTTGGTCCCTCCTTGCCAGAAAAGGTACGGGGCTTCAGCTGTCGAAAATCGGTGATCGAGCACATCGTTGGCCGTCGTGCTGGTAGATTCGCCTGCGCCAGTACAAGTGCTAGGCTGCGACTCAAAGTCTCTTGTTGAATCTGTTGTTGAGCTTGCATCATTGCGTAGATCATTTGAAATATCTGTAGCCCGTCCATAGCTTGTCCTTGTGGGAATATGGCCATTGGTGGTGAGAACTGCGACGGAGGTAAAATATCGTCTCGTCGACCTCTTGAGGTATCTTGACTATTTTGTTGTTCTAGTTGACCTCTACCAACTGGTGTCACTTCATCATCATAGATGACATCTGCAACTTGTGGTATTCCTGTGGGAGTCTCGTCGTATACTTGTGAATCTATTGCTCTGCATCAAAATAAACTATAAGAGATGCACAGGAATCAACGTAAGATGCAAGTCAAGAAATTAATTTGAATTCGATATAGACATCAAGAACGTTTCAAGCAAGTGGATGAGATCCTAAAACTTATCCTATTCTTATTGCAGGCTTGCTCGGTCCCTAAGTTGAAACTGAACAATTTAGTCGTTGACCTACATGGGCCACCACAAAAACTATGTCACGTCCCAGTCCCAAAATATCGAGGGACTAGACACGTGTCAATGGCCAGCAGCACACACCGATGGACAAACCCAATTTAATGGATCCATCAGGGCGTACTTAAGCTATAATATAATAATAAATAGGTTCAATGATACAAGTCACAGTCTATACTAATCTCATCCACAATAGATAATCACAGATCAAATGCCAGATTAAATACAAATAAATATAAACTAACAAGTCTAAATAAAAGTGTCTCGGAGAATAATCCGAGAACAAGTCTGATACATCACTGCAATAGACAGGAAATAAAGTAACTAGAAATAGAAATAAATGAGTATCTCAAGCCAATACTCAGGAGAAGTCCTCTGGTACAATCTCGTCCTCAGATCCTGGTTCTGCTCCAATGTAGGCACCTACTTCTGCTAATGCTAATGCTCCGGTCCCGTATACCTCGGGATAGATCTTGTCAGCTAATCCTGGGGACATAATCTGGATCCAGGTCCTCAGCGGACATAGCAAGATACAAGAAACAACATGCCAACATCAATGCAGTGAAATAGTAAATGAAATAAATAGGGTAAATATGTAACCATCTATGTAAAATATAAATGAGAGCATCACTAGTACTCAGGCTGAGACCACTACAAGCTCTGTGTCGGGGAGCCGATAGCAGTAATAACTATGTATTTTACTATGTAGTTTACTATGTATTAGATGTATAAAATTAGCCTATAGCCTGTGTGTCTCTCCCCACCCCATGTAATCACACGTCTCATGTCCACGATGCCTCATGTCCATGTAACGCACGATCATATCTAAAGCAGTAAGTCATCTAATGTCTATGAATATAATATCTATGTCATAAAACCTGTATCCTATATAGAATCTCCATAAATATTTTAGGAAGATTCTGTCTCATAAATAGTATCAAGTATCCTGGGTTATGATGTACTTGATAAGACAAGTACGAGAATGTAAAGGGTCACGATATCCATGTCTATGTGACGTTACACAACTCCGAATACGGTGTTGGCACCCGACTATTAATTGGATGCTAAGTAAAGTCACACGGTCCTTGGTCAAACATGTACAACAATATATAAGTAAGATAAGGAAATATGTAACAAGAACTGCAATGTTGGCAAGGTACACTTGTCTGTGGTTCTGGCTCCAATTGTGGCTCTGGTCTCAGTATGATTTGCAGGTACTACTCCGGTTGCTGAAATAAACATCACCATTAGATTCAAAAAATATTAAATAGCTAGAAACGCCTGTCCTTGAGTCCAATTTGGACACAGGGGCAAAAATGACAGTTTTTGGTCAAAGTGGGGTCCACATGTGGGCCGCTTTGCACCAAAATCCGTGTCAGGGTCAAAGATCTCCAAATTTGTCAAACTTAGTGTCAACAAGTCAGGAACGATGATACGAACCCAACGGAAGTTCCAGAACTGAATTTCGATGAGCCGATCATAAAATTGCCCGTCAAGTGGAGCCGTGGGGCCCACGATACGTGATTTTGTCAACGTTCTCAGAATCGAACCAAACTTGGGTCACAGGACCAGCGTATTGCTATGAGTCTGATGGTGTAAATTTTGTCTCCATCCGACGTGTGTACACAAAGTTACAATGTGTTCCAGAATAGGCAGATACGGGACATTGTCGGCGGATACGCGTTGATTCCGGTGTGCACGCACATCTGAATCAACTTCTGCGAAATCCCGTACGTCCGTATCAACGGCGCGCACATTTAGGTAAAGATCGCGTGCGACCAAGTCGTCCTATTTGGCGGAGCGCACTCAGTTCCGGAGTAAAACAGGGCATGGGTTTTCCTATTTTTGGATCTCGGTTTGCCATCACCACAGGGCGCGACGCATCGAGCGAGTTGCACGGGCATCGAGAGGGTTACACAGTCTACGCGACACAATAGACGGAACAAAAAATAGAATAACGAGAAGAGAGAACGGGTTACCTGAACAGGGCTCCGTGAACCGAGAATTTCTCGTGTCTGGGATGCTGTTGTGTCCGTGTCCTGGTTCAACCGTGTCCGCTGTGTCGACTCTACACAGGATCCGTGTCTGGGCTAGGGTCGGAGTCTACTCGGTCTAGGGCTGCTGGGACTAGCCGGAGTTGGGATTTGGGGCTCGTCGACAGAGCAGGGAAGAGGTCTGGGCGGTGATCGGGCTGCTCGACACTGTGGAGTCGTCAAAGGGGGTGGCGCTAGGGTGCTGCGGCTCGGATGGGAGGAGATGGATCGAGCTCCTGTGGCCTTGGGGGTCGGGGAGAATGGAAGGGTGATCGAGGTGGTGCTGGCGGAGTTATGGTGGTGCCGGTGGTGGAAGATGATGGCTGGGGAGTCTAGGGTTCATGCGAGGGGGAGTGGTGGTTGATGATCGAGCGGATGTAGGGCGGAGGTTACGGCGGTGATCGGTCGGCTTAGAGTTCAGACGAGGCAGAGGTCGGGGGAGTAAAGGTTTAGGGGAGTTCGTCGAGGCTTGGCTGCGGGCGGTGGACGAAATGAGAGAGAGAGGGTGATCTGGCGGCGGAGCGTGGAAATCTAGGACAATAAATAGAGCGCCGGAACAATAAATTCGGCTAGGTTTAGGATTAGGGTTTCGGGTCCGGGTCGGGTCGGGTAGGCAGGATCCGACCCGTTAGGGTCTAGGGGCAGTCCGGTTCGGTTGGACCGGGTTCAGCCCGGTTCAAACCGATTTGAGCCCGGTTCAACCCGGTTTGTTTGGGTTTAATTAAAAGTAGGGTTTTTAGGGTTTTAAAAATGCTTCCGGGGTCCAATAAATTTACAGAAAATTATCCTATGTCCGGTTTTCCATTTTACACAATAAAATATTATTTCCATAGTATTTTAAAATTAATTAACATCATTAAAAAATCCTTTAATCACAAAATACCTTAGTTTTAATTCCCGAAAATTATAGAAAAAATCGTGAAAATTTGTTTTAAAAATATTCTGAAAAATCAGGGTTATGACAGTTCTCAAACTTTTTACCCATACTTAGTACGAGTATGCCACAGGTAAACCATTCCACAGAAAAACTCCCAAAGTAGAGCCATCTTTTTCATTTATCACCTCTGATAGCATCCCCTTTTTTTAACTTATTTTCCATACTTAATCCAAGTGCGCCATGGACGGTAAGTCTACAACAACTCCCCTAATAGAGTTATCTAGGCCTATCAGATACATGGTAGCCTGATCCACTACTCATGCCACAATGTTTGGCATATTATTCAGCTATTTAAATCTCAGTGGATTCATAGCATCAGATCTAGCTATCACTTTCATCTACTTTAAATTCCATAAAGTACCCAAAAGAACGGTATTAGCAATGCAACACACATTTTCTCTCACAGGATAATGGTATTTCATACCCATAAGAGTGTTCTCACGCAAATATTGACCCATCAAAAGGAGATTATCATTAATAATCATGATTACTCATAATAGAAATCTACTACATATGTAATTTACATTAAAAAGTATGGTTACATACGATAGAAATCTACTCTCGATTTTCATTGATGATTCATGTAATCTCCATGCATTCTGGGTCATCCCTCTCTCAAGCTCCTCAGTACATGGAAAAGAATCCATACTGATGGATAACAAATAGGAGAGGAGAATATGGCGCATGTTGCCAATCGCGTACTACTAATAGTGATTTGATTGGGATTCAATCTGAATCCAGCATTCAACATCACAACCATGTTTTGTGGGTACCTATGATGCACAGGGGCTGAAGACAACCATGGTCTTCAGGTAATATGTTTGCTTTGGACGAACAAGGAAGCTTATGATACCATTCTGCACTCCATTGAAGCCTAAGAAACCTGAATCAACCTTTGTGAAAGGTGACTCGCCTAGCCACTAGCATGAACGGGTGCGCGTCCTGGGTGCAGGTCTTCCTGTACTCCTTGGAACGCATATCTTGGCTACTGAGAACCCCATAATGCTCCAATAAGACAGTCTTGCCACTGTGGAACATAATCCCTCGCGCGCACGCTTGCACCGCAAGGAACGTCCGAGCCTTTTTAATACGTCGATGATAAAGCTCTATAGCGGTGACCATACATACTAGAAGGGGGCCTTCATCTACACTTAATTCATGGAGGGGCCTTACCCCCACAAAGGGTTGTATGCTAACATTTGTGAACACACGCAGGCAACACGTCTCCTTATGGCCTAGAAAGGCATGCCTGAGAGAACGTTTGGTCTACAGCGGCAGAAGGGCGGATGTCCACCTGCTCTGACCGACCCCCTCAGCTAAAGGAAGAAAGGTTTGGGGAACCATTAAGGAATAGACCATTTATAGTAGAAAACTCTCCTCCCACCTTGTCTTCTATAAACAAATTGGTCGTGATAAAGCCTAGGCAAAAAGGAGGCCTCGATAGTAGTGTGCTCATTAAAGTGCATTTAAAGAACGATATGGTCTTCAAGGATAGTAATTCACCCTGCACTAAAGAAAAACCTTAAGCCTCGGTCCTACATACCTAGACTAGATTCATAAGAGAGACCTAATGTCCAGACATGAGGTGGGCCTGGCCATCTACTATCAGTATGTCGCTCATAATGCAACCATAGGACTCCACGCAGGGGACTTACGCGTATTTAGTGAAATCAAAATGAGAAGAGTATAATGCCCCGCTCCGCGTCGGCTTTATGTATCAAGGTGAGTGAGCAGAACTTCGTTCTCTGATTCTTATACGCCTTAATAATGAATCTGAGTTTTTGAATGCTTGTTTTCATAAGAGAATGATAGAACCTGCCTTGCATGCTAAATAGAGAACTCACCTAGATTGTCTTTGAAACGAATATGTCTACTTAACCAAGAGACCCTGAAACACTTGTCTAAGACTAAGAGTTTGCATGAACATGTTCCACTATCGCCTATGCTCCGAAAGAACCATATCGTGTGCCTGAATGTGTTCAATGATAAGGCGGCTTGCCCGTAACAAAGATATATAGTCTAATAGTTTGTCTCGGCTGTATCCTAGAGTTTATTTGATAGTATTTTATGCATTCGCATAGGTCAGACAATGGCTATTGGTGAAAAGCAACCATGCGTCATGGCTGCTACAGAGATAGTGGAAAGCAACCATGTGTCACGGCTACCAATAGCATCAGATAAATGAGTCATTACTTAGCTGGATCAACCGCTGTCAATCCTGAGATACTCGGGGACCGCACTGCATATAAGATAGTTCATTGTGTTGGCTTGGATAGAGGACTTCCCCTAGATATGCATTTGTGTCTAGATGTGCATTTGTCCCTAGAGTCTTTGAGTATAGCTCACGAGACACGCCGTGCACACCCTGAAACAGAACAATAGACTTGTCTTGCTTATATCGAATACGAAACTTTTTTTTAAAGATGTTTCCAAAAGAAAGTAATATGACTCCGTTCTTCTGTTGCATGTAACGAACATAAGTAAAACTAGAAAGATCATTAGTAAAATAATATTTTATAACATCATTACTAAGTATGGGTTTTATTGAATGTTTGCTTCTGTTCAGTTGTTTATTCTCACCAGTACTTATAAAATGCTGACCCACCAACAGTTTAATTGCTTGCAGGTACTGGATTGTCCGATGGAGCCATAGGCGTACCTCATCCCCAAGACCCAAAAATTCTAGTTTTGATTGCCTCGAGCATGCTTTCGTATAGAGGAACCCAATCCCTCGATTTGCCCCAAATACTCAGATGCATAAATGCTATGCAACAATGTCTCTCTGCTGCCTACTCGATTGATGCGATGATAGCCAATAAACTTTCATGATGTTGCCTTGTGCGGGCGCAACCCCAGGCTCGTACGTCATCACGTCCCGGTATCAAACGGCCATAATTGCCCCGTCGGGAGTGTCGATGCATGGTGATTCGTGCCCGGTGCGCCGAGGCACGGTAATTTACATTCGGTCCCGACGGGGGAAAATGGTGGTCGGGTGGCCCTCTGGGATGGGGCGTGACATAATGGTATCAGAGCAGATTCGATTCTTTTCCCAATCCATTGCTATGACTCTAAGATTTATTCGATATGGTATTGCAATAGAGCGTTCCATACAATAAGTCCATAGATATTCTCAAAGTTGTGCAAATATTTCTGGACTTGATTGTTTCGATTGAGTACGACGAGGGATGAGGACTATCGCTGCTCAGAATATCGAGAAGTTTATCCTTGAAGTTTCAAGGACGAAACTTTTATTGGTGGGTAAGTATGTAATGCCCCACTCTGCGTCGGCATTATGTATCAAGGTAAGTGGGCAGAACTTCGTTCTCTGATTCTTGCACGCCTTGATAATGAATTTGAGTTTTTAAATATTTGTTTTCAGAAGAGAATGATAGAACCTACCTTACATGCTAAATAGAGAACTCACCTAGCTTGTCTTTGAAACAAATATGTCTGCTTAACCAAAAGACCCTGAAACACTTGTCTAAGACTAAGAGTTTGTATAAACATGTTCCATTATCGTCTTTGCTCCGAGAGAACCATATCGTGTGCCTGAATGTGTTCAATGATAAGGCGGCTTGCCTGCAACAAAGATATATAGTCTGATGGTTTATCTCGTCTGCATCCTAGAGTTTATTTGATAGTGTTTCATGCATTCTCATCGGTCGAACAATGGTAATTGGTAGAAAGAAACCATGCGTCATGGCTGCTACAGAGATAGTGGAAAGCAACCATGTGTCATGGCTTCCAATAGTATTAGATAAATGAGTTATTAGTTAGCTGGATCAACCTTTGTCGATCCTGAGATACTCGGGGACCATACTGCATATAAGATAGTTCATTGTGTTAGCTTGGATAGAGGACTGTCCCTATATATGTATTTGTGTCTAGATGTGCACTTGTCCCCAGAGTCTTTGAGTTTAGCTTACGAGGCACGCTGCGCACACCCTGAAATAAAACAAAGGGCTTGTCTTACTTATATCGAATATGAAACTCTGTTTTTAAAGATGTTTCCAAAAGAAAGTAATATGACTCCGTTCTTCTGTTGTATGTAACAAACATAAGTAAAACTAGAAAGATCACTAGTAATGTAATATTTTATAACATGATTACTTAGTGTTGGGTTTAGTGAATATTTGCTTCTGTTCAGTTGTTTATTCTCACCAGTACTTATAAAAGTGCTGACCCCCCAATAGTTTACTTGCTTGTAGGTACTGGATCGTTCGAGGGAGCGATAGGCGTGCCTCATCCCCAAGACCCAAAAAATTTTATTTCGATTGCCTCGACCATGCTTTAGTATAGAGAGGCATAATGTATGGAATGATGTCTTTGTAATCAAAGAACACAGTCCCTCGATTTGCCCCGAATACTCAGATGCATGAATGCTATACAACAATGTCCCTCCGCTACCTACTCGATTGATGTGATGATAGCCAACAAACTTTAACGATGTTGCCTTGTGCGGGCGCAACCCCAGGCTCGTACGATATCATGTCCTAGTATCAAACGGCCATACGTGCCCCGTCGGGAGCCTCGAGGCACGGTAATTTGCGTTTGGTGCACCGAGATGCGGTGATTCGCGTCCGATCCCGGCGGGGAAAAACGGTGGTCGGGAGGCCCTTGGGACCGGGGCGTGACAACGAGTCCATGAGCCAATCGGTCTATGCTCCAAAAAGATAAAGCCCCTTATGTATGCCAACAGTGAGCCATCCCCCATCATCATAAACGCGGACTCTCCATACAGAATTGTATGTGCATTGTGTTTGTGCCCTCCTTTAAAAACCTCACACAACCCTCATAGTACAGTGTTTATTAAGAGCAAAGTGAAATATATTTTACTAAAAAAAGAGGGGAGACAACATAACCCGGCCACTAAGGTCCATACAAAAGAAGAGAAAATTACGCTTTTATAAGACAAGACCCTACTCAGAAGGTAGACAGTCATAATCATGAAAAACTCTAGCTATGTCCGGCAGAGAATAAACACCCGAAGCTTAAAGAAATTTGAGAATGGTGTCATATCGTATCAATGTCTCCCCATCATCCGGTCCTAAAGGACTTGGGCTTGGCATCGTAGGGGAGGGGTAATGATCTTCTCTAATATTAAACCCACTACGTAAAATAAGCATTGAGTCGTGGCTTGCTTGAGGTTGTTCAGCGCACCCCTCTACAGGATATCGAAGGACTCTGCAGCAGACACGGCCGTGATAATTTGTTCTAAAGTAACAGATGGAGGCCTGACCGTCCTCGTACGAACTGAGAAAGTCGTATCACCCTATCGAGAATTCAGAAGAGGAGATCTCCAAGGCACTATGGCTTGAGACATTCATACTTGTAAGAGCCCCTGTATATATAGGGCATGAAGGTAGGGGTTCATCTTCCCAAGGCAGCCCAGCACATCTTATGATGATCCTCGAAGCTCGTGAGATCACGGTTCACCTCCCTGAGATAACCTGATACACCCCGGGATGGACCTCGTAGTTTATGAGATTATAATTCATCTCCTCGAAAGCTGATTGGTGGACATAACAACCCCTCACGAATGAACTTCGAGAGCCCAAAGCGGCTGTAACTGAACCACCCAGAGAGGGACCCACCAATCGTCATATGCCATGATGGGCCAAGAGTTATGACCCACGTACCTCCAAAATATGGGGCATGAAGAAACCATGTTCTTCCTAAAAATTATGAGAACACCCACTCGAGAGAACCCTCTATGCTTCTTTTAAAGTATTTTTCTTAAAAATCTAGGATTTAAGAAAAAAATTTGAAGGGGGTCTTCTAGAAGTATAGAAAATACGCATGGCCGAAGTCTGCCATATCCAGGGATACGTGCATACAAAATGGCAAACCCAGGGAAGATGCTATATTTTATTTGTATGCGTCAGAGGATTGTACGTCTCCTATACTTTCTCAAAATCAACAACAGGAGGTTGAGAGTATGAGGACAAAACATGCACAATTAATGCAGTATCCCTTGGAGAATCGTGGCAATTAATGTGACGATCATGAAAAGATAGTTACATCATGACGGAAATCTAGTCAACATGAACGAAGTCTGCCTCGAGCAAGGATACACACATACATAGGGGGAGTTTCCCCTTCTGCATGCTTGGAAGGAGTGCACGCATCTCCTTTACTCTCATAAAATCTGCAGCAGACGGCTGAGAGAATAAGGACAAAACTTGCACATTTAATGCAGTACCCTTTAGAGGATAGAGGCATTTAATGTGGTTTTCATAAAAAGATCGTTGCTATCATGACGAACGTTCCAATCATTATGGCACTAGTAGCACGCAGATTTAATGCTCCTCCATCTGGGCCAGATCCTCAATGCTATGGCAAAACTTGCCTCATCCAGGCACGCACACAACATAAAGTCTAGTCATCATTGGCCAAAGTTTGCCTTGCTCAGGTATGCGCGCACAAGACGAGAGACACAGTGGCCATTTTTCATGCACTAGGGAGCCTTTGTAAGCAGAACACACTTATTTAATGCTCCGCCATCCTAGTCAAAGTCTTATTAGCATGACACGACCATTTAATGCTCTACTATCCTGGACAAAGACTTGTCAGCATGGCACACCTATTTAGTGCTCGACTATCATGGCTAAAAGTTTTATCAGCATTGCCAAAGTCGGCCTCGTCTAGGCATGCGCATGCAAGGCGACAAAACACAGTTATGGATGTCAGTTTTCAAGGTACAGACCTTCCAAAAATGGATATATATATGAGGGTACCCCCCCAGTTAAAAAAGGATCAATTTTTAGCCTCTCTAAAAAATGTGTCAAGTAGTCCAAGGCGCAAAGTGATCAGCCACAGATCAGACCTCTATAGTTGCACCTCCGAGAACTAATTTGTGTACCAAGAAATTGTCCAATTCCTTTGTACCAATACAAATATTTTTTTCTCGAATAAATAACAATAAAGAAAGAGACTTTATTCGTGACAAGTTTTTTGTATAAAATATTTCTCTTCTTAAATCATCATACGCTTTATTTTTCCTTGAACGAAATACCAGATTATGGTGAATTTTTTTTTGATATGTACTTTCCACCGAGTTAGGAACTATTTTCCCAGGGCGGTTCAAACCGTGCCCATCCCTACAGGAGCCCCCCATCAAAATCAACAGGCCACGACCCCACGAACGCCAGATGATGATGAGTTGGAACAAGATGATTCTCATAAAATCCATGAGGCTTATGGCTAACATTTTTGTGGCATGATTCTCCCTCTCTTGATTACTCAATCTGGCTATTCACAAAGACACACCATATTCAAAACTAAGTGTCTAATTTTAGGAAAGTTTTATGATGTGATCATGGATAGTGGAAGTGTGGATAATTATATTGCTGCTCATGTGGTAAAGTAGTTGGTGTTACCAGTTACAACACATCCTCATCCTTATTCGGTTGGTTGGATTAATAGTTCTTCTTTTTAAGATATTACTCAAATTTCTTATGAAGTTTTCTTTTCCTAGTTATGCGGATTCGGTTATATGTGATATGATCAACATGAATGCCACACAACTTCTTCTTCGGGGACCTTGGCAATACGATGTTCATGTGGTTCACAATTGTTATGAGAACACATACACTTTTTACAAGGATGACAAAAGGAAAGTTGTGTTTCCTTCCTGGTCTTCTACAATTGTCAAGGAACATAGCGATGGGAAGACAAGTGCTTTGGTGGCTACTATTGCTCGTTCTTTACATCAATCTCATTCTCAAGTTCGTCATGACATCAAGACCAAGCTTGAAGCTTACAATGCCAAATATAAAGAAGATACAGATAAGTATAGATGATTGAAGACATTTCACGATAGAGAACAAGTCATGGTTCATCTACGAAAATAGCGTTTTCCAGTTGGTACTTATAAAGATGAGGAAATATGGTCCTTTCAAGGTATTGCACAAGATTAGTGACAATGCCTATGTCATTGATCTTCCTCCTAACTCAAACATCTCTAACATCTTCAACGTTCAAGATATTTTTACCTAGCATAGAGATAATGAGCTTATGTTTTGTGATGCCAACACGAGGACATATTTCTTTGAAGAAGGGGGATTGATGTGGGACATCATAATCCACTTTCTATATCATAGGAAGTCAGTTACAATTTTATATGTTTTCTTTCTTAATCTAGGATTCTTGATAGGATTTCTAAGTTAGTTGTTGAGTCAGTTTAGGATTCTTGGTAGGATTTCTAATTTAATTGTTGAGTCAGTTTAGGATTATTGATTTAGATAAGATTTCTAATTTAGTTGTTGAGTCAAATTTGGATTCTTGATTTAGATATAATTTCTATTTTTGGTTCTTTAGTTTTGTATATATAGAGAGATTGGTATGGCTGATAAGATATCTTATTATCAAACAAATCAATATATGAATAATCTCTCAAAAATCTCATATTCTTCTTCTCAACTCGACCACATCTTCCGCTAAATCTTATCTTATTCTTCTCTTCTCAACTCTGAGATCTCTGTATCGTGTTCATCCAACTTAGTTCTACATCAAGCTCATACGGGAGATTCAAAGAAGCAAGTTCATAGTAATCTAAGACAAAGTTCGTACTTTGTTTATAATGCCCGCTCTTCAAAACAATTGGAAAAGAAGATCTGTTCAGATAGTCATTTTCTTCATTCAGGAAAATCATCAGAAGGTTGGGCAAGGGATTTCAATTGTTATCTTCTTTTCTTTCTTGAGATTGGTGAGAGGTTAAACTTGAAAAAAAATGGTTCAACATATATTGTAATTAGTCTTAAATTATTCGATATATAGATTAAAATTTGTCCAGGTGACATAGTTATCGAACATATACTGTGTTTGATCTGTCTTGGTGCTAGCGTAAGACGGGAGTTTGTTATCTTCAGTTGGATTAGTGTCGTTTTTGCGGCTTTATCGGGCCAACATAACTAATATTTTTACATCTATCTAAAATATAAAAATATTCACTAATCACTACAAAAATGGTCTTAATAACTAAAATTATAGTATGTTACTTGGACTTGAACATAGATCCCCTCCAAGAGTGAGTACCTTAACAAAGTTAATTATAAACAAACTTTAGAACCAAAGACAAACATTTAAGGCTCTGCTTGAGATCTACTTCTACAAACAGAGTTTCCTACAAACCAAACAAAGGGAAATAAAATTTAGGCGTTCAGGATTTTGTTTTGTTAACCGAGAAGTATTTGGGTATTAATAATGAAAACTCTATTTCGTGTGCGAGAACTACACAACAATAATTTTATACTAACGTTTGAAATAAACTTTTTTGATAGACTATTCCATCTCCTAATTTTATATCTAAAATTTCATTCAAATCTAAGCTACCAAATTTCAAATATAATATAGTTATATCTAAAATATAAATAAAATTCTATCTAATCTATCTGAAAGTTTAATCAAATTTAAATATTAGTGTAAATTAATAATTGTATAACTTTAATTCAGTCTAATCTAATCTAATCTTATTTAAGTTAATGTATAATGCATGCAATATAAAAAAATGAATTTAATCTGTTAAATCAATGAAATCTAATATCATATTATCGTACAAATGAAAAAAGAGGAGATACTATATAAAAGGTAAAAGAATAAAAGAGTAGAGATAACTTTGTCAAAATTTATTAGTTTATTGTTTTAACGTATTTTTTTGTTCCATTTTCGAAATGAGACAAATCTTGTTTTGTTTTGCTGACACTGAGCCCAAACAAAATTTCAAACAGTGTCATACAAACTAAAACCAAGTTTTGTCCTAAAAACATAGTTTTTTGGCATGAAAACCATGTCAATGTATTTTATTATAAAAATTATAACAATTTTTTTACATATTTTATGGTATCAGATATATTAATTCTTGTTTGATAATAAACGAAAGAAATAAAAATAGGTTTATACAAAACCCTGTCTTTGGTTTACAAACAAGAAGTACTATTAATCCTATACGAGGATGTTAAGTACAAAATTTAATCTGGGTAAATATTGCTATAGGAGTCTGATCTGCAGTCGATCACTTTGACCCTTGGACCACAAGATGATGAAGAAGTGTTGTAGAAGAAAGAGAAGCTTCAAAGATTGCAAGGGGGAGTGGATGCTCGATGCCAAAATCGCCGATCACTACTCTCTGTCTGTGCTTTTCTCTCTTCGATTTTCTGACCTTTGTTTTACCAATGTTCTCCTCGACCTCTCAAAATCTTCGACCCCCGGACCTCCGTGGACGAAGGTCTCTATTTATAGAGTTTAGTGACAGTAACCGTCCAGTCGGCGTAGAAGCCGGACAGTGGAGAGTGTGGCATTTTTTACATGACAGTTATAATAACTGCCACCCACGTATAAATGATCTTTTGATTCGGCGTGTGACACGTGTCCCATGATGAGGTAACGCGTATAACTGTTGCAAAGATCACGGTATGCAAGCCACGTAGTTAACTGCCCCTCGCGTAGAAAAGGTTGGCGTAAAAGCCAATGACTGTCAACTTGGCGTAGAAGCCAAATAGTTATCAAGTTTGGCATAGAAGCCAAGTAGGTTGGCATAGAAGCCAAGTAGGTGTAGAGGCCGTCAGGTTGGCATAGAAGCCAAGTAGGCGTAGAAGCCGTCAGGTTGGCATAGAAGCCAAGTAGGCGTAGAAGCCTGATGCTGTGTGGATAGGTAGTTGGCGTAAAGATAGCCAATTATCCTTCTTTGACTGAGGTCTTGAGCATATTCTAGGCAAAATAGCCTTATCACGCACCAACGCAAAATATAGCCTGAGTTGGCGTATTCCGAGGAGATAGCATACGGCGTGCTCTTGTAGCTGAAAATAGCCAGGTTGGCGTATTTCAAGGAGATAGCGTACAACGTGCTCCTATAGCTGAAAATAGGCTAACGACGTAATATGTAGAGGTGATAATGTGGGCGTATTAGCCATAATTATGGCTCACCCAGTCTTTGAAAATAGAATCAAATCTCGTGCATTAAATGCAGAGATCTACCACCATCACGCGCATTAACTGCAGAGACGTGCCTCGAGCTTTGTACGAAGAGCAGCTTTTGATGTGGCGGTTCGTTTCATCTTCTGCTGAACGAAAAAGCTCACATCTGCCTATATAAAACTAGGCAGCGTATTCCCTTGAATGCGTCAAAGCAATTTATATCAAGGAAAGGTCACTAAACGACGATCTGGGTCTCTGTGTCGTTTTATTATTACTGTCGTCGTCTAGATGGTCGTGCTGTACTCGTTGTTAGGAGTCAGGTTCACTACATGATCTGACAGGTTCATTCAAGGAATACAAAGAGTTCCTCGTATAATTTCCCACTGCATTAAAAGCGAGCGGGTTTTACGCCAAAGTGGTGATGTAACAACCTTTTTACGCCGAAGCAGCCTGGAAATGCTGCATTACGCGGGTTATTCTGGAGCTTGTATTTTATGCTGTACTAGCGATAAAGCTCTGCTGGACGCCGATGGCTCTGAAGTCATATCTTACGCCACATAGTACTGAAACTCTGCTTTATGTGGGTTTTATGCATATTGCGTATAATTCTGCAGCATATTTTTCATGCTTCTACAAGACCCCCTTCAAAGTTTTCAAATTTGTCGTAATTTGAAACACTTTGAATGAAGCATGAAACGGTCAAGTCTGACTTGTTCCTCGAGGCTGATTTCTTGGCAGATTTTTGGGAGTTTTTTGGGATTCGGTGTGTTCTCCTTTGCCTATATAAAGGCTGATGAGTTAACCTGTTCTTCCCATATTTCTTTCACCACACAGAGATGGATGCCGAGGTTCGTCTTGCTGAATTGAGAAAGAAGAAGATCATGGTCTTCCAGCATGTAAGGAGCCGTAAAAAGAGGCATCTTCGAGCAAATATCCTCTGCAATGATGGATCATAGAAGGATATCATAGCTTCCTGTGCTCGGGATGATCAGCAATTTTATATGGTGATTCGTCCAGGAGAAAAGAAGGGTCACATTCGACCACACAGCTTGCAAGATATATTTTCTCCCTTTACGACGATGGACGAGGGCAGACAAACTGGCCCTGTCTTCCAATATTGAGTTGGGTCTAAAACCTTAACTCAATCTGTCATGGCGTATGGAGGATGGGCTCTTGAATAATTTAGACAAGCCCAGTTGTGTATCCTCCCGCCATTAATCATTTTTTTGTTAATCGGCCGCGGAAGCCGATTAACTACTGAAGAAGACGGAAAAAGATCTCCACCAATACGAGAACCTGGCGGAACAGATTCTTGGTGTGATCTTCAATGAGAATGAGAAACCCTTTGTAGCAAAGGAATTTCCATCATATGTAATCATGAAGATGAAAAACCCTTTGTAGACTAGATTTCTATCATATGTAATCATGATTAATAAAATTGTCTTCTTTTACGCATCTAATAATTTGTCATATTTGTTGTGATGAAGTCTGAGTAGTGTGCAGCTTCGACACGTCTGAATAACTTTACGCCAACTCTGATAAAAAGAGTATTTGGTCTCGTCCCATCTTTTATGCGTAACTGAAGACGCGTAGAAAGCTGTTTAGCATTTAAGTCGAATATCCGAACTGTCATACTGTTTTGAACGATGAGTTGCATAGAATTCTGAACTATCACTTCTATGATAAGAAGAATTCTTGTTCAGATCATCATCTTCAAGAATGATTTCCTGAAAATCCTTTGGTATAGGGCGAGAAATGGCCGTCAAACAGGCCATACTTGAACTTTTGAGAAAGGATTCTGACTGGACTTTGGATGAACTTCCAATCGACCGAAGAAGAAGAGTCATCTCCAATGTTGAACAATGTATGTATTGGGTACTTGGGATGTTTTGAGGACAAGAAGGAGCATCTTCTGCGTGAACCCTTGTAATTGGCCGTCTTGAGAATTGTTCAGATATACGCATACTCTGGCCTGCGTATTTTAAGATATGTGGAAAGTCATTGATCTGTAATGTAGACGAGCATAAAATCATAAGTTTGTAGCCTCTCGAGCATAAAAACTGCTGAGCATAAGAGCATCCGGGCATAAAACCGTAGATTTATAGCCTCTGTAAAGAAAACTTCCGAGCATAAAGTCGTAGATTTGTAGCCTCTGAGCATAAAAAGCTTCTGAGCGTGAAATCATAAATTTGTAGCTTCTGAGCGTGAAGTCGTAGGTTTGTAGCCTCTCGAGCGTAAAAGCTACCGAGCGTAAAAGCATCCGAACGTAAAATCGTAGACTTATAGCCTCTGAGCGTAAAACCGTAGATTTGTAGCCTCTGAGCGTAAAAAACTCCTTAGCGTAAAATTATAGATTTGTGGCTTCTCGAGAATTTTGAATCCGCTGGCTGTCCGTCTTTCCTAAATAATAGGCTGACGTGGTCCCCAATCATAACCGAATATTAAATATCAGATTTGGTTCGGGATTCGAAGAGTTTATCTGAACTCTATAAATACCCCAAGGCTTTCAGAGAAAAAACTCTTCATCTGTCTTTTGCAAAAACTTCCGTCTCTTTGAACTCTTCTTCGTTCCTTCTCTGAGCACTCTGAGTTTTTAGCAATGGCACCGAAATAATCTTCTACAGCTAAGGGAAAGAAAGCTGCCTCCTCTTCTCGCTCTTCTGCTCAAGCACGAGCGACTCCCATTTGGTAGAGCGAACCTTGCTCTGAACGAGTTGTTCCATCGTCAAGCTGTGCACCCGGTGACATAGGTAAAGATTTTGGGACGAAGAAAAACAAAAAAAACCCTTCGCACACGTTGTACGTGAACGCGCTAGGTCATCTTCTGTGCTGAGAGCCTCTTTGAGAAAGATGATGCACAGAGGTATTTTATCATTTACGCTCACATTCCTAATGTGTCAGCGTAAAAACTTAATATTTTTGCAGTCTGGCGTAAAAGCTTTGACTGTCAAAATTTGGCGTACACAACAAACTTTGAGTGTTACGCTCTGGATGAAAATTCCGGCATAACACATCAAATTTTGGAAGTCTGGCATAAAACACAGACTATCAGATTTTTGTGTATACTGCCAATATTGAATTTTATGCCTAGAAAATAGGTTCCAGCGTAAAAACTCAAGTTTTTACAATCTTGGCGTAAAAGCACAGGCTGTTGATCTTTGGCGCAAGCTGCAAGACTGTAATGTCTAGTATAGAAACTGACTTGTTCTTCTTGCATTTTGTAGTGGACTTGTAAATCTCTCCGTTGGCTGAGGTGATGGGTTATGCTGTAGGGATGCTGAACTCCAATTACCTGGAGGATTTGTCCCACGTGACATTCCCTATTTTTGGAACCCATTATCCTGAAGGACGGGGAATTCTGATATCGTCTCAAGGAGAGCGAATATTGTTGAGCATGATCAGCGGAAAGCCCTTGACATATATAGATGGGTCCAAATATATAAAACCAGCTTTCTTATTCGGGGATATGATTGATAAACAATCCCAGACGAAGCCCAAGAAGGAAAACTGGGTTTTTATTGCTGGGTGCCCAGGATGCCGAAAGATTATCCTATCTCGGTATTCTTCCATGCCACGCATCCCAGGAGGATGTCATGTACCCTGACCCCTAATCTTTACGGCCAACCGAAGAATATATTTTATCAGAAAGGATCAGGCCAAGGATTATTTATGAGCCGTCCTTCAGGTCCCGTTATGCCCTTCAGGGGATTATTTTCGGGTATTGTCCCGAGTGAAGACACTGCACTATTCCAGCCAGTCCAATTATCGACTTTTTGTAATGACTTTATGGGGCATGGAGGAGTATACCCCAAGGTTAATCCTCGGACCAACGGGTGGCTCACCCTTGTAAATCTTCGATGGGCCCGTTTAGCTGCCTGGGCCCTGAAGAACTTTCAGACCGAGCTGGAGAGCATTGGTCTATTCGCGGCTGTGAGTGCTACCAGTGTTTGGTTACCTCTCAACCCCAACCTATTTTTGGCTTTGATGGAGCGGTATATCTCGCTCACTAGGACTTTCTCCACTCCGCTAGGGGAGTTGGGATTGGCCCTTCACGAGATGGCAGTGATTTCAAGACTACCAATGGGGGATACTCCTTATGAAAAGTATGTTCCCACAAACAAGGAGCTGGGGGATACAAACCCTCGGGTAGTGGCAGTGTACCAGGAGCTAATGAGCCATTATTTAGCGTGTACCGCCTTATATAATGAGCCTTCTGATTTGGCTCATACCAAAAAATGGGCGTCCTATCTCTTCTTTCATCATGCCAGAGATGCTAAGCCAGACAAAGTTGTGGATAGCAGGGATAAGGCTTTGAACTTTCTGAGCGTGCTTAATACTCTAGTAGTCGATGATCTTATTGAAGACGCTGGGGCTTCAGATCAAGTTCTCGATGAGGGGATAGGGAATTATCCTGCAGGCACTAAAGCCTACAGTTATATGAGGCATTGCCGCAGGCCTCTATCAAGGGAAGCTCAGCTGGCTGGCTTCCTCTCCATATGGCTACGCCAATTGGTAGTACCTGGCATTGCATCTGCGGATCGCATTCATCATAACACCTTATGGCCTGTAATGCATTTGGTGTTTGGGGCAAGACTGGGCCTGCTCTCTGCCATGGTATGCCGGATACAAGCTGGCCTGAGGGGCATTACCGATGGGCTGCTCGCTGACGAAACACGGCGTGACAATATTCCCAGGGTAGAATTGCCGTTCCTATATCTGATGGGATGGTTAATTCTTTATAAACCCAGGGTGATGTCTCCCGGCTCTGCCAGTAATTTGGAGAATAATTTCTTGTTGAATTACAAGAATTCTACTTGGAACGTGACCACCGTCATAGACTGTCGGCGAGCATTAAATTTTGCTCATAGCTGGAAGCTCTTCTGTGTCGTCCCCACTGTACATATCAATCAATAGGGGACAAGCCTTCAGGATTCAGGTGAAGAGAAGATCATTCTTTCTCCTGAAGCTTTTTATTGGTTGGTCTGCATTAGACCTTCTCATCTGCTGTACAGGAGTGAAGACCATTGCTTCTTGGAGCCCTACTTACCTAGTCGGTTCACCAGGCAGTTTGGGTATGACCAATTGCACATGGGAAATGCCATCACCAGCTTCAAGTCCAGAGGTGGACTTATTAATGGAGTGAGAGGATGGCGGTACTTCATAATAGGTTGTACTGAAGCAACCTTTACTGTGCCCGCAACTTCTCTCTCCATGGAGTTGCGTATCCTCCATTCGTACGCCCAATTTTATGTGGCAATCAATATCTTCCATCACAATTTTAATATGCGTGGAAGTTTTAGAATGCCTTCTCTTAAGTCTGCTGGAAGAGAGAAGGTCCCATCAGTCTCTTCCGACGAAGGTGAAGACCCTGTCGGTCAAGATGAGCTTTTGTTGACGGTGCCGAAAGGCATAATACCTCCGCCTGCAGAGCCTCTTGTTATCCCCAGTAAGCGAAGGGCTCCTATTCTGAAGGAGACTTCCCCTCGCAAGAAAAAAAAGACTGTTAGTGGTCCTGTCAGGAGTCCCAGCCATGAGGCTCCTAGGAATGAACCTGTTGTTTCCCTGGTCGGGGATGATCCTTTGATTAGAGGTTCTTCGCTTTTTAGAGAGGGAACCTCCACAGTCCCGGCTGCTGTCGCTGCTACCGCTTCAGGTAGTTCTACGAGATCGCCTTTGAGGCTGAGCAAAATAAGGATCTCTTTATCCAGCCCAATAATGGGTTCAGCCCCTTCTTCATCTGTAAGTATCCCCAGCGAGATTCTACCCGATGAACCTCGATTGGATCTGGGAGAAGACTTGGATGACTACCCTTAGACGTCGTTTGATGTACCCCCTTCTCCAGGTATGACAGCTCGCTTAACATTATTAAGACATGATTTAGCTGTACTGGCTGCGGACGCGACATATATACCATCAGCCATGGATAAATGTCGTCTTTACGCCTCTTTTAGAAAAATTAACATCATGTTGATATTAACTTTCTCTTGTCTTCTTTTCAGGAAAAGACATCTGTGGGGAGGGCAGTGTCGACGCAACCTTTGGTTTTGTTGCGGCTCCCGCCGATGAAACGGTGATGCTCGACCTTGAAGAGGAAACATTTTTGGGTGCCGGCTCGCCCAATACAGTCCCGATATATTCAGAGAAGGATGAACCTGTCATCATGACTATGCCTCCTTTGAGTATGCCAGCCACTTCGGTCATTGTTGGTGCCTCTACTTTTGTCGCACCATCTACTGAAGCGACGATTGTGACGACACCCTCTACAGTCGTTCCTGGAAGGGGATTCTCCGATATTGTAGTCACTCCCAGCGTCCATTCGGATCTCGCTATGATAGTTGAGCAGTATACCAGTATTTTCTACACCACTTTGAAAATTCTGATATCAATGGTGCTGGAGAAGAATCTAAGCTTCGAGGCTCTGAGGATGTCCTCCCAGGTTGACGTAGCACCATTCAGAAATTTCAACGACGCTGGGAGAGCTGACGCGCTGGAGCAAATAGTTAATGGTCTAGAACAACCCATTAACAATTATTTACAACTATCCTGAGGCAGCATCGATGACCTGATTCAGGCTGAGTATGACTCCATGACTGCGAGGCTTGTTGGGGAGATAAAAACTCTGAGTAAGTTCATCGAGGCTCAACAGCAAGAGATGAATGAAGAGTATACCGTATTGGGGTATGTCATTCCCCAGCTGGCTAAGTACGAGGCCGAATATAAGGAAGAGGCAGCTAGGGTCCGCAAATTGAAAGATGAACTCGCTCAGGCAGAGGAGAGGGTTCTTGCTTCCTCGATAGCTAAAAATGTGTTGAAGGACCGAATGGAAGCGGCTCAGCAAAACCTGGCACGTGTGGGTATCATCCATGCAGACTTTATCTGACTTTGTGGACCCATCATTTTTGAATATAAATGACAGACTATGGTGAAAGTGATATCAGAGGTAATATGGACGTGATATTCCTTCGGTAAGCTTCAGCTGGACATATCTATTCAGAGGGTATATGGACATGATAGAATATACTCCAACTAAATTTGTATACAAAATACTATCAGAGGTAATATGGATGTAATAGGTTTTGAAGTTCCAAATTAGTTGAACATATCTATTCAGAGGTTATATGGACATAATAGAATATGCTCCAACTAGTTCTTTGGATGTAGTGTTGTCAGAATGAGATCTTCACCATATTCCTTTGAGCAAAGGAGATTAAGCATAGTACATCTTCAGGAATTTGCCGTTGATAGGAGCTATTAATAAGTCTCTATTAGGTTTGGCTAATCTGTAAGCGCTGTTTGAGAACGTTGTCTCGATCACATAAGGGCCTTCCCATTTGGGCTAAAATTTACCCTTACTCTTGTGAGTAATGATCATTGGCCTCTTCACAGCTAAAACTAGCTCGCCAACTTTGAACACCCTTTCCTTCACTTTTTGATTAAAAGCTTTGGAAATACGTGCCTGGTAGAACGAAATGCGTTATTGAGCTTGGAGGCATTTCTCGTCTAATCCTTCTAGCTCTTGAAGCCGCAATATATCATTCTTTTCCTGAGTCAACTCATTAGCCACTGCTATTCTGAGTGAAAGAATTTGAACTTCAATGGGAAGAACTGCTTCACTCCCGTAAACCAATGAGAATGAGGTACACCTTGTCGGTGTTCGTACCGTTGTACGGTATACCCAGAGATATTCTCCCAGTTTCTTATTCCAATCTCTTTTGTTCGAAGAAATGAACTTCTTCAAGAGTTTGATAATGGTTTTATTGAAAGCTTTCGCCAACCCATTAGCAGTTAGATTGTATGCCGTAGAGGCCACATTTTGTATCCGATTTTTATCGTAAAATCGATAAAACGCTTGGCTGATGAATTGAGGCCCGTTGTCATGAATTATCCTTCGGGGTATCCTAAAGCGATAGATGAAATAATACTTGATAAAGTTAATCATGTTGGATGTCTTTACCTCAGCAAGAGGGATCGCCTCTGCCCATTTGGAGAAATAATCCGTGATGGCCAATATGAACCGATGACCTCTGGAAGAAGACGGGTGAATAGGACCAATGATATCCATACCCTATGCTTCAAAAGACCAGAATGCAACCGTAGGATGTAAATTTTCAGAAGGTTGATGTATAAAATCTGTATGAACCTGACAGGCTTTGCATTGTCTTACATATTTTATTGCATCTGTGATCATAGTAGGCTAGTAATAGCCCAGCCTCCTGATACGATCCTGTAGCTTAGGACCGGGTTAATGTGCTTCGCATACGCCATCGTGAGCTTTACGGATAATCCGTTGTGCCTCATCATCGGAGAGACATCGTAATAGCAGTCCGTCGTAGGTTCGACAATAAAGACATTGTGACGATGCATCAAAATAGAAGCATAATGATCGTCTTTTGATGGATACTGCTTCTTTTGGATCCTCCGGTAAAATTATGTATGCCACAAAATCTATAAAGGGACTTCTCCAATCTCTCTTGGGAGGATCTGTGTTCACAGCGTAGCTGCGTTCTATGTGAAAGTTATTTTTCATACAGAATAAATCTCTGTTAAGAAGGATCACCGAATTCTTCCTTCTTATAGGAGTAGCTAAATCTGCAGCTAGGCTGGCCAGGGCATCAGCTTCCAGATTCTGAGATCGAGGCACATGCTCTAGGAAGAACCCTTTGAAAGACATGGCTATCTCGATCGTTGCTTGGTGATAAGAGATGAGGTCTGGATTACGGACTTCATATATTCCTCTAACTTGATTGAAGATTAGTAGAGAATCACCGAATGCTTTCAGGTATTCGATATCCAATTCTTTAGCGACTTGGAGCCCGATGAGTAGAGCGTTATACTCTGCCACATTATTAGAGCAGGGCTCACTAAGAGAATATGCTCGATAGATGACGAGTTTATCAGGAGTGACCAGGACAATTCCTACTCCTGAAATCACGTTTCCCCTGGGACCAGTCCTGGAGGCACCATCGAAGAATAGCTGCCATGTATTACTTTCCATTGCAGAATTACATTCCGTAACTTCGTCGGAAATATCCTCGTATAATCTGGAGGTTTCCGAAATCGGATGAGCAGCTAGGAAATCAGCCAATGCTTGGCCTTTGATGGACTTCTGAGGGACATACACCATATCATACGGTGTTAATAACATCGCCCAAGTCGCGAGTCGGGAATTAAGAACACTTGGCTTGTTCATCAATACCCGAAGAGGATTGATCCTGGAGATGATATGAATAGTCTGGCCTGTGACATTATGTCGCATCTTCTGAATGGCAAACATTAGGGCCAAACATTCTTTTTCTCTTGGATTATACCGGTGTTCAGCTCCGATCATCATCCTGCTTAAATAGTAGATAGCTGTTCATGACCCTCATCGTTCTTCTGTGCAAGGAGAGCTCCCAATGAATGATCCATTGTTCGAACATACAGCAAAAATAGTTTTCCTATGACGGGAGGCACCAGAACTGGAGGATTAGTGAGGTAATGTTTGATAACATCAAACGCTTGCTGACAGGCTTCGTCCCAGACGAAGGTTACACCTTTCTTCATGAGGCGAGAAAAAGGTTGACATCTCCCAGAGAGGTTGGATATGAATCTCCTGATATAAGCTAGACGACCTTGAAATCCCCTGAGTTCTCTCAGATTATAGGGTGGTCGCATTTCTAAGATAGCCTTCACTTTATCAGGGTCCACGTGAATGCCTTTAGCGGTAATGACAAATCCCAGGAATTTGCCACTAGATACACCAAGAAAGGACTTTGTAGGGTTCATTTTGAGCTGGTGTTGGCGCATCAACTCAAACACTGTCTTCAAGTCTTAGATGTGATCATCCTTGAGGCGACTTTTGACAGCTATATCATCCATGAAACAATCTACTGTTTTGCGTAGGTGCTCATGGAATATGTTACTCATAGCTCATTGGTATGCAGCCCCGGCATTCTTCAGTCCGAAGGACATGACCGTATAGCAATATACCTCCAATAGTGTCCAGAAGGCAGTATGATTCTCGTCTTCAGGATGCATTTTGATTTGGTTGTATCCTGAAAATCCGTCCATGAAAGACATACGTTCAAAACCGCAAGTATTGTCGATCATGACGTCTGTAATGGGAAGGGGAAACTCATCCTTGGGGCAGGCTGCATTCAGATCTCGGTAGTCGATGCAGACACGCACTTTTCCACTTTTCTTCATGACTGGGACAACATTGGCAACCCAGTCAGGATGTTGTTCTTCCCGGATGAAACCACAGGCTATCAGCTTCCTGATTTCAGCTTCGATGGCATCTATCATATCCGGACGAAACCGGCGTTGATGTTGCTTCACAGGCTTCGAATTGGGCAATATGTTGAGTTTGTGAGTAGCTACTTTAGGATCGAGTCCTGGCATATCCTCATAATTTCACGCAAAGACGTCGATATATTTTTTTATCAGCTGGATTATTTCTTTCCTTTCTTCTTCGAAAAGATTATTGCTAATAAATATCGGTTTTGGCAAAATTTCATTCCCAACGTCAATTTAGATAACTTTATCTTCAGTGGGCGATTCTTTCTGTTCGAACCAGAGTTCCTATTGTGTATCCATTTGTTGAGCCCAAGAGTCATTCTCAAATGGTTCAGATTCTTGTTCGTCTGCTTCGAAGGAATCTATCAATACCGTATTTACTGATAATGCTCGTTCGAGATCATCAGATGATCCGGAGGACGACGAGCCATCTTAAGAAGAGGATGAGATAACCTCACTAAGCCCAGAAGTTGTAAAGAAAGTGGCATACCCTAACCCAAAATGAGTTCGTTGACAGTAGGGATTACCGTGTAACTGTATTCTTCTGCCTTTTGCGTAGTTGAGGCCTGGTTCCAACTTCAAGTCATAACCCATACTTTGTATAATCTTCAAAGCTTGCGGGCTATATTTGTGAACTTGCATTTTTCCAGCATTAGTTTCATGAGAATCTTCTTGTACAATCGGTTTATTGTACATGCGACTGAAGACTATTGGATGCTGATTGCTACGAGTAGGCGGGACAATAAAGATAGAATCCTCATGTGGCCCATATATCATGATGACATTAGATGGTGACGCTACTTTCCACACATACGGATGATAGGAATCTATAGCTTCAAAGAATTTTTGTGCTATAGGTTCTATATCGTTATTGGGAGAGGATTCCTGATTTGGAATTTGAGCATCAATGTACTGGGAAAGAGGATCTTTATTATCGTCAGAAACCACGTTCCTGGTTATATTTACATCAGTTGGCTGCTTGCTGCGCCGGAGGTTAATGACCAAAGGTGGAGGCTTCTGGTTCAAAGTGATCACTAGAGGATCACCTCCTTTTTCTGACTTGGTTTTGTTCAGGTGGATAGCCATGGGTTCCATGACTTTCGGATGAGTGGTCCGCCCTTTCACCTTTATTGACAGAGGTTGCTCAGCAGAGGGTTCTTCTGGCTCTGGGTGGGATTCCTCCTATGCCTTGCCTGACACCTCCTCCATGTAGTCTTGGGTGTACAACATGGCATCGGAGTAGTAGGATTCTACTCCTTTGAACGAGTTAAGGTCGGCAAACTCCGTTTGTATTATTCCTTGGGCATCTACATATTTGAAGCATTGATGTAGAGTTGAAGAAATGATGTTATGATCATGGATCCATGGTCTGCCAAGCAAAATATTGTAGGATACATCTGAATCAATGACATAGTATGTAGCCACTGATCTAAGGTCGCCAATCTGGATCCTCAGACGAATCTTCCCCAACGACTTACTTTTCCTGGCATTGAAGCCCACGATTGTAGTGGTGGTGTAAGCCAATTCGCTGGCAGGAATCCTCAGCGGTCTGAGCAGACTATGAGGAATGATACTGATTGATGATCCCGAATCTATGTGAATCCGGTCAACCCCCATGGAACCGATGTATCCGGTGTAATAGAGGGGTCTGTCATGCTTGTTATGTTTTAACAGCATGTCATCTTGAGTGAAAGTGATATTCGGGACCACCTCCATCACACTATGGCATTGAGGACATGCCACAGGTTCTTCATCAGGGGACTTGAGCTGGGTCAAGTATGCATCCGCCTGTATTAATGCTTCACTCAGGACTTGACGAGTGTCTTTTGAGAGCCTGAGTAGTTCAAAAATGGACAATCTGGCTGGAGTATTAGCCAACTAGGCCAGGATATCGAAGTTATATGGCTTCTCCAAACCTTTGTTTTGAATATTCTTCAAAGGTTTGTCAAAGTGCAATTCTTTTTGCTTGCCCTTGTCCGTCAAAGTTGGTCTGGAAGGAACGGCCTCTGGTATGACAGGTTCCGGTTCTGAAGGCTTGGCAGCTGAAGTGTCTGCCATTGCTTCTTCCTGATTTCTGCTATAGTCCTTGAGGTAGGCTTTTCCTGAACGGGTTCCGGTAGCCAAAACCTCTTCTTCTAATGTCGGAGATATCATAACCATATGGAATGGTTTGCGCTTCGAGTTCCTTTTAGACTTAGCCTTAGCAGCTTGAGTCTCTTCCTCGATCTCTGATACCAGATCCTGATGAACCCACATAATCTTGCCATGCTGGGTAGTTAGGGGTACCAGGTCATGATTTTGACCCCTGGCCGGAGGAAGATTAACAATGTTCATCGTTGTTCGGGAAATAGGTACAACACCATCCGAAACTTCTTGAGGAGGCAGATTGCCAAATTGAAGAGAGATCATATTGGCGGTGACCGTCTTCTCGCTATTGCACAAAGTGATGGCTTTAGCGTCGATCAACTCCTGGATTTTTCTTTTTAGTATATAACACGCCTTGGTGGGGTGATGTATACACCTATGGAAAATGCAGTACTTAGGGTTATTGGTACTGCCGACTTCATTAGGCCGCTTTACCTCTGGGAGGGTAATCTTGCCGCTTTTGACTAGACACTCGAATATACTCGAAATATCGTCATCGTCAAAAGAATATACTTTAATGGGACTGGAAGTTCCAGGTTTCGTCTGTGTGGTTGCCGCAGTCTTTTGCCTGGACGTATTGATCGCCAGAGATTTTTTTCTTTGGAACCACGAGGATGGTCGCTATTGGAGGAAGACCTCTTGCCTCTATCAGAGGCAGATATCATAATTCCATTATCACGCGCCTTTCGACTGTTGTCTTCAGAGGCTGCCGCTGAGATGATAAACGAGGGCCAATCATGGAACTGATATGGTCCTATGAACACCGAGATCACTGGAAGAAGATTCTTTCTGCAAATATCTACCAATGCCGAGTCTGGAACTCCGGGAGGCATTTACAAAGTGGCTTGACGAAAACGTTCGATGAAAGTGCGAACGTTCTCTTTCTCTTTCTGCTTTACTTCGATGAGAGAGGACATAGACATGTCCATCCCTCCTTCGTTGAATCGCGCAAAGAATAGAGTCTTGAAATCTTCAAAGGAAGTAATGCAGTTGTCCGCAAGACTACGGTACCACTGATAAGCCACTCCCGAGAGACAGCCTTTCAATACTCGAGAGAGAAGGGCATCATTCCCTTACAATAACGCCGTCATCATACTGAAGTAGTTCATGTACTGGCTCGGTGATGTCTTTCCCTCAAACAAAGCCATAGTCTGTGGTTTGTATTTATGAGGGAAAGGGATCTCATCCCAGATAGCTGGGTAAGGCTGGTTGATTCCCAATTTCTTGAGCTGATCCTTATGTTTTAAGGCATCAAATTGGGCTTTCAATTCCCGCACTGCCTGCATCGGATCTTCAGCTGGTAGAGGGACCCCGGAGTGATGAGAGATCGGTTGTATCGTAACTCCAACAGGAGGCAATACATTCTCCGAGTTAGGAAGTGAAGGAGCTTCTGACTCTTGATTTAGAGCAGGCTCCTGATTCGCATTGGTTGGTGGTAAGTCCACCCCCACACGTACTTGAGTCGGAGGTACCGATGCTTGAGCTATAGCAGCTATGTGTTGAGTCAGCATCATCTGGTGCATATTCTCCATCATGGACTGTATCTCTTTCAGAGATGTCTCCAACACAGCGATGCGTTGCTCAGTACTTCCCGATGGGGAAGCATCTTCGCGTTCATCTTCAATGGGTCTCCGTAGAGATTGACTCTATACTTTCAGTATCCGATTCGAGAAACTGGCGACCCCCAGTGTCGGAATCAGAAGAATACGAAGCAGGTTGTCGTGACCTCGAACGAGTATTTCAAAACACCCCAGCTTCAATGTTCTCGAGGAGTCTGTCGAATCTCCTTTGGCTTGGAGTTCTAGAGGGATTACGTCTTGACTTTGACCTTCCTCTAGGAACATGTGAAGCCATGTTCACTGATGCAAATGTAGGTTCTTCTTCATCAGTTGGAATGCGGATATTGGGGATCCCAACTCTATTTCCGCCATAGGAATACAGCAATTCAGCCATGTAAGCAGCACATAATCCATGAGGAGCGTATCTATCCACCAACAGGGTCTTCTTTATGCCGAGAGGCTTGTCCTGACGTAATCTGGAATTTTGCTCAGGCTGACATAAAACTGAGGAAGTCCTCAATTGGCCATCAGCTTCCCGCGTAATCTGGAGAGCAGGCAGATTCTTCTCTTGATGGCGTAAAGGCCGAGAGGTTGGGAAATCTGCTACTTGCTTTCCCTTGCGTAGATTGCAGTGACTATCTGCTTTTCCATGGAGGGAAGATGCATTTTTATGCGCGGAGTGCGTTTGGAATTTCTGAATTGGCGCTGAGGCATTATCCAAAATTTTGTCTGCCACGTCGCAGACGGGAGATTGAATTTTACGCGCAGAGCGCGGAGCAGACTTCTGGATTAGCACTGAGGCATAACCGAAAGTTTTGCCTGCCACGTCACAGACGGGAGACAGAGTTTTACGTGCAGAGTGCGGAGTAGACTTTTGGACTAGCACTGAGGCATTGCCAAAAGTTTTGTCTGTCACGTCACAGACGGGAGACTGAGTATTACGCGCGGGGCGCGGAGGTTGCGAAGCTACAACCATGTTGGTCGGAGAAACCAGAGAGTCGGCAGGAATGGTAGGAGATGTCCGGGACATCCACACTTTACACAATTTTCTGTTATCTTGGACAGAGAGGGAGTGAGAGCTACCCCCTGCTCGAAGCATATCTTCGTAGGCGGATTGGTCGAATTGTACTACCAAGGTCTTCTTCATTAATCCTACTGATACTTCATCGTGTTGAGCAATTACTTTCTGCTCAAATGAGAAAGTGTTCTCCAGCAGAGTCGCCATCTTGTGTTTTATAATAAACGAAAGAAATAAAAATAGGTTTATACAAAATCCTGTCTTTGGTTTACAAACAAGAAGTACTATTAATCCTATACGAGGATGTTAAGTATAAAATTTAATCTGGGTAAATATTGCTATAGGAGTCTGGTCTGCAGTCGATCACTTTGTCCCTTGGACCACACGATGATGAAGAAGTGCTGTAGAAGAAAGAGAAGCTTCAAAGATTGTAAGGGGGAGTGGATGCTCGATGCCAAAATCGTCGATTACTACTCTCTGTCTGTGCTTTTCTCTCATCGATTTTTCGACCTTTGTTTTACCACAGTTCTACTCGACCTCTCAAAATCTTCGACCCCCGGACCTCCATGGACGGATTTCTCTATTTATAGAGTTTAGTGACAGTAACCGTCTAGTCGGCGTAGAAGCCGGACAGTAGAGAGTGTGGCATTTTTTATGCGGCGGTTATAATAACTGCCACCCACGTATAGATGATCTTTTGATTCGGCGTGTGACGCGTGTCCCATGATGAGGTAACGTGTATAACTGCTGCGAAGATCACGGTATGCAAGCCACGTAGGTAACTGCCCCTCGCGTAGAAAAGGTTGGCGTAGAAGCCAATGACTGTCACCATGGCGTAGAAGCCAAATAGTTATCAAGTTTGGCGTAGAAGCCAAGTAGGTTGGCATAGAAGCCAAGTAGGTGTAGAGGCCGTCAGGTTGGCATAGAAGCCAAGTAGGCGTAGAAGCCTGATGCTCTGTGGATAGGTAGCTGGCGTAAAGATAGCCAATTATCCTTCTTTGACTGAGGTCTTGAGCGTACTCTAGGCAAAATAGACTTATCACGCACCAACGCAAAATATAGCCTGAGTTGGCGTATTCCGAGGAGATAGCGGCGTGCACCTGTAGCTGAAAATAGCCAGGTTGGCGTATTTCAAGGAGATAGCGTACAACGTGCTCCTATAGCTGAAATTAGCCTAATGGCGTAATATGCAGAGGTGATGATGTGGACGTATTAGCCATAATTATGGCTCACCCAGTCTTTAAAAATAGAATCAAATCTCGTGCATTAAATGCAGAGATCTACCACCATCACGCGCATTAACTGCACAGACGTGCCTCGAGCTCTGTACGAAGAGCAGCTTTTGACGTGGCGGTTCGTTTCGTCTTCTGCTGAACGTAAAAACTCACATCTGCCTGTATAAAACTAGGCAGCGTATTCCCTTGAACGCGTAAAAGCAATTTATATCAGGTAAATGTCACTAAATGACGATCTGGGTCTCTGTGCCGTTTCATCATTACTGCCATCGTCTGGATGGTCGTGCTATACTCGTTGTCAGGAGTCAGGTTCACTGCATGATCTGACAGGTTCATTCGAGGAATACGAAGATTTTCTCGTACAATTTTCCACTGCATTAAAAGCGAGCGAATTTTACGCCAAAATGGCGATGTAACAAAATTTTTACGCCGAAGCAGCCTGGAAATACTGCATTACGCGGGTTGTTCTGGAGCTTGTATTTTACCCTGTACTAGCGATAAAGCTCTGTTGTACGCCGATGGCTCTGAAGTCGTATCTTACGCCACACAGTACTGAAACTATGCTTTACGCGAGTTTTATGCATACTGCGTATAATTCTGCAGCGTATTTTTCATGCTTCTACAATTCTATTTTCTGAGAATATTAAAAATACACAAAAATTAATTCAAGAATATAGCATTTTCAACAATATCACAATTTGCACACAGAATGCAACCCAAGTTTCTCTTGTTGGTTCTGGCTTCTTGCTATGACTTAAATTTGGCAAACTATGCATTACTACTTGGCAGTTTGCAGAATCTAAGAATAACAAGATGTGAATTATTGAGTCGCAAGTGGAACACTGCTAATGCTTTGTTTCCATGGCTGCATCCAAAATGAAGGGAATCATTTCTTCTTCTTTTTTTTCAAATATGAAGTTAGTTTGCTTGTCAAATTCTCAATGCATTGTGATTCCACAAGAATCAGAGCACAATAATAAGGCTTCGAGGAGGTCCCATAATTGACAACAGTCTGAAACTTTGCTGTGGACTTGCATGCCACTTGGAAATGATTGGACAATGACAGAGTACCGTCTCCTACTCAGTGAGTCCGTGAGAACATTTTAAACCTACCTTTTTCGATTGTTAATTTTCTGCTTACGCAACCAAGTAACAACCTCCAAGTCCTCTGGACAAGAAGAAGTCTAGACGAAGAATTGTCTGTGCAGAAATAATTGAAACATTGAACCCCACCTTAATAAAATAGCACACATTAATGTACACTCCACCGCAGCTCCAAGCGCTGATGACCCATAAGAAACGTTCAGAGAAGAAAAATTATAGAAGACACAGTAGGAATGGAGAGTATGGTTGGGTGCATCAAGCAGCTGCACTTCTCTGCTCTTCTTCTTCTTGCTATTATACTTGTCAGTACTGCTCTTCTTACTAGTGCTACTTCTGCAACCAATGGAAGCCTCAACTGCGAAGGATCGGTAAGGGATTGTTATGGTGAGGCAGAGTTTGCAATGGAGTCTGAAGTCAGTCGTCGAATCCTGCAAGGGCAGCAATACATAACTTATCCATCTCTCGGGCGTCAGGCCTGCAACAATCGACAAGGTATGCCGTATACACAGGGCAGCGGGTGCCTTTCAGGGCCAGTGAACCCCCCCAGCAGAGGCTGTCAGATGGTCTACCAGTGCCGATCGCGTTAGCATCTATCATTTGTTGCGTCAAGGTAATGTGTGCGCTTTGAGTTTTTGTTTGGTAATTCAATGGCTGGAGAAAAGGAAATGGAGAACAAATGTGTAGCTTGTACTGGGAATAAAGGGAAGGAGTATAGCTTTTTTACTCTTTGACAGATGTTGTGATAGTATCATCTCTTCATCTCTCTATGAAACTAGTATCCAACTAGCAAAGTAGAGGACTCAATTTGAAAATTATCATAATCATGAATAAGCCCAATTGGTTTTTGAGAACTTCATGACATGGTCTGGTTCATCACTGTGTTAGTATCCAGGGGCGGACACCGGACTCTTTGCAGCGGGAGGCCAAAATTTTCTGTAGGGTTGTGAGCAATTTCTCCTTTAGCAATAGATTAATTGACTGTTTCCAGTAAATACTTGCACGAAGTTCATCTATAGACAATGAAGTTTCTATTTGATAAAAATTGCAAATTGAACTAATTTATGAGCTCACGAGGTTCATTTAGCGTAGGTAACAAAAGAAATTATTTATTAACTAAGATCCTTACTTTCATCAATGTTACACACAAAGGTGTAAACCGAATTGGTATGGAGAGAGTCATTGATGCTACCAAAGAAATTGCTCACATTTTATGCTTACCGCAGATTAACTAGGAGTGTTAACGAACTTAGTAGGAGTACTGAAGAAATTGATGTTTTTGCCGATTAAGAAAATAGTGCTACTTTCTAACAAAATGCAAAATACAACTTCTGTTAGTCCCGAGGATGACCAATAGATGGAGGAACAGAAACCAGGAACAAAAGTTCAAGCATGACTTAAAAGTCTGTTCTCCGTTGATCCTGAAATTGTAGTCGAGAGTACAAAAGTTCACGCAAATATGTCTCTCCTCTGAATACCTCGATTCCAACGAAGAACTATACAAGATTAGATTGCAATTTCTTCTTGATTACAAACTCAAGAACCAAAATTAATACTTTCTTCCTTCCAAACACAGTTGCAATTGGGACAAAACGTTCACAACTAGAAGTATAGAGAAGTCACTCAGCGTGATAGCGGATATGGCTTACCTTCGTGCCTGACAATGGCCAAGTCGATCGATGGTGACGATAACTGGACCATCGTTGCCTGGTGAGAGCGAAGTGGTGCCTTAAAAACTTCGACGAATGGCCTGGTGAGGGGTCCGCACGGAGGTTGCTTGAAAACCTCAAACGAGGGCTTCTGAATCCACGAAACAGTCGAGTCCACGACCAAGAAAATAAAGAACAAATCGGAGAACTCAAAGAAGAATTTTTATTTATTAAAAAGTTGTCATCCAACTGGATACAAAATGTGCCTATTTATAGGAATTTTATGATAAATTCTAATCCTAAAAAAAATTAAAGATAAAACATATCCTAATAAAAAGATAGTCAAAATAAGAATCGTAAAAAAACATGATTCTTAACAACTCTATAATAAAAAAGATAAAGTCTATCCTAATAAAAAATATAGAGTCAAAATAAGTCCTAAAAGAAATATGATTCTTAAGAACTCTATAAAAAATGATAAAGCTAGAAAAAGAAAAAGAAAAAGAAATAAATCCTAGAGGGATTAGAATTTTGCGCTACATGAGTCTCCTCTGCTTCAAGAGAACTCGTCCCCGAGTTCTTGTCAGAATAAAGCTGTTCGTCATAAGAAAAATACTCATGAAGATCGGCGAGATAAAAGGTTGGAACAATACTCATAAAGACATGCAGATTTTTTAGATGCTCTTAAAAAGTTCTCAATCTTCCTCTATCTTTTTCTTTTTTTTATATTTTTTTTATAATAGAGTTGTTAAGAATCCTATTTCTTTTAGGACTCTTACTTTGACTCTATATTTTCATTAGGATAGTTTTATCTTTATTGTTTACAATGTTTGATTAGGATTAAGATTTATCATAAAAGTCATCTAAATATGCACATTCCAGTTGGACAATAACTTTTTGATCAATAAAATTTATGTTTGAGTTCTGAGATTTGTTCTCTGTTTTTCTTGGTCATGGACTACACTATTTCGTAGATTCAAAAGCGCCTCGCTTGAGGTTTTCAAGCAAATTTCATGCGGACCCCTCATCAGGCCATCCATCGGAGTTTTTGTGGCACTGCTTCGCTTTCACCAAGCAACAGTGGTCTAGTTATCATCACCACCGATCGACTTGGCCATATCCAGGCACGAACGTAAGCCCATTTCGCTGTCACGTTGCATCAAGTGGTATCAGAGCAACACAGATCCATGATTCCAAAACCTTTGTTCTTTCTCAAAACAACAATGGCGAAATCGTCACACGCAAGAAGTTTGATGTCCTATCAAGCAACGTTGAAATCTTTCCCACCAAGGTTGATGCCGAGTCAGACAACATTAATATCTTGTCAAACAAATTTGATGTCATGTCTGACAATTTCACGACCCGTACCCGGAATTTGGACATGAGTCGTGGGTACCTCCAGCCTACGCCGCAGCATCGGTGGTAGAACGCTGTCTAGGTCTCAATAATACTAAACATAACTCACAACCTGTCAATGATATCAACTCCATACGGAGGACAATGAAAATAAACATTGCTCAACAGTTCATAATATATACTCAATCATAATAGCTATAAGAAATAAATGGCACGATGAGATATAATGATAAGAAGTACTGAAATAAGTTAAGCACAACAACTCAAAATAGAGATAAAACTAAAGTCTAGCTGTCCAACATAAATAGTCTCAACATTGTCTCAACATAAACTAAACATAAGTCTCAATATAAGTCTCAACATAAACTCAAATCAATAAAATAATAACTATCTAAATAGCTGCAGGTAGTGTCTCCTCTAAGGGAATGGACTCCTCTAAGATCTCTGGTATGTAGTCTCCCTCTATACCTGGTCCATAGTGTGTGGGACAGAAGTCGTCAAGATCCTCTGGAAAAATATATCCAGTCAGGATCGGAGCGAAGTACAAGCACTAACATCAGTTCCATGTATATTGACAAAAACTATAATACAGTATAAAAAAATACAATATGAAGATAAATACTGGAAATAAGAAATACTGGTGAGTATAAAATACTAGAATAAGAAATACTGGAGAATATATCATCATTAATAGTACAACTAGCAATGAACAGAAATACAAGTGCATGCTAGAACAATGAACTAGAAATACATGAATAGAATATCTAGCTAAGTGTGTGATACATCAGTCTATCATGTGATCGGCTTGGGACAGATCAGGCTTTTTACATATGATTAGCTATGATTCATGTAAGGTCAAGCTAACCATTCTAGCTATAATACGAGCAATAGTCAGGCTAATTATATATAACAGGCTATGAGGCATGTAATGGTCAGGCTGCACCCGACGTGATGTGTAGGGTGAGCTATGAAGCATGTAGAGTGGGGTATGATCACATAATCTACTAATAGTTTCTCGTCCCTAGCTAGCATGATGGATTCCAATCACGACTCCTCGTGACAGGTCTCGATAATGCTAACCCATGTTTCCATAGTGTCAGAATCAAGTACGCTATATAACTAGAATCATAGAGATGATCAACATAATAAAAACTATCAGGGAATGTACTCGCCTATGGTCCTGAGATGGCAATACCATTATCCTGTTTCCGAAGTCTCGTTTGAACAATCCAACAGTCCTATATACATAATATAATAATAATATAGCATCAGTCGTTACTCTAGCACACACACAATATAATACACTGAACTCAGAAACTACACTAGGGGTGATACTGGTCAACTAGCAGGATCAAGTGTGTGTCTAAATGCACTTGTGTCATGTCCTCGAATACTGTGCATAACCAGACAGTCACTTACTAACACATGTCTAAAGTACTGAATCCCGTATAAAACCAACACATGTCTAAGCCAGTACGTTAGTGTACACAAGGCAGACAGTTCACTAATACTCAGGGTCATATAGTCATATGTGAATACGGGATACCCACTACTAACACTTATGGCCATACAACATATATAATATTGTCATACATAGTACTAGCAATCATTTCCCACAAAATATATATATATATCAACTAATTATTATACACACACATACGTACATGCATACTAGCTATTAGGTTAACCAACACAGGGTCTTGCACTCAACCAAACTTTCATGAAATAACATGCTAGCCCTAATTACAATTCACACATGTACACACAAAATCACGAAAGAGGGTAAGTTCGAACCTGTTCTTGCACGTGAACGTAGAGGGTGTAGTCGACGTCGAGGGAGGTTGTCAACTGGAGAAGGTGCTCGGGCTGCTCGGCTGCTGTCACGACGGAGGGGCTCGGGCTCAGGCGAGCTATTGTCGACGGTGGATGGCCGCAGTGTCGTTCAGGCGGTCGGGTCAGGGTCGTCGGGTGGTCGGGCAGGATGGTGTAGATGATGATGATGATGATGATGAAACGAGAGGCGGTGGTGTCACTGCGGTATCATCGAGGAGAGGCTCAGGCGAGGGAGGTCGATGAGATGGCGTGGCTGGGGCTGTTGATGTCGGGGTAAGGGGAAGTCATGGCGGTGTCAGTGGGTTGGCCGCGGGTGGTCAGGCGATTGGAGACGATAGTGATGTTAATGGTGATGGGGACGATGGTGTTGGTGATGATGTTAGGGTTATTATCTGGGGAGACGGTAAGCAGGTCGGCTGCTCAGGTGGAGGTCGACGGGATGGGAAGTCGGGGAATGGCGTGGGGAAGATGATGATGATGAAGGAGGCAGTGGACCCGGCTGTTGTCAGTCAGGTGATGGCGGTGAGCGGTCACGGGGAAGTCGAGGTCTCGACGGTTGCACTACTCGGCGGTGGTCGAAGCAAGATGAGGTCGGGGGTGATGAGGTCTGCGGGATGGAATGGGTGATGGTGATGTAAATAGTTTAGGATTAGGGTTCGGTTTGGGGTTTGATGTAGGTGGTGGTGAAAATACAATAAGAAAAAGTATTTATATATATAGGGAGAAAATAGGGTGATGTAGATCTAGGGATTTGGATTTGGTCAAGTACTCCTTGGGATGGGGTTTGCTTGCTACATGAAGGAATTTGGAGGGCTAGGATTGAGTGGGTTTGAATGGAGGGCCAAGATGGTGAGGAGGGTGAGGTGTTTGAGTGTTGCACACTCCAAAACAAGGAAATACATGCATGTGAACGGTCAATAAAGAAAGGGGATGCTTCTTCATGTGTTGGATCCAATGGGGTGTGGACACCTCACTGCATTTTTGCATAAAAGTCCCCAATAATTAAAAATTTGCACAAAAAGTGGGGTTTTGGATTGAATGAGGGAAAATACCATGTTTGGTGTGATGTAATGGTTAAAAAGGGTGTGTGGTATTTAGTATAAACCTTGAGGGTGTGAATGGGGGTTTGGTTTGGTATTGGGTCTAGTTTTGGATTGAGTTGGATCTTCACACCAATTTAATTAAAACTAATGTAAATGGTGTTCTTAAATTATTTGAAAGTGCATAGGGTTAAAATTAGGTAGGACACAAGTGTCATGGACCTAGAAGACTCAGAATAGAATATTTTTATAATTTGGGTTGCACAAAATGGGTCAAGATTGTGTCTCCAATTTCGATTAGAACGCACAAAGATTCAAAGTTGAATTTATTTGGAATTAAAAATAAATATCTGGGACGAATATTGTGCGACTAAAATGAAGCACAAAAGTTCATATCTATAAGTTACACAAGAGTCATAATAGAAGACTGGCACGTCTAGGACAAGGGTATAAAATTTATTGGAAGACAAAAGCTAGTGTAGCGCTCCAAATATCGAAGCAACGGTAAGGAATAACAATTAAATAAAATTACAATAATAAATTAAAATTATCAATAATTAAACCCAAAAATGTACTAAGTAAAATCCATAATCCTATAATTTGGTCAGGGGTTCAACTAGTGGGTTTCTAGGTCCAGTCCACTAACCCATACATTAAGGAACTATATATATATATATATATATATCATGCAACATATGTTAACACAATACTTATAATAATTAAAGGACAAAAATACCCCTATTTTAGAATATGGTAGTGACAGACAAATTTGACATAGTACTAGATTTTCTTGGAATCAAATCCAACGATGTGGTTGATATCATAGTTGTACCGCCTACAGAGACAAGAGACACAAATACTCGTCATACTACCCACCTTCCACGGAAGGGGCTCGAGAATTCCCACAACAATAGTGTCACACCCCAATTCCGTGGAATCGATAGTCGTCCCCCGGGTGTGACGCCGTGCGGGCCTAGGTTGCGCACCACACAAGGCTAAAGTATTTTTTTGCATAGCGAGCACATATTCAGAGTACACAGATAATTGAAACACAAGGTTAAAATATGAAAAAGTTTTCTTTATTGATAATGGACATCTTTTACAAACTCTTGAACGAGTTAGAAGGTTGCCACACGGGCTTACAAAAGTTGACACAAAATAAGATAGTTGTCCTGTATATTACATCATTTACTAAAATTCAAAATAAGGGACCTCCAGGCGGGACAATGGGTTTTCCTCTGAGCTGCATTTGTGTTTTGGTTGCTAGCTCCTATCTTCAAAATGCTTCAAAGAATGGCACGATCAGGACCCACCGACAGCTGGACTGGATTGGGCAGTGACTTCAGCTCCTCGCAGGATCTCTTTGGTGTGGGGAACCTATTTCAACGAGGGTCAGTATATCAAAATATACTGGTGAAGGCGAGCTAACCCAAATATACCAATCAACACGTTGTTTAGATAAAGCATGCATATTATTTGTGGTCATTCTATCTTGCCTTAGTTTATTTTACAAGCAAGCAGTATATAAAATTTTTACAGAAATAAACTTGCCACCGTTCGGTGACACCGAACCACCTGCACATACTTACTATGTCCTTCCCTGCGATGAAGACACAAGTTAGCTTGCAACAAGTTTTAAATATATGAGGGGATCACTGGCGTATGAGATAATAAGGGTCATAGTACATGAATGAAATAACAAGTAATACAATGAACAGGGGCGTCATAGGTCATTCCATCCGAAACAGGCTACTATTCAGGAGTTTCATCCGGACCGGATCGGTGCTAGTGCCTCATCGACCGTCCGCAAGAACTAAGACCTTGTGCATAAGTTGTCCTTGATCAGCGTAGTCTACTATTTTATCAATTGAGGCAATTCAGGGCAATTTCAGGTACAAGAAAGTACCAGGGCAAGATCTATTTTTATATAGTCTTCATGTTCAGTTTATTACATTTGTTGGATGAGTTCTATACATAGCACAATTTTAAGAAGAAGTATATATTCTAACTTGTATTCATGCATATGATGAACATTCAAAATGAACAAGCATGCAAATAAGTAACCGTTCTCAAGTTGATTGACAAGCATCAAAATCGAAGTTTATTCCTTTTTATCTTGACATATTTTAGTTATTACTTGGTATCGTTTGATCAGGGCAAGCAAGAATACAAGATATTAGATGTGAAGACTTGGAAGAAGGGTCAACTGAATGGAATATAAGCTACTCACAAGTTGGTTGAAAGAAAAGGAAAGAGGTGCTTCAGGACTCTACTCGCGCGTTGCCTACTGCTCGTTCACCTTCATTGCCACGAACAGCTGATCAATTCCTCTTCCACTCTTTCCAATCACAGAATTGAAGTGCAGTTCAACGAACAAAAACAGTAAAATCTATCAAAACCGTTCAAAAAATTGCAAGCAAATCCGAAAACCAACTCAAAGCACGAAAGCAACAAAGCGACAGCGAAACTGGCAAAAAAACTTGCAGCGGAGAGGTCCCTCCTGACTCTGCCGCTAAGTCGATCCGGGGGCACGGTCCACTGAATATGGGAATCGATTCTGAAGAAGCAAATCCATAACAAGGATGGGTTCTTGTTTCAATCTATCCTGATCGAACGATACCGTCTTGTATTTCTTAGCCGTACTCCCCGAATAGGGGGAACGGGGCACCATATCCTAACCAACTAATTGGAAGTTTCGTCCAAGAAACTTAGGAATAGAACCTACCAATAGAAAACAATGAAGGAAACATTTCCCTCATCTCTGATTTAAGATCCCAAGTGGATTCTTCGACCGAATGATTTTGCCAAAGCACGCACACAAAAGGAACTGAACGACTTCGAAGCAGTTTCTTCTTACGATCTAAAATTTGCACAGGTTGTTTGACATAAGTCAAGTCTGCCTTAAGATCCAGTTGATCAAGATCCATAACATGACTCGGGTCGTACACGTACTTTCTAAGCTATGAAATATGGAAGATATTATTCACTTCGGATAGTGATGGTGGTAGGGCAATCTGCTATGCAACTGAGGTGACTCGCTTTAGTATCTTGAACGGACAGACGAATCTCGAACATAGCTTTCCCTTTGCTCCGAATCTGGTAACTCTTCGCATGGGCGAGACTTTGAGAAATACTCGATCACCTTCAAGGAATTCAAGTAGACATCAATGCATGTCTGAGTAGCTCTTCTGACGACTCTGAGCTACCTTTAGGCGTTCCCGTATCAAACGAATCTTTTTGACAGCTTGCTCTATGAGCTTCGGGCCAAGAATTTGCCGTTCTCCAACTTCATCCCAACAGATCAAGGACCTGCACTTCTGCCCATACAATGGCTCATACGATGCCATCTGAATGCTGGATTGATAGCTATTGTTGTATGCAAATTAGGCTAATGGTAGATGCATATCCCAACTTATCTTCAAGTCCAAGGCGCAGAGTTGTAGCATATCTTCGAGGATTTGGTTGACATGTTCTATTTGACCGTCTGTCTGTGGATGGTAGGCGGAGCTAAACTTTAACTTTGTCCCTATTGCTAACTGTAGGCTTTTCCAGAAATACGATATGAATCGACCATCTCAATCGGAGACAATAGATACGGGCACGCCGTGGAGCCGAATGATTTTGTTGAGGTAGATCTGAGCCAAGCGGTCTACACTCCAAGTACTTTTGATAGGCAAAAAGTGAGCTGACTTGGTGAGTCGCTCGACGATAAACCAAATGATAGCATTCCCTCGTTGCGTCCCTGGCAAACTAACAATGAAATCCATTGTTATATATTCCCATTTCCACTCCGGTATAGCGAGGTTTTGTATCTCTTCACCCGGCTTCTGGTACTCGGCCTTTACCCTCTAACAAGCCTTACATTACGATACAAATAGCGCCATATCTCATTTCATGCCGTGCCACTAAAATGTTGTACGGAGATCTCGATACATCTTTATGCTACCCGGATGAGAAGTATAACTAGCATAATGGGCTTCCGTGAGTATCTCTTTTCTGATGGCTACATCATTTGGAATGCACAGTCTTCCCTTCACTCGGATCATTCCGTCCGTGTTTATTGCAAAGTCGATTGCCTTTCCTGCTGAGATAAGACCTTGCATCTTTTGCAGGAACAGGTCATCCTTCTGAGCGGACTTGACTTTTTCTAACAAGTCAGGTTTGAGGCACAGATGAGACACTTGCGCCCCTTTTTTGTATCTGATTATAAGTATAAAGCCCAAAGCTTCTATATCTCGATGCAGCTTGTTATCAATAGCCAGGCTTCCAACGAATACTCGACTCAGTGCATCAGCAATAATATTTTTCTTGCCCGGGGTGTATCTGATCAACAAGTCAAAATCGCTAAGAAGTTCAAGCCAACGCCGTTGACGAAGATTCAAATCCTTTTGTGTGTAAAGATATTTTAGGCTCTTATGATCCGTATACATCTCGCACAGTACACCATAAAGGTAGTCGCACCACAACTTCAGCGCAAATACCACCGCGGCGAGTTCCAAATTATGGGTTGTATAATTCATCTCGTGAGGCTTTAATTGCCTCGATGCAAAGGCTATCACTTTATCCCTTTGCACCAAGACACATCCCAATCCCTTGCCTGAGGTGTCACTATATATCCTAAAATTATCGGGTCCATCTGGAAGGGTAAGAATTGGTGCTAAGAATAGGCGCTGCTTTAACTCCATAAATGAAGCTTCACAGCCGTCCGTCCACGTGAACGTTACTCCTTTCCGAGTGAGCTGAGTCATAGGCGAGGCGATTCTAGCAAAATCTTTAATAAATCTTCGGTAGTAGCCCGCCAGACCAAAGAAACTCCAAATATCGCTTGCTGACTCGGGTTATTTCCAGTTCACGATGGCTTCTATCTTCTTAGGGTCAACTGAGATGCCTGTTGCAGAAATAATATATCCGAGGAAGGATATGCTGTCCAATCAGAACTCTCACTTATTTAGCTTGGCATACAACTTGTTGTCTCGAAGGGTTTGAAGCACCATCTGCAGGTGTCCTGCGTGTTCATGTCACCCTCATATTTTCATCAAAGGGTAATTTGGTAATTGTTAATAGGTATTTATTTTTTAGATTTATTTATAACTAAATAATTGTACATGGCTTGATTTAATTATTTATTATAATATTTAATTATTACTAGTTGTAGATTTATTTTGGACTTATGTAGTGGACCTAACCATTTATTTAGAGAGCATGAACAAATATTTGGACTAGTCTAAGTTGAGCCCATGATTTAGGCCCATGGATTAGGAGATTTAATTAATTAGTGAAACCATTAGTCGAGAACCTTTCCTCCCTAATTATTTCTTCATGAGAGGCCCCAAGGGGTAATTGGGACATTACATATTGCTTGGAGAGGGGTTTATGACCAGCCATAATTAGGAGGAGAGAGAGTACTCTCATTTTATTTCTTCCCCAAATTTCTAGATCTACATTTTTCTCGTCCATTTTCTCTCCATTCCCTCATCATTTCTCCACCAAATCTTCACCAAACTCATTCTAAATTCATCATTGAAGCCTCTACATCGAGGATCTACAAGCAAGGAGCAAGGAGCAAGGAGGAGGAGGCCAAGATCTACAAGGAGGGGAGCTACTTGGTATTTGGGGACTTTTCATTGGTAATCCATCTCCCAATAGGTACAAATCAGTTTTCCCCATTCAAATAGACTATAGATCTGAGATTTTACCATGAGAAATCAACCCACATGTATAGGCTAGCCATAGGTTTTGGTTTGGAGTCATTTGGAGACATACAGTGGAAGTTATGACCATTTTGGTCCAAATTTTGGGAGAATTCCGAGATTGGCACATGTAGTACTTGTCAATGGATCTAATAGATCTATTTGACACTTGATTGATTGTTTGTAGCTTGTGTCGTATCCATAATTGGATACGTGTAGGCCGAATTTCGTCAATTTGATGAAACGGTCGATTTTGGGGGTTTTCCTCCAACACGGGGCCTTGTGCATATCACATTGAGACACGTAGACACTCTAATTACTATACGTGTTGTTCATAATTTATGTATTGGATGTGTTCGTGTCCTCCGGGATATGTTTGGTTGTGTGTTGGAGACCGTATCGCAAGCGTATCATAGAAAAGTGTGATACGGGTGCGATGTGCCCCATGTGATTGATTTTTGTCCTTCTCATTATATGTACATGTGTAAATATATATATTTAAGCTATTGATATATTATATAGTATATATAATAGTGTATTTTTTGGTTATGTATATTGTGTGGGTTTATGTGTATATAATAAGAGTATCTAGATATATATAACTATGTGTATATATCTATATATATAGGTTTGTATATATAAGTATACTTGTGTTATATGTGTATGTATATATTTATATATGTGTGATTATGTATATATCTATATCTATTTATTTATGAGATATGTAAGTATATACATAATGGTGTTTGTGTGAGTGTTTGTGTGTGCCTCTGTGTGCTTGAGAGAGGTCACAGTGCAGTGAACCAGTGCACTGGAAACTGTGAGCAGTGAGGCTCAGTTCAACCAGTGCACACAGAAGAGGAGGGTCTCGACAGTGTGGAATTTCCCTGTGTAGTACAAAGGAAAGAGGAGAGGTTTAACAGTGAGCTCGGGCCAGCGCTCACTGAAGCAAATTCAGCAGGCATCGAGCCAGCAAGTGCAGAAACTGTACAACAGCTACTGTACAATTGTGCAGTTCCTATACGCATTGTTATGCATGTATCGGTGGATTTCAATCCAACTACAAGTGCATCAATACCGATTCAGTATTTGTTGCACATGTATATGAAGAGAATAGTAGCAGCAGTTTGGATGTGGGGAAGAAACCTAACTACCAGTGCAGTAGTACCTACGGGTTCAGGAGCGTATCAGCCAATATACAGTCTCTATTTTCACACAGGAACTTAGGAAGGGGTAGACTAGCCTGTGCAGATACTGAGCACAGTACCAGTGGGTGTTTGCACTGTTCAGGTATCATTTTCTGCATTTCAGTTGGTTTAGAGATGGATTTCAGTTTACTGTGGTGCCCGAGCACAGGACCCATAGGTTCCATGTTTCAGTATTTGGAGGGTTGTTAGGATTAAGGTTTGATTTGGGTAATGTTTTATTTTGTTAGCATAGATATATGTATGTAGTATCTTTTGCCTATATAAGTATCTATGCAGGTGTTAGGGAGATAGCTAGTCAGTATCAAGGGTCGGGTTATTTAGGTACTATTAGTGTACGAGTTGTATTTTAGCTAATAAGTATCAGATATATTTTAGTTAGTATAACAGTTGGTTTAGTTGTTAACTAATATAATAGTATCAGTTAGTATTTCTACTTAATAGTATAGGTATTTACCCTATTAGTTAACTACATATCTATATGTAAATTTGGTATCAATTACTATTTTATAATAGTTAGATGGCAACTCGGGCATTACGAAGCCTCAGTAAGTTGGGGCTGTATCAATCCAGTTATAGAAACATGGGCAATTCCCGTGAGCACAAGAATTCAAGGAGCAGTATCAGTACCAGTGAGGTACTGGTCTAGCATGAGTTTGGAAATAGTTGACTAGTTGGTTTAAGGTATTGGGTTGGGTTTCAGTCAGTGTTTTAGATATTAGAGTTAGCTATTAGTTGTTACTCGGGTTGAGTTAGCAAGGTTTTGGTAAGTAGTTAATGGATAGTTACTTGTTATGAGAAGATGGTTAGTTGGTTGTGAATTAAACTATTAAGTTAGCTAGTAAATAGTTAACTATGTAAATATATATATTGGTATTAGTTGTTATATTATAATAGTTAGTTATATATGTATTAGATATACTAAGTGTTGGTTGCCTTGGGATACCAAGGTATCATCAAGGTATTGGGTCGATACCCAAGATATTGACTTTGGAGTATCTAGTTAGTTGTGATACGCCTTGGTGTAAGGCCAAGGTATCCAAATAAATTGTTTTGGCATAGTACTATAATGTTTGGCTCGTATACAAATATAAAACCTATTTTTCATATTAGAAACTTGCGTATCTTGTATAGCATAGCTTCATAGCATATCGACTTAGTGACTTAGCTTTTGACTCTTGCAACCTAGATCTCATCGGTTTGACTTAAAAATGGCGTATCGACCTAGAATTGCATCAACTTCAGTTATTTTCATTATCAAACCTTGTATTGATGTAACATACTATATATTGGTTGTGAGACACCGGCTTGGGCATCGAGAGAGACACCTTGCTCAGGACGTCAGGCGAGTATATTTCTCTGATTATTTTTAATTCATAATATTGTATATATGCATGTTCTAGAATTGTATACATTGATCCCTACTTAGTGATTTCACGGACTGGTGCTATATGGATCCTGTCATGAGATGTTATCCCCTACCGTGTTCAGCGGGTACTCGTGTACATTGTATCTCATCATGTATACTGGGTATTGATGTTACTTCGTGTTCACACACTGCTCGTATTCAGTGTGCTTATTGGTGTACACCCACCGCTCGTGTTCGGTGGTTATGCTATTCATGTACACCCACTGCTCGTGACAGTGGTTATATTTTCGTGTTCGTAGCGTGTCGCGACTGGATCCATCGGTATTAGTTGGGGGTTGGAGAGTAGGAGTTGATTATGTGATCAAAGCCATTGATACAAATCGTGTACATTCTGATTACATACTTCACTTGTAATCCGTCTTACCTGATCATGTTCACCCAACCCGATAACATAATGAACTCATATTTTGAGGCATAGTAGTTAGTTTAGATTGCAATTACTTCATCATATTGCTGATATTCATATTGTTGATCTATATATTCTCGTACATTACTTGTATATATCTTATTCATCATTCATATGTTTAGTGATCTTGTATTTCATTTATATATCTGTTTATATACTCGATTATGCTATTGAAACTGCTTTCAGAGGTATATACTTTGCTCCAATCCTGACTGGATATATTTTTTTAGATGACTGGCTTCTAGAGCAGTGTCCCACCTACTACGGGCCGCAGGACGGCGTACCTATAGAGGACACTCTTATTGACCAGGGAGACTTAGTTGCAGAGCCCTAGGTGGTTTAGACTATTTGTATCTGAGATTGTATTAGACTATTTCTTTTGTGGATTCACATCTTGTATATTATTTCAGATTGTGGATAATACTTTTATTCTTTCCCTCGCTGTTTCCATTCGTGCATATTTCTTCCTTAGTTTGTTTGTGATTGAGATTAGTTATTCATGTGAGATGTCATATTGCTCCTCCGTTTGGAGTTGAGATGATTGACAGGTACCATAGTATATTGTTGAGATGTTAGATAGTTAGAAATGAACCAGACAGTATTGTACCGTCGATTCTGCGGTGTAGGCTGGCGTAACCACGTACTTGTGCCCGAATATCCGGGTGCGGGTCATGACACATTTTTAGTGGTGGCCCATGCAGGTCTAGATAGATATCGTAGTTGTGCTCGACTAGAGTACGGCTACGAGCCTGCCTTAGGAAACAAGATTTAGGCTGGGAGTTACTCAATCACATCTAGGGAAAATTTTCAATATCTGTTTTTGCAAATCCTTATCTATTGAATATGGTCTTTCATTTTGAATAAAGTTCTGTCCTTCTTTGATGATATCGTATTATATTCAATATTGATTCTGTATTTTCAATCTGTCTACATGATGCTTCCGAAGATCTGATTCTATCGCTCGGGAGCAGCACCAGCTTCCTCAGCTACTTTCCAGCTTGCGGCGGAGAGGGTAGCACCTACTACGGGTTCTTCCCCAGTTGAGAGGGTTGCCTCACCGGTTCAGGTGGGGGTCTCAGCAGCTATTTTCGGGGGTGCTCCTCCCCTAGTTCGGAGGGTAGCTCCAGTAGCTCTAGTGGTTTCAGAAGGTCTTCCACCTCCACCACCAGTGGTTGATTAGACACAGATGGTCGCATTTCTCCAACAGATGATGGAGACACAGCAGCGACAGTCAGAGGTCCTGCGACAGAGCATCATGAACGCTCACCAGATCGCACTCACAGCGGTGGAGAGAGCAACTACCACCCAGCCACCGACGGTACCAGCTCAATTCATTCCGCATCAGCCGAGGCCGGGTACCATCATCGACTTCAAGAGGATGGGCCCGAAGGACTTCAGAGGCACCGAGGGGATTATATATGCGGACGAGTGGATCGAGGACATCGAGCCGAACCTGCGACTGGCGCAGATTCCAGAGATACTACAGATTGAGGCTGCGGGTTGTATGATGTTTGTTATTGCCTTGACATGGTTCTGGACCGACCCGAGGATTGCAGCACCAGGACTCCCTTGGGAAGCCTTCAAAGAGCTTTTCAAGGAGAAGTTTTTCCCTGACGTAGCTCATACTTCTTTGGAGAGTCAGTTCCAATATCTTGTACAGGAAGGCATGTCAGTGGATGAGTATGCGGCGGAGTATTGCCGGCTAGGACGCTTCATGGAGGGTCAGAACCCTAGAAGCAAGGCAAGGAAGTTTAGGAAGGGCCTGAACCGGGAAGTCAAACCCCACACCAACGGAGATCCTATCGCCACCTTCGAGGAGATACTCAGGCAGGCACAGAGAGTAGAAGATGACTTAGAGCTTGGCTCTAAGAGACAGAGGGACACAGGAGGATCCGGCAGCTACACGGATCCCGCAAAGAGGCCTCAATTCCAGCAGCAGAACCAGAGGCCTTACCAGCACCAGAGGCAGCAGCACCACGAACCAGCTAGAGCGCCGGCTCAATAGATGCATCAGATCCAGAGGGTAGCAGTTCCTTGTACTTTCTGTAAGAAGCAAGGACACGGATAGGACGCATGCAGGATGAGGCTAGGCCAGTGCTTATTCTGTGGATCGGGAGATTATCAGCTGCGGGCTTGTCCCAAAGTCCAGGCTCGTCCAGCTCATGGTGGAGGACAGGCACAGAGGGCACCCGCTCGACCATCAGCAGGCCAGTAGAGAGGACCTCTTCCACCACAGCAGCAGCAGTTTGTCCAGCATTAGCAGAACAGAGGAGCGCATCGACAAGGGTAAGCTTTTGCCCTGACTGTCGAGGAGGAGGAGCCGATTGGCGATGTCATCTCAGGTTCTGTTTATCTCGATTCCTTTCCAGCTCATATTTTGTTCGATTCTTGTGCTTCTCATAGCTTTGTATCTGTATCTTTTGCTTTGAGGTATCGCCTTGAGTCTGAACCGTTGGCGAGGACTTGCAAGATCACGACCGGGGGCGGTATCATCCTGGTCAGTGATATTTGCAGGAACTAGAGAGTTTATTTGGGAGGCCGTGAGCTGAGTGTATGTTTGCTTGTAATGCCACTTCCGAGTTACGATATAGTGCTCGGGATGGATTGGTTGAGTAGACATCACGCTAGTATCGATTATCGTAGAGGCAGAGTTGAATTTCAGACGCCAGGAGAGCCAGAGTTCGAGTTCGTCCGAGGGGCAGAGCAGAGCGACGATGATTTCTGTGGAGCTTTAGTGGAGGAGAAGGAGCAGACGCCGCCACATCCGTTGATTGCGGAGTTCTTGGATGTCTTTCCAGAGGAGTTATCGGGGTTGCCGCCGACAGAGATGTAAAATTCTCTATAGATTTAGTGCCAAGCGCATAGCCGATCTCTCAGCACGTCTATAGAGTAAACAACAGCGAACTGACGGAGTTAAAGAAATAGGTGGATGAGTTGCAAGACAAAGGCTTTATCCGTTCCACTTCACACCATGGGGTGCTCTGGTATTCTTTGTACCTAATAAGGATGTGTTGGTACGTATGTGTATCGACTACAGGGCACTTAATAACCTCACCATCAAGAACAAATAATCGTTGCCGCGGATAGATGACTTGTTTGACCAGTTGAGCGGGGCGAAGGTATTCTCCAAATAGACTTGAGGTCAGGGTACCACCAGGTGAAAGTGAAGAGGGAAGACATCCCAAAGACAGCTTTCACGACTCGCTATGGACAGTTCGAGTTCTTGGTTGTCACGCCCCAATCTCTCGCAGACAAATTGGCCGTTCCCGCTAGACGAGAATTACCGCGCCAGCGCTACCGCAGAACGATCGCTTTGACCCATCCGGGCGTGATGCCGCACGAGCGTTAGCCGCGCCCGTGCAAGGCCGTGGTTCGTTGGCTGGCGGTAAGAGTTCTAAGCCACAGAGTCACACAAATTGTCCGAGTGCAGTGGAATCATGAACGCATAGGCGATCGGTAATAGGTTCACTGAGTCGACAATATAGCGGAAGCATGGAAACACAAGTTGGAGTAAAGCAAGCTCTTTTATTCATATTGAAACAAGTGTTACAGGCGGCGTATAGCCGAGATTACAAGTCGCTCGAGCACTCTCTCTGGAATATAAAAGCGTACCAAGTAGCTACATTTATGGATGATATACAGGAAATGTTCAGGCGATGTTCCAACATTATGTCTTATATATGTGCTTCAGTTCCGGACGTAGCGTTCCAAGGCTTCTGAGTTGAGCTCCACGCCTTAGCACGCAAGAAGGAGGCATCCGTACCGAACGACGTTCTTCCACACCCTGCAAGCAATCTGGTGGATTATCAGTACATGAATGCACTGGTGGGGAGGCTACTCGCCCGCTCGATAAATCCAAACACGTAGTATAGGTTCCGTGCATCAACTATTTAGTTGTCTTTCTAGTTGAGCCTTAGGATCAGTTTCATAGCATATTATGAAAAGCCTAACTCGTGTGGCAGTGCGCCGTGCGATATAAGAGGAAACACGGTGAGACTTACCAACTTACCATTTGTCCTTCCCTGTCCAAGGCAAACCAAGTTAATTCAAGCACAAATATGTATAAGCATTCAGGGGCATAGCATATGCAAACACAAGCATTTCAGTGTGAGATCATATTCAGGGTGCACGGGTTACAGAAAATATCAGGTGTGTTCCATACGATGATCAAGTGCTATTTATACACAAGTGTTGTTATGTCATGATCGTTCAGGTGTTCAGTTATTCTTGATGCGATGCAAAGACTCGCACGCGGGTAGCCGCTAAGCGAGGATGACTTATCTATATGAACATGAGGTCACTGGCACGGTGCCATAATGGACGGTCTAGTCTTAGTATGGAATGTCGTGCGACGCATAGAGCAGGACGTCCCAGGGCATTCCGTCCTATAGCAGGCGACTATCAGGAGTTTCGTCCGGATCGGATCGGTGCCGGTGCCCCAGCGACCGTCCGCAGAACTAAACCTTGTTTCCAAGTTGTCCTGTGACCATGCAAGTCTCTCCTCATCAGGTTTCTGGTCAGGTACAGTAACAAGTTCAGGGCAGGATATATATATATAGAACAAGCTACATGGAACAAGTTCAAGTCAGGATATATATATATTTGTAACTTGTTGAGGCAGGATCAGGATTTCTCTAAATATTGAGTATCGACTCAACAAGCCATTTTATTTAGTGCAGGATAGTATTGCTACATGAGCTAGGTTCTTGGATCATAGAATTGGTACAAGTTCCCTGGTTCGGGAATTGCCTTAGCGACCTAACGGTCCCGGATACATTCAGGTTTATTTACGTGCGGAACAACTATCGGGTAGTTTTCCGAGGAGAACCTAAATGAATGTATGACAAGCAAAGTGTTTCATGGTCTGGGCATAGTTATGCAGCAAGCATTGAAACTAGACAATACATAAAAGCAGTCAAGCATGCACTTGTATAACTTAAGCATTCAATTTTGCTCGGGCACGAAGGTAAGCCGAACAAAACCGTACGGGGCCTTTCCGTGCGAAGTTATCTAGGTTTATGCAGTGTTAGGGAGTGAACAGTGCACTACTGAATATACATATGTATCATCCTACTCGAGGCATAGCGGGTCCAGTTGAACAAGGCAAAGGTAACATGCGAGAGTCTGAATATATAGCAATATTTTATTTCCATGTTCTAGCATAAGCAATACAAGTTGGGATTATTTCCTTAGCTAGGTGCGTTGTATTCTTATTAGCATGAAGGGGGTGATTCACCTAGCGACTAGCATGTATCATTCCATATTTTATGTGTGCTGGCTAAGCAAAGACAAGTTCACCGTAGCCACCCACCTTAGCGATGATCCGCCTCAGTCGAGTGATACTGCGAGCGAGCCTCTGAAAGCCTAAGCCGAACTCCTGTAGGGACCAAGTCTAGATAATTCCTTGCCTCAATGAGTTGCCTCGCTGAGCAAGGCCAGGTCGGGATATTTGCACTTTTGCCGTTTGCATCGGCAGTCCGCTAGAGCGGAACGGGGTATTACATTATCCACCACTCAGAAAAAGTCTCGTCCTCGAGACTTCCTGAGGGCAAGCCATACTATCGAATTTCGAATCTAGCCCAAGCTTAGCTATCGGTACCACTAGATCCATTAGAATACATTCCCCTATTTGATGCTTATGTCGTATGCGTGTATACTGAGTCAGTCTTATTTGTGCCTTATCGCGGGACAAGTTTCTTAACACGAGGAACATTTCGATCGATCTTGGCTAGCGATCTAAGGCTGAGGCAAACCTATACAAGTCGTTGTGCTTGTTCAGGAGGATATTCACTTGCACTAGCTTTTGAGATCAGCATATCGCATGTCTGGATTGTGCACATATTCGAAGCGTCCCTCAAACACATGTATGTCAACCAACTTAGCGATAGCGAAGTCTTAGCACTCGAGTTTCACATTTCTTAAGTCTTGGATCGTGCACATATTCGAAGCGTCCCTCAAACACATGCAGTCAACCAAACTTAGGGTTAGTAAAATCGGACAAGCTACTTGCGAAAAAATCTCAAGGGTTCAATCCAATTCCATATCATTTCCATTTCAACCAAGTATTTGCACTACCGTTAAATACGATCAATCTGATTCAACCGACTAACGTCCATCCATTCGGGTCAACTTAACATACGTTATCGTTCCCAATAACCCTAAGTCTTGCTGCCCCAGTTGTGATGCTTTATACAAGCAATATGGTAAAGTTGGTAGCACAGGTTCATTCACTCGACACAGGGTCGTCTGCCTATCACTAGGTCAGCTCACAAGGTCATAGGTACAGGTTCAAGCATATCGCGATTTATCGTATAAATTTTGTCGCACGATGCTCGCCCTAATTCCTAGGGTCAAACCATTGTTCATTTACACGGGGTATTCTACCCAAGCTCATTTCACTCAGATTTTTAAATATTGAGCACAGATTTACCTACTCTCATTAACACAGGGAACGATTCCGTTCAATAAAAATCCACTACATCTAAGTTGCAGGACAAGCCTAGTGGTTTGCATATTCTATCTCCTCGATTTTATTTTGATAGAATCATATCCATTCCAAGCCTACTCCACCAAGCCAAGATTCAATTCTAAACCTTAGATTATCTCTCCAATTTGTTCAACCTGATTCACGTATTCGTTCACAAAACCATCAAACATGATTTATTCCTGGTTCTAGGCTAATTAATCCATTGAAACATTTTCAATCACTGCATTCCAAGTTTGCCTTATCGTGTCGAACCAGAAGTTAAGATGATCCATAAGTTGTCATGCCTCGATCTCCCGCAAGTTCGATTATCCACGTTGGACGTGAGATCATCACGTCAACGCTCCCGCTGGATAATCATCCAAATCCGGGCGTGACGCATGTGCGGGCATAGAGTTATGCTCATACAAGACAAGAACGTTTGAATGTTATGGCTATCTTCGACACGATCGAGACACCTTATGCTTTAACCTTTAACTCCATCCAACTGTATATCCACCAAGTCAAATCCGTTTATGCAGTGATTATAGTTCGTCTTGTAAAATCATCCAACTTCAAGGTTATCGTTCGATATTTCCACAGTCTACTTTTTGGCATTCCTCGATAACCAAGTTCAAATATTCCAGCCCAAGTCTTATTTTTCTGATATGTACCATATATCAAGTTCGTTCTTCCAAACTCCAAGCAAGATATGTTATCGCTTATATCACTTCTAGAAACATAATATTTCATTTGCTTGTATCGATCCATGCTATCTTCCAATTATCGATACCAAGTCAAATTTATCTTCCGAAGCCAAGTATTCATTCTCAGGTTAACTTGTTCGAGTGATATTTTATTCAAGTTTAATCCGTTTGTTTAAATCCGAAACTGCTCGCACGATTCTCTAATTTCCAACAAGTTTTCTTTAACCAATATATTAATTTCCATTCCTAAGAATTTCTATTCGATATAAGTGTTATCATTTATTCAAGTTATTCTCAATATCGTTCAGTCTGACTATCGCACGGGTTATGGATCCGTTTGGACATTTTTAAATGATCCATCCACCACTCGGAATTGAGTCATTCCATCAAGTTCTTAATTGGTGCTCGCATTTTCGTTAGCTTACTCACTAACTCGTTCCACAATTTCTAGTACGGTACTCAAGTTTCGCCTGATAAAATCCAATCTCATTATATATTTTGGATTGATAGTCATCCAAGCAACTATATTTGATTTTGTCTTCCAACAAGAATTTTGTTCGAGCTATTTCCCATAATTAAGCATGATTCTTAACATTCGTCTAAGCGATAAATCCGATAAAGTTCCCATCAATCGCAGTTCTAAGTCTAACTTGTATCATTCCTGAACGACATCCAAGTCTCGTTTATAACTGGCTTGCACCAAAGGGTCTTGGTGCACGATATTTTACACAACTTAGACGAAAGGCTGAGTGCATAGCTAACCGTTTGGGCAATATTCATTTTCGTACTAACCAGTTGGGTAAACATGTATAGGTATTTTGGGTTTGCACATAATGTATGAGTCTAGCACGAATCTAATCCTATAAGGACTAGTACAGGTTGGCACAAAGGCCCTTACAACACAATTTCATACAAGCAATTATACCATTTAAATGCAACTCTTTGAAAGTATTTAGGCTTATTATTTGGAATATCCCATTGAGGCATTGAGAGAGTGTGTGCACATAACCCACGAACGAGCTTTTGAAACAGAGATATTCGAAATGAAGTCCAAAGACGTATAAGCCAGGATCTGATACCAATCTGTCATGCCCCGATCTCCCGCAGGCAAATCGGCCGTTCCCATTAAGCGAGAATCACCGCGCCAGCGCTCCCGCGGAATGATCGCTTTGACCCATCCGGGCGTGATGCTGCACGAGCGTTAGCCGCGCCCGTACAAGGCCGTGGTTCGTTGGCTGGCGGTAAGAGTTCTAAGCCACAGAGTCGCACAGATTGTCCGAGTGCAGCGGAATCATGAACGCATAGGCGATCGGTAACAGGTTCACTGAGTCGACAATATAGCGGAAGCATAGAAATACAAGTTAGAGTAAAGCAAGCTCTTTTATTCATATTGAAACAAGTGTTACAGGCGGCGTATAGCCGAGATTACAAGTCGCTCGAGCACTCTCTCTGGAACATAAAAGCGTGCCAAGTGGCTACATTTATGGATGATATACAGGAAATGTTCAGGCGATGTTCAGGCGATGTTCCAACATTATGTCTTGTATATGTGCTTCAGTTCCGGACGTAGCGTTCCAAGGCTTCTGAGTTGAGGTCCATGCCTTAGCACGCACGAAGGAGGAGTCCGCACCGAACGAGGTTCTCCTATACCCTGCAAGTAATCTGGTGGGTTATCAGTACATGAATGCACTAGTGGGGAGGCTACTCGCTCGCTCGACAAATCCAAACACGTAGTATAGGTTCTGTGCATCAACTATTTAGTTGTCTTTCTAGTTGAGCCTTAGGATCAGTTTTATGGTATATTATGAAAAGCCTAGCTCGTGTGGCAGTGCACCGCACGATATAAGAGAAAACACGGCGAGACTTACCAACTTACCATTTGTCCTTCCCTGTCCAAGGCAAACCAAGTTAATTCAAGCACAAACATGTATAAGCATTCAGGGGGCATAGCATATGCAAACACAACCATTTCAGTGCGAGATCACATTCAGGGTGCACGGGTTACAGGAAATATCAGGTGTGTTGCATACGATAATCAAGTGCTATTTATGCACAAGTGTTGTTATGTCATGATCGTTCAGGTGTTCAGTTATTCTCGATGCGATGCAAAGACTCGCACGCGGGTAGCCGCTAAGCGAGGATGACTTATCTATATGAACATGAGGTCACTGGCACGGTGCCATAATGGACGGTCTAGTCTCAGTACGGAATATCATACGACGCATAGAGCAGGACGTCCCAGGGTATTCCGTCCTATAGCAGGCGACAATCAGGAGTTTCGTCCGGATCGGATCGGTGCCGGTGCCCCAGCGACCATCCGCGGAACTAAACCTTGTTTCCAAGTTGTCTTGTGACCATGCAAGTCTCTACTCATTAGGTTTCTGGTCAGGTACAGGAACAAGTTCAGGACAGGATATATATATATATAGAACAAGCTGTCACGACCCGCACCCGGAATTTGGGCATTAGTCGTGTGTACGTCCAGCCTACGCCGCAGCATCGGCGGTAGAACACTGTCTAGGTCTCAACATAATATATATCCTGTCAATAATCTCAACTCCGTACGGAGAACAATGTTAATAATCCACAGTTCTATAAATATACTCAATCACAAGCTATAAGAATAATGGGCACGATGAGAATGGAAAAGAGTTCTATATAAACCAATCACAAAAGTGCAACACAAGTCCTGGGTCTAGATGACCTCACAAAGTCACAAAATAATAAATACAACTCAGTCTTAGTCTAAAACAATAAATACAGAAAAAGTAATCTAAGTACAGGCAGGTAAAATCTCCTCTAGGATAGGCAACTCCTCTGGGATTTCCGGAGTAAAATCTCCCTCTAATCCTGGGCCGCAATGAGTGGGGCACAAGTTCTCCAGGTCCTCTGAAAAATGTTATCCAGTCAGGATTGGAGCGAAGCACAAGCACTAACAGCAGTTTCATTAAATTGACAAAAACTATAAACAGTGTAAGAAATACAAGATGAGAATAAATGCTGAAAATGTGAAGTACTGGAGAAATGAAAATAGGCAATAGAGCATCTAGCAATGAACAATAAATAGTGAATGCTAGAACCATAAGTAGTGAATGCTGGAACAAGTGAATCTGAATAAAGAATAGACATCTAGCTAAGTGTTTGAATTATCAGTTTATTATGTGATCGGCTTGGGACTAGATCAGGCTGGTTATATATGATTAGCTATGATTCTTGTAGGTCAGGCTAACCATATGGTTAGCTATGATGCATGTAGTGGTCAGGCTAATCATATATAATAGCTATGATGCATGTAAATGGTCAGGCCGCACCCGACGTGAGAAGTGGGGTGAGCTATGATGCATGTAGATGGTTGGATATGATCACATAATCTACTAATAGTTCTCCATCCCCCAGCTAGCACGATGGATTCCAATCATGACTCCTCATGATGGAGATCTAGGGTGCTAACCCGTGTATCCATAGTGTCGGAATCAAGTATGTAATACAACTAGATTATAGAAGTAATCAACAAAATGAAAACTGTCAGAGAATGTACTCGCCTGTGATCCTGAGCAAGGTGTGAGGATCGATGTCCAAAGTGGAATCACAATGACCTATTTATGGAATATAAATGTTAGATACTGAATTAAGAAAATAACATGTTTTAACAACATTTAATTTTTGAGGCCTCTAGGTCATACTAGAACTTCTGGTCAATACTAGTCAAATTCTCTATCATACGAAGGTATCTAGTATAATACTAGCTGCTATTATATACTATATGTCATTGATACTAGGGTATCCACCTATACTAGCTAGTAATTATACTTCGTTTCTATTTTAGTAATAATATAGTTCTAGCTTATTTACCTTAGCTATATAACCATAGGTGTTGTACATATTAGCTACCCTCTCATCAACCCAACTAAAACCTAAATGCTCAAGGTAATACACAACACTGCACATCATAGTTTTTAGTCTGAAATTTCAGACTTCATACATGTATGGCCTGACCCTTGAGACAAACATAAGGCTACTGGCAGGATCAATAGGTAGGTCTGAACATTAGTCATACCTACACAGTATCAGGAACTTAGCACTCAACCAACTCCCTTAAATTACCCACTGAACTTAACCTTACTGCACAAACACAGGTTCTGCACTGATCTGGGAAATTTTGAGATACATACACACTGCCACACACTGGTATTGATACCCTGAAATTCACACACTAGTAGATACATAGTTACACACTAGAATTCACATAGGTAACACACTGATATTCACCCTGCACAGTTATACACAGCCCTAACACACTGTGTTCACTGATACTCTAATTCTCAACTCATATACATAAGTTCTCACAGTGAATTTACACTCACTCACAGATACAGGAATTCACTGCACTCAGATACACTGGTTCTCCCTACTCAGTTCACTCACACACACAGGTAACTGCTCTAGTACCTGAGATACAAGGACCTACACTGGTATACTGCCATTGAGGAACTTCCCTAACTGACACACACAGGTATACACTAGCTACTGATACACTAATCTACTGCACAGCACACACAGGTAACTGCTCTACACCTACACAGGAACTCACACACACTCATGCAGCTACCCATAGAATTCCAATACTGGCACACCCTTACTGCTAATCACTCACACCTGCACTACACATACTAAAATCAAAATCCTACACACACACACACAGGTAGACACAATTTAATTAACACTGAGAATTCACTCTGCACACAAGTTCTTACTGATCTTAGGGATACACAGGCACTCTGCACACACTGGATAGATACAGGAATACACACAACACTGTCACATAGACACACTGGTTGGTCACACACTCACTCACTGGTCCCTCACTCTCAGTGTTACACTGAACCTGGGAAAATCACTCATACAGGATTTAAAACACTGACACAGATACTCACAGATTTAATGTAGGTATTCACAATTAAGTTCTAACTACACCTCAATACAGATATTGATACTCAGACCTATACACCTACACAGACTGAGATACACTCCCAGCTAACACACACACTACACAAACTAGCTACTGATACTAATTCCCTGAATTGAATACTGAACACACAGGTATTGAGCTCTATGGCACACACACACCTTACTCTATTGAACTAGGGAAAAATATCAACTACACATAGAACCTAGGAAAATTACTCACTGAAACAGCATTCACTCACACACTCACAGTATTCTCACACAGGTTGGCACTTGACCTACACTCACACACTGTCCGACTGTGCACACAGTGTACTCCACCGTGTCTGACATCCCAAGACACGGGGACACAAGACCCACACTACAATAACACACAGCACAGAAATGACCCCGACTGTGCACAGCTACTCACAGTAGAATCCCCCAAATCTCTACTGTATAGTGAATGTCCCCAAATCATACAACCCATTTTCAATACATATGCAAATATATGTGTATATATATATACCATACATTAAAATAGGTTATATAGATTAGATTAGAAGTTATTCCCTTAGTAATCATTTCATCAAACATGTGCAGTGCAGAAAAACAAATTTACATACAAACCCATAAATTCCCAATCCAAACCCTAAGAACCGAGATCTAAACCATACATTGAGAATGAAATCGGTCCACTAGCAAACCTCTAGGGTTAGGGTTCACGAGATTGGGGGAAATCCCACGTAGGTCACCAAAACCCAAATCAAAACCCTAAATCGAAATCTAAACAATAGGGGCTTCCTAATGGGCATTAACAACAGAAAAACAGAAATAAATGGATAGAAATTCGGATTTTACCTATAGGGAGATGGTTTCCCTATGAAGGTTCTTCTTCCCCAAGATTCCTTGACCCAAGCTCCTTGTTTCCCTTGCTTTGGAGGAGGAGGATGGAATCCCTAGGGTTAGATTTCGAATTTGTGGTGGGGGAAAATGGTTTTCTCTAATGGAGGCTAGGGTTTTCTTTCTTCATGAAGGAGAAAAGGTTGAGGGTGGCTTCCTTTTATATTAGAAACTAGGTTAGGGTTTCGAATGCATAGGTTTAGGTTAAACCCCCATGTTAGGTCATGCAGAACTCAATTAACTCAGGTTTAGTCATTCTAGGGTTTGAGGTTCAACCCTAAAATTGGAATTCTAGAGTTTGTCTAGAATTTGGGTTTCAAACTAGGGTTTAGTCATTAGGTTAGTCCTAATGAGTTCTAGGGTTTGACCTAACCCAAACACAACTAACAATATATAAATAGTTTATAAAACTCAGCAGATTAATTTAATACATAATTATTCAGAATAGTGAAATTACACAAATGCCCTTATCTGGAAATGTGGTGGTGACACAAGCTACATGGAACAAGTTCAAGTCAGGATATATATATATTTGTAACTTGTTGAGGCAGGATCATTATTTCTCTAAATGTTAAGTATCGACTCAACGAGCCATTTTATTTAGTGCAGGACAGTATTGCTCCACGAGCTAGGATTCTTGGATCACAGAATTGGTGCAAGTTCCCTGGTTCGGAAATTGCCTTAGCGACCTAACGGTCCCGGATACATTCAGATTTATTTACGCGCGGAACAACTATCGGGTAGTTTTCCGAGGAGAACCTAAATGAATGCATGACAAGCAAAGTATTTCACGATCTGGGCATAGTTATGCAGCAAGCATTGAAACTAGGCAATACATAAAAGCAGTCAAGCATGCACTTGTATAACTTAAGCATTCAATTTCGCTCGGGCCCGAAGGTAAGCCGAACAAAACCGTACGGGCCTTTCCGTGCAAAGTTATCTAGGTTTGTGCAGTGTTAGGGAGTGAACAGTGCACTACTGAATATACATATATATCGTCCTACTCGAGGCATAGCGGGTCCAGTTAAACAAGGCAAAGGTAACATGCGAGAGTCTGAATATATAGCAATATTTTATTTCTATGTTCTAGCATAAGCAATACAAGTTGGGATTATTCCCTTACCTAGGTGCGTTGTATTATTATTAGCATGCAGGAGGTAATTCACCTAGCGACTAGCATGTATCATTCCGTATTTTATGTGTGCTGGCTAAGCAAAGATAAGTTCACCATAGCCACCCACCTTAGTGATGATCTGCCTCGGTCGAGTGATACTGCGAGCGAGCCTCTGAAAGCCTAAGCCGAACTCCTATAGGGACCAAGTCTGGATAATTCCTTGCCTCAATGAGTTGCCTCGCTGAGCAAGGACAGGTCGGAACATTTGCACTTTTGTCGTTTGCATCGACAGTCCGCTAGAGCGGAACAGGGTATTACATTGGTGATGCCGTTTGGGTTGACTAATGCCCCGGCAGTGTTCAAGAACCTGATGAACAAGGTATTTCATCAGTACCTGGACCAGTTTGTTGTAGTCTTCATAGATGATATTCTGATATACTCGAAGACCCCGGAGGAGCATGAGCAGCACTTGAGGATTGTTCTGGAAACCCTCAGGAAGGAGAAGTTGTATGGCAAGTTATCGAAGTGCGAATTCTTTCTTGATAAGGTTGAATTACTCGGCCATGTCATTACATGAGATGGAGTTTCGGTGGATCTAAAGAAGATCTCAGCAGTTGAATCATGGTCTACCCCGAGTTCAGTAGCAGAGATCAGGAGCTTCCTTGGATTAGCAGGCTACTACCGGAAGTTTGTTCAGGACTTTTCCAGACTAGCAGAGCCGATGACCAGGCTGACCAGGAAGGACGTAGAATTCGTCTGGACTGAAGATTGCCAGTCAGTATTTGAGGAGCTAAAGAGGAGATTGACTACAGCTCCCATCTTGACACTACCCTTAGGAGCAGGAAGATTTTCCATTTACAGTGATGCATCAAGGAAGGGTTTGGATTGTGTGTTACAGCAGTACGGAAGGTGATTGCCTATGCTTCCAAACAATTGCACTTGCATGAGAAGAACTATCCAACATATGATTTGGAGCTTGCAGCGATTATCTTTGCTCTCAAATTGTGGAAACACTATCTATATGGAGAGAGAGTAGAGATCTTCACAGACCATAAGAGCTTAAAGTATGTGTTTACACAGAAAGTGCTCAACATAAGGCAGCGGCGATGGTTGGAGCTAATAAAAGACTTTGATATATCCTTGCAGTACCATCCAGGGAAGGCCAAAGTAGTTGCAGATTTCTTTGAGCAAGAATCCCGTGGCTATGTGCTTGACTAGAGACAGACATTTATTGGCCTATATCGACAGTTTGGGCATTGAGGTATTGATTCCGGGAGTCGCAGCACAGATGTGGGGACTTCAGGTTCAATCGGAGCTGATGGACCGAGTCAGACCCAAACAGTATAAGGATGAGTCTCTGAGGAGCATCAGAGCACAGGTTCAGGTCGGACTGGCAGAGGACTTTATCATCGCAGATGACGGATCAATGCGACACGGTACCAGATTGTGCATACTGATAGGAGCTTTGCACGAGGAGATTATGCAGGAGGCACATCGTTCCCAATACTCTATGCATCCCGGTGCTAATAAGATGTATAGAGACATGAGGGAGCATGTATGGTGGTATGGCATGAAGCGCGAGGTAGCTAGCTTCGTATCCAGATGCTTAGTTTGCCAGCAGGTCAAGGCGGAGAGACAGAGACCAGGAGGATTGCTTTAGCCTTTGCCCATTCCGAAGTGGAAATGGGAACATGTTATCATGGATTTTGTATCGGGACTTCCGCGTTCTCTAGGAGGCAAGGATGCGATTTTGGTTATCGTGGACAGGTTGACCAAATTATCCCACTTTCTGCCATTTAAAGTGGGTATATCTACGGAGAGACTTGCGAAAATGTATGTGCGCCAGATTGTCAGATTGTACAGTGTTCCAGTGAGCATTGTCTCGGATCGGGATAGTCACTTCACGTCCTATTTTTTGAGGAGTTTGCAGGCTAGCTTGGGCACTCAGCTCAAGTTCAGTACTACTTATCACCCTCAGACGGACGGACAGTCAGAGAGGACTATTCAGACTCTCGAGGACATGCTACGCATCTGTGTTTTAGATCTTGGAGATTCTTGGGAAGGTCATCTTCACTTGGTAGAGTTTTCATACAATAACAACTACCAAGCCAGCATTGAGATGTCACCATTCGAGGCATTGTATGGACGGAGGTGTCGTAGTCCGTTGTCCTGGGATGATGTTGGTGACAGAGCTTTATTGGGACCAGAAGTGTTAGTGGATGCAGCGGAGAAGGTGAAGCTTATCCGGGACAGACTTCAAGTGGCGCAGGACAGGCAACGACATTGGGCCGATAGCCACCAGAGACCTTTGGAGTTTGAGGTATAGATTTAGGTTTGTCTTGCTTGTGTTTGATTGTTGTTTGTTAGAATGCTAAGGTTGTGTTTCATGCTAGGTTGGCGGTCTGGTTTTCTTGAGGATTTTTCTGACACGTGGCACGATTCGTTTCGGTGGAGGCGGCAAGCTTAGTCCGTAATTCATCGGTCCTTTCAATATTCTCGAGAGGGTCGGTGCAGTCGCTTACAGACTAGACTTACCACCTGCACCGGAGGGAGTGCACAACGTGTTTTATGTGTCACAGCTGAGATGGTACATGGCAGATCCCAGTCATATATTGGATCACTCGAAGATAGAGGTGGGACCTACTCTCAGCTATCCAGAGCAGCCAGTGGAGATTCTAGATCAGAGAGAGAAGGTGCTGAGGAACCAGACGATTCCTTTGGTGCGCGTTGGAGGCATAACTCGCCAGGAGAGAGTACCTCGGAGCGAGAGACCGAGATGCGCGAGCGATATCCATATTTGTTCGAGCCGTGAGGTATAACTCTTTCTTGCATTATATTGGTTGCTTTTGGTAGATAGTTTCTTCCTTAATTTTGAGGACAAAATTTTTCCAAGGTGGGTAGGTTTGTCACCCTCACATTTTTATCAAAGGGTAATTTGGTAATTGTCAATAGGTATATTTATTTTTTAGATTTATTTATAACTAAATAATTGTACATGGCTTGATTTAATTATTTATTGTAATATTTAATTATTGCTAGTTGTAGATTTATTTTGGACTTATTTAGTGGACCTAACTATTTATTTAGAGAGCATGAACAAATATTTGGACTAGTCTAAGTTGAGCCCATGATTTAGGTCCATGGATTAGGAGATTTAATTAATTAGTGAAACCATTAGTCTAGAACCTTCCCTCCCTAATTATTTCTTCATGAGAGGCCCCAAGGGGTATTTGGGACAATACACATTGCTTGGAGAGGGATTTATGACCAGCCAAAATTAGGAGGAGAGAGAGTGCTCTCATTTTATTTCTTCCCCAAAATTCTAGATCTACATTTCCCTCTTCCATTTTCTCTCCATTCCCTTATCATTTCTCCACCAAATCTTCACCAAAATCATTCTAAATTCATCATTGAAGCCTCTACATCGAGGATCTATAAGCAAGGAGCAAGGAGGAGGAGGCCAAGATCTACAAGGAGGGGAGCTACTTGACATTTGGAGACTTTTTATTGAGAATCCATCTCCCAATAGGTACAAATCAGTTTTTCTTCTTCAAATAGACTATATATCTGAGATTTTACCATAAGAAACTAACCCACATGCATAGGCTACCCATAGGTTTTGGTTTGTAGTCATTTGGAGACCTACGGTGGAACTTATGACCATTTTTGTGCCAATTTTAGAGGAATTCCGAGATTGGCACATGTAGTGCTTGTCAATGGATCTAATAGATATATTTGACACTTGATTGGTTATTTGTACCTTGTGTCATGTCTATAATTGGATACGTATAGGTCGAATCTCGTTAATTTGATGAAACGATCGATTTTGGGGGTTTTCCTCCTACACGGTGCCTTGTGCATATCGTATTGAGACACGGACACGTAGACACTCTAATTACTTTTTGTGTTGTTCATAATTTATGTATTGGATGTGTTTGTGTCCTCCGGGATACGTTTGGTTGTGTGTTGGAGGCCGTATCGCAAGCGTATCATAGAAAAGTGTGATACGGGTGCGATGTGTCCGATGTGTTTGATTTTTGTCCTTCTTATTATACGTACATGTGTAAATATATATATTTAAGCTATTGATATTATATAGTATATATAATAGTGTATTTTTTTGGTTTTGTTTATTGCGTGGGTTTATGTGTATATAATAAGAGTGTCTAGATATATATAACTATGTGTATATATCTATAGATATAGGTTTGTATATATAAGTATACTTGTGTTATATGTGTATGTATATATTTATATATGTGTGATTATATATATATCTATATCTATGTAGTTATGAGATGTGTAAGTATATACATAATGGTGTTTGTGTGAGTGTTTGTGTGTGCCTCTGTGTGCTTGAGAGAGGTCACAGTGCAATGAACCAGTGCACTGGAAACTGTGAGCAGTGAGGCTCAGTTCAACTAGTGCACACAGAAGTGGAGGGTCTCGACAGTGTAAAATTTCCCTGTGCAGTGCAAAGGGTAGAGGAGAGTTTTAACAGTGAGCTCGGGCCAGCGCTCACTGAAGCAAATTCAGCAGACATCGAGCCAGCAAGTGCATAAACCGCACAACAGCTACTATACAATTGTGCAGTTCCTATACGCATTGATGTGCATGTATCGGTGGATTTCAATCCAACTACAAGTGCATCAATACCGGTCCGGTAGCTATTGCACAGGTTTATGAAGAGAGCAGTAGCAGCAGTTTGGATGTAAGGAAGAAACCTAACTACCAGTACAGCAGTACCTACGGGTTCAGCAGCGTATCAGCATATGTATAGTCTCTATTTTCACACAGAAACTCGGAAAGGGGTAGACTAGCCTGTGAAGATATTCGAACACAGTACCAGTGGGTGTATGCACTGTTCAGGTATCATTTCCTGTATTTCAGTTGGTTTAGAGATGGATTTTAGTTTACTGTGGTGCCCGAGCACAGGACCCATAGGTTCCATGTTTCAGTATTTGGAGGGTTGTTAGGATTAAGGTTTGATTTGGCCAATGTTTTATTTTTTAGCATAGATATATGTATGTAGTATCCTTTGCCTATATAAGTATCTATGCAGGTGTTAGGGAGATAGCTAGTCAGTATCAAGGGTTGGGTTTAGTAGGTACTGTTAGTGTACTAGTTGTATTTTTAGCTAATAAGTATCAGATATATTTTAGTTAGTATAACAGTTGGTTTAGTGGTTAACTAATAGAATAGTATCAGTTAGTATCTCTACTTAATAGTATAGGTATTTACCCTATTAGTTAACTACATATCTATATATGAATTTGGAATCAATTACTATTTTATAATAGTTAGATGGCAACTCGGGCATTACGAAGCCTCAGTAAGTATGGGTTGTATCAGTCCAGTTATAGGAACCTGGGCAATTCTTGTGAGCACAGGAATTCAAGGAGCAGTATCAGTACCAGTGAGGTATTGGTCTAGCATGAGTTTAGAAATAGTTGACTAGTTGGTTTAAGGTATTGGGTTAGGTTTCAGTCAGTGTTTTAGATATTAGAGTTAGCTATTAGTTGTTACTCGAGTTGAGTAAGCAAGGTTTTGGTAAGTAGTTAATGGATAGTTACTTGTTATGAGAAGATGGTTAGTTAGTTGTGAATTGAACTATTAAGTTAGCTAGTAAATAGTTAACTATGTAAATATATATATATTGGTATTAGTTGTTATATTATAATAGTTAGTTATATATGTATTAGATATACTAAGTGTTGGTTTTCTTGGGTTACCAAGGTATCACCAAGGTATTGGGTCGATACCCAAGATATTGACTTTAGAGTATCTAGTTAGTTGTGATACGCCTTGGTGTAAGGCCAAGGTATCCAAATAAATTATTTTGGCATAGTACTATAATGTTTGGCTCGTATACATATATAAAACCTATTTTTCATATTAGAAACTTGCGTATCTTATGATACGGCTCTTTGAGTGTTTATTTTATGCTTAGCTTGTATAGCATAGCTTCATAGCGTATCGACTTAGTGACTTAGCTTTTGACTCTTGCAACCTAGATCTCATCGGTTTGACTTAGAAATGGCGTATCGACCTAGAATTGTATTAACTTCAGTTATTTTCATTATCAAACCTTGTATTGATGCAACATACCAGATATAGGTTATGAGACACCAGCTTGGACATCGAGAGACACACCTTACTCAGGACGTCAGGCGGGTATATTTCTCTGATTATTTTTAATTCATAATATTGTATATATACATGTTCTAGAATTGTATACATTGATCCCGACACAGTGATTTCATGAACTGGTGCTATATAGATCCCGTCATGAGATGTTATCCCCTACCGTATTCAGCGGTTACTCGTGTACATTGTATCTCATCGTGTATACTGGGTATTGATGTTACTTCGTATTCATATACTGCTCGTTTTCAGTGTGCTTATTCGTGTACACCCACCGCTCGTGTTCGGTGGTTATGATATTCGTGTACACTCACTGCTCGTGACAGTGGTTATATTTTCGTGTTCGTAGCGTATCGCGACTGGATTTATCGGTATTAGTTGGGGGTGGAAGAGTAGAAGTTGATTATGTGATCAAAACCATTGTTACAAATCGTGTACATTCTGATTACATACTTCACTTGTAATCCGTCTTACCTGATCATGTTCACCCAACCCGATAACATAATGAACTCGTATTCTTTGGCACAGTAGTTAGTTTTGCAATTACTTCATCGTATTGCTGATATTCATATTGTTGATCTATATATTCTCATACATTACCTGTATATATCTTGTTCATCATTCATATGTTTAGTAATCTTGTATTTCATTTCTATATCTGTTTATATGCTCGATTATGCTATTGAAACTGCTTTCAGAGGTATGTACTTCGCTCCAATCCTGAATGGATATATTTTTCTAGATGACTGGCTTCTAGAGCAGTGTCCCACCTACTACGGGACGCAGGACGACGTACCTATAGAGGACACTCTTATTGACCAGGGAGACTTAGTTGTAGAGACCTAGGAGTTTTAGACTATTTGTATCTGAGATTGTATTAGACTATTTCTTTTGTGGATTCACATCTTGTATATTATTTCAGATTATGGATAGTACTTTTATTCTTTCCCTCGTTATTTCCATTCGTGCATATTTCTTCCTTAGTTTGTTTTGTGATTGAGATTAGTTATTCATGTGAGATGTCATATTGCTCCTCCGTTTGGAGTTGAGATGATTGACAGGTACCATAGTATATTGTTGAGATGTTAGATAGTTAGAAATGAACCAGACAGCGTTCTACCGCCAATTCTGCGGTGTAGGCTGGTGTAACCACGTACTCGTGCCCGAATATCCGGATGCGGGTCATGACAGTTCATCCCTATTCTTCGAGTACACCAAGATTTTGTCTATAAAAACGACCACGAATTTATCGAGGAATGGTCGAAAAACTCGATTCATCAAATTCATAAAAGTAGCAGGGGCGTTCATCAGAACAAACGGCATGACAAAAAACTTGTAGTGTCCATAGCGGGTTTAGAATGCAGACTTGGACATGTCTTCTGGCTTAATCTTCAGCTGGTGGTAGCCCGAGCGAAGATTAATTTTCGAGCACACCATTTTCCCTTACAGTTGATCAAAGCGGTTATCTATCCTGGGTAGAGGATACTTGTTTCTAATGGTGACCTTATTCAGCTCCCGATAATCGATGCAGAGGCATAACGTTCCATCTTTCTTCTTTACGAAGAGCACAGGCGCGCCCCAAGGAGACACGCTCGGACGGATGAACCCACGATCCAGCAAGTCTTGAAGTTGGCACTTTAACTCCTTTAGTTCAGCAGGGGCCATTCTGTACAAAGGTTTAGAAATTAGTTGAGTATTCAGGAATATGTCAATAGTGAACTCGATCTCTCGGTCAGGTGGCATACAGGGTAGTTCAATCGGAAACACATCAGGGAACTCCGCCACAACGAAAGAAGACTCAACGTTTATGGAATCCAGTTGTGTGTCCCGAACCGACGCTAGGTATCCCTCGCAGCCTGAGTGTAGCATCCGCCGAGCAGATATCGCCGAAAACACCATGCAAGCCCTGGACGCATCAGTTGCTGGACTACTCGTGTAGCAGAATTCGGCTTATCTAGGTAGGCGAAAGATGACTCGTTTCTCTGTACATTCGATAGTTGCCGAGCATGCACCGAGCCAATCCATCCCCAAAATAATGTCATAATCACGAACATCTAAGACTAAAACATCGAGCAACATCTTCCTTCCTTCGATACAGACATAACATGTCACGTCCCAGTCCCAAAAAATATAGGACTAGGGCATGTAAGCATACCAGCCGCATGTATATGGTAACTCCAATATATGGAAACCATAACACATGCGTACGCTGTAATATGACAAGTGGTATAAATCTATCACAAGTCACAGGGTATAATCTAATTCGTCAAATAGAAATTAAATAACCATTATCTATGAAACTAGATCTCCATATAAAGTATGTAAGGATGATAGTTGGATGGAAAAAAATCCACTACTAACTCGAATATATAAGTGCATAACAACAAACACAATATTAGAATATCAACTAACAATCACGGGGCTCGAAGAGAATACCTCCTCAAGATATAAGTAACCAGTCCGGATCTGCGCTCCTGCGAAAACTCATGAACATCTACACCTGAAAAGGGACCAGGTCCTCAAAGGGACATAACAAGATACATAGAAGCATGCTAATAAAGTACTGTAAATAAATATCCAATGGGTTGCCTAACCATCTATGCGAATGTAGTTTGAGAACAACTTTCTAACAAGTGGGCTATCTGGCCATAAAATGGGATTGGCATAATTCTCTCGGAAAATCAGGGGCCTACAAAGCATGTCGTCTTTTGAACGGCAGAGGCCGACTGTAATATACGGGGTCACCACCACCCGTCTCTCTGGCGGAGCGTCCGGGTGAACAAAAGGAAAGTGCAAAGGAGCCCAAATGTGGTACTTGTTGTTCTCCCCATCCCATGCTCTAAGCATGTCACATCCATGATACGATTTGGTTCATAGCCTATCTTTAGTATAATACCCCAACCCTGCAACCAAACAAGGACAAGGATTGGACCACCGTACTACAATAGGCTATGTCCAGGGACTACTAATAACTGCTAAGTCTTCTAGCATGTAAAGTTTCTAACAGCAGTTATACGTAATGCACGACCCACACGTACAGGAGGCCAAACCTGTCACGTAGTCTGTGATCTATATGAGACTCACACTCATGTAGGAAATGTGTCATGACCAATGAAACCTAATGATGCTTCATAATAAAGGGACGGTCTCATAAACAAGGTCAATGCATATACATAATAAAAACAAATTACGACAATACCGTCGTTGCACCCAAGTTTCCTTTGGACGCGCATTTTATATAGCAGTTAAAATATATAAACTAAAGAAAGAAAATAAAGATGCATGCAACATATGGAATATGAATAACAGTACAATGGCAAGGTATACTTGCCTGGCAAGATAGCTGCGATGTACCAATAACCTGCTCCAGGAGTCGCACAGATCAAACCAATATACTACGTACATATAATGTAATACAATACAATATCAGTCATTACACTAGCACATACACAACCATATTTATACTGGACTCAGGGGTATACTAGGGGTGACACGGGTCAACTAACATGGTCAATTGTGCGTCTAATTACGGGGGTGCCACATCTTCAAGTGTTGTACACAATCAAACAGTCAACTAAGATGTGTCTAAGCCAGTACGTTAATATACACAAGGCAGTCAATTCACAAGTTCTTAGGGTCAACAGGGTCAAGGTAAATACGGGATAGTCCATATTGTCCTAGGGTCGTACAAAACAGTTACATATATAGTCATAATTATTATTTAGCTTTTAATTACTTACAATATACATATATACCATATATATATATATATATATATATATATATATATATATTAACCAATAATTATACATATACCAAATTGAATAGTATACATATACTAAATATATATATAAATATATCAAACTGAATAATATACACGTACGCGTACGAGTACGTGTACGCAGCACTGGGTTCACCGACTCAGGGTCTGATATCAAATGCCTGTGGTAAAGCAATACTAATGTCCTACTGGCACACACACAAGCACACATAAAAAGGAGAAGGGGACAGGTTCGAACCTCGGGGTACGCGCACAGGCATGACGATGACGACGATGAGGTTGACGACGATGACGACGAGAGTGATGATGATGGTAATGTTGATGGAAATGACGACGATGAGGTTAAAGATTATGACGACGAGGGTGATGACGATTGACGAGGGTAATGGTGAGGATGTCTACCGGAGTTCGACTAGAGGGGTCCGGCGAGGGTGACGGAGGACAGGAAAGAGGTGGAAGTGGAGGCTCAACAGGATGGAGGACTCAGTCATGGTGGGGCTAACTGGAAATGGTGATGGATCGGAGGTTCTGTAGCGCCCCGTTCTCCCGATGCGGAGAGCGCAGCTAAGAAACACAAGTCGGTATCGTTCGATCGGGATAGATTGAATTAAGAACTCGTCCTCGTTATGGATTTGTTTCTTCGGAATCGATTCCCATATTCAGTGGACTGTGACCCAAGGATCGGCTTAGCGGCAGAGTCAGGAGGGACCTCTCCGCTGCTATCTTTTATTGCCTCGGTTTTCGATGTCGCTTGTTGCTTTCGTGCTTTGAGTTGGTTTTGGGATTTGCTTGTTTTCCTTGAACGGTTTCGATGGTTTTCATTGTTTTCGTTCATTGAACTGCATTTTTATTCCGAGATTGAAAAAAGAGGAAAAAGTATTAATCGAGCTGTTCATGTACAGGTGAACGAGCAGTAGGCGGCTTGCGAGCGGAGTCGTGAAGCAACTCTTTTCTTCTCCTTCCAAAATCTAAGTGAGTGGCTACCAACCCGATTAGCTAGCCCTGCTTCCAAGCTTCACTCCTTTTTCCCGATCAAACGATACCAAATAATAATAAAAGAAACCAAGATAAAAGACAATAGACTTGGTTATTATGCTTGTCAATCAAACCTGTGAACTGTTGCCTTATCGTATGCTTGTTCGTACAAATGTTCTATAAAACGTGCTAAGTATAGAATACATCTTGTATATGCATAATTGTTCAGGGAGGCTATGCAAAATAAATCATGCAATACTGCTTGTCGTGTACTCGTGTTCTTGCACTCGTGTTGCCTCAAATGCATGACTTGTTAACTTGTTCATCGTGTTCGATCATGGACAACTTGTGCACAAGGTATTGGTTCTGCGGACGGTCGCTGGGGCACTGGCACCGATCCGATCCGGGCGAAACTCGTGTGTAGTCGTCGTGTTCGGGACTGGATAGCTTGCAGCGCAATCGTGTTCTCTCATAGCATGCTATCCTTGTCCTCGGCTACGTCCACTATGGCAACCATGCCAGTGATCATCGTGTATATTTAAACCTGTTGCATACTAACTTGTGTCTTCGTGGCAGGGAAGGCATGGTAAGTATTGTGCAGGTAATTCAGACGGGCAGGTAAAATCCACCGAACGGTGGCACATTCATTTCAGTAAAATTCTATATGCTACTTACCTGTAAATGAACTAAGGCAAGATAGGAACCCACAAATATGCATGCTTCATTAAAACAACATGTTGATTGGTATAGTCAGGCTAGCTCGCCTTCACCAGCATGTTTCGATATGCTGACCCTCGTTGAAACAAGTTCTCCGCACTAAGGCGAACCGAGCGAAGAGCCGAAGTCGTCTTCCCGATCCAGTCCAGCTGTTGGCGCATCTTCACCGCGCCCCTGAAGCCTTTTGAAGTCCGAAGCTGCAACTCTTCATACACAAATGCAGCTCCGTGGCAAAGCTATCCTCCAGCCTGGAGGTCTATATCGTTTTGAGTTTATAAAGGGATGTAATGTACAGGACTATTATCTCATTTTGAGTCATCTCTTTTGTAAGCCGTTTGGCATATTAGCTAACTCATTCAAGAGTTTGTAATAGATGTTCATTATCAATAAAGAGAACTTTTCCATGTTTCAAATCTGTGTTTCAATTTATCTGCGTACTCTGAATATGTGCTTGCTATGAAAATCATTAAAGCCTTGTGCGGGCGCAACTCCAGGCCCGCACGGAGGTCACGATTCGGGGGACGCCTCAATTGATTCTACGAAATTGGGTCGTGACATAGTGGTATCAGAGCACAGATTCAAAGTTCCTTAGACTTCGTGCCGGAAAAGTTTCTTTAACGATCAAATTCCTGTGCGAACTCTTGAACTCGCTAGGCCAAAATGAGATACGTTCATGCAATAAGTCCATAATACATTATGATCCTAATGTAATTTACCTTCTTTTGAAGGAATGGCTCCAGCGCAATCTGCAGCACAAATCCCGGACGAAACGTAAGGCCAAGAAAGTAGTTCGGATACTTCAAAAAGTTCAAAGAGCCAGCGAGCCATGCCAAGCATCGATCCCGTCCAACAAATGTTGCAGATGTTGGAGGCAAACCAACAAAGGGACGAGGCTCGCTATGAACGGGCCGAGAAGCGGGCGGAAGAGAGTTAGCACAAGTTTTAAGACAATATAGAAGCACGATTCTCAGTCCAACAAAAGCAGGTAGATACCCTGCAGCAGATCGTTCAGACTTTGGCTTCCAACCAGTCCGCGGCAACGCCAGCGACTCCGGTGGAACAGCCCGTGCTTGAAGTAGAGACGCCACAAATTCCAAGGGCGAGGGACGTGACTGCCTTCGACTTTGGCCACTTCAAGAAAGTCTGCAACACCCCATTCAACGGGACTGAGGACCCGGTCGTAGCTCTAGATTGGTTGGCCGAACTTGAAGATCACTTCGCTCTGCTAGAGGTCCCCGAAGAGAAGCGCGTCGCCTGCGCGCAACTACAGCTCCGCCTTAACGCGCACGATTGGTGGGACGTGCATCGACGATCTCTTCTATTTGATCACGGAGAGGAGGCGATCTCGTGGATGACTTTTTGTGCCGTGTTCGAAGAGGAGTTTGTACCCCCTCCAGTACAATGTCAAATGGAAAACGAGTTCGTGCAGCTGCGGCAAGGCAGCATGACAGTTAAGGAGTACGTCGCCGAATTCAACCGACTCTCCAAATCCGCTAGGGCCTATTTACCTGATATAGCGAGTTGAGCTAGAAGGTTTGAAGGTGGATTACGCCCTGCCATCCATTCGCACGTAGCCGTTCCTTAGTATTGTACAATGCGTGAAGTCATGAATCACGCCCTGTCGCTCGAACCACTCTATCCTCACATTCCTGCCGGCGCTGTGCATACCTACACTCATAAACGCCAAAGCAACGACAGAGGAAACAATGCTACAAAGCGTCCAAACAACGGTGGCAAGCATTGGAGCAATAAGTGTCAATTCTGCAAAAAGCTTGGACACGATAAGAAAGATTGTCGCTTGAGACTTGGATTATGCCTCGCTTGTGGACGATCAGGCCATGCTATTAATTCCTGCCCGAACCTTCCTGATCGCCGTCCCGAACGCAATAATCCCTAACGGTAGGTCCTATTCTTAAGTTTCAGGACGAAACTTCCAATTAGTTGGGTAGGATGTAGTGCCCCGTTCTTCCGATGCGGAGAGCGCGGCTAAGAAACATAAGTCGGTATCGTTCGATCGGGATAGATTGAATTAAGAACTCGTCCTCGTTATGGATTTGTTTCTTCGGAATCGATTCCCATATTCAGTGGACTGCGCTCCAAGGATCGGCTTAGCGGCAGAGTCAGGAGGGACCTCTCCGCTGCTATCTTTTATTGCCTCGGTTTTCAATGTCGCTTGTTGCTTTCGTGCTTTGAGTTAGTTTTGGGATTTACTTATTTTCCTTGAACGGTTTCGATGGTTTTCATTGTTTTCGTTCATTGAACTGCATTTCTATTCCGAGATTGGAAAGAGAGAAAGAAGTATTAATCGAGCTGTTCGTGTGCAGGTGAACGAGCAGTAGGCGGCTTGCGAGCGGAGTCGTGAAGCGCCTCTTTCCTTCTCCTTCCAAAATCTAAGTGAGTGGCTACCAACCCGATTAGCTAGCCCTGCTTCCAAGCTTTACTCCTTTGCCCCGATCAAACGATACCAAATAATAATAAAAGAAACCAAGATAAAAGACAATAGACTTGGTTATTATGCTTGTCAATCAAACCTGTGAACTGTTGCCTTATCGTATGCTTGTTCATGCAAATGTTCTATAAAACGTGCTAAGTATAGAACACATCTTGTATATGCATAATTGTTCAGGGAGGCTATGCAAAATAAATCATGCAATACTGCTTGTCGTGTACTCGTGTTCTTGCACTCGTGTTGCCTCAAATGCATGACTTGTTAACTTGTTCATCGTGTTCGATCATGGACAACTTGTGCACAAGGTATTGGTTCTGCGGACGGTCGCTGGGGCACTGGCACCGATCCGATCCGGGCGGAACTCGTGTGTAGTCGTCGTGTTCGGGACTAGATAGCTTGCAGCGCAATCGTGTTCTCTCGTAGCATGCTATCCTTGTCCTCGGCTACGTCCACTATGGCAACCATGCCAGTGATCATCGTGTATATTTAAACCTGTTGCATACTAACTTGTGTCTTCGTGGCAGGGAAGGCATGGTAAGTATTGTGCAGGTAATTCAGACGGGCAGTAAAATCTACCGAACGGTGGCACGTTCATTTCAGTAAAATTCTATATGCTGCTTACCTGTAAATGAACTAAGGCAAGATAGAAACCCACAAATATGCATGCTTCATTAAAACAACGTGTTGATTGGTATAGTCAGGCTAGCTCGCCTTCACCAGCATGTTTCGATATGCTGACCCTCGTTGAAACAGGTTCTCCGCACTAAGGCGAACCGAACGAGGAGCCGAAGTCGTCTTCCCGATCCAGTCCAGCTGTTGGCGCATCTTCACCGCGCCCCTGAAGCCTTTTGAAGTCCGAAGTTGCAACTCTTCATACACAAATGCAGCTCCGTGGCAAAGCTATCCTCCAGCCTGGAGGTCTATATCGTTTTGAGTTTATAAAGGGATGTAATGTACAGGACTGCTATCTCATTTTGAGTCATCTCTTTTGTAAGCCGTTTGGCATATTAGCTAACTCGTTCAAGAGTTTGTAATAGATGTTCATTATCAATAAAGAGAAATTTTCCATGTTTCAAATATGTGTTTTAATTTATCTGTGTACTCTGAATATGTGCTTGCTATGCAAATTATTAAATCCTTGTGCGGGCGCAACTCCAGGCCCGCACGGCGGTCACGATTCGGGGGACGCCTCAATTGATTCTACGGAATTGGGTCGTGACAGGTTCAAGGTGCAGGGAGGTCGAGCAGGCGGTCGTGCAGCTTTCGTTCAGGGGGAGGTATCTGGCCGGGTGGCATCGTGGTCGAGGGGGAGGCTCGGGCTGGCAGTGGGCGGAGGAAGGAGATGGAGGTGGTGGTGGTGCTGGTGGTGTGGTGCAGTGGTGGTGCTGGTAGGATCCCGGCGACAGTGGTCATAATGGTGCAGAAGGATGATCGACAAGAGAAGGAGAAGATGGAGAAGAAGATGGCGGCTCATCGACAGAAGTGGTGGCTATGGTTGCTGGCGTCGATGTTCAAGCGGCTTAGGAAGATGACAGGGATGGCGGAGACGGTGACCATGGGGTGGCCGCGGGATGAGGGGAGTCGAGGCTAGACGAGGTGGAGATGAAGGAGGGAGATGAAGGTGGAGGCGAGGTGGTCGGCCAGGCTAGAAGGACCTCCAGTAAGGTGGCTCCGGTCGACGGTGTACGCAGGAAAGAAGGTGGATAGTATGGAAGGGGTCGGCTAGGGTGTAGTTTGGGTTTGGGTTTTGGTTTTGTGTGGATGAAAAAAAAAAGGAAAAGGATTATTTATACATGTGGGATTTGGGGTTGGGTGTTGACCTAGAAAATTTGGGCTTGGTCAACACCTCTTGGAATTGGGCCTTGGCTTTACATGGAGATGTTTGGAGGCTAGAATTTACATTGGTTAAATGCAATGGCTAGGATTAAATTGAGGGGGCGATGTTACGCGTTGCACATTCCAAAAATTATGAAAAAATTCATGTGAAGGGGAAAAATTAGTTTCTTCGTGTATTGTCCAATGGTGTGGACACCACAATGCACTTTTGCATAAAAATGCCCAACAATTGGAAAATTGCACAAAGATGGAAATTGGATTTAAATTAATTAAAATTATTGCGCAAGGTGTTCTTGAATTAATTAGAAGTACATATGGATAAAATTAGGTGGGACACAAGTGTCATGGACATAGGGGACCCAGAATAGAATATTATCATAAATTAGGTTGTACGAACAGGTCAAGATTGTGTCTCTAATTTTGATTGGAACGCACAAGGATACAAAGTCGTATTTATATAGAATTACGTAAAAACGTCCGCGATGAATATTGTGAGACTAAAATATAGCACAAGAGAGCATAATTATAAGTTACGCAAATGTCAGAATAGATGACTGGCACGTCTAGGGCAAGGATGTAAAATTTGTAGGAAGGCAATGTGTCACGCCCCAGTCCCAAAATACGTAGGACTAGGAATACGTAAGCATGCCAGCCGTATGGATATGGAAACTCCAATATATGGAAACCATAACCCATACGTACGTTGTAATATGAATATCAATCCACAAGTGGTATAAAATGTATCATAAGTCACAGGGTACAATCTAAATTCATCTACAAAAAATGATATAAATAAATAACCAGTGTCTATGAAACGAGATCTCAATATAAGTATCTAAAGATGGTAGTTGGATGGAAACAAATCCACTACCAACTCGAATAGAAAAGTACAACACAATAAACATAATATAAGAATATCAGCTAACGACCACGGCTCGAAGAGAAGACATCCATGAAACATATATAACCATCCAAATCTGCGCTCCTGTAAATACTCAAGAACAGATACACCTGGTAGGGGACCAGGTCCTCAGAGGGACGTAACAAGATACAGAAAAGCAAGCCAATTTGAATACTGTAAACATGCATATAATTTGAAAATAAATAAGTACGTTGTACAAGATAATCTATATGAATGCAAATGAGGACAACTTTTCGACGTATGGGTAAGGGTAGGCTACTCGATCTAATCCTCACAACTCATACACTCGTCAGTGGACATCATCAGCCGACATACCTCGGGGGTAGCAACCCTTGGACTCCATCAATCGATATACCTCGGGGGTAGCGACTATCGAACACAACCACCATAGTGCGTGCTAGTGACTACGGTTTACCAGAGTGGTTAAAAGCCCATACGCCTAATGATTGTCCTCTATGATACTAAGTGTCAAGTGTGTGTCAACATATCTAATATATAGTAATGACTGAAAGGAACTACACATGCAATAAACAAAAATGTAATAAATATACAGAAATATACTAAGCATGCAAAATACTGTAAGCAATTTGACAAGATATCTTGCCTGGCAAGAAAGCTGCAAAATGTAATATCCCAATGTCCACACCAAAAATCAGAAGCTACGGCCTCAGAATGAGCGTCCCCGAATGCTGAAATAAATACTACCAACGTTCCCAGAATAAGCAAAATAGCTAATAAGTACTTCCCTTTCGTCCAATTTGGACACAGGGGTAAAACGGTAATTTTGGGTCAAAATGGGGTCCACTTGTGGCCCACTTTGCACTGAAAAACGTGCCAAGGGTAACAGTCTCTAAATGGAACAAATTATAGGTCAAAAAAACTCTAGATGTCAATACGAACCCAACGGTATATCCAAATGTGGATTCCGATGAGCCGAACACAATTTCGTCCAAAAAGTCAATTGTAGGGCCCGCCAATTGGTGACTTGGTCAACTATCTCAGAATTGTGTAAAAATTGGATCACAGGACCAGCGCATTACCATGAGTTCAGTGGCGTAAGTTTTGTCGCAATCTGTCGTACGTGCACAAAATGTGCACGACTTCCACAAAAGCTGTGACACGGGGTGTGTCCGCGGATACAGGCTAATTTCGGTGCGCACACGCGTCCGAATCAGTTTCTGCAAATTTTTACGTGTCCGGTTATGCTACGCGTACCATTCGGTATACTTGGTACACGGCGGGGCGGTCCCGTTTGGTGGGACATGCTCCGTTTCACAACTTTGGAAATCTGAGAAAAGTGGGTTCGCGGGGTTTTCCAACGAATTTAATTCTGTCTACAGCAGTTAATAATCTATGGTTTTTTAACAGAAATTAAACTAGGTCAAGTGGTCTACGCATACCAAAAAGAATCATCGAATTCGGATCTCTGTGGTGGGAGATACGAACTCGACAACATGGGTGGTCACCACAGTTTTCTGCGATCCCAGAATTCGGTCTATTTCTGCCGACTTTGGTGCTGTTTTCGCCTATGGTTTTGCATTATTCGAGGTCTACTATCACACAGATATAGAAGAGGGTTAATGGGTGAGCATACCGGTGAAGACTGGGCGGCATTTGGTTGAGCGAGTCGACAGGAGACAACTCCGGAACACAGGTACCTCGCTGTGGGAATATGCAGTGCGCGGGGTCGCGCTCGTCGAGATTTATTTGGACGACCTGGCGGGGTTCTCCGGCTGCGGTGGCGGCGCTCTCTAGGTCTAGATGGGAAGAGGAAGGGTCTGGATGATTAGGTTTAGGGTTTAGAAAAATAATGAATATATATATATAAATATATATGTGGGGAGAGAGGAGGGTCGGTTGGGTTAACATTCACGGGCAAGGGGTTTAGCTTTGCTGTGTTTTGCTAGGAGTGGAATTACAAAGGCGGGTGCTTGCATGGGAATGAGCCAGCGGTGGTTGCATAGGAATTAAGGGAATGGTTTAGTTTGCTAAGGAATAGGTGGTTGGTAGGTTAAGTAAGGAATAGTATTAGTAATAGTTTATTATTAATAGTTATTAGTATTATATATTAGTTTATTTTATTTTCTTTATCTTTTCCTTTTCTATTAAATATATATACATGCATATATATATATATTTGTGTATATATATATATATATATATATATATATATATATATATATATATATATATATACTCATAAGAAAAATTCTAGATTATAATAAGACACACCGTTAAGCTAGCAACTGCTCAAGAGGTCTCCTACATGAAATAAATTTCAAAAAATTCCTAATGGTCCCATAAATCCTCTAAGTGCACCAACACCTAAAATAAAATTTATTAAAAATCTATTCCTCCTAATTAGCCACTAATTACTACTATTAAATTATTAATTAATAATTAAAAAGGGTATATACTATTTTTAGGAATAGGGGTTTTACACAAAGGCTAGTGAGGTGATCCAATTATCGAAGCAACGGTAAGGTGCGCTACGAGATTTAATTACTGTAAATTAAATAAAATACTGTGTCCTATTTTCAATTGGATACAAACTAGTCCTAATTTCACTATCTAAACCAAGTAGGCCTAATTTTGGGTGAGAGGGTTTACAATCTACCCAACTTAAAATAATTTCGTCCTCGAAATTAAACTAGGATAGGATTTCTCTATCTAATCTCACTTGATCTCCATCTAAAAGAATTACCTTAAGTTAACAATGTGATTTCTACCCAACTTAGAATTTACCCATCTATCATATAAGGCTATATATTTTAAAAAAATATCCTCAAATCTTAAGCGTGCTATTAAATCCTCAAAACTTTAACACTAATTATATCATATATGATATGCCTTAATCAATTATAAAAGAGAGTCACCAAGTCATGTGATTAGCCTATGGGGTATGTCTAGCAATATCAATGTATCAAACTTATACCAAGCACGAAGTTTCGTCTTTCCGAAATAAGGGAAGACAAAAAACAATAATAAAGAGTTCAAGGGAAAGGTAATAGAATACAAGTATGGGGATCAAGGCGATTAGAGAATTCAAAAGGGAATTGTCAAGACAGTTGTGGATTGAAATCCTATTTTGGTAAATTTCCTATTCACATTCTCACATCAGTACAGTTATGTACTTGATATGATATGCCCTGACATATCTAGAGGGCAAGTATATTCGTCTACTGGTCAACTATATATCTCAATCCACGTAAAGTAGTTATGCGAAGGGCGAACCAAATGCACTAAGGTTGATCCGACAGTAATACACTTATTCTGAATAGACAATTGTATTAGTGTGTCGACCCAATAATACATATATCATGAACAAGCTTGCAAAACTAGGCTATAATAGCGGCATAAGTCAAGATAGTACATAAAATATAAATAAGCTGGATTATGATGAAAGAAGGTACATAATAATTCAATTTCATAAAGAAGATAAGACTCTACAGTCTCTACAGTTGTCATACTAACTCCTTGTCTAAGTCGCTAGTCGACCAAATATGGTATGGGCCTCTAAATTTTATAGTCTGGATAAACACTATCGTCTTATGCTAGTATACAGTTGGTGTTATTCAATTATACTTCAATAATAGGTCAAAAGACTATGTGATACTATGTTATGAGGCATACTACCCAACTTAAAAGAATTTACTAATACTGTGACGGTCTTAAGGGGATCATACAAAATAATATTGTCCTTATAAATAAAGTAGAACTCTTATTGGGGTTTACGAGAAAAATATATTGGTACTTATTAGGGTATCCTATTGTATTATATAGGTAACGGCCATCTTAAGTCTTAGTGATAGTGCTTATAGAACAAGTGTTAATAGTATGAATGGAAAAGTTACGGGCCTTCAGGGGAAAAGGATATAACTCGTATCGAGGTGAGGGTATGAATTACATGATTTAAAACTAAGGTATAACCATAAAATTATAATCTAAAGGAATACTCAACTATCAAGTTCTAACTACCAAGCACAAATTTTTAAAGTTTAATATTAACAACTATAATCCTAGCAAACTATATATCCTTAACACAAGATAAAATCACTCGGTCTAAAATCAGAAGTATCAGGTGGCACGAGTTGGAAGATAAAGAAAAGAAGAAAATAATTTAGTCGTCGCACAATTAGCGAACGTTAAGGTTGCGGAGGAACAAGATATGAAATTAAAATAGAGGAACTCTAGATAATATCATGATTTCCTAAGGGGAAGGTAGTATGCTAATATTTGTGTCCGAGGTATGATCGAGGAAAATGTTATATTCGTTTCTCTTGGCTTCCTAAGGTACTATCTGCTAGTATCAAGACAAGGATCTAAGTTTATAGTTCTAATGTTATCTCACTATGAAAGTTAGGTTTAGTCCTATTATTAAATCTTGGATTTCTATTGGTTCCTCAATACTATGGTCAAACAATATGGTCAAATTTATAACTCACTCTAGTTGTGTCTATACTACTCACAAGTTTTCATAAATATATCAAGGGATAATGGTCATCTAATTTATAAGTATTGGATGCTAGGGTTTACTAGATACTCTAAATTTAGTGATGTCTCTATATTCTAGTTGTACTCTTAATAGGAAGGTTACCCTACTTATTATCTAACAACAGGGACTTCTATATTCTATGAGGGGGCTATACTCAAGGAACTATTAGGGAAGCACATGAATCAAGTAGGATGCAATTATTTAAATAGAACAGATTGAAAGGAAGGAAAGTAAATTATAGTCAATTTTGGATGAGATCCTATACTCTAATCCTAATTGCAGGCTTGCTCGGTACAGTAACGTAACTGAGACCATATGCTCTCGACCTGCATTGGCCACCTCTAAAAATATGTCACATCCCAGTCCCAAAATACGTAGGACTAGGACACGTAAGCATGCCAACCGCATGTATATGGCAACTCCAATATATGGAAACCATAACACATGCGTACGCTGTAATATGAATAATAATTCATAAGTGGTATAAATCTATCACAAGTCACAGGGTATAATCTAAATCTCATCCACAGAAAATCAAATAGAAATTAAATAATCATTATCTATGAAACTAGATCTCCATATAAAGTATCTAAGGATGATAGTTGGATGGAAACAAATCCACTACCAACTCGAATATATAAGTGCAATACAACAAACACAATATAAGAATATCAACTAAGAATCACGGGGCTCGAAGAGAAGACCTCCTCAAGATATAAGTAACTAGTCCGGATCTGCGCTCCTGCGAAAACTCATGAACATCTATACCTGGAAAGGAACCAGGTCCTCAGAGGGACGTAACAAGATATATAGAAGCATGCCAATAAAGTACTGTAAATAAATATCCAATGGGTCACCTAACCATCTATGTGAATGCAGTTTAAGAACAACTTTCTAACAAATGGGCTATCTGACCATAAAATGGGATTGGCATGATTCTCTCGGAGAATCAGGGGCCTACAAAGCATGTCATCTTTTGAACAGCAAAGGCCGCCTGTAATATATGGGGTCATCACCACCCGTCTCTCCGGCGGAGCGTCCGGGCGAACTAAAGGAAAGTACAAAGGATCCCAAATGCGGTACTTGTTGTTCTCCCCGCCCCATGCTCTAAGCATGTCACATTCATGACATAATTTGGTTTATAGCCTATCTTTAGTACAATAGCCCAACCCTGCAACCAAACAAGGACAAGGATTGGACCACCGTACTACAATAGGCTATGTCCATGGACTACTAATAACTGCTAAGTCTTCTAGCATGCAAAGTTTCTAATAACTGCTATGTCCATGGACTACTAATAACTGCTAACACGTACAGGAGACAACTCCTGTCATGCAGTCCGTGATCTATATGAGACTCACACTCGTGTAGGAAATGTGTCACGGCCAATGAAACCTAATTATGCTTCATGATAAAGGGGTGGTCTCATAAACAAGGTCAATGCATATACATAATAAAAATAAATCACGACGACACCGTCGTTGCACCCAAGTTTCCTTGGACGCGCATTTTATATAGAAGTTAAAATATATAAACTAATGACAAAAAATAAAGATACATGCAACATATAGAATATGAATAACAGTACAATGGCAAGGTATACTTGCTTGGCAAGAAAGCTGCGATGTACCAATAACCTGCTCCAAGAGTCGCGTAGATCAAACCAATATCCTACGTACATATAATGTAATACAATACAATATCAGTCATTACACTAGCACATACACAACCATATTTACACTGGACTTAGGGGTACACTAGGGGGACAGGGGTCAACTAACACGGTCAATTGTACGTCTAATTACACGGGTGCCACGTCTTCAAGTGATGTATATAATCAGACAGTCAACTAGCATGTGTCTAAGCCAGTACGTTAATGTACACAAGGCAGTCAATTCACAAGTTCTTAGGGTCAACAAGGTCAAGGTAAATACGGGATAGTCCACATTGTCCTAGGGTCGTACAATATAGTTACATAAATAGTCACAATTATTATTTAGCATTTAATTACTTACAATATATATATATATATATATATATATATATATATATATATATATATATATATGTATATATTAACCAATAATTATACGTATACCAAATTGAATAGTATATATATACTAAATATATATATATATAAATATATCAAACTGAATAATATACGCGTACACGTATGAGTACGTGTACACAACACTGGGTTCACCGACTCAGGGTCTGATGTCAACTGACTGTGGTAAAGCAATACTAATGTCCTACTGGCACACACACAAGCACACATAAAAAGGAGATGGGGGATAGGTTCGAACCTAGGGGTACGCTCACAGGCATGACGATGACGACGATGAGGTTAACGACGATAACTGTCACGACCCAGTCCCAAAATATGTAGGACTAGGACACGTAAGCATGCTAGCAGTATAAATATGACACTCCAATATATATGGAAACCATATCACACGTACGTTATAATATGAATAACAATTCACCAATGGTATAAACCATCATAAATCACAGGGTATAATCTAATCTCATCCACAGAAAATCAAATATAATGAATAACCAATATCTGTAACCAGATCCAAATTGAAGTATCTAAATATGATAGTCGGATGGAAACAAATCCACTGCCGAACTAGAATAAAGAATAGACAAGACAAATAATATAAATACAACCTCTAACAATCACGAGGCTCGAAGAGTGGACCTCTCACAAAATAAGTAGCCAGTCCGGATCTGCGCTCCTGCAAATACTCATGAACAATACACCTAGAAAGGGACCAGGTCCTCAGAGGGACATAATAAGATACATAAAAGCATGCCATAAAGTAAATACTGTAAAAACTCCAGGGTAACCTAACTATCTAAGTGAAATGCAACTTGAGGATAACTTGAGTGTATGGAAAAGTGTAGGCTAGACATAAGCTGACGTAATTCACCAATCGTGACAACTGGCTAGTACATGCCACATATGCCCCCAATACAAGGGCGCAATGTAATGTAATAACGTCCTACCGTTCCGAGGAATAGGGAATCTGCATAGTATATAACATCCATATCGCTTCGAAGAACGTGGAATCTGCATAGTATATAACGTCCATATCACTCCGTCGAGTGTGGAATCTGCATAGAGGAAGTAGGTGTCCCATACGCCTACAAGTCGTCCTCCCCGCCCAATGTAGATATACCAGTCGTGAATACGACATGGACATCTCGTACTATAATGTAAGTCTCTAAAGAAATAAACACTAAGCTAATTACCGTTACACGTGTTGCTCATACCGATGGCTAGTCGAGTATGAGGCACGCGTCCCTACATGAACTCACTCTGTGACGTGTAATAATACGTGTCAAGGCCTGGGGAGTCATACCGATAACTCCACAACTTTAGGTGGGTCTACTAGACACTAGGTCAGACACAAGTTCTAACGTCAACGCCTCTGTTGACTGCACCCGAGTCTCTCTCGGACGCACATAGTTTTATAATATAAACATGCAAATAATAATACAGAATTTAAACAGTACAACAAAGACAAGGTATACTTGCCTGGCAAGAGAGCTGCAGAGTGTAATATCCAGATGTCAAACACTAAAAGTCAGAAACCACGGCCTCAGAATGAACGTCTTCGGATGCTGAAATAAACATCATCAACGTTCCCAGAATAAGCAAAATATCTAGAAAGCATTCCTTTTCATCCAATTTGGACACAGGGGCAAAACGGTAATTTTGGGTCAAAGCGGACTCCAAATGTGGGCCACTTTGCACCGAAAAGCGTGCCAAGGGTAAAGGTTTCTAAATGAGATAAATTATAGGTCAAACAAACTCTAAATGTCAGTACAAACTCAAAGGTATGTCCAAATGTGGATTCCAATTAGCCAAACATAATTTTGCCCAAAATGTCAACCGTGGGGCCCGCCAATTGGCGACTTGGTCAACTGTCTCAGAATTGCATGAAACTTGGGTCATAGGACCAGCGCGATACCACGAGTCCAATGGCACAAGTTTTGTTGCATTCTGACGAGCGTGCACTAAATGCACAGAGCTTTTGTAAAGGTTGCGACACGGGGGATTGTCCGCGGATATGGGCTGATTCCGACGCGCACACGTGTCCAAATCAGTTTTCGCGAAATCCCACACGTCCGGGTATACTGCGCACACCTTTTGGTACACTTGGTACACGACGGGACGGTCCCGTTTAGCAGGGCGCGCTCCGTATCATAAATTTTGAGAGTTGGAAAAAAGTATATTTTTATGATTTTTAACATATTTTAATTTTATATACAGCAACAAGTAAAATAATATAAATGACAGAAAATAAACTAGGTCAAGTTATCTTCGCATACCAAAAAGAAAAACCAGATTCAGATATCTGTGGTGGGAGATACGAATCCGTGAACAGGGGTGGTTGCAACATAATTTCTGGAATTTAGAAAGTGGTCATTTTTTTTCGACTTGGCGTCGATTTTAGCCTAGGTTTACGCACTGTTCGAGGTCAACTATCATAAAAATATGGAAGGAGGATCGGTGAGGATCATACCGGTGAAGACAGGGTCGAGTTTGGTCGAGCGAGAAGACGAGAAACTGGACGTGAACACAGGTACGCTGTTTATCAAGTTATGTCTCGCGCGCGTGGCATCGCGGTGTGCGGTCGGCTGCTCCGACGCATGGCGGCGGGCCTGGGGCGGTCGGCGGCGGGCTCCGGTGGCGCGGCGGCGGTATCGAGATGAAGAGGGAGGATTAGGGTTATGGCTTGCTCGATGAAGATGTTATATATATAGACGAGAGAGTCCGCGAGAGGGGCGTTGTAGTCGCACGGGGGGGGGATATTTTGAAAGCTGTTGCTGCTTTCTAATCTAAAGGGTTTGAGGGTTCTTGCGGGTCGGGTAGGTATGGATAGTGGGTTGGGGTAGATTAGGATCCAATAGTTTAATTGTTATTTGTGTTTCTTTTCTTTTCTTTTCTTTTCTTTTCTTTTCTAACATTTTTCTTTTTCTTTTTCCATTCCTTTTTCTTTTCTTTTTCTTATAAAAATATATATATGTATATATATATATATTTATATACATATATACATATAGAAAAATCTAGAATTTGTATTATTACATACCATTAAGCTAGCAACTGACCAAAGGGTCTCCTACATGAAATAAATTAGAAAAAATTCATACCGGCTCCGTAAATCTCCGAAATTCACAATCACCTAAAATAAAATTTAAATAAAAAATCTATTTCTCCTAATTAGCAGATAATTACTATAATTAAATTAATAATTAATTAAAATGGTAAGATACAGTTTTTAGAAGTAGAGGTTTTACATTCTACCCAACTTATAAAAATTTTGTCCTTGAAATTAAAACTAAGCCACGGTAGAAAGTCAAGGATGGTATAAGGTTTGCATTGTTTAAAATGCAAGGCTAGGTTTAAATGAGGGGGGATGTTGCACGTTGCACATTCCAAAAATTATGGAAAAATCTATGTGAACGAAAATTAGGTTTCTTCATGTGTCAAGTCCAATGGTATGGACACCTCAATGCACCTTTGCATAAAAGTGCCTAATAATTAAAAAATTGCACAAAGATGGAAATTGGATTAAATAATCAAAATTAATGCACAAGGCGTTCGGGAATTAACTAGAAGTACATGGGACTAAAATTAGGTGGGGCACACGTGGCATAGGCATAGAGGGCTCAGGATAGAATATTATCAAAATTTGGGTCGTACGAAACAGGTCAAGATTGTGTCTCCGATTTTGATTGGAACGCACAAGGATACAAGTTGGAATTAATTTTAGAATTAAGAAATAACGTTCGCGACGAATGTTGTGCGACTAAATGTAGCACAAGAGAGCATGATTATAAGTTGTACAAAGGTCAGAATGAGAGATGGGCACGTCTAGGACAAGGATGTGGAATTTGTAGGAAGGCAGTGGCTAGTGTAGTGCTACAATTATCGAAGTACGGTAAGGTGCGCTAAGTGATATAATGTTGGAATAAAAATACCGTATTCTATTTCTACTTGGATTGAAACTAGCCTTAGTCTCACTATCTAAGCCAAGTAGGTCTAATCTTGGGTGAGGGGGTTTACAATCTAGCCAACTTAAAAATATGTCATCCTCAAAATTAAAATAAGGCATAATCTGTTAATACTTCATATACATAGGGCAAGTCAATCGCAATCTCTTTGCGATAATTAAAATCATAATCATATCCATCGTAATCACTTCAAGGTTAAGATAATCACTGTTCCAATCAAAATTTAACCTATTGTAATCTCTTCTCTCCTTTTCAAATTATCAATATCCAAATTTAAATTAAATCCATATAACATCTTCAAGAATTAAATACGGATATGAATTTTACATCACGATCTCCCATTATCATAATCTCCGCTAGAAAGCAATTCTAGTCCAATATTATTCCTATTTTTCACTTATAAATTTTGTATCCTTCAAATTTTTAAACTCAATTCACATCCTCAATAATTCCAATAGGTAATCCAGCAATCAAAATTTAACTTTTAATTCAAATCATCCAATTGTAAAATTTTATATCTACTTCACCAATTGTTCAAGCCTAAAATTCTATATTTATCCTCAAGGTTTAAATCGATGATTCAATCTTCAACATTCAAACTTTAAATCATGTGCTCAAAGTATAAATATTTGGTCCTTACTATCAAGATTTCAAAATTTATTAAATCCTCATCATCTTAGTCCTTCTTTTAAAAAATTTCAAAATTAAAGTTACTTGAATCTCCCCATCTAATCTTGCTTGATCACAATCTAAAAGAAATTTCTCTCAAATTGACAATGCAACTTCTACCCAACTTAGAATTTTACCCATCTATCATATATGGCTATACACTTAAGAAAAATATTTCTCTACTTATTTAATCATGCTATTCGATCCTCAAAAAGTTGAATATTAACATATTATCTATGATATGCCCTTAATTACGGAAATCATCATCAAGTAATGTGGTTGGCCTATAGGGTATATCTAGTACTATCTGTATATCGAACTTATACCAAGCACGAGGTTTCATCTTTTCGGAATAAGGAAAGACGGAAAACAATAATAAGGAGTTCAAAGGGGAGGTAATAAAATAGAATTATGGGGATCAAGGCGTTTAAAGAGTTTAAAAGGAATTGTCAAGGCAGTTGTGGATTTTAAAATCCTATTTGGTATTTTCTTATTCATATGCTCGTATCAGTACAGTTATGTAACTGATTCGATATGCTCAGGCATGTCTAGAGGACAAGTACATTTGTCTACTAGACACTATATATCTTAATCTACGTAAAGTAGTTATGCGAAGGGCGAACCAAGCGCACCAAGGTTAGCTAGACCTTAATACACTAATTTTAAAACGTATTAGTGTATGCATCCACTAATACATATGTTGTGAACAAGCTTGATAAAAGAATAAGGTTGCAAAACTAGGCTATAAAATAGCAGCATAAGTCAAGGTAGTATATAAAATATAAATGCGCTAGATCATGATGAAAGAAGGTACAAAATAATTCAAGTTCACAAACTAAACAAAATAAGACTCTACAGCCTCTACAGTCGTAGTACTAACACCTTGTCTAAGCTGCTAGTCGACAAAATAGGGATATGGCCTTTAAGTTCTACCATCAGAGTAAACACTACTGTCTTATGCTAGTACATAGTTAATGTCGTTCAATTATACTACATTAATGGATCACAAGGATTATGTGATACTAGGTTATGAGGCATATTGCCCAACTTATAAAAATAAACTAATATTGTAACCATCTTAAAAAGAATTCCACAAAATAACCTTGCACTTGCAAATAAATTAAAACTCTTATTAGGGTATATGAGGAAAGATCTTGGTACTCATTAAGGTCTCCTATTGCATTATATAGGTAATGGTCATCTTAAGTCTTAGCCATAATGCTTATGGAACAAGTGTCAATAGCAAGAATGAAAGGTTACTAGCCTCAAGGGAAAAGGGAATATAACTCGTATCGAAGGGGGTACAAATCACGTGATTCAAAACTAAAGGATAATCAGCAGGTCACAATCTACAAGATCAACTCAAAACTATCATGCTCTAACTACCAAGCACAAAATTCAATTTCAAGACTACAACTATGACCCTAGCAAGATATATATCCTAGCATACAAAGAATCACTTGGTCTGTAATCAGAAGTGTCAGGTAGCACGAGTTGGAAGATAAAGAGAATCATAATTAGTTATCACACAATTCGTGAGTGCTAAGTTTTTCAGGAGAACAAGATATAAACTATATAGAAGGACTCTAGATAACATCATGGTTTTCTAAGGGGAAGGTGGTAGCTAATCTCTATGTTCGAGGTATGATCAAGAAAAATATTAGATTCATTCATCTAGGTTTCCTTAGGTGCTGTCTGCTAATACCAAGACAAGAATCTAAATTTTATAGTTCTAATACTACCTTACTATAAGAGTTAAGTTTTGGGTCCTAATATTAAATCTTGGGTTTCTATTGGTTCCTAAATGCTAGGGTAAAACAGTGTTGGTTAAATTTATAACTAACCCTAGTAGTGTCTATACTACTCTCAAGTCGTTCATAATTATACCAAGGGATAATGGTAAACCAGTCTATAGATAAGGGGATGTTAGGGTTTACTGAATATTCTAAACATAGTGATGTGTCAGTACTCTAGTCATATTCTTAGTAGGTGTGCTACCCTAATTATCATTCTAACAACAATGATTCCTATACTCTATTAGGGGCTATACTCAAGGAACTAATAGGGAAGAACATGAATCAAGCAGGATGCAATTATTCAAATAGAACGGATTAGAAGAGATACGAGTCATAGTCAATTGTGGATGAGATCCTATACTCTAATCCTATCTACAGACTTGCTCGGTACAGTAACGTAACCGAGATAATATGCTCTTCACCTGCATGGGCCACCACTAAAAACATGTCACGACCCAGTCCTAAAATACGTAGGACAAGGACACGTAAGCATGCCAGCCGTATGAATATGGCACTCCAATATATATAGAAACCATATCACATGTACGCTGTAATATGAATAACAATTCACCAGTGGTATAAACCATCATAAATTACAGGGTATAATCTAATCTCATCTACAGAAAATCAAATATAATGAATAACCAATATCTGTAACCAGATCCCAATTGAAGTATCTAAATATGACAGTCGGATGGAAATAAATCCACTACCGAACTAGAATGAAGAATAGACAAGACAATAATATAAATACAACCTCGAACAATCACGAGGCTCGAAGAGTAGACCTCTCGCAATATAAGTAGCCAGTCCGGATCTGCGCTTCTACAAATACTCATGAATAATACACCTAGAAAGGGACCAGGTCCTCAGAGCGATATAACAAGATACATAAAAGCATGCCATAAAGTAAATACTGTAAAAACTCCAGGGTGACCTAACCATCTAAGTGAACTACAACTTGAGGACAACTTGAGTGTATGAGAAAGTGTAGGCTAGACATATGCTGACGTAATTCATCAATCGTGACAACTGGCTAGTATATGCCACATATGACCCCAATACAAGGGCGCAATGTAATGTAATAACGTCCTATCGTTCCGAGGAACGGGGAATCTGTACAGTATATAACATCCATATCGCTCCAAAGAACGTGGAATCTGCATAGTATATAACATCCATATCACTTCGTCGAGTGTGGAATCTGCATAGAGGAAGTGGGTGTCCCATACGCCTACAAGTCATCCTCCCCGCCTAATGTAGATATACCAGTCGTGAACACGACGTGGACATCTCGTACTATAATGCAAGTCTCTAAAGAAATAAATACTAAGCTAATTACCGTTACACGTGTTGCTCACACCGATGGCCAGTCGAGTATAAGGCACGCGTCCCTACATGAACTCACTCTGTGACGTGTAATGATACATGTCAAGGCCTGGGGAGTCATACCGATAACTCCACAACTTTAGGTGGGTCTACTAGACACTAGGTCAGACACAAGTCATAACGTCAACGCCTCCGTTGACTGCACCTGAGTCTCTCTCGAACGCGCACAGTTTTATAATATAAACATGCAAATAATAATACAGAATTTAAACAGTACAACAAAGGCAAGGTATACTTGCCTGGCAAGAGAGCTGCAGAGTGTAATATCCAGATGTCAAACACCAAGAGTCAGAAACTACGGACTCAGAATGAACGTCTCCGAATGCTGAAATAAATATCATCAACGTTCCCAGAATAAGCAAAATAGCTAGAAAGCACTCCCCTTTCGTCCAATTTGGACACAGGGATAAAACAGTAATTTTGGGTCAAAGCGGGCTCCACATGTGGGCCACTTTGCACCGAAAAGTATGTCAAGGGTAAATATCTCTAAATGGGACAAATTATAGGTCAAATAAACTCTAAATGTCAGTACAAACTTAAGGTATGTCCAAATGTGGATTCCAGTAAGCCAAACACAATTTTGCCCAAAAAGTCAACCGTAGGGCCCGCCAATTGGCGACTTGGTCAACTGTCTCAGAATTGCGTAAAACTTGGGTCATGGACCAGCACGATACCACGAGTCCAATGGCGCAAGTTTCGTCGCATTCTGACGAGCGTGCAGTAAATGCGCAGGACTTTTGTAAAAGTTGCGATACGGGAGATTATCCGCGGATACGGGCTGATTCCGACGCGCAAACGTGTCCAAATCAGTTTCTACGAAATCCCACACGTCCGGGTATACTGTGTGCACCTTTTAGTATACTTGGTACACGACGGGGCGGTCCCATTTGGTGGGGCGCGCTCCGTATCACAAATTTTAGGAGTTAGGAAAAAGTATATTTTTATGATTTTTAACATATTTTAATTTTACATACAGCATCAAATAAAATAATATAAATGACAGAAAATAAACTAGGTCAAGTGTTCTTCGCATACCAACAAGAAAAACTGGATTCAGATCTCTGTGGTGGGAGATACGAATCCGTGAATAGGGGTGGTAGCAACATAATTTCTGGAATTTAAAAAGTGGTCATTTTTCTTCGACTTGGCATCGATTTTAGCCTAGGTTTACGCGTTGTTCGAGGTCAACTATCATAAAAATATGGAAGGGGGATAGGTGAGGATCATACCGGTGAAGACGGGATCGAGTTTGGTCGAGCGATGAGACAGGAAATGGGACGTGAACACAGGTACGTTGTTTATCAATTTATGTCTCGTGCGCGGCGTCATGGTGTGCGGCCGACGGCTCAGGCGCATGGCGGCGGGCCTGGGGCGGTCAGCGGCGGTCTTCGGTGGCACGGCGGCGGCGCTAGGTGAAGAGGGAGGATTAGGGTTAGGGCTTGGTCGATGAAGATGTTATATATATAGAAGAGAAAGAGTCCGCGAGAGGAGCACTGTAGTCGCACGGGGGGGGATTTTGAAAGTTGCTGCTGCTACTTTCTAATCTAAAGGGTTTGGGGGTTCTTGCGGGTCGGGTAGGTATGGATAGTGGGTTGGGGTAGATTAGGATCCAATAGTTTAATTGTGTCACGCCCCAGTCCTAAAATATCGTGGGACTAGACACGTGACAATGGCCAACAGCACGCACCAATGGACAAACCCAATTTAATGGATCCATCAGGGCATACTTAAGCTATAAAATAAAGTCTACGACAATATGGCACAACTAATCTCATCCACACAAGATAAAATATGATCCACAGATATAAGAAATATAAATCATCAACCAGTCTCAACAAAGTGCTTCGGGGAACAACCCGATAAAAATCTCATACAATGGTTCAACAGACCAGAATATAAATGACTGAATAAAGTAAATACTGAGCATGAAACATAGTTGCTCAGGAAAAGTCTTCAGCTAACACCTCGTCCTCGGGTGTCGGTACAGCTCCTGTATCAGCTCCTTCTGCGGTCCCGTATACCTCGGGAAAGATTTTGTCTGCAAATCCTGGGGACATAATCCGGATCCAGGTCCTCAGGGGACATAACAAGGTACAGATAATACAAGCCAAAATAAATACAGTGCAGCAGATAATAAAGTAAATAGGGTAAGTATGTAACCATCTATGTGAAAATGCAAGTGAGAGCATCACGAGTACTCAGGCTGAGCCACTACAAGCTCTGTGTCGGGGAGCCGATAGCAGTAATAATGAGTAATGGGCCAAGCTCGGGTTTCAGAGTCTTGTGCCTCACAATAATAGGGGATGTATATTTATGATCAGCCTGTAGCCTGTGTGTCTCTCCCCACCCAATGTAACCACACGTCTCATGTCCATAACGTCTCATGTATATGGCACGCAAGATCATAGCTAATGCAGTAAGTCATAGATTATCTAGGAATATAATGTCAATGTCAAATCCTGCATCCTATACAGAATCACCATAAATATCTCAGAAAGATCCTGTCATGTATAGTATCAAGTGTCCTGGGTATAATGTAGTTGATAAGGCAAGTACAAGAATGTAAAGGGGTCACGAATGTCCATCTCTAGATGATAATACACAATATCGCGTACGGTGTTGGCACCCGACTAATAATCGGATGCTAAATAAGTCACGCGGTCCTAGGTTAAGCATGCACAACAATATAAATGAAGCAAGAAAAATATGTAACAATACTGCAAAGTTTGGTAAGGTACACTTGCACAACATTGTATAAATAGGTCAAGAAAATAAGTAGCAAAACTGCAGGATTTGGCAAGGTACACTTGCCTGGGGTTGGAATACCAACAGTTGTCCCTGTATCAGTGGATCCTGTAGGTACTCCTCCAAAAGCTGAAATAAACATCATCAACAGTCTCAGAAAATATCAAATAGCTAGAAACGCCTGTCCTTAAGTCCAATTTGGACACAAGGGCAAAAATGACATTTCCGGGTCATAGCGGGGACCATATGTGGGCCAATTTGCACCAAAAAATATGTTAGGGTCAAAGGTCTCCAAATTCTTCAAACTTAGTGTCAATAAGTCAAGAATGATGATACGAACACAACGGAATTTCCAGAATTGGATTCCGATGAGCCGATCACAAAATTGCCCGTCAAGTAGAGCCAGTGGGGCCCACGATACGCGATTTTGTCAAAGTTCTCAAAATTGAACCAAACTTGGGTCACAGGACCAGCGTATTGCTACGAGTCCGATGGCACAAGTTTCGTCTCGATCCGACATGTATACACAAAGTTATGATACATTCCAGAATAGGCGGATACGGGGCATTGTCGGCGGATACGCGTTGATTCCGGTGTGCACGCACATCCAAATCAACTTCTGCGAAATCCCACACATCCGTATCAACGACGCGCATATTTTGGTAAAGACCGCGTGCGACCAAGTCGTCCCGTTTAGCGGGGCGCACTCAGTTCTGGGGTAAAATAGGGCATCAATTTTTCTGTTTTTGGATCGCGGTTTGCGATCACCACAGGACGCGACGCACCGAGCGGGTTGCACGGGCATCGAGAGGGTTATACAGTCTACGCGACACAACTGACGGAACGGAAAATGGAATCACGAGGAGAGAGAACGGGTTACCTGAACAGGGCTCCGTGAACCGAGAATTCTCGTATCCTGAATGCTGGATCGTGTCCTGGTCACTGTGTCCGCTGCGTCGGCTCTGCACAGGGTCTGTGTCCGTGCTAGGGCTGTGTCCGGGATACTGGGTGGACTCGCCGGCGGAGGCGGCTCGGCCTAGGGCATACGGGGTACTGGTCGACGGCGTCGAGCGGTTGTGCAAAGAGGAGCGGAGGTCGGGGCTGATGGGGTCTACGGAGCTTGGCGGTGGTTGGTCGAGTGGCTCGGGCGGATGAAGGTGGTGGAGGTTTCGGGGCTTTGGGGCGAAGAGTGAGGCAGTGACTGGCGAGGTTTCGGTGCTGCGGGCGGTGGTCGAGCGGCTGTGCGGAGAGGGAGATGGCTGGAGGTCGGAGACGACGGGGATGGTGATGATCGGGGAAGGGTGGAAAAAGAAGGAGAAGTCGACGGGGTCGTCTAGGGTTCAGGCGAGTGGGTGAAGTCGACGGAGAGCTGTGACGGCTCAGTCAGGGTTTAAATCGGTTTAGTTCTACGTTGGTTTTTAGGGCTTTAAAAATGATTTCGGAGTCCAATAAATTCACAGAAAATTATCCTATGTCTGGTTTTCTATTTTATACCATAAATTATTATTTCCATAATATTTTAATATTAATTAACATCCATTAAAAATCATTTAATCACAAAATTCCTTAGTTTTAATTCCAAAAAATTACAGAAAAATTGGAAAAAATTATATTTAATTATTCTGAAAAATCAGGATGTTTACAATCTATCCCCCTTAAGATGATTGCGTCCTCGCAATCAAAGAATAAACTACTAAAGGAAGAATTATGGAAATTACAAGAATGCTTAGGTTATAACTGCATCCGCGAATAAGTGAGGATAACGCTGGCCATACTTTCCTCCCGTTCCCAGGTTGATTCGCCAGGAGAATGATATTTCCAAGCTACACGGACCAGTCTAATTGTCTATCCTCACAATATCTTCTCACTGATGTCGAGGATGCCAACTGGTTGTTCTTCATATCTCAAGCTAGGGCCCACTGCGATCTCTGAATGATCGACTAAGTGACTTGGGTCGGTCACGTACCTTCTCAGCTATGAGACATGGAATACGTCATACACTCCCTCTAAGGATAGAGGTAATACAAGACGATAAGCCACCTCACTAATGCGCTCCAGAATATCAAATGGCCCGATGTACCTTGGGCTCAACTTGCCTCTGCTCCCAAATCTAATAGTACCTCAAGTGGGCAAAATCCTCAAGAATACGTGCTCTCCTTCTTTGAACTCTAGGGGACGCCTGTGCGTATCAGCCCAATGCTTCTGTCTGTCCAGAGCTGCTCGAAGATAATTCTGGATTTGTTTTACCTTCTCCACTGTCTGCATTACCAATTCTGGACCCAGTATTTGACGTTCACCAACGTCACTCCAACATATTGGCGATCTGCACTTTCTTTCGTATAATGCCTCGAATGGTGCCATCTGAATGCTGGTCTGATAACTGTTGTTGTAGGAGAACTCCACCAAGTGCAAATGATCTTCCCAAGATCCTCCGAAGTATAGCATACACGATCGTAACATATCCTCCAAGATCTGAATTGTGCGCTCCGATTAACCATCTGTCTGTGGATGGTAAGCTGTGCTGAATTTGAGTCTGGTGCCAAGACTCTCTTGCATGCTTCGCCAGAAATGAGATGTAAATCTCGAATCTTGATCCGATACAATACTAACTGGCACTCCATGTAATCTTATGATTTGTCGTATATACATGTCGGCTAGTATCTCTATGGACTATCCAACTCTAAATGGCAAGAAGTGTGCCGATTTAGTGAGTCGATCCACGATAACCCATAGTGCATCTCTTCTGCTGGGGCTCCTTGGAAATCCTGTGACAAAATCTATAGTGATATGTTTTCACTTCCATTCTGGTATAGGAACTGGCTGTAACATACCTGCAGTCCTCTGATGCTCGGCCTTTACTTGCTGACAGACTAAACATTTAGCCATAAATCTTGCAATCTCTCTTTTTATTTTATGCCACCAGTAATACTGCCTCAAGTCTCGGTACATCTTAGTTCCTCCTGGGTGAACAGATTACATGGAGCTATGTGCTTCAGTCATTAACTCCTGTCTCAATTCTCCATTTGGAACATACAGGCGATTCCCAAACCTTAATGTCCCGTCTTCATGTATGCGAAGTCCTGTCTGCATGCCTGCTTCTTTCCTCTTTTTAAGTCTTCGGAATCTAGCATCGGTGGGTAATACCTCTTTGGTCCTTTCCACAAGTGACGACTTAACTTCAAGATTAGCCAGCAAGCCACTCTGTCCTAGTAAAACAACCTCTATCTGAAGCTCCTGTAGATCTCTCAATAACTCTGGCTGCATTGTCAAGAAATAAGCCGTAGGCTTCCTGCTGAGTACGTCTGCTACGACATTCGCCTTTTCCGGATGATACTGCAGATCTATATCAAAGTCTACCATCAACTCCAGCCAACGTCTCTGTATCATGTTGAGCTCCTTCTGAGTATATACATACTTCAGACTCTTGTGATCAGTAAAGATGTCTACCTTCTCCCCATAAAGATAGTGCCTCCAAATCTTCAGTGCAAATATAATTGCTGCTAGCTCCAGATCGTGTGTTGGGTAGTTCTTCTCGTGGACCTTCAACTGTCTCGATGTATAAGCAATAACATTGCCATGTTGCATCAAAACACATCCTAGTCCACTACCTGATGCATCACTGTAAACAACAAAACCTCCTGACCCTGAAGAAAGAGTCAAGACAGGTGTTATTGTCAATCTTCTCTTCAATTCTTCAAAGGCCTTCTGGCAGTCTTCTGTCCATGTAAACTCCTGGTCCTTTAGTGTTAACTTCGTCATAGGCTCCGCAATCCTTGAGAAATTTTCTACAAACCTTCGGTAGTATCCCGCAAGTCCGAGAAAACTTCTCACTTCTGCAACTGATGTAGGTGTAGGCCAAGTCTCTATTGCAGCAACTTTCTCTGGATCAACTGAAAGTCCTTCTCCTGAGATAATATATCCCAAGAAAGGTACTTTATCCATACAAAACTCACACTTACTGAGTTTGGCATATAACTTCTCCTGTCTCAATGTCTCTAACATAATTTTGAGGTGCTCCTCATGCTCTTCGTAGCTCTTGGAATATACTAGAATGTCATCAATGAACACAACCACAAATTTATCCAAGTACTGATGAAATACTCAGTTCATCATACTCATAAACACTACTGGCGCGTTGGTTAAACCAAACGGCATTACCAAGAACTCATAATGTCCATACTTGGTTCTGAAAGCTGTCTTCGGTATATCCTCCTACCTTACTTTAATCTGATGATAGCCGGATCTAAGGTCAATTTTCGAGAATACCCTAGCACCACTCAATTGATCGAATAGATCATCAATGTATGGTAAGGGATACCTGTTCTTGATGGTCACAGTATTTAGTGTCCTGTAGTCAATGCACAATCGTACTGTTCCATCCTTCTTCGGTACAAATAATATGGGTGCTCCCCAAGGTGAAACACTAGGCCGAATAAAACCTTTCTCCAAATGATCATCAACTTATTCCTTCAACTCCACTAACTCCTTAGGTGCTAGCCGATATACTGATGAAGTGATAGGCTCTGCTCCTGGAGTTAAGTCTATTGTGAATTCTATTTCTCGATCAGGCGGTAAACCTGAAAGATCATCAGGAAATACATCCACAAACTCTGATATGACTCTTGGGTAACCTGTCTCCCCTTCTACAGATAGTACCCTAAGAGTAGGCTGAACTCCTTGCTCTATAGCTCCCCGAAGAAACTCAAATTCTGGATGTCCAGGCGGTCTAAATATAACCCGTCCAAGTCGGCAATCAAGAGTCGCATGGTACTGACTTAACCAGTCCATACCAAGTACAACATCATAATCCGGCATGGAAAATATCAGAAATTGAGCTCGTATCTCTCTTCCACAGACTACTACAGAAAATGATCTACAGACGTCACTAACTGGGATAATTCTACCTCCCGTAAGAATTCTCTTTATCTTCGGAAGGGGTGCGGTAGCTACTTTATGGGTGGCTTCAAAGCTAGCTGCTATAAATGAATGCGATGCTCCAGAATCAAATAAAGCTACAGCTGGTAATGAAGCTACTAAAATAGTACCTGCGATAACCTCTTCTGCAGTAGCTTCCTCCTCAACAGCCAATGCAAATGCCTGGCCTCGTCCCTGAGCTTGGCCTCTCTGCTGCTGAGCCTGCTGAAATAGAGCTGCCTATGGTACCAGTGGTGGTCTCTGCTGATTTCCTCCTTGAGCTGGTGGTCTGACTCCATCTCCTGTCTGCAGTGCTCCTACTGCTGGATAAGTTGGTCGTGGTGCAGGTAAAGCTAGTCTCGGTGCTCCCTCTCTGCGCTCAGTGCAGTCTCTGGTTGAATACTGGTTGGATCCGTAAGCCAGGCATAGTCCCAACTTGCGTCTGCATTCTCTCTCAATGTGTCCTACCTTGCCACAGTGGTGACAAGTAGGGAGAGATATGGCCCTGTGTGCTGCTCTCTCTGGTATACTCCTTTGGAACCGTTTTGCAGAATCTCCATGTGATGTCCTGGATAGTGCTGATATGATTGGCCTCTTCAGATTTGACTCCCTTCTAGTGACGTGCTCCATGCGTCGTGCTGTTGCAAGGACGTCGGTATATGATGTAGGTACGACCGATCCAATCAACCTCTAGAGCTCAAACTTCAGTCCGTCAAAGAACCTTTCAGCTTTCTCTTCCTCTGTTGAAATCAAGGTTGGGGCAAAGCGACTTAGACGAATAAATTCTGTGTTGTATTCTTCCACTGACATATTGCCTTGGATAAGGCGGTTGAACTTGTCTCTGAGCTTCGACCGTGCAACTGCTGGAATATACATCTCTTGGAAGAGTCTGGAGAACTCTTCCCAAGTGACTCGGTCCTATCCGAGCCTCCTCTCTTCTGATAACCACCAATGATGTGCATTTTTAGTCAACTGCATCCTGACAGCAGTCACCATTTCTCCCTCGGAAGTTCAGCTGCTTCCAACTGGTACTTTATGTTCGTGAGCCATTCGTGAACTTTGGTTGGCCCCTCTTTACCAGAAAAGGTACGAGGCTTGAGCTGACAAAAATCAGTGATAAATCCCGTCGTTGGTCGCCTAGATGGTGGGTTTGCCTGCTCCATTGCTGATACTAGGCTGGTTCTCAAATATTCTACCTCGTGACGCTGAACCTCTTGCTGAACCTGCTGCTAGGCTTGCATCATGGCATACATCATCTGAAACATCTGTTGCCCGTCCATGGCTTGCCTTGGAAGGAAAACTGGCATATGTGGAGTGAACTGTGGCGGAGGTGGAATGTTATCATGCCGGAACCTTGGATTAGGCTGGCCGGTTTGATTTCTTTGAGATGATTGTCCTCCATTCCCTGGTGTCACTCTGCCTACATAAGTAACCACAGCGTCGTGTGGCGTATCCAAGGGATTCTCATCTCCGTTCCTTGGATCCATTACTCTACAACCAAAAGATAAACTATAAGAACGCTCAGAGGAATCAACACATGATGCAAATCAAGTAACAATTTCGAGTTCGATATAGAGTTCAAAAATGGTTCAAATAATGGATGAGATCCTAAAACTTATCCTATCCTTAGGGCAGGCTTGTTCGGTCCCTAAGTTGAAACCAAAATAATTTAGTCGTAGACCTGCATGGGCCACCACAAAAACCATGTCACGCCCCAGTCCCAAAATACCGTGGGACTAGACACGTGGCAATGGCCAGCAGCACGCACCGATGGACAAACCCAATTTAATGGATCCATCAAGGCGTACTTAAGCTATAAAATAAAGTCTACGACAATATGGCACAACTAATCTCATCCACACAAGATAAAATATGATCCACAAATATAATAAATGTAAATCATCAACCAGTCTCAACAAAGTGCTTCGGGGAACAACCCGATAAAAATCTGATACAAAGGTTCAACAGACCAAATATAAATGACTGAATAAAGTAAATACTGAGCATGAAACATAGTTGCTCAGGAAAAGTTTTCAGCTAACACCTCGTCCTCGGGTGTCGGTACAGCTCCTATATCAGCTCCTGTTGCGGTCCCGTATACCTCGGGAAAGATCTCGTCTGCAAATCCTGGGGACATAATCCGGATCCAGGTCCTCAGGGGACATAACAAGGTACAGATAATACAAGCCAAAATAAATGCAGTGCAGCAAATAATGAAGTAAATAGGGTAAGTATGTAACCATCTATGTGAAAATGCAAGTGAGAGCATCACGAGTACTCAGGCTGAGCCACTACAAGCTGTGTCGGGGAGCCAGTAGCAGTAATAATGAGTAATGGGCCAAGCTCGGGTTTCAGAGTCTTGTGCCTCACAATAATAGGGGATATATATATATGATCAGCTTGTAGCCTGTGTGTCTCTCCCCACCCAATGTAACCACACATCTCATGTCCATAACGTCTCATGTACATGGCACGCAAGATCATAGCTAATGCAGTAAGTCATAGAGTATCTAGGAATATAATGTCAATGTCAAATCCTGTATCCTATACAGAATTACCATGAATATCTCAGAAAGATCTTGTCATGTATAGTTTCAAGTGTCCTAGGTATAATGTACTTGATAAGGCAAGTACGAGAATGTAAAGGGGTCACGAATGTCCATCTCTAGATGACAATACACGACATCGCGTACGGTGTTGGCACCCGACTAATAATCGGACGCTAAGTAAGTCACACGGTCCTAGGTTAAGCATGCACAACAATATAAATGAAGCAAGAAAAATATATAACAATACTGCAAAGTTTGGCAAGGTACACTTGCACAACATTGTATAAATAAGTCAAAAAAATAAGTAGCAAAACTGCAGGATTTGGCAAGGTACACTTGCCTGGGGTTGGAATACCAACAGTTGTCCCTGTATCAGTGGATCCTGTAGGAACTCCTCCAAAAGCAAAATTAAACATCACCAACAGTCTCAGAAAATATCAAATAGCTAGAAACGCCTGTCCTTAAGTCCAATTTGGACACAAGGGCAAAAATAACATTTTCGGGTCAAAGCGGGGTCCATATGTGGGCCAATTTGCACCAAAAAATGTGTCAGGGTCAAAGATCTCCAAATTCGTCAAACTTAGTGTCAACAAGTCAGGAATGATGATACGAACCCAACAGAATTTCCAGAATTGGATTCCGATGAGCCGATCACAAAATCGCCCGTCAAGTGAGCTGGTGGGGCCCACGATACGCGATTTTGTCAATGTTCTCAGAATCGAACCAAACTTGGGTTACAGGACCAGCGTATTGCTATGAGTCCGATGGCGCAAGTTTTGTCTCGATCCGACGTGTGTACACAAAGTTACGACGTGTTCTAGAATAGGCGAATACGGAGCGTTGTCGGTGGATACGCGTTAATTTCGGTGTGCACGCACATCCAAATCAACTTCTGCAAAATCCCACACGTCCGTATCAACGACGCGCATATTTTGGTAAAGACCGCGTGCGACCAAGTCATCCCATTTAGCGGGGCGCACTCAGTTCCGGGGTGAAACAGGGCATCGATTTTCCTATTTTTGAATCGCGGTTTGCGATCACCACAGGACGCGACGCACCGAGCGGGTTGCACGGGTATCGGGAGGGTTATACAATCTACGCGACATAACTGACGGAACGGAAAACGGAATCACGAGGAGAGAGAACGGGTTACCTGAATAGGGCTCCGTGAACCAAAATTCTCGTATCCTGAATGCTGGATCGTGTCCTGGTCACTGTATCCGCTGTGTCGGCTCTGCACAGGGTCTGTGTACGTGCTAGGGCTGTGTCCGGGATGCTGGGTGGACTCGTCGATGGAGGCGGCTCGGTCTAGGGCGTCCGGGGTGCTGGTCGGCGGTGTCGAGCGGCTGTGCGGAGAGGAGCGGAGGTCGGGGCTGATGGGGTCTACGGAGCTGGGCGGTGGTTGGTCGAGTGGCTCGGGCGGATGAAGGTGGTGGAGGTGTCGGGGCTTTGGGGCAGAGAGTGAGGCGGTGACTGGCGAGGGTTCGGCGCTGCGGGCGGTGGTCGAGCGGCTGTGCGGAGAGGGAGATGGCTGGAGGTCAGAGACGACGGGGATGGTGATGATCGTGGACGGGTGGAAAAAGGAGGAGAAGTCGGCAGGGTCGTCTAGGGTTCAGACGAGTGGGTGAAGTCGACAGAGAGCTGCGTGGAGAGGAGTCTGGAGAAAGGAGGCGGCGCTGTGGGCATGAACGTCGAGGCCATTAAATAGCCGTAACAGTGAATCCGGGGGAATCAGATTAGGGTTCGGTTAGGGTTTCGGGTCCGGGTCGGGTTTGATGGATCCGACCCGACCCGACCCGTTAAGGATGGGTTGGTCCGGTTCGGTTCACTGCGGTTTGGTTTGGTTTATTTAAAATAAACCGGTTCAGTTAGGGTTTAAATCGGTTTAGTTCTACGTTGGTTTTTAGGGCTTTAAAAATGATTCCGGAGTCCAATAAATTCACAGAAAATTACCCTATGTCCGATTTTCCATTTTACACCATAAAATATTATTTCCATAATATTTTAATATTAATTAACATCCATTAAAAATTATTTAATTACAAAATTCCTTAGTTTTAATTCCAGAAAAATACAGAAAAATTGGGAAAAATTATATTAAAATATTCTTAAAAATTAGGGTGTTTACAAATTGTTATTTGTTCTTCTTCTCTTTTCTTTTCTTTTCTTTTCTTTTCTTTTCTTTTCTTTTCTTTTCTAACCTTTTTCTTTTTCTTTTTCCATTCCTTTTTCTTTTCTTTTTCTTATAAAAATATATATGTATATATATATATATATATTTATATATTTATATACATATATACACATATAAAAATCTAGAATTTGTATTACATACCATTAAGCTAGCAACTGACCAAAGGGTCTCCTACATGAAATAAATTAGGAAAAATTTATACCGGCTCCGTAAATCTCCTAAATTCACAATCACCTAAAATAAAAATTAAATAAAAAATCTATTTCTCCTAATTGGCACATAATTACTATAATTAAATTAATAATTAATTAAAATGGTAAGATACGGTTTTTAGAATTAGGGTTTTACAATAACGACGAGAGTGATGATGATGGTAATGTTGATGGAAATGATAACGATGACGACGATGAGGTTGAAGATTACGACGACGAGGGTGATGACGATTGACGAGGGTAATGGTGAGGATGTCTGCCGGAGTTCGGCCAGGGGGGTTCTGCGAGGGTGATGGAGGAAAGGAAAGAGGTAGAAGAGGAGGCTCAGTAGGGAGGAGGACTCAGTCGTTGCGGGGCTGACTGCAAATGGTGATGGGTCGGAGGTTCAGGGTGCAGGGAGTTCGAGCAGGCGATCGTGCGGCTTCCGACCAGGGGGAGGTGTCTGGCCGGGTGGCATCGTGGTCGAGGGGGAGGCTCGGGCTGGTAGTGGGCGGAGGAAGGAGATGGAGGTGGTGGTGGTGCTGTTGGTAGAGACGGTGACCGTGGGGTGGCCGCGGGATGAGGGGAGTCGAGGCTAGACGAGGTAGAGATGGAGGAGGGAGATGAAGGTGGAGGCGAGGTGGTCGGCCAGGCTAGGCGAAGCTCCGGCGAGGTGGCTCCGATCGACGATGTGCGCAGGGAAGAAGGGGCGAAGAAGGTGAATAGTATGGAAGGGGTTGGCTAGGGTGTAGTTTGGTTTTTGGGTTTGTGTGGATGAAAAAAAAATAGGAAAAGGATTATTTATACATGTGGGATTTGGGGTTGGGTGTTGAGCTAGAAAATTTGGGCTTGTTCAACACCCCTTGGAATTGGGCCTTGGCTTTACATGGAGATGTTTGGAGGCTAGAATTTATATTAGTTAAATGCAATGGCTAGGATTAAATTGAGGGGGCGATGTTGCGCGTTGCACATTCCAAAAATTATGGAAAAATTCATGTGAAGGGAAAAAATGAGTTTTTCGTGTATTGTCCAATGGTGTGGACACCTCAATGCACTTTTGCATAAAAATGTCAAACAATTAAAAAATTGCACAAAGATGAAAATTAGATTTAAATTAATTAAAATTAATGCGCAAGGTGTTCTTGATTTAATTAGAAGTACATGGAGATAAAATTAGGTGGGACACAAGTGTCATGGACATAGGGGACTCAGAATATAATATTATCATAAATTAGGTTGTACAAAATGGGTTAAGATTGTGTCTCCAATTTCGTTTGGAACGCACAAGGATACAAAGTCGTATTTATATAGAATTACGTACAAACGTCCGCGACGAATATTATGCGACTAAAATGTAGCACAAGAGAGCATAAGTATAAGTTATGCAAAGGTCAGAATAGATGACTGGCACGTCTAGGACAAGGATGTGAAATTTGTAGGAAGGCAATGGCTAGTGAGGTGCTCCAATTATCGAAGCAACGGTAAGGTACGCTACGTGATTTAATTACTGTAAAATTAAATAAAATGTCGTGTCCTATTTCCAATTGGATATAAACTAGCCCAAATTTTACTATCTAAGCCAAGTAGGCCTAATTTTGGATAAGAGAATTTACATAACCACCTTGGCATACTGAACGGACAGGTATTTTCGTGCCTGACGTGGTGCTAACACTAAGATCTAGACACAACAATGTCATTTCTATATTGTTTTCCACGTTAAAATTTATGAATATAAAACTATGCGTTGTACCATAATCAAATAGCACACGTGCAGGTATGTTATTAAAAAGCAATATACTTGACACGACGGTGTCTAAGGCCAGAGCTTTCTCTCGTGTCATAGTGTAGACCCGACCATGAGGTTGGTGACACTCTAGCTGAGGCGCAACTCGATTGGCCTGGGGTGCAGGAGCAGGATTCAGATGTTGAGGGAGGCGATTAGTGAGTGGAGAGGCATCAATCTGATGGGTTGGATCACCGCAACGGAGGTATGTCCCAAGCTTACGGAGACAATTGTTAGCTGTGTGCCCAGGCTTGTTATAGAAATTACAAATTGGCCTCTGATCCCCTTTCTGATGACCGCCGTTGTGTGGGCGCTTTGCAGCAGTGTTTCCTTTCTTTTTGCTATAGCGTTTGTGATTGGAAGTATGCACAACGCCGGTAGCAACATGAGGATACTAAGGTTCAAGAGAAAGAGTATGATTCAGGACTCTACGTATAGTCTCGTATTGGGGAACGACCACATGTGCATGGATGGAAGGACACAGACCGCCTTCAAATCTTCTGGCATGACTCACCGTATCAGGTAAATAGGAGCTGGCAAATTTGGCAAACCGGTTGAATTCGGTGGAATACTACTTGACTGTCATGCTGCCTTGGCGTAGTTGCACGAACTCATTCTCTTTATGACGACGTAAGGGAGAGGGTATGAACTCCTCTTCAAATGCACCATGGAAGGTAGCCTATGTGATCGTCTCTCCTTTATCGTCAACTGGAAGAGATTATCGATGCACGTCCCACCAATCGTGCGTGTTCAAGCGAAGCTGTAGTTAGGCACACGTGACACGCTTCTGCTCGGGTACCTCTAGTAGTTTGAAGTGATCCTCCAGTTCGGCCAACCAATCTAGAGCCACTATTGGATCAGCATTCCCTTTAAGTGGCATGTTATAAACCTTTTTAAAGTCGGCAAAGTTGAAGGTAGTCACATCCTTCTTCTTTGTAGTTTATGGCATTTCGACTTCAGGCGTGGGCTGCTCCACCGGTGCCGTTACTGTTGCCGTAAAATTATTGGAGGCCAAAGTCTGTACAATCTGTTGCAGGGTATCTACCTGATTTTGTTGGACTGAGAATCGGGCTTCTATATTATCTTAAAACTGGGTCTGTCTCTCTTTCGCTCGCTTCTCAGCCCGTTCATAACGAGCCTCCTCCCTTTGTTGGTTAGCCTCCAACATCCGCATCATCTGCTGAATGGGATCTACACGGGACATAGCTCGTTGGCTCCGAGAACTTTTAGAAGTGTCGGAACTGCTTTCTTGGGCTTATGTCTCGCCCGGTGCTAGCGCTGATAATTGTGCTTGTGCAATTCCTTCAAAAGAAGGTAAATTACATCAGGATCATAATGTACTATGGACTCATTGTATGAACATATCTCATTTTGGCCTAACGAGTTCAAGAGTTCGCACAGGGATTTGATTGTAACACCCCATTCTGCCCAGGAGAGAATACTCGTTTGAGGTAAAGGATATCCAGACTTGTCCCTACAGGAATTTGGCTTAGGCCTTCAAAGGCTCGCTTATATGCCTAGCGGAAGCGCTGGCGCGGTGATTCTCGCCTAGCGGGGATGGCCGTTTAGCTTATGGGAGATCGAGGCGTGACATAATGGTATCAGAGCCTAGCTTATACGCCTTTGGACTTCACTTCGATTACCACAGTTTCGAAAGCTCGTTCGTGGATTATGTGCACGCTCTCTCTTAATGTCTCAAATGGAATATTCCAACAATGCATCTAAATACTTTCAAAAAGCACATTAGAATAATGTGATTGCTTGTATAAAATTGTAATGCTATGGCCTTTGTGCCGACCTGTGCAAACGATTGAGATTTTCGCAAGTAGCTTATCCGATTTTACTATCTCTAAGTTTGGTTGAATGCATATGTTTAAGGGACGCCTTAAACTTATGCACGATCCAAGACTCAAGAAAATATGAAACTCGAGTGCTAAGACTTCGCTATTGCTAAGTTGGTTGGCGTGCTCATGCTAGAAGTGCACTTCGAATATGTGTACGGTCCAGACTCGCGATATGCTGATCTCGAATGCTTGTGCAAGTGAATGTCCATCTGAACAAGTATAACGAATTGTATAGGTTTGCCTCAGCCTTAGATCGTTAATCAAGATTGCTACGCTTGGGATAGGTTCCATAATGTGTTAGTACGGCTTGCCCTCAGTAAGTCTCGAGGACGAGACTTTTTTTGAGTTGGGTAGAATGTAACACCCCGTTCTGCTCAAGCGGACTGCCAATTCAAACGGCAAAAGTACAATGTCCCGACCCGCTTTGCTCAGGCGAGAATACTCGTTTGAGGGAAAGGATATCCAGACTTGTCCCTACAGGAATTCGGCTTAGGCTTTCAGAGGCTCGCTTGACGTATCGCTCAACCGAGGCAAATCATCGCTAAAGTGGATGGCTACGGTAAACTTATCTTTGCTTAGCCAGCACACATAAAATATGGAACGATACATGCTAGTCGCTAGGTGAATCACCCCATGCATGCTAATAAGAATACAACACACCTAGATAAGGGAATAATCCCAACTTGTATTGCTTGTGTGTTAGAACATGGAAATGAAATATTGCTTATATTCAGACCCTTGCATGCTGCCCTAGATCATGTCACTCGAAAAGTCCCTTACGGTTTCACCCCTCGGCTTACCTTCGGGCCTGAGCCAACATATTTGCTTAAGATCCTTAGAAATGCATGCTTTCTTGCTTACAAATGTCTAATGTTATTGTGCATGCATTCTAGTTAGCCAAGATACTATCAAATATCTCTTCTGTGCAATTGAACCTGCAAGTATCCGGGACTGTTAGGTCACCAAGGCAAATCCCCGAACCAGGGACATGCATCAAGGCAAGTGAATACTGAACTGGAATCACATCAAGTTTACCTCTAAACAAAAATCCTGTTAAGCAAAGCCAAGAATCCCAGATTGTGGAGCAATACTCGTTCAAAGCAAAAATTATGGATTGTACTCGTGTTATGGATTGTCTTATGGAAGATGTGAATTTGGATAACCCTAGAGACTGCGTGTCACGGACAACTTGTGCACAAGGTATAGTCTATTGTAGTGGACGAGATGGTGTGTAGCACTCATTGTTCTTTCACTGCATACTAGTGTCCCTTATGGCTAAACCAGCGATAATTGTTCATATAGATAAGTCATCCTCGCTTAGCGGCTATCCGCGTACGAGTCATTGCATCGCATCAAAAGAACAACTGAATACCTGAACGATCAAGATATAACAATACTCGTGTCTGTATATGCTATTGCCTTGGTTTTCATTATGAATGCTCGTGCTTGAATTAACTTGGTTTGCCTTGGACAGGGAAGGTCAAATAGTAAGTTGGTAAGTCTCGTCGTATTTTCTCTTATATCGCACGTCGCACTGCCACACGAGCTAGGTTATTCAATATGCCATAAAATTGATCCTAAGACAACTAGAAAGACAACTTAATAGTTGGTGCACGAAACCTATATTATGTGTTTGGATTTGTCGAGCGGGCGAGTAGCCTCCCCACCAGTGCATTCAATGTACTGATAATCCACCAGATCGTTTGTAGGGTACGAGAGAACCTCGTTCGGTGCAGATGCCTCCTTCGTGTGTGCAAAGGTGAGGAGTTCACTCTGAAGCCTTGGAGCATGGTGATCCAGAACTGAAGCACATATACAAGACATAATATTGGAACATCGCCTGAATATCGCCTGTACAATCATTCCACAATTGTAGCCACTTGGCACGCTTTTATTGTTTCAGAGAGAGAGGCTTGAGCGACTTATAATCTCGGCCATGCGCCGCATGTAACACTTATTTATATCAATAAAGAGTTGCTTACTTCTACTTGTGTTATTCAATGCTTCCGCTATTGTCAACTCAGTGAACTTGTTACCAAATCGCCTATGTGTTTATGATTCCGCTGCACTCGGACAATCTGTACGACTCTGTGGCTTAGAACTCTTACCGCCAGCCAATGAACCACGGCCTTGCACGGGGGCGGCTCATGCTCATACGGCATCACGCCCTGATAGGTCAAAGCGATCGTTCTGCGGGAGCGCTGGTACGGTGATTCTCGCCTAGCGGGGACGGCCGTTTAGCCTACGGGAGATCAGGGCGTGACATTGATCGTTAAAGGAACTTTTCCAATACGAGGGTCAAAGGAACCTGAAGCTGAGCTCTGATACCAATATGTCACGCCCTGATTTCGTGGAATCGATAGTCGTCTCCCGGGCGTGACGCCGTGCGGGCCTAGGTTGCGCACCGCACAAGGCTATGGTATTTTTTTGTATAGCAAGAACATATTTAGAGTACACAGATAATTAAAACACAAGGTTGAAACATGAAAAAGTTCTCTTTATCGATAATGAACATCTTTTATAAACTCTTGAACGAGTAAGAAGGTTGCCGCACGGGCTTACAAAAGTTGACACAAAATGAGATAGTTGTCATGTACATTACATCATTTACTAAAATTCAAAATAAGGGACCTCCAGGTGGGATTATGGCTTTTCCTCTGAGCTGCATTTGAGTTTTGGTTGCTAGCTCATGTCTTCAAAATGCTTCAAAGGATGGCACGATCAGGACCCACCGACAATGCTAGCTTCCTTAAACTTGGGTGACTTTGGAAAGACACCCTATTTTGTTTCCCTACCAAACAGTGCGTGCACTTCTCCAACTTTGTAGACTTTAGCCCTGAAATCACCTTCCTGTTCACCAAGTAGCTCATCCCCTTCTCGCTGATATGGGTGAGCTGCCTGTGCCATAACTTAGTAGATGCATCGGTAGCTACATTAACCTCTTGTGCCCCCTATGCGCTCCCTTCAATAAAGTAGAGTTCAAACCTCTTGCTTCCTCTGAAAATTACTATTGAACCTCTGGAAAGCGTTCACTGATTATTCCCGAAGAGACTGAAAAAACCCTCATCATCCAAACTTCCAACCGACACCAGGTTGAAACGGATATCAGGGACATGATGGATATTATTAAGAACAAGAACTGCATCTATCTTTGTCCTCAAATGCATATCTCCAATAGCAACCGTCTTCGACACATCTCCATTGCCCATCTTCAACACTCCATAATCGTCTGTTGTGTATATAGCAAATAGTTCCCTGTTGTGAGATACGTGCACTGAAGTACCTGAGTCCACCAGGCAAGAGTTGTCATCGCAGGTGAGGTTCATAACTACCTCATCACCTACAATGATCATGTCGTCTCCATGTGTTGAGGCTGCCGCTGTAGTGTTCTCACTTTGCTTCCCCTTGTCGCCCTTCTTCTTTCTCTTCCAAGCAAAACAGTTTTGCTTGATATGGTCATTCTTGACACATTGGTAACACTTTGAGTCCTCGTACTGACCTTTGGACCTTCCCCTGCTTTTGTCTTTTCTACCGCCTGGACCCCTGCTTTTACCCCTTCTGTGGCTCTCTGAAACAAGGGTCTTTGAGTGGGATATGGATGATGTGCCCTAAGAATATCTTCGCATCTTTTTATTTAGTACCCCGCTCTTGGCAAACTCTAGACTGACCACACCTTTCAAAGAAGAAGCGATCATAGACACTCTTACAGTCTCCCACAAGTCTAGCAATGTATACATCAACCATAGTCCCTGAACCTCATCGTCGAACTTGACTTCCATCAAGGATAGCTGGTCAACCATGTTGTGGACCTCACTCAAGTAATCCGTAATAGATTCCCAATCTTTGTACCGGAGACCTATCATCATCCGAATCAGGAATAATTTATTTACTCCGGTCTTCTTCACGTACAAAGATTCCTGTTTATCCCATGGTGTCCTCGCGTGTTCAATACTGAAAACGTGGTTGTACACGTTCTCGTCAATGAACTGCATGATGTACCCACATACATGTATATGCTCAAAATTTTAGTCCTCTTCGGATTTGTTACTTGGCCTCTCAGAAGTAAATACCGGCAGATGCAGCTTCTTGACAAATAGTAGATCCTTAATCTTGCTCCTCCAGTAATAATAGTTGGTACCGTTCAGGTTTATCATGTGCACCGGCTTCGCGTCCATCCCTTCTCCCTGGTTTGCCTGTCAACTCCTGATACTCTTCTAAAATTCTAGAACTTGGCTATGATACCACTTTGATGGAATAAAAGTACGAAAACCGTTCCCCAAACCAGAGAGTACCTGCGAGAGAACCGAGCAAAACACACAAACCAAAAAAACTAAACACAAATAGCAGACGCAGAGATTTTTGACATGGAAAACCCTTGCGGGAAAAACCATGGGACGATCAGAGTCCAACCCCGAAGAACCTCCACTAATGGAATAATGATAATACACCCTGTACAAGCTCCTCCCGATCCAACACGGATTAACACAACACTTAGGAATAGAAAATAGATAACACCACAAAGATAGAAGACAATGAAAAATTACTTAAAGTTGATCTCCTCCTCCAAAACGGCCTCAAATCCTTCTTTCTTCTTCCCAAAGTTGCAATGACACTCTTGCCTCCTTTTCTCTCCTTGTTGCTATATTTTTTCTAAAGAGAGAGATAATATATTTTAGGGCCTGGAGACACCTATATATATAGCCTCAAACCCACAACTAGAATTCCTATTATTAATAGGAATATCCAATCCAAATCCATTAGCATATTTATATTATATGTAGGAATATCCAATCCAAATCCCTTAAGATATTCCTATTATATTTAGGAATAACCAATCCAAATAAATTGAGGTATTCCTTTTATATGTAGAAATACTCAATCCTACTCTGGGGTATTTTCCATATAGGTTGGGAACCCCACCACTCCAACAGAAGTGACGTTGGGGTTCTAGAGACGGTGTCGATGGTGGGTCCGGTCAAATGAGGCGGTGTTGTCGCCTATGGTTCTGAGGAGACCTGAGCTAGGCTCGGTCTGAACGAGAAGCAAAAGTCAACGGATTTGAAAGCTCGTGGTCACTGGTGCAGCCACGACTAAAACGGAAGGACGGTGAGGCAGTAGTTGGAATGTCGGCACCGACAGAGTTGATCAAGCATCGACGGACGACGCCGTTGGCACCAAATCTGATGTACGAAAATACGGCGGATCGAAGTCATGGTGACTCTGGAGGCGCGGCGGCTCGAGGAGTTGCTCGGTTGAGTTCTGATGCCACGGCAGAGCAGATGCGGCAGGGCAGCCGCAGTTGGGCACATGGTCGAGCTCGAAAGCGGTTAGAAAGGTTAGATTTATGTTCGATGTCTGTGTCGATACTTGGGTTTTGGGTGATGATTGAGTGTTGGGGGTTTGGACACAAGTGAGGAAACGGGCTTTACTGTGATGTATAAAGAGTCTGTGTTCGGTCGTATTGGACACGAAGGAGATGGCTGAAATTGTATTGTGGATGTACTGGAGACAAAATATAGTGAAATGACATCCGGGGTCGGACCTGAACACAGGGGTCGGACGTGGACACTGTGGATGTACTGGAGACAAAATTGTACATCGCTGACACAAAGAATTTAGACATAGACACAGGGGTCCGACACGGTTTGGTGATGATGGCATGGCTGTGATGGTGGTTTGTTGGAATGGTTTAGGAAATAGTAGGAATTTTGGATTGAAATAAATTTTGGAATGGGAAGAAACAAAGGAATGTCTCTCTTTAAATAAGAAGTTGTACTTGCTTTCCAAGCGATCTTAGTGGCATAATTACTAATAATCAAAGGAAAGAGGGGCAAGAAATATGGAAAGCTTCTAGGGGCTTCCCATGAATTACTAATCTTCAATTAGTTGCTCATTAACCCATTGGTCATAACCCAAAGAATATTCTCTTCAATTAAATTCTCCTATGGATACAAAGAAATAAATTCTTTTCCTAAATTCTTTACATTTCCCAATTATTTCAAAACATCAAATTTTCAAAGCTTGAATATTCTATTAATATAAAATTTAAAAGATAAATCAACATTTAGGAAAAAAATTTATAAAAAAAATTTAAAATAATTTTCTAAAACAAAACATCTTTTATAATTCTAATACTAAAAAAATTCAAGGAGAAATCATTTTCTTAACATGATATTTGAAATTAAATTAGAAATCTCAAAATTTTGGTAATTTCGAAAACCAGAGGTTGCAGTAGTTCCAACACCACCCAATATAAAACCTGTTGTACAACAAGTTGGTCCTTATAAGGAAGTATACTAATAAGAATTAAATAGTATAATATAAAGTATGTCTTGTGGTGCAAGATTTCTCTTAATGCCTTGGGATTGATTATGATGAGATGTATTTTTTCTTAATGGACGTTATGGCTTACCTTGTCAATTTACTAGTTTCCAAAAAAGTGAACAGGCTTATGGATGTGGTTACCACTGTCTGTACAGGGATTTAGATACCAAAATCTATGTGAAGATCCATAAAGGACTTTGTCTAAATGATTCAAATAGTTCTAGACCACGAAACACATTTTCAATTTGGTTGAGGCATTTGATTTACGATTAAAGAAATCATAATAGATGTGCTATAACAACCTAAGTGGATGTTTCACCAGTTATGGATATATGAATAATAATATATGCCCTTCCATGTTTATCAAGAACTACTTCGAATTTACGATTTAGCAGTCTATGATGATCACATGAATCTCATGAGTACTTCGGAAGAGCTAAAGAAATTGTTTCGGTCTTGAATTTAGAATTTGAAATGAAAGATATTTGGAAAACTTATTTTTATCCTAGTCCTGCAGCTTGAGCATTGTACTGATGGATCTTGATTCAACAATCAAGTTATACCCAAAATGTTTTACATTATTTTAAAATGGATACGACAATGTCATTAAGTACACCATTGATCGTCCATACTCTAGTTGGTAAACATGATCCATTCCATCCTAAGGAGAACGTAAAGAGGTATTAGGATAGGAATTTCCATATAAGTATAATTAGCGCATTATTTTACTTAACTCAATGTACTAGACTGGACATTTCATCTGTCGTTAGCCTTTTGGATAGATTTAATTAGCTCTACGTCTACACGTTGCTATTGGAAGGGCATTGAAGATATTTTCTTACCTTAAGGGTACTATCGACGTGGACTTATTCTATCCCTACACCTCTCAAAATGGATCACATCCTTGATCCTTATAATGATGTCTGCCTTATAGATTTTACTGATACTGGATATTTATGTGCCCCGCATAAGGCAAGATTCCAAAGTGGTTATGTTTTTACCGTTAGGGATACAAGAATTTCTTGAAAGTCTAAAAAATAGACCTTGGTTGCAACTTCATCAAATTAAGATTGTCTTATCACCGTTCATGAACTGCTCGAGAATGTATATGGTTGTGAGATGTTATTGCGCACATGTGACTATAAGTGGGTTTTCTTCTATGATTAATGTCCTAACGAATCTTTATGAAGATAATGTCGCTTGTATTAGTACCATACGAAGAAAAGTTTCATAAAGTTATGCAAAATTTCACTCTTCAGAAGTTTGTTTGAGTAATTGGTTTGCACACTTCTAGAAGAAGATTTTTTGAGTAATTGGTTTGCACACTTCAAGAAAAGCGACTTTTGGGACAATTTGTTTTGCAGCAAAATATATTTGTTGTAAACGTTAATTAATTACAACAAAAAAAAATATTTGCTGCAGATGCTAGATTTACAATTTTTAAGAAACAAAAACCAAATTGTTCAAAATATTTCGTTGCAAACAAGTTTTTGCACTATTCCCGGTTTCAAAAAATGGTGGTAAAATTATTTGCAACAAAAGTATAACTTTTACAATAAAACCTAACGTGACAAAAAATATTAGATATTTTACAACTAATTTGGATTGTTGCAATAAGTTAATCTTCCTTTTGTAGCATAATTTTTTTTGGTCTTCCAAAATAATTCCATAAAATCTGTTTAGAAATCAGAAAATTTTCCTATAAATCTGATGGAATTATTCATAACAAATATTGTTTAGAATCCCATAATCCAAAAAAAATCGATAAAATGCGCGGATCACACCCCCCCCCCCCTCACCCTCGCCCTCTAAATTTTTTAGTTTACTCACATTTCCCCTTCTTCTGTCCACGAAATCTCCTCTCCCCCACCCCATCTTCTCTCTACAAAAACCTCCTTTCCCTCCTCCGCTTTCTAAAATACTCCTCTCCTCTGATCCGCTCCACTCTTCTCTCTCCCCTCCTCTGCCGCGCGGTTGACAGCAGGACAGCGTGGGAAGACCGACGGCAACATACGGTGGTTTAGGTCGCGACAAGGGTTACGGCAGGAGCAGTTGACGGAAGTACGATGGGGCTTGGTCGACGGTCGGACGAGGTGGTTTATGTCACGGGGAGAGTTGCAAGACGACCAGGTTTCCTTCGGCAAGTCGAGGTAATTGTTCTTACTTCCATAATTTAAGCACTTAAAGATAAAGAGTTCAAATTTCTGCTGCATTATACAATTGATTCCAAAACCCCTTGAATTACAAATCAAAATGGACCAGAGGACACCACTTCGTTTCAGATATAGAAATATGAAATTATAATTTTATCCGAATCAAGAAAAAATAGACCTTTTTGCCTGATTATTATGTGCAATAGCTAAAGAAGGTCAGAGGTTCCAATCTAAATTCTGCAAATTCCTATCAAATTACAAGTAAAAGATATTTTTATACCAGATCAATCGGTCAGAGATTCGAAATCAGAGACGAAAGTCTTTCGATCAGTATTCTCCATTGGTCGGTTAGCTGAAGATTAAATTAGTTAACTACTTCTATCTGGTCTAATCTTATATTGTCAACTTTCCTTGATTCAGTAGCTAGGATTGATTGGAAACATTGAAAAAGGATCAGAAAATGTGAAGAGGGAACGAATAATGTCAGACATGTGTTATTTGCCTTGAGGCCGACTAAAATGCTGTTTTTGTTCCGTAAGATTAATCTTTTTCCTGTTCCATTGCATATACTGGATATGCTCAGTTTCGTCATGGTTGCATAGTCATCTTTAAAACCTAGTATTTGTTTTTGCCGTGGTGTTCATATTATTGTTACTTGTTGCATTTAGCTCCGAAGAACTTTTTTGTCATGCCTCCGTAGAGAAAACTTTTGCTAAAATTGCATAAATTGTAAACTTCAGTTGGTTCTTTGAGCTTTGCACCTTTTGTGTCCAAATTTTTTGAAGGAAATAAGTTGTGAAGCACTTTTTTTTACGAAGGTATCATGAGAAGTATTCCATGCTTACGGTTCAATTAAGAGAATATTAATGGTATTATTAAATAAACATAGTTATTTGGGGCTTAGGCCATAAAATGTTCTAAAGAAAGAAAGTGCCCTTGGTAAAAAATAGTAAGGTTTAGTGTTTTGATCCTGAAGGATGCTATAGGTTCAATTCATGGGAACAACCTTTAGCAAAGTAAGAGTAGGACTGTCAGGTTGACCCTCCTCATATCTTAAGTGTGAACCATGTAGTTATGGGGTACCCCTTTATAGGATCTATTAATGCGAGGATCTTTAGTTTTGTGCTTCTACTAACAAACACATTAAAATTTGAGATTGAATTACAAAAGGGAACTGAAGTCATATCTATGTTGCTTTCTTAACTATGACCATCTTCTATCTTAGAAGCTTAATAGCTTTGAATAAAGGGGACTTGATTCTTTCATCTCGGTGGCAAGTAAACTTCATTAATTATATGCATACATTACATATTGAAACACTACTAAGTTAGATTGAATTTTAATTGGTAATTTTAACATGTTCAGCTTTGATTCTAAGATTAAATTACAAAAGGGAACTGCAATCTTATCTATGTTGATTTTTTAACTACGACCATCTTCTATCTTAGAAGCTTAATAGCTTTGAATAAAGGGGATTTGATTCTTTCCTCCCGGTGGCAAGTAAGCTTCTTTAATTGTATGCATACATTACATATTGAAACACTACTTTGTTAGATTAAATTTCAGTAGGTAATTTGGTTAACATGTGTACCTTTGATATTTCCATACCGGAACTCGTATTTGACATGGGCATATCATAGTTTTAGGCTTTCAACAACCGACCCCCATTTTGATGTTCATAGTTTTTTCTCTCTCTTTTAGATCTTTGTGAGATTTAAGTTCTCTTTAAATATGCAAAGAACTATTTACAAGATTAGTTTCACCTAATTTATATTTATATAACTATTATTTTTAGTGTTTGACTATTAGGATTTTTGCTTCTCTAACACTCAACAATACGTAACAAAGAAAGGGGATAGTCACCATTGCAAATAGGTATTGCACTCCATTTATCTTCTCTTATATGTTGCTTTGTATTTTCAGATTTTTGGTTTTGTTATCAGCTTTCAAATTTTTTTTTTTGATTTAGGAACATAAAATGACCGAAAATAAAATTTGGAGGTCGAAACATCATTTTTTTGTGATACTAAAAATTTTAGAAGTCCGTCAAACGGTGAAACAGTTTATCCCGTAGTACTTTTCGATACGGTCATTTTGGCACAAACTAGACCTTGTTTCGATCTCTCAATCAAAAGTTATGATACTTTAAAGTTTTAAAATTTATATTTTTGTCTGTAACATGTGCGTCTTCCTTCGGATAAATTTTTTTTCTTCACGATTTGTGTTACTCTTGTCGAAAACATACAAATCGACTTATTGTTTAACGAAAAACTATTTCAAAACAAATAATTATGGCCGCTCGAAGTCTGCTCGATGGCAGTCGTAATATTCTTACAGCAGATTTTTATTATTTTTTTTAACGTCTATTAACGGCAAGAAAATTAACGATAGGGATATAATATTAAAAAATATAGACGTCCAAAGGGCGTTTTGATATTTTTTTCATAATTTTTTAAACTTTGATGCTTTAGATGGAATTTATACAAATTTTGATGCTCTAGATGCAAATTTCGAAAAAATATTTCTAAATATTTCTTAATTAATTTATTTTAATTTATTTCGTTAAAATATATTTTATTAAATCAAATTCCAAAACTAAACTAAATAAAAAAAAAATTATTATAACTAATTAAAACAAACTAATAAAATAAACCAAACCAAACCAACCAAACAAAACCTAACCACCCAAACCAACCCGCAGGCCCCACGCCTTGTGGGGTCCACTTTTGGATTTTTTACCTACGTGTTCGTTTTTTTTTTTTTTCGCTAACACTATTGGCGGACTCTGTTTCTATTTCAAAATTATTCAAACTTGTTTCGTTTGCATGAATTTAATATAAATTTATTTTGTTACAGTAAATTAATTTACTGTAATTTCAATGTCATGTATGTTATCTATTTCTCAGTCCATAAACTAAAGTCCATAAACTAAAGCTGTGTTTTGTTGATAAATCCAATTGACTTCGGTTGTATCTCTAATTTATTATTGTTGTCATAATATTTTTATTTAATTGTATTAGTAGGGTTAATGTTATATGTTTCTTGTTCCCGAAGGCATTCACTTATACGAAGGCCACGTTTGTATTAAGTTATTTAGTTCAAGAATATCTTTATAATTTCAACGTTTGTATTACGTTTGTACCGTTTTTTTACGTTTGTACCACTTTTTTTAACATGGATATATATATATATATATATATATATATATATATATATATATTTCATGGACTCAGGAAAACTTCTTTCTCTGACTCGAAAAACACTCTGAAGCATTCCCAAGCATTCTGGCTAGATGTTTGTAAATACTATATATACAAAACCAATACTATTGCACAAGTGCAATGTTTGAAAAACTGGACCGATGATTGAACCGAAAATTTTCTGTATAGGTCGGATCGAAATTCAACTGGGTTCAACCGGGGTTCAAATAGGTCTATTAGGTGAATAAGATATCAACATTTACTTCTTAGTTTGGTTTGGTTCTTAATTTGTATGATTTGATTTGGTTTTACAACTATAAAGTCTCTCAAAACCAAACCAAGTACCAAATAGTCCAAATTTTATATGATAAAATTTTTTGAGTTAAAAAATAAAAAACTAAAATGGCTGGTTCACTTGTAAACCGATTCAGGAAAAAAATTGTCGGTTCTTTAAAAAAATCGGTTCAGGTCAGACCGGACATATTTTTTTTGTCAGACCTGGTCCGACATGGTTCAACCGTCGGTCCGGTCCGTTTTTTATAACACTGCACAAGTTTGAACGATAACCTTTCCAAATGGAAAAATTATTCAGCGGAGCAGCCTTTTTTTTCGCCAATAATAACATGAGATACCATTAAAGTAAATTAGACAGTAAAAAAAAAAAAAAATTTTTTAGATGTCCGATTACGAAATTTTACACACGCTACATTGTATGACATTTGGATCCACTCCTCCTAAACTTTTCCTGCGGAAAAAAACAAATTTATTGTTATTAAAGAAGAAGTAGTGCTTACACGTGGTAACACCGACTCACTATCTGTCACGTTAAATGGGTACGAGTTTGGCCCATCACCTCCTTTACACATGTAAGCCACTACCGAAATTCTACCAACCGAAAGCACCAATAAGGAAAAAGAAGCTTAGGCCACCAGCCACTACTTCAAAACTCACAGGGGTACACTCCCCCCCACCATCCCCATTGGCACTTGGTGAACCTCTATCAGGCTTATAACATGGTCGACTTGACACACCTCAAGAGATCCTAGAGAGAGAGAGAGAGAGAGAAGTTAAGATGAGGAAGACCACACTAAGCTTTTGCTTATTGGCAATGGCAATGATAGTGCTCCTCATTGGTGCAGCTCAGGCTTCCGTCATTTTGTCCAGCTGCAACGGAACCATAGCAGAATGCGAAGCCGAGGAGGCTGCAGAGTTCATGATGGACACGGAGACCAACCGGAGGATCCTGCAGCAGGATAAAAGGAGTATCGGGTACGGGGCGCTGGACCCGGACAGGCCGGTGTGCAACTCGGGGTCGGGCAGATCCTACAGCAACTGTCTGCCGCAGCCGTCGAATCCCCGACACCGCGGCTGTAATGCTTACGACCGGTGCCCAGTCGGCGGAGGCTGATAGCTCCATCTATGCGCAAGCACTTGATGACAGTTTGTTGCGTTTGGTATAGGAATGCTTGTATGAATTGAATGTTATATTGTCTTTCATTGTGTTTTCTTTTTGTTTCGTTTCATCTAGTATCTTTGCTCTGGTTAATGAAGTTGAAGCTTTCGAGTGAAGATGGAAGCTTATGCAGCTGAATTTAGAAACCTGCGAAGTGAATAAAGACGTAGTTGTAGAAGATTTGGGTGAATTTTTTTTTTTTTTTTTTTTGCCAACTCTGAACTAACTCTAAATATTAGAAAGTTTCAGACTTTGTAGGCATTGCATATTGTTTAGCTGTCAACAAATTTAGAATTAATGTTTGAATTTTACCTGTAAATTATTTGGAGGTAAAATAATCTCTGAAATCTAATATATGAATATGAAGAATAATTCAATTAAAAATTGTGTTGGGAATCAGACACGTCCTGCAAGCGTTCCGATACCGTGTCTGAAAGTGCTCGCAACGGAAACATTAGGCCAACCCACCTGAGATAACCAATCCCTGTCTAACGAACACCAAGCACAAATAAAGCAAGTATATGGCGGTGACTACGTCACCTGGGCAAATTCCAACCGTTATAACTCAGGTGAAATTACAAGATTGACAAAATCAATGTTGAACCATTTGCATAATAGATTCAACCCCTTCACCACACTCAAGAAGAAAAGAAAGATATTACAATTTAAAGCACTCACCAACCTGTAATACCCCGCTCCCCGTCGGCATTATGTATCAAGGTGAGTGGCCAGAACTTCGTTCTCTGATTCTTGCACGCCTTAATAATAACCTGAGTTTTTGCTTAAAATGTTTTCATAAGAGAATGATAGAACCTGCCTTGCATGTTAATGAACGAACTCAACTAGCTTGTCTTTGAAATGAACAAGTCTGCTTAACGAGAATCCTGAAACGCTTGTCTAAGAGTGCATGAACATGTTCACTATCGTCTATGCTTCGAGAGAACCATATTGTGCCTGAATGTGTTCAAGTGATAAGTCGGATTGCCCCGCAACAACGATAATTGTTCTGATGGTTCGTCTCGTCTGCATACTAGAGTTTATTTGATAGTGTTTCATGTATTCGCATCGGTCGGACAATGGTTTTTTGTGAAGAGCTGAATTGCATGCGTCATTAGCCACCATGGGTCACAACTGCCATTAGCATCAGATGAATGAGTAATTGGTATGCTGTACAACCAGCTGCCAATCTTGAGATACTCGGGGACCGCCCTGCATATAGCTAGTTCATCGTGTTGGCTTGGATAGAGGAAGGGAATGTGTGGGTGCGAGGAAGGGAATGTGTGGCCCGTTCGAATATATCGGGGACGTGATGCCGTGCGAGCCTGGGGTTGTGTCCGCACAAGGCTTCATCGTTTAAGTTTGTTGGCTATCATCGCAACAATCGAGTAAGCAGCGAAAAGGGACATTGTTGCAATGCAATGCATTTAGCCAACTGAGTATTCGGGACAATCGAGGGACTTGGGTTCCTTTATGCAAAGGCATTCGTTCCATACATTATGTCCCCTTATACGATAACATCTCGGGGCACAATCGAAACCAGGATTCCGGGTCTTAGGGACTGAGGCACGCCTATCACTCCCTCGGACGATCCAGTACCTGCAAGCAAGTAAACTATTGGTGGGTCAGCACTTTTATAAGTACTGGTGAGATAAAACAACTGAACAGAAACAAGCATTCACTAAAAACCAATATTAAGTAATTATGTTATAAAACATTACATTACTAGTGATCTTTCTAGATTTACCTATGTTCGTTTCATACAGCAGAAGAACGGAGTCATATTACATTATTTTGGAAACATCTTTGGAAACAGAGTTTCATTTGAATATGCAAGCAAGAAAGCCGTTGTTATGTTTCAGAGTGTGCGCAGCGTGTCTCGTGAGACTCGAGGGTCAAATGTATCGCTAGACATACATGCACATCTTAGGGGCAGTCCTATATCCAAGCCAGCACGATGAGCTAGCTATATGTAGGGCGGTCCCCGAGTATCTCATGATCGGCAGCTGGTTGTACAGCATGCCAATGACTCATTCATCTGATGCTAATGGCAATTGTGACCCATGGTGGCTAATGACGCATGCAGTTCAGCTCTCCCCCCAAAGCCATTGTATGACCGATGTGAATGCATGGAATACTATAAAATAAACTCTAGTATGCAGACGAGACGAACCATTAGAACAGTTATCGTTGTTGCGGGACTATCCGACTTATCACTTGAACACATTCAGGCACAATATGGTTCTCTCGAAGCATAGACGATAGTGAACATGTTCATGCACTCTTAGACAAGCGTTTCAGGATTCTCGTTAAGCAGACTTGTTCATTTCAAAGATAAGCTAGGTGAGTTCGTTCATTAACATGCAAGGCAGGTTCTATCATTCTCTTATGAAAACATTGCAAGTAAAACTCAGGTTATTATTAAGGCGTGCAGAATCAGAGAATAAAGTTCTGCCCACTCACCTTGATACATAATGCCGACGCGGAGCGGGGCATTGCATACTTACCAACCAACAAAAAGTTTCGTCCTCAAAACTTCAAGGATAAACTTCTCAATAATTCGAGCAGTGATAGTTCCATCCCTCGCCGTACTCAATCGAAACAGTCAATCAAATCAAGTTTAGTAAACATTTTGCACTTTGAGAATATCTATGGACTTGTTGTATGGAACGCTCTATTGTAATACCATATCGATAATATTTCAGAGTCATAGCAACGGATTTGGGCCAGAAAATCGATTCCGCTCTGATACCATTATGTCATGCCCCGGCCTCGCGAGAACCGAGGGGCCGCTCGCCCGGACCGCCGCTTCGCTCGCCCCCGCCGGGCCGGATTAAACCGGATGCGAATCAACGTACCTCGGCGCACCGGACGCGAATTACCGCGCCTGTCCCGCAGGTGTGAGAAAGGTAATGTGTGGCCCGTTCGAATATATCGGGGACGTGATGCCGTACGATCCTGGGGTTGTGCCCGCACAAGGCTTCATCGTTTAAGTTTGTTGGTTATCATCGCATCAATCGAGTAAGCAGCAAAAGGGACATTGTTGCAATGCAATGCATTTAGCCAATTGAGTATTCGGGACAATCGAGAGACTTGGGTTCCTTTATGCAAAGGCATCTGTTCCATACATTATGCCCCCTTATACGATAATATCTTGGGGCACAATCGAAACCATGATTCTGGGTCTTAGGGACTGAGGCACGCTTATCTCTCCCTCGGACGATCCAGTACCTGCAAGCAAGTAAACTGTTGGTGGGTCAGCACTTTTATAAGTACTGGTGAGATAAAACAACTGAACAGAAACAAGCATTCACTAAAACCAATACTAAGTAATCATGTTATAAAATATTACATTACTAGTGATCTTTCTAGTTTTACCTATGTTCGTTTCATGCAGCAGAAGAACGGAGTCATATTACATCGTTTTGGAAACATCTTTGGAAACAGAGTTTCATATTGAATATGCAAGCAAGCAAGCAGTTGTTCTGTTTCAGGGTGTGCGCAGCGTGTCTCGTGAGACTCGAGGGTCAAATGCATCGCTAGACACACATGCACATCTTAGGGGCAGTCCTCTATCCAAGCCAACATGATGAGCTAGCTATATGCAGGGCGGTCCCCGAGTATCTCAGGATCGGCAGCTGGTTGTACATCATACCAATGACTCATTCATCTGATGCTAATGGCAGGTATGACCCATGGTGGCTAATGACGCATGCAGTTCAGCTCTCTACCAAAATTCATTGTTCGACCGATGCGAATGCATGGAACACTATCAAATAAACTCTAGTATACGGACGAGATGAAACATCAGAATAGTTATCGTTGTTGCGTGGCAATCTGACTTATCACTTGAACACATTCAGGCATAATATGGTTCTCTCGAAGCATAGACGATAGTGAACATGTTCATGCACTCTTAGACAAGCATTTCAGTATTCTGGTTAAGCAGACTTGTTCATTTCAAAGACAAGCTAGGTGAGTTCATTCATTAACATGCAAGGCAGCTTCTATCATTCTCTTATAAAAACATTACAAGCAAAAACTCAGGTTATTATTAAGGCGTGCAAGAATCAGAAAATGAAGTTCTGCCCACTCACCTTGATACATAATGCCGATGCGGAGCGGGGCATTACACGTAGCACCTTTTATACCACTGGGATCCTGCCAACATCAATGAAACGGCTGTGACCAAAGTTCTTGACTATCAGCCTCATCGTTAGTCTTGGATGTCTGTCCTTGACTTTCGTCTTCCACCAAAATGTGTTAACGTTTCGACGGACTTATTCACCCTTGGCTGGTCTAACCAAGCGGACGGTACGATTCTTCCGAGATTCGAACTCCTAAATCTGCCAACCTTCATATCCGAACTTGAAGCTCCTCCATACACATGTGTCCTCGAGCAGAACATCACGGACTGTGCATGTCGTCGATGACCCACAGCTCCCCCGGAACTGTGTGAATGGTGACGCTCCCGCCTCAGATTGGGTTTGTTGTAAACCTTGATCTCTTCCCAGGCCTCGAACTGCTGAAACCAATATCGCTCCGTGAAGCTTTGGCAAACCACCCGTCGCCAAAATTGGATTCGTGAAGCAACCCCTACCTGGAGACCGACCAATTGTTATGGGACCGACATACTGACCCTCAATCTTTAGCTCATCACCATTCTTTGATTTTTTCGATGAATCGAATCCTCCGTAATCCTCAAAGTAACTCAAAGTCCCTCCTCAGCAAGTTCCCAATGATCCAACTCCTGTCGAATACCCCTCGAGCCTCCATCAGATGTTTGTGGTCTGCTTGTACAACTCAGCGGCTTGAGCCTGTACATGCCACAACATAAATCTCATCGAGCTAGCAGTTGGAAACCCTTCGTAAGCATCCAATCTTTATTCCCAAACAAACTGGGATAGCCTCATCCACCTGCCTCCCTACCGAAACCAAGTTGTAGCAAAAACTCGGTACACGTCACACATTCTTGAGAACGGGCTTCTCACCAAGCTCCGATGTCAAGTGCACATCACCGATGCCTAGAAATGCATATGTCCCCTTGTTGTCCATCTTCACAAGTCTAAACTTGCCGCCGTGGTATGACATGAAGATCCTCCTATATGGAGTGGCATGATACGATGTCCCCGTGTCCATGACCTAATCACCATCATGACACATGCTACACAGTTCCTTTGTATCGATTGTTGTGATGATATGATCTTCCATAGCTGTGAGATCCTCCTGATCATCCTTGCCTTTCGCCTTCTCAACTTTGAGCTTCATGCAGTCCCTCTTGATATGACCCCTTTTGCCGCAGTGATAACAGCCCTCATTATGTAACGACCTATTTCGTTCAAGCGGATAGCCAATTCAAATGGCACAAGGGCAACGACCTGACCCTATTTGCTTAGTGAGAAGACTCATTTGAGGCAAAGTATTTCTAGAATTGGCCCTTCAGAAGTTTAGACTTAGACTTTCAAAGGCTCACTAGGAGTATCGCTCGACCGAGATGAATCATCGTTAGGGTGGGTGGCTACGATAAACTTGTCTTTTCTTAGCCAACACACTTAATCTAACGCCCCGCTCCGCGCCGGCGTTATGTATCAAGGTGAGTGGGCAGAACTTCGTTCTCTGATTCTTGCATGCCTTAATAATAACCTGAGTTTTTGCTTGCAATATTTTCTTAAGAGAATGATAGAACCTTCCTTGCATGTTATTGAACGAACTCACCTAGCTTGTATTTGAAACAATGTCTGCTTAACGAGAATCCTGAATCGCTTGCTTAGAATGCATGAACATGTTCACTATCGTCTATGCTTCGAGAGAACCATACTGTGCCTGAACGTGTTCAAGTGATAAGTCGGATTGCCCCGCAACAACGATTGTATTCTGATGGTTCGTCTCGTCTGCATACTAGAGTTTATTTGATAGTGTTTCATGCATTCGCACGCGGTCGGACAATGGCTTTTGGTGGAGAGCTGAACTGCATGATTCATCCACCATGGGTCACAGCTGCCATTAGCATCAGAGAATGAGTCATTGGTATGTTGTTCCACCAGCTGCCGATCCTGAGATACTCGGGGACCGCCATGCATATAGCTAAGTCATTGTGTTGGCTTGGATAGTGACTGCCCCTAAGAATGTGCATTGTGTGTCTAGCTATGCATCTGACCCTCGAGTCGCACGAGACACGCTGCGCACACCCTGGAACATGAACGGTTTGCTTGCTTGCATATTCAATATGAAACTGTTTCCAAACATGTTTCTAAACAAGTAAATCGACTCTGCTAGAACTGCATGAAACGAACCTAGGTAAAACTAGAAAGATCACTAGTAATGTAATATTTTATAACATGATTACTTAGTGCTCGTTTGAGTGAATGCTTGTTTCTGTTCAGTTGATTTATCTCACCAGTACTTGTATAAAGTGCTGACCCACCAACAGTTTACTTGCTTGCAGGTACTGGATCGTCCGAGGAAGCGATAGGCGTGCCACAGTCCCTAAGATCCGGAATCCTGGTTTCGATTGTTGCCCCGAGAATGCTATCGTATAAGGGGGCATAATGTATGGAACGAACGTGTGCCTTTGCTAAAGGAAACCCAAGTTGCCTCGATTGTCCCGAACACTCAGTTGGCTAAATGTATTGCATTACAATCAGTCCCTTTCCGCTGTTCACTCGATTGATGCGATGATAGCCAACTATCAACTTAAACGATTGGCCTTGCACGGGCGCAACCCCAGGCCCGTGCGGCATCACGTCCCCCGAAAGCTCGAACGGGCCATTCGCATAGCTCCCTTCCTCCCTCGTACCCGCGGGACGGGCGCGGTGATTCGCGTTCGGCGCGCCGAGGCACGGTGATTCATGCCCGGTTCGTTAATCCCGGCCGTACGGGGCGGGGCAGCGCGGAGCGGCGGCCCGGGCGGGTCCGGGGCGTGACAGAATGGTATCAGAGTGGAATCGATTCTTCTGGCCCAAAATCTGTTGCTAAGACTCTGAGTCGATATGGTTTTGCAAAGAGCGTTCCATACAATAAGTCCATAAATATTCTCAAAGTGCAAAATATTTCCTGAACTTGAATTGCTTGATTGTTTCGATTGAGTACGGCGAGGGACGGCACTATCGCTACTCGGGATATCGAGAAGTTTATCCTTGAAGTTTCGAGGACAAAACTTTTTGTTGGTTGGTAAGTATGTAACGCCCCGCTCCGCACCGGCGTTATGTATCAAGGTGAGTGGGCAGAACTTCGTTCTCTGATTCTTGCACGCCTTAATAATAACCTGAGTTTTTGCTTGCAATGTTTTCTTAAGAGAATGATAGAACCTGCCTTGCATGTTATTGAACGAACTCACCTAGCTTGTATTTGAAACAATGTCTGCTTAACGAGAATCCTGAATTGCTTGCTTAGAATGCATGAACATGTTCACTATCGTCTATGCTTCGAGAGAACCATACTGTGCCTGAACGTGTTCAAGTGATAAGTCGAATTGCCCCGCAACAACGATTGTATTCTGATGGTTCGTCTCGTCTGCATACTAAAGTTTATTTGATAGTGTTCCATGCATTCGCACGCGGTCGGACAATGGCTTTTGGTGGAGAGCTGAACTGCATGCGTCATCCACCATGGGTCACAGCTGCCATTAGCATCAGAGAATGAGTCATTGGTATGTTGTTCCACCAGCTGCCGATCCTGAGATATTCGGGGACCGCCCTGGATATAGCTAAGTCATTGTGTTGGCTTGGATAGTGACTGCCCCTAAAAATGTGCATTGTGTGTCTAGCTATGCATCTGACCCTCGAGTCGCACGAGACACGCTGCGCACACCCTGGAACATGAACGGTTTGCTTGCTTGCATATTCAATATGAAACTGTTTCCAAACATGTTTCTAAACAAGTAAATCGACTCTGCTAGAACTGCATGAAACGAACCTAGGTAAAACTAGAAAGATCACTAGTAATGTAATGTTTTATAACATGATTACTTAGTGCTCGTTTGAGTGAATGCTTGTTTCTGTTCAGTTGATTTATCTTACCAGTACTTGTATAAAGTGCTGACCCACCAACAGTTTACTTGCTTGCAGGTACTGGATCGTCCGAGGAAGCGATAGGCGTGCCACAGTCCCTAAGACCCGGAATCCTGGTTTTGATTGTTGCCCCGAGAATGCTATCGTATAAGGGGGCATAATGTATGGAACGAACGTGTGCCTTTGCTAAAGAAAACCCAAGTTGCCTCGATTGTCCCGAACACTCAGTTGGCTAAATGCATTGCATTACAACAAGTCCCTTTCCGCTGCTTACTCGATTGATGCGATGATAGCCAACTATCAACTTAAACGATTGGCCTTGTACGGGCGCCACCCCAGGCCCGTGCGGCATCACGTCCCTCGAAAGCTCGAACGGGCCATTCGCATAGCTCCCTTCCTCCCTCGCACCCGCGGGATGGGCGCGGTGATTCGCGTCCGGCGCGCCGAGGCACGGTGATTCCTGCCCGGTTCGTTAATCCCGACCGTACGGGGCGGGGCTGGGCGGAGCGGCAGCCCGGGCGGGTCCGGGGCGTGACACTTAATATATGGATGATACTTGCTAGTCGCTAGGTGAATCACGCATTGCATGCTAATAAAGAATACAACGCACCTAGCTAAGGAAATAATCCCATCTTGTATTGCTTGTGTTAGAACATAGAAATAAAACTTGGCTTATAATCAGACCCTTGAATGCTACCTTAGCTTCGTGTAAGTAGACCCCACTATGCCTCGAGTAGATCATTAAATACTATTCGTAGTACACTGTTTCACTCGTTTACACTACTCGCCTTAAGAACTATGTCGCTCGATACGTCCTTGTACGGCTTCACGCCTCGCACTACCCCTTGGACCCGTGCTAAACGTAAAGGCTTATGTTCTAAAGTACACTATACAATATGTTTCCTTATGCTTATGTTTCCAACAAATGCATGCTTGCCTGTTTACATTATAACTTGCACTCGTTTGCCTTGTTTTAGTGCTTGTCATATGAATTCAAGCCATGAACCCCGGTAACACTATCTTGTCTTCTATTCATCTAAGTTCCCCGGAAGACTATCAAATAGTCATTCCGTGCAAGTATGAACCTGAAAGTATTCGGGACCGTTGGGTCGCCAAGGCATCTTCGAACCAGGGGATTGCACCATGTCAAGTTTAACTCTGAATGAGAATTATGTCAAGTAAAGCAAGAATCATAGCTCATGGAGCATACTCGTTCTGAACAAGAATCAAGAATCAACATGTCATGAATCCCGTAAATCTGAGACCCTATAATTGCATGGTCATAGACAACTCGTGCACGAGGTAATAACATGGATTCCTCGGACGATCATCAGGGCACTGAGATCTTACCGTCCTAGGAGAAATATGGGTATTGCATGGCCAAATCGGTAGGATACTCCCCGATTTGGGGCGACATAATAGATTAAGTGGACGGGCATGGGTCACAGCTGCCATTAGCATCAGAGAATGAGTCATTGGTATGTTGTTCCACCAGCTGCCGATCCTGAGATATTCGGGGACCGCCCTGGATATAGCTAAGTCATTGTGTTGGCTTGGATAGTGACTGCCCCTAAGAATGTGCATTGTGTGTCTAGCTATGCATCTGACCCTCGAGTCGCACGAGACACGCTGCGCACACCCTGGAACATGAACGGTTTGCTTGCTTGCATATTCAATATGAAACTGTTTCCAAACATGTTTCTAAACAAGTAAATCGACTCTGCTAGAACTGCATGAAATGAACCTAGGTAAAACTAGAAAGATCACTAGTAATGTAATATTTTATAACATGATTACTTAGTGCTCGTTTGAGTGAATGCTTATTTCTGTTCAGTTGATTTATCTTACCAGTACTTGTATAAAGTGCTGACCCACCAACAGTTTACTTGCTTGCAGGTACTGGATCGTCCGAGGAAGCGATAGGCGTGCCACAGTCCCTAAGACCCGGAATCCTGGTTTCGATTGTTGCCCCGAGAATGCTATCGTATAAGGGGGCATAATGTATGGAACGAACGTGTGCCTTTGCTAAAGGAAACCCAAGTTGCCTCGATTGTCCCGAACACTCAGTTGGCTAAATGCATTGCATTACAACAAGTCCCTTTCCGCTGCTTACTCGATTGATGCGATGATAGCCAACTATCAACTTAAACGATTGGCCTTGTACGGGCGCCACCCCAGGCCCGTGCGGCATCACGTCCCTCGAAAGCTCGAACGGGCCATTCGCATAGCTCCCTTCCTCCCTCGCACCCGCGGGATGGGCGCGGTGATTCGCGTCCGGCGCGCCGAGGCACGGTGATTCGTGCCCGGTTCGTTAATCCCGGCCGTACGGGGCAGGGCAGGGCGGAGCGGCAGCCCGGGCGGGTCCGGGGCGTGACACTTAATATATGGATGATACTTGCTAGTCGCTAGGTGAATCACGCATTGCATGCTAATAAAGAATACAACGCACCTAGCTAAGGAAATAATCCCATCTTGTATTGCTTGTGTTAGAACATAGAAATAAAACTTGGCTTATAATCAGACCCTTGAATGCTACCTTAGCTTCGTGTAAGTAGACCCCACTATGCCTCGAGTAGATCATTAAATACTATTCGTAGTACACTGTTTCACTCGTTTACACTACTCGCCTTAAGAACTATGTCGCTCGATACGTCCTTGTACGGCTTCACGCCTCGCACTACCCCTTGGACCCGTGCTAAACGTAAAGGCTTATGTTCTAAAGTACACTATACAATATGTTTCCTTATGCTTATGTTTCCAACAAATACATGCTTGCCTGTTTACATTATAACTTGCACTCGTTTGCCTTGTTTTAGTGCTTGTCATATGAATTCAAGCCATGAACCCCGGTAACACTATCTTGTCTTCTATTCATCTAAGTTCCCCGGAAGACTATCAAATAGTCATTCCGTGCAAGTATGAACCTGAAAGTATTCGGGACCGTTGGGTCGCCAAGGCATCTTCGAACCAGGGGATTGCACCATGTCAAGTTTAACTCTGAATGAGAATTATGTCAAGTAAAGCAAGAATCATAGCTCATGGAGCATACTCGTTCTGAACAAGAATCAAGAATCAACATGTCATGAATCCCGTAAATCTGAGACCCTATAATTGTATGGTCATAGACAACTCGTGCACGAGGTAATAACATGGATTCCTCGGACGATCATCAGGGCACTGAGATCTTACCGTCCTAGGAGAAATATGGGTATTGCATGGCCAAATCGGTAGGATACTCCCCGATTTGGGGCGACATAATATATTAAGTGGACGGGCCCTTGGTAGTGCATCCTAAACTTGGATAACCCATCTGAATCCAATATCTATGGTAGTCTCTCCATATTTAGTTGGGATGGTGGGTAACGCCCAATGACTCTTGCGCTACATCTCATCTTCGTCTGAGACTATGCATCATTCTTTATAGCTAAGCCAATGACCTCATGTTCATATAGATAAGTCATCCTCGCTTAGAGGTAATCTGCGTACGAGTTTTTGTATCGCATCCAGTAATCTGAAACACTTGAACGATTATTATTTTAAGGTATCTGTATGTATTAAACACCTGAGAATCTATTGCATCACGCCTGAGTATCTGTTTAACTCGTGCACCTGAATCAGAACTCCGCTCATGACACTCGTATTTTCTTATGCTATTTGACTTGGCTTTCATATATATATATTCGTGCTTAGTTTAACTTGGTTTTATCATTGGAAAGGGAAAGAAGAATGGTAAGTTGGTAAGTATCGTCATGTTACTTATATATCGTACGGCATATTGCCACATGAGTTAGGCTTTATATTATGCCATAAAACTGATCTTAAGGCAAGACTAGAAAGATAACTTAATAGACGTTGCATGGAACCTATATAATGTGTTTAGATTTGTTGAGTGGGCGAGAAGCCTCCCCACCAGTGCATTCATGTACTGATAACCCACCAGATTTCTTGTAGGGTACGGAAGAACCTCATTCGGTGTGAAAACTCCTTCGTGCGAGCTAAGGCATAGAGTTCGCTCTGGAGCCTTGGAACGTTGTGTCCAAAACTGAAGAATATATACAAGACATAATGTTAAAACATTACCTATGCATCATTCCATAATTGTAGCCACTTGGCACGCTTTTATCGTTTCAGAGAGAGAGGCTTGAGCGACTTGTAATCTCGGTCTAGCGCCACTTATAATATTTGTTTAATATCAATAAAGTGCTTGTTTTACTTCTATACTTATGTTATTCAATGCTTCCGCTATTGACGATTGTGTGAACTTATTACCAATCGCATGTTCGTTTCTTATTCTGCTGTATTCGGACTATCTATGAGACTCTGTGGCTTAGTTATTTTATCGCATATTCGAATCATGGCCTTGCACGATCGCAAATTATGCTCGTGTGGTATTCATGTCCAGATGGGAACGATCGTCCTACTGGAGCGATGACGTAGTTTTTTGTGCCTAGCGGGGACGACCGATTCCTGGGGGAGATCGGGGCGTGACACCTTGCGGTCCTAAGTCGCAAGATCTCGAGAACTCCCCCTATCATCGCTTATGACTTGGGTCTTTCTTTCCCGTAGGAAGCCACAAGAGCGAACTCCTACGACGATTCTAATTTCTTACGTCATATCTCCTCGTTCAACAAGCTGCTTTTGACTGCCTCCATCATGACAACACCACCAGGCACTGAGTTACTTACCGTCACATCTAATATCCCCCAGCTTTCCAGCAGAGAACTCAAAAGCAAAAGGGCCTGAAGCTCATCCTCAATGAATATCTTTATCGCAGACAGCTGATTGATGATGCCCTTAACCTCGTTAAGATGTTGTGTCACCGGTGCCCCCTTCGTGTACTTAGAGAATTGACGAGTTAGCGAATAAGAAATGACTTATTGCCAGCCGTCCTCCTTTCGTATAATAAATGTAGTTCCACAATGATTTTGTAGAACTCTCCATGGATACGTGGTGAAACACAGAGTCATCCAGCCATTAGCGGATGAATCTAACAGCCTTGCGATCCAGTCGTTTCCAATCATTAGCACCTTTGTCCGTCGACTTGGCACTATGACCTTCCAATGGACCATGTAAGTCCTTGCACCAGATTAGATCCCCCACCTTTGGCTTCCAAATTGCTGAGTTTCCCCCTGTGAGGGTGATCATACAAGTGTTCATCTTCTCTGTAGACATAGTTGCCAGAACAAAAAACCAGTAGCTCTAATACCATATGTTGGGAATCAGACATGCCCTGTAAGCGTTCCGATACCGTGTCTGAGAGTGCCCGTAGCAAAAATTTAGGCCAACCCACCTGAGATAACCAACCCCTGTCTAACGAATACCAAGCATAGATAAAGACAAGTAAATGGCGGTGACCATGTCACCTGGACAAATCCCAACCTTTATAACTCAAGTGAAATTAAAAAATTGACAAAATCAATGTTGAACCATTTGCCCTAATAGATTCAACCCCCTCAGCACACTCAAGAAAAAAAAAGATTATAATTGAAATAACTCACCAAACCATACAACCTTTATAACTCAAGTAAAATTACAAAATTGACAAAATCAATGTTGAACCATTTGCCCTAATAGATTCAACCCCCTCACCACACTCAAGAAAAAAAAGATTATAATTGAAATAACTCACCAAACCATAGCAATTTCCCTGAACGAAGGCGACGACTCCTCGATCAGATCTTTTTCTTTCTACTATCTTGGATGGCGAAGTCCTAAGAGCAAAGCACGGACTTTCTCTTAGATTTTTTTGTGGACGAGCACCCCGAATCTCCAACTTGTGTTATTTTTGTTCCTCCACCCTCCTTCTATATTTATAGGATGAGAAATCATATTTTAGGTCATAATAGGATTTCTTAAATAGAAAACCTTAAAATAAGAATTATATTCCACCTAAAATAGCCCAACACCAATTATGGATGTCCAAATATGCTAAAATTAAATATTTGATATAAATTTAAAATCTAATCAAACCTTACATTTAATGTAGATTTTCAAATTATATCAAATCAAATCTTTGACTATATCTGGACTCCTAAATTTACCAAACCCAAACGACCCTAACAAATTGGTCCGATTAGAGGTATTTAGAGATATTCCACTCGTGGTCTCGGGAATCTGCTTATTTTTATTTAAATATTTATATTAAAAAATAGCTCGTTTAACCAGCAAAATCCAAAAAAAAAACTACTCGGTCAAAGTTATGTCTCATTATCACTCTTATATTATCATCATTATAATTTTTAAGCCTTCTTCCATATATCCAAATGAGATCGACTATAGAGCATAATGAATTTTCACAATTTTTTTAACAAAGTGTAATTATGATCTACTACCGACCTAACATTAACATTCCATAATGGTATCAAATTTCTCGCTATGAAAGCAATGAGCATGAACCAGCTATCTTATAAACCTAGGCGACAAGTTGTCAAGTAGGTAGATTATATTTTGGATTACAATTTAGACTAACTGCATGTCATGACCCGCACCCGGTATAGGGGCACGAGTGCGCGGGTACGTCCAGCCTACGTCGCAGTATCGACAGTAGAACGCTGTCTAGGTCACAATAATACTATATAACTAAATACCTTTCAATGATATCAATCTCCATAAGGAGGACAATATACATCTCACAATAGCTCATAATGTAAACTCAATCACAACATCTATAAGAGTATAAAGGCACGATAAAAGATGAGAGGAATGACATAGTTAAACACCATGTCTCAAAATATAGATAAATCACAGTCTAGCTGTCCAACATAAAGTCTCCACAAGTCTCAATTTAAACTTAACATAAGTCTAAACATAAACTAAAATAAATCTCAATAAGTCTCATATGCATAATATAAATACTATCTAGATAGCTACATGTAATGTCTCCTCTAAAGGAATAGTCTCCTCTAAGATTTCTGGTGTGTAGTCTGCATCTATACCCGGTCCATAGTGTGTAGTACAGAAATCCTCAAGATCCTCTGAAAAAAATATCCAGTCAGAATTGGAACGAAGTACAAGCACTAACAGCAGTTCCACTTATATTGACAAAAATTATAACACAGTATAAAGAAATACAAGACATATTTGAATACTGGCAATAAGAAATACTGGAATAATGAAGTACTGGAATAAGAAAATACTGGAATAAAGAAATACTAGAACATATCATCATCAATGTACATCTAGCAATGAAATAGAAATACAAGTGCACGCTAGAACAATGAACTGGTATATAAGTGAATGCTAGAATCATGACTAGAACATAAGGAATACTAGAGATACATGTCACGAACATCTAACAAAGTGTGTGAAACATCAGCATATCATGTGATCGTCTTGGGACTTATCAGGCTTGCTATGTATGACTATCTATGATTCATGTAAGGTCAGGCTAACCATCCGGATAGCTATGATGCGAGCAATAGTCAGGCTAGTCACACATAACAGGCTATGAGGCATGTAATGGTCAGGCTGCACCGACGTGAGGTGTGGGTGAGCTATGATGCATGTAAAGTTTGGGTATGATCACATAAGCTACTAATATTTTCCCGTTTTCTCCAGCTAGCATGATGGATCCCAATCACGACTCCTCGTGACAGGTCTCGATAATGCCAACTCGTGTAAACAACAGTGTCAGAGTCATGTACGCTATACAACAAGAGTTATAGAGATAATCAAAATAATGGAAATTGTCAGAGAATGTACTCGCATGTGGTCCTTAGCTGGCAATACCAATATCCGGATTCCAAAGTATCGTCTGAATGATCCAACAGTCCTATAGACATACCATATAATACAATATTGCATAAGACATTACACTACACACACAATCAAACATAATGATCTCAGAGACTACGCTAGGGGGTCATGTCTGTAGTTGTTGTGCATAACAGACAGTCAATGGTACGGTCTTGCCAGTACGTCAGTGTACATATGGCAGTCTGCTATCATGCTACGTGGTCACAGGTCAATATAACTACGGGGTATCCGTAGTTATACTCGGTCATCTAGTACATAGATATATAATATATTTTTTTATCTATCATATACATTAGTACTTAATTAATTTACAATTATAACAGATACATTTATATACATACTTTAATAGAATTAGTACTATACACATAGATATATTAGCCCTGTACTAGGGATACATGTTCAATACATATATGTTGTATATATATACTTAATTTGAGAATTACACTATATATATATATATAGTAATCGGGCTCATATACATATAGATATATACTATGTACATACAATCATACCCATACACCATCATATACTAAATACCATGTCTAAATACGTATGCAATATGACGGTAAAGTACGCTGGTGCGCATACGTGTACATGCACGCGAGGGGGAAAATCGAACCTGGGTATGCGAAAATGAGGGGTTCGATGTCGAGGTGGCTGCTGCCAAGGTGTGGGAGCGCTGACAGGCGGTCGTGGCGAGCTTCCAGCGTGCTTCTGGCGAGTGGAAGCGGGGTCGAGATCCGCTCAGGCGAGTGCTGGCGGTTGCAGGCAAGTCAATCAGTCGGTCGGCGGTGGGTTCAGGCGTTCGTGGGGAGTGGGATGGTTAGTCGAGTGGGAACGAGGTTGGCGGGTCCTTCGGTCGGAAATGGTCGGTGGCCGGTGGAGCATTGTCTGGGCGGTGGAGAATGGTGAGGCAGCTTCGGCTCCGGCGGGATCGGGTTCAGCGGCTTCTGGGTGCAGCGGGGTCGGGAAAGTTGTCGTGTGGAGGAGACGACGGTTGACAGTTGGGATGGCGAGGTCCGGCGCTGTGCAGGTCAGGCATTTCAACGGTGCTCCGGTCGGGTCGTCGACGGGGTGCAGCGATCGGGACAGCGGGTCAGGCGGTTCAGACGATGGGATTCTCCGGTCGAGTGGCTCGGCTTCAGGCGATCGAAAGCGGGCGGGTTCAGTCGACGGGCTCCGGCATTCTCCGATCGACGAGAGGAGGGGTGAAGGCGGGGACAGCGGGTCGCTGCTAGCGGGATGGGGCGGTCGAGTACACCGGTGGAAGTGGGGGTTATGGATGAGTCCGGCGGTGGTCAGCGTCTGTGGAGGAAACGACGAGGTCGTGTGGGCGGCGTTAGTCAGAATGGCATCGGGAAAAATAGGGGAGATGGTGATTTGGTCGGCTGGGAGATTAGTTTAGGTTAAAAGGAGAAAAAGTAAAGTAGATATGTGTATATATATAGGTAGTGGAATTTGGGTTGACCTATAATTTGGCTTGGTCAAAGCCCTCTTGGAATTGGGCCTTCTCATGGGTATTTCAATGGCTAGGATTTAAATAAATTCAAAAGAAATTGCTAGAAATACATTGGTTCAATGGTTTGAAGCCATGGTTCAAGGAGGTTGATGTTGCAATTGCACACTCCCAAAAATTATGGAAAATTATACATAAAGGGGAAATAGGTTTATTTATGTGTCGTGTCCAACGGGGTGGATACCTTAATGCACTTGTGCACAAAAGTGCCCAATAGATGGAAATTTACACAAAATTGGGTTTATGGTTTTAATTGGTTAAAATAAATACAATATGTATTTTAAAATTAATTAGAAGTACAAGAGACTAAAATTAAGTGGGACACAAGTATCATGAATAAAATAGACTCAAAATAGAATATTACCCTAATTTGGGTTGCTCAAAATGGGTCAAGATTGTGTCTTCAATTTCGATTGGAACACACAAGGACACAAGGTTTGTTTGGTATAGAATTAAATATAGTCGTTTGCGAGAATATTGTTCGCCTAAAATGAAGCACAACAAAACATAGTTATTGTAGCACCCCGTTCTCCCGGTGCGGAGATCGCGGCTAAGAAACACTAGACGGTATCGTTCGATCGGGATAGATTAAATTAAGAACTCGTCCTCGTTATGGATTTGTTTCTTCGAAATCGATTCCCATATTCAGTGGACTGCGCCCCAAGGATCGGCTTAGCGGCAGAGTCAGGAGGGACCTCTCCGCTGCTATCTTTTATTGCCTCAGTTTTCGATGTTGCTTGTTGCTTTCGTGCTTTGAGTTGGTTTTGGGATTTGCTTGTTTTCCTTGAACGATTTCGATGGTCTTCATTGTTTTCGTTCATTGACTTGCACTTCTATTCCGAGATTGGAAAGAGAGAAAGAAGTATTAATCGAGTTGTTCGTGTGCAGGTGAACGAGCAGTAGGCGGCTTGCGAGCGGAGTCGTGAAGCGCCTTTTTCCTTCTCCTTCCATCAATCTAAATGAGTGGCTACCAACCCGATTAGCTAGCCCTGCTTCCAAGCTTTACATCTAATAAATCTGCATTCTTCTTTGCCCCGATCAAACGATACCAAGTAATAATAAAAGAAACCAAGATAAAAAAGGGAATAGACTTGGTTATTATGCTTGTCAATCAAACCTGTGAACTGTTGCCTTATCGTATGCTTGTTCGTACAAATGTTCTATGAATTATGCTAAGTATGACACACACCATGTATTGTGCATAATTGTTCAGGGAGGCTATGCTAAATAAATCATGAATTACTACTTGTCGTGTACTCGTGTTCTTGCACTCGTGTTGCCTCAAATGCATGAATTGTTAACTTGTTAATCGTGTTCGATCATGGACAACTTGTGCACAAGGTATAGTTCTGCGGACGGTCGCTGGGGCACTGGCACCGATCCGATCCGGGCGAAACTCGTGTAAGTCATCGTGTACGGGACAAGATGGCTTGCAGCGCCTCGTGTACTATCGTTGCATGCTATCCGTGTCTCGGACTAGTCCACTATGGCAATCATGCCAGTGATCATCGTGTATATTTAAACCTGTTGCAAACTAACTTGTGTCTTCATGGCAGGGAAGGCATGGTAAGTATTGTGCAGGTAATTCAGACGGGCAGGTAAAAATCCACCGAACGGTGGCACGTTCATTTCAGTAAATTCTATATGCTGCTTACTTGTAAATGAACTAAGGCAAGATAGAAACCCACAAAATATGCATGCTTCATTAAAATAACGTGTTGATTGGTATAGTCAGGCTAGCTCGCCTTCACCAGTATGTTTCGACATGCTGACCCTCGTTGAAACAGGTTCTCCGCACTAAGGCGAACCGAGCGAGGAGCCGAAGTCGTCTTCCCGATCCAGTCCAGCTGTTGGCGCATCTTCACCGCGCCCCTTGAAGCATTTCGAAGACAGGAGCTTGCAACTCTTCATACACAAATGCAGCTCCGTGGCAAAGCTATCCTCCAGCCTGGAGGTCTTTATCATTTTGAGTTTATAAAGGGATGTAATGTACAGGACTACTATCTCATTTTGAGTCATCTCTTTTGTAAGCCGTTCGGCATATTAGTTGGCTCATTCAGGAGTTTGTAATAGATGTTCATTATCAATAAAGAGAACTTTTTCATGTTTCAAATCTGTGTTTCAATTTATCTGCATACTCTGAATATGTGCTTGCTATGCAAATCATTAAAGCCTTGTGCGGGCGCAACCCCAGGCCCGCACGGCGGTCACGATTCGGGGGACGCCTCAAACGATTCTACGGAATCGGGTCATGACATAGTGGTATCAGAGCACAGATTCAAAGTTCCTTAGACTTCATGCTGGAAAAGTTCCTTTAACGATCAAATTCCTGTGCGAACTCTTGAACTCGCTAGGCCAAAATGAGATACGTTCATGCAATAAGTCCATAATACATTATGATTCTAATGTAATTTACCTTCTTTTGAAGGAATGGCTCCAGCGTAATCTGCAGCGTAAACACCGGACGAAACGCAAGGCCAAGAAAGTAGTTCGGGTACTTCAAGAAGTTCAAGGAGCCAGCGAGCCGCGCCAAGCATCGATCCCATCCAGAAAATATTGTGGATGTTGGAGGAAAACCAACATAGGGACGAGGCTCGCTATGAACGGGCCGAGAAGCCGGCGGAAGAGAGTCAGCTCAAGTTTCAAGACAATATAGAAGCACGATTCTCAGTCCAACAGAAGCAGGTGGATGCCCTGCAACAGATCGTTCAGACTTTGGCTTCCAACCATTCTTCGGCAAGAACGCCGACTCCTGTGGAACAGCCCGTGCTTGAAGTAGAGACACCGCAAATTCCAAGACCGAGGGACGTGACTACCTTCGACTTTGGCCACTTCAAGAAAGTCTGCAACACCCCATTCAACGGGACTGAGGACCCAGTCATAGCTCTAGATTGGTTGGCCGAACTTGAAGATCGCTTTGCTCTGCTAGAGGTCCCCGAAGAGAAGCGCGTCGCCTGCACGCAACTACAGCTCTGCCTTAATGCGCACGATTGGTGCGACGTGCATCGACGATCTCTCCAATTTGATCACGGAGAGGAGGCGATCTCGTGGACGACTTTTCGTGCCGCGTTCGAAGAGGAGTTTGTACCCCCTTCAGTACAACGTCAAATGGAGAACGAGTTCGTGTAACTGAGGCAAGGCAGTATGACAGTTAAAGAGTACTCCGCCGAATTCAACCGACTCTCCAAATTCGCTAGGGCCTATTTACCTGATGTAGCGAGTCGAGCAAGAAGGTTTGAAGGTAGACTACGCCCTGTCATCCATTCGCACGTAGCCGTCCATCAGTATCGTACAATGTATGAAGTCATGAATCACGCCCTATCTCTTGAACCGTACTATCCTCACGTTCCTGCCGGCGCTGTACATACCTACAATCACAAACGCCAAAGCGACGAGAGAGGAAATACTGCTGCAAAATGCCCTAACAACGGAGGGCACCAAAGAGGGAACCCAGGGCCATCGTGTAATTTCTGTAAAAAGTGTGGACACACAGCCAACAATTGTCGCTTGAGACTTGGGTTATGCCCAGCTTGTGGACAATCAGGCCATGCCATTAATTCCTGTCCGAACCTTCCTGATCGTCGTCCCCAACGAAATGCTCCCTAATGGTAGGTCCTATTCTTAAGTTTCGGGACAAAACTTCCAATTAGTTGGGTAGGATGTAGCGCCCCGTTCTCCCGGTGCGGAGATCGCGGCTAAGAAACACTAGACGGTATCGTTCGATCGGGATAGATTGAATTAAGAACTCGTACTCGTTATGGATTTGTTTCTTCGGAATCGATTCCCATATTCAGTGGACTGCGCCCCAAGGATCTGCTTAGCGGCAGAGTCAGGAGGGACCTCTCCGCTGCTATCTTTTATTGCCTCGGTTTTTGATGTCGCTTGTTGCTTTCGTGTTTTGAGTTGGTTTTGGGATTTGCTTGTTTTCCTTGAACGGTTTCGATGGTCTTTATTGTTTTTGTTCATTGACTTGCACTTCTATTTCGAGATTGGAAAGAGAGGAAGAAGTATTAATCGAGCTGTTCGTGTGCAGGTGAACGAGCAGTAGGCAGCTTGCGAGCGGAGTCGTGAAGCGCCTCTTTCCTTCTCCTTCCATCAATCTAATTGAATGGCTACCAACCCGATTAGCTAGCCCTGCTTCCAAGCTTCACATCTAATAAATCTGCATTTTTCTTTGCCCCGATCAAACGATACCAAGTAATAATAAAAGAAACCAAGATAAAAAAGGGAATAGACTTGGTTATTATGCTTGTCAATCAAACCTGTGAACTGTTGCCTTATCGTATGCTTGTTCGTGCAAATGTTCTATGAATTATGCTAAGTATGACACACACCTTGTATTGTGCATAATTGTTCAGGGAGGCTATGCTAAATAAATTATGCATTACTACTTGTCGTGCACTCGTGTTCTTGCACTCGTGTTGCCTCAACTGCATGAATTATTAACTTGTTAATCGTATTCGATCATGGACAACTTGTGCACAAGGTATAGCTCTGCGGACGGTCGCTGGGGCACTGGCACCGATCCGATCCGGGCGGAACTCGTGTAATAATCATCGTGTACGGGACAAGATGGCTTGCAGCGCCTCGTGTACTATCGTTGCATGCTATCCGTGTCTCGGACTAGTCCACTATGACAATCATGCCAGTGATCATCGTGTATATTTAAACCTGTTGCAAACTAACTTGTGTCTTCATGGCAGGGAAGGCATGGTAAGTATTGTGCAGGTAATTCAGACGGGCAGGTAAAAATTCACCGAACGGTGGCACGTTCATTTCAGTAAATTCTATATGCTGCTTACTTGTAAATGAACTAAGGCAAGATAGAAACCCACAAAATATGCATGCTTTATTAAAACAACGTGTTGATTGGTATAGTCAGGCTAGCTCGCCTTCACCAGTATGTTTCGACATGCTGACCCTCGTTGAAACAGGTTCTCCGCACTAAGGCGAACCGAGCGAGGAGCCGAAGTCGTCTTCCCGATCCAGTCCAGCTGTTGGCGCATCTTCACCGCGCCCCTTGAAGCATTTCGAAGACAGGAGCTTGCAACTCTTCATACACAAATGCAGCTCCGTGGCAAAGCTATCCTCCAGCCTGGAGGTCTTTATCATTTTGAGTTTATAAAGGGATATAATGTACAGGACTGCTATCTCATTTTGAGTCATCTCTTTTGTAAGCCGTTCGGCATATTAGTTGACTCGTTCAGGAGTTTCTAATAGATGTTCATTATCAATAAAGAGAACTTTTTCATGTTTCAAATCTGTGTTTCAATTTATCTGCGTACTCTGAATATGTGCTTGCTATGCAAATCATTAAAGCCTTGTGCGGGCACAACCCCAGGCCTGTACGGCGGTTACGATTCAGGGGACGCCTCAGACGATTCTACGAAATCGGGTCGTGACAGTTATGAGTCACACAAGGATCAAAATAACAGTCTGGCATGTCTAAGACAAGGGTGTGAAATATGTTGGAAGATAATGGCAAGTGTAGTGCTCTAATTATCGAAGCAACAATAAAGTGTAACAATCAAATAAAATCATAATTATTTAAATATAATTAATTACCATGCAATCATTTACTCATTAATTATGAAAAGATAAAAATACCCCTAATATGAAATGTGGGGGTGACAAGTCTACCCTCCTTAAAAGAATTTTGTCCTCGAAATTAAAATGAACTGGCACAAGAACAAACAATCGACAAAGAATTATACCTCAAGTCTCGAAGAGATACGGATACTACTCGCGTATCTCATCCTCTCTCTCCCAGGTTGACTCTCCTGGAGAGTGATGTCTCCATGCAATACGAACCAAAGGAATAGTCTGGTTCCGCAATGCCTTCTCTCTACGATCGAAGATCTCAACGGGTTGTTCAGGATAGCTGAGTGTCGGTCCAACTTCGATCTCCGAGTGATCTAGTACGTGACTAGGATCTGCCATGTACCTTCTCAGCTGCGACACATGGAACACGTCATGCACTCCATCTAGAGCAGGCGGCAAGTCAAGTCTATAGGCCACTGCACCGACCCTTGCAAGAATACTGAAGGGCCCGATGTATCGTGGACTAAGCTTTCCGCCTCTACCAAAACGAATCTTGCACCGTATCGGAGAAATCCTTAGAAACCCCAAATCGCCAACCTAGAACAAACAATCTTAACACGCAATCTAAAACAAAACAATCACAAACCAAATAAAACAAAACCTATACCTTAAACTCTAGGGGTCTACGGTGGCTATCGGCCCAATGTCGTTGTCTGTCCTGCGCCACTCGTAGTCTGTCTCTGATAAGTTTCACCTTTTCTGCTGCATCCACGACCATTTCTGGTCCTAACAATGCTCTCTCTCTAACATCATTCTAAGATAACGGTGTACGACACCTTCGTCCATATAAAGCCTCAAATGGTGACATCTCAATGCTGGCCTGGTAGCTGTTATTGTAAGCAAACTCTACTAGGTGTAGATGATCCTCCCAAAAACCTCCAAGATCCAAAATGTAAGTGCATAGCATATCTTCAAGAGTCTGAATAGTTCTTTCAGACTGCCCGTTTGTCTGGGGGTGATACACGGTACTGAACTTGAGTGCCCAAGCTAGCCTGCAGACTTTTCCAGAAATATAAAGTGAAATGAATATCCCGATCTGAGACGATACTCACAGGAACTCAATATAATCTGACAATCTGCTGCACGTACATCTCTGCTAGATTCTCTGTCGATGTACCCACTTTAAAAGGTAAGAAGTGGGCTGATTTGGTCAACCTATCCACGATGACCCAAATCGCGTCCTTTCCTCTTGGAGAACGTGGAAGTCCTAAAACAAAGTCCATAGTCACGTGCTCCCACTTTCACTCTAGAATGGGTAAAGGTTGAAGCAATCCTTCTGGCCTCTGTCGATCTATTTTTACCTGCTGGCACACTAAACATCGGGATACAAAGCGTGCTATTTCGTGCTTCATACCATACCACCATACGTGCTCCCTCAAATTTCGATACATTTTATTGGCTCCGGGATGCATCGAGTACTAAGATTGATGTGCCTCCTAAAAAACCTCTTCGCACAACTCTCCACTTGGCACACACATCCTCGTGCCATGCCATAGAGATCCATCATCCGCAATAGTGAAGTCGTCTATCAATCCTGTCCGAACTTGTGCTCTAATATTCCTTAGAGTCTCATCATCATATTATGCAGCTCTAATTCTGTCTACCAGCTCTGATTGTATCTGTAATCCCCACATCTGAATCTCAACTCCTGGAACTAGTACTTCAATTCCCAAGCTCTCAAGATCAGATAATAAATGTCTATTTGTAGTCAGCACATAGCCATCGGATACCTGTTCAAGGCATCGGCGACTACGTTGGCCTTTCCTGGATGGTACTGTAATAAGATATCAAAGTCTTTCATCAATTCTAACCACCTTCTCTACCTCATGTTCAGCTCCTTCTGTGTAAATACGTACTTTAAGCTCTTATGGTCTGTAAAGATTTTCACACGCTCTCCGTACAGATAGTATTTTCATAGCTTTAGGGCGAAGATAACTGCTGCTAACTCCAAATATTGAGTGGGGTAGTTCTTTTCATGAGGGCGTAATTGTCTTGAAGCATAGGCAATTACTTTCCCGTGTTGTTGAAGAACGCATCCGAAACCTTTTCCTGAAGCATCACTGTAGATAGTGAATCCACCTGTCCCTGATGGTAACGTCAAAACTGGTGCTGTAGTCAATCTCTTCTTCATCTCTTTAAATGCGGCTTGACATTCTTCTGTCCAGACAAATTCTGCATCTTTTTTGGTCAGCCTAGTCATTGGTTCTGCAATCTTGGAGAAGTCTTGTATAAATCTTCTATAGTAGCCTGCTAGTCCGAGAAAGCTCCTGATCTCGGCTACCGAACTGGGGGTAGCCCATGACTCCACTGCTTCGATCTTCTTTGGGTTAACTGAAATTCCGTTACCCGTCACCAGATGTCCAAGAAATTTAACCTTGTCAAGGAAGAACTCACACTTTGAAAGCTTTCCGTACAACTCCTTTCTTCTGAGAGTTTCCAAGACCATCCTCAGGTGCTCTTCATGCTCTTCTGGGGTCTTCGAATATATTAGAATATCGTCAATAAACACCACTATGAACTTGTCAAGGTACTGGTGGAATACCTTGTTCATCAAGTTCATGAATACTGCTGGTGCATTGGTTAAACCAAACGACATTACTGTGAACTCAAACTGGCCATATCTGGTCCGAAAGGCTTTCTTCGGTATGTCTTCCTTCTTCACCTTTACTTGGTGATAGCCTAACCTCAAGTCTATCTTTGAAAATACCTTGGCTCCATTTAATTGATCGAAAAGATCATCTATCCTCGGCAACGGGTATTTGTTCTTGATAGTAAGGTTATTCAGAGCTCTATAATCGATATACATGCGTACCGTGCCATCCTTCTTTGGTACGAATAATACCGGTGCTCCCCATGGCGATGAACTGGATCTAATAAAACCTTTGTCTTGCAGCTCCTCAACTTATTTCTTCAGTTCTACCAACTCATTGTTGTTGACTCTATAGACATATTGTGAAATAGGCTCCGCTCCTGGTATCAAGTTTATAGAGAATTCAACATCTCTGTCTGGCGGCAAACCTGGCAACTCCTCTGGAAATACATCCAGGAACTCCGCTATGAGTGGATGTGGTAACTCTTCTTCTTCCACCCTGGCTCCACAAAAAGTGTCTCTGCTCCTCTGGCGATCTCGAACTCTAGTTCTCTTGGCGGACGAAATAGTACTCTACCTTCGTGACAATCAAAATAGAAGCAAGGTGTTTACTCAGCCAGTCCATTCCGAGTATAATGTCGTATCCCGGAAGTGGCATGACGAGTAAACTCACGCTCAACTCTCGGCCTTCCAATGACACTCTCCGATCCTTGCAACAATCACGGACTAGGATAATGCCTCCTCATGTCGTAATCTTGCAAGTGCTATCTAATGGTTCTGTTTCTAAATGATGCTTAAGGGCATAAGATACAGATACGAAACTATGGAAAGTGTCAGAATCAAATAATGCAAATGCTGGAATAGAATCGAGAGAAACTGAACCTGAAATCACGTCTCCAGCTGGCTCGGCCTCCTCAGTAGTCATGGCGTAAGCTCGTCCCTGTGGTGCTCCTCTCTGCTGCTGCTGGTGCTGAGCAAACCTCTGCTGCTGTGGTGGAAGTGGAGGTCCTCTCTGCTGGCCTCCTGGTACAGTAGGTGCTCTGACTGGTCCTCTCTGAGCTGCTGCTCCTCCCTAGCTAGTCTGAACAGCTGGGCAGTCCCTCAGCTGATGTGCTGATGATCCACATGACAAGCAAATTCCCAGTCTCTTCCAGCAGATGTCTCTAGTATTTTCTATCTTTCCGCAATATGCGCATTGGGCAACGGGCTGATTCTGTCTCTGTGGTTGCTGCTGCTAGATATGTCCTCGAACTGGTACATGTTGCTGGTGTTGCTGCTGGTATGGCCTCTGTTATTGTTGTTGCTGAAAGTGTGGGCGCTTGGCCTGTCCTATGTTACCACATGTTGCTCCAGAAGTGTCATATCCTCTCTTGGGCCTGAGGTCCAAGTCATCTTCGACAATCTGGGCATCCATCAGAATACCCTCAAATATAGCAGTATGTCGTCCCGGAGTACGAGACTTGATCTCCCTATTCAATCCCTTGCTGAATTTTTGTGCTCTGTCTCCTGGGTCTAGAATCATCGATGGTGCAAATTGACTCAATCGACAAAACTCTGCGGCATATTCATAAACTGACATGTCGACTAAGTCATGGAACTGACTTTCCAATGCTCCCAAAGCCACGTCAGGAAAGAACTTTTCCTTAAAGAGCTCCGTAAAGTCCTCCCAAGTAAGTCCTTCAACAGCGAGTCTCGGCTCTATACGATACCACGTCAACGCGATATCAAACATCTGACTGCCAGCGGGTTCGATTGGGAGAATCTTCGAAATCTGTGCTAAGCGCAAGTTCCTCTCTATGTCCTCTAACCAATCGTCAGCATAAAGTATTCCTTCTGTGTCTTTGAACTCTCGAGGCATCATCCTCTTAAAGTCCACTATGGTACCTGGCCTCTGTTGTTGTTGGCCAGGATGCTGCGGTTGTCGTGCTACTCTCTCCACAGCCTGGAGAGCCACCTGATAAGCATTCTCTATGCTCTCTCTCATCAGCTCTGTCTGCGCCTGGTGTGACTCTGCTTGCACTCTCTAAGCCTCAGTTTGAACACGTTGAGCTTCTTCTGTCACTCTCTGGGCCTCTAGCATGCTCTGGATCAGTGCGAACATCTGTGCCCCGTTAGTGGGTACTCCTCCGGAAATCGGTGTCGGTGGTAGTGGAAGGTTGTCCGTCATAGTAGGGGAAATCCTCTGAATAGGTGGAGGAGGAATCCCGTTAGCTGTAGATACTCCCATATGAACAGGAGATGTAGGAGGTGTAACGCCCCGCTCCAAACGGTTACTTAAGAAACACTACGCTGCTTCGACTCGGTTGAGAATCGAGTCTCGGGGAAACCTTACCGCCAAATCAATACGGACGAAGTGCAATGAACCCTTCGAATTAATCGAACGGCTTCTATTGAAATGAGTCCAAGAGTTTTCGTTGGTTGCTTTGCTTTTTGGTTTTGTGTTGCTTTGTGTTTTGAGTTGCTTTCGATGACTTGGTTTTCATGATTTTGCCTTCTCGCTTGTGCTTTCTTTACGAATCGTAAGGGGAAAGAGATCGAAGTATGCTAACCAAGTATTGTTGCATTTTCAGGACGCATAACCAAAGAGTGAACGTCGTCTAGGCTTCCCCATCCTCTCGTTCGATTCATTTGGTGAGTGGCTTAGGCCCTTCGATGAATCCTTTAAGTCTGCATGCCTAATAAAGAATCTCTAGTTCACATAAATATGCTGCCTCACTAAAAAGATAAGCTAAAAGAGAAAGAAAGTATTGCATGCTTCAAGTATAGAACTGCTAACTTACTAGTTGCTTATGGAATGCTTAACTGTCCCTCGTGTATCTGTGCATTGAGTATTGTGGCGAAACTCTAGACTTGAGCTTAATAAAGAGAAAAGAGAAAAAGAGATAGACTTGTGTGCTTGGTTCATCAGTTGCATGATAGCATATTTTTCTGATAGGGCTTGCATTCATGCATTTGGTCAGGACAACTTGTGCACAACGTTTATCTCTCGGGCGGTCCCTGGGGCACTGGGGATCGTTCGGCCGGAAGAGATCTAGATACCTAAGGCTTGTACGTCCTTGGGTAGACCGGAGACTCGTCTATTAGTGAGATTGGGCTTGTACGTCCCAACTGCTAATCCCGTGGAGGGGACCATCATATAGTTAGGGCGCATGCTAGGTTTACCTTCTTGCATACCTAACACTTGATGCCTTATTGATTCATAAGTTATTCATATGCAAATTGTGGCTAACTTGTGTGTCTGTTGCAGGGATAACCGCTCGGCCGTGGGTAAGAAATATCATATGCATATGCTAAATATTGTCTATGTTTCCTAGCATGAATTGTTAAAAAGAAACTAGACAACGAGAAAGACCACTTAATAATGCTAGCTTCATATGCTTACTTAGTGTGGATTTCTAAGGTGAGTTTGGCCACGGTCGCTCACCAGTACATATGGTAGTACTGACCCACGTTTGTGGGCAAATATCCAGGTGCTGGGAGCGAGAGTCTGGCAAGCATCCTCAACCTGAATCAGCGTGTGCGCACTCTTCCTTAGGATTGTGTTCGTGCTGCTTCTTTCGCTGCTTACCTCTCCAGTGGGCTACTTCCTCTTCTGCTAGATGTTTTGCTATTTTGGTCCTACTACAAGGGCATAATGTAATGGGCGTTGTGGCTAGTTTTGGGAATGTGAAAAGAGTTGTAAGCCTTCTAAGGCATATTTTGTAACTCAGCCAAGCAAATACTTGTAATCCAAATCTTCAGTATTCAATAAAAGAAAGTATTTTGTGTGCTATCAAATGTGTTCAACTTGGTTCTCTGCGTTTTACTCTGTGCCTATATATGTATATTTTGTCTAACTTATCTTGTGCAGGTACGTTGCCTGGTGCAAGCGCAACTTAGGCTTGCACGGCATCGCGCCCAAGCGAGGACGAACGGTTCCGTAGGGACCAAGCGAGGACGAATGGTTCCGTAGGGACCAAGCGAGGACGATAGGCCCTACGGGATCGGCCCCTACGGGATCGGGGCGCGACAGGTGGTATCAGAGCATGGCTTTACGTCCTTGGCCTCTTCAAACATCGTCTTCGAAAAGGATATAAGTTTTCAAGCGATTTCAAAAGTCCCGAATTTCGAAAATAGATTTCAAATCTATAAGAAGTAAATCGAGAGTATGAAAGGTCCCTAAGAGTATGAAAACCCAACGTCCCATGCAATAAGTCTATAATACGTTATGAGACTAATGCAAGCTACTCTCTTTTGCAGCAAAGATGACAAGAACAGGTGCTGGTAACCCTGAGTCATCGCGCGCAGCTAGCGTGAGCGATGATCAACTAGATAGACTGATTGCAATGTTACAGAATCAAAATAACCGTCATGCTGCACAACAAGAACGATTCGAGGCTCAGCAGCAACGAGCAGATGCTAGAGCCGCGGCACAACAAAAGCAGCTTGACTCCCTGACTCAAATTATAACAACGCTAGCAGCGAACAGTGGTGCATCTGGCACCGCCGCAATACCTGTGACTGCCCCGACCATGCCTCAAGGCGCAGGATTAGCAGAAACGAATGAGCCTCCTCGCGCGGCCGGAAAGTCTACCTTTAAGGGCGCTGAGTTCCTGAAGTTGAACCCTCCGGAGTTTGAAGGCAGGACCACGCCGGATAAGGTGATGGACTGGATCGCGAAGATGGAAAGCTTGTTTAGCTTTGCCTCAATACCTGCGAACAAGAGGGTGGCGTGCGCAGATATGCAGTTGCGGTTACGAGCACACGACTGGTGGGAAGTCAAGAAAACAGACCTTGCCACCAAGCATCAGGATGGCAGGATCACATGGGGAATGTTCAAGGAAGCATTCCTTGCTCACTATCTTCCACCGGCTGTCAGGCAGAGAAAAGAAGACGAGTTTACCGAGCTTAAGCAAGGGAGCATGTCTGTCGAAGATTATGAGTCAGAATTCTCTAAACTTGCTAAGTTTGCTAGCTCGATGATTCCCGATGAGGCAGCTCGCACACATCGGTTCATAAACGGCTTAAACGATAATCTAAGAAAAGATGTTATGAACCGGGAGTGCAAAACCTATATACAAGCCTTTGAAGCAGCCGTACAGAATGAGCAGTTTACTCCGCAAAATGCTCCAGAAAGGGCACCGGCTCCTCGAAACCCTCCTGCTAAAAGATACCATGATGGAGAAAAGAAAACAACGGGCGAGCGGCGCCCAGGTCCTATATGCAATTACTGTCGCAACCCAGGCCATACCGCGGATGTTTGTCGTGCTGCAAAAAGGGAATGTTTTAACTGCGGTGAAAAAGGGCATCAGGCAGTGAACTGCCAAAACCAGACGGTTCCGCTGCCATACCAGAGTGGAAACAATAAGACTGCTCGGGTTGAGACTCAGACCCCTCCGGGTCCTGCTCTGGAACCAACTGATCAGACAAGAAGGCCTAGAGTGTATCAGTTGAATATTGAGCGTGACGAGAGTGGCCACGATGTTGGTGAGTCTTATTCCTTTGAACTCTTGATGCTTGATCTTTGCCTCCTTGATCTCTTAAGTTTCGAGGACGAAACTTCTTCTCAGTGGGGTAGTATGTAACGCCCCGCTCCAAACGGTTACTTAAGAAACACTACGCTGCTTCGACTCGGTTGAGAATCGAGTCTCGGGGAAACCTTACCGCCAAATCAACACGGACGAAGTGCAATGAACCCTTCGAATTAATCGAACGGCTTCTATTGAAATGAGTCCAAGAGTTTTCGTTGGTTGCTTTGCTTTTTGGTTTTGTGTTGCTTTGTGTTTTGAGTTGCTTTCGATGACTTGGTTTTCATGATTTTGCCTTCTCGCTTGCGCTTTCTTTACGAATCGTAAGGGGAAAGAGATCGAAGTATGATAACCAAGTATTGTTGCATTTTCAGGACGCATAACCAAAGAGTGAACGTCGCCTAGGCTTCCCCATCCTCTCGTTCGATTCATTTGGTGAGTGGCTTAGGCCCTTCGATGAATCCTTTAAGTCTGCATGCCTAATAAAGAATCTCTAGTTCACATAAATATGCTGCCTCACTAAAAAGATAAGCTAAAAGAGAAAGAAAGTATTGCATGCTTCAAGTATAGAACTGCTAACTTACTAGTTGCTTATGGAATGCTTAACTGTCCCTCGTGTATCTGTGCATTGAGTATTGTGGCGAAACTCTAGACTTGAGCTTAATAAAGAGAAAAGAGAAAAAGAGATAGACTTGTGTGCTTGGTTCATCAGTTGCATGATAGCATATTTTTCTGATAGGGCTTGCATTCATGCATTTGGTCAGGACAACTTGTGCACAAGGTTTATCTCTCGGGCGGTCCCTGGGGCACTGGGGATCGTTCGGCCGGAAGAGATCTAGATACCTAAGGCTTGTACGTCCTTGGGTAGACCGGAGACTCGTCTATTAGTGAGATTGGGCTTGTACGTCCCAACTGCTAATCCCGTGGAGGGGACCATCATATAGTTAGGGCGCATGCTAGGTTTACCTTCTTGCATACCTAACACTTGATGCCTTATTGATTCATAAGTTATTCATATGCAAATTGTGGCTAACTTGTGTGTCTGTTGCAGGGATAACCGCTCGGCCGTGGGTAAGAAATATCATATGCATATGCTAAATATTGTCTATGTTTCCTAGCATGAATTGTTAAAAAGAAACTAGACAACGAGAAAGACCACTTAATAATGCTAGCTTCATATGCTTACTTAGTGTGGATTTCTAAGGTGAGTTTGGCCACGGTCGCTCACCAGTACATGTGGTAGTACTGACCCACGTTTGTGGGCAAATATCCAGGTGCTGGGAGCGAGAGTCTGGCAAGCATCCTCAACCTGAATCAGCGTGTGCGCACTCTTCCTTAGGATTGTGTTCGTGCTGCTTCTTCCGCTGCTTACCTCTCCAGTGGGCTACTTCCTCTTCTGCTAGATGTTTTGCTATTTTGGTCCTACTACAAGGGCATAATGTAATGGGCGTTGTGGCTAGTTTTGGGAATGTGAAAAGAGTTGTAAGCCTTCTAAGGCATATTTTGTAACTCAGCCAAGCAAACACTTGTAATCCAAATCTTCAGTATTCAATAAAAGAAAGTATTTTGTGTGCTATCAAATGTGTTCAACTTGGTTCTCTGCGTTTTACTCTGTGCCTATATATGTATATTTTGTCTAACTTGTCTTGTGCAGGTACGTTGCCTGGTGCAAGCGCAACTTAGGCTTGCACGGCATCGCGCCCAAGCGAGGACGAACGGTTCCGTAGGGACCAAGCGAGGACGAATGGTTCCGTAGGGACCAAGCGAGGACGATAGGCCCTACGGGATCGGCCCCTACGGGATCGGGGCGCGACAGGAGGAACTCCAGGTGTCTGTTCGTTAGGTTGAGAGGTGGCAGACCTCTCTAAAATTGATGCTCCTAATCTCATAGATCTAATATTCAGCGACATCCTGAATACAGATCAAAGAATCAATTTAAGGTGATAGATACGATATTATCAAGGAAGGACAGTAAAATGCTAAATGAAGCAATCAATTAGAATAGCATTGTGAAGATCAGAATTTCCTAGTGTGATTGAGAATACTCTCATCCTAGATCCTATTTCCTATATCCTATAGCAGGCTCATAGCAGTACAACTAAGTTGTCGTACTACCATGATATCGCACAATTATGAAACTAGACCTACATGGGCCACCACTAAAAATGTGTCACAACCCGCACCCAATATAGGGGCATGAGTGCGCGGGTACATCCAGCCTACGTCGCAGTATCGGTGGTAGAACGCTGTCTAGGTCACAATAATACTATATAACTAAATACCTGTCATTGATATCAATCTCCATAAGAAGGATAATATACATCTCACAATAGCTCATAATGTAAACTCAATCACAACATCTATAAGAGTATAAAGGCACGATAATAGATGAGAGGAATAACATAGTTAAACACCATGTCTCAAAATATAGATAAATCATAGTCTAGCTATCAAACATAAAGTCTCCACAAGTCTCAATTTAAACTTAACATAAGTCTAAACATAAACTGAAATAAACCTCAATAAGTCTCAGATGCATAATATAAATACTATCTAGATAGCTGTAGGTAATGTCTCCTCTAAAGCAATAGTCTCCTCTAAGATCTCTGGTGTGTAGTCGACATCTATACCCAGTCCATAGTGTGTAGTACAGAAATTCTCAAGATCCTTTGGAAAAAATATCCAGTCAGGATTGGAACGAAGTACAAGCACTAACAACAGTTCCACTTATATTGACAAAAACTATAACACAGTGTAAAGAAATACAAGATAGATATGAATACTGGCAATAAAAAATACTGGAATAATGAAGTACTGGAATAAGAAAATACTGGAATAAAGAAATACTGGAACATATCATCATCAATGTACATCTAGCAATGAAATAGAAATACAAGTGCATGCTAGAACAATGAACTGGTATATAAGTGAATGCTAGAATCATAACTAGAACATAAGGAATACTAGATCAATATACTAGAGATGCATGTCACGAATATCTAACTAAGTGTGTGAAACATCATCATATCATGTGATCGGCTTGGGACTGATCAGGCTTGCTATGTATGACTAGCTATGATTCATGTAAGGTCTGGCTAACCATCCAGATAGCTATGATGCAAGCAATAGTCAGGCTAGTCACACATAACAGGCTATGAGGCATGTAATGGTCAGGCTGCACCGACGTGAGGTGTGGGTGAGCTATGATGCATGTAAAGTTTGGGTATGATCACATAAGCTGCTAATATTTCCCCGTTTTTCCCAGCTAGCACGATGGATCCCAATCATGACTCCTCGTGACAGGTCTCGATAATGCAACTCGTGTAAATAACAGTGTCAGAGTCATGTACACTATACAACAAGAGTTATAGAGATAATCAACATAATGGAAACTGTCAGAGAATGTACTCGCCTGTGGTCCTTAGCTGGCAATACCAATGTCCGGGTTCCAAAATATCGTCTGAATGATCCAACAGTCCTATAGACATACCATATAATACAATATTACATCATACATTACACTACACACACAATCAAACACAATGATCTCAGAGACTACGCTAGGGGGTCATGTTTGTAGTTGCTGTGGATAACAGACAGTCAATGGTACGGTCTTGACAGTACGTCAGTGTACATATGGCAGTCTGCTATCATGCTACGTGGTCACAGGTTAATGTAACTACGGGATATCCGTGGTTATACTCGGTCATCTAGTACCTAGACATATAATATATTTTATTATCTATCATATACATTAATACTTAATTAATTTATAATTATAACAGATACATGTATATACAAACTTTAATAGAATTAGTACTATGCACATAGATATATTAACCCTGTACTAGGGATACATGTTCAATACATATACGTTGTATATATATATACTTAATTTGAGAATTACACTGTACATATATATATATACTAATCGGGCTCATATACATATAGATATATACTATGTACATACAATCATACCTATACACCATCATATACTAAATACCATGTCTAAATACGTATGCAATATGACGGTAAAGTACGCGGGTGCGCATATGTATACATGCACGCGAGGGGGGAAATCTAACCTGGGTACACGGAAATGAGGGGTTCGATGTCGAGGTGGCTGCTGCCAAGGTGTAGGAGCGCTGACAGGCGGTCGTGGCGAGCTTCCGGCGTGCTTCTGGCGAGTGGCAGCGGGGTCGAGATCCGCCTAGGCGAGTGCTGGCGGTTGCAGGCGAGCCGATCAGTCGGTCGGCGGTGGGTTCAGGCGTTCGTGGGGAGTGGGATGGTTAGTCGAGCGGGAACGAGGCTGGCGGGTCCTTCGGTCGGAAACGGTCGGTGGCCGGCGGAGGGTTGTTTGGGCGATGGAGAACGGTGAGGCAGCTTCGGCTCCGGCGGGATCGGGTTTAGCTGCTTCTGGGTGCAGCGGGGTCGGGGAAGTTGTCGTGTGGAGGAGACGGCGGTTGACAGCGGGGATGGCGAGGTCTGGCGCTATGCAGGTCAGGCGTTTCAACGGTGCTCCGGTCGGGTCATCGATGGGGTGCAGCATTCGGGACAGCGGGTCAGGCGGTTCAGACGACGGGATGCTCCGGTCGAGTGGCTCGGCTTCAGGCGGTCAGAAGCGGGCGGGTTCATTCGACGGGCTCCGGCATTCTCCGGTCGATGGGAGGAGGGGTGAAGGCGGGGACAGCGGGTCGCTGGAAGCCGGATGGGGCGGTCGAGTACACCGATGGAAGTAAGGGTTGTGGATGAGTCCGCCGGTGGTCAGCGTCGGTGGAGGAAACGACGAGGTCGTGTGTGCGGCGTTAGTCGGATTGGCGTCAGGAAAAATAGGGGAGATGGTGATTTGCTCGGCTGGGAGATTAGTTTAGGTTAAATAGAGAAAAAGTAAAGTAGAAATATGTAATATATAGGTAGTGGAATTTGGGTTGACCTAGAATTTGGCTTGGTCATAGCCCTCTTGGGATTGGGACTTCTCGTGGGTATTTCAATGGCTAGGATTTAAATAAATTCAAAAGAAATTGCTAGAAATGCATTGGTTCAATGGTTTGAAGCCATGGTTCAAGGAGGTTGATGTTGCAATTGCACACTCCCAAAAATTATAAAAAAATACACATGAAGGGAAAATAGGTTTATTTACGTGTCGTGTCCAACCGGGTGGATACCTTAATGCACTTGTGCACAAAAGTGCCCAACAGTTGGAAATTTACACAAAATTGGGTTTATGGTTTTAATTGGTTAAAATAAATACAATATGTGTTCTAAAATTAATTAGAAGTACAAGGGACTAAAATTAAGTGGGACACAAGTATCATGAATGAAATAGACTCAGAATAGAATATTACCCTAATTTGGGTTGCTCAAAATGGGTCAAGATTGTGTCGCCAATTTCGATTGAAACACACAAGGACACAAGGTTTGATTGGTATAGAATTAAATATAGTCGTTTGCAACGAATGTTGTGTGCCTAAAATGAAGCACAACAAAACATAGTTATGAGTCACACAAGGATCAAAATAACAGTCTGGCATGTCTAGGACAAGGGTGTGAAATCTGTTCGAAGACAATGGCAAGTGTAGTGCTCTAATTATCGAAACAATGGTAAAGTACAATAATCAAATAAAATCACAATTATTTAAATATAATTAATTATCATGCAATCATTTACTCATTAATTATGAAAAGACAAAAATACCCCTAATCTGAAATGTGGGGGTGACACTGCATCTCAAACTTGTATATTTTGTATATATTCATCCTTGAAATTGTAACAAAGTTTTCTAATAATTTCATAAAGGGAATTGTTAAGGCACAAGAAAATAAATCCAAGAAATAGGAGAACACCTCAGAGAAAATTCATAACTGCAAAGACAAGAATTTAATGTGGTTCGACCAAGATGCCTAGCTACATCCACGGACTAGGGTAATTTAGTCCACTATGAAGAAAAGGAATTACAATAGCTCTTTCAACACTTCTTGTTAGCCCAATATTTAAGTTATGTTTTTGAATATGTTTAATCGATTAAGTTTAGTATTATGATAATCGTGCAATCACTATAGTAACTTCTAACTTCTACTTAAATTCAACATTATCCAGATATGCATTATTGTTATAATATTTGCTTTTGTATATTTCTTTGTTCGTCTAACATGTATGTGCAGAAAGCAATAGACATATTTTATGAACAAAATAATGATGAGCCAAAGATGACATTATGCGAGAAGTTTTCTCTGAACCACTTATGATATATCCGAAGCCTTACACTCGGGGGTTTCGCTGCCCAGTCAGCGGACGGGGGTCAAGGGGGCAGCGCCCCTTGTGGGGGTTTAGAGGCCAAGACCATGAAAGGTATTCAGATTTTCAAATATGTTTATGTTTGGACAACTAATATCAAGGGAAAATGTGTCTTCAATTCAGCAGACATTTCGGAAGTTTGGCGTCATCAAGTACTCTTGGTTTTATCTTTTATTATGTATTTTACATTTTGTTTATAGGACCAAATGTGCATCGGGTTCGTGTTGGTACTAGGAAGCCCTAAACCTAGTATAAACCAAAATCTAGTCCACTCAAAATAGTATAAACTTGAACCAAACCTGGACCTAACGTTCGAGAAATAGACAAACAGAGTTCGAATCGAACTTGGACCGAACTCAAGCCGAACTCAATCAGAGTCAAACCATAAAACTGACTCAGCCTCCTCTTCTAGATGACCAGGCTCTAACGTTCAAATTTCTGAATGATGGGCATCCGAACTCTATACGAACTCGGTCCAGAAAAACCCTATAAATATAGTAGAATTCTATACCATTTCAATTAAGTCATTCACTCAAAGAATTTCACTTTCCTATTCTATTTTGAGCGATAAACCTTCATATTCCCAAGATTATTTCCCAGCCTTCTAGTGCCAACGCGATTCTGATTTCGAAGTCTGATTGAGTTATTAAGCTTGGTTTATAAGTTCGTCTTCCATACAAGTTTAAAGTCGGAGTGCCCATCTCATCAATTGCATGTGTGAAGTCTTTTGAACCTTCGGATCAAAGTTTGATGTTATAAGAAGTCTGCAAGCCTTCGAATCAAAGCTTGTGCTTGTGATTTACTATTTATGATTATAGTGGATAAAACTCCGATCAAGAGTTCTCGGGACTGGACTAGTCCTCTTAGAGGGAAACCAGTATATATCATGGTGTTTACGTTTGCTCTCTTGTCTCTCTTTACTGCTTTATATATATGTCTTTCATATGCACTACTAGTTTGTAACTGCCTTTACTGAACTTAATTTTAAATTAGGTTATTAATTCCGCTGCACTCTATTCACCCCCACTAGAGTTGTCTATCGATCGTATACTTCTCTCCTTGCCACGACTCACACCCAAATATTTGGACACGATTATGTGGGTACACAACATCGGTAGTCGAACGCTGTTTAGACACAATAAAATTTATACTAATACAACTAGTTTTATCATGTACTCAATCATAATATTCTAAAGGAAGAATGAATAAGGAAGATAATCTAAACAATAATTCAAGAGAAGTGAAACTAGAGCATGATATGAAAATGAGAAACACTAGTCTAGATCTCTAAAAATGTTACCTCATGGTCCATAGTGCAAGAGGATTTCTAACTATAGCATCGCTTTGAAATCTAGGATCGTAGAGCACAAAAACTCTTTAAAATATTATCCAATCAGGATAGAATTAGTACAACTCCAACAACAGTTCCATTTAAATAATAAAAACTATAAAATAATAATATTTAATATAATACATGATGAGAAGGTAAAATTGATAGCATAGCAACGACAAAAATAAAAAATAAAAAAACAAGAACTATATGACATAACAGGTAATGATAAGTAAGTAGATAGAGCAAATAAGATATAACTCAATAGATATGAAGTAGACAAGAAAGAATTGTAACTAACTATGAAGTACTAGTTTCGATATGTGATCAACTTAAAAACTTGTACAATAGCTACTGGCCTGGCTAATCATATGTGAGGTATATGATTAACAATAAAAATGTCTACACAATGTCTAAGGGATATTATCACATATCTATATAGCACTTTCCTATCCCGACTAGTATAAATTATCCAACCATGACACGTTACGATATAATGATTAATGTCTAATAATAATATGATATACAATATCTAATATCTACGATAAATAATATAACATCTCATGACCGAGGATCCAATAAATATCAATCTATGTACCATCGTGTCAGAAATCAAGTATAATATCACTAAGTACATGTATCACAGTAATTATCAAGTAAATAAAATTATCATAGAAAGTACTCACCTATGGTCCTAAGCAATAAACACAAATCAGTGTCTGAACTGGAGTCCAAGTGACCTATATATAAATTTTAATAATAATAGGTATTTTGGAATTATAAATATGCTTAATTAACTCTAATTTAGGTTTCTGGGTCAATTCTCAGTCAAACGAGTAAAACTAGGTCAATACCTAATTCTAAGATCCAAAATACCTATTTAATTGGTCTATGTAGTTATACTAGCTAATACTAACTATTTCTAGGTTTTTTAGGTCAATACAGGTATTCTAGGTATCATATACTATATATATAACTATCTAGACTCATAAATACTAATACCTCACAATACCTTAGCTATTTACCCAATACCTTAACCTGTATCCTAGTATCTCATAATTACCTAGACCAATACCCACTACCTAGCCCATAGCCTAGACACTTACCCCGTATCTAAGATACTACCCAATTCTAGTCTCAATACCTTGGTACTAACTAGGATATCTCACTCTCAACTTACCTTACTTACCTACAACCCTTGATAATTGAGTACCAAAGTACCACACTATCTCATGGTACCCATAGTATCACAAGATACTAAGGTATTCACTTACCCTCACCCTAGGCTCAATACTCAACTCACTTGACACTAACCCAACTCACCACTAGGATACACCAACCCTCATGATACCAATTAGCTTAACTACATATCTATACCATGGTATCAATCCTAAACCATGTCAACACACATACTAAGATAATTCTCACAAACACAAACCATACTTCAAATACCCCTCATGCACTCTCTAGTATCACACAATACCATGGTACCAAGATACTCTATGATACTCTATTCCTATACCAACACTACTATGATACCAACCCAAATCATATGAAACATCAATATATGCATTAACCAATGAATATCCTATCACTTGGGTTTCAAACTAATCTATATCTACATTATATCTTTAGTCTATTGGTGATATAACTATGGCCATATCCATGTTTTTAGGAATACCCGTAAAAACCTATCTTGTATAGTCATTTCCCTACTTGTAACAAATATTGCACCTATTAGAAATATTCAATATATTCTGGGGTTAAAGTATGTCGTAGCCCTTCATATTAGTTTCTGAGACTTCAAACGGATCGCATTTTCGTGTCTGAAAGCTCCCGAAATCGCGAAAACAATGAAACACGTTTATCTTTCGAATAACTAATGCTAAAAAATTTTTATAGAAAGTTTCAGATCAAATTTGTCTTATTATTTTATATATTTGAAAATCTAACTTTGATACGGTTCTATTAAAAAAATAGAGAATTAATTGGAATTCTGAGTTAGGAGTTAGGGCATTTCTAAGTTGCTATGACTGTAAAAATGAGACTGAATACTATGACAAATTTGAACTATTTTGGATAAAAGAACACATGTATACACCTAATTGACATATATGAACAAAATTACATAAGAATCACCGATTTTAACCACGCGTATCATGAAGTATCATGACACAAACCTATGTATCTAATTTTGGAGATAAGGACACAAGCAGAACTCAATTTTGACACAAAATTTCCTTTGGGAACATATATCAAACACTTGGTGGACACAAATTCATAATTCCATCAAATTGACCATAGTAAACACAATTCCACAACACAAAAGCCTAGATCTAATAAATTTGAGGCTGTACCACCTAGATCTACCAATAGGAAGTTATTTTCACCTATGGGAGGGGTCCTAATGGTTCAATTTGGGTTTCTAACATAGAAATTATGAAAAAAAAATCTATTGGGAGTTGGATCCCAATGAAACTCCACCAAAGTAAATACAATGAGGGTGAATTGGACATGATCCTCCTAGCTAGGCTCCTTTCCAACACTCCTCCTTGGCTCCAAGTCTTCTAGCTCTCTATGGGAAGGAAATAAGTAGAATTTGAGTGGTTTGTAAATAGAATTTGGAAAAATTGGAATTGACTTGGGGAAGAAAAACCTTGGGAAAGAAGAAGAAAAAAAAAACATGAAATGGGATAAGTGAAAGGTGTAGGCCAAAAATCATAAGTTGTCATTCCACTCCCTAATTAGTTTATAGAATTGTCATGAATAAAATCTTTTTTGAGTAAGAAAAAATTTAATTAGTTATGGCAAGCATCTTATCTAGCTAAATAGGGAATATTCTATTCATGACACTAACTAATTAACTCTAATTAACTAGTCATAACTAATACCAATTAGCATGAACTAACACTGAATAAATTCTAATTAGCTAGCATACTAACTAATACTAATATAATTATACTATATAATTAACAAACAATAGTGAAATAACAAAAATACCACTACAAGTGAAAGTGTGGTTACAATTTCTACCCCCTTTAAAATAGTTTCGTCCTCAAAATTAAAAGATGAAAGTAGGCACGAAATAAAATAATATTCCATGGTTTAAAAGATAGGGTACCATGCAAATATCTCGTCTACTCTCTTTTACCTGGTCATAACATATTCATCATAATCCTCACTATAGTCACTACCATATATAGTCATGGTCTAAGGAAGTCAAATTAAAGATCATACAATATATAATTCTATTGAAAATAAATCAATCATGTATGGTTATGGTCTCTGTCACGACCCGCACCCGATGTACGGATGCAAGTCGGAAACAACGCCTAGCCTACGCCACAGAATTGGTGGTAGAACGCTGTCTGGATAATCTATCTAGCAATATAATGAACCACCAACAATAGCAATATACTCAATCACAGAACTAAGATAGAAATAAGCACGAATCAGATAAAGAATAGAAATAATCACAATACAACTCATGAGTCTAAAATAATACATCAATGAGTCTGAAAGAATGCTAACAAATAAGCTAGAGACAAATCCAGTACAAGAAATACTAAGAAGGTACTAATCCCGGGTCATCTGTCTCAGTCGAGATAAGTCCCTCCTGAGCCAGGGTCTCTGACTCTAAACCCACAATATCCTGGGGTCCATAATGTGTAGGGTACCAGTCCTCATTGTCATATGGGAAAAATATATCCAGTCAGGAAAGGAGCAGAGTACATCTCTAACAGCAGTTCTAATCAATGATAAAAACTATATAATAGTAAATAGATGTGAATATACAAGATGCACAATAGATACGAGCGATACACAAAAAGGAAATACAAGAAAAAACACAATAATGAACAATATGTCAACGAACAAGAATACTAATGACTAAGTGTGTGAGTACTAGTTTTAACATGTGATCGGCTTGGAAACATATAATATATATGGCCTGGCTAATCATACGTGCAGTGTATGATTAATACTATTCAATAACAGTACTTGATACAATAGGGATATTGATCACATAACTACACTAAAGTACTCCCCACTCTCGACTGGTATAATAGATCCAACCACGGTATGCTATGGCACGAGATTCCCCAAGAAGTGTCATGCCCCAATCCCAAAATACGTAGGACTAGGACACGTAAGCATGTCAGCCGCATGGATATGGTAACTCCAATATATGGAAACCAAAATCTATGCGTACGCTGTAATATGAATAACAATTCATCAGTGGCATAAACTATCACAAGTCACAGTGTATAATCTAATCTCATTTACAGAAAATCAAATATAATGAATAACCAATATCTATAACTAGATCCCAAAATAAAGTATCTAAAGATGACAGTCGGATGGAAACAAATCCACTACCGAACTAGAATATAGAATAAACAAGACAAATACAATGTAAGTACCACAACTATCAACCACTGAGACTCGAAGAGAGGACCTCATCGGAATGTAAGTAACCGGTCCGGATCTGCGCTCCTACGAATACTCATGAACATCTACACCTGAAAAGGGACCAGGTCCTCAGAGGGACATAACAAGATACATAGAAGCATGCCGTAAAGTAAATACTGAATAAATAAAAGGGTGAACTAACCATCTAAGTGAAATACAATTTGAGGACAACTTTGAGTGTATGGGAAAGTGTAGGCTAGACATATGCTGACGTAATTCACCAATCGTGACAACTGGCTAGTATATGCCACATATGCCCCCATAGGAGGGCGTAATATAATAACGTCCATACCGCTCCGAAGAACGGAGAATCTGTATAGTATACGTCCATACCACTCCGAAGAACGGGAAATCTGCATAGTATAATGTCCATACCGCTCCGTAGAATGGGGAATCTGCATAGTATAATGTCACGACCCGCACCCGGTTTAGGGCACGAGAGCGTGGGTACGTCCAGCCTACGCCGCAGCATCGGCGGTAGAACGCTGTCTAGGTCAAGTACTATCTAAATAATCTCACACTAGTATCCAACTCCATAAGGAGACACGGATAACACTATAAAGATGAACAACATACTCAATCACAATTACAGCACGATAAGAATTCGAAGAACAAAAGAGTACAACACAAGACTAATGATAAAACAATCATACCTGTAATCATTAACTTCCAATCCCCAAGTGTCAGAACCCAGTCTACTAATGTCTCAGTCTGGAAAAATATTTTCCAGTCAGGAAGGAGCAAAGTACATCTCTAAATAGCAGTTCTATATAAATGACATAAACTATGTAGCAGTTCTAGATGGAAACATACCAGATGCATGTATAAGTACGAGAAATGTACAATGAGAGAAGTACTGGAATACTGTAAGTAAATGCAGGAAAAGAAGCAATATGTCCATGAGCAAGAATTTTATGACTAAGTGTGTGAGTACTAGCTTTAACATGTGATCGGCTTGGGAACTTGATCAGGCTGGTTACATGTGACTAGCTATGATTCATGGAAGGTCAGGCTAACCGTTGGTTAGCTATGATGCAGGGAGAGGTCAGGCTAATCACACGTAACAGCTATGAGGCATGGAGATGGTCAGGCCGCACCCGACGTGAGATGTGGGGTGAGCTATGATGCATGGATAGTTGGGTATGATCACATATCTACACTAAAATACTCCCCAAACCCCCGACTGGTATAGTAGATCCAATCATGGTACGCTATGGCACAGGATTCCCTAGGAAGGTAGCAAATCTCCCCGGAAATCAGTGTCTGTACATGCACAAGATAACAAGGAAAACAAGTCTTGTACAAGCTACACCATGAATAAGGAATAACATCTCATGACGAGATCCGTGTATACCAATCCGTGTAACCAATGTGTCAAGAACATGGATATTTACACTAGATACAGTGAACATAGGAGATATCATAAATTAGAAACTAATCAGAGAATGTACTCGCCTTGGGTCCTTAGCTGGTAAAACCAATGTCCTGTTCCAGAGTATCCCCTGGGTAAACCAACAGTCCTATAAACATAACACAAGCAAACCACATTCGCATCAGATGCTACACTAACACAGTCAAAAAAATACTGGTCTCAGGGCCATGTCAGACAGGGCACTAGTCAACTAGGGTCATCTAGTAGGGACACGTATATAATATACACATATTATTAATACTTACTATATTTATACATGCACCAATTTAAATGTATTTACAATATATATATATATCTTTTAAATACATATTTGATTTATACTAGTTGAACATCATATATGTATACTCATACATATGCTAAAATACCTTTAAAAATACTAAATTGATTACTTATACTAGAAATACGTATTTACGTATATAAATCATTTCGAACTTATTTTGAACAATAACTTCAAATAAAAGTTTATTTATAAAAACTAGAATTTATGTAAAAGTCAATATTTTTTATATCCATGGAAAAATTGGTCACCAGCCCAATAAACTAATTTCTGAACTCATTTTATTATTGAAACTATATTTTTAATAATAATATAAAACCCAAGATTTATTATATTTAACATAATCAAAAACCCTTTTAATTTAATACGTAAAAATGAACTAATTACATGAAATCACTAAACTAATTATATGAAAATACTAACTAATTAATTAATAGTTACTAACTAATTAATAATTAATTACTGATTAATAATTTATTAAAACTTAATTACTGAATAATTATAACTAATATAATTAAACTAATTGATTAATTATAACTAATTAAGAATAATTAACTACCCTAATTACATGAAATTTCTATACTAATTACATTAATTTACTAGACTAATTATAAATTCAATTAACTAATTACATAAAATAAACTAATTATATAAATAACGAATTATATAAAAATGAACTAATTATATAAATTAATTAACTAATTAATGAATTAATGAAACAATTTTGGGTTAATTAAGCTAATTATAATTTACTAAACGAATTATTAATTAACTAAGTTAATTAATATAATCCCTAATATAATCCCTAATGTAAGTCTGAATCGAAAAGAAGAAGGAAAGGGAAGGGGCTCACGGGATTTCCGTCGAGGTCGGCCGGCCAGGGCGTCGGCGAGGTCGGCCGGCCAGGGCGTCGGCGAGGCGGTCGACGTGGAGCTCGAGGCAGCGGGTCTGCTCGCACCGAGGCGACGGCTTCGACTCTGCGAGGCGGTGGCGGTGCTCGACTTCCAGCGGCGGCTTCGAGGCGGCTCGAGGTCGTCGTTCTCCTCGGCGGTGGTGCGTTCTCGACGACGGGTCGTCGGCTGGCTCGAGACAGCGGCGGCGGTGGGAAGTCGACTCGGCGGAGGCTGGATCTGCAGCGGCGGCGACGCTCGGCCCGAGGCGGCGCTCTGATCGAGGTGGCGGCGCTCGGATCGAGGGGGCGACGGCTTCGAGGACGGCGGCTCGGCGCTCGAGGATGGCGTTCGACGAATCTGGCGGTCACCGGCGGCGGCTTCGACCCAGGGCAGCGACAGCTCGAGAGTAGCGGCTTCGACGACGGGTCTTCGACTCGGCTGCGACAGGGCAGCGACGGCGGACCTTCCAGCGACGGCCACCGGCGTCAGCGGCGATGGTTAGGTTAGGTTCTGTCGTGTGTCCGGGGTCGGGTACGTGTCCGGGATGGACACGAGGGTCTGTTGTGGGGGACGTGTCCGGGATGCCGGACACGGGGATGCTGATCTGTGGGCGTGTCCGGGTTTGCCGGACACGGAGATGCTGTGTACAGGGGTTGATGTGGAGGTGGTGTGTCCGGGTGTGTCGGACACGGAAAAGCTGGTTGTAAACTGTAAATCTGGACACAGGAAATAAAATGGATACGGTGGGACACCCGGGGTCGGACCCGAGGCCATCACGGCTGACACGGTGATGCTGGACACACGGACACGAGCACACAAAAATGGTGGCTGTGGCTTTGAGGGAATTTGTGGAGGCTAGTCAAAGAATTGAAGATTAGGGTTTCTAGGGAAATGTGAGAATGAGAACCTAAATAGGGAGAGATGGTGAGGGATAAAGGGTTGCGGGTTGGCCCAATAATGAGTGGCCCAGAATTAGTACATGATTAAGTTCTTCATGTGGAAAAGGGTGTGGGCTAGTTAATGGAAATGGCGACTTGTAAAATAAAAACAAAGGTTTTAATTTCAGAAAATATTGTTAGGAAAGCTAGCAAATTTTAAATTAGCTACTAATTAATACATTTTGCAAAATCTTAGAAAGTATAATATTTATTTATTTACTATTCCAATAATTTTAAATCTATTTTATTTTATCAACTAGTCTTTTAAATAAATATTTAGTTAAAACAATAATTTTTATGATTCAAGCCAATAAATATTTGAAACTAGAAATATATATATTATTATTTATTTACTTATTTTGTAAAACCGCGTCATTTAGGAAAAATGATTTTAACCTTTTTTTTTTTATAAAGGTTTTTAAATTACTTCCTACAATCAAACATCGTTAAAAATCAAAATAAAATTCCAAAGAGAAATATTTTATAAAACTTGATATTTTAAAATAATAAAAATCTAATTATTTTGGAAATTGGAAATCGGAGGTTACAAGTCTATCCACCTTAGAAAAATTTCGTCCTCGAAATTTTAGGGATGACTAGGATATAAAATTTGTTGTTCATAATGATGAATATATCATTGAAGAAAATATTTCTAAAATATTTACCAAACAGAAGGAAACATGAAGAAAAAGAAATTATGGTTTAAGACAGGAATAACTTGAAGGAATCATGGCTCGGCTTTGAATCCCCTAGAAGGTTTAGATTTTGGGAAGTAGACATGATCACAAAACAGATAATTGGAATAATGCACGTTACCTTTTCAAAGTAACTAAACTAAGGAAGACTCAGTGCAAAGAATGATATAGTCATGAAAGTTATAGCTAATTCGAAAGATACGGTCGACAATTTGATTTAAGAAACTTAAATACATCCTTCAGAATGTAACCAAGAGACATCTAATCGCCTTTCTTAATTTCTAGAGAAAAAGAGTCTTTACTACCATTTGGAAAATAATCCTCCTTTTTATCCTCGTTCATTTTACTTTTCTCAATCTTATGACTCATCATTAACTAATATCACAAACTTTATTAGATTAGATCTTAGAATTTCTGAATCAAAATTTATTACATGTCCGAAAATCCTTATCATCAAATTCGAGTTTGTTTATCCTAACATCAACTATACCTCGATTATTTTCTTCGATTTCAAATGTTACTGTCATGGTCAAGATTTAATTTAAATCACAACCTCAATATACCATGATCTTACCTTACGACCTTCAATTATATGATCCCATAATCCATTATATTATAATATTCTTTACCATGAGTTTCGTTTCATTCCATATTTCTCTATCCGTATGTATAATGTTTCCGAATTTTGAACTAAAATTTTTTTTTTCATCCTCTGAATTTATTATCCCAATGTAAAATCTTTACTACTCAAATCCTCAATATTTTAATTGAATTCCAGTCGTATCATAATCTCCTCAAATTTTGAGTAAATAACTAAATACAAAATTTACTATCCAATCCTTTTAATTGAAATCCAATCAATGCATATTTATAAAACTTAAAAATCTGCATCCCAAAATTTAACTTTAAACACTCATCAATCATCTAACTCAAATTCAATTGATGCTTATTCCAATCTAACTCCTCATCCCAAGAATTTAATTTGACACTATTCCATTTACGATTTTATTCCTGCTTTTCTTTTTCCTCAAATACTCAACGATGCGATGCTTCTAGTATCTTCAATGCAACATTCATACTATATAAAATTTCTATCTTGCAATCAACTAGATAAAATGATAATCTCTAAGATTTCTCAAATTTTAAATAATCAATTCAACCATATCAAGACCTCCTTAAAATTAATAAATCCTCAAATTTTTGGCTCTGTCAATTTCTTAACTCTCCTTTCAAGTCAATATTTATCCTCGAGTTTCAATCATCCTCAATCTTCGTAGAATTAATGATCCGTCAATTCTTTTATTAACGCCTTAACTCTTTATTTAAATTAATGCTCATCCACAAATTTAATCCTCTTGTCTCTTTTTGTCGGTCATACCCTTGTCATAGATCCTTGCTATGGTCAAAACCCAAATGATCATGGTTTAAGAAAACTCTACCTACAGCCATGCAATTTAAGAAAATATAGGTCATGTGTCTTTTGTCATGGTATTTCAGTCTCTGCTAGGGGGCACTACTAATTATATTCTAACAAGAAAATCATGCATGTGAACCACAGTACTAGGAAATCAATCAATCAATCGAAAGGCGAAAGAAAAGGAACATTAGGAAGGAAGAAGGATCATGTTAACATATTACTTGTAGTGTCTACTATCTCTAACAACACTTAACTCTAGCACACTAACAAATTCCTATTCATGTACACTGGTACCCATATCAACTAATCATATATTTTAATATTCATATCTACCAAAAAATTAATCCTCCAAATAATCGTCAAGGTTTAACTTCTCGATCAACTTAAAATAAAATGCATATACCTCCTCAATATTAGATACTTCACATCGAAATAAAATTTAATCACTTCTAAAATCTTTGTAGCCTTAACTATGTTTAGTGAATCAATTTTAAATCCTCAATAATTTAACAACATAAAATCTCAACTCCTTAAAATTCTGAAAATTTAAAAATTCATTTCCACTTTTTAATTTATAACTCCTCAATGTAAATATGAGTGCTCACGGTCTCTAATACTCAAGGTGCACTCAATACCTCTATTGTCTAGAACTGTGTACTAAATTTGTACTGCCCGAATCACTTGCACTATTACCTCCAATGATCAAAGTTATCATCAACTGTGTTTTCTTTCATGATTTCAATTTATGTCAATTGGTATATCATCTAATTATCAACACACAGAGTGCTTACTGTTATTAACGTCATCCTTGACTAATCCTCGATATAGAATCATTAGCACTCTTGGTATTATATCGCTAACTGCATTAATGGATTATCTCATCGAGCTCATTAGACTCATGATCACCTGTATCCTCTATAACACTCATGTTTCTTTACTCTCATGGGTATGTGTATGGTTCCTCATCTCGATGGTTGTATATGTATTTCCTTCAATCCTTTAAAGCCTATTAAACTAATCCGTGATACGCTTCACAACTTCCATTACAAATCCTGATATTTCTCTACTTATGACATCTCATTGAACCCTTTATACATATACATTTCTTTACCTTTAACATTTCTGATATCAATCATCAAATTGGACATCATGCTCCATAAATCCTTAACACAATTCCCGGATACTTAATCGTTTACATAAATCACTCAATTACATAATCATGATTATCCAGGACGGGTAATTGGCTCTGATACTGACTCTGAGAACTATCACTGATACTCTATACTCTCCTTAATTCTCAGTCTCTAATGACACTACTCCTAGAATCATTGGTACAAGGTACTATGCTAAGGGCTAACTCTAGATTAAAGCCTACTGCTCACATGCCCAACTAAGAAACACTGACAACTCACTAGCAACACAGTCAATACTAATAAAAGACACAAACAAAATTATAAGCCACTAATTATCATACTTAACAAGAATCCTCAAGGAATAGGAGCTCAAAGACTGAATTAAGGACAGAAGGTATCTTTACTGTTAGTAAAGAAAGAAGCGGTGGAACAAAGTCCTGGAATAACAGAAATAGATAAGTCTTGAGATGATATTTTAAGAACCAATTTAGGATACAACCTGATAATCATACACGTCTGTCTGAAATCATGACACTCAGAATCCTCGCCACGCCAGTAAGCATAGATGCGATAAACGATAGGTTTTGTAACTAAGTATGCACTCTATAATCATGTCGTCTAGAATCTTCGCCACGCCAACCGGTATGGCTGCGAAAGACTCTAAGCTTCATAACTATAGTATGTACATCCAAGTCAGGTTCCTACGTTATCGTCACCACAGCTAATATGGCTGCGATAAATTCTAGGTTCCATAACCAAAGTAGACGTTTTACCTTCCTCACTGTCCTCATCAATATATGTCATCAGATGATACCATAAATCCTAGTCCGTAAAAATTCATCTCAATTTGAAATCAACTCAACAACGATACCAGGAATTAAAGTTAACAACTGGTCAACAAGAATCAACTCAACAATGATACCAAAATTAATTTAATAACTGCTCAACAAGAATCAAGTTCAGTGACAACAAGCGAGAGCGGACGAAATCAAGGAAAAAGATTTAAATTGGAATAAGATTCTCAAGGGGTCGTCCCAGGAATCTCTCAAGAATTTGTGATTGAGTATCCTCTCTCATCCTAGTATCCTATGTCCTATATTCTATAGCAGGTATGCAGTAGTACAACTAAGACGTCGCACTACCACGACATCGCACAACTTGCGAAGTCTGACCTGCATGGGCCACCACTAAAAACGTGTCACGACCCGCACCCGGTTTAGGGCACGAGAGCGTGGGTACGTCCAGCCTACGCCGCAGCATCGGCGGTAGAACGCTGTCTAGGTCAAGTACTATCTAAATAATCTCACACTAGTATCCAACTCCATAAGGAGACACGGATAACACTATAAAGATGAACAACATACTCAATCACAATTACAGCACGATAAGAATTCGAAGAACAAAAGAGTACAACACAAGACTAATGATAAAACAATCATACCTGTAATCATTAACTTCCAATCCCCAAGTGTCAGAACCCAGTCTACTAATGTCTCAGTCTGGAAAAATATTTTCCAGTCAGGAAGGAGCAAAGTACATCTCTAAATAGCAGTTCTATATAAATGACATAAACTATGTAGCAGTTCTAGATGGAAACATACCAGATGCATGTATAAGTACGAGAAATGTACAATGAGAGAAGTACTGGAATACTGTAAGTAAATGCAGGAAAAGAAGCAATATGTCCATGAGCAAGAATTTTATGACTAAGTGTGTGAGTACTAGCTTTAACATGTGATCGGCTTGGGAACTTGATCAGGCTGGTTACATGTGACTAGCTATGATTCATGGAAGGTCAGGCTAACCGTTGGTTAGCTATGATGCAGGGAGAGGTCAGGCTAATCACACGTAACAGCTATGAGGCATGGAGATGGTCAGGCCGCACCCGACGTGAGATGTGGGGTGAGCTATGATGCATGGATAGTTGGGTATGATCACATATCTACACTAAAATACTCCCCAAACCCCCGACTGGTATAGTAGATCCAATCATGGTACGCTATGGCACAGGATTCCCTAGGAAGGTAGCAAATCTCCCCGGAAATCAGTGTCTGTACATGCACAAGATAACAAGGAAAACAAGTCTTGTACAAGCTACACCATGAATAAGGAATAACATCTCATGACGAGATCCGTGTATACCAATCCGTGTAACCAATGTGTCAAGAACATGGATATTTACACTAGATACAGTGAACATAGGAGATATCATAAATTAGAAACTAATCAGAGAATGTACTCGCCTTGGGTCCTTAGCTGGTAAAACCAATGTCCTGTTCCAGAGTATCCCCTGGGTAAACCAACAGTCCTATAAACATAACACAAGCAAACCACATTCGCATCAGATGCTACACTAACACAGTCAAAAAAATACTGGTCTCAGGGCCATGTCAGACAGGGCACTAGTCAACTAGGGTCATCTAGTAGGGACACGTATATAATATACACATATTATTAATACTTACTATATTTATACATGCACCAATTTAAATGTATTTACAATATATATATATATCTTTTAAATACATATTTGATTTATACTAGTTGAACATCATATATGTATACTCATACATATGCTAAAATACCTTTAAAAATACTAAATTGATTACTTATACTAGAAATACGTATTTACGTATATAAATCATTTCGAACTTATTTTGAACAATAACTTCAAATAAAAGTTTATTTATAAAAACTAGAATTTATGTAAAAGTCAATATTTTTTATATCCATGGAAAAATTGGTCACCAGCCCAATAAACTAATTTCTGAACTCATTTTATTATTGAAACTATATTTTTAATAATAATATAAAACCCAAGATTTATTATATTTAACATAATCAAAAACCCTTTTAATTTAATACGTAAAAATGAACTAATTACATGAAATCACTAAACTAATTATATGAAAATACTAACTAATTAATTAATAGTTACTAACTAATTAATAATTAATTACTGATTAATAATTTATTAAAACTTAATTACTGAATAATTATAACTAATATAATTAAACTAATTGATTAATTATAACTAATTAAGAATAATTAACTACCCTAATTACATGAAATTTCTATACTAATTACATTAATTTACTAGACTAATTATAAATTCAATTAACTAATTACATAAAATAAACTAATTATATAAATAACGAATTATATAAAAATGAACTAATTATATAAATTAATTAACTAATTAATGAATTAATGAAACAATTTTGGGTTAATTAAGCTAATTATAATTTACTAAACGAATTATTAATTAACTAAGTTAATTAATATAATCCCTAATATAATCCCTAATGTAAGTCTGAATCGAAAAGAAGAAGGAAAGGGAAGGGGCTCACGGGATTTCCGTCGAGGTCGGCCGGCCAGGGCGTCGGCGAGGTCGGCCGGCCAGGGCGTCGGCGAGGCGGTCGACGTGGAGCTCGAGGCAGCGGGTCTGCTCGCACCGAGGCGACGGCTTCGACTCTGCGAGGCGGTGGCGGTGCTCGACTTCCAGCGGCGGCTTCGAGGCGGCTCGAGGTCGTCGTTCTCCTCGGCGGTGGTGCGTTCTCGACGACGGGTCGTCGGCTGGCTCGAGACAGCGGCGGCGGTGGGAAGTCGACTCGGCGGAGGCTGGATCTGCAGCGGCGGCGACGCTCGGCCCGAGGCGGCGCTCTGATCGAGGTGGCGGCGCTCGGATCGAGGGGGCGACGGCTTCGAGGACGGCGGCTCGGCGCTCGAGGATGGCGTTCGACGAATCTGGCGGTCACCGGCGGCGGCTTCGACCCAGGGCAGCGACAGCTCGAGAGTAGCGGCTTCGACGACGGGTCTTCGACTCGGCTGCGACAGGGCAGCGACGGCGGACCTTCCAGCGACGGCCACCGGCGTCAGCGGCGATGGTTAGGTTAGGTTCTGTCGTGTGTCCGGGGTCGGGTACGTGTCCGGGATGGACACGAGGGTCTGTTGTGGGGGACGTGTCCGGGATGCCGGACACGGGGATGCTGATCTGTGGGCGTGTCCGGGTTTGCCGGACACGGAGATGCTGTGTACAGGGGTTGATGTGGAGGTGGTGTGTCCGGGTGTGTCGGACACGGAAAAGCTGGTTGTAAACTGTAAATCTGGACACAGGAAATGAAATGGATACGGTGGGACACCCGGGGTCGGACCCGAGGCCATCACGGCTGACACGGTGATGCTGGACACACGGACACGAGCACACAAAAATGGTGGCTGTGGCTTTGAGGGAATTTGTGGAGGCTAGTCAAAGAATTGAAGATTAGGGTTTCTAGGGAAATGTGAGAATGAGAACCTAAATAGGGAGAGATGGTGAGGGATAAAGGGTTGCGGGTTGGCCCAATAATGAGTGGCCCAGAATTAGTACATGATTAAGTTCTTCATGTGGAAAAGGGTGTGGGCTAGTTAATGGAAATGGCGACTTGTAAAATAAAAACAAAGGTTTTAATTTCAGAAAATATTGTTAGGAAAGCTAGCAAATTTTAAATTAGCTACTAATTAATACATTTTGCAAAATCTTAGAAAGTATAATATTTATTTATTTACTATTCCAATAATTTTAAATCTATTTTATTTTATCAACTAGTCTTTTAAATAAATATTTAGTTAAAACAATAATTTTTATGATTCAAGCCAATAAATATTTGAAACTAGAAATATATATATTATTATTTATTTACTTATTTTGTAAAACCGCGTCATTTAGGAAAAATGATTTTAACCTTTTTTTTTTTATAAAGGTTTTTAAATTACTTCCTACAATCAAACATCGTTAAAAATCAAAATAAAATTCCAAAGAGAAATATTTTATAAAACTTGATATTTTAAAATAATAAAAATCTAATTATTTTGGAAATTGGAAATCGGAGGTTACATATAATGTCCATACCGCTCCGTAGAATGGGAATCTAAATAAAGGAAGTGCGTGTCCCATACGCCTACTAGTCGTCCTCCCCGTCCAATGATCTATGCATGTTGTATCCACAACACGCTATAGCTACTACACCGAGATAGAGTGCAAGTATCGATGCCGTAACTCTAGTTCATAGTCTATCGTTAGAATAATAGTCCAACCTTACAACCAAACAAGGAGGATTGGACCTTCGTACTACAATAGTCTATGCTCCGACTACTAATAACAGCTAAGTCTTCTAACATGTATCACTATTAGCAGTTATACCCTATCCGTAGTAAGACCTACACGTACAGGTGGCCAACCGCATACACAAGTCCGTGTCCTACATGAGACTCACAACACGTGTAAGAAATGTGTCAAGGTCTGGAGAGTCATACCGATAACTCCACAACTTTAGGTTGGTCTACTAGACACTAGGTCAGACACAAGTCCTAACGTCAGTGCCTTCGTTGACTGCACCCGAGTCTTCTCGGACGTGTACAGTTATATAATCTAAAATAATAAACATACAACAAAATATATAACTGAATTTAAATAGTACAACAAAGGCAAGGTATACTTGCCTGGCAAGAGAGCTGCAAAGTGTAACGTCCAGATGTCAAACACTAAGAGTCAGAAACTACGTCCTCAGAATGAACGTCTCCAGATGCTGAAATAAATGTCACCAACGTTCCCAGAATAAGGGAGATAGCTAGAAAGCACTACCCATTCGTCCAATTTGGATACATCGACAAAACGATAATTTTGGGTCAAAGCGGGGTCCATAGTGGCCCACTTTGTACCGAAAAGCGTGCCAAGGGTAAAGATCTCTAAAAGGGATAAATTATAGATCAAACCAATTCTAAACGTCAATCCGAACTTAACGGTATGTCAATGTGGATTCCGGTGAGCCGAACACAATTTTGCCCAAAAAGTCAACCGTGGGGCCCGCTAATAGGCGACTTGGTCAACTGTCTCAGAATTACGTGAAACTTGGTCACAGGACCAGCGTTGTACCACGAATCCAATGGCGCAAGTTTCGTCGCATTCTGATGAGCGTGCACTAAATGGCGCGGGGTTTTACAAAAATTGCGATACGGAGAATTTTTGCGGATACGGGCTGATTTCGACGCGTGCACGCGTCCGAATCAGTTTTCGCGAAAGCCAATATGTCTGGGTATGCCGTGCGCGCCTTTTGGTGTGCTTGGTATACGACGGGGCGGTCCCGCTTGGCGGGGCGCGCTCCGTATCACAAATTCTGGAAGTTAAAAAAAGTAGGTTTTTGGGATTTTTTAACTTAGTTTAATTCTACATTCAGCAATAATTAAAATATTATAATTGACCTGAAATAATCTAGGTTAGGTGGTCTTCGCATACCAAAAAGAAAAACTAAATTCGGATCTCTGTGGTAGGAGATACGATTCCGTGAACATGGGTCATCGCAACCGAATTTCTGAAATTAAAAGTGGTCGTTTTTACTCGAATTGGCATCGATTTTTGCCTAGGTTTACGCGCTGAACGATGGAAACTAATCTACGGGATTTAGAGAGGGATGGTGGGGATCATACCGGCGAAGACGGGGTTGAGTTTGTTCGAGTGATGGCACGGGAAATAAGGTGTGAACACAGGTAAGTTGCTGTGATTTCTGTCGCGGCGTGCGCTTGCACGAGTGACGCGACCGGATGCGGTCTTCTCCGGCGGTGAACGACGGTGTCTCCGGTGGTGGCTAGGCTCTGGGTCGGCGTGGTCGCCTCGTGGTCGAGGGGATTAGGGTTTGGAGTTTACTGATGGGGATTATATATGTATATATAGGGACAACAAGGGGGGTCGAATAGGCTGCGCCAGGGGGGTGGGGGGGTTAAGCTGCGCTGCTGCTGCTTTAGTTATTTAGGGATAACATGTACGGGTTGGTTAGGATACGGGTTTGGGTTAGGATAGGAAATGAGTTAGATCCATTAAGAATTTATTTTCTTTTTCTTTTTATCTATTCATTTCTTTTATCCTTTCTATTTCTAATTTTTTTTCTAATTTTTTTTCTAATTCTTTTTTTCTTCTCTTATTCTTTCTTTTAAGCTTTATATATATATATATATATATATATATATATATATATATATATATATATATAATTCTAGAAATTGCTCTTAGAGCATACAATTAATCTATCAACTGTCCACAGGGTCTCCTACATGTAAATAATTAAGAAAAATTTATAATTGCTCCATAAATCCCCTATTGCACAAACACCTAAAAATAAAAATCTAATAAATTATATTTCTCCTAATTAGCTAATAATTACTAAAAAAATTAAATAATTAATTAAAAAAATTAATACCGTTTTCAGAATTAGGGGTTTTATATTCTAATCAACTTATAAAAATTTTGTCCTCGAAATTAAAGCTAAACCACGATAGAAAGTCAAGGATGGTATAAGATAGAGATTTGCAGCTTATTTTGTACATTCCTCCATCCTAACCTCCATGATTTTTTTCTAATTGCCATGAAAATGTTTGGAGGGCTAAAATTTGCATTGTTTAAAATGCAAGGCTAGGTTTAAATGAGTGGGCGATGTTGCGCGTTGCACATTCCAAAGATCATGGGGAAAATTCATATAAACGAAAAATGGGTTTCTTCAGGTGTTGTGTCCAATGGTGTGGATACCTCAATGCACTTTTGCATAAAAGTGCCCAACAATTGGAAAATTACACAAAGATGAGAATTGAATTAATTTAATAAAATTTGGCAAATGGTGTTCTGGAATTAATTAGAAGTACATGGGGATAAAATTAGGTGGAACACAAGTGTCATGGACATAGAGGGCTCAGGATAGAATATTATCAAAATTTGGGTTGTACAAAACGGGTCAAGATCGTATCTCCAATTTCGATTGGAACGCACACGGATAAAAGTTAATTTTATTTAGAATTAAATATAAACGTCTGCGACGTATGTTGTGCGACTAAAATGTAGCACAAGAAAGCATAATTATGAATTACACAGGTCAGAATAGAAGGCGGACACGTCTAGGACAAGGGTGTAAAGTTTGTAGGTAGGCAATGGCTAGTGTAGTGCTCCAATTATCGAAGTAACGGTAAGGTACACTATGTGATATAAATATTGTAAAATTTAAGTAAAATGTCGTATCCTATTTCCAATTGGATACAAACTAGTCCAGTTTCTCTATCTATGCCGAGTAGGTCTAATTTTGGGTGAGGGGGTTTACAATCTACCCAACTTAAAAATAATTTCATCCTCGAAATTAAAATAAGGCATAATTTGTTAATTCCTTCACATTCGCATATAAGACAAGTCAATCACAATCTCTTCCAAAATTTAAAATATATTCTAATCCATCGCAATCACTTTCGAAATTAAGGTAACCTTTGTTTAATCAAAATATTGTAATCTTTTCTCGATTTTTAAATAATTATATCCAAATTTAAGCTAAATCTATATGACAACTTCAAGTTTTAAATATCCCACATCGATTTTTTACATCACGATCTCCAACTATCATAATCTTCTTTTAAACAAAATAATTCTAATCCAATATTATTTCTATTTTTCACTTAAGAATTTTGTACTCTTCAAATTTTAGTTTTAATTTACATCCTCAATATTTCAAATAGGTAATCCAGCAATCAAAATTTAACTTTTAATTCAAATCATCAAATTATTAAATTTTATGTCTAATTCACCAATTGTTCAAGCCTAGAATTCTATATTTATCCTCAAGGTTTAAATCGATGATTCTATCTTCAACATTCAAACTTTAAATCATGTGCTCAAAGTATAAATATTTGGTCCTCACTATCAAGATTTCAAAATTTATTAAATCCTCATCATCTTAGTCATTCTTAAAAATTTCTAAAATTAAAATGACTTAAATCTCTCAAATTAATCTTACTTGATCGCTTGATCACAATCAAAAAATCACCTCAAATTGACAATGCGACTTCTACCCAACTTAGAATTCACCCATCTATCACATAAGGCTATACATTTAAAAAACTTCTCAAATTATTTTATCATGTTATTCAATCCTCAAAAATTTAAACAACAAATATATCATATATGATATACCCTTAATCAGTTATAAAAGGCAGTCATCCAGCAATGTGATTGGCTTATGGGGTATATCTAGTACTCTCTGTATATCAAACATATACTAAGCATGAGGTTTCGTCTTTCCGAAATAAGGGAAATCGAAAAACAATAGTAAAGTGTTCAAGGGGGAGGTAATAGAATAGAAGTGTGGGGATCAAGGTGTTTAAAGAATTCAAATGGAAATTGTCAAGGCAGTTGTGGATTGAAATCCTATTTTGGTAATTCTTATTCACATGTTCGTATCAGTACATCTATGTAACTGATATAATATGCTCAGACATGTCTAAGGGCAAGTATATTCGTCTACTAGTCAACTATATATCTTAATCCACGTAAAGTAGTCATGCGAAGAGCGAACGAAGTATACTAAGGTTGTCTAGACCGTAATACACTGATTCCGATTAGACAATTATGTCATTGTGTGGTTGATCAGGCCCCAATAATACATATGTCATGAACAAGCTCGATAGAAGAGTAAGTTCTATAATAGCGGCATATGTCAAGGTAGTTCAGAAAATATAAATATGCTGGATTATGATGAGGGAAGGTACATAATAATTCAAGTTCACAAAAAGAATAGACTCTACAATATCTACAGTTGTCATACAAACTCCTTGTCTAAGTCGTTAGTCGACTAAATAGGGCATGGACCTCTAGTGTTACAGTCGGGATAAACACTATCGTCTTATGCAAGCATATAGTTAATGTCATTCAATTATACTACATTAATGGGTCCCGAGGACTATGTGATACTATGTTGTGAGGCATACTACCCAACTCAAATATTAAACTAATATTATAACTGCCTTAAAGGAGATTCTACGAAATAACTTTGCACTTGTAATTAAAGCAGAACTCTTATTGGGGTACATGAGGAAAAGATCTTAGTATTTATTAGGGTCTCCTATTGCATTATCTAGGGAATGGTCATCTTAAGTCTTAGTCACGGTGTTCATAGAATACAAGTGTTAATACTAAGAATAGAGAAGTAACTGACCCTCAAGTGAAAGAGGATATAACTTATATCGAGGTGGGGGTACAATTTACGTGATTCAAACTACAGGATAAACATCAAGTCACAATCTACAAGAAAAAGTCAAAACTATCAAGCTCTAACTACCCAGCACTAAATTTTCAAATTTTAAGATTATAACTATAACCTTAGCAACTATATACCCTAACATAGAATAAATTCACTCGGTCTACAATCAGAACAGTTAGGTGGCACGAATTAAAAGATGATGGAAAGAAAACATAATTAGTCTTCGCACAATAGTGAGCGCTAAGGGTTCAGAGGAACAAGTCATAAAACTAAATAGAAAAACTCAAGATAATGTCATAGTTTCTTGAGGGAAAGTGGGATGCTAATCTCTGTGTTCTAGGTATGATCAAGGGAAATGTTATATTCATTCCTCTTGGCTTCCTAAGGTATTGTTCTACTGATATCAAGACAATGATCTAAATTTATAGTTCTAATATTTCTCATTATGAAAGTTAGGTTTAGTCTTAATATTCAACCATAAATTTCTATTGGTTCCTCACTACTACGGTCAAACAATATGGTTAAAATTCAAACTAATTCTAGTAGTGTTTATACTACTCTCAAGTCATGCATAAACACATCAAGGGATCATGGTAAATTAATCTATAGGTACGGGATGCTAGGGTTCTTAGGTAGTAAAGAAGTCTAGGATTAATTAAGTATTCTAACTCAGTGATGTGTCGTTATCCTAGTTGTATTCCTAATAGGAATATTACCCTAATTATCATCCTATCAACAGGGATTCCTATATTCTAGCAGGGGCTATACTCAAGGAACTATTAGTGGAGCACATGAATCAAGCAGGATACAATTATTTAAATAGAACAGACTGGAAGGGAGATAAGTCATAGTCAATTATGGATGAGATCCTATACTCTAATCCTATTTGCAGGCTTGATCAGTAAGTTACGTAACCGAGACAATATGCTCTGACCTGTATGGGCCACCACTAAAAACATATCATGCCCCAGTCCCAAAATATGTAGGACTAGGACACGTAAGCATGCCAGCCGCATGGATATGGCAACTCCAATATATGGAAACCAAAACTCATGCGTACGCTATAATATGAATAAAAATTCATCAGTGGCATAAACTATCACAAGTCACAGTGTATAATCTAATCTCATCCACAGAAAATTAAATATAATGAATAACCAATATCTATAACTAGATCCTAAAATGAAGTATCTAAATATGACAGTTGGATGAAAATAAATTCACTACCGAACTAGAATATAGAATAAGCAAGACAAATACAATATAAGTACCACAACTATCAACCACTGAGACTTGAAGAGAGGACCTCCTCGGAATATAAGTAACCGGTCTGGATCTGCGCTCCTGCGAAAACTCATGAACATCTACACCTAGAAAGGGACCAGGTCCTCAGAGGGACATAACAAGATACATAGAAGCATGCCATAAAGTAAATACTGAATAAATAAAAGGGTGAACTAACCATCTAAGTGAAATACAATTTGAGGAAAACTTTGAGTGTATGGGAAAGTGTAGGCTAGACATATGATGACGTAATTCACAAATCGTGACAACTGGCTAGTATATGCCACATATGCCCCCATAGGAGGGCGTAATATAATAACGTCCATACCGCTCCGAAAAATGGGGAATCTGCATAGTATAACGTCCATACCGCTCCAAAGAACGGAGAATCTGAATAAAGGAAGTGGGTGTCCCATACGCCTACTAGTCGTCCTTCCCGCCCAATGATCTATGCATGCTGTATCCACAACACGTTGTAGCTACTACACCGCGACGGAGTGCAAGTATCGGTGCCGTAACTCTGGCTCATAGTCTATCGTTAGAACAATAGTCCAACCTTACAACCATACATGGACAAGGATTGGACCTTCGTACTACAATAGTCTATCTCCGACTACTAATAACTGCTAAGTCTTCTAACAGGTATCACTATTAGTAGTTATACCCTTCCGTCGCACGGCCTACATGTACAGGTGGCCAACCGCATATGCAAGTCCGTGCCCTACATGAGACTCACAAAATGTGTAAGAAATGTGTCAAAGCCTGGAGAGTCATACCGATAACTCCATAACTTTAGGTGGGTCTACTAGACACTAGGTCAGACACAAGTCCTAACGTCAACGCCTTCGTTGACTACACCCGAGTCTTCTCGGACACGCACAGTTATATAATCTAAAATAATAAACATGCAACTAAATATATAACTGAATTTAAACAGTACAACAAAGGCGAGATATACTTGCCTGGCAAGAGAGCTGCAAAGTGTAACGTCCAGATGTCAAACACCAAGAGTCAGAAATTACGTCCTCAGAATGAACGTCTCCGGATGCTGAAATAAATATCACCAACGTTCCCAGAATAAGCGAGATAGCTATAAAGCACTACCCTTTCGTCCAATTTGGACATAGGGACAAAACGGTAATTTCGGATCAAAGCGGGGTCCAGAGTGGCCCACTTTGTACCGAAAAGTGTGCCAAGGGTAAAGATCTCTAAAATAGATAAATTATAGGTCAAACCAATTTTAAACGTTAATCCAAACTCAACGGTATGTCCAAATGTAGATTCCGGTGAGCCGAACACAATTTTGCCCAAAAAGTCAACCGTGTGACCCGCTAATAGGCGACTTGGTCAACTGTCTCAGAATTACGTAAAACTTGGGTCACAGGACCAGCGTGGTACCATGAATCCAATGACGCAAGTTTTGTCTCATTCTGACGAGCGTGCACTAAATGGCGCAGGATTTTGCAAAAGTCGTGATACGGGAAATTTTTGTGGATACGGGCTGATTTCGACGCGCGCACGAGTCCGAATCAGTTTTTGCGAAAGCCCACACGTCTGGGTATACCGTGCACGCTTTTAGGTGCACTTGGTACGCGATGGGAAGGTCCCGTTTGGCGGGGCGCGCTCCGTATCGCAAATTCTGGAAGTTAGAAAAAGTAGGTTTTTGGGATTTTTAACTTAGTTTAATTCTATATTCAGCAATAATTAAAATATTGTAATTAATAAAAAATAATCTAGGTTAGGTGTTCTTCGTATACCAAAAAGAAAAACTAGATTCGGATCTCTGTGGTGGAAGATACGAGTCTGTGAACATGGGTCATCGCAACCGAATTTTTAAAATTAAAAGTGGTCATTTTTCTTCGACTTAGCGTTAATTTTCGCCTAGGTTTACGCACTGAACGATGGAAACTAATCTACTGTATTTAGAGAGGGATAGATGGGGATCATACCGGCGAAGACGGGGTCGAGTTTGGTCGAGCGATGGCACAGAAAACAAGGTGTGAACACAGGTATGTTGCTGTGATTTCTGTCGCGGCATGCGCTTGCACACGGGTGACGCGAACGGCTGCGGTCTTCTCCGGCGGTGAATGACGGTGTCTCCGGCGGTGGCTTGGCTCTGGGTCGGCTCGGTCGCCGCGTTGTCGAGGGGATTAGGGTTTGGGGTTTACTGATGGGGATTATATATGTATATATAGGGACAGCGGGGGGGGGGGGTTAAGCTGCGCTGCTGCTGCTTTAGTTATTTAGGGATAACGGGTGCGGGTAGGTTAGGATATGGGTTTGGATTAGGATAGGAAATGGGTTAGATCTATTAAGAATTTTATTTTATTTTTCTTTTTATCTATTCATTTCTTTTATCCTTTTCTATTTCTAATTTTATTTCTAATTCTTTTTTTTTCTTCTCTTATTCTTTCTTTTAATATATATATATATATATATATATATATATATATATATATATATATATAATTCTAGAAATTGCTCTTAGAGCATACAATTAATCTATTAACTGTCCACAGGGGCTCCTGTAAACTCCCTCACCCAAAATAGGTATTTTGTGTATATTTTATATTATTATATTTATTATAGATGTTAAATTTATTTAGAGTATTCTCTTAGTTAATTAGAAAATAAAATTTTTTTAGTATATTTACTTATATAAATATTTATTTAGAATTATTTTTAGGCTATTTTAGATTATTGAGATTTTTCCATAAATTTTAGTTAATTAAAAACTAGTAACACTAATTTTCTAGGACTTTGAAGAATTTATTTTATGTTCAAACTTAATTAAAAATATTCCAAAATTTTATTTTAGGTTCTAAATAGTCAAATATATTTTCTAGAATTTTCTGAGAATTTTCTGAATACTTTTAGTATTTATTGGGAGTTATTTAGACTAATAACTAATTTTTAGGACTTGTAGAATTTATTGTTCAAGCTCAGGAATATAGAATGGACCCACATTATTTTCTAGGATTTATAATATTATTATATATTTTTTGGAATTATTTCAGAATTTTTGGAATAATGTTAGTATTTATTTTTAGCTAAATGGATAAAACTAATGTTTAGAGCTTCTCCTAATTATAGTAGTAAACTTATGAATATAAAATTGTCCCAAATATTTTTTTAGGGTTTATAGGTTCAAAATATATTTTATGTAATTTTTCCAGATTTTTATGATTATTTTTAATATTTATTTGGAGTTATTTAGATTTAAAATAACTTAAATAATGTTTTGATAAAGGCAAATCAAAAACAAATAATATAACAAAAACCATCCAATCAGATTCTGACACGTGTCAGCCTATAAATATCCATTCAGCCGCAAGTACATCCCTATATGTATATATATATTATTATAACCCTAATTATCCCATTATCTTAGAGAGAGAGAGATTTTGGAGAATTGCCATCTAGGGTTTCTTCATCTTCCACAAGCCATTGCGCATAGCTCCGGACTCCAAACGAGGCCTAGTTTCTTGCGTTAGAAATACATTGAGGTTATATTTCTGATTATATAACTTATTTTACAAAATTATGAGTATTAAATTCTGAAAAATTCGTAGAGCACAGTATGTCCAAAAATAGACGTGTTTTAATATTTTCGCGATTTTGGGAGAACCAGGAATCAGAATCATGAACCGTTTAAAGTTTTGGAAAGCTAATGTCGAGATCATTGACATATGTTTTTTTAGAATTTAATTCGAAGTATTTATATACTATTAATTCTGTAGAACTTCTAGGTTAGAATTTAACCATCGGTGCACAATACAAAATTTGTATGTGCCATAATTTCCAAACGAATTTGAATTCGGACGAGCCATAAATTCCAGCATTTTTTGATGCTGAAATCTACAGGAAATCATACATGAAAGTTGAGTTTGTGTCGGTTGACTTTTCGGTCAACAGATCGCCTCGATTTGCGTGCCATGAGTCTCGAGTTGATAAAATTCAGTTTCTTTGGACAAAATTTAGGAATTAACATAAAAATCAGAATAAAAAGAGTAAAATAGGATTTTAGAGTAATTATTCCAAAATTAAATAAATTAAAATAAATTATCTTTTGACGTGATAAATTTGTAATACATAGGCTATTTGGACTGTGACTTGGACTCTGATTCATACCAGCAGCAGGACCCCAGGCAAGATACCTTGCCAAATTATTTATAGTACTTTTGCATGCTATTTATATTTCTGTATATTCATTGCATTTCTGTATATTTTTTGCATGTGTAGTTCTCTTTCAGTCATTACTATATATTAGATATGTTGACACACGCTTGACACCTAGTATTATGAGAGGACAATCATTAGGCGTATAGGCTTTTAACCACTCTGGTAAACCGTAGTATATAGTTCGCACTACGGGCGTGTGTCGCGCTGGTCGCTACCCCCATGGTATGTCGATTTCTGGAGTCTCGCTGGTCGCTACCCCCGCGGTATGTCAATTTCTGATGTCCATTGACGGGTGTGTGAGTTGTGAGGTAAATCGAGTAGCCTACCCTTGCCCATACATCAAAAAGTTGTCCTCATTTGCATTCATATAGATTGTTCTGTACAGCGTACTTATCTATTTTCAAATAATATACATGTTTACTGTATTCAAATTGGCTCGTATTTTCTGTATCTTGTTACGTCCCTCTGAGGACCTGGTCCTCTGCCAGGTGTATCGGTTCTTGAGTAATTGTAGGAGCGCAGATTTGGATGATTACTTGTGTTGCGAGGATGTCTTCTCTTAGAGCCCATGGTCGTTAGCTGGTATTCCTATATTGTATTTGTTGTGTTATACTTTTCCATTCGAGTTGGTAGTGGATTTGTTTCCATCCAACTATCATCCTTAGATATTTATGTTGAGATCTAGTTATATAGATGCTGGTTATTATTTATATCTGATTTCCGCGGATGAGATTTAGATTATACCCTGTGACTTGTGATATATTTTATACTACTTGTGGACTTGATATTCATATTACAGCGTACATGTGGATTTGGTTTCCATATATTGGAGTTGCCATATCCATGCGGCTGGCATGCTTACGTGTCCTAGTCCTATGTATTTTTGGGACTGGGGCGTGACATCTCCTATATGTAAATAATTAAGGAAAATTTATAATTGCTTCATAAATCCCCTATTGCACAAACACCTAAAAATAAAAATCCAATAAATTATATTTCTCCTAATTAGCTAATAATTACTACAAATAAATTAAATAATTAATTAAAAAGATTAATACGATTTTCAGAATTAGGGGTTTTACAAGAAGATAGCGAGTCTTCCCGAGAATCAGTGTCTGTACATGTACAATATAACCAATAAAATAATACTTGCACCATATACACTATATACCAAGGAATAACATCTCATGACGAGATCCGGATATACCAATCCGTGTAACCATAGTGTCAAGAGAACATGGATATCTATACTAGATACAACGAATATAGAGGATATCATAAATGAGAAACTATCAGAGAATGTACTCGCTTGAAGTCCAAAGAATAGTCTCACAGATGTCTGATATGGTGCCTCGAAGACCTATATATGGAAAACAATATCAATATAAGGTTCCGGAAAGAGAATAAGTTAAACTAGTCAACTTCTAGGTCAAAGTTTAATTCTAAGTCAAAAGTCAAACTATGGTCAACTATGGTCAACTACCTATTTCTAGGTTGCATAAGTCTAACCCAAAAATATTGGTTCAAATACTAAAGTCTAGGTCACAAAACCATATCTTAAATACTAGAATACCGTATCTCCGGATACGTAAATCCATAGGTAAAATATCACATATAAATGCCAAAATAAAATTATTAAATAAAATCTTAAAGGCAAACATCAAATAGGTACCTTAGTTTTGAACAAACTTGGTAGCACAACATAAACCCAAAATCTTGATACCCAAACCCAATACCTTGGGTATCCCCAATTACCTTGGCACTTACCTTGGTATCTCAAGGTAATACCCCAACTTGTTTATACTAACTACCCTTAAATATACATACATACTATACTATTTATTATACACATAGTATACAATAAATACTATTAGCAAATTAGAAAATATTTTCATATACGAAAAGAGTTTCTTTTGAGGACCTTATACTCATTATGCCTAGCATCGAATGGACTGGGTATTTACCTTATCAATTATTAAATCAATGGTAGGTTCCATTTGATTGGGCACCTGAATTCGCACCCGAATCGGACCGAACAAAATATTTGTCAGGCTATTGTTCTCTTGTTCCCTCGAATCTATGGAGTAAGACATCAATTTTTATTCTCAATAAGAGAAATTATGTGGGATTATTCCCTTAGCTAGGTGCATTGTATTCTTATTAGCATGCAGGGGGTGATTCACCTAGCAACTAGCATGTATCATTCCATATTTTAAGTGTGCTGGCTAAGCAAAGACAAGTTCACCGTAGCCACCCACCTTAGTGATGATTCACCTCGGTTGAGCAATACGTCAAGCGAGCCTCTGAAATCCTAAGCCGAACTCCTGTAGGGACAAGTCTGGATATCCTTTGCCTCAAACGAGTATTCTCGCCTGAGCAAAGCGGGTCAGGAAATTATACTTTTTCCTTTTGAATGGACAGTCCGCTTGAGCGGAACGGGGTATTACATCATCCACCACTCAGAAAATGTTTCGTCCTCGAGACTTCCTGAGGGCAGGCAATACGTTTCAATCAATTTTTATTTAACGATATAAGGCTGAGGCAAACCTATACAAGTCATTTTACTTGTTCATTTGGAAATTCACTTGCACTAGCATCGAGATCAGCATATCGTGAGTCTGGATCGTGCAGATATTCGAAGTGCACCTCTAGCATGAGCACGCCAACCAACTTAGCGATAGCGAAATCTTAGCACTCGAGTTTCACATTTTCTTAAGTCTTGGATCGTGCACACGTTCAAGGCGTCCCTTAAACATATGCATTCAACCAAACTTAGAGATAGTGAAATCGAATAAGCTACTTGTAAAAATCTCAAGGGTTTGCACAGGTCGGCACAAAGGCCCTTTGCATCATAATTTCATACAAGAAATCACATTATTCTAATGCACTTTTTGAAAGTATTTAGACTCATTGTTAGAATATTCCATCGGGACATTGAGAGAGAGCACGCACATAACCCACGAACGAGCTTTCAAATCTGTGATAATTGAAATAAAGTCCAAAAGCGTATAAGCCAGGCTCTGATACCAATCTGTCATGCCCCGATCTCCCACAGGCTAAATCGGCCGTCCCCGCTAGGCGAGAATCACCGTGCCAGCGCTCCCGTGGAACGATTACTTTGACCCATCTGGGCGTGATGCCGCACGAGAGTGAGCCACGCCCGTGCAAGGTCGTAGATCATTGGCTGGCGATAAGAGTTCTAAGCCACAGAGTCGCACAGATTCTCCGAGTGCAGCAAAATTTATGAACGCATAGGCGATCGGTAACAAGTTTACTGAGTCGACAATAGCTGAAGCTTTGTATAACATAAGTTGAAGTAAAATAAGCTCTTTATTGATATAAACAAGTGTTACAGGTGGCGCTTGGCAGAGATTACAATTCGCTCAGATCTCTCTCTCTGAAACAATAAAAGCGTGCCAAGTGGCTATAATTTTGGAATGATTGTACATCCGATATTCAGGCGATGTTCTAACATTATGTCTTGTATATGTGCTTCAGTTTCGGACGCAATGCTCCAAGGCTTCAGAGGAAACTCCTGGACTTAGCACGTACGAAGGAGGCATCCGCACCGAACGAGGTTCTTTCGTACCCTGCAAACGATCTGGTGGATTATCAGTACATTGAATGCACTGGTGAGAAGGCTACTCGCCCGCTCGACAAATCCAAACACGTAATACAGGTTTCGTGCACCAACTATTATGTTGTCTTTCTATTTATCTTAGGATAAGTTTTATGGCAATATTGAATAGCCTAACTCGTGTAGCAGTGAGTCGTGCGATATAAGAGGAAACACGGCGGGACTTACCAACTTACCATTTTACCTTTCCTGTCCAAGGAAAATATTATTAATTCAAGCACGAGCATATACAACATTCAGGACAGTGGCATAAGCAAACACGAGTGTTCTTATATCATAATCCTTCAGGTGTTCAGTTATTTCTTTGATACGATACAATGACTCGCACGCAGATAGCTGCTAAGCGAGGATGACTTATCTATATGAACAATTATCGCTGGCATAGCCATAAGGGACACTAGTCAGTGGCGAGAATGGTGATGTAATACCCCGTTCTGCTCAAGCGGACTGCCTATTCAAACGGCAAAAGTGCACTGCCGATTCAAACGGCAAAAGTGCAATGTCCCGACCCGCTTTGCTCAGGCGAGAATACTCGTTTGAGGCAAAGGATATCCAGACTTGTCCCTACAGGAGTTCATCTTAGGCTTTCAGAGGCTCGCTTGACGTATCTCTCAACCGAGATGAATCATCGTTAAGGTGGGTGGCTACGGTAAACTTGTCTTTGCTTAGCCAGCACACTTAAAATATGAAACGATACATGTTAGTCGCTAGGTGAATCACCCCATGCATGCTAATAGAATACAATGTACCTAGCTAAGGGAATAATCCCAACTTGTATTGCTTGTGCTAGAACATGGAAATTAAAATATTGATTATATTCAGACCCTCGCATGCTACCCTAGATATTGTCGCTCGAAAAGTCCCTTACGTTTCACCTCTCGGCTTACCTTCGGGCACGAGCCAACATGTTTGCTTAAGTTCCTTAGAAATATATGCTTGCTTGCTTACAAATGTCTAACGTTATTCGTATCGTGCATGCATTCTAGTTAAGCCAGGAGACTATCAAATAGCTCTTCTGTGCAATTGAACATGGAAGTAACCGGACCGTTAGGTCACTAAGGCAATCCCCGAACCAGGGGCATACATCAAGGCAAGTGAATACTGAACTCAAAATCACATCAAGTTTACCTCTGAACGAGAATCCTGTCAATGCTCGTTCAAAGCAAAAATTAAAGATTGTACTCGTGTTATGGATTGACTTGTTAAAGATATAAAATTGGACAACCTAGAGACCAGCATGTCGTTGATAACTCAAAAACGAGGTATAGTTCCACGTAGGCCACCAGGGCACTGGGATCGATCTGCTGTATACCATTCTCTCCAATGGCTGAACTCTATTATATAGTCTATTGTAGTGGCTGAGATGGTATGCTAGCAAAATTGTTCTTTTGCTGCATACCATTCTCGCCACTGACTAGTGTTCCTTATGGCTATGCCAGCGACAATTGTTCATATAGATAAGTCATCCTCGCTTAGCGGCTATCCGCGTGCGATTCATTGCATCGCATCAAAGAAATAACTGAACACCTGAACGATTATGATATAAGAACACTCGTGTTTGCTTATGCCACTGCCCTGAATGTTATATATGCTCGTGCTTGAATTAACAATGTTTGCCTTGGACAGGGAAGGTAAAATGGTAAGTTGGTAAGTCCTGCCGTGTTTCCTTTATATCGCACGGCGAACTGCCATACGAGTTAGGCTATTCAACATTGCCATAAAACTGATCCTAAGGCAACTAGAAAGACAACATAATAGTTGGTGCACGGAACCTGTATTACGTGTTTGGATTTGTCGAGCGGGCGAGTAGCCTCCCCACCAGTGCATTCAATGTACTGATAATCCACCATATCGTTTGTAGGGTGCGGGAGAACCTCGTTCGGTGTGGATGCCTTCTTCATGCGTGCTAAGGCCAGGAGTACCCTCTGAAGCCTTGGAGCATTGCGTCCGAAACTAAAGTACTTATACAAGACATAATGTTGGAACATCGCCTGAACATCGCATGTACAATTATTCCAAAATTATAGCCACTTGGCACGCTTTTATTGTTTCAGAGAGAGAGAGATCTGAGTGAATTGTAATCTCGGCCAAGATTATAATGCTTTCGCTATTGTCGACTCAGTGAACTTGTTACCTGAGGCCTATGCGTTCATAAATTTTGCTGCACTCGGACAATCTGTGCAACTCTGTAGCTTAGAACACTTACCGCCAGCCAATGAACCAAGGCCTTGCATGAGCGTGGCTCACGCTCGTGCTGCATCACGCTCAGATGGGTCAAAACGATCGTTCTGCGGGAGCGCTGGCACGGTGATTCTCGCCTAGCGGGGACGGCCGATTTAGCCTGCGAAAGATCGGGGCGTGACAGATGCTTTCTATATGGCACTCCCCGAGCCTCTGAGCCGCATATATATATATATATATATATATATATATATATATATAGAGAGAGAGAGAGAGAGAGAGAGAGAGAGAGAGGGTTTAATTTCTGTGATTTAATTAGGAGAGAGATAGAGAGAGAGAATTTATGGAGTTACCATCTAGGATTTTGATTTTTCAGAAGCCATTGCGGATAGCTCCGAACTCCAAACGCATCACAATTTCTTATGTTAGAACCTTATTGAGGTTATTTTTGTGAATATATATTTTTTAAAAAATTTAAAGTATTACATTCTTGAAAATTCCTAGAGCACAACATG